>CM075506.1:23665939-26138439 GCA_037950675.1 Hypophthalmichthys molitrix
TTTAAACTTTCATTCACGCACACACACACACTACATTCTTATGGTCAAGAGTTTCAGCCAGAGTCATAAATGCTGCATTTGTAAAAGGAGTGACTCACTCAGCTCTCTCAGTGTGTGTGTGTGTGAGGGTCTCCCTCAGGGCTGATGTTCCCGGGAACGCTGTACGTTTGACGGGAATGGTAAGTTGGAATGAAGAGAGCTGGATGAAGCCCAACCACACTGGGAGTCCCAGCAGAAGAGTGTGTGTGACTGTGTTTGCCAGGCTGGTGGTGTTATTCAGACATGAGGAAACCTCAAAGCTGAATGCTGCATAAAATGTAACCTATGAGTGACCTTATAAAACACACACAAATATAAACACACACCCACACTGGCCGCATAAACAACTTCACTATTTAATGATGCCTTCATTTTTTTATGCCCTTCATGTGTGTTCTGCTATAGATTCCTAGAATTTCACATCTTACTTAACATCCATAATGTGCAAAGTCAACATGAAATCACATTGGCAACACATTTAACTTCTGTAATCTGACATATTTGAGGTATAATGGAAAATTTAGCAGAAACTTCAGGAATATGGGGCGGGACTCAAAATTTTAGATTCAATGCACTGATTGGATCATGAAGGTCATGCTAAGATTTTATTGGTCAACATTTTAAAATTTAAAGCTGCAGTCCGTAACTTTTTTTTTTGGTTAAAAATTATCTAAAATCAGTTTTTGAGCAAGTACATAACCAGCCAATGTTCAAAACTACCTCCTTACCTTACCCTGATTCACAAAGGTAAGCTTGTAATAATGTTTTCTAATTCGAGTGGTACTGGTGGATTTCTGTGGAAAATTTGAGCATGCAGCCGTTGGTCTTTGCGTCATTACGTCACTTCTGTTTACATAAAGAACGAGTTCCAGCTAATAGGCTATAGCACATGTAAAGATGCTGCAGGTGGTGGATCATTTATAGCCTATTCTCACAGCAGCTGCAATAATTAAACGTATGACAAATTAACGTTAGAGATTAGACTGTACAGAAATGAAATCTACAGATAACGCTAATACACACTAAATACACGCAGTCACACAATGCTGATGTTGTTAACATTAACAATTTGAGAACAAAGTAATAATAATTTGCACGGTTTGATGTGATCTGAGCTAAGCGATCGTTAGATTTAATCACCATTGTAATGCATTTATTCTCAGTTTGTCAGAACAAAAGTGGCAGATTTATTATTACTTGTTCAGATGACATTTTCCAGTGAAAATTCTTATTTTGGTCATACTTCAAGATGTAGAATCTGTGATTCTGAAGTACAGTATCCACACCGATGTGATGACTGACAGCAAACATTAGATTCATCCGCACTGAGGAGCCGTGCCAATGTACAACCCATGTAAAAACGATAATTCCACAAATAACTGCAATTGCAGGTTTCAAACAGAGATGGCGACAAAAAGGCAAAACTTACGGATTGCAGCTTTAATATTAATAGTTTTTCTCACATACTTTGTCTTGGTTACATCAGGAGTACTAAGTTGTATAAATATAAAAATATTTTGTCTTTTAGAATAATCTATACTGGTGAATTGTGCACAATAAACCACAATATTTACTAAGAAAAAGGGTAAATAAAAGACGGTAAATATGTTTATGTGCGAGAATTTCACTTGTCCATACTGTTCAAAACTAAACGTGATGATGAGGAAGAATTAATGTAAGAGGTAGTTCATACAGATGAAGGAATTTCTAAAATTAACAATAAAATATAATACATAAAGATAATTTAATATTAATCTCTCTCTATTAATATTATTATTAATATAATATAATAAAATATATAATATTATACAGTGTAATATAATATACACTCTAAAAAATGCTGGGCTAAAAACAACTGAAGTTGGGTTGAAAATGGAAAAACACAGCAATTGGGTTGTTTTAACCCAGTTAAATTTTACTTTTAAGCAAGCAATAGAGTCATTTTTAAACAATAATTGAGTTAAAAAAAAAACAAAAAAACAACAACATTTAACCCAACTGCTGGGTTTGTCACTTTTCAACCCAACTTGGGTTGTTTTTAACCCAGCATTTTTAGAGTGTATAATGTTTTATTTATATTGTGCATTTTACCACTTTCTTCGCTACCCTAATAATAATCATATTAATTAAATTAAACAATTAAATGGAAATCAATAAAAATAAATAAATTAATCTCTGCATTAACCCTTTCCCCCTAATTATGATGTCCTCAAAAAGCAGCTAGATTGGAAATGCACTTAACACTTAAACGTGCCTTTAAAAGAGGACACTGACCCCATCATATTTTAATGAAGTCATCCTCTGACACTACACTGAAATCCTGAAGTCCTACTGAGACATTTCAAAAGCTCTTTACACATCACAAAATAAACCAAGTTCTCTCCGTCTTTCATTCAAACATAACAGGTGCATCATATTGCATTGATGTCCTCTTTCTCACCATCCGGGAGCAATGAGGCCTACGCACAATCGCTTCTTTAGCCCTCTTCAGAGATAATGGGTGTGTGTGGATGTATTGACCTGTCAGTGGTAAATCCAGCATTAAGCCCATCTCCATGCGGAGACTTTAATGAACTCCCTCCGCTGTGTGCAGAGCGTCTAAGAGGAGCGAGAATGTCTCCAGCACTAAATCTCTCTCCTCATGCGTTCTTTAACACCATCTGATTTATCTCTCGCACCTCACTAACAAAAGAGACAGAACAAGAGACAAGAGAAGAGGAACGGGGGGACGAGGGGTTCTTTGGATGCTTTGATTATTTATGAGAGCAGACGAAATAATAGGAATCATCATTACTGCGGGATTCAAGTGTCAGTGTATTGAAAGTATAAAGAGCGTATTTATGTGCGAGTCTGTCAAGGAGAGACGTTCCCTGCTACTGTACGCTGGCCACAACGACCCAGTCATGACCCTGGTTTGTTGTCATGGCAGTGGCTTCAGACTGTGCAGCCCATTTTGGTGGGGTTAAAGTTCAAAGGTCAAAGAGATGCTAAAGAGGCGCTAGACAGTGAAATAATATGAACATACAGCGCATCCCTATTCACACTACAATAACGTAATCTCAATGACTGCAAAAATATTCTTCTAATTTATTGCAATTTACATAGATATGACATGCGAGATTACAATGTGATAATTCTGTTGTTAGTAAAATAAAAGTACAATTTTAGTGACAATATTCATATTATTAATAATGTAACATCACTTAGGAATTCTGCACACGAGTTAAACAGTGCCACCACGAGTTCATGACCCTCACATGACCCCATACCAACCTGTTTTTATTGTGAGAATGTAAAAGAAGTCTCTCTCTCACTTTCATTAAAGGAATAGTTTACAGAAAACTGAAAAACAACCTTAATTTCCATCTTTTCTTAATAAATAGCTGTCATAAGGCTTCAGAAGACTTGGAATATGAATCCGGCCAAACCTGGGACCTCAAAGTTCTTCACAGGTAAAATTGTAAAGCAATATATATATATATATTTTATGGCTGCTCCCGACTAAAGGTTTTTCTAGTCGACTAGAAGTCGTTCATTTAAGAGAATAGTTGTCTAATTGTACGTTTATATTAATTTAATTAATTCAATATATATTGAGGAGAATACTAAACCATGATGAGCAGCAAAAGTAATTATTATGAATGTGTCGGGGCAAACAGCAAGGAGACATTTTAATTATTTATTAATAAACTAGTGTTTTCTGAGTCAGTGTCAGCTATCAAGATGAAGTTGACTATGCTGACTCAACATCTCAGTATAGGCAAAATGCAACTTTCACACGGATTGCATAAGCAGAGAGTATTTCTTTTCGATTTGGTTTGTTTAAAAGTAGACATTTCAAGCTTTCTATAGATATATTTCTCATGTCTGTGAGGCAAGTAGCCATACGCTGAGTTTCGGTTCATTTTTGTGACTCGCTCAAGTTCACGGAGACTGAGATGGCAGAAAGCACATCATGTTTGTTTTCTTTATTTTACAAAGGCACAATGTTTTCTTGTTATTGTGAGTTTACACAAATAAAAGTTTCGAATGATGCATTACTCTTATCTGTATGACCAAAAAATTTTATCAGAAAAAAGTGATGGCGCCGACGCTTCCATTGCAGTAAGTGCGTAATACTTTAGCTTCCACACTCCGCACAAACACTTGGATATGCCCCTAATAATAGCGCACATTTACCCCATCTTTTCCACGAACCGCGCCTTTTCCATTAAGGGACAATATTTGCCCCCTAAATTGACTTTCCAGTGCATTTTTTTTATACTTATAAATACCTTTATAACATTAATGTTTTAAATAAAAAAAATAAATAAAAAAAAATCAATAGAGAAAGTCACTGTCTTAATGCCTGAGTCATCAAGTCATTTGGTCATTCAGTAATGAAGCAAGTGGCTGTATATAAGAATGAATCATTGAATCAATTACTTTCACGAACGATTCGTTAGACCACGCAACCTATAGTATAGCGCCACATGTTTGCACACAGCTGCTTATGTTTAAATGGATGCAGTCAGTTTTGACCTCAAAAGATGTGGTATTTTGATTAGATGTCACGTATTTACGGCATTGTGCCTGTTAGAAATACATGCTCTGTTTTAATGTTATTTTAAGATGGGAAAGAATTAAATGAACGTCAAAACTCAGCATTATGTTCGTGTACCCCCTCTGTCACCTCACGTACCCCAGTTTGGGAACCGCTGATCTAGGTTTGAGCGAGCAGCCATGTAAAGTTGCTACTTCTTACATGTTTCAAATGATAAGATATATTTGAGGTAGATGATGATAGGCGGACGTTTGGATTTCCTGTCTGACATAATGTAATAATTACCACAGGGACAGGCCATTAACGATCGGTCCCTCACAGACTGCGTGAATTCGCCAAAAGGATTTTTTGTGTATAACTAACGGAGTAATAAAATTTTGGTCGACTAATAATTAGTCGACTATTAGGGGGCAGCCCTAATATGTATGTATATAAATAAATAAATGACAATAACAATTAGCAAGCACTAAGAGCAATAATAAAATAAAAATTAAAAAGGTAAATAATAATGATAATTTAAATTATAAATTAAAACAACAATAATAATGATAATAATAATAATAAATTATACAATAAAACAATAAAAACTTAACCTGATCTCTTTAGGTTTACATTACAGTATTCCCAAAAAAAAAAAACGCAGGACCTCAAAGTACTAGTAAATAAAAGTAAGTAAAGGCTAATTAAAAAAAAAAAAAAAAAAAAACTCTATTTGTGCCCACAGAATAAATAAAGTCATATGAGTTCGGAACAAACAGCTGCTTTATGATGTTGGGCTTTATCAAGTTTCTGATCACTTTATGATTAGACTTTGAGCCTCGCAAACACACTCTATCTGGTCCTGCTTTAATACCACAGTACAGAGCTCTTAAAATTCAATCAAGAACCATTGGAGAGAGTATATGCTTGTCCCAAGCGTGTGTGATTGCTTTAATGCGTGTGGAAAGAGGAAAAACAATCATCAAATAAAAATAGAAAAGCAACCATTTAATGCCTAACAGCCATTAGGGGTTTTGATTAGTGTCTGAATATACGCACGCCACCTCTCCCCCATGTTTTCGCCTCAAAACTTATATCTTAATAAAAGTGTAGATTAATGGCTGAATTTGATGTGGCTGGTTCAGTGTTTAAAGTTTTCTCGATAAGAGCACATCAAACAGCCCATGTGTTTACGGCCCTAAAGCCTGATGCTGTTATCAGGACTAGGCAGCTCCACTCCTCCATTCTTGCATTCCCTCGCTCCTTCTTTTCCAGCGTCTGGGGTGTGCTGTGGGGGACTTAGTACAAGCAGGACTGAGAAAGAAAGAGATTTGGACCATAGCCATTCCTGCACTAATATTCAGCATAATATCAGAACTTTTATAAGAAACTCACGAGTGGCAACACGCCATCCTGCTTCTGCTTTCGACTTATTAACACTTCCCTCTCTCTTTCACTGCATTCATCGTGCCGATACATCTACAGTAACTCTACATATGTCCATAATCTTCATATTTAAAAAAAATAGTCATTTTTAGATGCTTATTCAAATAAATTATTTTTATACAAATCTTCCAGGGCAACAGGCTTGCCTATGACCAACATAATGCAGATACACAATTCAGTATATTGGTAGCTGAAAGAATTACCATTTTAACCAAAGTATTAAACAAACACTCAAGTGGTTGGGAGTGCAGGAGTATAACTTTGTACATGACAGACGTTCTCATTCTAGCTGTCTGCAGTAAGGCTTGTATTCTGATGCTGCTTTCGTGGTTTAAGAGCATTAAAGTTGTTTTATGGAACAAGATCTGCATGAACCACAATGTCATTGTTGGCTATGCAAGATGTTGAGGTCAGATGCATTTTATATGTAGTCATCTTGGTTTCTTCCCTTTAAAACTCAATTCCTTGTTCCATACTACATCATTTTTTTACCTCTCGAGTTGAATTCATCACCTTAGTTGACTTTGCGGAAATGAAGCAGAACACTGAGGGAAGACGTTGGAGAAATTCGCCCAAGTGGCTTCTCTCACCGCGGCATCTGGAGCCCGTCTGGCTCTATTATTACCTGTAACTGTTATTTTATCACCTTTAAAATATTCTAGTCCTCGAAAAATATCCCGAGCCGATGACATACATTATATCTTAGCCGGGCAGCTTTTGACGAACACAGCAGAAAGACACTGGGTCATTCATAGTGACAAGTGAAGTGTTGTGAACATAAGCAGAATGAGGAAAGAGTTTTATTTCAATTAGTTTTGGTAAATGAAGGTCTAGAGTGAAGCAGCTGAAAAAACTTGGGTCTGGAAATACTACACGTCTCCTCCAAGACGTCTGTGTGTGGGAGAGAAAAACGAAGAGTAAAAGAGAGAGAAAGGCTGAATCCTCTTTCACATAAGCGCTTTTAACATCTTTATAAAGCCTAAGTGAAGGTCAATTTCAGACTAGATTATGCGACATTTCAATTGTAGTTTTAAACTGGTTTTAAAACTCTGCTCCAGAACAAAGTATACAGTCTGAAATGATAATGTGCTGGAATGTGCTGGAGTGTTGTTAAGCAACCAATCACAAACTGCCTCAGTGTCTGCTTCATTAAATATTCATGAGCTTTATACAGTTGTAAAACCGGTTATGTGCTGAACTGGTCCAATCAATGTTATTGAGCTAATAAATATGCAAATAAGAGCTTTAAGTCTTTAACTTTGATTCATTACTGACCCAAGATGAAATTTGAATAGTATGAAATGGAAAAAGACAGCCTAGGATTGTTTACCCAGGGTTAAAAGTTTAAAATACCAATACTACACACTTTACACACTCTATATAGTTCATTGATTATGGGAAATGCCTACTTTTGAGTATGACACCATGCTAATATTGGGACACTCTGTCCAAAAACTGCATCTTAAGTGCCTTTGTCACAAATTGTCTGCGTCTGCATGTGAGCATTAGCCAAATTCATTAATACTGAACTTTTAAAAACTGCTGTGCCAGCGTTGGCCTCACTCTCCTTGCCATTTTTCTTCAATTTAACATGTTGATAGAGAGCCATCACAAACATCTTTACACAGAGCAAAGGTTTGTGGGAAATATTAGCCTAAAAAGCATTCACGCTTCAAAAATCCAATGCAAATAATATGCCACCTATTGTATAGTATGCATACTATTTTCAACAGACTATGATTTGTAAGCTTTAAATTGTAAAACTGCATACTATTTAGGATGATAGTATGCAAATTGGGATGGAGCCAAATAAAAGTGACAGATGAAAAGAATGGAGGAACTTTTTAAAATGTTTCATTCAAGAGGGTCTAAAAAAACCTAGTAACATCTAACATATAATGTGTGTTTTCAATAAGCACCAGATAGTTTGGTGTGTGTATTATTGCACAACACACTGAGGTTTGGTCGAGTGTGTGTGTGTGTGTGTTGTGATGTATCTTCAGTAACTGACAGCCACTCCGAGCCGTCAGCCCTTTCTTCCTATTTTATTAGCCTAATTAAAAGCCCGGCATTTGTCTCTGTGACGACCGGCGGGCCGATGGAGGTGTTATTTACCGAGCAGGCATCCATGGTGATCCCGTTACCGTAACGACCGGCCTTGCTGATTGTTTCCCTGACAACAAAATGCATCATCATCTTCTCATCCACACACACAGTGAGAAACGGATGGCCCCATTGAGTATAACACCCCAGTGTAGCCTTACTGAGAGCTCCACACATAAATAAAGAGTGACACGGCTGGATCGCACCCATATCTGTATGTGTGTGTGTTGATGGATAGTGAGTGTGATTCAGTGTAAATAGCCATAATGCCTTATCTCCTCCTCAACTACAGCTCTTTTATTTACGATCACCAAAGGCCACCATTCACACACACACACACACACACACACACACACACACACACTTCATGCAAGCGAACTTCTGTGAAGTACTGTGGTGGTATGGTACAGAGATGGTATCAGACTATAAAACCATGGTACTTTGGTATATACCACAGTACTGAATGACTAAATATTATTGTAACATGTTATTTACAAGGTATCTCAACTTATTTCAAAGAATACCATGGTATTACCACATTTCAAAAACATGGTATTATTAAAGTACATCTCCAAAAAACATGGTTTTACAATGGCAAATTTGCAAAAAATTTGTAATTCCATGGTACATGTCCGAAAACTGTTTTTACCAGGGTAAACATAAAACATACAAAAAGCATGGTATTATCATGGTATATTTGGAAAACACCAAAACACACACACACCTACACAAACATGGCATTATTGTTGTACATGCACAAAAATCATAATACCACTATGGTAAAAGTGCAAAACACAGAGTAATACAATGGTACATGTCCAAAAAAAAAAATAAAAAAAAAAAAATAATAATAATACCATGGTTTATGCTCAAAAACATGGTATTATCAAAGAACATGTCCAAAAAACATGGTATTACAATGGCAAATTTGCAAAAAAAAAACATTGTAATTCCATGGTACATGTCCAAAAACTATGTTGTTATCAGGGTAAACATAAAAAATACTATGGTACATGTCAAAAAAAAAAAAAAAAATTAATAATAATACCATGGTACATGCTCAAAAACATGGTATTATCAAAGAACATGTCCAAAAAACATGGTATTACAATGGCAAATTTGCAAAAAAAAAAACATTGTAATTCCATGGTACATGTCCAAAAACTATGTTGTTATCAGGGTAAACATAAAAAATACTATGGTACATGTCAAAAAAAAAAAAAAAAAATTAATAATAATACCATGGTACATGCTCAAAAACATGGTATTATCAAAGAACATGTCCAAAAAACATGGTATTACAATGGCAAATTTGCAAAAAACATTGTAATTCCATGGTACATGTCCGAAAACTATGTTGTTACCAGGGTAAACATAAAAAATATGGTACATGTCCAAAAAGCATGGTATTATCATGGTATATTTGGAAAAACTTGGTAATACCATGAAAACATACCAAAAACCACACAAAAAAACATGGCATTTCGGTAATACATGCACAAAAAACATGATACCACTATGGTAAAAGTGCAAAACACAGAGTAATACAATGGTTCATGTCCACAAAACAAATTATTCCAATGGTAAATGTCCAAATAAACATGAAATTACTACACAGTACATGTCCACAAAACATGGTATTACTATAGTAAATGACCAAAATAATATGATACACACACCTTACATGGACACACACTTGTGTTTATGTGTGTGTGTCCACACACTTGATGGGGCAGAGGGCTCATCACCCGCTGGACCTTCCTCCACCACCCCTCCCTTCCTTTAATGATGGACCATCCTTTACCGTGCCGACGGGGAGAGTGACAGGCCTATTTGCGGGGCCGGCGGGCTGCTTGTGAGTGATTGGACAGCAGATCGTCAGGGGCGATGGCCATGTGACAGCACACATTTCCATTTGGGTGAAAAATCAGGCTAATGTGGCTAACTCTAGGTGTTTGTGCGTGTATGCGAGAGAGAGAGAGATGAGCGAGGCCGAGCCAGACCCAGAGAGACTGCAAAATAACAGCACAGACTCAAGCACATATTCATCATAAAAGCTAAACACCGAGCCTAATGCAGAATCAACAGCAGCACAATGAAAACCTTCATCCTCACCTCTACCAGCCTAGTCTGTGGAGGACAGTTGAAGCCAGAGAGAGAGAGAGAGAGTGGGGAAGTGAAAGGCTGAAGCAGTGAGGAAAGGCCTTGTTTTCAGAGCAAACCTCCTGAATTTGTGTGAGAACCACACAGGAATGTTTTCCTCTTGCGGCTGGTTGACACTCATGGCACACACACTCACACACACACTTGCAGTGGAGGGTGGACACGGGACGTCCAGATTTACGGAGGTGTCAGGGATTTCTCGTCTGTACCTCTCTAGGGTCACATCTTGCTCTCTCCTTCGCTCACTCTCCCTCGTTCGTATCCCTTTTCTTTCAGATCTATATTGAAAAAGAAAACAGGCCCGTCTTTCCTTCTGTCTGACAACGTAGCGGAAAAAGAAAAACAGACAGCGAGAAGGAGGGAGAGATGAGTGAAAACAAAGGGATGGAGATCTCCTCTGGTGTGGATGCTGTTGTTGAGGGAGGTTCACGTCCGTGTCACAGGGATTTTGACCACAATGGCAGATAATTCAGTTCAGTTCCAGTGATACCTGACCGTCAGGCATCGGCTCAACTCAATGGAGGATTTAATTGTTGCGTGGAAAATGTTCCTGAAACTTCTACAGCATTTATAAGTATGCCACTGAGAGGGGAATTATTTTTTGGCTACAATAAAAAGTATTAAAAGGGGTGGTTTCTCGACTTCTGTATATTATTTTCATCCCTAAAGTCCACTTACAATGTTAGTGAAGGACACTTGCACCAAAAAGTCATAATTTTATTATTCATGGCCATTTTCCACTCTCTATCTGACCTCCAGATTAAACAGGCTGTTTTTGCTACTGTACATTTAAGACTTCTAGATGTAAATCACCTCTGTAATAATTGACTAACCTCCATGTACCAGCATAGTGCACACTGTTGTTCATCAGGGTGGACCATGTCTTTGCAGCATAGTTTCTATAAATGTGACGTGTTTCAGCATTTTTAGTCAGAAGTTGCAATAAGCCATATTATTAACCTAATATATTTTTGAATTATATGAACTCCTTATATCAAGAAGAGGAAACTCTGACAGTGCCGGTCCCAAGCCCTGAAAAAGGAGGAGGGTTGGGCGTAAAAGCCCCGTAAAACCTTGATGGCCAAAGAAACGACAAATATCTCTACGACTAATACACCGACCAGTGGTCGTTCGATTTTTCCTAATATTATGACGTCGGAGGAAACCAGCAATGGGGTTCAACGTCCAATGAAGAAATAAATCTTCAACTATGTGTATCGCAACATGGAATGTGCGGATGTTATTTCAAGCAAGCCGATTAGTGCAACTCCTTAAGGAATTTGACCATTACCAAATCGACATACTGGGCCTCGGAGAAGTCAGATGGAAAGATGAAACTGGCAGCCTTGTCAAAGATGGCAAGACTGCGTTTTGCTCGTGCCTCCCAGAACAGCATGAGACGGATGGAAGCCCGTCAGTGACCGAATAATCACTGCCCGGTTCTTCAAAGCTCCTCCCAGGCCGAACAAGATCAATGTTGGGTTGAGCACTTCCGAGAGGTTCTAAACCAGCCTGACCCGATACAACTTCGACTGGGAGATAGCTTAAGAAGATCTGGTTGATGACACCAGAGAAATCGCTCCTGAAGAAACAAAATCAGCGATCCACAGGTTGTGCTCAGGGAAAGTGCCCGGTTTGGATGAGATCGCCCTGGAGATGCTCAAGGCGGGAGACGATGTGATGGTCGAACATCTTGTGGCTCTCCTTTGCTGGAAGTTGAGGCAGGTCCCAGACGAGTGGCAAAAAGGCGTCATTGTTCAGTTCTTTGAGAAAGGGAGTCTACAAAGCTACTCAAATTGGCAAATTGGTATTACATTACTGTCTGTCCCTGGGAAGTTGTTCTGCGCCAGCCTGCTCCATCGACTCCGAGTGGCCCTCGCCAAACGACTCCGAGAAGAACAAGCGGGTTTTCGCACTGGACGATTGTGCTGCGACCAGATCTTCACCCTCCGAAACATCATCGAACAAGGTGTTGAATACCGGAACCGAATGTCCTTTAATTTTGTCGACTTCAGCAAAGCATTCGATAATATCCAACGCAACTCCCTTTGGCACATCCTGAGGCTCTATGGCGTACCGGAGCCATTCGTCACCTTATTTAAAGATATTTATATTTATTTTTTCTATCGTCATACTGCTTTAAGACCGAATCAGGCTGAACAGATTTTCTGGCATCAAGACAGGTGACAAGAATGTATTCTGCTCCCCATGCTGTTTCTCGCAGTGATGGGATTCATGAGGAGAAAGTCAACTGACTGGCATCCTTTGGACATGACTGCTTGGCCGACCTGGACTTTGCGATGTTTGGGTTGCGAATTAATGCTGAAAAAAATCAAAGTCTATGCCGGTAGGCCTAGTCAGCCCAATTCGGTACGTGACTGTCGGCAACATGCCCTTTGTGGTCTTAATGTCTTCACATACCTTGGGAGCATTGTCTACAGGAACGGAGACACTGAAGCAGACACTCACAGACTGGAAAAGACTTTGCTGTCTTTCGCCGACTGCAGCCGATATGGTCATTGACAACCATTTCAGTCAACGTCAAATTTATATCATCCTGTCAACTGTCCTCTACGGCAGCAAAACATGGAGCATGTAGGCTTGGGTTCGGAACAAGGTAAATTCCTTTCATCATCGATGCCTCCTCAAGATGTGCTACAACTGTACCACACTACAATGCTACCAAATTGGTGCAGCGGCGGAGTGGATTCGACAGGCTGGACGAAATAGTTGCGGAACGCTGGCTCCGTTTGGCAGGACATATCTTCTCCTCAAGTGGCTATGAACTGGATTCCACCAGGCGCCAAACGCAGATGTGGGATGAAGCCACAGCCACTGCGATGCATAGACGTTGATGGAGAAAACTTGTCGCCCGATGTGCTTACGAGCACGGGAGGAACTAAGTCTAAGTGAGTATATCGTATATCATACTTTTTAAAAACTACTATTTAAATCTCAACCACGTTTGGAGAAAAAACATATTACATTTTTATTGAGAGTTTTCTTTTGCATACAACTCAAAATGTGTTTCTGGCTCAAAATTACAGAGCAGGTCACAAATTGTCTGGAGAGGAAGCTTTGCGTTGTGAAAGTACACTGACATACTGTACTACATTTTTTATTCCATCCTGTTTTTCATGATAAAAATGCCTGTTTTCCCTGTTTTAAAGTGAAAGAAAGCAGTCCGATTGAACTTTCTTCAGTTCTAGTTCTTTCTGTTCTTGTTCTAAAGAGGTCTGGTGCTTGTGTTGTGTGTTTTAATTGGATGACTGATGTGTGTGTCGGTCTGAGGCTTAGCAGACGTAGAGGGGGGCCACCTGGAAGAGCTGCTGGTGTCAGTAGAGTGTAAAGAGTGGCCAATGAGCACAGTCTCTCTCTACTTTTGGCTCCAACTTTTCAGAGAGGCAGGCAGTGTGGTTGGCCCTGGCAAACTGTCCTGAGACCTCCTAAACCTTCTTCCCCAAATAAAATCCCCCACAAAGGGCTTTTTGTCCCCTGCAGGCAGCGGTAGCGCTTCAGGAAGTGGGCGCGCTCCATAGCTGATGATTTATGGCTGGGTGTCCTGGGTGGCAGTTGGCCGGACTCCCGCTGTCAATCAAACAGGACTCAGGAGCGACGGCCAATGGCACGGCTTCCCCCCGTCCCTCTAAAGAGGTTACAATGGCTGTCATAAAGAAAAGTAAGAGAAGGAAAGAAGGGCGCCGCCATGGAGGAGAAAAAGAGAGCCCGGACAATCTGAAGACGAGGGAAGATGGATGTGTTCTCGCTCTATTTAAGAAAAAACCCTGGAAGTCTCTCTCTCACTCTCACTCTCTCTTTCTTTCTCCCCATCTCTCTAGGGGGTTTGTTTTGAAGGTTGTGGATGGCAGGATGTCAGGGTTATAATCTGCCGGGGTAACCGATGGAGAGGTTCTTCCTGTGGTTGGCCCGAGATGGTAACTCGTCTTGACCAGCCACAACAATTAGAGCAGATCTCTGTCCTAACATTACTGACACACGGACCAGGAAAAATCCTGCCTGATGGATCAGGGCTGACACGGCCAACCAAAAGGACTGGCAAGGATGTGTGTGAGTTAACCCGTTATCCGAGAGGATGACCAGGGACAAAGTCCTACCCCGACTACCTGCTGCCACCCGGAAAATCTGATTACTCCCTCGCTCTCGCTCTCTCTTTCGTCTTTAATTCTTGGTTTAGTTTCCTTTCTGTCTGTCTTACTTTCTCTTCCATGTTTCCTTCATCTTTTTCATGGTTTATTTTCCCCTTTTTCTACTCAGTTCTGTGTTTTCATTCTGATTTTGTTTTAAATGAATACTTCACCCAAAAATTTAATTTTTCTGTAATTTACTCACCCCATCTCATTATGTGAATTTATTTCTTATGCTTATTTTTCATAGAGTTACAACAAAAGGGGACTGGATTAAAATAAATAAAATAAAATAAAAATATAATTCTTTTCAGAATTATTTTAATGACTCAATTTGTCTTTGTTAAAGTCTGAATGACTTCAGAATTTTAGTCTGAACAAATGTTCAACTCACTGACTCTCAACTGCTCAAGAAAGTTATCAGTACATGACCTAAATTTTGTCCTGTTTCTCACACAAGCTATATGATTTCAGAAAACTTGGAATAATGTCATATGAGTCATTTGGACCACTTTTTATGGTGGTTTGCACCCTTTTTGAAAGCTTTACTTCACATTCATTGTAACTGCATGAGGAAAAAATGGCCAGTACATTATTTATGTCTTCTTTTGTGTTCAGAAAAGTCATACAGGTTTTGAAACAACATGAAGGTGATATGAAGAAATGATTCCTTTAATTTCTTGTTTAGGTCTTGGCTAACACTCATTTTCTCTCACTCTCTGCCCCTCCACCTCCCTCCATCCTCAGGTTTGAGTAACTCTATCTGTTTTGCTGAGCCCTATTCTTAGTTGAGGAGGTAAGTGTGTGTGTGTATGAGTGTGTGTGTGTGTGTGTGTGTGTGTGTGTTAAGACTGAGTGGCATGTATGAACTGTCTACCCCACACAGAAGTTTAGAGCCGGCTAACGTGAAACACATGATAATACGGCTTGTGTCAGCTCCAATCACACTCTCCTCACACACACACGCTGCTCTTTAGCAACAAACACAACTCTTGATACACACAATTAAACACACACACTTTCCTCTCATTCAGGTGCTTCATAAACAGTATCAGTCTGCACGAGAGAGGAACAGAATGAGAAGTCAGACATAGAGAGAGATGTCTACAGAAAACTATTTAAATCAGAATAACATTAAATCAGAATAATGTGCAAACTAAACCAGAGATCCGCACAGAGCCAAAGAAAGCCGATCCGTGTGTGTGTGTGTGTGTGTAGTTTCTGAACTGGTTTAAACAGGTAAAGGACAAACTAGAGGAAAAATCAGATTGATTAAACAACAGATCTGAACTAAGTATATGCAAATAAAATATAAAAAGTTTATGTTAAAAGTTACACATCTTTTTCAAGCATGTGAGTTTACTTTTAAAAACAATTTGTCTCAAAAACATTCAGGGAAATGAAATAATGTGTTTTTAATAATAATAATAAAAAAAACTAAATGTTTTCTTTTCGGGATTATGATTATGGATAGAGCTTGCAGTAAATATTATAAGCTTTATACCACTTCAAAAGTTTGGGGTTGGTAAGATTTTTTAAAATGTTTTTATGTTTATGTTTTGACGCCTCTTATGCTCACCATTTATTTAATCTAAAATACAGTAAAAACAGTAATACTGTGAAATATTACAAAATAAAACTGAAAAATTAAATGTAATTTATTTCTGTGATGGGAAAGCTGAATTCAGCTTCATCACTCCAGTCTTCAGTGTCACATGATCCTTCAGAAATCATTCTAATGCTGATTTGCTGCTCAAGAAACATTTACTATTATTATCAATGCTGAAAACATTTCTGTTAGTTCAATCACAGAGGTCAATGTCCCCGTCATGACATAAAAACAAGCATTTACATTTCTAAAGAAAATTTATAAAGTTTCCAGGCTGATGTTCCGGTTTTATGGAAAACATACATGCAATGACCTCATTGTCACATAAAGATGCTGCTGAGTGAGCATATAAGATTACAAACATGTCTGCCTTTAATTTAGTTTAAAAACTATTAATGAAGCTTAAAACAGTTAGTCAGCGTAGACACACAAGTACAGTTCAGCATGATCTAATAGGTCTCATTTTCACAACTCACGTTTCAATTGGGCAACAAAACCATACAAGAAATTGGGCCTCGTTCATTTCTTTTTTGTAAAACCTTTTCTTAAATTTCACTAAATTGAATATGACAATTTACGTAAAAATGGTTTTATGAAGGATTTACACTATATTAGACAATATTTTTATTCCTCACAGCTTTATCATCAATAGAGTCTACTTTATAATCTATAAAAGATAAAAAAAATGGTAAGAGAGACAGAAAAATAAAGATTTAGAGATACAACTGTAAAGAGAAAGACGGAACAGTGAGAGTGAGAGGGGTGATACAATCCAGCAAAAACCAAGAATGTTCGAAATAAAATTTCTTCACATTAACAGCACTTTCTCCATCAGCTTTCAGCCACACTATACGAACATGACGTTGAGTCCTTTCCAGTGCAACCCCACAGATCAAAACATGCTGTCAAGACTTCTCAAACATGTCTGTTGAAAAACTGAACAGCTTCCAGGTCACCAGTACACATCTGCTTAGATTTTAACTATTTTTGTAAATTAGTAAATTACCCCAGAAATGACTGGCGATCACGTTTTACGTTTAACCCTGACGCAATCATCAGACGGAGTGATTGACAGCTTGACAATGTGATGTAAACAGATTTCCAATGAAAACGTCTGGAACGTCGCTTTAACATTCGCTTGGTTTGAGACGTATGTGTTCCTGATGAGGGGAAAATAATTACGGGAAAGGAAATCCTGAGTACAACTGCGTTTCAACGAAAACACTGTATGATATCTAGCAAAACAATTTTTGGATAAACATGTTATTAGCCAATCTGTGGTTGAAGCTGAAGGCTTGAGTTTTAAACAGAGGTTAAAAACAACTAAATTTGATTTCCTCAAGCAAAGTTCGCTGATATCAGCATAGTGAAGTTTCATTGATCCACAACAAAATACACTTGCCCATGTTTCCCACATTTGTAATGGAAACCTCATGAGTGTGTGAAGAGATGTGCGTCTCCTTATGTGTGTGTGTGAGTCTTTTGGAGACCCCGCAGCAGGTCGCCATTCTTGTTTTGTGTAGAGCGAGTGAGAGCGAAACAGGAAGAGGTGGGTTCATTTTAATGAAAGCCCACCTTCTCCTTCCCACAGAGCTTTTGACCAGGTACACCCCCCACACCCAAACATACACCCCCATTCTTACACATCTAATGAGGTCACGACCTTCTGAGACACCCCCCTCACCTGCCATTGTGTCACACGCACACATCTTACCTTGCTATAAAAGTGCTTTCGTCCCACAATCATTTGTATACCATCTCTACAAGTATTTAACCACCGGCTTCCCCACCCTGCTGGGAAACACAGAGAGAAAGAGCGAGAAGCAAAAACTGCTGTCTTGTAAGTCAGCTGATTTTCATAATCCTTCTTTCTCATACTCTTTAGTCACATACACATCAACTGTAACAAAATAATACAATATAACATATGTATATATTGTATTATTTATTAAAATTAATGACATATTTAGATGTATATTTGTTTCGAGATATGTAGCTGTCATTTTGTTAATTTACATTAGCAAATCTCAGTTTCTCAGAAATTTCACCTATCACAAATATTAAAAAATAAAATAATTTTGGTGGTTAATGTGAGAAATATTCTACATTTGTGTCATCACATGGTGTCTGGGATGAAAAAACGGATAAACTTTGTTGATAAAAACTTTCACATTATGATAAAATTTTTCAATGAGAAAAGTGCGTAAGTCGCAAAAACTCTTCATAGTTTTCATAGTTTTTGTCGCTCACGTCACTTAGGCCACATTCACAAAACAACAAAATACAGCTGTCATTTCTGTATTTGAGTCCTTATCACGGTCACGTTCTCACACAGTTCGGTTATTTACGCGAGTGACAACCACATTCTATAACCGAACTCACACCCGTAAATTATCAGGACTCAAAACTGCATTCTTGGAAAACCTGCGTTGTGTGAACGGAACCGGGTCGGACAACTAGTTGTTTGTCACGTCATACAGTGCGAGAGAGCAGCTCTGTGCTGCACAAATGCGTGTCTACCATATAGTGTGGGTTTTCATCTGTGGTCTCTGTAAATTACAGCGACAGAGAAATGAGCTGTGTGTCATCTGAAGGTTTTAGATCCAGTCACTGTTCTCCACCGGAGCTGCTCCCGTCAGTTTTGTGTTCTATGCGCGACTTGAATGCTCCAGTCTCCACCTGATATAAAAGCTTCTGTCTGTTAATGAAGATTTGACGGATTACTTTGCGGCTCCATTAGACTCTTGTCAAATCAAAAGTGATGACTTTTCATTTTTATGGACATCAGCATCTTTGATATTACATTGGTCACTGTCTGTATGAACGTGCAATGGGAGTCAAGCCATGTTGAACGTTCATACAGACAGTTTTCGAGACGCTACTGTAAGTTGCTGTTTGAACTGTTCATTTTGAGACTCACACCTTTAAGTAAATGGGGTTGTCAAATCCCAAAAAAATTACAGCGTGAACATAGCCTTAGGGTGTGGAAGATTTGATTTGATTAAAACGAACTCTAGTGCGATTGCTCTGTTAGTGCGGTTCATTTCAATCAAAAACAAAACAAAAATAATGACTTTATTCAACAAATTCATGAACAGCGTAGGAGAATGATGGGGAGAAACGAATTTGTGAAATAAAGTCATTATTTTTGTTTTGTTTTTCCGCACAAAAAGTATTCTCGTCGCTTCATAACATTAAGGTTGAACCACTGTAGTCACATTTCTATTTTAACGATGTCTTTACTACTTTTCTGGACCTTAAATGTGGTAATTTTATTGCTTTCTATAGAGGATTAAAAAAATTTGTGTTTTCTGAAGATGAACGAAGGTCTTACCGGTGTGGAACTACATGAGGGTGAGTAATTAATGACAGAAATTTCATTTTTGGGTGAACTAACCCTTTAAAAACCACATGAAACTGTATTTGCAAAGCATTTAGCATCCAAAATGTGATGGGTAGGATTTAATTATCCATCAGGATTTGACTGAATGTCAGGATGTCGGGAAATTATTGGTTAAAATTACTTTTCCCCATTCACGTGGCCTGGAGAAAATGATTAAACGTTGTTGAAAGATTACAGAAGCTAGCGTTTCCTTTTTCATGCAGATTAACGTTCACTGCTGATTTGTGCACAGTAAGAAAATGAAGTCAATGTTGATTTCATGTTGTCTTTAAATAGAGTTGCAGTGAAACTGTGCCAGTATTGTGTACTGTAGGCCGGTCGAGTCCCAATACAGGAAGCCTCTTTCTCTCTCTCGCTCCTTCTCTCTATCCTCCTGAGAATGAGCGGGTGAAACAGTGGAAGCGTTCTCAGTGAATACTTTAAAACATAATGCTTCATAAAAACACATGAGATGAGTTTTAGAAGTCTTTCTGAATGGCTTGTGTGTGTGAGGTCAGTTTCCCTGAGACAGGGATTAAACTTCCTTTCGGGCCCTGAAAAAGAGAGGAGGAATATATATCGGAAGGGAAGAATGAGGGAAGACAAGGAGCGGATAAATATTTCTGTGGAAGACTGACAGATCGAGCGGACGGGAGCGGGAGAGTGACAGACAGAAGGGACAGAGAGAGAGAAAGAGAAGGTTCCAGCACAAAAGAGACAGACAGAATGAGAGAGAAGTTGGAGAGCAGGATAGCGGGATGAAAAGACGGAAGAGTGTGGGGACAGGCATGCTGAGGAGGCCTAATCCCTCACCCCTATTCACACACACTCTTAATCTCCAGCCACGTACACACACACACACACACACACACACACACACACACACACACACACGGGGCTAATCTCCAACATCCCCTCCATCTATGTCCCTGCACTCAAAAGGTGCACAAAAGCTCCTGGACACCCCCCTCACTGCCACACACACACACGTATACACTTATATTCATACACACAAACACAACATAAGGTCACATACACCTTTGCAGGGTCAACCTGTCCTAAACAATCAGACTGCTTCAAAACTTCAACGCAAAATGGCTTTTTGTGCATTGTGTATGTGTGTTTGTGCTGGTGAGGCAGGTGTTTTTTTTTTATTTACTGAAGTCATCTCAACTCGTAACTCAACAGCTTTCAGTACTCACACACACACACACACACACACACACACATATAACACAAGGAGTAAAGGTTTGAATTTATGATGGTGGTTCAGAGAGCTTCTGACCTCTTCAGTGACAAACCTCCCTCATGGTCAGTTATGGGCCTTCTAATACACACACATACACAAACAATCCAAATGTACAATTTGCACAAAAAAAAAAAAAAAAAAAATCAATTTGGCACACATATATCATCCACAATGTCACACACAGCTGTGCAAACACAAAAAGTTGTCCCAGACACACAATTATAGACAAAAAGTCACGCACACACTTTTTAGCTGCATACAGACACAAATCAATCACATAAATATATAAATATATGCACACAATCACACAAACAAACACGTCTGCATAATCAAACAAATGCCTGCGCAAAAATCACCCAAACACAAACAATCTGTACTTGACCACACAAACAAAAGCCAATGCACAATCAACAGAACATCGGTGCAAATCAAACACCTCCACAAAATCCAGAGTTGGAAAGTAACTAAATATAAATACTTTCGTATTCATTTTTTTCTACTTTCTTGAGTATAATTAAATTGTGCTGCTTTTACTTTTACTTGAGTTGAATAAAAATAAAGTATTTAACTTCACTACCTTTATTTTTCAACAAAAGTACTTTGACAAAGGTGCAGATGGAGCAACAGGACGAGCTGGCACTTTTCAAACTACTGCGGTGCAGCCCTCCGCTTCAGCCAATAACTGACAGGTCTGACTTGGTGCAAAACCAATCAAAACTTCCAGTTCAGCTGGGGGGGGTGGGGCGTTTAAACCACACTTTGACATTCAATCACCGGCACTCGGGTTTAGTATCGCGACCGTTTCAATATTTTAGTGAATGTAAGTGAGGTATGCTCATATTCTGATTTTAAATTGTAATTTTTACAGTTCAGTTGAATGGTAACTTGCCCTCACAATAACAATGCAGTTAAACTAAATGTATGAAGCAAACTTTGTACAAAGCTGAAATAACCTCAACATTAGCAACAGCAGTGAAATAAGAGCGCATGATCTACCTGTCAATCAGATGCACGTAAAAGTGTAGTTCGTTACTATAGCAACAATGTGTTCCCAGCACATTTTTGGTAGAATGAAAAAAGAAAGCATTTTATTTAACATTTTAACCCATACCTTCCTTTATTTTAACTGGCACCTCTCTATTCATACTGTTTTAATCCCTCATTTCTTTGATCCCTTCTTGAAAAAACATCCAAATGATCTTACATGAACTTACTTTTCAAAATTAGTAATAAAACAAGCACTCTTGGCAACAGGAATAGCTAGTATGATTGCTTAGCATAGCGTCAAATACGTCAATTTATGAGATTAATATCAGGTTTTGCTCCAAAATCACTATATATATGCACGTCTGTCGTGTTTGAAATAACTTGCTTCTGTGGTTCCGTGTTGCTTCTTAACACAGAGTGAGACAGAAAATTTTATAAAATTCTATACTGTGATACAGACGGTCAATTAGCGTTGGATTATAGATATACATACATCATTCTTATGAAAATACCTGTGATGGCTTGAAGAACACAGATAAACACAGTTGTATCATCGTAATTGTGTGTTTATAGTCTTCGTGTTTCATCAGTCAAGACGTCTATATAAGGGATTTCCTAGAACGTCATAAGTGTAATACTTCTATGAATCTCACTTGTGGACTTTTTTTGCGCAAGGGCGCCCTCCAGCTTCCAGTATGAATGAAACAAAAATTTCATTAAAGTATTTAACGCTCCATATTGCTAACATCGCCTCATTTTGGGTAAAAATAGAAAAATAATACTAAAGTACTTTGTAATGTAGTAATGAGTAGTTTTTCAGCAAACTCACTTGTAAGTCGCTTTGGATAAAAGCGTCTGCCAAATGAATAAATGTAAAATGTAAATGTAAATGCAAACTACTTATTTACTCTTACTTGACTCATATTATTTTTCAGTACTTTACTTGTACTGAAGTAAATGATTTCTTAAGCAGCAATACTTTTACTTAAGTACAAGTTTTAGGTACTCTTTCCACGACTGACAAAATCTAACCCAAATAGATACATGCACACAATCACACAAAAGTTGAATATATAAATGTGTACTAATCACTGAAACACCAGTACGAAATCACATAAATACCTGCACACCATCACACAAACAAAGGGGCTGTTTACACGATACAGTTTTCAACTAAAAAACTGAATTTTTTTAGCTATTCATTTACACAGCAATGGCACTTTGGGGGCCTGAAAACGCAAACTTTTGAAAACAGGTTTCAAAAAGTGCACGTTTTTGAAAATGATACCGTTACCGATTTCCTTCACACAATCACACAAACTTACAATCAAACACCTGTACACAATCACACAAACACAATCAGGCTCATATAGATGCGTACAAACATTACAGCACTTGTGCTTTGAGCGTCCGTTCCCTCACACACACACACACACGCACTTTATCAAAGCCTCCAGATGGGTTCGGTCTTTATCGTACCCCAGCCGGTGACATCACTCTTCCACACGGCAAAACTGATGATGAAAGCAAACAGATCTATCTTAACTCGCATTTACCAAATCAATTTTATTTTTACAGTCTCTTGCATATTGGCATATTGACGGCTTCTCACTCGGTGGGATGGAGGGAGGGGGGTGCAGAGGAGAATGAGGGGGAAAGGCAGGGAGATACGCTTAATGCCATTTACCATATTTAATGTGTCCATGTCATCATTGAATATCCCCTCTGAATAATGCGCCACTTCATCATAAATTCTTTACAACTTATTTACTTAATGGAGAGAGTTATGGGCCGCTGTCAGCCAGCTAATTAAACATAGTGATACAGCACTGCCGCGCCACGCTGTCATCCGTCCCCCATCTCTCTCTCTGTGGCTTTTCAGTTTCTTAAATACATATTATTCAAGCATGCAATAAATTACAGATAGATTAAAATTCATGAAACCCTTTTTTCTCCTTCGTTTCCTTCCATACAGAATGAACAAGAAAGAAAGACAGCAAGAAAGAGAGAGAGAGAGAGTGCTTGCTCAAGAGACTGTAAATCTACCATTGGGAGACAGCTGCCTTTTCAATCATTTTAAAACCTAATGTTTGCACATGTAGGATTTCTGCCATGCTGAGGAGGGGAAAAGACAACTTACGAAGTGAAAAAAGTCTGATTAAAATGCAAGTTTAACCATTTTGTTTTCCACCAAGAACAGTCACAAGAACAAATTCAAACCTTTCAACAGCATTTAGTCAAAGTTAACCATAATTACATATGCCAACCACTTAAACCATAATACCACGTCCTGGCAAAAACGTCTCTAAAAAACAGCCTGGAACTGGTTATTAACGTTTAAATCATCGCCATACAAACAGGACCAAAATCAGACCCGAGCAGACCAGAATTAATCATAAATAAACATATCATAAAAGCTGAACACATATAATTCAAAGGGCACTAAAGTGTGTACAAGCAGTTCTGCTTTAGTAGTGCTCAAACTATTGCTAAAAAATACTGCAAGGTGTGTTTACAGCCACTGCTTTACAGATGATGTCAATATCATGAACCTTTTCTTTAATACTGAATGGTCGTTCTTCAGGAGTTTCTTTATCAGAGCAGGGCGAGTCTATTTAAACATTCAATTAGCCTGATACTCCTCCTGTGACCTCTCCAGCCAGGCAAAATTAGCTTAAAATGACCCTGACTAAGACAACACTCGACCTCTGGCCTTGTCCTGTGACCTGGTTTCGACTGGGAGGGTAGACTGACTGATATCTGACAGACAGGGGCAGTCACGAGGAGGGGCGGTCTTTAACTTGGCTAAAAAGTAGGATTTATGAGCCTCAAGCTTTAATTGAGTTTGGAAAGTCTAACTCCTCCCACTATGATGACACTGGGTCACTGACAAGGTTATTCAAAAGTGTCAAACATATAAAGGAGATATAATTAATTTTAAAGTTTAAGTGTTAACAATGAGATTGTGGTTTTTCTAATCAATTAAAACTGCTTTTGTCATTTATTACAAGATGGACAAAATTTGTCACCAAAAAAGTCATTCAGTTTAACCAAAATTTCGGCTTTACCGAATGACACTATTGGTTATACCAAATGATGATTTTTCAAACAATTCTAACAAGCTGATATCTAGCTAGCTAACAAAAGGACAATCAAACATTTTATATTTCGTACAAGTTTTTAAAATATTACAGCATTTTCCATGTTTTATACCAGTTGTACCGAATGACCTGATGTTTCGAGACATGCGTATGAACAAGTGAAAACATGAATTTTTCAAATAGTTAAAAGAGAGTTAGTTGCTTCTTGACCGTGTGGTCCTTTGCAGGTGTCTGAATGATGTCACATCCTGTCACATGATGTTGATCGCATGACTTGATCCAAAATGGTCCCTTTATATTGGTTATTCCGACTGACACCAATGAAATTAATTTTTCTGGACATTCTTTCTCATAACAAAGCAACGACTTCTACACATAATTTTAATACCATTTTGCACTATGTTGATATATGATGTTATAAAATCATGCCAGAATGAAAAATATATTCATTTATTACATTTTAAGATATTTTAATTACAAATGAAATGGCTGTATTGGCCTTTGGACGGTTAAACCAAATGACCTTTTGACACTTAAAAATCTTTAAAATACCTTTATATGTAGCAAAATATAATGAAAACCTTTTGGATTCAATAAAAGAGATCAAGTTGTACTACCTTACATACTTTGGATGTCATACCTTTGTTTTTTTAATATTATTAAGGCCTTTGGACAAAACAAAAAATGACCCGTCACATTATTGACTCCATCACAAAGGGAGAATTGACCACTCTAATCTGTCGGTAAGGTCATAGCGGACTAAAGCAATACATGCAGACAAATGTCAGACTACACAAACTTTACTTTTCTAGTTAAAAATGACAACATTTTACAATTTCACTTTATTTTAATTCTGCTTCCTTACATTCAAATTCAACTTGCAATTCTGTTTCCTGCTTTCTACCTCAATCCAAATTCAGCAACTGAGCTGCAATTTAAAAGCCATTCTCAAATCAGTCCAGAATGGCACACAACCCTGGTTTGCAGTGACGAATAAGCATGTGAAATCTTCTGTACATATTTTCAGACTTAAGTGGCATTAAAAAGACTTTCAAGGACATTTATATTATGTAATTGGCATAACACTGACCAAAAGCCTGTCTAGTAATTGTGACTAATGGGATTACGGCAACTGCTAACTGGGGTTAGTGTAAGATCACAGAGCCGAGTAGAGGTGCTTCACCATAAAACATGAGGGCCAGGGTTAATCACACTACCTCGCTACTGATGACAGTGAAACCTTCAGTCATAACAGCAGCCCATGAGCCCATGTTATCTGCACGCTTTGTCTCCAACCGTGTGAGGATTTTCTTATCTGAAAAGGGCTGCTATCAGACTACTGTAGAGGAACACATCTCAAATTCATTGTTTGATCCTACCTCCCATGCCTGGGTGGCATTTTCTGGGCTGTGTCTTGAAGTTCCCTCATAGGGTCCAAGACGTTCTCCCACCTCCAGTCTCCTCCGGCTCCAGACACCCAGGTTTCCTCTGGTAACGGCCGACTCGCGGACCTCAAAGTCTGGGGGCACCGATTCGACCCCATCCCCGGCCAGGTACATTGAAGTGTGGTACGACGGGTGGAAGGGGGAGGGGGCAACCGGGGAGGCCGCATCACCTGATAGGCCAGGGGAAGGAAGGTCATTAGCAGTGGCCAATGGGACTGGATCTGCATCAGACACTCCGCCAAGTTCCTCCAGGTCATCAGAGGCAAAAAGAGAAAAGTCCTCTCCATCTCCTAAACAAGAATAGACAGAAATATTTCACGTTGTGAGAATTTAGCAGTTAAATGTACAATTTAGTACAACCGGCCTAATAAAGTACTGACTAAACTAATGGAAAACAGACAAACCATTTATTTGAGCAATAGCTTGTTTGCAATCACGTGGTTCTGATGATGCACGGAATTCAGCTGGAGGGCAGGAAGTAAAGAAGCAGAATGGAAGACATAGAGGAAAGTCCGTATTGTAGCGGTTTATACACTATTTCAAAAGATAGATATAAACAAAACAAAAAAATCACCACATATGTTGGATGTGATCCTTATGTTACGAAGAGGAGCAATTTTTCTACTGAATTGAAAGATTTGCCTGCCATTGAGGCGGTAGATATAGAGAATGTGAAGCTGCCGTCACACCGTGTTGAGTTCTAGTCTGGTTTGTTTATATCGTGCTGCCTTTCTGCTGATTGTGAAAAATGTCGCCATTGTAGGTCATTCAAGCTCACATAATCGTTCAGGGAAAAAACTGGCCGGTGTAATACAATTTTTGCCTTTTCTACGTGTAAAAACACTAGGGGTATCAGGTTGAGGTGGTGATGATGGTAACCAGATCAACATTGTGAACAGAATTCTACAAAACTTAAGTGAACACACCAAATGATCATGCAATGGGATAAAATAGCTCCTCTTCCCTACAAATAATACCATGAAGAATGTGACTATTTAACCAAGTCAAAAACAAAAAAGCAGGTATCCATATTAATTTAATCAGCAGACGCAAAACGCTATAAAAGGTGACAACTTGTAAAGTTAAAAAATGATATAAGTTACGTAAACGGTAAAAGATCCTTGTGGTTTCTTGGTTTGATCGATTTGAGCAACTATAAATGACGCAAAACATAGGAATTTTGAGTTTGTGATATCGATTCCTATATAGATAAATCACTTCCTGCCCTCCAGCCACATTTCACTCCACAGCAATGACATCATATGCAAACAACCTATTCTATTTGGTGCCTCTAGTGGCAAACAAACTGTATTACAGCTTCAACTTTGAGACCTCACGCTCATAAATCCCACTGTTTTTATCCTTCACATGTCATTATAAGCACATTAAAAATAATGTATTCTTACATTTTAACAGCTGACAATAGCATTAAACAGTTAAGTTAAAATTACATTAATTTTCACCATAAAATATAGTCAAACCAAAATTTATTCAGACACCTTGAACATTTAATTCATTATTAGTTTATTAAAAAAATGGTAATAAAATATGACAAGATCTTAGAGTTAAACTGTGTCAGAAAAAAATTTATCTTAATTATGTTAGATAAAACATGGTCAGGTCAAAGTGTCTGAACAAATTTTGGTCCCAAATTTTTATCAGTTTTACTGGTAGTCCACTGTAAGAACTTTTGGGCATAATATGTCATAGGAAAGAGAGCACAATATTGTGACTAAAATATTTGTGTTGCTAAAATATTTCTTGTTGGACATTAACTTTAGGTTTAAAATTCTTTAAAATTATATATAATATTAGAGCAGTAACTGCAAAGGGATTGTAAATCAAGTTTATTTATAAATAGTGCTTTATTCAGTATAGATTGCTTTAAAGCAGCTTTACAGACATAAACAGGAAAACAGTTTCACAAAATTCTCCATCTTATGAATCAGAAAATAATATCTTGTGGGTTTTTTTTTTTTTTTCATTTATTTTCTTTATAGGAATTATAACAGGTAGCCTATCTGGATGTAAAAGAACAGATAAATATTCAACACAAAGAAAAATTATCAAGTGCCAACAACCAATATAATACCGTTTCAGACATTGTACTGTACCAGTACAGTTGTAGCACTATTCAAAAGTTAAGTAGGCCTACTTCTTTTTATTTGTTTTTGAAAACCCGTACTTTCAAACCACAACCAGCCCATGTATGCGACCTCTGCAGATATGAGTAAATATACATAGTGCCATAAAAAAATATTTGAGCACTAGAGCTGTTAAATAAACACAGGGGAAAGTGGTTTGTGTCTGTGATAACAGTTAATCCAGTCTGGATAAGAAGGTGTCTGGGGTGATAATCATCTTCGCTGCTTCGTCGGTTACACCCTGTCATGCTCCTCCTGAGGCCCGCTTCAGATTGTTTGGATACAAGGGAGGGGGGGAATCTCCAGTGGGAAGAGCTGACTGATCATTGGACTCACTATGCAGTCCCCAACACTTTTACGCTTCCTTTTCCCCATTTTTTTCCATTGACCCTAGTGAAGAGAATTCAGTGTGAAAACAGCGGATGCTGAAGATGTTTAGGTTAATTATGAGCTGAATACAGGGAGGATGTTGTCTGGTGTCCTGTGACCTCTTGCTCTACTCGGAGAGGAAAACCAGCGCGTGGCTGATGAGGGAAGTCCTCATATTGTCTGTCCTTAAATACCATCCCTTCTGGGTTTCAAGTATATAATACTGTATACCAGTAGCGAGCGGTGACTTTTATAAACGGGTATGCTGGGTGGTGCGTTATATCAAAAATGCACCTGGTGTAGACACATTTGATGGACAGAGCGTAATAGCTGCTTAGTTGCTTACTCTCATGACACATAGCAACGCAGTTGAAAGTATTCCTTGTTTGACCTTTTATTGAAAGTAGCCTACATTTAGCCTGTTGATGCCTTCACGAGCACCCGTAAAAGCTGTTGTGTGGAGTTTGAGTTGAGTCAGGCGAGACGCGCGAAAGAGTAATTTGCAAAATATGCTGTATTTTTGTAATTCCGCTAGGTGGCACTAATGTCGCAGAAACTATGCTTCACCTATGGTATGTCGCATCGGCTGAAGACACATCTAAATCAGAGACGACAAACCATGCCAGGTGTCAATTTAAATCTATGCCGGAAGTGCTTTTTTTTATTAAGAATTAAAAATAAGTAGGCCTATAATATAATAAATGTTAGTATAATAAAAAATATAAGTATTCTTTAAAAATAAGTTGAAATAATGCAAATTGATAACTAACAAATGCATATCCATAGACTATTGATTAACAGCCTCGGATAGTTACAGTAAGTCTGCTTAATGTAGGTCTGTCTTTAACAGTTTATAAGTTTTCACTAAAAATACATTTCCCTGTGGAGAAAAATGAAATGCTATGAAAATAGTTTCAGCTCTGACTTTTTTCACTTGATTTAGTCTAGTAAGTTTTGTCTCAAAATACAATGTGAATTTTAGTGATTGAGATCTGGCAGCAGCAGCACATTTTTCCTCTTGGGCGAGCGATCCGCTCACAGCTTATCCTGCCTATGAAATCCTCCATAGGCCAGCAAACCAATGAGAATGCGGGACATTGATGATGATACATAAAAACAGAGCGAAGGCGCAAAAGCTGCTGTAGATCCGCATACCCGGAAGCCTCCATAACTGGCAGATTTAAAGAAAATTACCATCGTTTGTCAAATAAATAAATTACCGACAGTTACATACGCATTACCAACATTTTACCATGTAGGCTTTATGGTACACCTCAAACAAAGGAATTTATAGCAATTTATAGTGTTAAAGGGTTAGTTCACCCAAAAATGAAACTGAAGGGTGAACTAACCCTTTAATGTTAATCAACAACTCTACACCATAATCTAGAAACAATAGTTTCACCAATTTTCGACAATCCGAATGAATTGAATCCGATTGCAGATCTGTTTACATGCACTCTAAACATTGTAATCTGATTCAAATATCCATTTATATGCATTTTATATACACATTCCGATTAAAACTTTTGTGCACGTGCTCTGCGTGACGTCATATCAATCACACTTGCGGAGAAAACCATGGACGTGACACCAACTCATCGTTATTTTTTGCTGTTGGATCGGATTAGAAAAGGACTAAACCACCCCTTCCAATCCAATCAAAATTTCATTCGGATCGAGCTCAGTCGGATTGATTAAGGTGTTTACATGAACGTTTTTCAATCCGATTGAGCAGCAACCTTTGCGAAACCCAAAACTGATGTAACTGCCAATACTTTTGGCCATGGCTGTATACGTATATATAAAAATAATTAAAAAAAACAATCAAAATAAAACACTTACCAAAAATAATAAAAATAAATAAAAATAAATTATTGTATTTCATGGTTTTCCCGAAAAGTTTAAATAATGTGACTCTGTTTCTTTAGGGTGCTTTCACACTCGGTTCAATTGCCTGGTCCGAACCCGAGTTTGATTGCTCCCCCTGCCCACACAGCAACACTGACTCAACCAATGGCGTGATTTTGGGGCGGGACTATCTGTATTGTCCATCCAATAGGAGATGAGGGGAGTTGGGAAAGCAGTTTGAAAATAATAATTCTTCAGCTTCAGAAAACACTTCGCTCTTATTGAAGCCATAATGCAGTGGTAGCACAAGTGCTGTTAACATGGTGCTCCCAAAGGTGTGTGCTCTGACATAAAACTTGAGACAAAACCTTTTCGCCAAATGCGTATAAATATGAGTGTGCTAACCGCCGATATCACTAACGCACTGGGACCTGAGAGGCTGCAGCTAAAAGCTAACACACAGTGGTAACATGCTCTACCTAATGTGCCGTTGCTAACACGCTTGGAGCTAACCTGCTGTGCGTAAGTCACGGCGGGGCTAACATACTGTGGCTAGCATGCTGTGGCTAACGTGTTGTGACAGGTAGTGGTGAGTGCTAATGAGGGCTGGGCCGGCGCTCCTGCACATCTTCCTGTCTCCTCACATTCCTAACACTCAGTGGGGCTCTACGCTACACGGAGCCTTCAGAGTCACAGTCATTCTGTTCACAACGGCACATTAATGGGCATCTCCGACTCTTCTTTTCACTAGTGCAGAGCATAATTTTCACTAATAGTGTAATATGAAGATATTAAAAGATAATAAATAAAGGTTGAAGTAAAAAAACATTAAAGAGGACATGCTCCGGTCCTACTCTTTCTTCAGATTATCCGACAAATGATGATTGATAAATATGCAATAAACACTCACTTTACAAATTCTCCATAACAATGTACCCCAACAAGGTGTGACAACCTTTTTCATATTAGCCCCGCCTACAACAAAAGCTCAGTGGAACATCATGCATATTAAACATGAAACATGAACAAGGAAATGTTGATTGAGGAAGTTGAGATTACATATTATATGACAAATCCTTCACATTCCACATTAAATTATGTATGCAGTGTTAGATGAGCAATTAAAATGAACATGAAAGCAATTTCAGAGTTATTATACACTATCGTTCAAAAGTTTAGGGTCGGTAAAATGTTTTAAAGGGGTCATGAATTGAGAAATGAACTTTTCCTTGAGCTTTTGATATATAAGAGGTAATCATACTATAAGAATATCCTGTAAGTTTCAGAACTGAAAACTTCCTTGTTAGTCCAGTAAAAGCTTTTATTGACACCAGGCCCAGCGAACGACTGATCATGGAATGTGCCTTTTTATCATAGATAGGTAAAACTGTGCCTCTGCAGAAGAAATCAATGCCTACTTTATCGTTGCAATGTTAGCATTAGTGAGATGAGGAGGAGAGAAGAGCGATACAGGATAAAATAACATTACCTAAGGATCTTAATGCTAGGAATATGGTTATTTATTTTGAACAATGTGAATGTCTCAGTTGAGCTTTATTTATTTGTATTCTGTATTTCACTGTGGATTCTTTGGTAAATCAATCAGATTTGAGCGCAGTCTTTGCAAACAGACTTTTACGATATGAACTCGACAGTAATGCAACAACATGTAAGTAACTGTGATAACTCTAATGCCTGATCTGATATGTAATGATTCATGTACAGATGTTCTTTGTCTATGTATCAGTAAATCAAACCAGTGACTAAACGGTCAACTTCATATTGTTTCTCTTAGTAGGATGAAAATAATCTGTTATTTAAACGGTGATTAAATTATATACAGAAAGCGATCAAAGAACGCTTTCTTTACAATCGCTAGAGCTGTCAATCAAACAGCGCGAGTTTATCAGTGACTTCGACAAAACTCCCGTTTAATTCAACGAATCTCTTAGGTACATTGCGTTTTCACTGTTAGTTATGATGAAAGCATTAGTTAGTGTGCAGAAATTGAGTTGCAATGATGAGATCACTGCTTTCATGTGCTCAACAACGTGTCTGTGATCGGCTTCAGTGTTCATCACTGCAACCTTTCATGCCACGATCTAAATATAATGCCATATTTAAGTAATTTTTATTATTTAATGTTTAAGTGTAATGCTATAATCAACACTTCTCACGATTAGTTAACCTTGAGAGCTGTAATAGTAAAAACGTGCTACAAGTTTTCGAGAGAGTAATACTTAGCTATTTCATATGCAAAGATGTTAGCCAATCACAGCAGTGGGCATTTACATTGAAGTCTCACAGCAGACACACCCCTTAAAACAGAGCGTTTAAATAATTGGGCTACAATCAGGGTAGGAAAAATGCCTTTTATTTCTAAATTATGACCATTTTTGATGTAAAACGTACTAACATTAGGCTGCATTTATTTGATCTAAAATACAGTATATATTTATATAAAACTTAAAAAAGTAATTTATTCCTGTGATGGCAAAGCTGAATTTTCAGCAGCCATTACTTCAGTCTTTAGTTTCACATGATCCTTCAGAAATCATTGAAAACAGATATATTTTCCCAGGATTTTTTAATGAATAAAATGTTCAAAATAACAGCATTTATTTGAAATAGAAATCTTTTGGAAAATTATAAATGTCTTTACTGTCACTTTTGATCAATTTAATGCATCCTTGCTGAATAAAAGTATTAATTTCTAAAAAAAATCTTACTGACCCCAAACTTTTGAAGGGTAGCGTATTTCAAAAAAAAGATTATAAAGACAAACAAGTCCAGCAACGTGCATTATGAGAGTAAAATGGATCAATTTTGATATCATGTTGACTTTAATAGTCATATTTCAGTAGGGGAGATGGCAGATTTGGATGGGTTTTTTTCAATGTGGTTTATAGAAGGAAGAAATCTGACAGATTAAACATTTTCGCTAATCATTAACAGTTAATCTTTCCTTCTGTTCCTATGATTTATAGCAAAGACAAGAAGTGAATTCTAAAGTAAGATGGTTGGGTGACATGTTTGAATGCAAGAAAACCTCAAATACTACAACTTTTCACACAAGTTGTTATGGTAATAATATCATCAAGGTATTAAAATAAAAAATAGACAAGAGTGGTCTAGACACTGTCTAAAATCATATTTCTTCACAATGATACAAACATAGGCATCTCCATCTTTATACAGATATTACTCCTGACTCTGAATCACAGGTGATCTGAGAGCGCTAAGTCTTTCCAGATGTCGTCTTGTGCCATTTACAATATTTTACTTTGTGGCATTGCATACACGCACACACGCAAATGCATCTGCATGCTTTAAAATGACAGCTGAGGACCTGGTTAAGGCCTCCACCACACGCCTGTGGATCCGCTAAGCACGAGAGGCCATAACGATCATCCGAGCCGTGCCATTTAAAATTGCCCCTGCCCACAGAGAGAGTGAAAGCTAGTTGGCCGCAGTCTTCAAACCCTGAGCTTTTAAAGGTAACTCAATCCCTCCTCTGCCATCCCTCCCTTCCTGCGGCTCCAACTGATCGGCTTCATCCTGCCTGTTAAAGAAACGAGGGGAAAAACACTACGGTACAGGACACTCAAAAGCAGTATGGGGGATTTCTTTTGGTCTATAAACATATATATTTCTGAAAGGTAAACGTCCCTCAAGAAAAATACACCGAAGTGAAGTGCAGAATGTGGTCTGTTTCTTAAAAACGGCCGTGGTTTGAGTATTAGATTGCAGATAAAGAATATGGTTTGGCATGAGTTAGCGGTGGGGTTTTTGCAGAACTTCTCTCTCGTTTTATTTGCTTAGAATTAATTGATTCGATTAGGATAAGAAAATTTATCAACCACTGAGGTGGAAACAAACGGTGCGCGAAGGTAAATCAGAATCTTGTGTAAAGCCCGTGAGAAACCTAGGATTTCCTGTAATCTTGATCTGTGGATCCTTCTAAACAAAAGTACCACACCTTCAATTGAGCAGATAACATCAGTATGGACACAAACTAGCAATTATGATGTCATTGAGATAAATGGATATTATTGTTCTGGGAAAAGTCACCTATAGAACATCCCTGATTAGAATGGGACATTCTGGAACAGAACAGTGACACAACCTATAAATGTCTCCGCAATGATGTCACTTACACCCAACAATCACAATCTGCAAATGTGAAAGAATAGGAGCATTTCCTGTCATTTAATACAGAACATAACTCATCACTTCCTGTTCCACCCTCAAAGTGGCATTTAAAGCACTGGTGAACAAGCATGTGTGTGCATATATAAAGACTTTCATTGTTAATGTTATTTTTCCCTACCATGACATAATGCTTTAGAAAAAATCAAGATGGATGGAGCAGTGGAAATAGATAGAATGGACAAGAGATTGATGACATGGCGACCACTGGTTGAAGGATGTAGTTTACATACATAAACATCAACATAACACACTAACAAATCAATCCCCTTAAACTTTTCATTAGTGTAGCGTGTTTAATTCATACACCAGCTGTGTTAGCTGCAGGGATGATATCGAGCAACAGACTTCATACAGTGTGATATCAAACCAGATGTATTTACTAACAAAACACACACACACACACACCGATGCATTTGACGTGAAAACACTCAAGTAATACATTTATGCACTTATTCAAAGCAACTTACATCGCACTCATACATTTTAACAGTTGCATTTCTAAGGAATCAAACCCATGATTCCTGATTGGCACTGCGGCACCATGCTCTACTTAAAGGGTTAGTTCGTCCAAAAATGAAATTTCTGTCATTATTCACCCTCATGTCATTCCACACCCGTAAGACCTTCGTTTATCTTTGGAACATAAATAAAGACCTTTTTTGATGAAATCCAAGAGGTTTTTTTTATCCCCCATAGAAAGCAGCATAATTTAAGGTCCAGAAAAGAACTAAAAACATAATTAAAATAGTCAACATATAGTCAACGTATAGTCAGAATGCCGGCTCCAGTTTTTGCACGCAAAAAGTATTCTCATCGCTTCATAACATTAAGTTTGAACCACTGTAGTCACGTTGAATATTTTAACAATGTTTTTACTACTTTTCTGAACATTGAATGACGGTAATTATGTTGCTTTCTATGAGGGATAAAAAAATCCATGGATTTCATCAAAAATATCTAAACTTGTGTTCTGAAGATGAACGAAGGTCTTACGGGTTTGGAACAACATGAGGGTGAGTAATTATTAATATAATTTTTGGGTGAATGTGTTGATGTAATTTCCACTGAAACAGGAAGACAGAATCGGGACATTTCGAACAGCCCCTCTCCTTTTTTAAAATAGCCAATAGCGTTTCTTTTATATCGCAGCTGTTGAACCCTGTAAAGCCTCAGTTTCCTCCTAATCTCTAACCGTTTCTCCTACATATCGCTTTAAAATACAGCATTCTGTGCAAAATTCAAATGGTCCGATATGTTTTCTGGTCTCTGCCGACTCATGCATACAATCCGCTCTGTGCTATTGTGTCTCTGGACCGCTGTGGCAGTTTGCATGGCACTAATATGAAAACCGTCTTAATCGTTCCCTATCCCCTATATAGTGCACTATGTGCCATTCACTATGTAGAAAATAGTAATTGTGTGAACATGTGACCGATTTTAGCCATAGCTTTAGCATCTATTTATAACATAGGGGGTGGGACGCTTTAGATTCTAGAGAGTATTTGATTGGACAGAAAATTATGAGAAGCTGAAGTGCAACGTGATGTCATCAAAATCATTGATCCATTTTAGCGGAAGTGAGAGAGAGGCTTTAAGTTTTGAATGCTTATATCTTCTAAATGAAATTCAATTTTGATTTCATGAGGCTCAAATATAATTCTCGCAATATAATTCTAATATGTTCTAATATTATCTAGAATTCTAATAATGTCTTATAATTAAAAATAAAAAATTAGTAAAATTATAAATAAATATTATTATTAGTCATTATTTATATTAAATATTTTTAATTGTTTATAAATAATTTTAATTGTAATTTTACTTATATTTGTAGAATTTAGGAAATATGAAAAAAGTTATAATTAAAGTTATAATTTAGTTAAAGTTATAATGGATTAAAATAAGTAAAATTATAAATAAAATGTATTAATAATTATTTATTTTATTATTTAAAAATTATTATTTTTATTATTGATTTTTACTTGTAGAGTTCATGTAGCTTGAGTGCTGCTGTCATTACAAAGGAGCATGTACCAAATACTAAAAAATATGAAATTCATGTTAATGTTTCAATTCAACTTTTTATTCAAATTATTATGCGGATAACATAAAATGTAATAAAAATATATAAATTAGAAAAAATCTAAATTCTAAATGGAATACTAATTCCAAGTGTATTATGAAGTATAATGTATCGCTTATGGCACGCAAGTCAGTTCATTACTTATAATTTTGTGAGTAAACATCAGTGAGTGTGTGTGTATATGTGTGCGAGTGTGTGTAGTGTTCACCTCTGCTCTGGGGTTCTGCTGTGCTCATACATCACGCGATTACTGTGGGCGGCACGGGACCCCGCGTCATTACCACCAGCATTAAAGATGATAGAACCAGCCATTAATCACCATGACAACACACCCTAATGGAGAGGTGACCCAGTCAACGCCTGCGGACGTCGGGACACATGCACCTATTGGACGAAAGCGGTGAATCGCACACACATGCACACGTTCACCCAGCAGCACTGTAGTCTGTAAATATAGAAACAAGGCGTTCTTGAGGGCCGCGCTGAGATCAGAGTCTTTAAACGTGATGATTGAGAGGGCAGATTAAGATAGAAAAGATCTAAAAAAGGCTCAACCTTTTTCCTTGACTCTTTCTCTTTTGTTTACTCTCTCACGATTTGCTCGCACACCTCCTTCTTCATGCTTAACGTTTTTGACAACTCACCCTTTTGATTTGAAACACCACAAAGCAACACACAGCAACATTTCGTACTTTTGGCATCTCGAGCACAACCAAATAAACATCTCCCACCTGCCACCATTCACAGGGAGATGTATACTTGAAGAGAGAGACATCCGTCAGCATTCCCATTCCTCTACCTCCTGTGGCGGGATGGACTCCGTATCCTCCTGGTTTAAAGGAACCTGCCACATTCCCTGCGCTCCAGGCCACTACTGACAACAGGAAGAGCTGTTTTTACCAGCTCCAGGATTTATCACTTCATTGAGAGACAGCCAGAGGGCTGAGAGAAGAGAAACCCAGCCTGATAAGCAACAAAACAATATGATGGCTGTTACAAGCACACTGGGCCCGTTTCCCAGCTGAAGATTATCCAGCCAAGACTACGGCTAAAATGAATTTTCTATGGTGTATCAATATCAACTTCATTTTGTTCAACACCAGACCTAATCTCTTTGTTGACGTCTTTGGAAAAAGCCACATTAAATACATTGAAAATATTCATGCATGTGTTTGCTGTATATAAAATGTATTCCTTTATAAAGATTTTTTATTTAAGAATTTTGATAAAAATACAAATCTTCTTTTAAAAATGTAAAAAAATAAAAAAATACATATTTTATTTTTTTTTATTAAAACTGTACACTTTTTATTGTAATCTATTGATTTAATAAAAGAAATTATATATATATATATATATATATATATATATATATAATTATTTAAATTATTACATTATCAATATTTAATATTGTTACATACTGAATCAATTTTTCATTTAATTTTATCACTTAATTATTTTAATAAAATTATTTAAATAATATTAAAATAATAAAAAATAAGCTTTAATATTATTACATACCAAATTCACTTGTTGATGTAACATTTGAATTGCTTTTTTATTTTATTTATTTTAAAAACATTCTTAAAAGAAGTTAATGAACTCATGTTACTCATGTTTAATATATGTTCAAAATCCAATGCACAAACAATTTGAATTACTAGTGGCACCACATTTCCAAACAGCCATTTATAAATCCATTTAAACATAAAACCACTGAGGACGTATATAATACCTGGTATACCTGCCATATGTATTAGCATTAGCATTCCCATTAACGGGAATTAATTCCCATTAATCCCATTAAGTGAGCAAAAGGCAAAAAGGCAAAAAGGGACGCATTTAAAACCTGAACTTAAATAAATGCATGGTTTCAAGTTAAAAATTCTAATTTGTTTTAATTAAACCTTTTGAGTTGCAAACATTATTTTGCTGAGTTCTTTTGACATAATGTTGATCATTACATCAGCTTAATATTGTCTGTAATTTAAACTCAAATTTCTGCGTTAATTGGCTTTTTTTTAAAAAAAAAACTAAGTTATAGTAACTTAATGAAATTTTCTTGATAACTTCAGAAATTAGGCAGTGGATTTCTAGTTCCCAGCATGCTTTGCATAGGACTGGATAAGTAGAATAAATGTTGAAATTAAGGCCTAGTCCATACGTACATGGGTATTTTTATAAACAGAGTTTTTCCTCCTTCATTAAAAAAAAAATATATATGTTTTCAAAAAATCTCCATCCACATGAAAACGCAAAAACACCCTATGAAGTGCTGTCAAAAGCCATGTTGGCCAGTCATAGTTTGGAAATAAAGTTTATCACCGGTTCCGGTAAGGTAAAAAATGTTGTATCTGTATACATGTTATAAGCCCTGTTAGCACAGTTATTAGCAGCAATATTTTGGCTACGTCCATCATTGCACAGACTCGCCTCACCTAAAACAAAGGAGATAGCGGCACACAATCTGACGTCAAACAAAGGAGATAACAGCGCACACAAATCTCCGGTCTTACCGTCTAAAGATAAAAATCTTCACCCTGGCAGGAATTTTCAAAAAAGTTTTGTGTCAGTGACCGGATACTGCGTTTGCATGTGGATGAACGGCCAAACAGCATAGAAAAAGCTGTGGTTTTGAAAATACCCGTGCTTGTGTGGACAGGGCCTAAGTTTTAATTTATTTGTTTTTAGCAAAAAAGTGTTTAAAGGTGTTATGTTTGACATTTAAAAGAGTTTCTGTGGTTCTGAGTTTCATTGTGCTGAAGAGTAGATACATGAAGGTAATCACTATTGACTCTAAGCAATGACTGCGCCAATGCCAGCGACAAGTAATATCTTACTTGTTCATTAAATATACATGTTAAATAAGATATGTTAGCATGTGCTATGATAGCTGTTGAACTGAAATAGATAAGATTAATTGGTTCCATAGCTACAATTCTGGTAGTTGGAGCAACTTAAAAATTTGTGTCAAATTAAGTTCCTCTAAAACATAGCTTGTTGGTTGAACGTAATTTCACTCAAAGCTGTCATAACTAAAAAAAAAATTGATGCAAACTGTTGTGTTAATTATTTTTTATTTTTACCTTTGCATCATGTACCTGCATCCAGCTTAATGTGAACAGGCCTTAACCCTATTCCTGACCCTAACACATGCATCAGATACTGAAAAGCCCCTACAGCTCTCAAGACAGACTCAGGTGTGTGACCAGCATGCCTACAAACTGCTGCACAAGAGACATTCCAGCTCAAATCTCCCTTCTGCCCCATATGAATCCCTCGCTAACAAACTCCAGACTCTGTTACCAGCCTTTGTGTACGGAATTAAGACTCTGCTCTCTCGCTGGCCGCTGGAGACCGGCTGGACTAAATGAGTACATTTGTCTTCTCAATGGCCTGGCTGATTGGATGTTTAAAAAGAGTGTGTGTGTGTATGTGTAGAGCAGATGTAAGTCTACGGCCCAGAGGGAAAGAGGAGCAGTCGGCACAATACATAATTAACCCGGACACTCAATTGAATGACAGCGCCATTGGATCAGGGTAAGAATCCTTAAGATTCAAATAAACATTCCCTGGAACAGTATTAACTCAACAACCGTTCACACAATCCCTCTTCAGCATTCAATCACACACAGGTTTTCTCGCACATAAGAAAAAAACACTTTGGAATGCTCTATATTTTTCAGTTTGCAATGCAGTATGCATACTACGTACAGTGTGTGAATATTCCTTATGAATGGAATATGGATGACGTAATACATTTGACAAAATGTGTAGCATTCAAGCAGAGCCTTGGGTACAGTAACCCATGATGCAATGCAAATCAGCCAGACTGCAAAAACGTAAGATTTATATGATTTTTACACAAAATTGGATCAAAAAAAGCCAAATAACTGTTTATGATAACTGGACACCATTCGCTGAATTAAACAAAGTAGTGAGGTCATGTGCAGCTAATTACTATTTGAAGTATACTAAATATACATACAGTATATGAACTGCATAGTGGTTATTTAGTTAGTATTTTATTCCCATTGGGTATGTCTGCAAATGCATACAACCATATTATTCTTACTACAGTATAAAAAAAAAAAGACATGATCAGTAATACATGACAACATAATGTTTTTACATTAAGGCGAGAGACTACAGGCTAAAACGCTGTTTTTTCAATTTTGAGATTTGGGTCTTTTTGGCTTTTAATAAAGTGTTTTTTCAGACTAGTGGTAAGAAAACATCCAAAATTCACCTTTAAGCATTTATTTTTTGGCACTTTATCTATTTGTGTCTATAGATTTCAACTACAATACATATTTTTTAAAGGCAGTTTTCTCAAAAATGTTCTCCTACACTGAGCCATATATCAGAAGCACTTACTTACACCAAACCTTACAGTTTTATTCCCATCTATATTCTGAAGGTTTTTACAGAGGGATTTGTTCATATATCATTTGCAAGATTATACACATTTTATTTCAAAGAAAAATTGTGAAAATTATTTTTTTGACTGACTCCAATATGTAAAAATGAAACAAGAATCCTGAACCTGACTTAATTCAATGTTCAGATTTTTGTACTAGAAATATGCAAATTAGCATTTTTTTAAGTAAACAATGCCTCATTTGCATATTCAAACATAACATTTTGGAAAACTTGTAACACAAAAACTGTTTGAAATTCCTATTGTAATCAATCCACTGGGGAAGTATGGTGGAATTAGTAAATTTTTTATTAAGTCAGTTTAATATAATTTAAGTTTGAAATGACTTGGTTGATTATACTTAAAAAAATTAAAAGGCAGCAAGTTTTTTTTAACAGTGTATTTATACAGTTTGCAAATTGTCTTTAAACACAGAATACACAAATTATCTACTACATTTGCCTAAATGTGGAGTATACAACCAGATCACACTTTGTTAGATACTGTATCCCAGATTCTGTATCCAACAATGCAATGCAAAACTAAAACTTCAACTTGCATTTCCAGGGGAACAGATTGCAACTACTTTCAAATACTTTCAAATCCTTTAGCTAGGTCCATCCTTAGGGCAATGTAACTGGTGCAGAAAGCAATATTTGACATATTTATTGTTGCATACTATCAAAAAATCAGAATGCAATATACAGTATGAACTGCATAGTGGACATCCCCCCCCCCACCCCGATCAATGGGGCCCCCACTTCCCCTAACTCGCACTGGGCCCGACCCCATGCTTGGGACGGCCCTGATTTTAACAATTACTTAAAATACTGACCTTCTTCAGCACATTATTTGATGAAATACTCCAACATTTTTACAAAAAAAAAACAAAAAAAAACCCTTTTTTGGTTATCTGAATGCATTTTCTGAATTAAATATGAAACATAATATATAAAAAACATACTACTGTTTGATTTTGCACATTTAATACTGCATACTTCAAACTATTTCACACGCTTAAATAGTGTGCACAGTATACTTGTAAGCAGTACGACAATATTCCATTCCGAACATACCCATTCTCACACCGTGACCTGTGCGACTCACTAAGAGCATCTTAATTAATGAGTGCATTGTTTCGGATCGTCATTGACTCTCGGCTCAGTGTGCATGGAACAACACTTAATTATTACACAATGCTGAGCCGACCAATTAACACTGTACAACAAGCCACGCTGTGACTGCCTAAACACACAGATAAACTCTCACACACACATATGCAAACATCCCAGCCATGAGAGGCTCATTATTAATCACTGCTAATGCTAATTAATTAAAAGAGCATGTGCACATGTGTGTGTGTAAGTGCGGCAGACAGCTGCTTGTGTCCTGGGAGCTCAGAGGGACTTTAACATGTTTCTCACAAGCCTGACAAATGACCTATTAATTATCTAATGTTGTCTGACAACAAGTGCTGGATAAAGATGTATGCTTGTGCGAGAGGCTGATAGAGTCGCAGTGAGAGCGAGAGGGAGGTGTGTGTGTTTTTTAGGTATACCCTACGTTATGGGGACAAATTGCCATCTTCGTGGGGACATTATCTGAAATCCTTGTTCTTGTGGGGACATTTTTTGTTCCCCATGAGGAAAACAGCTTATAAATCATGCTAAAAGACATTTTTTGGAAAATGTAAATATGCAGAAAGTTTTCAGTGATGGGTAGGTTTAGGGGATAAAATATATGGTTTGTACAATAAAAAAATCATTATGTCTATGAAATGTCCTCATGAAACAAGAAAACCTGATGTATGTGTGAGTGTGTGTGTGTGTGTGTGTGTGTGTGTGTGTGTGTGACACGTTACACATTTTTCTTGTATCTACCAGACAACTAATAAAACACAAAAGATGCACAAAAAATGTAAAATTTCACACTGTTGCTTTAAAAATTGATTTAAAATTTTGATATGATTTTACTTCTGTGGGAAAGAAAAACATTTGGTGTTTGAGGATAATTTTTTCATTTGAAGGATGTTGGAATTTTTTTTAGAGAAAAGGTTTGTTCAGTCTTAGAATATTATGGATATATACATATATACATATATATTTGTTTTTCTTAATACGTTTGTTTTGTTTTCCAGTAAAAAAAAGATATATTTACATACAATTTTCAGACTACATTTTGAATTAAGTTTGTTTAATAAAATTACACAAAATAAAATCTGTTTATTTTAAGCACATTTGTATCTCAGTTTCTTACAAAATTTTATTTAAAATTTTCTAATTAAAAAAAAAAAAAAAAAAATTGTCCAAAAGGGGGAAAAATAAAATCAAAAAGCAACTTCAAGATAATATAAATTTGATTAAAATTTGTCTATTGTATTTTGATTTGTCACAAGATTGTTTTAGTTTTTTATATATTAAAACTATATTTTTATATAAATATATAATATATATTTATATATTTTTGGGATGTATGCATGCACGTATACACACACTGGGTTAATGTGGCAGAATCTTAAACCACAATCGATAGCACTGACAGAGCAGCACGACTGCACGCATATCAACTAGAGCACTTTATATCATTAAGAGTCCCAAACCACAGACAGCCAACATATGCTTGCTCTCTCTCTCTCTCTCTCTCTCTCTCTTTCTGCCAGATGAGTTTTTATGAGGGCTGGACTGTTTCATTTGATTTAATGAGTCACAATCCCAGTCGACTTCTTATTCAGACCTGCCACAGCTCACAGAAAACACACACTAATAACCCACAGAAATACACAAACACACAGACAGAAAAGCTTAAAACCAAGTGCCCACAATGATAAGAAGAGCTAAAACCCAGATAGCATGTAGTAATCGGCCCGAGCTCGGCTGCTCCGCGGCGCCTGCGGCTCAGACTCGGCATCGGCATGTATTAACCGAGCCGATTGTGGCCCGCAGCTCGCTCTGGCACATGTATATTTGTTATGGCTGTAAAGCACTGGGCCGATTCCTGTTCACCGTAACTGGCCCAACTTTGGCTATAGAGATCTGGCCACTTCTGGCAATGACACGGCTTATGTTCACTCACAGATGGTTACACAAGCAATAATTAACATAAAATTGTCTTAAAATTGACTTTGTTTCCTGGTAGTATCTGATATGAACTAACGTTACACGTTTAATGTAGCGAATTTGTCAAAAACAACATATCTGCAGTAAAACCTAATATAATAAAAGTGCCATATAAGACAGAACATTCTCTAATATGTATAATATCAAATCTATTTATAATGTAGCAATTCATTCTTTTATACGCTTTCATGTATTTTAAACGCGCTTCACTGCGTTTGGGTGATTCATTCATCTTCACGCGCGCGGCGGTGGGAGGGGTCTCGTACCTGTGGTAGTGGGTGATATCCGCCATGTTTGTGCGGTTTGGAGCGGACCAAAACAATGGATTATTTACCAAGAGATATTAATGTATGGGGTCGTTTCGACAAAACAGTTCTGGTAAGCATCAACGCACATTTACATTTGTAGTATTTTTACTTAACAGACGCTTATAAAGGAACTTGCTAAAAGTTAACTTCACGTGACTGCCGCGAACGCGGCTTTCTTGGCTTGTCTGCAAAGTTTCGGTATGCCACCTACAGCTAATAAATGGACGAAATCTTTTTCATCTTTGATCTAAGCATTGTTATGTGGATCTCGATTGTTTACGCTACACTAAACTTTGACGAGCAACACTCCGATCTGCAAACAAGTGCTGAGGAAGAGGATGATGACGGTCCTGCATACACGAAGAGAAAGAGCATTGCTTTGTGTTGCTGTTTTACAGCGACGTCGCGGAGAAATAGAAACCGTTTCTAAAATAGAATATTCGCGTGTCGCCGTCGTGGCTGGTTAGGTCAAAACTCAGATTAACATGGAAAAGATACCTCTAGGTTTGTACAAAGTTACACCATATCGCTGAAAACGGCCCACATCAACAAGATTTCAGAGACTCTGCGTGACATTTTAAATGTTTATGATCTTCAGGTGAATTGAAATATGTCAACACTAACTACCTCAATCACTGTCTTCACTGTATATAAAATTAAGTTGGCTTGCTTGTTTAACATGTTCATTTTTGCTTGACTTTGAAGGGTGTGCAATCATGATGTCAACATGAAACGCACTGTAGCCCTCCATGCTCCTCAGTGTACCTGTGTGAGGAGGACCCACAATTCTTCAAGACTTCAAATGTAAGTATTCAGTGCATTAACAATATTGCTAGTATCAGTGAATGTAACCGTCTACTTTTAGTCTACTAAGTGCAACTTACAGTTGGACCCACTATGCTTATGTCAGGAGGCGTTGGGAGAGCCAGACATCACTGATTTATTCATTGTGGTCAACGAAAGAACAAGTCCTTCAACCACTGCAGTTGTTATAGAAGATGATCTTCAGTTTTAGCATGTTCAGAAGCACTTGTTCACACAGTCACAGGGCTTTAAAAATAAAAGGCTGATCTTCAATTGTACAGCTTAAGGTTTATTTTATTTATTTATTTATTTTAGTTTTTTTTTTGTTATTGTTGTTTGTTTGTTTTTTGAGTTAGTATTTTTATGTAATGAAGTACTGCAAAGGTGCCTGATCCTGTTCCTGGAGATCTACCTGCCTGCAGAGTTCAGCTAAGTTATTCAGCTAATTATTTTACTAAGTACAAAATGTGTTTAACAGCAAAACTTTTTCCATTTACCAATGTGTTTAAAACATTTTTTAAAGTTTGTCTATGCTTATTAAATTTTACAGTCTGTGTATAAGTAAATGCCGGTGTGTATAATTTTTCAAAATGTGGTAAATATTTTATTTACAATAATTGTATAACTGCTGTTATTTGATGTAATATAGTTTTGTAATTGTTTTGTAAATAAAATGTCTTCATGCCAACCAGATCAAGTGAGTTCTTTACAAATGGACATATAATTGCTTTCATAATAATGTGATGTTTGTATATATTTAAGTAATGTTATTTAGTATGGTAGATATATAAACGGGGCTGGGCCGTGTCTGGCACGCTGTGCGCATTAGTGACGGCCCGATACTGGCTTGATTGCGGCAGTGTCGGCAAGGTAACGGTTGCTGCGTCTGGCCCAATTGATTCGGGTAGTGAGTACACAAGCATCTGGCCCGATCGCTGCAGACAGAAGCGGGCCGAGTGGCAAGTCTCTGGCAGGCGAGAATCTAACCGGAACTGGGCAGAGCGTATTTTGCTATCTGGGAACATTTCAAACAATGCAATATTAAAATGGACAATAAATATTGTTTCTAAGGCCACATCCACACGAAATCAGAGCTTTCAAGAAATATCTGCATACACTCGAAACCACTAAAAACCGAATCAAAACGATGTAGTATACATGCCAGACCAGTATGTGGCGCTGTAATTCTGCCACAGAGAATAAGACTTGGAGCATGTGCATAAACCTTGAGCACTGTATACAAACTTTAGTAAAGCTAATAGGTTCAGTAGCTTCTGCAGCATGAACACAAGCATGTAGTCCGCTATTGTTGTTGTTGCTGTTACGTGATGTAGCGGTGTCTGACTAGGGTCGAAACATCATCGTTTTACAAAATATACAGATTGGCTGTACACACGAAAACGCAAGGGTGTTGTTTTCAGATTGATCCACTCTGGGACCCGGTTTCAGGCTCCTAAAATGCCGGATCCGTCTGGACGAAACGCAGATATCTAAACGCGTCTCCATGTGGACGGACTCTCAGAAAACTTGTTGCAGAGTACAATGGTTAATTATATAGATAGAGATTAGTAGGGGTGCACATAACTTTTTTGGTCTGGTTCTCAAGGGAGCACCTGGAGATGTTGCTTGGTACTCACACTTTACGCGACACACTTATCCTGAAAGCTGTCCTCATCACTTTCCTCCTGACTGCTCTCCTTCTTTTCTCTCGAACATGGTAGATGATTTTTATTTTATTTTACTAACATTAATGACACAGACAACAGCAAGAATATTAGGCTGCTGTCACTTTAAGAAGGAAAGCGCAGATCGAATAACTGACACACATCCGGTTTCTCTCTCAACTGTTCACTTATGACTAGAGAGAATACTTGCCGGGACAGGTTTTATGACATCATTTTGTGTGTATGTGTCCGTTAAAGCGCAAGTAAACGTGTGTTTCGGTGGTGTGAGGCTGTGCGCACAGATAACAGCTCGCAAGTCCTGATTTTCGCCTCTTCTTCCGCTTTTAAAATCGTTTGAATGTGTTAATTGGTGAGACAAAACACGTCCAAATGATAAACTTTCACTCTATGATGGTTAAATTATATCATTATTTTTATGGTGGGACAAATCCAAATCTGAACAATTGACCTGATTTGGCCAGCACAAAAATCTTCATTGAGACATAAATGAGCTGGCCAGGTTAGTCTGTAAGTGAAAAATAAATGTGTCCATCCTTGATTTAATCCAGCAGAGTCACACAGCTTAAGTGTTTGAGTTGTATGTTATCTCACTCGATCTGTGCGTGTCTGTCACCTGACACAAACACTTACCATTTGATCTGTTTTCAGTTAGTTCTTTTAAAAACAATGTTTTTAGTCTCACAGCCACGTCTCCTGTCCCTCCTCATGTTTCCTGTCTCGCCTGTGTATCTGTTCAGCCAGCCTGTGCTTTGATGAATCACTGCGATACAGTCTTAGACACACACATACACAAACCATTAAGCACTGTCATGACGTGACAAAGACAAAATCCCTGTAGTTATTCTTTAATCATTTTGGTAAGGTGAGCAAAGCACAGGCAGGTAGGACAGACACAGCACACATACACACTGTGGCCCGACGCCATCCGGCCATATCCTGATTACACGGCACAGTTGTCCACATTTGAGAAATTGATCCTGTGATGGAGTGCGCGTCGCCAGGGCGACGGCCATCGCCGGGGAGACGTATTTCCAGCATCGGTGCTGCCAGCCCCAGGGCCTCACGGGGCCCCTGCGGGGCGTCTACCCGGCTGCCCGATCATAAAGCCAAATGATAGCATATGTGCTTTGTTTAATTTTGATGTCCCAGTAATGTATTACACAATTAGATTGATTTGACAATTTCCATTACGCTTGATAAAATATTTATGGAGTGAGGTGGATGATAAGTCTTATCAAAGAGCCATCGTTCGCACGCGGCTGACACGCCACATCCATCAGCATCAGCAGTCAGGGCCGCTAGCGTTAGCCTATTAGCTTTTATTCACCCCACAGGAACAGGGTTGCCGACGGCTAAGGTGGGGAGGGGGTGCCCGAGCGTTTTGTCTCTCTCGGACTCTGTCGCTCACCTCTGTCTTTCATTTCTCCTCATCTCTCTGCCGTTTCACGCCCTTGCTCTTTCTCTCTGTTCTCTCGCGCTCGCTCTTCCTCCATCAATCTCAGTGTAAAAGTGTGGGCTGCCAAATTGGGCTCATCAGTCTCAATGCTGGATGCAGATAGGTTTGATTCAGCGCGGGAAGGTCCCTATTCACGCACACACACATGTACGACCTTCTCTTAGCATCCTAACTCCTTTTACTTCCAAATCTGCCCCCATAAATGCCCCTTTGCCCTTTATTCCACCCTTTTCTACTCCCTCTATCAATGTGAATTCCACCAGCAATCCACTCCACCATATAATGGCCAAACTGCCTTATGAGCACTGCAGTGACCCCAACATCCCAAAACTCAACACTATGATGTTAAAGTTATGAAACAAACTGCTTAAAGTCAAGATGAAATGCAGTTTGCAACCCGTTTTAGTGCAATCTGACATATTTCTGATATTCAACAAGAACACGATAGGATTTTATCCATTAGAAACACACTGAATATTTAGAATTGGAATGGACCCAGGTGGTTGGAGGTAAGGAGTTAAAAGATGGATTTGTGATGCTAAATGAAAAGGACAGTTATTTTAGAAACAGACATGTATAAAATAGAAATGTAGCAATAATAATATAATATACTATTATAATAAATATATATTTTATAAATAATATAAAACAATGCCATTTTCATGTTTAAAGTTTCAATTAAAAGTATAGTTCACCCAAAAAAATGAAAATTTGGTCATAATTTACTCACCCTCATGTTGTTTCAAACCTGTATGACTTTCTTAGGAACACAAAAGAAAATATTTTCAAAAATGCAATGTAAGTAAATGGGTTCCAATGCAATGTAAGTAAATGGGTTCCAATGCAATGTAAGTAAATGGGTTCCAATGGGTTCTAAAAACGGTTTTCACCATTCTTCAAAATATATTCTTTTGCTCTTCACAGAAGAAATAAAATCCTACAAGTTTGAATGACATGAGGGTGATTATTTAATAGTCAACTAGTCAATTATGGTTGATAATTAAGAAAAGTATTAAGGGTCAGTTTTGATTTCATGTCGATTTTAACACCGAGACACTGAAATTGTGTGGCTAAACAATGTTTTTGATTTGTTTTATTACACTTTTTACTTACTTTTTAAGTCCTTTACACAAAATGGTGACACATGTTCCAGCTTGCACACACACACACACACACACGCACGCACGCACGCACGCACGCACGCACGCACGCACACACGGTGAGGGGCCGGCTGCTGGCTGCAGTCTTGTTAATAAGGCTCTAAATGAACAGAATGCATAAAACATGAAGGCGCCCGTAATGAAGTAGTGCTCTGTAATTAGAGACCTTGTGCCAGAAAAATGAAGACAAAATATTTGAGGAGGAATTCTGTCACCTCTGCTCTCCATTCTCACTAATCATACACACACACACGGACAACACAGGGGCTAAATACATAGGTTGGAATTTCAACAGCCTTGCCTTCTAATGAGAGCTAATTGAAAAATTACAGGCTATTGACAGACAATGAGCTCTGAGCATATGCTGTGACCGGCTAATATCCCTGCCAATTTATACAGACGAAAATTAATAGATGGTCTTGTAGAGAGGAAAAAATACATGACTGCTTTAGAAACACGTTTGTTTTAAGATCATGGTGGTAACTTCACTTTGACTTCTGATGTTCTTAAAGTTCTGTTCCCTGTGGTGAAAATCAAGTTTTGAATGTTGTTTGTATGTCAATGTGGTGTTTTTAATATGCTTTAAGACAAACCATGTGGAAATTCATAAGTCAACACCATTGCTGAGTAAAACTGCAGTGATCTAAAGACAGTTTCAAAAAGATGGTTTGAACTCTCTGGTGTTTCTTAAGTCACAAACTACCTTGTAACCAATCAAGTCAATGTGCCGGCGGGCTTTAGCATATCATTAACTATTACCGCTCTGAAGCAAGGGAGTTGTGTAACATTAGCAACACATTATTAGCTGTTTGATAACGTAGTCAAGCAAAAGGCTAATTATATTAATTACTGTTATGTGTCCGACGTTATAAAGAGCAATAGCATTGACCGAGTGGATCTTTGAGCTTGTGCGAGTGGAGGCGGGGCTAATTAGCATATTCACTGATCCTCATATACTAAATGAAGCAAGGGTGTAGAGTTACATTCAAGCTATTTTAAGGCATAAAGAATTTTTTTTTTTTCTCAAGAAAAAAACATTTAAATGTGTCATTTTGGTGATCAAAGATGAGTTTTGAGGCATAAAATTATTGACTACAGGGGGACTTTAAATGAAGCGTATTATATTTGCTACACTCTAAACCTATCCCCAAAAAGATTTTAGATTTTAACAGTTTGCACAAAAATATTAAGCAGCACATCTGTTTTCAGCACATCTGTTTTCATAATCATAAATGTTTCTTGAGCAGCAGATCAGCATATTAGAATGATTTCTGAAGGATCATGTGACACTGAAGACTGGAGTAATGATGCTGAAAATTCAGATTTGATCACAGGAATAAATTACATTTTAAAATATATTCAAATAGAAAACAGTTATTTTATAATGTAATAATATTTTACAATATTACTGTTTTACTGTAGTTGGATCAAATAAATGCAGCCTTAGTGAGCATAAGAGACTTCTTTCAAAAACAAGCTTTTCAAAGTTTTGAATGGTACAGTAGTGTTTGTAATGCACATTATGTTTATTTAATTCGAATAACTTGCCCTTTCCCAAAGGAAAAATGTTGGAGCGACAAGCACATCCAATGCTAAAAAAGAGCCTTTCTGACAATGAAAAAAACATAACGCAAAAGAAACATTGCTTTATATAAAAAGTAATGTAATGTAATCCATTTTTTTAAAAAGTAATCCAATAATGTAACATGTTATTTTAAAAAGTAACACTGCTTATGAGTACAAACATGATTTTAAAAACACAACTCTTACAAAACACACTCAGAAATCAGGCTTCACACACACACACACACACGCTGAGTAAGACAGCAGAAGAGCGATGAGGTGAGTGTGTGCTGCTGTCAGAGAGACAGTTAGAGTGTGGCCGCTGTGACACCTGAGCCGTGGTGACATAATGAAGGGGGAGTGTCTGTCAGAGAGGGTCAACACTGATCACACAGCCCCGGCGAGAGGGATCTCGCACATAATCAAACCCCCCGCATGACAAATGGCCCCGCTCCCTTGACTCTGGCATCTGACACACAGACACATCTCCACGCCGAACATCACACGGCCAACGTGCACGTATGTGTGTAAGAACACATTTCATTTCTCATTCGCCTCTGCCCTTTGTCTCTGTCCAGGAGATAGAAGGGAATGCACACACACACACACGCACACACACACACACACACACACAGACGCTGTGTACACACTTCATCTTCAATCCACACTTTTATCCATCTCATCTCAGGGAAAGCGCACACACACCCACTCACTCCACAATCAAGGAAGAGGAATTTTCTCAACAGGGCCATAAAATAGGGACTACTTTTCCCAGGGGTCTTTGAGGCAGATCGTTTTGTCTTTCAGATTTAAATGGGAGCTTAATGATGTTTGTGTCCAAATCACCCATCTTGCCTTTGCAGGTCAAACACTAGTGGTACGACAACCAACGATTCACCACTGGCTAAGAGGGACCTAGTAAACAAAACACAAGCAATCAAATAGCCATGTACAAATGACCAATGACCGGCCAAATTTAAGTGATTCTGGTTGATGCAGAAATGCATTGTTTCTTCTTGAATCATGCAAAACTGAAGGGCTTTTCACACTGTGCTTAACCCCAGGTTATCGTTGTTCTAAACACCACTTTTAAACCCCGGTCAAGGAGCGTTTCACACTTGTAATTTAGATGCAGGGTTAGCACCACTTTTTACCCAGGGTTATGAAACCCTGCTCTAGAGCAGGGTTAGCGCCACTTTTGCAGTGCCAAACTTGTACAGTGTGAAATTATACGGTGTTAGAATGTTACAAATAGATGCTTAGCAACCGACAACCAATCGAGTGCCTTATATAGTCTTACACTCTTAAAGGCTTTTCACACTGCTTAACCCCGGGTTATTGCAGTTCTAAACAACGCTGTTAACCCCGGGTAAAGGAACATTTCACACTTGTAATTTAGAAGCGGGGTTAGCACCGCTTTTTACTTTTTACCCATTGTGGTGCAAAACTTGTACAGTGAGTTAGAAAGTTACGACTAGATGCTTAGCAATGGATAACCAATAGCGTGCCTCAAATTCACATGCTTTAGACAGTCACAGAAACACTGCACAAAGGAAAAGTCAAATGCTGACTGAAAACGCGACAATTTGGGTGAAGAAGAGACCGTTTCATTCTTACCTTTATAGTTCGATATGTCCATTCATTAAACTTGATAGTAATCAATACGAGGACGCGCAATGCTAGAGCTATGTAAACTAGTCGCGTGCTGAGTTCATCCAATCAATACTGCAAATATGCAAATAAGAATGTTAACCCAAGGTTTAGGAATGTACAATGTGAAACATCAGTTTATGAATACCCAGGATTAACTGTTAACCCTGGGTAAATTATGAGCAGTGTGAAAAGTGAAGCAAGATTCTTTTACCTGGGGTTTAGAATGACCCAGGGTTTACCATTTCAAGTGTAGAAATAAAGATTCCAAAATGGGGTTTTTGCTGTGATGCCACAGAAGAACCATTCTGGGTTCCTCAAAGAACTTTTCAGTGATCAGTTCTTAAAAGAACCATTATTTTTCTTCATGCAAAGAACCTCTTTCCACTATAAAGAACCTTTTGTGCAATGGAAAGGTTCCATAGATGTTAATGGTTCCTCATGGAACCAAAGCTGACAATAAAGAGCTGTTATTTTTAAGAGTGCATGCTGCATTTTAACTTGTAAAGTCTGAACAGGGTATTCCTCTCAAAGTTAAACAAACCTTCTTGCAGTATGTTAAAAGAACATTCTTTCAGTGTTATCTGTCTTACTAAAAATTCTATATAAGGTAAGTACATGGGTTAGGTTTAGGGGTAGGTTCAGGGTCAGTACCTAGTTATTACCCAGTTATTGCAATTACTATAATAAGTATGTAGATGGGGAACAGGACTGTAAAAGAAAGTGCTACCAAATTCTCAAAACATTTCACACATTGCTAGTAGAATGGTCAAACTACATTTGAGAGAAGATTTGCATTATGCGAAAATGTAACATTCTGATAACGTTAACAGGACGTTCATTTAACCAAGGAAAATCATTCTTAAAATAAAACAGGACATTCTGAATAGTTTTTTAGAATGAACAGATAATGTTTTCATCACTTAACATTCTTAAGGGTCATTTACACAAAACAACTTGTTGCATTTACAAATGTGAGACACTGGGCAGTGGAGTGAAAAAAAGTAAGGTTGAACTTCTTTTAACTTGAGTGTCGCATCCTGAGCTACAAAAGACAAAATATAATGTTTACTACATAGTTTGTTAGATGTGGATTCATGACTAAATTGGCAGCATGCAGTGAGATTTGCACATTTAGTGCTAAACATTCACTTTTAAGCAAATAAAATGCATCCAGAAGTCAAAGTTCCTACATTCAAAGGAAATCAATCCTGTTTCACAAAAGTTTGTACTGTAGAGACACTGTAAATGATTCTCACTGCTTGTACTTATAGCATTCACAAAGCAGCATTGCTAGCATTTAGAGACTAATTTGTTGACACCTGCGAAGCTAACAGTAACATTGTAATTTAATTTCTGTATACGTCATTTTCTGAGAATCTTTTCTCAAAGTTATTCTTAGGCTATTTTAGCAGTGGACTGGCTTTATCAAACTAGCTTGTTTGCTTTGTAATGTTAGCTAAAAAAGGACATGTATGATTACCCTATTATCACAATACGCTTTCACTAAGTACCTGTGTTTTCATAGCAACGGCAGACAGTTGCCATCACTAGCCTGGATTGTTACGTATGTCCATTATCCAGCCTTGGATAAGGAACGCCTGATTTCGGAGCAACTAAAAGCTACACTATGGTACAACTGGAGTCTGGATCTACTCAAATATAACAGTCAAAAAAAATTAAAACAGGGTAGAATGAATCAAAATAAACAATGTTCGGCAAGAAGAACAAGTACGACGTTATTGTAAAATGAACTTTTACCATCCTAAATTCATTAAAATCCTGTTAAGACCAAATACTTGGGCTAATCACACAACGCTAATGTGTTTATATTGAAGCACTTTGGAAATATAAACTGACTTGTTTGACCTCGGCAGTTCATGTTACAGCTTTATAGCTTTGTCTGCTGTCAAAAAGTTCATGAAGGATGTCTGGATTAACAACACCTACATTTCTAACAGTGGCAGTTTCCTTCTTTTTCTTATGTGTGTGTGTGTCTACAAAGGCAAATGAGAAAGCCTGAGGGCAGAAAGCTTCATTTAATTAACACTTTAATTAGTGCCTTTTCTCCCTCATTCACTACATTTCTTTTTTTCTCAGTTTTCCTCCTCTTCCAGCCTCTCGAGAGCAGCTGCTTGTGGTTTTTTTCTACCCTGCCGGACTCATATACAGAAAGGTCAAAGGTTATCAAAACTAGCATTGTTTACATCTCACAATGGGGCAAAAGCACCAGGATCTAACTGACTCTCCCTCCCTTTACCCTCTTTGTCAGTATGTAGTATGTATACTGTGCACAGTATGTAAAATTTCTATATGTACAGAATACAAAGATGGATTACATTTACATGTATGCATTTAGTAGACTACATGTAGAGCATGTATTACATTTGCAATAATGACCAGTATACAAAATGAAAAATAGTGCTGCCAGGAATATAGCATCCCACAATGCAATGCACTCTCAGAAAAAAGGTACAAAAAAAAAAAAGCCATCAATGGGACGGTACCCTTTAAAAAGGTTATAATATGTACCATTTAGTTACTAATATGTACACTTTAGGTACAAAGGTATACCTTTTGAAAGGGTACCGCACCAGTGACAGCTTTTCTACCTTTTTTCTGAGAATATATGCTTGACTTGACCTTCTATTTCTAGAGTAAAGTTGTGATTTTGAATGTGTTTCTTGACTCATAATTTGATTGAAATGCCAAATATTAAGACAAAAATAGGATTAAAAATGCAAAATTCGAATTAAATTAAATTATCACTTTTTTATTTATTTTATTTTAGGATAACTAGATGTCACTTGCTTAATTAAACATGCAACGTCATGAGGTCATGTAACAACAATGTAGCATACATGTAGTCTGAAACATTTATAGTATAAAATGCCTATAGTATACTATTCAGTATTCAGTGTGCTGCAACTTAGTAATCTATTATGAATATAGACAATGTGTTTTCCCCTCAATCTTGTTGTCTTCTTGTCGCACACATACACACACACATCCTGAGCCCTCGTGTCTTGCTTTTTAAAGGTTTTGTGATATTCCTTGTGTGGCGTGTGCGGTTCCAGATGACTGTGGGCTTCCATTTTAGTGAACGCTCTCTCTCTCTCTCTCTGTGGGTCCAACTCCCTATAAACCCTCATTAAAACCCCCAAATACCCCTCATTCATTCCTTTAGAGGCCCTCATGTAGCTCCCCACCTCCAAACACACACACACACACACACACTCAATAAACTCCATATAGGATGATGGAAGTTCTTTTTAGGGATTAATAGATTCAAAAAGTGTTTCCATCATAACACAGCACACCAAAATCAACTTGAGTTTGGACTCGACATGTCTCGCTGTTAGACTGGGACTGTATTTCAGCGCAATGAAACACAAATGCGGAACTGCTGCCTCGATTCTAAACGCTGCCAGTCAGTCATGTAACACCGACACCATGTTTGAGGAATGAATAAGAAAGATCTACTCGCTTTGTAAGGTCATTTAAAATCATGAAAACATTCAATTAAATGTGTCAGACTTATGTGAAAATATACATATTTGTCAAAATAAATTTCTAAACTACTTAAACGCAAAGCCATTACAGCTCCAGAGATGGAAAGCAGTATCGTATAAATCACTTTGAGAAGATTTGTTTACATCTGATGAATGATAAAAACTTTGACAGCCAATCAGAATCGGAACTCAAGCATTTAAAGCAACAGCGCATGCTTATAATAAACAGAACGTTATTATGTGTTAGGGTGGATGCTAATATAGATATCATTATAGTTATTATCATACTTGGTATGAATGGGCCTTTAAAACTGCATCAAAAACTGTAAAAGAAGTGCATAAACGTGATTAGATTACATTACTTTAGTATTGTAATTTTATAATTTGATATATGGATGATGCTACTGATTACACTTATAGTAAATAATAAATAAATTGTACTGAAATACACTTTTAAAACAACCTTTCCATCTTTGGTAACATCATCGGATGGATGAGGATGTCTTGTGACCAAGGAGGAGTAATGGAAAGATAGATGGGTAAATTCAGAGAGACTTTGAGTAAACGACAAGAACACGACGCATACAGAAGCCTCTGTTAATTTGGCACAGAAACACGACACGACCTTACAAACTGACGCCCCACACGCGAAACGTCCCTAATGCATTCTTCATGAGAAGTGACCACATTCACAAACACACAATCAATCTCTCTCTTTCTATCTCTGTCTCTCTCGCTCTCTCACACACACAGGGCTTCCAGTTTCTTTCCATGTTGTGTGTTTGGCCCTTGTCCCTGCCTCAGTCTCTCTCGTCAGTTTCTAATTGGAGAGAACAGACTCCCTAAGCAAAGCCACATGCCCGATTGTAACGAGTGACATTCTGTTTTAAACCCAGCCATAATGGCCAGCACACACACACACACCGGTACAGAAATGAAATGCACTTCAACTAATACACACACTGTAGCACGCACATGTCCAGGAAGCTGTTTATTCCTCTATACTCTCTGGATTGAAACTCTGGCCTGCCTGAGGTCTGACTGCTTCGGTCCGGTTTCATTCTGCTTTTATTCTGTTTGAAAAGGTGGATTTGTGATTAGGAACAGAGCCGTTTTTAAACCCAGACTGCCTTCAGATCAAATCTAGCAAGCTGTAATTGTTGAACACTTCTAGCAATGTTACCAAAACTGCATCCGTGTGGGCTCTATTACCGTATTCCAATAAAACTTTATTTTAGCATTATTTTTTGCAGCCGTCTCTAATAATTATCCTCAAATTAAGAGTTCAAAATCATACCATGCAACGTTCATACCGATTCCATTGCATGACTTTTCGTGCACTAATCAATCTTGAAATGAAAACCAGTCTGTTTCGTTCTGAGCCGTCACATTATGACTCTATTACGTCCCGTCGGACTCCTGGTGCCACGAGACTGGGTTCTGTCAGACACACCTGCTGAAAACAGCTCGCGTTCATAACTCACTCCTAATGAAGCTCACGGGTGAACAGAGATTTCCTTAAAGCCGCTCACAGGTGCTCGTTTATACCTGTCACATCATATATGCAGGGCTTGTTTAGAGACGAAAAAATCTAATTGAAAACATTGTTTTATATAGTAAGAGAGAGAGAGAGAGAGAGAGAGTTTATGGTTTTTAAAAGGTTAGACTTTTTAGATGGCACATTAATCTTATGATGTTTATTATTTCAAAACTTTCTATGAGTAATAATAATAATAATACTCTTTAATAATAATAATTATTTTACTTATTTTAATTATTTAAATTAAACTATTATTAAATTAAATAACATTCTAAATATATCAATACATATATATCAAACAAAAGCCTAAATCATGAATTAACTTCAGATATTACCCAAAAATTGATTTTGGGCAATATCTGACATGGTGTCCAGGCGCTTTAAGTAAATGGGTCAATGATGTGACGGGTCATTTTTTTGTCCAAAGGCCTTAATAATAATAAAAAACAAAGATGAGACATCCAAAGTATGTAAGGTAGTACAACTAGACCTCTTTTATTGAATCCAAAAGGTTTTAATTATATTTTGTTACATATAAAGGTATTTTAAAGGTTTTGAAGTGTCAAATGGTCATACGGTTTAACCGTCCAAAGGCCAATACAGCCATTTCATTTGTGATTAAAATATCTTAAAATGTAATAAATGTATATATTTTTTATTCTGGCATGATTTTATAACATCACATATCAACATAGTGCAAAATGGTATTAAAATTATATAGAAGTTGTTGCTTTGTTATGAGAAAGAATGTCCGGAAAAATGAATTTCATTGATGTCATTTGGAGTAACCAATATAAAGGGACCATTTTGGATCAAGTTATGCGGTCAATATCACGTGACAGGATGTGAGATCATTCATACACCTGCAAAGGACCACATGGATGTGAATCAAAGAAACTAACTCTCTTCTTAACTATTTGAAAAATTCATGTTTTCACTTTCTCATACGCATGTCCTGAAACATCAGGTCATTCGGTACAACCGCTATAAAACATGGAAAATGTTGAAATACTTAAAAAACTCGTACTAAATATAAAATGTTTGATTGTCCTTTTACTAGCTAGCTAGCAAGCTAACTAACTAGCTAGCTAGATATCAGTCTTAGCATTGTTTGAAAATAATGTCATTCAAACTGAATGACTTTTTTGGTGAGAAATTTTGTCCATCTTGTAAAAAAAAAAAAAAAAAATGACAAAAACAGTTAATTGATTATAAAAACCATATAATCTCATTGTTAACACTTAATAAAATTTTAAAATTAATTATATCTCCATTATGTTTTTTTTTACACTTTTAAAAACCTTATTCGTCAATGACCCAAATGGAAAAAGCAATTTTCTAAATTGTCTGATAAGCACATAGAAAAGTTTGAAGAAGAGAAGAAAAACTATACCAAAATACATTTTTTCTACATTTTCTACATTTTTATACAATTAAGTGCAAAAAAATAAAGACTCAATTCTATTTAAATATTACTGAAAATGCTATTTCTGAAACAATTTTTGTTTTATAAATATATTATAAATTATAAAAACGTATAAAATATAATATATACATAATACATGTAAATAAAAAATAAATATATTTTAAATATATTTTAATATAAATAGTTTGTTAATCAAAACGAGATTTTAAAAAAATGAAATAAGTTTCTATATAGCCGAGAAATAGTTCAAGCCCAACAGAGAGCTGTTATTCAGCTGATATTTATTCAGGAGAAAATGACGCCAATTGTTCTCACACTGATGGAATGTGGATAAAGGGCAAAAAAACAGCAAAGAAACAAACAAACATCAACTCGCAAGCCGTGTTCAGAGATGAAAATCAATACTAATTAAAGCCAAACAAGTGTTCTGCTTGATGCCGTGAAAGAGCACGCTTCTCATTAAATATTTTCAGTGCTGATTAGTGGAAGGTTTTTTTAAATGAATTCAACGCCTGTCGCCTCCCTTTGGGATAGAGCTCCGCGTAGCATGACACTCTCGCCGCTCAAGAGCGGATGTGAATTTCAAACCCTGTGAGCCTGCAATTAAAACAACAACAAAGAATAGACGATACAAAATTAAGCATCAAATGGTTTAATGTTATGTGTCAGTCTCCAAAACGCTGTGTATTAGAGGCACTTAATTAAACTTTCAAATTCAAATGGACTAATCAGTTTGAGGCAGAGTGGCTGATTGTTTTTCCCGTACATTAAACACTTCCTTCAGCTCCTGCCCGCTTGTTAACATGAAGGTGCGATTTGCATATCCTGATAGACTATTACAGTTTTAATGTCCCTTTTTCTCCGGTGGTACATCAATCATGTGCGCGAGGCCACCACAGGCCACAATTAACCCACCAAATCTGCCACAAAACAAATATTACAAGGGTTCACTAATTTAGAGATCAAAAAGCCACTTGTCCGTTCCGCAAGTGAAACGGAGGCGGCGCCGGCGCACTTCAGAGGCTCCGTGTAATTACCAGCTGTTAATTGCACACTTGCGCTGTCTTAGTTTTAATTAAAAAGAGCGGCTCGTCGCCGGCCGATAAGCGATGGTGGAGCACGGCCGGTTTTAATCAACAAAGCGAGAAGAATTCGTTTCTGCGTTGGCCAGGCCGCGGCAGGAGGAAATCTTCAAATATCCAAAGGAGAAAGGGAGATTAAACCCTGTCCATTAGGAGCGACGCAGAGGGAGGGGAGGGGAGCAGTCAGGTTTTATTTGGGCCGAGCGAGCTGGCCGTATTTGAAGTTAGTCCCGCTCGCGGTGCTCCTGCCGACAAACTGGCGGGGGGCAAGAGTCTAATCAGACCTACTGCATGAGAGGAGCACTTGAGTGGAGGAATTGGACCCTGCTGTTACTCCCTCTCTCTCTCGCTCTGCTTTCCTCCCTATCTTTCTTTAGCAGCCGATGAACACACTCGTTTGTTTGCCTTGAAGGATTATGGGAAAAGTTGTTGAACTGACGGCCCCAACAAGTAAGTTATTGCGAGGAGTATTAGGCCTACCTATTCATCATGTCATCCATCCATCTCTCCTTCTGCTACTGCTTACATATATGCAAGAAAAACCACAAATGAGATCTCTTTCATGTCTCAATTGTGTCTCTCTTTGATTAAATGGAGAGTCTCTTGCTCCTCAGACTTTTCTCCTGAGAAAAACACCCCAGTAATCTCACATGTGTCTCGCTGAGAGCTTTAAAAGGGAACTCAACAATGTCTGCAGTCAAAAGTCTCATTCTGCATTCTTGTTGTGTCAAATGGTCTCAGTTGTTTTTCTTTTACTTCTTCTAAGGAAGTTTAACATCTGAGATAATCTTCAACAAGTTTCATCAGCAGCCTGTAGGCACAATCTACAAATAGCATTTTCTGTGTTGATTTTGAGAAAAACATCAGCCAAAATCTGTGGAATGGATTTAAACTTTGTAAAATATTAATCCTTCATTAATATTTGTAGCTGAAAGCTTAATCATATTAGTCAAAACAAACAGACAAGGGGAAATAATTATGCAATACTTTGTGAATGCTGGGCGTTCACATTTTTCCCCAACTTTTTTTAGATGACTTTTATTTTATTAAAGTTCAAAAATGTTCTCGACAGAAACAAAAACCCACAAAAACATACAGCTAACACATGAAATAAGACTGTCCACACTACGAAAGCACAAAGAGAGCAGCGATAACCCCCTTAGGGTAAACAGAACAGAACCAACATTGCAGATATCATTAATATTAAATAGTTTAATGTACAACAATTAGTACTAACCCTGCATTCAAACGGGGCGTCGGCGTCGACGCGTGATGGAGGGCGTGACTTTCATAGTGACAACAGCCAATCACATTACTTTCTGTGGTGCATGAAGATAATTGGCTAGGGTCTACACTAGGGTATTTGCATAAGGTGATCTGATTGGCTGACACCTGCACTAGCGCTTGAAAAGTTGAGAAAATTTCTGACGTGAATGAAGCAACGCAATTCAGTTTGGCAATGCATGACGTCACCCATTCAAAGTAAATGAGAAGCGTTAACGCCAAGTCCTGACTGGACGAGAGGAGGAGCTGGGGATGGAGGAGGGTAATTAGCTCCTGAACAATGCAATAAAGCTGCCAAAAATACTCAATGAACCTTATATATGATGCTGTGATAGGCGTCATATTCCTATAGGTAGATGTGGATCAGCTGAGTCAGCTGACGCGAGCTTGATTGACGTGACCTGCCAGAACTAACGCTAAGCTTGATATGTATATGAAAAAGCAAAACCAGCTAATTGCGTTACTTAGTTACTTTTTATGGAAAGTTATGCATTACAATACTTTGGTGTTACTTTTTCTCACCTGGGCTGGGTTTGCTTGTTTGATTTTTAATAACAACAAAAAAGTTCTATTTCTGGCAAATGTAAAGTGAAATGAATAAGCTTCAGCAGGGGCGGACTGGCCATCGGGAGTACCGGGAGTTTTTCCATTGGGCCACTGGACAATGTGGGCCGGCCCGTTGCAAAGTAAATGAAGAATGGATTATAGTAAATTTACGTAGTCTATATCCTTCCGTCAGCCCAGATTAATTGTTCGCGCGGGCGTGGCCCACTTGAGGCAAAAAGTCTAATCCGTTTAGGGTCTAAAAGCGCTCGTCAATGTCAAAATGTTTGAGATATCCAATCAAATAGAAGGAGGCGGGATTTACTGTCCACAGAAACCGGGCAGCGCAGCACTTTTTAATGCTTGAAGAATTCGAGCCGAGGTAAGATAAGCAGCTGAACATGACAAGACAATAACATACAGCAATATTTGCTGACTTTTCACTATAAAATGAAGTACATTCATTTCCAGAGATGCAACTACTTCTGGCCTTTTTGAAATTTTCATATTTTAATGCCATTTACGTTATTTGTCACACAATGCACAAAGAAACATTAACGTAGCCTAGTTTTCAGCGTATCAAATAAGAGTGAATGTTTGTGTAGCCTATCTGTTGTCAGGATTTCTAATTTCACAATAAATTTTCACAATAATTAGATCACATTCATTATTTTACATACTGGCGATCAAAAGTTTGAATTAAGACTTAAGGTTTTTGGAAGAGGAAGGCGGAATTTATTTGATCAAAAATACAGTAAAAAAAAAAAAAAAAAAAATATTAATAACATTTCAAATAGATGTTTTCTATGTGAATTTATTGTAAAATATAATTTATTCCTGTGATCAAAGCTGAGTTTTCAGCATCATTACTCCAGTCCTCAGTCACGTGATCCTTCAGAAATCATTCTAATATGCTGTATTTTTCATAAACATAAGAATTTGTACACTCTTTTCCACAACTGGACCTCTATTCCATAAAATGACAGTCAAGCCCCTGAAAGGACAAATACTAGAAAGGCATCATAAAACAGTCCACATTCTGCACTACATTCTAAGTCTTATAGACCATACCAGCATTGTTATATATGGACTGATTTAATGGTAGGTATTTAACTTTAGTGATATTAAACTTCCCTGTATGGAAAAGAGATTTGAATTTTTTGCACTAGGACAGACAAATTATAATGTAAATAAGTATGCCAGTCATTCATTAATGTTAATGATAAGCATTTCAATAATAAAAAAAACTGTAAAAATAGCATTTATGTTTTTATGTTAGTAAGTGGTGTAAAAAAAAATTGATGGGTTTTATGGTGAGGTGTGTTGCGGACCGTGTGATGGGCCGCTTTGTACCGGAAAGTCCAGAGCCACTTTTTTGCCCCAGTCCACCCCTGAGCTTCAGGCTGATCACAATGTGATGTTTATCTAAAGTCATTTTCGCTTATTAGTATGGTTGAACTGGATCATCGAATGTCAGCAACAAAGACATTGGTTAATAAAGTGAGATTAAATACATAAAGTATATTTGTTTAGTTTAATATATTAAATTATTGCATGTTTGTGCAATACTCCGAGATTGCATTTCACTGTTTTTATTCATTTCTTAAGTAATACTGATTCTTTATTTGTGCAAGTGAGATGAGTAAATGCATGTTCACATTTAGTCTAGAACTAAAATAACTATCATGTTTACATTCAACGCCTCTGCGCTTACTTCTGATCTCTCTCAACATGGAGACAGGAGAGCTGTCAGTCAATACATGGGAAAACAAAGTAACTTGTGTTACTTATTTGAAAAAATGACTCAGATATTTTGTTGTAAATTTAAAAGTAATGTGTTACTTTACTAGTTACTTGAAAAAAGTAATCTGATTACATAACTCAAGTTACTTGTAATGTGTTACCCCCAACACTGACAATAACACTTTTCTCTGTGCTACAGTTTCCACAGCAGAACAACTGTTTTCAACATTGATAATAAGAAGAAGAAATGTTTCTTGACCACTAAATAAGCATACTGATTTCTGAAGAATCATGTGACACTGAAGACTGGAGTAATGATGCTGAAAATTGTGATTGACATCACAGGAATAATCTACATATTAAAATAGAAAACAGTTCATTCGAATAATATTTCACAATATTACTTTTTTATTTTTGATAAAATGCAGCCTTATTACACTGTAAAACATTTTCAGCTGGTTAAACTTAGAAATAAAAGTTCACCTGCTGCCTTAAAAATGTAAGTGAACTCAACAAACATAAGTTAACTCAACTTGAAGATAACCTTTGTTTCAACTCACAAATAGTCAAGACAATGGATTACTTTAATTTGAATTTTTAAAAACTTATAAACTGGAGTTCAAAAATTAAACTTAAAGTAATCAGAGAAACATTGAAATCTGACCACAAACTTTTGAACTGCTGTGTATAAAACAGTCTTTCTCAGCAATGCCTATAAGCCCATTTATTAGAGGATGAGACGTCTCAAACAGCCCCTAAACTCTCCTGACCTCTCTGCTCCTTCACTGACAGAACTGTCCGCTCTTCCTGTCTGAGGGGTTTCCTCCCTCTCATGACCAATCAGCACCTGTCACCACGGCGATCGCCACGGCGATGCAGGGTTTATCGAAGGAAACAGTTGCCGTGGCAAGGATGGTCTGGCCACAGTGACAGATTAATGCTGACTTAAACTCGCTTCCTGATCACACAGAGAGGACTCTAATGAGGAGGAGGAGTCTCCCTGTCTGTCTCTCTCTTTCTATCTCACACACACACACACACACACACACACACTCAAAGGCGCCACAATGTAGACAGGCCAAAACAAAGCAAACTGCTAGAGTTTGTCCATATCGTCTTATTGTTCGTGGTGTTAATTATTTCCTGTTTACTAATAGGCCAGAACAGTCTCAAGAGGTCAAAAAGCCACAGACATTCTCTCACACACTACTTTGTCAGAGTGTGTGATATGTCTGGAGGTGATATCCTCTGTTTGAATGCAGATGACCTTTGACCTATTACCTAAAATCACTTCCACATGAACTGCACAGTGTGTACTCATGTGTTTGTCTCCTCTAGAATTGTTGCTGACGATGTGATAAAAGCCATATATCAAAAGTGCCAAAAAAAGGAAAAACATCTTGTTACATAAAAATCTTCTCACATATTACAGTAATGTGGATTCAGTACAACTTAACTATCGACAGCATCTGTAACATGTTGTTCAGCACAGACAATCATTTCAAATTGACCCTCAGCTTAAAAGTAGAAAACGCAAAGCCTAAAATGCAGATGGAAAAGAAATTTTATTTTTTTTGAAATTGATAGTAAAATACTATTTATTTATACAGAAACAATTTATCATTTTCCAAAAATGCAGCCTTATTTCTCTTTATAGAATCAAAGAATGCTACACTCTAAAAAAAAAATGCTGGGTTAAAAACAACCTAAGTTGGGTTGAAAATGGACAAACCCATCTATTAAATTGCTTATTAATAAATGTTCACCTTTTGATTATTATTGTTGCCTCTAGTAATTATGTGTCTGATTTTTAATTTCCAACCTATTTTGGGTTCATTTTAAGCCATCATTTTTAAATCATTTTTAAACAACAGTTGAGTTAAATAAAACTGCCCAGCACATTGTTTGTCCATTTTCAACCCCGCCTGGGTTGTTTTTAACCAAGCATTTTTTTTTTTAGAGTGTAGCATTTCTGAAATGTTTAAGTAGTACACTTAAATATTTTTATCGAAGATTTTGGTCACAGTTTAGTTTCGGGTCTAATTCTCACTATTAACTACCTTTTTATTTATTTATTTTTTTATTTTGCCTTAATAAAATCCTGCTTATTGAGGCAATTACTGCTTATTAATAGTTAGTAAGGTAGTTGTTGTAGTGTTTAAGTTTAGGTATTGGGTAGGATTAAGGGATGTAGAATTTGGTCATGCAGAATAAGGCGTTAATATCTGTTTTTTAAGAACTTATAAGCAGCCAATATAATAGTAATATGCATGCTAAGAAGCAACTAGTTAATAGTGAGAATTGGACCCTAAACTAAAGTGTTACCAAGTTTTTAAATCAAATTAAGGTTTTTAAAAAATTATTTGAAAAAATATATAATTTATTAAATCAACTAAAATGCCATTTCTAAATATATTATTTATCTGTTATTTGTCATCTCATTTTGTCTGTCTTGATATTTGCTCAAATAAATATAAAATACCGCCAACTGTTCTCATCCTGATGGAATATTATTAAAAATAAATATTGCATTTAATGCAATGAAATTGTAATGGAAGTCTATGGGACAAGGAACTGCACCGGAATAAACATTTAAATACAAACTTATTTGAAAGTATAGAGACTTGTGAGATAAAAAAAAAATAATAGTCACACTTTAGTTTAGGGTCCAATTAGGGTCCACTATTAACTAACTATGAACTACAACTTTTGCCTCAATAAACTCCTAATTACTGCTTATTAATAGTTAATAAGGTAGTTGTTAAGTTTAGGTATTGGGTAGGACATGTAGAACATGATCAAGCAGAATAAGGCATTAATATGTGCTTTATAAGTACTAATAAACAGCCAATATCCAAGTAATATTCATGCCAATAAGCAACTAGTTAATAGTGAGAATTGGACCCTAAACTAAAGTGTTATCAAACTAACTAATTAACTATATTTATGTAAACTTATATTTAGTATCTCCTGTCATGACCATGTAAAGCTGGTCACCTTAATATCAATCACATGCAAAATAATACCACATTTTTCTGTTTGTGTACAGAATAATCCACTCAAATGGATTTCGTTTGTAAAGTTCTGTATAAGTATTACCAAACATCTTTGTATGGATGAATTAATATAAGTACTTTAACAAAAACTTAACACATTTCTGTCTTGTCCCATAAACTTCCATTCAAGGAATGAGTCAAAATTTCTCCCAGCAGGCAAAGATGCTGTCAGTGAGATTACTGAACACAGAACATTCATTAAATTAGTGTTGTCAAAAGTACCGACTCCGGTACCAAGCTGGTACTGAAATTTTAAAAATGTGATGCTTTGAGCACTGTTGAGTGGATTTGTAAACACCTCTGATTGGCCACTGTGTTCACGCGCTCATCAGATACGTCAGTCAGCTGACGCAAGCTTGACTGACGTGACCTGCCAGAACTACATATAAAAAAGCAAAATACTGAATGAACCTTATATATGATGCTGGGAATTTGAATTTGAAAGCAAGAGCGGGAGCGTTTAAAAACTTTCAAACGCTCCCGCTCTTGCTTTCAAATTCAAATACTTCCATGTGCTTTCAAACGCTCCCGTGCGTTGATCAATGTAGCCAATCACAGACATATCTGATGAGCGTGCGAACACAAAGGCCAATCAGAGGTGTTTACAAATGACAACCCTACATTAAATAAACCAAATTCTATCTGATCTCAGACATAAGCAGGTGAACAGATGTGTATTAAAGCCCAAAAGCATCTACAAACTCTTGATATGTGCAAATGTGCCTCAGTCCATGTTAGCACTGCACGTTCGAGCAGAGAGCTCATTCGCACGTTACATTTGAGTCTCAGATGGAAGTTTAGATGCTCCAGCCAATAATAAATACAAACATACACACTTCAGTGTGTGTGTGAGACGGAGGCCAGTGCGAACATGTGCAGCTGGCATGGACTTCTCTGGTCTGGCATGCGTGTGTGTTGCTGCCTGCTGGCCGCTGGCGTTCCCAGGCCTGCACTGCTCTCAGACCGTGTCAGTATGATGGATGGTTTGGGTTAGACGGGGGCAGCACTCGCACCTCTCTCGCTCCTCTCCTGTGGGACGTCCTGAAGACTGCGAAAGCGTGTGTGTGTGAGAGAGTTTATGTGTGTGATGTCCCGCAGACTGACAGTCGCATTGTGGCGCCCCAAACAGCCCGACTCCACCCGCTGGCATCGCCACTGAGGGTCTGCTGAACCACCTCCATCACACACACACATTTTGAATACATATACATGATAAAAATGTGGTATACTCACACAACATTCGTTTTATATTAATTTCTGTGAATCTTGACAGAGAGTTATGACCGATTTAACTGTAAAATGATTAAACTGACTGATTCATATCTTTCTCAAATTGCATTTTCTTCCAAACTAACCACTTTGCAGGCTGGATGACTTACTAATATTAACTGGAAGTCCCTGCTTTCTATCACCAATGGGTTTTTTGACTTTTTGTTTTGTTTTTTTAATAGAAAAGATTAGATTCACAATGAGACCGTTATTAAAATTTGAGAACCAACAATAACTGATAATAAATGACCAATAAACTGGTAACCAGACAGTTGATGGACCCCATTGACTTCCATAACAGCGCTTCCATAACTATCTGGTTACCAACATTCTTTAAAATATCTTCTTTTGTGTTCAACAGAAGAAAGAAACTCATACAGGTTTGGAACAACTTGAGAGTGAGTAAGTAATGACAAAATTTTCATTTTTGAGTGAACTATCGCTTTAAGCCATTAAACTAACATTTGTTACTTGTCGTGCTCCATCGTGGCTGAAGTTGGCTTGGTACTGTAGCTTCCAAGCCTGGCAAAAGCAGCGACCACTGGCCTGTCTGGGACAGATATTGAGTGAAGTGGCATGTCCCTCCCTGTCCGGTGGGGTTGGGTGTAGCTTAAGTTGATGTGCTAACACATTAGCACTCTCACACTATGAAAGTTTCAAGATGCTAATCAACAGGGTGTGAAGATCTGTCAACAAATACAGGATAACACACACTTATTACATATCACTCCCATCTCTGGCAGTCCCGACGGGCTGACAGGTTGATTTTGGTATCGTCATGGCGACTGACGCGGCCGCACCCCAAAACAGTTACTGCTCCTTTTCTTCGTCGGGTGCTAACGAAGGACTGTTATCGCACGGAAAGAGGCCTCCGGCCAACTCAAACACATTTAATGCACTGTCCACAGAGTGTTTGGTGAGATAATATACATTCAGGGTACACACACACACACACTCGTTTGACATGGCATGGCCGCATCATTGTCTGGGAGAGGTGGTGCTGAGCGCTAGATGATTATCTGTGCAGTTACGAAGAAAAATAGCAAAGAAAAACAAGTTGGACGAATTCCATGCCACACAACACTGACTGCCTCATTACGGCCAATCACATCATACATCTATAAATAACCCACTGCCTGTCAAAGCAACAGTTTCACTTGTAAATTGTTTAATGAAAAAAACTGTTTGATGAAGCTGGGACACAAATTTTACCCAGAGGTCTATGGAAAATTTCAGAAAAATACATAGTGTGTGTGTATATATATATATATATATATATATATATATATATATATATATATATATATATTTTTTTTTTTTTTTTTTTACATATATATATATATATATATATATATAATTACAAAATGCATTAGATTCAAAGTAAAAAATGGGTAGTCATTTTTATTACAGATTTTATATTATTATTGTTTTGTTCTGTTTTCTAAGACTGGTCAGAAATCATGCCATTAATTACTGTTATTTTATTCTATTGACAGCAGTAGCTTTTAAAAGAGAAATAAAAAAGATTTTTTTTAACGTTTATATATCTAAATGTTAACTATTTTCAACAATTATCCTAATAGTAGGGATATGCTGCCTATATGTAAAAATAATATTTATAAAGTAATAAAATATAATGTAATATATAAAAACACAAAAAAAATATGAATAATAAAAAATAGCATATAAAATCGTTTATGTTAATATATTATATTAATATACTATATTACTATTTTTATAATACTATATATATATAAATTTTAAATAGATATTTTTTATAAAACAATAATACTAATTTAATACTAATATATATATATATATATATATATATATATATATATATATATATATATATATATATATAATAGGTCTATCACAATAGTATCATCATATATGAGGGTCCCAGGCATCAAAAAGCTTAAATCGCTTAAATTAACTACTAATACCTTTGGAAGTGTGTTTATCTAAATTAACATTAGTGGTGGTACGTAAATGTTTGCTTTTACAAATGTTTATCTACAATGCTTAGTAACTATCGAATACAATGGAGCAATTAGACTAGGAACAGATGTCCATTCATTCACACATACACACAGGTAGCAGATGACCAGATGAACACACAGACACAAAGACACAAAGACACAGACACAAACACACACACACATCCAGGAAACAGATGTGCATTCTTAAAGTTAAAAACACATACAGGTAGCAAGAATACGCAAAGAGAGAACAGATGTTTTTACATAGACATACAGGAAACAGGCCGGCATTCAGGTAACACACACACGGCTCCTAAGACTGCTCAACACTCACCCCTCACATCAACACCCCTGTGTGTGTGTGTGTGTGCAGTTATAATGAGTGAAAAGTCTTATAGTTTCCAGATGAATCCAGTTTGATTCACATCATTGTGACAGGCAGGCCTTTCATCTGCTGCTGCCCATTACAGATATTACCAGAGACAGAGTCTAATCATCCGCACACACACACTCACACTCACAAGCATACTTACAAAAGCACATTAGAGTTGCTTGCAAACACTAATAATAAAGAAAAAAAAAGGATTTTTGTTATGATCTGTAGTTATACAAACTTACAAAAGTGCATCAGAGTTGCTTGCTATGATCTGTAGTTATAAAGCATAGCAATATAATAATATAAGTACTGAAATGTGTGTGAGCCTGTGGGTTTACCCAAGTTAACTATACTTTGTGGGAAAATGTGTCCCCAGAAGTGAGCTAAATCAGACAAAATCCCCAATAGGGACATCCAGGAACATCCTCGACACCCTCTACCAAAATGAAAACATGATGAAAAAAAAAATCACTTGTCCCGTGACAGCCGGTCTTTTAGAGACCTGCACTGTTTTAATAATAATAATAATAATAATGATAATAATAAAAGGAAATAAAGAGATAAATAATCCAATTGTAATAAGTACAAAAATATACATTTTGTTTTTTTATATACAATATTTTATTACATTTTTAACAATAAATAGTTTATTTTAAAATTTAAAATAAATAAAATGAATAAAAAAAATCATGCAAAATAGTTTAATGGTTGGTAGGAAATATTTATGGACAAAAAATGTGCTTAATTCACTCAACAAAACATCCTTTATATATATTTTTTATAAAAAAAAATGAACTTGTCATTATATATATATATATACACACACTCAATGTGTGTATAATGTATCTGTTTCTTGAGCAGCAGATCAGCATATTAGAATGATTTCTGAAGGATCATGTGACACTGAAGACTGGAGTAATGATGCTGAAAATTCAGATTTGATCACAGGAATAAATTACTTTATAAAATATATTCAAACAGAAAACAGTTATTTTAAATTGTAATAATATTTCACAATATTACTGTTTTTACTGTATTTTTAATTAAATAAATGCAGCCTTGGTGAGCAGACGAAACTTCTTTTAAAAACATTAAAAATCTTCGATTCCAAACTTTTGACTGGTAGTGTATATATATATATATATATATACACACACATTTTAAGATATTTTAATAACAAATATATATTATTTATATTTATATAAATAATGATGTGACAGGTCATTTTTTGTCCAAAGGCCTTAATAAAAACAAAGATATGACATCCAAAGTATGTAAGGTAGTACAGCTAGATCCATTTTATTGAATCCAAAAGGTTTTAATTATATTTTGCTACATATAAAGGTATTTTAAAGATTTTGAAGTGTCAAAAGGTAATTTGGCTTAACTGTCCAAAGGCCAATACAGCCATTTTATTTGTTATTAAAATATCTTAAAATGTAATAAATGTATATATTTTTTATTCTGTTATGATTTTATAACATCATATATCAACATAGCGCAAAATGGTATGGCAAAGTCGTTGCTTTGTTATGAGAAAGAATGTCCAGAAAAATAAATTTAATTTATGTCATTCGGAGTAACCAATATAAAGGGACCATTTTGGATCAAGTCATGTGGTCAATATCATGTGACAGGATGTGACATCATTCAGACACCTGCAAAGGACCACATGGTCATAAAGCAAAGTAACTAACTCTCTTTTAACTGTTTGAATTCATGTTTTCACTTGTTCATACGCATGTCCTGAAACATCAGGTCATTCGGTACAACCGCTATAAAACATCAAAAAATTTTGAAATATTTTAAAAACTTGTACTAAAAATAAAATGTTTGATTGTCCTTTTGCAAGCTAGCTAGATATCAACCTGTTAGCATTGTTTGAAAATATCGTCTTTCGGTATAACCGAAATTTGGTTAAACCGAATGACTTTTTTTGGTGACAAATTTTGTCCATCTAGTAAAAAAAAAAAATGACAAAAGCTGTGTTAATTCATTATAAAAACCACATAATCTCATTGTTAACACTTAATAAACTTTAATAAATAATATCTCCATTTTGTTTTGTTTTTTTACACTTTTAAAAACCATATTTGTAATTGACCCAAATATATACACAATTATAAAACTAAGATTTGTCCCCAAACTAAGATTTGTCAGATTTAACTCACTTCTGATATCCCCAAAACTACAGGGGAGTGCCAAACATGTGCAGACATAGGAGCTTTGATTGCTCTTTGACCCAGAGATTCAGTTTCCCCCCTCTCGTCTCTCAGAGAGTATGAGGTTCTTCTCTTTATCTCATAAAAATCAAGGGAATGAAGACGAGTGTCTCTTTCTGAACTACACACTGAGCAAAGAGACAAAAACATGGTGAAAACCTGCGTGCTTGAACTCTTTCAGCGTGTGTGTGTAAATGCGTTTTCATCTCACACACAGATACCCCAGCACACATCGTCTAATAGCTGGGGAATGCTATATACTCAAAGAATCTGTGGTTTTGTGTGGGCCAGTGGTTGAGCCCACTCTGCCGAGAGCGGGGGTCATTGACCACTACACTCAAGGGCCCTCTAGCGCACAATGGCGCGTCCCGGGACAAAGTGAGCACTTGAGAAGAGAGAAAGAGAGATGGAGGAAGAGAAAGGAGAGGGACAGCGAGAGGTGCAGGTGTCTAAAGTGAAGAATTGAAAGGACCAAAGAGCTGAAACTCTCATTATTCGTTTACCAATAAGCCCTCTCTCTCAAAGAGGGGCGACGAGGTGAAAAAAAATGCATAATTTGCCACAAGATTTCATTCATTGAACGTTTGAGGGGGAGAAAGGCTTGAAATGAAGAGGAAAATTACTCACCATGAACACACACATTCACACACACAAAAAAACATGATGCACATAAACACTGGAGCTGCTCCCAGAGTGGCCTATCTGGTCCCGTTCCACACATTTACGCCGAAAAATGGCTGTTTTGGACCACACTTGTAGAGCGCTAGTATGCGTTCTTGCATTTAAACTGTCTACACCTGAAGCACATTACACAAATTTTGATAAAACAGTCGACCCTGAAAATTAGCTGGTCAGCTGTTGGACGATTGGTCAACTAGACCGTGACCCAAATCACTACTCCAACACCAGCCTCTTAAAGTCCCCCTGTGGGGAAGATCAAGTTTCAAATGTTGTTTATATGTCTATGTGGTATTATTAATATGCTTTAAGACAAACCATGTGCAAATTCATAAGTCAACACCATTGCTGAGTAAAACTGCAGTGATCTAAAGACAGTTTGAAATCGCTGGTGTTTCTTACGTCACAAACTACCTTGTAACCAATCAAGTCAACGTGCCGGCGGGCTTTAGCATATCATTAACTATTACCGCTCTGAAGCAAGGGAGTTGTGTAACATTAGCAACACATTATTAGCTGTTTGATAACGTAGTCAAGCAAAAGGCTAATCATATTAATTCTGGTTATGTGTCCGACGTTATAAAGAGTGCAGCATTTACCTCAGTAAGTTGACCGAGTGGATCTCGTCTGAGCTCGTGCGAATGTGTGGCTAATTGGAATTCATAGATTCACAGGAAAAAAAGTTTAAATATGTCATTTTGGTGATCAAAGATGAGTTTTAAGGGATAAAATTATTGACTACAGGGGGACTTTAAACCTGCTGGTACAGTAGATGTGCCCAAAAAGTCACTCTAGCCATATATCTTTCCTTTTCCATCTGAAATAAAATGATTGTATTTCCATTTGTATGTTTTTTTTATTATACATTTAAATAATAAATAAGTTAAACAATCAGTTTATCATAATTAACGTGTTGGATGCAGGAAAAATAAAGGAATAAAGATTTGAGTGTCTTTGATAAGGTCCGATTAGTCCCGTTTTCTTTTACATCATGTGCCGGCCATGCACATGTGCGCTGTTTACATGATGCACCAGGATGCACTGTGCCGGTGGAGGGAGTGTGATGCTCTCAATGTTCTGCTGAAAAACCCTGTGTCGGGCCGGTGGATGTAAATTTGACATGTGCCAACTACCAAAGCATCACTGCAGACCAGGTAAACTCCTTCATGACAGTGGTGTTCCCTGGTGGAAATGGCCTCTTTCAACAGGATAATGCACTCTGACACACTGCACACATTGTTCAGGAATGATTTGAGGAACATGATGAACAGCTGAACCTGTTTTCCTGGCCTCCAAATTGCTCAGATCTCAAACCAACTGAACATCTGTGAGATGTGCTGGACCAACAAATTTGATCCACGGCGGCTCCATCTAGTAACCTACAGGACTTGAAGGATCTGCTGCTAACATCTTAGTACCAGATACCACAGGACACCTTCAGGGCTCTTGTGGAGTCCATGCCTCTGCAGGTTGGTGCTTCTTTGGCAGCACACGGAGGACCAACAGCATATTAGGCAGGTGGTCACAATGTTTTGGCTCATATATATATATATATATATATATATATATATATATATATATATATATATATATATATATATATAAAACCAGTCAGCTTATGATCTCACAAAGATGCTGAATAACTTTAGATGTTCAAATACGCTCTGAAAACTAGACCTGTAACTCAAACAAAGATTGCGATGCACTGTGTTTGTTTGTAGGCAGGTTATGTAGCAACATAGTCAGTTACATCAACACTGACTAAGAGATTTCAAACAAAAACAGCATGTCAGTCAGTTCAAATTCATCATGTACTGAGACTTGACATGCACACAGATATGATCACTTCTGATGCCTACACACATGTGCACGCAGATATCATCTTCTAGAATCATCCTCTGACCAAATACACGTGGGGGCCAGGAAATGGCTTTTGCCCCCTGACCCTGTGACCTTAGCTCTGAGGTCAGGCCACATTTGTAGTAATTGCACTCTATCATATTTCTGGCCTGGAAAAAAGCGGCCATGTAAACAAACCTCGGTGGACATGTGTCATCCATCCATCTGCTGGATAAGATCGCGGATCCGCAGAAGACAAACACTGGAGGATCGCAAATCAGGGCTCAAGGCGCACACGCAACCATAAATTTAACCCAGGAGCCCGTTTTAGCCAGCAAGCCTCTCTTTAAAACAGCATCAAAATCTGCCAGTGAGAACGTCCTAAAATATGCAGTTCACACACAAACACACACACAGAGTCTTCTGCAGTAAATGCTTTCCACAGACCAGCAACATCCTCCACCCACTGAGCACAGACCACCGACAGCAGACTGGAATAGAGTCACTGACAGACATATGAACATATATACTGTAAATACTGTAAATATGGCTTAGAAACAAGACAGAATGAGAGAGAAAGACAAAGGAGAGAGGCCATGGTGCTCTACTGGAGCATTTCTGTCCTCACACAAAGTAAATGATGAAATTAATTAATTAGTGCTTAAAGTGTTAATTCACCTAAAAATTAAAATTCTGTCATTTATTACTAATCTTCATGTCATTCCACACCCGTAAGACCTTTGTTCATCTTCAGAACACAAATTAAGATATTTTTGATGAAATCCGATGGCTCAGTGAGCCCTCCATTAACAGCAAGATAATTAACACTTTGAGATACCCACAAAGGTACTAAAGACATAATTAAAACAGGTCATGTGATTACAGTGGTTCAACCTTAATGCTATGAAGCGACGAGAATACTTTTTGTGTGCCAAAAAACAAAATAATGACTTTATTCAACAATATCTACTGAAGCTTCGAAGCTTTATGAATCTTTTGTTTCAAATCAGTGGTTCGGAGCATGTATCAAACTGCCAAAGTCACATGAACCATTGAAATTTTGAAACATTTCGAAACACTCATGACGTAACAAAGCCTCGTTTGCTTAAATCACGTGACTTTGGCAGTTTGATACATGCTCCGAACCACTGATTCCAAACAAAAGATTCGTAAAGCTGAGGATGAGTAATTAATGACAGAAATTTTCATTTTTGGGTGAACTAACCCTTTAAAGATAGCTAACATAGCTCAATGGTTAAGTGTGTTCCTCATTAAGCTAAGTTAGCTATCGTTAAGTCATGATGAAATTAATGTATTAATGAGATGAACACATATGAATGCAACAATTACTTCTTATTTTGTTGCATTAGTGTGTAAAAAAATAGTGCTTATAAGTTTCTTTGCAAAGCAAGAAAGCAATCGTTTGATGACATGAAATCTGAAGTAGTGATCTGCAGTGTGACGTGCTCAATTTACTAAATTTGAAAAAAAAAAGCAAATTTTTAATTCACACACACACATATATATATATATATATATTTTTTTTTTTGCAAATAGACTATTTAAGTAAACTACAAAGAAAAAGGTTTAGCTTAAATGTGATTAAAATAATGAAAAACAGTAACAACATCTCAAATATTCAATATATAACAGGCAAAATTCATTTAAATGCTAACCTAAAATATTGATTTTGGGAGTAATAAAAGTTCAAGGACACATCATGCCAACTATAAAATATGAAATTGCCCTACGCCTCCATTTTGTGGTGACCAACATCACAATTACAGCTTCCAAACTCCTGTGATAACTTAATATCTCCATCTGTGAGAGAAAAATGCATCTAAACTGATATCATGGCTGTTGAAAAAGCAGAAGAAAAATAAAATGTAGTCTTCTCTGTGAAGTTAAACTCAGGCCTAGATGAAATCAGCTGATGTTTGTCCTGTTTTCTGCACTGATTTTGAAGGAAAATCTGTAAAAAGGTTTTAAATAGGTTGAAATGTGTTAAAAATAGCTGAATGTAATATATTTTTATTGGAAGCTAAAAGCATTATGTAAGCAAATTAGCTAAAAAACACACAAGGTGCAACAGATTTGTGAACTTTGTGAAAGAAAAACAAAAAAAAAAGGAATCCGCACACCAAACAAACTCAAAGTTCAAGGTGTGCGGATTCCTCTTTTTTTGTTTTTCATGTTTTATGATCTGAATCTACGTACACACACACACACAAAAAATACTTTACATACAGAAATTGGCACTTTGTGAATGACAGGCATTCAAGTTCAGTGAAAAACAGCAGATCTTTCTGCGGATGCAGATTACACATGGGACTGCTCAAGCTGCGTTTTGTCATCATTATTCTGTTATCAAATATGTTAGAGCTACAGAACGAACCTCTCTCCTTCTGCTTCCCTTCCCTGCTTCCACTTATCTGTGTGACTTTTGTCTTGCATCTTTGTCCTTTTAGTATTCTTTTAACTTTCACTTTTTTCCTCTCACTTTCACTTTTTATATCTTTCTATTCATTTTACGCCCTTCCTCATTTGTTGAGGCGTATTCTCTCTCTCCATCTCTTTGGTTCGCTCTGTCCCTCCTGCATTGCTAAATTTGGGTTATTTTCCTTTTGTTTTCATATCTCTCTCCTGCTCTTTGTGAATTAGGCAGTAAATATTGACACAGACACACGGCGTCCGCTCGGCCAAATCAGTTGGAATTACCACATTAAACCAGGCGAGAGCGCGAGGCAGACGGAGAAAGAAATCACGCTATCCTCCTGGATTTGTCCAAATTCAGCTGATGCAAAACAAGGAATTAATTTGGACTTGGGAGCGGCCTAACGCGGGCCTGCCGGGACCACGTCCGCACTTGACAAAGATGAATGGCACCATTCCAACTGAATAGTAATTTCACTTTTTGTTTGCGCGTATATGTGTGTGCGCAGTCGAGAATACGTGGGTTGCTCGATGTGCTACAGGCACAAAAGCAAAGTCAGCCAATCCCGCAGAGGCTCCTACCTGTCCGTCACATACCCAGGCATTGTTTACTAATCATCTGATGTTGATTGGTTTGAGAGCAGGGCTTGGGGGCGGAGTCAGGACAGAGGGGAAGGTTAAGTCTTAACCTTGGGGAGATTTGCTATCTATTCACCAGCAGGATTCATGTCCTCTAAAGCAAAAGAGAGATAGGGAGAACGAAGAGAAACTTTTTTTTCAATCCGCTCGAGGGGTGTGTGGAGTGACACAAAACGTGTCACATTCAGAGAGTGAATCCACTGGAAGAAATTCAGACGAACACCCAAAGGCATAATCTTCGGCCCCGGCCGATAGAAATGGTAATTGTGGGTGAGGATGGTTTTTTGAAGGCTGAGCCGTGTGCGGACAGAATGTCCATTTAGAGTAAAAGGACCCAACCAAACAGGCCCTTCTCCACTCTTTTGTTCCCCTCAACAGGCCTTCACATGTTTACGGAAAAAGAACCTTCAAATCCACTCAGCGTCCACAACACAATGTGCCACCTAACCCTGGCTCACGGATGAGAGGACAGGAGACGAGAAAAGAGAGGGAAACGAGAAGAAAGAAGATTCTTATTTTTCCTGTCAGGCTTCCTGGTGTTTTGGCTGGTTTATCTTAGAACAGTGCTTTTAACTGGTTTGGCTTCAGGACACACCATAAAAGTCCTGAAAGCTATCATGAACTTTATGAATATGGACAAATATTAACAAAATTTTGTAAATGTAAATTCAGATACCAGTCTAATCAAACAGTGAGCCAAATTATAAAATTAAATACACTCTTAAAAAAAAAAAAAAAAATGCTTGGTTAAAAATAACCCAAGTTGGGTTAAAAATGGATAAACCCAGTAGATTGGTTAAATTTTTGACCCAACCTGCTGGGTAGTTTTATTTAACTTATCTATTGTTTAAAAAATACTATATTACGCACTTAAAATAAACCCAAAATAGGTTGGAAATTAACATTATTAATATATTAAACAATAAACATTTATTAAATTGCTTATTAATAAATGTTCACCTGATTATTATTGTAGCTACTAGCAATTATGTGCCTGATTTTTCATTTCCAATCTATTTTAGGTTAATTTTAAGCCAGCCATATAGTATTTTTTAAACAATAGATGAGTTAAATAAAACTGCCTAGCAGGTTAGTCAAACATTTAACCCAACCGTTGGGTTTCTCCACACTTATTTTGGCAAATCCAAGCATATGTCACATTCTGATACATTATTAAGATCTCTTCTGTAACTTTACAGGAGAAAATGTAAGATTGCTGCCTTTTTCTCAAGAGACTCTTAATTTACTCTCTGGTGTCTAGGAGAAACAACTGAGTTATTAAAAAGATCTAATTTGTCAAATTTGTTTCCTACAGGCTTGCTCTTTTCCTTCCTTAAGACTTTTCCTGCCATCCCTATAGACTCTATAACACACATGACCTAGTTCAAACACACACACACACACACACACGTCACAGGACAGTCCAAATGGACCGATGAGTTCTCCAGCACAGCATGATTACATCACTTAAATTGAATCCCCAACACACACACACACTTACCCTGAACCACTCGACACCCTGACACAGCCCAAAAGAGCCAGGCCATGTAGTGACCCATAGGGGTTAAAGGTTAAAGTTGACAGCCACTGAGAAGATGGACATCTCATTTATAGTTAGTGACTCGGTATATGGTAAAAAACAGACAAACAAGTACTGTATGTACAAATGAGAACATGCAAACACACATAGATGCCTTGAGCAATGGTAGGCGCGTGCACGCACATGCACACACACACACTCAGATGGGTCCTGCTGCTTAACCCTGGCGGTTCGCTCGTCGGCTCACTCTAAGAACGTGCAGCACTTAAACTTTCCCCTTTTCAAACAGCCCGAGACAAAAAGCGTGAGACACCAGCAGGCAGCCCGGGAGCACACAGACGGCTGAACAGGAACAAGAGGCACATCCACAAAAAAAGAGAAAAAAAACACCCCCCAACACACACACACAAACACATGTCTATACACAATATGCCCCCCTCTAGTAAAGTCTACTCCTGCACCCTGCAGATTGACTGCACACAGATCACTCAGAAAGATCTGATACATGAGACAGCACTCTATTTGACCATAAAAAAAGAATGAACAAGAAAGAAAACTATTAACATAAAACAAAAATGATAGATAGACCTACAGAGAGATAAAATAAAAGAGAGATATAATAAAGACACAATACAAGATAGATTGATAGGTAGAACGAAAGATACAAAGGAAAAATACAGCCCAAGATAGAATGATAGCATGATCACATGATAGATAGAATGATGGACTGATAGAAGAATGATACATAGATGAAACGAAAGACAGAACAAAAGATAGAATATTAGCTATACATTTATGGATAGATAGAACCCAGGATAGAGCGTTAGACAGAAGGCAAGATAGATCGATGGATAGATAGAACGATGAATAGAATGCAAGATAGAATGATGGATAGAGAGAACAGAATAATAAATTGCATGATGGATAGAGAGAATGAAAGACAGAATGATGGATAGACAGAATATATGATGAGAATGAAGAATAAAAGATAAAACGAAAGATATGATGGGTAGATAGAACAAGAGATACAAAGAAAGACAATGCAAGAAAGAACGATAGACAGACAGAAGGGAAGACAGAATGATGGATAGATAGAATGATGGCTGGATATATAGAACGATAGATAGAATATTAGAAAGAACAACAGAACTATAGATAGATAGAATGATCGATCAATAGATAGAATGATAGATAGAACGATAAAACGATAGAATGATAAATTGAATGATAGAAAGAACAACAGAACTAGAACTAGATAGATAGATAGATAGAATAATAGATAGAATGATAGATAAAACGATAGATAAGAGAACGACAGAACGATAAAATGATGAATGATAAAATGATAGAAAGAGAATGATTGATAGATATATAGATAGACAGAATAAAACAATAGATTGAATGATAAAATGATAGATCGAATGATCGATAGAATGATAAAATTACAGATAGAACGATAGATAGAACGATAGGACGATAGATAGAATGATAAAACGACTGATCGATAGAATGATAGAAAGAACAACAGAACTATAGATAGATAGAATGATAAAATGATAGATAGAACGACAGAACGATAAATTGAATAATAAAACGATAGAAAGATAGAACAATCGATAGAACGATCGATAGATAGAATGATAGAACAATAGATTGAAGATAAAACGATAGAAAGATAGCACGATCAATAGATCAGAACAGAAATAGAATGATGGATAGAACAATGGGTAGATAGAACGAAACATGCAAAGAAAGACCGCAAGATAGAGCGATGGATGGATAGAGTGACAGACAGACAGACACACGGGCAGAACTAAGAAACTTTGGCCAGAACTTTGACAGAGGGGCCAAATGATGGATTGACAGTGGGAGATTAAGAGGAAAGAAAGAATGAGTGAAAGAAAGACAGACAGATAGACGGACAGGGAGAAAAGGAAGGGGTGTGGGAGGGTGTGCTGCAGCTGTCCTCTGTCCTCCAAGCCCCAGGTTTCTGTCGTTTGCTGAAAAACACGGTTCATTACATTCCCTCTCTCCATTCCCTCTTTCCTTTCAGTGGAGATAAGCTTCTTAGAGAAGAGGCAGCGGGCGGAGCCGGCCTTTGAGTGACAGCAGGAAGAGACCGGCATTCAGCGCACAATAGCGCTTTAGCAGGGGCTAATCTAAGAGGCGTAGAATGACCTCCACTCACTCTCTCATCTACTAGCCTTTCCCACAGCGAGAGAGAGAGAGAAAGATGGCAGGACAGTGAGAGGCCCCGATGAGTGCAAAGATTGAGAGAGTGACAAAAAGTGTAAAAAGCAGGAGTGTTGGAAAAAGAGGATTATCAGACAGTGATGGATAGATGGATAGTGCAAATGAAAAAAATGCAGGAAAGGAGAGAAGAAAAGTGATTAAAAAAAATTGACTGAAGAGGAGAAAAAGATAATATTAAATATGTTCTTGCAGAGAAAATATAAATAATATTTTATATATAATATTTGCAGAGAATATATATATATTTATTTATTTTTTATTTATTTTTTATTTAAATTTAATTAATAAATTTATATATTATTTTTTATTTAAATTTCTGTGCAAGAACAACATTTATTTATATTTTATATATAATATACATATTTACTTTTTCGAGCAGGAACAACATTTATCTCTGTATGAAGCATATAAATATGTATTCCTCTTTTATCACTCTGTTTTTCATACAATTGTGTCTGATGGTTGAGCGGTTTGGGGTTGATGGAGGAGCAGGTGGACGTTCTGCTTACGTGCCCTTCATCACTCTGTACTGCTGCTCTGCCACAGCCAATCATATCAACCATAAAGCGGCCAATCAGCCAATCAGCATGCAGTAGCTTGCCTATTTATAGGTCACTACAATCACAGATCATAATCTCTTCATAACTGAAGAAAAGATACAGTTTTGCTCTCATGTACCCAGAGATAAAGAAGTGGAGTGTCAAGTTTTCTCTGAAATATTATTGATTACAGACACAAACAAGGCAAAGCTTGTCTTTATGGTGACAATAAGGCTGATACATACTCAAGTATGCAAGTATGTAAATGCAAATGCTTCTTTTACAGTGATTTCATGCACAGGTCCATTTCAAAATGTGTCAGAACATAATTCACTCATTCATTATTAGCACAAACAATGGTAACTCTATCGCCCCCTTGAGTACTGAGGTTTGTCACAGTCAAACTGCATGTTAAGTATGTACAACGGAACATGCAATTGAAATATGTTGGCCAAAGTTTAACCGCATCATTTGAAATACACAGTGTTTTACTGTGATTTATTTTTATTAAATAATCAGTGTGGCTTGAGGTGTTGGATTATTTGAGAAATGGTTCACACTCCTGTAGGGTTTGTTTAATTTGGTTGGAGTGTGTTAAATATACACTACATATATACACAAGTGAGCACAGACACATTCACACCTGCTTGTATATTAATTTAAAGTAGTTAGAGTATGTTGAGTGGTGAAGTAGTTGTCTTTAACTTTCATCAGCTGACAGAAAGAAGGAAAGTTGGATGAAGTTTAGGTTGAAATCTAAAGCCGAGGATGTGGTTCACACAAACACACACAACTCAGTCAAAACTAAATTCTTTAATCATTTATTAACCTGTATTACTTGCTTTCTTCTGCAGAACACAAAAGAAGATACTGTATTTTGACAAATATTAGGGTCCAGGTTTGTGTCAACTAGACTGAGCTGGCGTTCGGACGTAAACATGACAGGGGAGAGGCGAATTTGTTGAATAAAGTTGTTATTTTTGTTTTGTTTTCAAGCACAAAATTATTCTCGTCGCTTCATAACATTAAGGTTGAACCACTGTAGTCATGTTGACTATTTTTACTACTTTTCTGGACATTGAATGTGGTAATTTCGTTGCTTTCTATTGAGGATAAAAAAAAAAATTTAAAAAAAATGGATTTCATCAAAAATATCTTAATTTGTATTCTGAAGATGAACGAAGGTCATGCGGGTGTGGAACGACATGATGGTGAGTAATTAATGACAGAAATTTCATTTTTGGGTGAACTAACCCTTTAAAGCAAATGTTGAACTACATTTCCCATCAGCACCCGCTTGCATCTACTACTAAGGGTTGGGGATACTGGGGGTAGGAAATTTTCAGAGAGGCTAGCAATCAGTGTTGCAAAGTCTGTGGTTTTTCCGCGGAATTGGGCTACTTTTACACCGTGGTCTAACCAGATGCGACGCGACGCCGCAACGCGATAAAAGGTATCTTTTCCATGTTAATCGCAGCCGCGACGACGACACTCGAAGATTCTATTTTAGAAACAGTTTCTATTTCTCCGCGACGTCACGACTGGAACAACAACACAAAGTATGGCAATGATAATATCAGGTACTGTTCATGTGCTTTATTTAATGTTAAAAGCATCTAACGTGAGTTTGAATATCGTTCTGTGTTCCCAGCTTTTTAGCTGTAGTGAAAATAATACTAATTCACCTCAGATCTTGAAAATAAATAAATGGGCACAAGAACGTTCAAATTGTCAGCTCAATGAGAACAAACAAGTGTATGCTATGACAAAGATTAATTCAGTCTCTCCGTATGTACTTTAAATAATGTTTAAATTGTGTAATATTACTATGTACTTGCCCATTTCATTGTGTTTGCTGTGCTCTTGTCGAGAGAGCCCGCCCACACTCTCTTCTGATTGGCTGAGGTTTTTGATTGATTTTATCGCTTCTCATTGTCATGTCGCGTCTAGTGTGGACAGTCAAATTGCTCGTCGCTAGAATCTTATCGCATCGCGTCTGGTTAGGACACGGTGTTAGACTGTTGCCTTTTCATGTCCGCGGGTTAAAGCAACCCCAAATAACATGATATTTAGCCCGTGGAATGCAAATTTTACCAGAGGAACCCCGCCAAAAACCCAGATTTTTCCCCCTGGACCCCCTGAAACGCGATTGGGCTGGTTTTGGGCTAGTTTTGACTTGCAATTGGGTGGGTTTTGTTGTGAAAACCTGGCAACCCTGCTAGCAATAGCGAGCTAGCTTTGACAGCATAAGATCCCACTTCTCCCTTCAGAGCACCTCCAAAGCCACTCCTCTTCCAAATCACATGAACGCGCACAGCAAGGAGCAAACAAAAGCATCACGAGAGCTCGCGTTAAACTACCTCATGTCTCAAAGCACATAACATTACAATAACAGTAAACATAAACAACATAAAGAGCACTGACCTGTACCACCTGACTGCTGCAGATTTATTTCAGCATTGATAGTGCTGCCATTGAAACATAAATTAGAGAAATGAACCGAATGCAATGATTGGACAAACATTTTATGGTCCTGTGCCTTCCACAGACAATATTAGGGCTGCACGATCAAAAGAAAAAAAGTGAAGTACGGGTAAATGCTGCTCCATCTGTAAGCCAGAGGGCGCTCTCGTGTAGAAACTTCAAATATGCCCCACAGAAGAAAGATAATGCATGTAGTTCCAGGAAATGCCTATAGGTATCACATTATTGCTGTAGCTGAATAAACAGAAGATTGAAACACTTTCATTGATTAAACATGACTAATAAACACACGACTACAACAATATATGGTTTATCTGAGTTCTTCAAGCCTTCTCTGGTATTTTCATGATAATAAGTTGCAATGCTAATCGACATTGCCTTTATCACTGTATAGAATACTATGAAATCATCTCCCAGAAGGATGTTATTTCAAACAACTGACATTATGAAGTGAGTTTGGAGTAAAACATGTTATTAAATGTTGTCTTTTGTTGGACACGAGGTTCATAAATGCTTCTCATTTTTGGAAAGATGTTTAACGCATGTTGCTTTGTCAAATGCACGTTATAAGCATTTACTACTGATCACAGAGCAATGCTTCACGGAGAAGCTGCGCATAAAAAAAATAAATCACAGCCTTTGCGATTATATAACTGTAAAACATTCAAGCGCAAGAAGACCCGAGCGCTGTTTTCTGTGCTGAACACACATCCAAAGAGTGCACAGAAAAAGTTATTTTAATATGATTTAAAACTATTCAAACGCAAGAAGACTGTTTTCTGTGCTGTGCACATGTCCAAAACATGCGCACAGAAAGCCGCGTCTCATACTGAATAGTGAGTGATACTGAACTTTTCTGCATTTTTTTGCACTTGAACAGACAAATACACACAAAACTATGTCAAAATATCCTCATAAACAAAGTTGGTTATGTCTTAAGTGAACGTAAACAGCTGACAAAGAAAACGCATAACAGTATATTGGATCCATGCAGCTCTTAAAGGTGCAGTGTGTAAATTTTAGCAGCATCTAGTGGTGAGGTTGCAAATTGCAAAATAGAGAAGCTACAGTGGCTGACACAGGACAAAGATGTCATCGTCTGACACAGCAGATAGTAGCCAGTCAAGCAAACACGCTCTGTAGAGCAGTTTGTCCGTTTAGGGCTACTGTAGAAACATGCCGGCGCAAAATGGCGACTTAACATGTAAGGGGACCCGCGGTGTATGAGATAGAAATGGCTCATTCTAAGGTAATAAAAACATAATGGTTCATTATGTAAGGTCTTTATACACTACTGAAAACATAGTTATGTATATTATATTGCATTTCTGTCAATAGATCCTCCTAAAATTTACACATTGCACCTTTAAAGTGACAGTAGCCAAATATTCCTGTTGCCATCTCTAATAATATTAATCAAACAACAAAAGACAAAGAGAAAATTCACTCGCTGTTTTTGACTGAATAACTTTTGTAACTATATTTGTAATGTATATTTATTTTATTTATAAAGTGCAGTGTTATTTTACATTTGATTAGTTTCTGTACCTGAATACCTGAAAATCTTAAAACACCATTTCAATCGTATCTTTGATCAGTTATATTTACCTGTGTGATTGCTAATTTGTTTATTTGTTTATTAGTGTCTACTACACTGCTATATTAACAAATAATGGTTGTTTTTAAATACTAGTTTACTGCTATAGTACACAGTATATAGGGTAAGTTGAGGGCATTGTATTGTGGGATACAGTATGCTGTGTTTTACACATAGTTTACACACTGTGCACAGCAAAAATACTTATGCTGCCTTCACATGCTGTTGGAATTGTCATAAATGCGTGTTTCCTGGTTAAAAATTGGACATGAACGCCCTCTTAAGTCGTATTTACTACTGGGAAGCTTGGGGTATATTTTGATACCCAAGTTCCTGAGTTGGGCAGGCCATATTCTTTAAACATGGAAGAAGGAGAACGATTGCTGCTGTGACTACTATTCTTTATTAGTTTTTTCACAACAGCTACAGTGTCTTGTCTTGTCATTAAACTAGTGCATACATATTGACATATAAGCATAACCATTTGAAGTGTATTGTATGTTTTATTCACAGCGAAATTAGCCTGTATTTCACTGAAATTCCAGAATCTAGATAGCGCTGTGAATGTTTATATGGTTGTCAATGAATGGGACACTAAATATCATTTTGCCTTTAATAAGATTTTCCCAATAAATAGGCAAGAATAAACCTGCACTCCATGATTCCTGTTCTTTCTGACAACAAAGCACTTGAATGCGACTTCAGAAGTGGGAAGTAAGAAATTTCCGATAGCATGTGAAGACAGCAATAATATGATAAACAGTAAGTAGTATTAGCTAATCATACATACATCCATACAATACATACACAGGTAAATAGTCGCCTCCTTTGAGCACAGGTCATGTGTGTTTTTATCCGGTGTCAGTTTGGTCTTTCTGCCCCTCGGTTTCCACCCAGCATATACACAAATACACAAGCCAGGTCTCGACCACCAAGGTGGCCTTTAAACAGCTATGGTTGTTTTATGTCACATGTCAGCCATATTGCGGCCTACCGAAAGGGTGCCCTCAAAGTTTGTGTGTGTATGTATGCAAGTTACAAATGCATTTGTCAAATAAGACTGTACTTCTTTTAAAAATGTCACAATCATGCATAATTTGTAAATGCGTACTTGTATGTGAGTTTTTGCCATGGATAAGAGACCTAAAATGTGTTTTGTATTTTATATGTGGCTGTTGGTGTGTAAAGGTGTGTGTGGACAAGTACATGCTTGAGGATGTGTGTGTGTGTGTGCGTGTTAATCATGGCAGTGTGAATGAATAGAGCTCCTGTTCTCTAATGGCTTTATGCAGAGATGTTTAATGTCAGGAAACACCCGTCATGTACATGCCAAACACACACACACACACACACACACACACACACACACACACACACACACACGTCCCAATCCAAACAGAGCAGCAATCTGAAAGATCCTCATCTAAAGGCCACATGCACAAATTATAATAACGTTTTTAGGAATTCAGAAAAGATACGTAAAGATAGCTAACAAATTATTCAGAGCAGAGGAAGATTGTATCGTTTACAGAGTAAGTGCATAGCATAGAGTTTATGAAGTGTGTGTACGTATGTGTTTTGGAATGGGTTTTAAGTGGTACGTGGGGCCCTGTGTGATTTATACCTGCAAATATGAAGAGACTGAGCATGATGTGTGTGTGTGTGTGTGTGTGTGTGTGTGTGTGTGTGTGTGTGTGTGTGTAGACAGAGGAGCTTATATCACAGCCCCATATTAAATGCAGGTTTGAAAGTTTTCACTAGAGCTCGGTAATGAGCTTGACCTCTGACACACAGCTGATGACTTCCATACCTGTGAGAGTGTGTATTTGAGCGAACATTGCTACATCCATGAGCTTTTGTGCCCACGACCACATGTGCCGATGTTTGTCGACATGTGTACTCAATGAGATTTGTGTGTGTTGGTGTTTGACACGGACATGAGTAATGAAGTCTACGGACAGAAATAATTGGACCGAAATTACAAAAAGACTAGTGAAAGGGAGAACAATAAAGAAAAAAAAAAGTGAAACGTAAAACATGGCATGATGAAATATTGCGGGAAAAACAAGAGTTAGTGCAGAACAAAATGAGACGAGGGCGAATTAGAATGAGTAATGGGAACCGACGCTGGGGTCTGTCCTCTTGAAACGCTTAGTCTGAAGAATTCAACTGGTGGTTTGTGAATATATTACAATATTTCAGCACATAAATACACTCTGTTGTTTTATTATATGCAGGTCTGTTGTGTGCTTTACACATTTTTTGAGGGGGCACCATAAACCCTAACGGGTAAAATAAAAAAAATAAAACAACGAAAGGGGAAATATGCTTAATTGTCATGAAAATAATGTAAAAACAGTCCTAAAAAAAGGTCAGATTCACCCAGTGTAATTTTTAAATTAACACCAAATCATCTTAACGATCTCATAACACACTCATATGTTTATGCTGGTATTTCAGTATTTATGTTTTTAAAAGCTAGTCATATGAAACAAACAAACGTTAATCTTTGCCCGTGTGTATTCACTGCCAATACTGAGAACTCATATAAATGTGAAGAATGAGAGAGATTTTGTTAAAAAAAAAAAAAAAAAAAAAAAAAAAGGTATTCAGTGTAATTATATATAAAACATGATTTGCCTTTTTTTTTTTTTTTTTTCATACAACAGCAGTTTCCGGAAATGTTCCAAAGGTAAATAATTCCAATATTTAAGGAAGAGTTCAGCCAAAAATGCTGTCATCATTTACTCACCCTCTTGTTGTTCCAAACATATGTGAATTTCTTTCTTTCATGGAACACAAAAGGAGCTTTTTTGAACAACATTCACATTGTTCTTTGCGATACAACAACTGTCAAGCTTCACAAAAGTAGTCCAAACGACTCTTTTGAATCCATACGATAGTTTTGTGGGATGAACAGACTGAAAAAAAAAAAAACTTTATTCACTGAAAATACTGGCAGCCACACTAGATCATGAGAGTGCATGAGACAAGCTGCAATATCTGATATGAAAACAAATCATTCTTTTTTGAGTCAATAAGTTGGTTGATCCAGTTCACAAAGCCAGTTTGAATGATTCAGTTTGCATGTTCAACTCACTAACTCCATATTCCAGTCATAGCAGTTAAAGTCGGCATAAAACGGACGTTGGATAGCCTTTTCTTATGATTGTGACGTATATCCAAGTTTCCAGCAGCTTCTCAAACAAGAAAAAATGCAGGACAGGACTTTATTTTGTTCATTGGAAATTGATCGAATCATTGGACCATTTGCTATTGCTGTGATGTCATGTGAGTGACAGGTTGTCCCGCCCTCACACCAAAAAAGACATCATCATCAAAGAATAGAGTGTTTTTTAGTTATTTAGATTAAAGATTATGAGGGCACATTAATTAAAAAAAAAAAAAAAAAATCATAATGTGCATGGATAAGTCATTCAGCTATAATAAACAGCAATATGTACTATTCTTAACAGCATACTGGAGTTGAAAATTATCATTGAATAACAACTTAAATTTCAGTTTGCTCCTCACACAAAGCTATTGTTCGAATATAGTGCATAAGTCATATGGACCATTTTTATGATATAATATTTTGCATTAGGTGCATTTGCATGCTTTTTGACATTTTAAAGGTGCAGTGTGTAAATTTTAGCGGCATCTAGTGGTAAGGTTGCGAACTGCAATATAGAGAATCTACGGTGGCCAACACAGGACAAAAACGTCAATGTCTGAGACAGCAGAGAGTAGCCAGTCAACCAAACATGCTCTATAGAGCAGTTTGTCCGTTTAGGGCTACTGTAGAAACATGGCGGCACAATATGGCGACTTAACATGTAAGGGGACCTGCGCTGTTTGTAGATAGAAATGGCTCATTCTAAGGTAATAAAAACATTATGTCAAGTCTTTATACACTACTGAAAACATAGTTATGTATATTATATTGCATTTCTGTCAATAGATCCTCCTAAAATGTACACATTGCACCTTTAAAGCTTTTTTATTATTGTTGTTATAAATGTACTGAAAGAAATGAGCAGTTCAATATTCAAAAGTTCTTCTTTCATTTTCCACAATGTAAAGAAAGTCATACAGCACAAGGGTGAATCATGACAGAAAATTTGATTTTTGGGTGAACTGTCCCTTTAAGAACACAGAAAACCAATCAGAGATCCATTCTGGGCCAATGTTAAGACCAATCCTTGACCCTTTGAACCCTGTCAGACCCTAAAAAAGAATGACAGACGTCTCTCTCTTTTCACGTCTATCTCTTTCTCCCTTTTTTTCCACAAAACCGGACGATTAAATATATTAATCCTTTTTCTCACCCACAGCTGACCTCCTCCCACACACACAGACAGACACATCAATGAATGTACTGCTGAGTCCAGACAAATCAATACATCTCAGAGTTCTGTGTAGCTTAAGACATACACATACATTAATCAAACTATTACAACAACGAAACACGCAAACATACACGCACTATTGACCAGAGCTATAATCATGTCATGTCGTGGTTTTGACATTCTGACTCTACAATCAAACAGGATGTACACTTGTATGCACGACACACACACAAACACACATCAGCCGGATCACTTCTCACCTCGTCTGCACGCCGGCCAATCAGCGCAGGTGCTGAAATGAGAATTGCATTAACATCCACAATGCTTTGCGTGCGTTGCCGTGAGCACGGGGAATACCTGTAATAGAATTTCCCCTCCTTCCCCTTCCTCGCCCACTCCCTCTTTAAACATTTACACTCGTCCACCCGCTCCCTCGCTCCTGATCAAATCAGGGAGAAGAGAAATTACATTTCTCCATAGTGCCACTCTGATCCAAACACTCCCATTTGCTGGATTAGCGCTTCGGTCTGGGCGGAATTCTGCTCGAGAGCGATCCGATTAAACGGCGACATCAAATAAAAAAGCAAGACGTGAGTAAAATATCATTCAATATTGTCTTTTTCTCTTTCTTTTGTCTGACAAATCTGATAATGCTCAGTTTCGTGCAACTGGTTGAACGTAACAATAATATTTGGAATCAAGTTTCGCACCTCTGAGCCAAAATGGCTGCACTCAAACTGGTTCCACAAAACAGTTGTTTTGTTTTCAAACTAAAACTTTGGAGAGGAATGTTTATTCAATTCTTGGAGTTCATCAGTCATCATTGTTCCTAAAAATGAGAGTGAGTTATGGTTAAAGAACGGATTTATGCATGTGGGACTAGCAGAGACAAGGGAGTGCAAGATGAAGAGATAAAAACATGGGGAGGGTTTGAAAGAAATAGAGACTGAGCCAGTGGGAACCCTGATGTTCATGGTCAGTTCATCACACTGAGAAGGTCAAAGGTCAGTGACAAAAAGGCACTGGAGTCACAGGGATTTTTGTCTTTCTCAAGGACAGTGCAGTCATCTTATTAATAGGCTCTAACATTCTCTATATATATTTAGGTCATTGACAAATAAAGCTTCAAAAAAGGTGTTTATTAAAAATCTTCAAAACTGATGTAATGCACAACATCAGTTTTGAGTCATGAACAATGTATTTAAACAAGTTGCAGTTGTTAAGCAACATTTCAAAATGTTTAAATTAATTTTTTTACTTTTTTATGTCAGGCGGTACAACCAAATAAATACTGTAGTTGTACCACCTGACATGGAAAGTGTACCAACCTACCCATACTTGAAATTAACAGTTTTTACCAGTATTTCACTCCAAAAAGGTTAATTTTCACGCCAAAACGATCATGTTTACTGTACCTTGTCGATTCATAATAAAATAGCCATGTTTGCAGTTGTGCCACCCTGACATTTGAGAATATACAAATTGCTAGACAAAACTTCAACTACAGCTTTAAAACTACTGATATTTATGATATGTTTATCTATAAGGTTTCAAACCTAAAATGATGCCATAGTATTTAGTGTTCAATTTTTTATTATTAACACACCATTTTAAATAGTTTTCTTAGTCTGTTCATTTGTTCGCTCAGTTGCACCACCTGACATTTTGGGGAATTTAAGATAACAAAACATAAAATAATATGTATTATTTAAATGTACTAAAAATGAATTCAAACTAAATAGGTTTTATACAATAAAGTGATATATGTCATGAATTATGACATATGAATTATCAAATTATTTTAAAAGGAAATAATGCACTTGATATATGATATAATAATAAATATTAGGGTCGATAATATTTTTTTTTAATGTTCTTGAAGTCTGTTATAAAAATAAAAACTGTCATACTGTGAAATATTATTACAACTTAAAACAGTTTTCTATTTGGAAAACATTTTAAAATGTAATTTATTCCTGTGATCAAAGCTGAATTTTTCAGCATCATTACTCCAGTCTTCAGTGTCACATGATCATTCAGAAATCATTCTAATATGACGATCTGCTGCTCAAGAAATATTTCTTATTATTACCAATGTTGAAAACAGTTTGTGCTGCTTCATATTTTTGTGGAAATACATGATATGTTTTTTCTGGATTCTTTTAGAAAGTTCAAATGAACAGCATTTATTTGAAATAGAAATCACTTCCAACATTAACTTTACAGTCACTTTTTGTTCAATTTAATGCATCCTCGCTAAATAAAAGTATTCATTTCTTTCTTTATTTTTTTACTGAAATAACATTAAAATAAATTTCTTCTTTTACCATATGCTCTCGCAGTCTGTGCTTGTCTTTCTCTTCTCCATCCAATTCCCTCTCTTTTCCCTCTCTGTGACACAGGATGGAATGCTTGAGCAGACCAGCGGCCAAAACTGTTGTCAGGCCCATCAACAGGCCTGGTTATATTCAGCTAATGTTGAGAGAACGCTGGCAGAGTGACATTCATTGGCATATGAAACATGATATCGCTCATAAAGTGTGAGGAATGTCTTCAGTTAACGGGGTTCTGTCTGTCTTTAGAGAGTCATGTAAACATGGGAAGGTCCTAACTACCACGGGTCGTTTCCAAAGCAGCCAGGACGTTCTAAAGGGGGATGGACTGATTGGTGCCATAGCAACCTGGTTTCCAGGAAGTACATTTTGATGGATGCCATATATTACACAAATATGTAAAATCGCGCATACACAGACGCACAATGAGAGTCTTGTATGGGGAATTTATATGCAGACGTCCACATTAAATTTTCCCAGAGTGTTCTCAATCAAATCTGAGTGATAGATTTTACGAGTGTGTGTGTGTGTGCCTTGTTTTACTGGCTCAAGAAAGTTTGTGTGCAGGTGCTCACCTCCTATCTTTGAGCACCTGACAGCCTGTTTGTCAACTGCCCAAAGCTGACCTTCACATCCATAACTGCGAACATATCTCTCACTCACACTGAGCGAGCTGATCCTTTTCCGAGCTGCCCTCACTGGTCTCTCTCTCTCTCTCTTTGTCATTGATCGCTGATGCGATTGGCTGCTCTCGATGCTCAGTAATGACCTACTGAATGCTCAGATTAAACTGTCAGCTGTCAGCGATTGATGGGCAAACTATGGTACCCACACATACAAAAAGACATACACACACCTGCAGCTTCAGTATGGGACTAGACAGGTGTGACGAAAGTGTGTGTGTGAAGCCACAGAAATCTAGAATATTGCTGGCCCCAAACCAGAGGAGACTATTGGTGAGTTTTTGCAATGTAAGAATGAGAAAAGGTATAGTTCACGAAAACTGAAATTCTGTCATCATTTACTCACCCTCATATTGTACCAAATTATGTTCTTATGTATAGAGAGAGAGAGAGAGAAAAAAAAAAAAAGCTTAACTGAATCATAAAAAAGTATCATAAAAGCAGTCCATAAGACTTGGGCGCCATGTCCCAAATAGGGTTGCGAAGGACCGGAACGTTTCCGGTAAATTTCTGGAAACTTTCCATGGGAACTTAACATGGGGAATTTGGGAAATATTCCAATTTTGGAAACTTAACAGGAGTTTATGAGAATTTATGGGAATTAATTGGAATTGTTGGGAAATTTATATATATTTCTATATAAATTTTATATAAAATGTATCATATACTAACATAAATATAAACATTTTTGTTTGGTCATAATAACATGGAATTACAGTTATTTCTTTTTGCATCAAATATATTTTTATTGCAGCAATTGTTATTCGCATGATCCTTCATGCAGTTATCAATGTTGGAAACAGTTGTGCTGCTTAATATTTTTTTGGAATCTGATACTTTTTTCAGGATTATTTGATGAATAAAAAGTTAAAAAGAACAGCATTTAATCAAAATTACAATCTTTTCTAACAGTACAAGTCTTTAACATCACTTTTTATTAATTTCACACATCCTTGCTGAATAAAAGTATTAATTTCTTTCAAATATAATTTTAAATATAACATTTTCAAAATTTTGAACGATATCCCCAGTCCCAAACAGTGTTGTTACTGTTAACTAAAACTATTAAAAATCACTTTTGCAATAAAGCTGAAATAAAATATAAATAGATGAAAAACTTTAACTTAAAAAACTGTAAATGAAATTAGAAATGTTGCTTTGGCAACTAACTGAAAAAAAAATTATAAAAATGTAATTTAATTATAAAAATATAAACGCTTAACTATAAAAAAAATGAAAGTTACAAAAGCATTTAACAAAATTACTAAAATTAAAATGAAAAATAGAAATAGTATAGATAAAAGCTAATTCAAAATAATAAATACTAATATATGAATAATTAAAAAAAAAAAAAAATTACTATTAAGTTAATTTGGGCATCACAACATTGTAATTTTAATAAAACTTTCAAATAAAAAAATCCAGTAACTGATAATTAAGAACACCTCAGTGTATTCTTGAAAGTTGATGTATTCATGGTTTCATCTGTATGACGACAATATAATAATACAAGAATATTTTGAATATATTCCATCAGCCTGAACTAGCGAGTCTGCCAGCTTGTCTTCTGGCTACAACCCCAAACTCTCTGTCTGTGTGTGTGTGTGTGTGTCTGGGTGCAGTGTTGTGTTTGGCTGACACTTCAATATATGTCAGTGCAGTATCTCTTTTCACTGACGAATGAGATGAGAAGTCTCCCTCATTTTCCCAAACTCTCAGCCGTTTGCTCGGATCTGCACTCCTCCTCCTCAGTCTTCACTCCCCTCATCCGTCTCTCCCAGGAGGCCAGGGCCAGACAGGGAGCTAAATTTAAACTGCAACCCAGGCCGGGCACCAGCAGAGCTGGGGAGATCTGACAGAAGTGTGAATCTCTAGAGAAGTGTGCTTGTGTGATTGTGTGAGAGATGGACACCGAGATAAAATTCATTAGCTTCTCTGTTGACCCGCTAAACACAAAGTTCCGAAGACGCACATGCTCGCTCTCACACACACATAGATTTACACAGCTCTGCCAGTGACCCAGCAAACACTAGGGTCCACTGACTTGATGTCTGCCTGACAGAGAGAAACTAGGTTGAGGCCCTAAGGAGTCAAACATCTGCTCCATGGGGCCTAGGCTATAGGGAGCAGTGAACTACAGTAAAACAGTGTCAAACACACGCACACACACACACACACTCTACAGTGCTCAGTGTCTCCACCTCCCTGCTGCATGGCTGGTCATCTTTCTGGAAAAAACAGCTAAAACCATCTTAAGGTGGTAGCTGGTTTTACAAAGTTTTTAGCTTGTCTAAGCTGGTCCGAGCAGTTCTAAGCCAGGTTTCACAGAAAGGGCTTAAATTACGCCAGGATTAGGCCTTAGTTCAATCAGGACATTTATAAACTTGCCTTAGAAAAAAACATTCCTGGTGTGCATCTTAAAACAAAACAATGGCACTGACATATTTTAAGATATATCAGTGCAAGTTGCTTTCAGTTAAAACAGCTCAAACATGCATTTTAGTCTGGGACTAGCTTAAGCCTTGTCTGTGAAACTGGGGGCTTGATGGTTTACCAGCTGGTCAACCTGGTTTTGTCCTGGGTAATTTTGTTCAAGTTTTTACGATAGGCCTATATTTAATTGGTTAATATTGGTTTATGCATTTAGTATCATGAACAAACATAACCAATACTTTTACAAACATCTAAATTAATGTTAATTTCTACATATATTAATGCAGATAGACATATACAGACAGATAGATAGAGAGATGGATATAGATAGACATATACAGACAGACAGACTGATACTGACAGATAGATAAACAGACAGACATATACGGACAGATAGACAGACAGACAGACAGACAGATAGATAGATGGATGGATAGATAGATAGACAGACAGACAGATAGATAGACATATACAGACAGATAGATGGATAGATAAACATATACAGACAGACAGATAGACTTATACAGACAGACAGATAGATGGATAGACATATTAAGACAGACAGACAGATAGATAGATAGATAGATAGAGATACAGATAGATAGACATATACAGACAGATAAATAGATAGATAGATAGACAGACAGACAGAGACATATACAGACAGACAAACAAACAGACAGATAGACATATACAGACAGATAGACAGACAGACATATACAGACAGACAGAGATAGATAGACAGACAAATGGACAGACAGACAGACATACAGACATATAGACATATAGACAAAGATAGATAGACAGATAGACAAAGATAGATAGACAGACAGACAGACAGACATACAGATAGACATATAGACATATAGATAGATAGACAGACAGATAGACAGACAGACAGATAGATAGATAGACAGACAGATAGATAGAGACAGATAGACAAATAGATAGATAGACAGACAGACAAATAGATAGATAGACAGACAGACATACAGACAGAGACATATACAGACAGACATATACAGACAGATAGATAGATAGACAGACAAATAGATAGATAGACAGATAGACAGACAGACAGATAGACAGATAATTGTGTAGTTAGACCAGCACCAAACCACTACTAACCAGCCTGAAACTGCATGCACATCTAAACTGATCGTTTCAGTAGGGTCTTTGTGTTCTGCAATGGTAATCACAACATTAGCATGTTCCGCTAACCACACAGCTCCTATCCAGTTACATGCAATTCACAAATTAACAGGAGGAGTATCTGGGCACTTTAAAGGGAAGTGTGTGTGTGTGTGTGTGTGTGTGTGGGTGTGGGTGTGGATGTGGAAGACGAGCAGCGTGAAGACCATGCTCCTGAAACTGTTAGAATAATATTTCTTCAGGGGGAGCGGAGATGCTAACACTAATCAAAACAGGACATCCTGTAGTCCAGTCCCAGTTTCTCTCTCTCTCTTTCCATCACTTCTTCTCTCCTGCCCTCTCCTTCTGTCCTTCTCCATCTCTCCCTCAGGTTGTTTTCAGTTTGTTTGTAGATGAGTCACAATCTCAGGAAGCGTCGGGAACAGGGCTCATCAAAGCGTGGAGCGAGGGCCAGATTCCTGGGCTGGGACCAGATTCCGGCCACTGGGATTCTTTGGAATGCCGCTGGGAGAGGAAGGGAATCTCTACTGTCTCTATTGTTCGGCCCCTTCCTCAGTCTGTGCGAATCTGTACGTGTCTCATCTCCGGGTCGAAATGGAAAAGATCCGATTGCGATGGACCGGCCTCACTGCACGTCCAAATTCCCCTTCATAGGTAACACGTCTCTCGCTAATCAGAGTTACCTTCCTTTACTCTCTCGCTCAAACACAATCTCATTATGACCCAGCATGACCTGGTATACAGTTGAAGAGGATCTCATTTAGCACACAATGTTCTCCCAACACAAGGCAGACTGATCCGAGAGGTCAAAGATCACAGCGAATTAAAACAGGTTCAGGCCAGATCAGACCAGCGAGGGACGTTGATGGTGATGAAACAAGGAAAGAATCGAGATACAATTGTTTTTCTAGCTTAAAGTGTCACAAGCGCTTAGTTGACATTTTAAAATCGGCATGAAATGAAAAGTTGCGATAGTCTTTTCTTTCCTACTGTGACGTTTATCTGAGTGAAACAGCTTCTTGAACCAGAAAAAAATAAGTACTTGATTTTGTCCATTGGGAATAAAGTGCTACAGGGATGACGTCAGAACCTGGAATAATCATTCGCCGCTGGTTCCTTCAAGATTTTCCTATGGGTTTTTTCAATTTATGAGTAAAATAAAGCCTGTGGTAAACATAACTTGACAATATTTTGACGTAAATTACAATACACATACAGAAAACGTGAATTTTGAAGCAGTTTTGTTTATTTTTGAAAACGTATGTTTCTTAGATAAGACGATTTGGGGTGTGTGAGTGTATGTTGTAGAGCAAAACGTCAAAGTATCGACAAGTTATGTTTACCACAGGCTTAATTTTACACATAAATTGAAAAACCTCATTATAAAACTCCATAGGAAAAACGAACCAGTGGCGGAACCAGTCTTCCCGATTCTGATGTCATCCCTGCAGCACTCTATTAATTGGATGGTTGTGGTTTGCTATTGGTGTGTTGTCATGTGAGTTACAGGTTGTCCTGCCCACACACCAGTAAACATGTCATCAGAGAAGAGAAGAGATGTCGTTGCAAGAGGAAGGAGAAGTTATTTTGATTAAAGATTACTAGGAAAAAATAAAAAAAAAATAAAAAAAAAATGATGTGCATGGATAAGTTATTTATAATAAATACCTCAATATTCCATTTTAAAAATAAGAATTGTCAATTTTGATTTCAAGGTGACTAACAATCAAAATGCACATTTAAGTTAGTGGATTGATAAATCATCACAAGTTGATGGGAGCGCTTCCTCACCATTGTTAAAATGGCGGAAACTTTTCTGCCTGTATGTATTAAGGGTTACAATAAACTGGCTTATAGAGCAAACAATTTCTCTGCGCTCAAAAAGGTTCAAGTCATATATTCATTTATTAAATTAGTTTATCTACAGGTCATATTTGCTCTCGTGTCATAAAAGGTCATGTATGAAGAGAGAGCAAAGTAGGCTTAAAGAAACAAAGAGTTAAGCACTTTTCAAATGGGATTAGTTTTCCAAACAAAGTTTGAGTTACCATTATTAATAAAGGATGTCTGTTATTTCATGGATTGTGACTGAGTTAGCAAAGAAAAAATCAGTCATTTGCTCTGGTGTAACAGCGGTTTTATGAGAAAAATAATCGTTTGAATCAATTTGTGAAGCAAACAACTTTACCAGACCTCCTCACTGAATCCTAGCCATAAGTCTTCAGTGAGTGTTTATGTGTGTGTGTAATTGACAGAGATGAAAGGTGTGTTGAAATGTCCTCTTGTCTTTCCTGTTCCTTGACCTTCTCGAACAATATGTGCTTAAACTTCTCACTTGAGTTCATCACAAACACAAGTTAGAGAGAGAGAGAGAGAGAGAGAGAGAGAGAGAGAGAGACCCACACCCTCTGGATATCACACCATGCTGGAACATAAAGATGGGGACTTTCTGAAAAAGAGCGTGTAACAGGCTGTTATCAGGCCGCTCACAAAGCAATTGTTGACTAATTCCTGTTAATGGCTGGAATCCAAAGGGGCTAACAGACAGGAGACCCTTGCCAATAATTTCTAACTTGTTAAGTGAAAGCACACACATGCATACATTCATATTAGGAATGGGTCATGATGGTTAATTAGTCAACTACTCTTCAGTGTCATATGATCCTTCATAAATCATTCAAATATGCTGATTTGATGCATTTCTTATTATTATCAATGTTGAAAACAGTAATATTTTTGTGGAAACCATGATTCATTTTTTTTTAGGATACTTTGAAGAATAGAAAGTTCAAAAGAACAGCAATTATTTGAAAATGAAATCTTTTGTAACATTACAAATGTCTTTACTTACACCTTTGATCAATTTAATGCATCCTTGCTGAAAAATATCTTACAGACCCCAAACTTCTAAACTGTATAAATGGACTAAATAAACAGATCAAAATGCCGCATATATCTAAATTAACTCCTCCTAAAGCACCCAATCATCAAAGCAGCACTTTTGTAACAAAAACCCTGTTAACATGTTTTTTCTGTAGATATTTCAGTCATGTATTGATTCTCGTGCACAGAAAAAGATGAGTGTCAATGTCATGACAACATCAAAGATTCTCTAAAACAGCATTTAAATGCAAAAGCGAAGCCTAAACCCTGACCTCACCTAAAACTAACTATTCTTTTCCTGCCTTGCAAGAACTGGTACTTCCTTCAGGAAATGCAAATGCGGTTAGTACCTGCTACAAGACGTTTGGTTGACATCTGCATAGTTGTATCATTAGCCAATGTACATTACTACTTAAAGGGATAGTTCACCCAAAAATTATCCCATAATTTACTCACCCTCAAGCCATCCTAGGTGTAGGTGACTTTCTTCTTTCAGCCAAACACAATCAGAGTTATATTTAAAAATATCCTGGCTCTTCCAAGATTTATTATGGGAGTGAATGGAGAGTAGATGCCTCTTGCAGTTCAAATAAATAGGGCTGGGCAATAGAGTTGTCAAAAGTACCGACTTCGGTATCTATCGGTACTGAAATTTTAAAAATATGACACTTTGAGCGCTGTTGAGTGGATTCGTAAACACCTCTGTTTGGCCATTGTGATTGGCTTCAATGATCAGTGCAGCGTTTTAAAGACTAGGTACCGAAGTCTGTACTTTTGACAACTCTACTGGGCAACAAACTCAACAAGCTCCTCTTCTCTTATATCAAAATCCTCTGATGTTTCTTTTTAAAAAGACTTCTAATTTGTGACCGGTGTTTTGCTCTATTCTCTGCACTTCCACGTATGTCTTCTGCCAGAACTAGACTTGCGTATGGCCCTTACCGGAAACCAGTGATATAGTTTATAAAGTTATAAATATGGATATTTTTTTTTTTTTTTTTTTTTTTTTACAAAAACCCATCGCTTCACTTCAGAAGGCCTTTATTAACCCCCTGGAGCCGTATGGATTACTTTTATGATGGATGGATGCGCTTTTTTGGGCTTGAAAATCTCGGGTACCATTTACTCCCATTATAATGCTTGGAAGAGATTTTATATTTTAATATAACTCCGATTGTGTTTGGCTAAAAGTCACATACACCTAGGATGGCTTGAGGATGAGTAAATCATGGGATCATTTTCATTTTTTCAGTGAACTAACCCTTTAATGCCAAACAGTGCTATCCTAATGCGGACTACTCCCTATAAAACGTGTGGTAGAAAAACAAACCAAGCAAACACAAAAAACAACTATGCAAATCCAAGGAGATCCATAAAAAAGTGGGCTACAAACTCTCGTTTGCACCACAACAAACAAACATGCACAATGCAACCTGAAATACACAGACATAAAAACACAATGCAGGTAACTCTTAGGAATACTGATTCCATCTAAACACACACAGACAATGGCACAAGGGAGGTGCCCGTCCAACCAACAAGCAGACAAATGAAGTCAACAATATGCACGCCCATTAATAAAGTGCAATTTACACACACACATTCACAGTACAAAAATATGCTTCGTTTCTTTTGGGACCGTCTGTAGATAATGACCTCAACCTTGGCACACACCCTGGGCAGACTGTCGGCAGTGCACTGGTGAGCCTTTGTGTGTGTGTCCGTGTATGGGTATGTGTGTGTGTATGTTCATATCTTTATCAGAGACAGTTTGACCTTTGGACTGAGGGCAGGGAGAGCTTTACTCATTGTTCTGTGCTGGTACTGGTTTCCCTGTGGTAAACACAACTGTACGGTTCCCAGGCCTCCCAAACCCGCACACACAAACACACACACACACCATTCTCACAATGTCCGTACGGCACCCAGGCTGCACGTCAGACCCATTCGGACTCTCTTTCACACACCTACACGCACAAACACATATTAATTCTGTGCAAACATTTAACTCATAGAGGACACACCCCTGAGGACCGCCTGGCACCACAGACTGAATCTGCTAATGACCGACCTGCTTCTTCCTGCAGAAAACCACATTATAGGAACTTGTTCATGCTGGTTCAGACAGGTCTCCACTTAATCTATAGAGCTTGAAGGAGGTAAACTTCACAATGACCTTCCGCTGGTTCTGTAGGGTGACCTTCAGCTCAAATGAAAAGGGAGGAGATGAATATTTGTGCTCTATACTTATTCTGGTAACCTTTTCTTATTATAAAACTTAATATACGGCTCATACTTAGGGTTAACCGTAAATGTTAAACTTCAGCATTCAACTTGACCCCCACCTTTTGTGACATCAAATTCAGTCTTTTCACACTGCTTTGAACCCAGGTTATCTTGTCTTTTTAAACTCTGCTTTTAACCCAAGTTAAAGCAATGTTTCGCATTTGTAATTTAGAATTCAAACGTTTGAACTTTTGACCCTAGGTTATGAAAACCTGCTCTGCAGGTTTGGCACTGCTGTTCCTGGGTTTAACTGTGTACAGTATGAATCCATGCAGCGGCCAGTCGTTTAGTACCAAACAACCAATCATAAACTGAACAGCACTTGTCTCATTAAACATTCATGAGCTTTGTACAGTCACAGAACTTTCACACGCTGTATTTTTTTTCAGCGTTTGAGGGAAATCAAAATGGCAATCAGAATGAGTAAATTGGAGCAAATCAAAAATGAAGTCTATTTAAAGGGTTAGTTCACCCAAAAGTAAAAATTGTCATTAATTACTCACCCTCATGTCGTTCCACACCCGTTCATCTTCAGAACACAAATTAAGATATTTTTGATAAAATCCAATGGCTCAGTGAGGCCTGCATTGACAGCAAGTTAATTAACACTTTCAATGACCAGAAAGCTACTAAAGACATATTTAAAACAGTTCATGTGACTACAGTGGTTCTTAATATTATAAAGTGACGAGAATACTTTTTGTACAACAATATCTAGTGATTTCAAAACACGGCTTTTAATCTTTTGTTTCGAATCAGCGGTTCAGAGCGCCAAAGTCACGTGATTTCAGCAGTTTGGCGGTTTGACTCAAAAGTTTTTGTTTGAAACAAAAGATTCAAAGCAGTGTTTTGAAATCAGCCATCACTAGATATTGTTGAAAAGTCGTTATCATGAGAGTGAGTAATTAATGACAGAATTTTCATATTTGGGTGAACTAACCCTTTAAGACAATCTAGATGGTACAGTTAAAAACATGCACTTGTTCATCAATTGAGCTTGTGAGACAAGTTGCTTTGTAAAAAGGTTGTGTGTGGTGTTTATCTAATCAATGATATTGCCCCTGCAAATATTAGGGCTGTAAAATGGATTAATCGATTAATCGCATCTGACATAAAAGTTTGTGTTTACATAATATATGTGTGTGTGTATATATATATATATTATATATATATATATATATATATTATATGCATGTCTGTGTGTGCGTGTGTCTGTTTATATATAAATATGCACAAACACACACACACTTACATATATAATACAAGTGTATATACAGTATATATAAAAACACAGACATATATTTAATATGGTAACACTTTAGTATGGGGAACAATTCACTTTTAACTAGTTGCTTATTAGCTTGCATTTTGGCTGTATTCATAGAGCACATATTAAGGCCTTATTCTGCATGACCATATTCTACATACCATAATCCTACCCCGTACCTTAGCTTACAACTACCTTACTAACTATTAATAAGCAGTAAATTGGTAGTTTATTGAGGCAAGTCGTGGTTATTAGTGAATATGTGTTCCCCATACTAAAGTGTTACCTTTAATATATACAAATATAATAATATATATACATACACTACCAGTCAAAAGGTAAGATAAGATTTTTAATGTTTTTAAAAGAAGTTTCGTCTGCTCACCAAGGCTGCATTTATTTAATTAAAAATACAGTAAAAACAGTAATATTGTGAAATATTATTACAATTTAAAATAACTGTTTTCTGTTTGAATATATTTTATAAAGTAATTTATTCCTGTGATCAAAGCTGAATTTTCAGCATCATTACTCCAGTCTTCAGTGTCACATGATCCTTCAGAAATCATTCTAATATGCTGACCTGCTGCTCAGAAATATTTATTGTGTACAATTGAACAAAATATTTGTGTACAATATTTTGTTTTTTTTTCAGGATTCTTTGATGAATAGAAAGTTCAAAAGAACAGTATTTATTTGAAATATAATCTTTTGTAACATTATAAATGTCTTTACTGTCACTTTTGATTGATTTAATGCATCCTTGCTGAATAAAAGCATTAATTTCTTTCATTTCTTTTCAAAAAAATTTAACTTTTGAACAGAAGTGTATAATGTTACAAAATCTTTGTATTTCAGAAAAATGCTGTTCTTTTGAACTTTCTATTCATCAAGGAATCCTGAAAAAAAAAAAGTACACAACTGTTTTCAACATTGATAATAATTATAAATGTTTCTTCAGCAGCAAATCATCATATTAGAATGATTTCTGAAGGATCATGTGACACTGAAGACTGGAGTAATGATGCTGAAAATTCAGCTTTGATCACAGGAATAAATTACTTCATAAAATATACTCAGAAAACAGTTATTTTAAATTGTAATAATAGTTCACAATATTACAGTTTTTACTGAATTAAATAAATGCAGCCTTGGTGAGCAGACAAAACTTCTTTTAAAAACAATAAAAATCTTACCGTGTCCAAAGTTTTGACTGGTAGTGTACACACATATATATTATGCAAATACAAACTTTACCGCTGTTTTAAATCGCGATCGATCTATTTTACAGCCCTAGCAAATATGCAAATAAGAATGTTAATCCAGAGTTTACAAACATACAGTGTGAAACTTCAAAACCTGAAAAAACCTCAAAACCCCTAAATGCAAAATAAAAGAGAAAGGGGTGCATATTAGGTGAATAAAATGCATTTTATTCATTTATTCTATACATTTATCCATGTATTCTATATGCATTCTCCTGCAGCCACAGAGAATGATGGGAGATGTAGTTTTCCCTGTCTCTTCACGAACCTTGCACACTTTAAATCTAACCGCTGTTCTTCAAAAACAGCAGTAATTAAATCACAATTAAACTTTGATTAATGACCAATTCCTTCATTTGCTTCTGCCACAATTCTTTAATTAAACACCCCCAAGCTCAGAACAAAGGGCCACAAAGAAAATGCTTAGTTTCCTTGCCAGTAATTATGACATTGTGGTGGCATTCATGTGCACTCACCTCTGATCATTCTGATGTAAGGTAGCAGAGACGTGAATGTTGGCTGACTCATGTCTGAAAATGTAAAAATCTAGTTTTGAGGGAAAACATTTTATATACATGAAAATGGCTAATAAACTTGAATTGAAATCTAGATGTTGGCTCTTTTAACTTGGGCTACATTTTCAATAAACAAAAATGCATTTAGTTTTCAGATATTATGAAGACTTTTCAGAGCTGTAAGTGAAAGCCTCTTATATAATAATGAACAGAGCAAATAAACTTGAATAACCCATCCTCTCCAAGTAAAGATGAGTCAAGACCAGTCAAACAGTGACATCTGATGGTTTCGGGGGTGTTGGCTTGACAGTGACTTATTACTCGACTGGCCTGATGCCTGCGCTCTGTTCATGGCTCATGCTGACTTCAGTCAAGGCTGAGCTTAGGTAGACTGATTCAGGACCTGTCGCTTAGGGATAAAAAGTGACTGGAAGTACTGAACAACAACCCCCATAATTCCCTGTGGGACACAAACGACATGGCCATCAGTCACACCAATCAAATCTCCAAATAAACATCCATATGACCTGACCCCTGACCAATCAGAGCACAAGATAAATAAACCACTGACCCGGCCATTTCAATTCACTCTCGGCAGACGCAGACACTCGTTGGGTCATTAGGGAAAGAGAGAGTGAGGAAGAAAGAAAGAAAGAAAGAGAAAGTAGTGGATAAGGGTGTTGATGGATGAGGGTAACTGTGTTATTGTCACCTACATCCAGTACTTCCTTTCCTAACATATACAAGGAAATCGCTTCTTATGTTGGCGTCTATGGGACAACTCTGACGCACGATTCAAAGAATCATATATATACACATCATAAAATTATCTCCTTCTCCATCTCATCTCCTCCTGTTTTCTCTCAGATGAAATCTCACACAAACAGACAAGAGGATAATTTCCCAGGACATAAGCAGACCTCTCGGCTAAACCCAGTAGCTTCTGGCTAATCAATCAATCCTTTGAAAACATGTGATCAATCATGATCAAAACCCACAGTGGCCTGCAACTCTCTCCGTCATCCGCAGATGCACATACTCAATGCCTGGGAACGCCAGCCTTGTTTCACACTGACCCCATCACGGCTCACTGTTTTACTCGTAATTAACTCATCGGTCACTTTGACTTTGTCTCTAAAAACAAGAGTCTCCAGCTTTAAACTCTCTGATCTTTTCAAAGTGGACATGCATACAGTTTGAGGCAGAGAAATTCTCCAAGGGAAAGCATCACAATCCCAGGAACTCAACTAAAAACTTTGTAGTATATCATTCCAGGGGAGTGAGAGAGAAGAAAAGTAAATATTTACTCAAGAGGTAAAAATTGAGACGTTAACATTGTATATTTGAAAATTGAAGACAATAAACACTTTTTCTTGCTTTCTTCAGTCCACGGTGAGTCTGAAAAATGTTTGGGGCAGACACGGTTCACTGTCCACAGAAACACTGGAACTCTAAGATTCAGTATCAGACAACGAACGAGCGTTTAATACGGTTCGCGCTCACCTTTTTAAATGGCCCTATCCGTTCACCCCGTTCTGAATAGGCTCTATAATGAGCCCAGAGGGCGGCGGACGCGGGACGCAGCAGCACGGCCCATTGCACAATGCAGAATTTAACGCGCGCCCGTGTCTGAGAAGAAGCGGACTGTGGTCGCGCGCTGACAGGCGGAGAGAATGCTCGCGCGCAGGGCTTATTCTCACGCGCTTCACTCACGCGGAATGTCACATTGTTAAATCTGGAGCCCCATCCTTTTTCCTTTCTCAGCGTCGAGTTGATTTTCCGTTGTTTGGACACTTTCACGGTGAAGTGAGTCACATCAAAGTCAAAACAAAAGTCGTGGCGTGAAACTGATGGAGCTGTAGAAGACGCTGAATGGGACAAAGGGACAATCAAAAGTCTTGCTGAACATGTGCAGCTTATCAAATGTAGTTATCATCAAAAGAGAAAGAGTTAGCGCGTAGGGGAAATGCATCTGAATTTATCTTAAATTCTATAATTTCACAGACACCTAAGACGGTACTAAAAAACGGTTGGTCTTACCTTAATCCGACTTAAGATATTACTAAAAAGGTCTTAAATATATCAACAATTTTATTCTTCAAACAGAACTTTACTGGAGTTGCTAATGTAATGCTACGCATGTCTATACTATGGACTTGAATATAAAAAATTAAACGTGACTATATTGCAATTCTGCATATTTCTGGTCCTTCCCCTCACTCAAAAAGCCTACACTTCATATTATTTCTGTAAATAAGTACTATAGGCTCCATACATAGTGTTACTTTATAGATTGCAACTAATTATTTTATATTTTATAAATTTGTGTACACTTACATTATATATTATATATATTTATTACCTTGCATATTTTACTCTGAACCAATCCATAGGCCTTTATACTGCCATTCTTACCTCAATTGCAAGTATAATTTTGCACTTCTGGTTAGATGCTAACGGCATAACTCATTGCCTCTCATTGTACTCTGCACAATAACAATAAAGTTCTAATCTAATCCATGAACAGCTATATTATCCATAATGAGCAATGAAACCATTTTCATAAAAGATATTCAGACAAGTAAACTTGGCAGTCTTTAAAGTGTATAAATGATGCTACAAAATTAAAAGTGCAATTAAAAGTGTCAAGATCCGTCAGAATGTCATGGGTAGAGTTTCAACTGACAGCAAGTTCTGATTTCTGGCAGGTCAAGGTTATTATTCTTGTTCATGAAGTGTAATTTTATCCCATTCATAGTAAACCTGCAACATCATGCTGAGGGATATAAGACACTTGGCACGGCGTGTTAAAACATTATAGACAATTTAAGACTGTTGGACTTGCAGGTGAAATGTCCGGCACCGCTGGCCAAATCCACAAAACATGTCGTGCACACACACCAGCTAAACGACCGATTTTTATTACCTTTCCAGCACTCACACACATCAGTGCGAGCGCGTGCAACCAGAGTGATGTGCGGTGAGCGCGCGCGCAGAGGCCACACGGAGAGAAGATTACTTTTTTTCCCTTTTTCCCCCCTTCAAGGAAACCGAGTCCGCAGCTACTCAGACTGCCGCTGAACGCGCTTTTACCGGCAGACGGGCCCCGTTATGAGGAGTCTGGGAATTTAAATATTCAATGTTGACATATTGCAGGACTGGCGCTAGGCCAGAGAGGCCAGTGTCTCGCGGGACCCGCGCGGTCCAGAACATTCTCTCCCTTTCACTTAATAGGTAGAAATCTTCTTCTTACATCTTGGGTAAATAATAATCTTTAAATACATCCCCTGACAATTATCTAGATATTCTCAGATAGTAGCTTAAATAACGATGCTGGAGCTCCGAGAGGGTGGGAAAGTCTGTAAAAATCTTGGCTAATATTCTTGCATTTTTAGCCAAAGCTCGTGCACAACAGAAAAGTGCCGGCATATAACACCATACCATCCCCTCTCTAAAACTAATATTTTAAAAAAAAAATAACTACAGCAAATGTTCATGTTCATTTGTGTTAGTAAAATTACATTGGCTGGTTGATTTTCAGAACAGGTCTTTAATAAAAAGCTGAAGTAAAATAACAAAAGACGTTTTCATAAAACAGTAGAGTTGTGACAGCCATGGTGATTTATTAAATTACATCAATATCAATGACAGCCTATATAAATCTGAGAGAAAAAAGTAAGAGTTAGTTGTGAAACCTCTCTCGAATAATAATTTCTTACACATGTGGCAATCTTAAAGAAAGTGATGAGTTGCCCTACCTGCAGCAACAGGAAAACTCAAAAGTGAAATTGCGTTGGTCTGGGTATAGATATGTGTGGATAAGAGAGTGTGTGTGCACGTGAGCGTGCTTGACAAGTTGCTGTTGTGCGCAGAAAAATCCCTCTCACTGTACAATGGCAGGGCATAGGGCTCGAGAGGTAGTTTACTGAACGGATAAGACCCGCGCGACCCCTGTTTCTGCCCAGACGGAGCGCGCGCAGTGTCTAGCCCATCACGGTGCTGTCGACAGGAAAGGAAACAATAATTCAAGAGCAAAATGATCCTTTACTTTGTTTTCACTGGCTCTTTTGTTATGTTCGCACATACTAACATTAAAGTTTTTAACCAGCTGTCAATACCTATTCTTTAAAAATAAATAAATACATTTAAAAAAAAAAAAAAAAAAAAAAAATATATATATATATATATATATAATTCAACTAATTCAAAAGCGAGACTTTTAGCTCTGCTGCGAGATTATAAAAAGCTTTTAAGCACTGTGAAATATTTGCAAGGATTTTCGTGCTGTGGACCACAATGAGAGTTTATTGGAAAACAGCAAAAAAGAAAATTGGTCAAATCAGCAGTTAGCAGCCTACTGCGCACAAGGGGGCCGAATTATTCACAGACCTGAGCGAAATACATTCGTTCCGAATAAATCCAATGAGGAGGGGAACAACTTCTCACTAACTACTTGATGTTCAGTTTCAGCGTTTGAGCTTGTGTTGTGGCGTGGCATTGAACACAAGCATTGAACGTCAACTCAAACAAGCGCCTAAGGCAACCCGTAATCAAAAGCTAAGATTACAGTCCACCGTTTAGAGAGCCATAACAAACAAAAACATTTCTCCGGGCTGTTCATACCGGAACAAAAATTCATAACGGGATTTGATCACTTGTTGCACAACCAGTTTGAACAATTACACAGAAAAAAAGGTTAAGGATATTAATGTCCACAAATCAAAATACTTCAAAGCGACGCTTTTTTTTAAATTTTTTTTTTTAACCACAGTCCTGTTAATCTAGCATATATGCATTTCTTTGGATCGCCTGCCGTAACATCAGCTGTAAGCTACCTGTTTGCATTTAAAAGCGTGCCTCCGCAGCTGGCTTTCTGTTGTCGACTAGGCGAAGCTAAGCTTTCAAAGTCGCGGCTGGAAATTGATGTGACCGGAGCAGCAGAAACTCGCACGAACCGCGTTGTTTTAACGAACACCGGGGCGCTCGGGGCTTGAATAGAGAAAGCGATTACAGCATGCGATAGTTAAAAAGTTTGTGCGGCACGCGCAACTTTTATGCCAGTTTCGAATCTAAGTCTGAAATGTCCGAGCGCGCGCGACGGTTCGCGTTTAGCTTGTCTTCAACACTTACAAGCAACTAACTCCGACTGGAACCGCTGGGGTCTTCTGACTGTAACTGTTTAGTGACTAAATATTTCTATGCATCATACACATGGACAAGATGGCAGTTTGAAAAGGGCTAAAAAAGAGATGTTGCACCTACCAGTGGTCAGTTTCCTTGCCCTGCCTTTGGACCTCATGATGCCAGTCTTTCGGCGTGGGTTTGTTGGATTTTTTCTCGAATCTTTTCCTCCTTTTTCCCTTTTCCTCTGTCGTTTTTCTCTGTGATTCTCAATCCCAGACGCACTATCTCTCCAGCATTGTCAGTTTGGACACCTTCGCACATGCGCACACCCCCGAGCTGCCAGCATCGTCAAAAAGTTTGGAACGATTCATCACCCAAGTATTACAGATCTTGTCAGATTGCAATAGCCAGCGAGATCCCTCTCGTGTCAGATCTTCAGAGATCAGTGGGCGCGGGACGGAGCTATTCGCGACCTCCGGGTGCACGAGGAACCGGAGACATTAATTATAATGAAGCAGTCTCGAGCGTCCAAGGCGCCCGGTCTTTTGTGTTTTAAATGAAGACGCATTAATCACTGTTCGGGGAAATGACTATTGTAAAACGTTTTCATTAAACGTTTTATGTTGTTTAATTGAGATTTGACCATCGTTATGAATTTATGATAAACTTTCACTTCTCTCCCCCTCCCTCGGCCATGCAGGCGCGTGGGCAGTAGGTACCGAGGGCAGCCCGTTGAACATTTTTTTCTTGCATGCGGCACTGACAGTTATTAATATGAGTAGAGCTTGCTCTTCATGATTTCATGTCAGTTATTAACTTCGTTCATACGGTATGAAAAAAAAAAAACCAACAACCTATAATCAATTATTTCCCGGTGCATAAAATGTTGGGTTGATAACGTGATTTTAGGAAGAGCTAAGTTAAATCTGCATATTTATTCTAAACGCAGAATATTTTTCTTAATGTGCAACGGAAATTGATCTTTGATGCCTTTGAGACGCATTTTTGTCGATGACCAGCAATTATCAAATTAAAAATATTAGATACGGTAGGCCTTTAGCTGATATGATCGTGATATATGATCCTGGATAACGAATAAATCAGCATTATCGTATTTAATTTATTTAATTTTATTTTGCCATTTAATATTAGTTTTTCAAGATGGGTGAGAATTTGGGAAACTCTTGGGTCATTAAGTTAATTGTCCATTAATTAGAAGCGCGTGACATCATGTTGACCTTGCCCATGAACCTTTAAAAGGGTCGCTTTCCCCTCACTGGCGGTATTGATTGCTAAGTATTTCTAAAACGGATCCAATTAATCTGACATCACTCTGCATAAAAATGAATGGTGCGGAACAAACATCAGCTGCCGTCCACGCCTCTCTGCGCTGACCAGCACTTACAAATGCAACACATAAAAACCAGAACAGCCAACAGTAAATGAGAGAAAATGGAGGTTTTTCAAATAACAAAAATAGTCATTCCATATTTTGCCAAATTACAGCTCACAATTATCATAAATGTCAGTGATCATGATGAAATTTATATTCATTTATTTGTTTGATTATGCATTTATTGGGCACAGTCTGTAATTTAAACTAAACTAAAATGCCCAAGAAATAAATAATCTTGCAAATCAAAAGAAATGTACCCAATGTTAATTCGTTTTCATAAATGGATTCTTCAGTGCACTTTCAGGTAACTTTATAAATGGAAACACGAAGAAAACTGAATAAACAATTAGTCTTCAATTGTTGCACCAGAAATGAATAAAATGTAAGCGTGAGAGAACAAGTACAACAACCCAATACAAACAGAGGGAGACAGAGAGGGCTTGAAAGCTGTCAATTCATTGTAGTCCTGTTTTGTTTTGCAAAACAAAAGTCTATGAAAGAGTTTTTATCCACTCGCAATATCTCACAGTCCTTATTTTCACAGTACATATTTTATTATGATACTCTGACCCCGTCGGCCAGAGATTTCTGGCGTACTGGTGTGAAGATCAGTCAAGACCCCGTGGGCTGTAATTATTGAAAATTAATTGAGGCCAGAGCCCTTTTGGAAATGCGGCTAAATTATTAGCTTGTCGTCGGGTTTAAATCCACCCCATCAAAAAGAGAGGATCCAGTTTACCTTCTGTGATTAATACTCCAACCTAATTAAAGGTTTGCCCTCTTCTGTCGTTTGATGTACGGCACACAGAGGTCGTTGGCGAGATTCGGTGATGTTAAAGAGGGAAGGGAAGGGTTAAAATAAAAACATAATTTGTAAAGTCGGGTACTCTCGCGCCAGACTGAAAGTGAAATGGGAGCCGCGGGCACAAGGAAATTACCGCGCGCCCGCGTGACCTTTGCGCGAGGTAATCAATCAAGTGATCAACAGGGATATTTATCAATGCTACATCCTGTCTGCTGCTCCTCAAACTCGAAATCAAAACAGTGCAGCGTGTGAAATAGGTTGAATTATTTTATATAATGTCTGTGATTATAATAGAGTGATCACATGATACAATTTTATACTTTAAAAGTAAACAAATACAGTTACCAAAGAAAAAACTAATACAACCGCGAACAAAAAAAACTTGCAATTTATTTTCATTACTCAAAGAGGAACGCAAAAAAAAAAAAAAAAAAAAAAAAAAAAAATATGCAGAGAAAAATATGCTGAGCACTGTCAGAAGGGTAAGAATCCAGTTTTTACGACCGTAAAAACCCATTCACCCTAGTCATTTAATTAATATAATTATATTGGCATTACTTATCGGTATTATTTAACTCGGCTTGTTGGTTTGGCAGAAAATATTACGTGGGGAAAAATAGCAGGCAGAGGCAGAAAAGCCAGCGGTGCCCCAGCGAGCACTGCCCCTCTGAGGAGGCGCGCGTAACGGGAGCGCGAACGAACACGAGCGCATTCTTCACATCCGTGAGGAGACTCTTGCCAACGACTCCCTCTGCCCAGCCTCTCCGCTTCAAACAAGCGGAAACATTCCGTAACCACAGGCTTCACGGCACAGAGAGAGGGGGTAGACAGGGCTGCAGCAAACATGGTGCTTGCAATGCTTATTTTATTTATTTATTTTTTTACTTTGCTAATTTGCACGCTGTGCATTGGTTGTTTAATGTGTAGTCTCTGCCACATCTAGCCTATCTAAATAACAGGCTACTATTTTTTAGCCTAATTAGCATACGTTTAATTTGTAGTTTGAAACACTTCAGGTACCACAAAAGTTTACAAGTTAGTAAGTGCAGAATAGCCTACATTGATGCTTGCGAACAGAACTTTAAGCAAAGCGGTAACCATAGCAACAATAGAGCTTTAGAACACTTACGATCTTCATCGGACGGTCAATGACATCATTATTGAAGAAGAAAAAAAACCCAGAATGTCATGATTTATCACAGATTTACAAATATCACAAAATAATATAAGTGTTTGTTTAAAAAGTTCCAGTAGCCTAATATAGAGGCGCCAAAAGACAATTTGGTTTGCGCGAGACGAACCACAACAGATTGCGATGAAATTTCCTATTGAAAACTCCTTTACAAATGTGGATCCCCTGCAAGTTAGTGAATAATTCGCATACTGTAGAAAATATATAGGTTGGTGCTTTGCTTGGCGAGCGGTATTTACACATCTGCGGTGAGGCTCCATGTCCAACAGCAACAATGTATGATTACTGTGAAATCAATAGCGATTGAAAAAGGCTTTAATAAAACAATGTTAATAACATCACGTCAAGCTTAAATGGTTTTAAAAGTATCCGAGTTAACAAGAATATTTATGAAAATGGCACATAATGGGGGGAAGCTGATCCAATTGAATTACATTAGCAAACTTCTAACAATGTCAAACGAACTTTTCATCCCATCCACAGCAGCTGTAATATTGTGATTTATCATATCTCTTCTTTTTTTAAGGTAGCCTAATAAAAACTGTTGATAGTCAAGACAAAGCAGAAACAGTAAAACATTTTCTAGAAACACTCTGGATGTGATGTGCTCGCGGACGTTAAACAGGCACTGAAAAAAAACTGAGTAAAACGAGACTCATGCCACAAGACGCTGATGGTTGGGCAACAGTGGAAAAAAAAAACCCTCTCTGTGAGACATTGTGCTGATCTAGCATGTCTGTTCGTCAGTCATAAAAATCCATCGCTATACCATAATAAATCTGATTCATTCATATGTTGTGTATAGCTTCTTTTGAGTGAAAGGGTATTTAGTAATTGAAGTGCTTGTTGCACAGCCAAGTCTGAATTTTATGTCCTCGCTAGACCGAGCGCGCGCTCGCGGGAAACTGAAGGCTGAAAGAGCTCGTGCAGTCAGAGAATTTGAAATCCTTTGACTCTTGCAGTAAAGAAAAAGAAAAAAAGACTAAAAAGCAATCAGTAATTATGCATGTGTAAATGTTAATGTACATTTATTTAATGTACCTTTTGATATATTTTTCTATGGTTGTAATAGATGCATGAAGACATTAATAGTAGCTGTGTAAATGATTATATAAACAGGCTAAAACGATCAATTAATATATTAGTTACTATTTTAATAAATAGAAGCAGCGCCGAAGGGAACAGCGCAGGAATCATAATGAAAATAATAGGAAAATGAAAATCATAACAGCGTGGAATGAAGAATAGTTACTTTTCTTAGACGTTTTAAGATGACATGTGCTACTATTTAATAATATGTAGCCTGGTTTAATAAAAGCAATGGGTAAAATGCATCAAACGTTTGCAGAGAAGTGCGCTACATTGCGTTACATTATTCCCCAAAAACGATTAAGGAGTTTTTGGGACTAAACATTTCAGAATTCATAAGGTGAATTGTCCCGTTATGCAATGAGTGAGTTTGACTACACAACACTTTCAAACTCTTGGATATAGTGATACACGAATTATTATTGGAGTTTTACTGCCATCTAGTGACAAAAATAGACACTGTGTAATAGGACATCATTTGAGATTTATACAAAACATTTCTTTCATGACTTTTTAATGTTTCATAACAAAAAGTGCCCATGCTCTTTGTAAGTGTTGAAAGAAATTTAATTGGACCCGCATGAGTAATGAAAACTGTTGCATCCCTGCAAGCCTGACTGACCCCCGTTTGATTGACATCTATTGGAGGAGAATCGTCTGCTTGCAGCTACTCTTCCCGGCAACTGACTATCAACAAGGATTACGATGCGCTCTCGAGACAATCTGTGGACGTATTTATTGCCCTAAAGAGCGGCCTCTTCAGCTTTATAGGCAATCGTTTATCCTAAAGCACATAAACACCATGCTCATCCATTCCCACGGGCTCCAGCGTGAAGAGTCTTGACGAGTAATCAATTGGGACAGTCGAACAGAATTATTTATCCCCAATTCCAGTAAAAATGGACAGTTCTGATGCGCGGCAATTCCCGGTTGTGTCTTTCTTTCTATAGGAACAGGTTAAGACAAATGTAGGGAATAAATTCCTTGTCAAAATTAATCAACACTTTCTCAAAGTAGTTACACTAACTTCAAGTCCACTTCAACATCCTCAAATCAGTGATGATGACATATCTGAATGATATATTATGGGGGGTGGACTGTTTAAGATTACAATTGGATCATATGCAATAACAGTTCAATTGATATTAAAACCCAAAACTCGCTTCAAATTTTCAAGTATCAAAATCAAGACTACTTACAAAATACAATATTATTAATGAACATGCCCAAAGGCACTTCACATTTTAAGCATGTATAGTAGCAAGAGTATGTCGTTACATATCTGCAGTGTTGGGGGAAAGTTACTTTTAAAAGTAATGCATTACAATATTGTGTTACTCTTAAAAAAAGTAACTAATTGCGTTACTTGGTTACATTTTAGGTAAAGTAATGAGATACATTACATTTTATGTTACTTTTACTCATCTTGGCTGGGCTTGCTTGTTTGTTTTTTAATAACAACAAAAAAAAAGTTTTGGCAAATGTAAAGGCCTTTTCACACCAAAAGTGATATGAATAAGCCTCGGACAGAAGGAAATGCAAAATGCATGCCTGTACAGAGAGCGCTGCTCAAACAAATTTAAATATTAAACACATAAAGTATATTTGTGTAATTTAACATTTTATTTAATTATTGCAGGTTTGCATAATATTCTGAATTTGTCAATCCATAAATGGGAAAGCAAAGTAACTTGCATTACTTGTTAACTGTACATTTAAAAGTAATTTGTTACTTTACAAGTTACTTGAAAAAAGTAATCTGATTACATAACTTGAGTTACTTAATGCGTTACCCCCAACACTGCACATCTGACACTGTACTGCATGATTTTATGTACTTAAAGGTAATTGTTCTTGGTTAGTTGACAAATAGGCAGTAAAACACAATTTTTGAAGAAAAAAATACATATACTTATGTATAAGTCTGATGTTTGAGAAAACATAAGGGGTCACTAATTTCATCAATTCTTTCACCATTTTTTTGAACATTTTTACTGAACTGTACTGTAAAAGTGTTATATGGTGTGACATTGCAAAAATTAAGAAAAAACAAACTCTTAATAATATAGAAGAGAGATTTATCTTCATTGTTAGACACATTTTCATATAGTGCCATTTATTTTATATAAAATTATGAATAACATTGTTTTTTTTCCCCATGACTTATTGGACATTTTCAATAAAAAAAACAAACAAACTTTGCTGTCATTCTTTCAAAACTGCTGAAAATTATACCATTTTAAGATGGGTGATGATTGTATCTCCCCTACTGCAATACTCAATTGTTCTTTTAAGAACATTTCAAGATGAAAAAAACAAATCTGCCATTCTTTTATGCGTGTCACACCATAGGACATTGTCACACTAAAGGACAGAAATGGTATTTATTGCAATAAAGAGAGTGAGGGGTATTACATTAAAGTATTTTTAAGTTTGAATTTGTCAAAGAAGAAAGGAAATTTAATTTTGATACAAAAAATATCAATGTTTAAAAAAAAAAAAAAAAAAAAAAAAAAAATCAACAAAATGAACTCTGACTCCTTGACAGAGCCAATATCTTTGAAACTTTAACACCCCAAAATCTTGTGCTCCTCAGAGCTGGTTTAAGTTCATGTGGTAAAAACGATTTTTGTGCATGAACATATTTCACCTATCTATCTATCTATCTGAGCATGAATGGAATGATAGTGTGTGCTGTTTCACACATTTAACCCTTCTGAGTGATCTGAAAGCCTGGTCTGTGTACACACTGCAAGCAACCACCCACCATTAGCCGATTTAGACTGTGGCAGTACTGTATTTAACTGTATAAATGTCTAGATATAATATATAATAAAAATATAAGTGTAATTTTGTTAACAGTGTTCAAAAACTCTTGCACACTATCATGACTTTTCTTGTGGCAAAACCGTGCAATAACTGAGAAATGAAGATTAGTGCACATTTAAGACATTAAAGTAGAAGAACATTGCAGCATAGTATATTCATTTTGGACATAGTGGTGTGTTTGAGTTAAAAAAAAAATGACATAAATACTGTTCGGTTTCTCGCACAAACCGATCGTTTCGTGTCTTAGGACAACGTATATGAAATATGTTCATGCACAAAAATCGTTTTTACAACATGAACCAGCGCAGCGGTGAGGAGCACTAAAGTGACGTCACATCCCGTCGAAGGCACAGCTCAGTTCCCGTAGTGTAGTGGTTATCACATTCGCCTAACACGCGAAAGGTCCTCGGTTCGAAACCGGGCGGGAACAAGCATGACTTTTCGGTTTTTAATAGTATTGATATAATAGTTCTGACAACTTCAAACAACAAACACTCCTCATATGTACAGCCCACTGACCATAAATGAAAAGGAGCATACATCCAACCGACGTTGACAAAACTTTTAAGTTGTGACATAAGATTTTCTGGTTAATGTCGACGGTGAGGGACATTCAGGCCCTTCCAACAGACATATTCAAGCAACTTGGTATGATTTTCTCTACATGTAAAGTTAACATACAAAGGTGCAGTAATTGGCTTTGGTCACTGGATGGCGACAAAACCTCACAAAACACGCGAGCATTTACTCAGCTTTTGTAACAGTCTTGGGCCTAATCGTTGATCATGTTTTAAAAAAACAAAAAACTCCTACATTCTGATTTTCTGCATAAAATACACAATTTCGTTATGATTGATTAGTAAAATATGATCTAAAGGCATTGACCTGTCTTTTTTAAACGAGAAGTGGTTAACACTATCCTGGGTCACGACTCATAAACTCTGTTATAGCCTACGTTAGACTATAAATCATTTTTTAAATGAAAATGAAAACACATCTTGAAACATCATTGTTATTTTGAAGCACATACAATGAGTACAGCCAAACAACAAACTAAAACAGCATCTAATCTAGCAAACCACGCTGTAAAAATGCATCGCCTCACCTCAGGTTTGTAGAAATGTCGACGACATAAACTCCTGGTTAGTATCTGGATCAGTGTATTAGACTACAGCAAACGCTACATTAACTCAGTCAAAAAGGAGACAAGTTGCAGTCGCTGAAAATCCTCACTAAACCAAATTATGTTTACCTAGCCATTGCGCATGCGCTTTATTCGAGATGTCTGACTTCTCCCCCGGAACGCGATTCCTACCGACGGAGACCCACAACCACAAAGTCACTTACAAAATGAATGAAATTGGATAAACAGTAAAAAAAAAACTAACCAAAATTTCTCTGTGTGGGTACATTGCCAAAACAAATGAATTATATTTTCCTCAGAAGAGTGGCATAAACAGCAATTTATTTCATCTACAATATTATTCAAATATGGTATTATGAAAGGAATTTTTTATTATTTCTCTTAAGAAGAGATCTGATTCAGTTATTTTTTGTTGCAGAATCGGGTAAAAATTGAGAGCGAGTTGTTGACTTTAGACCTGTTCGGACTAATTCAATCCGCTTCGTATATGAATCGTTCAGACCGATTTTGTGAACAGCAAATCAATTCGTCGAAAAAAAAAATCGTTCACGAATCGGACATTGCTATTTGATCTGACAAACGACTCTATCTTCGAAAACGATAATATAAAATAGCCTAATTTTCTTTCTCACTGACTGACACAGCAGCTTCGGGACTGATGTGTTGGCTTATTTACCTTACCCGTCTTTTACCAACGTTCAAGTGTCCTCAGTTTCCCGCTGAGGTAAGGTAAGAATTCAGGATTGGGAGAAATTCCGTTTCCATGGCAACCACAACTGCAAGCAGCTAGCAAAGCTCGCCAGCGCACAAGTTTTCCTTCTAGAATCTGGCGGTTTGCTCGCGGATTTATGTTTAATCCATAATGACAACGGAAATTGTATCCTTTCATAACAGCGTCATAACGGAGTGGCATTAACGTCTTAGGTGCCCTTCTGAGCCGCGCCAAAAACCCAAATTGGAGCAGCACTTAACTCTATACCTTTCTAGACAGGGTAGCTATTCCTTTAGCCTACTTTAATGTACCATGGTTTATAATACGCTACATTTATAATAATTAAGGAAACACTTATCTACAGAGCCTAGTTTCCATTAGCTACTGCTATCACATTTTAGTTTCTAAATGTGTTGAGGGAACAATATGCTAATTCATAATAAATACCATAGTTTTGTTTTATATTTAAATTAACATTGATCTAACCATGCTAATGATGGTTACTGTGCTCTTGGATTAAATACCACTGTTAAAATAAGGCTACTATGCCAGAGCTATGATTTTGGAGGTTGTCAATTAAACTATTACACATATTTCAGTCTTTTGATTTATAGTGTTTCCCTTTGAGATGCTTGTCAAAATTCAGTAGCTGCACCCTCCATAAATTAATTATTTGGGTGACAAGCTTTATGGGTTTAAAAGATTTTCCATACATATTATGCTAAAGTAATGCTAGTATCCTTAGGGTCCAATTTCTCCCCACCATTTACATAATGAGAAATATCATTTCCGCAATGTAAGGACATCTGTGCTAAATATATAAGCTAACGGGGGATGGGCGACAGGAAGGGTGGCTTTGACAAGAGAGGCATGTGGGGGTCAAGGGTGATTCATGACCTCTGTTTCAGTACATAATATAACCAAGGCCAGTTCTGTGCCTTTAATTCCCAGGAGAAATGCTCTAGTCTACTCTTACAGACAAACAATCGTAAGTACTGATATGGTAAGTGCGTGTACAGTGCAAACATTGCTTAATATGTTGTTTGTATAGGTCAATAGAATATTTATAATCATGTCCATTAGATTCAGCAATGTATGTGTGTTTTTAAAGAAGATTTATAGCATAATCAAGGTAGAAACAAATCATCTCCTAATGTTGATGGCAGCAATTTGGCAACAGTATAATGAGCCATTTTGCTCCGGCGTCTCTTGTGGTTTGATTCAGAAAGCCAGAGCCCCAGACCATGTTAAACAAATGGACATACTGTGGTTTAATGCATCTGTCAGAGTAAAGACACCAGTATTGAACAAACAGAACCAGACTAGGAGACACTAAGCCTGATGCAATTCTCTCACGAGATCCACTTACACTCCAATCGTTAGTCTGAACTGATTACTTCCTTTAGTCTTATCTCATTACCCACATCGACAATTATGCAAAACATATTTCTTCTCCTTAAATGAATAGATTCTTTTACTTAGGTGGATGGTCATTCCTTTGATGGACTGTCCGAACAAAGATTAAAATGTGATAGGGGTCGGTTGGAGATACTGAAATGCTAAAAGGTCAACCGTGAACAAAAGAAGTGTTTGAATGGATTAGAGTAATCTCTTTGTCTCTTTCCACCCTCTATCCCTCTTTAAATAAAGTCTGTCCATTAAAAAGCGGTTGAGAATCCCCTTTGGGATGGTGGATGCATATTCCACTAATAGAAAGTTGATGCACACATGATTAATTTTTCAAGAAACTTCTCTTCACCCTTCTCTTGAGTCCACAGCTGCACTTCTCAGTGTCTCTTTGATTTAGCCAGTGCAATACTCCTGCGTTTTCTGATATTCCCAAGCGGCCGTTATCTCTTGAGATTTAACAGCAGTGTGGGCAGTATCAGAGAACAGTTTCCACACTAATGAATTATCAAAGTGTTCCCTCCAGTGCTTGAAATGAAATGAAGTTCAGCTAAAGTTTTTGAATTGGCTATCACAAGGCTAAAAATATACACCATTCTTAAAATAAAAATTAAGTCTTTAAACTGTGACAGTTTAGGCACAGTTAGAACAGCATTAGAACAAGCACTATGCTTAACCCTTAAAAGTGTTGTTATTGTTCACTAAAGCTGAAACTGTTAAACATTGTTTTTGTTAACTGAACTCCAATTAAGATTAAAGATAAATATTAGACGCAAAACAAATTTAAATAAAAATTAGAAATGTTTCCTCTGCAACTAACTGAAATAAATAAATTGAAGTTGAAGTAGGCGACTAAAATTACTAAAACATAAAATTACATAAAAGCTTATACTAATACTAAAAATAACAGACATTTTTTTAAACCCTGGGTTAATAAAGCTTGCTTTCATAAAACTGTAGAAATGTCCATTTTCAGTAAATAAGTAAATGAAGTACGGCTGCAACCAGGGGCGTAGTTTGTGGGGGGGATTTTGTTAGGTAACCCCCCCCCCCAATCTTCAAATCCATCAGTTACAACCCCCCAAATATTTCAACATTAAAATCACAGTAGATCAAATGAAAAATATGTAGAATTCATTTATTCTGTAACAATAATTTTCTTTCTAATCAAATATGAGTTTGTCATAATAAATTAGACAAAAAATACCCCTCCATTGAACCGATTGGTAACGCCCAACCAATGCGTCGCACTTTCACCAAAACAACGCGAGTGGTGCTCTACTGTTTGAATGAGAGAGCACGGGTAGCACCAAAAATGAAGAGAACCGCTACCCAGTCGACTATATTAAACTGCTGGTCAAAGAGGGACGTTAAAAAGAATAAAGCATGTACTGAGAAGGAGGTATGAGAATATTGTGTAATAGCTAAGTACTCTCCACAAAGTTATGAAGTATAGATAGATTTTTTAATGAAATAAATAATAACAGGCAGCATACCAACGTTTAACCCCCCCAATGTTGAAACCAAATCTACGCCCTTGGCTGCAACTAACGATTATTTTGATAATCAATTAGTTGGCCGATTATTTCTTTGATTAATCAGATAAAAAGTCCAATTTTCTTTTTCTTTTTTTTTATTGACAAAACACATTCCACATCCTGCCCAATGCTGTCCTTCAAACAAGCATGCCAACTGAATGCTACGAAAACATATATAGTCAATATATCTATATCTATGCTATTTTCAAAAGAGCTATAAAGAAAAAGGACCGTTTAAATCCCTACATTAAAAATTAAGATAATAAAGAAAAATAACTTAAACAAAATAACAAACTTAGTGTTAACAGATAAGAGGAATGTTTTGCAGGAACACACATATTTACTCTGGACACAATAACCTGTTACTGTAATTTCTTTATCCTGTAAATGTAAGAAACGTACGGGCGGAGATCGCAATCCATGCTGGCGAAAGATGCAATAGAGCCGGTCCCTCCAGCCGAAATGAAGACAGGGTTCTACAGCCCCTACTTCATTGTACCCAGGAAAGGCGGTGGGTTACGGCCAATCTTGGACCTGTGAGTTTTAAATCAGGCCTTACACAAGCTACCGTTCAAAGTATTAACGTAGAAACGCATCTTCTGCATCCGTCCACAAGATTGGTTTGCAGCGATCAACCTGAAGTACGTATACTTTCATGTCTCGATTCTCCCTCGGCACAGACCGTTTCTACACTTTGTGTTCGAGGGTCAAGCATATCAGTACAAAGTCCTCCCCTTCAGGCTGTTCCTGTCTCCTCACGTCTTCACGAAGGTCGCGGAGGTAGCCCTTGTTCTCCTGAGAGTTGCCTGTTCAGAGTTGTGTTTTCCTTCCTGCGGCATGGTTTGGAGCAAAGGCTGTCTCCCTCCACTCTGAAAGTGTATGTTGCCGCACATCACAATGCAGTAGATGGTAAGTAGATTGGAAAACACGACCTGATCATCAGGTTCCCGAGGGGGGCGAGAAGGTTAAATCCTCCTCGCCCTCACTCTATACCCTCTTGGGATTTGTCTCTGGTGCTCACAACACTTCAGAGACCCCCCTTCGAACCTCTGCAGTCAGTTGAGTTAAAAATTCTGTCTATGAAGACAGTTCTCCTGTTTGCATTAGCTTCCATCAAGAGGGTAGGGGACCTGCAAGCATTTTCGGTTGACAGACCGTGCCTGGAATTTGGGCTGGCCAATTCTCACGTCATCCTGAGACCCCGGCCTGGATATGTGCAGAAGGTTCCCACCACTCTCTTCAGGGACCAAGTGGTGAACGTGCAAGCGCTGCCCCTGGAGAAAGCAGACCCAGCCCTAGTTATGCTCTGTACCGTCCGCGCTTTGTATGTGGACTGAACGCAGAGCTTCAGGACCTCAGACCAGCTCTTTGTCTGCCACTGAGGCCAGCAGAAGGGAAAGGCTGTCTCCAAGCAGAGGATGGCCCACTGGATAGTGGATGCCATAGTCTTGGTGTATCAAACCCAAGGCGTGCCCTACCCGTTCAGATTGACAGCTCACTCTACCAGAGGTGTTGCTTCTTCCTGGGCTCTGGTGCATGGCGCCTCGCTGGCAGACACATGTAGAGCTGCGGGCTGGGTGACACCCAACATGTTTGCTAGATTCTATAGTCGTCATGTAGAGCCGATATCCTCCCAAGTGGCCAGTGAACGATGGGGACCCACTCAGCATCGGCTTGCTGCGCCATTCCCCTCCTATGGACAGGATACATGCGCTTATTTTGCTCCAGTGAGTTCCTCATTTGGCGAGCTCTGTTGAGTTCCTCCATCACCTTTGGCAGTCAAACGTTACGTCCCGTCGCCACAGTTGCTGTACCACCGCTGAGCGCCCGAGTCACTGGCTCGGCCCCTCAGAGAAAACCTGAATATGCGAGGCATCTGCTTCCGTATTTATACCCGCGTTGTGGGGTGGAGCGTGAGATGCAAATCTCGCGTGTCATTGTGCATTGGCTCGTTTAGTTACACTCGAAGTGGATTGGTCTCTCAAGCAAGATCCCAATTTGTCGGATCAGTTCCGACTAGGGGTGTAACGATTCACTCGTTTTCTCGATGCATCGATTACAAATCCTGACGATGCATATGCATCGATCTTGAAACATGTTTTTTGAATCGTGAATCGTTAATTTCGGCTGATAATCGATGTAAAATGCTAAGAATCGGATTAATCGCAATTCTATACCGATTCAGTCCTTTAAAATGTATAAACATTAAATCACTACATGCGCGAATTGATGGGAGACTTTGTGCGCGTCACTCGAGCTCTCACAGCTCTCCTTCACAGACACGCGCTGCACTCTTTACCGCCTTTCACTGGATTGCGCTCGGGTTCCATTCGTAGCTCTCATTGACACATTTTTGAGCAGCCCACATTAGAGCTCTCCTCAGGACGGCCACTGTTGTTCACATGAGCAGATGACAGCTCTCTGTTGAGACAACAATAGTTCTGAGTCAAACTGCTCAAGCCATTGATAAAGCTGCCAAGTCATTGTGTGGTCACTACTGTTGAAATAAAACGCTTTCATTGTGTGGAAACGTCACCGTTATTTTCCATAAGATAAAATACTTAAGTTTTACGGAAGTGGGTCATACCATTGACATTACCTGAGCAGTTGAAGTAAAACCCTGCTTATTCAAGGGTGCGCATTTTGCATGAACAGAGCAGACACATAATGTAAGTGTCTAAATGCATACCCACAGTTCCAATGAATGATAAATGAAATTTAACTTAATGTTGTTAAACTGAATGTGCGAAGGAAACTGCTGAAGTAACTATAACATTAACAACACTAAAATAAGAGTGCACGGTTTATCTATCAATCAGATGCGCATTAAAGTTGTGTTCGTTACTATAGCAACAGTAGAAACCCAGCGCGTTTTCTTTCAGAATCATCATAAGGAAAATGTTCCGTATTAAGAGAACAAAGAGGGCTTTTATAACTATTTTGTGAAGAAAAGTTAGTTTAGGATTAGTTGGGAAAGTGCATGATATTCTAGTCTCTCCATTGAAGCATTAGTATGTTTAATGTACCTGGAACACTTTAGGTTGTGTAGCCATTAACACTATCCTACACTATAGTTAACATGAACTAACAATACTTTTAAAGCCTTTTAAAATTTTGGCTTATGTAAATTTCTACAAATGCCAAGTTTTAGGCTATTAAAATAAAGTTATGTCGCATCATTGAGAACTAATATGAACTTACATTAACAATGGACAAAAGGTTGTTTTTTGCCCTTACATTCTCTGACCACCTGAAGGTCGCTGTGTAATTCGAACCCTGACTAAAACATATTGGGGGAAGCATTTCAGTAACCCTATGAATGCATATAAAATGCAGAATCGAATCGAATTAATCAAATCGCATCGAATTTTAATGTGAATCATCTTAAATTGACTCGTTCTGAATTTGCCAAAATCGTTCTTGAATCAAATCGAACACCTGTGAATTGTGAATCGAATCGATTCGCTGTCTACCCAAAGATTCACAGCCCTAGTTCCGACATAACGTCTCCATTCCCTACCTCGGGGAACAAGGGTTACATACATAACCGAGACATTTTGGCACTCTTTAATATGGTGTGACAGATCACTGTAGCTCCTGAGTTCAAGCCTCAGATCACGTAAACTGATCATCTCTTCCTCTTTACTACTAGTTACAGCACGTAATAAACATGGCTGTTTAAAATAAAAATGTATGTTAAAAGATACAGTACAACATACCGAAATCCATATCATGTCTCATGTAATCACTCAATCAGTATTTCAACCATAAAAAAAACTTCAATAAAACAGTAAATAAAACTTCAATAAACACAAAATTTGCCTGATACATATCTCAATTAATCTATATCAAATCAAAAAGTGAAATCAGAATTGAATCGTGACATTTGTGTCAATACCCAGCACTAATAAACAAGCAAGAATTTGGTTTAAATAGGCCTCTCAATACAATTGTACACAAAGGCACATACTGGATATAGTACATGTTTAATTCAGTTATAGTTTTAGTTAAAACAGAAAAACAAGAACAGAAAGAAAGAGAGGAGAAAGGTAGCATTGATCAACATGACCAATGTACAGTCCAGTCGCAGTTTATATCCCACAGTGCAATGGGTGAGTTAGGTCACCAACCTATGATTTTATCATCTTAATGTGAGCTATCTAATGCCATTACTGTACTGAATCAGTTTGAGGTGCTGTCTAGAAAGAAGAGAACTAAATCAATGGGGGAAATCTCTCTCTTTCCCCTTATAGACACAAGAGAGAAAGAGAGCGATGTGTTTTAGGATGATCTATATGCTAAAGCAGTGAGAGTGCACTGACCATAAACAATTCATTACGAGGGCAGGATGGCTCAGGAACAGATATCTGCTAAGACCAAGACACAGTTCAAATGTGAGCAAGAGGAATGATGAACGACAAAGGATGAGATCATCTATGTGGGACGAAGAACTGACTTTGCAATCGACCTGTTTGTGTATGTTTTATGTGTGCCTTTGTGTAACACACTTTGAAATTACCCATCTATGATAAGACTGTCACCTTATGAAGCTCTCAAATGTTAAAGATGCCATATTATGCTCTTTTACAAAGTCGTGATATTGTTTTTGGGGTCCACTATGTTTTGACTTCCTTGAATGTTTAGAAAACACATTGTTTTTTTGGGTTTTTTTTTTTACATATTTGTTGCAGCACCTCTCTTCCCAGTCTGTCAGTAATCCTCTGTTTAGTTCCTGAAGCCCCTCCTTCCGAAAAGCGCAGTGTGCTCTCATTCGTCGGCTGGATCAGTGTGTTGTGATTGGTCAGCCGCTTCGAGCATGTTTCGGAAATGTCACGCCCCATGCTATAATGAGTTTCAGCTTCTTGGGTTTAAACTCAGGTTTTACTTGGACATAGTGGCAGTGTTGTAGTACTCAAGACCGGTCTTAAGACCATTTTTTGAAGGTCTTGTCTCGGTCTCGACTACATTTTTACTCAGTCTTGTCTCGGTCTCAGACTAAGAGGACTCTGGATTTTGTTTTAAGACCGGTCAAGACCACAACTACAAGGATATCACTAAATTGCCAGTGCATTGTCTGATTTATTTATTACCATCATTAATGTGATTGGTTGTAAAACTTACTGCTTCAGATACAATCAATAACTTATTTATAATTTGATTTATTTATTGTACTGGTTCAGAAATTAATGAAGGATGAATGAAGGAAATTAATACAAATGCTCACAAAATTCAAGATATTGTTGCAAAAAAGTACTTGTATGAGACTTGGTATTTTATATTATAACGTGATATAATTGAGCAATATCGCAAGATCAAGAGAGCTGTTTTCACAAATTTGAGCATGATTGCAAACATGATACTGCTTTTATAAAAACATTCAATAAAATCAAATAAAATATTTTTAAAGCATTATTCTCAACATTATACATTTGTAATTTACAAATTCTGATGACTCTTCTGTACCACCTCTGCAGTGCAAAGATTAATTTTGTTGTTAATGATTTCATTTGACTGGTAACAGCTCTACATAGTCTTAATCCAATTGTATTCATTGATTAATTTAAAAATAAGTAATTTCTCAGGCGTTAATGTGGATCTTTATGAATTTAAGGAGTGCTGGTCTGGTCTTGGTATTGACTTGGCCTTAAATAATAATAAATAAATAATAATAATTTGTTATATTTATATAGCGCTTTTCTGGGTACTCAAAGTGCTTTACATATGGAAGGGGGTCTCTCCTTAACCACCACCAATGTGCAATGTGTGCAATGTGGTCTTGCCTTGCCTTGGTCTTGGTCTCAAAGTCTTGGTCTTGTCTTGGTCTCAACACACATTGGTCTTCGTCTCATATTAGGTGGTCTTGACTACAACACTACATAGAGGCAACAGTTCAAGTTCAAGTTCACATTTAAAAACAACGTGTGTTGTACCAAAGTGCTGTACAATTTTACACAGAAGATAAAAGATAATAAAACTACTTCATAAGATAAAATGTAAAGCAACACACTAATAACGCAACCTAACAAGGCCTCACCTCACTTTTTTGCTTATGCCTTGGGCAGGAATTATTTAAATGAGGAATATCATGGTGTGTACCTTCCTGGAAGAAAACTCAAGACTACAATTGAGGTGTTTCAGAGAGTTCAGAAACAGTGCTTTGATATAGAGAATAACTCCCTTTAGAGAGGAGTTTGTAACTCTGACATTTTTCATGTTCAAATAGCAACATTACACTCTAAGAAAGTTGAAAATGTAAAAAAGCATAATAGGTCCTCTTTAAGTGTGCAATTAGTGCAGTGAGCTTGTTTGTGTGTCTACTGCTTGCACAGAAACAACCTTGTAAAAGACTATTGTGACTAGCGTGCAGTTTTGTATAATTACCTTTAATTCAAGTTTTTCTCTTGCTCAATCAGAGCAGAAAGATTCAAAGTGTGTTGATAAGAGCTGAAAATAGCCTAATCCCTCTCTGTCCTGAAGCTTCACTCCTTCTCCTGCTTGTACCAGCCAGAGGACAAACCAACACATCCTCCCTACAGAAAGTATTAACACTCACAGGCTATTTCAGGAGTTAAATCATTTGTGAGATTCATCCACATTCCTTCAGTAGTGTAAACACTTGCCAGCCCATGAGCTGAGAAACGTGCGGCCATGTTCACTGCGTCTGGAAGAAGAGCGGTTTGACATTAAATATTTACACTTTTAGTATGTTGGGATTACGGGTTATTTGATCCATGTATCAAACTGTTCATTTGTCCATCCATCCATCCATTAATCTGTTCATTTGTTGGGAATCTCCTCTAAAGTGTGTTCCTGTAGATTGCAAAGACAAACATTTCATTACAATAAAGCGATATCACATGAGCAAGAGTGACCTAATTACCATATTCAGATACTGGATACTACAAAAGCATGATTTGTAACTGTATATCTATACTGGTCAAAAGTTTGGAATAATTAAGTTTTTTTAATGTTTTTGAATGTTCACCAAGGCTGCATTCATTTATTTGATCACAAATACAGTAAAAACAGTAACATTGTGAAATATTACAACTGAAAATATAATTCTTGAACACAAAATCAGCATATCAGAATGATTTCTGAAGGATCATGTGACACTGAAGACTTGAGTAATGATGCTGAAAATTCAGCTTTTACATCACAGGAATAAATTACATTTTAAAATTAAATTAGAAAACAGTTATTTTGTAACTAGTAGTGTATATATTCAGTATATACGCTAAGTGATGTGTATGAATGTTACAGGGTGTGTTTGTATAGTATTACTCTGTTTCATCTAAATGATTTTACAATAAGCATGTGTTCACTGTGTTTAGGCTGAAGTCTTTGGGTGGAGGTATAGATGGTCATTTGAAGAAGCAGTTATCCAGCACCAAGCGGATGCGGCAGCTCCTCAAACCCCTGAGGGAGGCTCACTGTCGGAGCTTGGCATGTCATCTGCTGAGGTATGTGACTGACTGAATGATGTATACTTGTGACCGTTGACTGTGTATGTGTATCTGTTCACTCTACAAGTATTTGGACAATTTTTTTTACCTTGGAATATTGTGCACTTTTGTGAGGGAGAAAGAGATGTGTGTGTATGCTGGAGAAAGAGAGATTTAATAATTCAGCAGCGGTATAATTGGCTCAGTCTCACCTCCGAAAATCAGCTCTAAATCACGCTATCTGTACAGAATGTCTCCTCGCAACCCTGTACAATAACTCTGTGTGCATATGCGTATTAAACTTAAACACCTTAAATCTGAAGCGCACTATTGAAGGAAAAGTGCACCCAAAAATGAAAATTTTAAGTCATATACACTACCAGTCAAAAGTTTGGAATCGGTAAGATTTTTAATGTTTTTAGAAGAAGTTTCATCTGCTCACCAAGGCTGCATTTATTTAATTAAAAATACAGTAAAAACAGTAATATTGTGAAATATTATTACTATTTAAAATAACTGTTTTCTGTTTGAATATATTTTATAAAGTAATTTATTCCTGTGATCAAAGCTGAATTTTCAGCATCATTACTCCAGTCTTCAGTGTCACATGATCCTTCAGAAATCATTCTAATATGATGATCTGCTGCTCAAGAAACATTTATGATTATTATCAATGAAAACAGTTGTGTACTTTTTTTTCAGGATTCCTTGATAAATAGAAAGTTCAAAAGAACAGCATTTATCTGAAATACAAAGCTTTTGTAACATTATACACTACCGTTCAAAAGTTTGGGGTCAGTAAGAATTTTTATTTTTTGAAAAGAAATTAAAGAAATTAATACTTTTATTCAGCAAGGATGCATTAAATCGATCAAAAGTGACAGTAAAGACATTTATAATGTTACAAAAGATTATATTTCAAATAAATGCTGGTCTTTTGAACTTTCTATTCATCAAAGAATCCTAAAAAAGAAATATTGTACACAAATATTTTGTACAGTTGTACACAATGTTTCTTGAGCAGCAAATCAGCATATCAGAATGATTTCTGAAGGATCATGTGACACTGAAGACTGGAGTAATGATGCTGAAAATTCAGCTTTGATCACAGGAATAAATTACTTCATAAAATATATTCAAACAGAAAACAGTTATTTTAAATTGTAATAATATTTCACAATATTACTGTTTTTACTGTATTTTTAATTAAATAAATGTAGCCTTGGTGAGCAGACAAACCTTTTTTTAAAAACATTAAAAATCTTACTGATTCCAAACTTTTGACTAGTAGTGTATATAAAACCCATATATTGTTTATTTCCATGGAACACACAAAAGTGTGTGTGTGTGTGTGTTCCATTGATAAAAACAAAAAAACAGCATTCAGGTTTGGAATGATATGATGTTGACTTAATAATGACAGAATTTTTATTTTCTGGGATAAGTGTTCCTTGCGACTAAAACCACACACACTTCCCTGTCTTCAACTGTTGGTACATAGTCAGTAGCACCAATCCAGACTCACACGATTGGCAGAAAGCTGCCTCAGACTTTTTTTCTTTTCTTTTTTTTTTCATTTACAGAGCCTGTGTGATTTCTCTGGGCTCCTATTTTAGTGATATCTGACAGCAGGGACATTTAGCAGCTTTAAAATGCAGCTACATTTTTTTTTCCCTGAATAAAAGTGCTGGTCTGTGCAGAACTTGCCACCACAATGCTAAGGTGTTCTTGGCAGTTTGCAGGGCTTTGTGTTTGCCTGTTGCTATGCCATTTCTTAGTGGTTGCTAATGGTGTAGCCATAGTCAAAAGAGCCAGTTCCCTATAGGCTAACTGGAATATTTCATCCCCTAGATATGGCTCAGGTACCTCTTTCTATGTAAGTATAATAGAGGGATGTAACTTTAAACATGACCACTGACTCCAAAGCTGTCGTCACAGCATAGCTCATGTAGTTTTAGTGAATGGCCACTAGAGGCAATGTGATCCATTTTATTTAGTTCTATCACAGCCCATTCTCTTATATCATTGATTCCCAACTAAGGGTACCTGTACATGTTGAAAATAAAATTAAATAAAATAAATTCACAATTTATTTTATATATATATATATATATATATATATATATATATATATATATATATATATATATATATATATAGACACATAAATAAAATTGACAAATATTATTCAATAAAATGTTTATTTAACAAATATAACATGGATATTTTATTAATGATCATTTTATCAGGTATTTATATATATATATATATATATATATATATATATATATATATATATATATATATAATTGACAAATATTATTCAATAAAATGTTTATTTAACAAATATAACATGGATATTTTATTAATGGTCATTTTATCAGGTATTTATGCTAAATATCAGGATAATGTTAGTTAAAAGGAAAGTGGTGTCGTTGGAGGTGTACTTAAGCTTTATTGATGGTACAAATAAGTGTTGGAAAATGAATTTGTTATTTGATCAATTTCTTTGGTTCATATAACTCTTTTACAAGTCAATAGTTATATATTTTTTTTTTTTTTTAGTTATTGCTTTTTTCATCTCATATGTTTCTCTGCGTGTGTGCCTGTGCCACTTCAGCGAGTCTCTACAAAGTTTTCTTGTAAGACATGTACAGGAAGTGCACTTAAAATTTCTAAAGAGCTGACGTATACTTCAGAACTGTGGAATGTGCTGCTTTGAACAATTCTATTGAAGAATTCGCAAGCAAGAAGTGTGTGCGAATAGTCAACGTGGGTGTCTCGCTCCTCCATTTATCCGTGTGCGGTCTTTGTCTCCTGCCTTTACTCCAGCAGCTAAAGAACGTGATCTGTTATCTCTATTCAGCTCCTAATGTCAGCTAGTTCTGAACACAAAAGAGACACATATCTACAGGAGAACTGTCAATGTGTGTGTGTGTGTGCATACAGGCATCAGCATATCCTGACTTCTGTTTATGTGTGTGTGTGTGTGTGTGTGTGTACAGTGCATGCAGTTCAATTGAAGGGGGGTTATGATGTCATGGGACGAGTGATTGATGGACAAAATCCCCTAGATGGACATTCATCCCACACACAGAAACAAACACACACACCTACATTCAGAGATAAAGAGTCTTAGAGACAAGAAAAGACAGAAAGAAAGAACAGATGAGAGAATGAGAAGAGGAGAGGCTATAATGTATCCTTACACAACATACAAAAATTACTATAGTAAAGCACCTTTTAGGGTATATTTCATAGCAATGTTGTTTTCAATGGCCATGGGTTTCCCTGCGGAATTGGGCTACTTTTACACTGTTGCCACAGGTTGTTTTTCTAGTCCACGGCCCTCCAAATCTACCCCCATCCCCCACCCCCAAAGGAAAGCTATTTTTACCCCCCAGAACATGATTAGGTGTGTTAACTTGCTATTCATTTTTAATAAAAATTTAGTCCTAAAATTATTTTTGTATTGTTTTTCCACCTTATTTATGTTTAACTTTATTTTTATTTTCTTTAACTTTCTATTTATAACTACCTGACTAATAACATACTTTCCTTTAGCTCAAAAAATGAATCATGGCACTAGCAATGCTAATGTCATGGGTTTGATTAGCAGAAAATACAATGATAAAACTGTACACATGTAAGGACTATCCCTTTGTTCGACCAATGGCAGACTAAAAAAACTGTTCGAAAACAGCCATATTTTGAATGCAGAAATGAAATTCACCAAAACACAAACACATACACTCATATCTGACTGCCTTTTGAGTGTTTTGCATCAGACAGTGTAGTTGCCCTGGTGATAACATTGTACGGGCAGAGGTCATGCCCTCAAGAGAGGATTGTCACACACACAACCATTCTAACTCACACTCTCTCTCTTTCTTTCAGTACCATGGACAGCTCTAAACGAGCAACATGATTGGTTGAGAGACATAGGGGCTGCAGAGAACGAGAGAAAGCGAGAGAGAGAGAGAGAGAGAGAGAGAAGATCACCAGGGGATGGAGTGAGTAAGCAGTGAGGGTTGGAGAGAGCTGGAGGGAAGGAGATCAGAGAGCAAAAAAGAAGGTAGAGAGAGAAAAAAAGGATAGAGGAACAGATGCTATAGCTCGTCTCTTTGCCTACTGACGCCTGAGCTGGGTTCATCGCTGTGTGTGTGACGCGCACAGGGGTGTGTGAGTGTGTGTGTGTGACGGCAGCCGCGGCGGCAGAAGCAGCAGCAGGGGAGGACGGATCAAAGAGATTGTAGGACACGATGCATTTAGCAGCCTAACGTCTCTACGCACACTGCAGCCGGCGAAAGGAGAACACGTTCATACTACACGCATCCGCACGCAGCCCACCCCACACACACACACCACGCGTGTGTGGGGACAGCGCAGATGAAGCAACCACCAAAAGGAGGTGTGGATCTTTCCAGAAGCGTTTGGTAGGGGAGGGGACAGCCTTGGTGGCCGAAGCCCAGCAGGAGCGGTCGTAGGTGGGGAAGGGTCGGACCGCCGACCGCCACCAGTTTTCTTCAGAGCTCTGGAAACACCAAAGATGGACATGTCCTTCATCTCTCTCTTCTTCACGGCAGTGTCTGCTTCCTCTGAGCTGCGTCGCTGTCGTCGGGCTTGTCTGTCAGCCGTGTGCGTGTCCGCAGGGGGATTCGATAACGTGCGGTGTTGAGAAACGCACACACAGAACACACCTGGAGATCAGCTGTTCCAATTCACTGATACCGTGAGTGTAACCATGTGTGTCTCCATCCAGATGTTTCTCATTTTCATCTTGTCCTTTTCCTTATCTTCATCAGTTCTTCATCGTCTGTGTGACAGAAACAGTCAAACTGAGCATCAACGGATTGTTTGGGATCCAAATCACCATATTACCCACAATTCCCATGTACATCTTCAGATTCATTCATGATTCAACCATTTTTTTGGCATCTGTACAGCATGAGATCCAGGATCAGATACAGCATGTGAAAATTCTGTCGCTATTTACTCACCCCCATGTCATTTCAAACCTTTTTGAATATTTTTCTTTTGTGGAACATAAATGAAGATAATCTGAATGTGAAAAAGGACTAGTGTTTTTGGTCCATACAATGAAAGTCAATGGGGTCCAATGTTGTTAGAACGTTTTTTTCTATAAAAGAAATACAGTCACATAGGTTTGGAACGACATGATTTTTTGGCTGAACTATCCCTTTAAATGAGTGTGTGCCATGGAGAATCACTACATCTGATTGGTTATTGGTGTATTTTCATGGTCCCAGTGAGTGTCTTGTGTTTTAATGGTTCTGGATCTACTTACATCAGGTCTGTTCTGTGTGTTTGAAGTCTATTTCTATGCCTTAGTTATGAATTGGCACTGTTCATGTTGTGGTGGTGAATTACAGGTTAATGGAATGAATAAGGAAGCTAAACTCCACTCATCCATTGATGTGGTGCTGTGGTCACACTGACCTATTTTGTGTGTGTGTGTGTGTGTGTGTGCCAGCAATGGGAACATGGCATCCTGCCACCTCATCACTCTGAAAAAAGAGAGTTAGTATTAGATGTTTTATTAAAATACATACAATCACATACACAAATGGTGATAAAATATAATCGTGAAACATGATTCATCTGCAGCAAACATCTGAGTAGAGGAGAAGAATATCGTGTTTCATGCTTTCGGCATTACATCTGACACACACACACATGGTAGGGATATCACGCCTGCCAGTGTAAAGCGGAACTAATGCATCTTCAGCACAGAATTAGGTTCCCAGCTTCCTGCATTATGTCAGCGCACTAGGATACTGTTGCCTGGAAACCCACAGTTCCTTCTCCTTACATTCCATTTATAGAATACAGCTGTGTGTCCCTGTCTAAGTAAGAGTGTGTGTGATGGCATCTGTGGGCATGTGCAGGGGTGTGTGTGTGTTTGCTCTCATGGGTGTGTACAGAAGTGTGTGAAAGATGTTAAATGGAGGAAAGGCAGATGAGTAGGTGGGATTGTGACTGAGGAAGGGATTGGGAGAGAGGGAGACAATCTGAGATCAGGTTCTATATTAAGACATGCTGAATAATACAACAGAGAACAGAGCGCTGGATGACATCTTCACAAAGTTGTAAAAATAAACTTGACATATTCTCTCTCTCTCTCTCTCTCTCTCTCTCTCACACACACACACACACACACACAACCACAGGCTGAAAATGATTTCTCTTTGTGTATAGTGTACAGTGTTCCAGAGCATGTAGAAAAAAGCAGTAGGATGGAATAAGACCTGTAAGTGGCACATAATGTTGGGCCAGATGTTACCACTGTTTGCATGTTAAGTAACTGACTGCTCTTACTAGTCTTAACCGGTTTACGTACTTGTATGCTTTGAGGGGAAAATTTCTCTAGAAGTTTGTGATAGACGGACGGACGGACGGATGGATGAACGGAACGATGGATGGATGGATGGATGGATGGATGGATGGATGAACTGAACAATGGATGGATTGACTGAACATTGGATGGATGGATGGATGGATGGATGGATCGATGGATGGATTAACTTAACAATGGATGGATGGATTGACTGAACGATGGTTGGTTGGTTGGATGGATGGATAGATTGACTGAACAATAGATGGATGGATGGATGGATGAATGGATGGATGGATTAACTTAAAAATAGATGGATGGGTTAACTTAATAGATGATGGAGGAATGAATGGATGGATGGATTGACTGAACAATGGATGGATGGATGGATGGATGAATGGATGGATGGATTAACTTAAAAATAGATGGATGGGTTAACTTAATAGATGATGGATGGATGAATGGATGGACGGATTGACTGAACAATGGATGGATGGATGGATGGATTGACTGAACAATAGATGGATGGATGGATGGATGGATGGATGAATGGATGGATGGATTAACTTAAAAATAGATGGATGGGTTAACTTAATAGATGATGGATGGATGAATGGATGGATGGATTGACTGAACAATGGATGGATGGATGGATGGATTGACTGAACAATAGATGGATGGATGGATGGATTGATTAACTTAATAGATGGATGGACGATTGATTAACTTAATAGATGGATGGACTGAACAATGGATGGATGGATGGATGGATTGACTGAACAATAGATGGACGGATGGATGGATGGATGGATGATTGATTAACTTAATAGATGGATGGATGGATGGATGGATGATTGATTAACTTAATAGATGGATGGATGGATGGATGGATGGATTGACTGAACAATAGATGGATGGATGGATGGATTAACTTAAAAATAGATGGATGGGTTAACTTAATAGATGATGGATGGATGAATGGATGGACGGATTGACTGAACAATGGATGGATGGATGGATGGATTGACTGAACAATAGATGGATGGATGGATGGATGGATTGATTAACTTAATAGATGGATGGACGATTGATTAACTTAATAGATGGATGGACTGAACAATGGATGGATGGATGGATGGATTGACTGAACAATAGATGGACGGATGGATGGATGGATGGATGGATGGATGATTGATTAACTTAATAGATGGATGGATGGATGGACTGAACAATGGATGGATGGATTGACTGAACAATAGATGGATGGATGGATGGATGGATGGATGAATTTAATGGATGGATGGATGGATGGACTGATTACCTTAATAGATGGATGGATGGATGGATGGATGGATTAAATTAACAATAGATGGATGGATGGATTGACTGAACGATGGATGGATGGATGGATGGATGAATTTAACAATAAATGGATGGATGGATGGACTGATTAACTTAATAGATGGATGGATTGACTGAACAATGAATACAGATAGATAGATTGATAGATAGAACAATGGATGGAAGGATAGATAAGACAGACAAATGAATAATGTGCTTATATTATTTTTTAGTGTTCGTTAGTCTGTAGTAATTATAATTAGTTGTATATATAAATAATCTATCTCTGTGTCATATCCTCAGTTTGGATAGCTATGTAAACATGTGTTAAACATGCTAGCTCTTGCCCTTTCCCTGCAGTGAATCATTCTCTTCAGTGTTAAAGGATAACAAATTCCCCAGAGAACACATGCTATTATGTGTGTGTGTGTGTGTGTGTGTGTACATCCCACCTGTACCTCCAGAGTTCATTGTGGGTTTTTTTATAAAGAACAAGCTCTCAAGAGGACAGTATGAAATTGTGTGTGAGACACTCATGTCTCTCTCTCTCTCTCTCTCTCCGCCTGTCTGTCAGGCAGTCTCTCTGCTGTGCTGAAGGATGGATTCAGGGGAAGACGAGTGTACCCGTTTCCTACAGTACGTGGAGGACAGTGGTCTGAGGGCGTATGACGAGCTGGTAATCCAGAACGCCTCCGACATCGCCCGAGAGAGTGACCGCGTCCGCAACCACACACACTGGGCATACCTACAGGAGAAAAACCAGAAGAAGAGACGGCAGGAGGAAGCTATCAAGAGGTACACACACATGGCAAGAGATAGACTGATGTAAATGTGAATACTGCACATAATTAATGCTATTGGCTATCACTCTTCTTCATACTTAGTGATTTGAACAAACCCCTAAATCAAAGTATTTAAAATTCAGCTGCAGCCCTTCTTTGCTAGCTATTAAAGTGTTCAGACTGGCAAACTATAAAACAGAGAGAAATATTCCAGAGATACAGACTGAAGGACATTTAGGAACAAGAATGTCCTGGAGATCTAGCAACCACCCAGAATGAAATCTGCTGTAATTATGACAAAGCTTTTTTATTTTCAACTCTGTTATTGATGTATTAAATTAACATAGTTAATTCATTTTATATATTAAATTTCTTTATTTTTTGTGACGTAAGACAGAAGTGATGTTCTGTATTTCAGAACTGCGCATTCTTCAATAAAATGTAATAATAATTATTAATGAAATATTTTTAAGTCATCCTGAGGCCCCCTTGTTGGCCCCGGCCCCCAGTTGAGAACCACTTCCTTAGCAACCACATAGCAATGACATGGCAACCATCCACAATACCTCGACATCATGCCAGTGAGGTTTTTAATGAGCGAGAACCACTCACATTTTCTTAAGAAAATGTAAAAGTGTAGTTAATATTAATGCCACTAGTATGTTGTGCTCTTTAACATTTGTGGGCAGCCACGTGTGCAGTGAGAGAGAGAGAGAGAGAGACAGATAGATAAAGGTCACTGGTCCTGAGCTCGTAAAGTCAATGAGGAAATAGCTGGATATTAGAGAGACAAACACAGAGTCAATGAAAACCTTTGGCCATTATTGTCTGTGTCTGCGAGCGAGAGCGACAGAGTCATTTAGAACAGACAGTTCTGCCAATCTAATAAAAGACAGACACAAAAGGATGCTCTAATTTATCTAACGGCGGCCCGAGGTGTGAGTTTGTGTGTGTAATAATATTCCACTGCATTTGTATTCTCCTTTATTGCTATTTTGACTTATGTAGCTAAATTTGGATCCACAAAATGCAGTATGCACCCCATTTTACATCAGTAATTATGAATTTCTGAGGGGAAAAGTATATTAAAGTCCCCCTGTGGTGAAAATCAAGCTTTTAATGTTGTTTATATGTCAATGTGGTGTTTTTAATATGCTTTAAGACAAACCATGTGCAAATTCATAAGTCAACACCATTGCTGAGTATTTTGTCCTTAAAAACTGCAGTGAACAAAAGACAGTCTGAAATCGCTGGTGTCACAAACTACCTTGTAACCAATCACGTCAACATGTGATCATCAATGAGGATCTCTGAACTGGTGTGAGTGAGTGGAGGCGGGGCTAATTAGCATATTCATACATCCGTGTATACTAAATGAGGCTAGGGTGTAGAGTTACATTCAAGGAAAAAACGTTAAATATATGTAATTTGGGTGATTAAAGATGAGTTTTAAGGGATAAAATTGTTGACTACAGAGGGGGACTTGTGATATTAAATGATATACTGTATATCCAAGTGTAATAATATATAGGAAATCTTGGCTGCATGTTTGTGTATATCTTCACAAAATGTAAATCGTATTATCACATAGTTGGACATATTATATATCTAACTTTATTCACATACGTACAATACACTACACAATACACTCACATAGCGATATAAACTACTATAAAGCAATTCTTAACTGCTTAATTGCTTTTATCGTCACAAAATGTAAACTATATTATATATATTATATCACGATATGAGTAATTTTATTTCACGATAACGATATATATCATAATATAGTTATTTTTGCTTTAAATAAAGTTGTTATATATACATTTTTGATACCATTGAAATTTCATAAATATCACCAATTTCAGTATTTCAAAAAACTAATACCAGCCTTCACTAATATAAGAAAAAAAAAAACTGCCAAGCTTACTGAAGACAAGTAAACAGTCAGTGATAAAATAGGAACAAACAAATTAATTACAAGCAAAACTACAATAGAACAAAGACAAATGAAATAGAGCTACCTGAAAAACGTCAAGTATTGGATAGGCCTATAAAAAGGCTGCTACTACATAAACTGTATAAAGTAATCAAATATACAAAAACACTGCATAGTCTTCACTGTGTAAATTAAATGTACATTTATTCTTATTAAAGTTACAAAAGTGATTAAATCAAGAGCAATGAGATTGTTTGATTAACATTAATGGCCAGGGTTGCCAGGTTTTCACAACAAAACCCACCCAGTTGCTACTCAACTAGCCCAATTGCATTTCGCAGGGTTCCCCTGGTAAAATTCGCATTCCAGGGGCTAAATATCATGCTATTTGGGGTCACTTCAACCTGCGGACATGAAAAACAACCCTGGGCAACAGTAGCCCAATTCAGTAGCCCAATTCAGCGGGAATTGTAAAAGTAGCCCAATTCAGCGGGAAAACCACAGACTTGGCAACACTGTTAATGGCACAGACGGCAGCTGATATATTAGGCTGCTTTCACTTTAAGACCGAATGCACGGATCCAATATACTGATACATGTATGTTTCTTTCTCAACTGTTTATGTTCATTTAGCCATAAACAACTGTATGTTATGAGGATACTCGCAAAAACTGGCATTTTGACTTGTAAATGTGTGTATTTGACCATTTGAGCCCAATAAGGCACAAAAAATAACTCAATTCAGTACTCACACACTCTATGAGCAGCGGCTTTATGTGCGCGCTGCTTATTGTGCTTGAATGGCTTAAAAACGCATTCAAATGTTAAGCTTTCGGGATGGTGCAGCACAGTTTCGTCACGTGTGTGTAACCCCCATAGAGACGATAGTCCAAAATCTCTACCGTTTGACAAATTTCTACCGGTTATTCGTGCCTACTGGTATATCACCCACACCTAATAAGGCATGAAAATATTACAATATAATAAACAACATTATGATTTTCTGTAAAACTGCTTTGAAACAATGTTGTAAAGCACTATATAAATTTAACTTGACTTTCATTTCACATTCCTTTACCCTTTCTGCCCGCTTCATTCCACTTTTCCCCTTCCACTCTCTCTTTATCAGCATCTTGTCCTCTCAACCCCCTCATTTTCTCTTCTGCTGCCCCTTTAACCCTACATTTCCTCCTGTTTGTACCCTGTAATTGAACCTCAGACTCTTTCCTCCTCTTTAGCATCTCTCTGAGAGCTCTGAGTGCTGGCCCTCTTTTCATACAGCTTGGATCCTCCTACCACAGTAATGGGGCGTAAGTGGGGTGTTCTTCATGAGGAGAGGAGGTCAATGACACACACACACACAGAGTGATCGAGTTCATCTGTGGTTTGTATCTCTCTTGGAGGCATTTTAGTGAGATTAAACAATCAGGATTACAGAATGCAGATGAAATTTCATCAATATAACTCATGAAAGAGGATCAAAACACACACATATAAACACTGACAGTGGGAGGGCCTAAAGTCACACCTCCTCAGCTTGGAGAGGGAAAAAACAGGGTCTGTCACCATGGAGACAGAGGGGTGAGTTTCTATGGCAACAGTGGGCTTGGTCCTCGTCTCTAAATTTAGACTGCTAGCCCCTGAGGACACATGCACTCCCTTAAACATATAACAAAAGGCAGGTTTGGATGTGTCACTCAACTGTTATCACACACATAGAGAAACCCATCCAAGGACACACACAATGGAAAATCTGGATCTGATGACCTTAAGGGAACTACATAATACCATAAATCCTGTTATAACTCACCTCACTCTCATATATGAGTGTGTGCAGGCTTAAAATGAATTTGAATATGATTGGATTGGGAAAAGAATATGAATTTATAGGCACAAATGTTCTATAGATACACTTAAACATATTTCTCTGTATATAAGCAAAAAATTATGTACAAGTATGTATTATGAGTTTTTCTACAAGCAAACTTTCTTTGTTGTGGTGTTAAAACAGGATGTGTCCAGAAACAGAAATGTCTAGGTTATATTTCACCCAGCTTTTTTTTCCAATGTGACATTATTTTCATATCATTACTGTAATAAAGTAATGAAAAATTTCGTTTTTGTGAACTCAAAATAATAATAAACAATTCAATAAATCATAAAAATATAACGATATAAAACAAGATATAAAAATAATACATATTAATTATAACATACACCAATAATAATAAATATTTACTTTACAAATGTACGACAATTTACAATTTAACTATTATAGTATTAATTTTTCGCATTACAGTAATGAGAATGGTCATTGTTACATATAACAGCAGGCTTATAAGAATTGGGGGAGGGGTGGATGTGCTTAATTGTCATTAAAATAATCATCACTAAAATAAAATAATAATCAATAATCATATCATAATGCAAACATTATATTTCACCTTTTAGCTCATTTGAGAACCATAATAAATTATATTTTGCATATAGACATTTTTTTCAATGTGACAAAAATATTTTCAGAACATAATTTTCATGTCATTACTGTAATACAATAATTATCAAGCAATTATGTCTAGACACTATTTCACTTTTTGTAAACTAATAATAATAATAATAATAATAATACATATATAATAATATATAATATGTATATTTTATAATATAATATTATATAGGCATAGGTGCTTAATTTTCATAAAGTATGTCCTATGCAAATCTTGATGGTTCTAAGGAAAATTTCTGATTTTTTACTTTTTTATTTTGGGATAAATAATAACCTGGACATTCTTGACAGTAGTTAGATTCATCGTAGTAGTAGTAGTAGTAGTGTGTGTGTGTGTGTGTGTGTGCGTGTGTGTGTACATGTTTGCATCTTTACTGTATAGCAGAGGAACACAGCTTTACAGATATAAATGATAATTCATCTTCAATAATTCACGGAAATAGTTTTGACATAGTTGCCATAGCAGCAGTCAGAAGCCCTGAAAGCAATTTATTGTCTAATGCAAACCGCAGTCAATGGTATCGTCTATGCACATAAACAGTGTCACTACGACCTGATGTAAACATAAACATTAAAATGAATTGGAAATGCTACAGAAGGGCGGTCTTTGAGGAAATAAATCTACAGACATCCTCAGATCAATAACATGGACATTGACATATCAGTGAAGGTCAAGAAAAGGTCACTTTGATTGGTGCATTACCTTGGTAGAAAGATGAGAGAGAAAAACAGTCATATTACTCTAGCTGTCTCTGGATGAAAAGTCAAGACAAAACATAGGAAAAAATGGGTGAAAGGGATGGAAAAGAAAGAGAGGCTGACAAAAACATTTAAAAATGACTGCATGCAAGGAAAAAATATTGCAATATAAAGATTGGAGATAAGGATGAAAGGCTGATGTATTAGAGAAGGGCTGATGGGTGTGAACTGCTGGACAGGCAAAGACAGAAGTTTATTTACTGAGCTCTGATCAATACAGACAAACATAACAGTTCTGCACACACACACACACAGACAGCACAGAGCAGCTTCAGGCATACCTGCTTCTCTTTGCATTCACTGAGATTAGTTTATGTTTGAAACAGAAAGGTAAAGTAAAAAACCGTCAATACTGTATATAGATGCATGTATGTGTGTACAATATTTCACATTCATTGTAGCCTGCAAAAATCAGTGCATCCTCTGTATATACATATACAGGCAAACTAGTCACTGCTAACTCTTTCCATCAAATCCATTAGCTTTAGAAATCCAAGTTTTGCCCTACTAACCGCTGTTCTCAATGACCTTCAACCCTTCACATACACACGTTTGTTATTCTATCATGGACAAAAACTTACATGTAAATCCATCATTTGAGTTGTACTGAGCGAATGAACTAACCCTACCCTTAAATCCTCACACAAACATTTCAGCATTATAATTAAAGGGTTAGTTACCCCCAAAATGAAAATTCTCTCATTTATTCCTCACCCTCATAAGCCCATAAGACTTTTGTTCATCTTCGGAACACAAATTAAGATATTTTTTTGTTGAAATCCGAGTATATGACTCGTCCATAGACAGCAATATAATCAACACTTTCAAGGTCCAGAAAGGTACTTAACACATCATTAAAACAGTTGACGTGACTGCAGTGGTTCAACCTTAATGTTATGAAGCGACGAGAATACTTTTTGTGCAAAAACAAAACAAAAATTAAAGCTGCAAGCAGCGATGAAAGGGCCCTCGCACCCGGGCTCACCGCCACCTGTTGGCCTTAGGAAAACTGTGAACAATGGGTGACATGCAGGTGAGCGAGTAAATACAGAAGAATTATGAAAAAGTCAGCAGTGCCACACTATCTGCTGCCAACAGGTGGCGCATTGATCGTAACTGAATATTACATAGTATGCCTGAGTTATAACAGCTTCCTCTTTCATGGTGAAACATCAGACTTTGTCAGGCCGCCACGGACACGCCCTTCAGCTAAAACTTAAGATCTTTGATATTTATCATCGCTAAGGTCTTAAGATAAGACTCACAACATATGATGTTATCTCTCTGTTAAATCTCTATGAGGAGTTAATCACAGTGTAAAATATGTAATTTCCTGTTGCCCACAGGTGGCGCTATGACTGTAACTGAATATTGTCATGGAGATGTCTTCAGGTTAGGACTCTAATAAAACGTGAAATTTGGGGCAGATCGGACATTGTATGCCTGAGTTACAACAACTTCCTGTTTCATGGCGAAACATCGAACTTTGTCAGGCCGCCACAGACGCGCCCTTCGGCAAAAACTTAAGATCTTCGCAATTTAACGTCGCAAAGGCATTTAGATTAGACTGACCAAATATGACGTTGATCTGATTAAAGCTCTAGGAGGAGTTCGTTAAAGTACAAGGTCTGGAAATGGCAAAAACTGCACAAATTCTGCAAAGAAAATTAAAAATATCTGACTTCCTGTTGGTTTTCAGATTTTGCTCCAAGAGTCTTTTTTGTAGGTATTGGGCTGTTACATGTGTGTCCTGAATTTCATACTTGTACGTGAAACATAGCGTGAGGGGCACTTTGTTGAACTATTGTAGGTGGCGCAATAGAGCCATTTTGCCACGCCCAATTCTGCAACGCATATCAAATGCGATTCATTTGGGAGCGGAAGAATAATAATAAATGGAGCAATTCCAATAGGATCCTCACACCATCGGTGCTCAGGCCCTAATAACTACTTTATTCAACAATCTCTTCTCTTCCCTGTCATTATCCTTACACAGTTGACGCAGTGAAGGCTTCCATGTTTAAGTCCAAATGCCGGCTCAGTATTGGCCAAAGCTGATCATGTGAGCAGCACAAAACATGCGTGATGCTGACGCAGGAGCCGGCTAATAATTAGTCGCCGTTCTGGCGTAGAACCTTGAAGTGCCGGACGTAAACAACATATGAGAAAGACACAGAAGAGAAGAAATTACTGAATAAAGTTGTTTTGTTTTTGCGCACAAAAAGTATTCTTGTCACTTCATTGCATTAAGGTTGAACCACTGCAGTCACGTCGACAGTTTTAACTATGTCTTTAGTACCTTTCTGGACCTTGAAAGTGTTGGTTAAATTGCTGTCTATGGACGAGTCATATACTTCTCGGATTCATTAAAATATCTTAATTTGTGTTCCGAAGATGAACAAAGGTCTTCTGGGTGAACTAACCCTTTAAGACATTATTTATTATGTTTATTAAGCTATTTTCCTTGTGGGGGGCATTAGCTGCTCCCCACAATGTAAGTGATTTCTGGTTTTATTACCTCGTGAGGACATTCGCACAGACAAGCACCAGACTAGTCAGCATAAACTAGCCTGGATCAACATACTGTAGAAGTTCATGCTGGTCTAAGCTGGTCTTGTCAGCAGGAATTGTAAGCACTACACTAGTGTGAACATCCATCAGTGAGGTGATAGTCACCATAATGAGCTAGTCTCCTATTGAAATGATGCCACATTATTTTCTGAGGACAATAGAGGATGTGGAGGCTTTAAGTGAGGGGGGTTTGAATGAATACATACTTGTTTTTAGTCTCTCTAAAATAACACACTAGCACATAACAGCACATCATTTTTAGCATAAAATAGCACATAACACTCATGTGATGACAAAGCTGAATTTTCAGCATCATTACTCCAGTCTTCAGTGTCACATGATCCTTCAGAAATCATTCTAATATGATGATTTGATGCTGAAGAAACATTTATTATTATTATCAATGTTGAAAACAGCTATGCTGCTTAATATTGTTGTGGAAACCTTGATACATTTTTTCAGGATTCTTTGATGAATAAAAAGTTTAAAAGAACAGCAATCAAAATATTTAGTAATATTCTAAAAGTATGGTGAGTTTTGATCAATTTAATGGATCCTTGCTGAAAAAAACTATTAATTCCTTTAAAAAAAAACTTTTGAGTGGTAGAGTATAAGTGATGGACAAAGAAAAAATGAAAAGGTACCAGACTACGTTTGCTGGCGATTTAGTCTTTCAACTGTGCATTGCAATGTTAATTGTTTCATCACATTAATCAGCACAAGAGAAAAAGTTAGGTGTGACTATAAATGACTGGCACTCAAGACTGTGTGAAGTGTGACAACTAAGAGGGAGGGAAAAATTGCAGACTGTACAAGAAAGACAAGACAGATGACAAAACACATGGATGAAAGGATGGAAATAGAGAACGAGAGAGAGAGGGACGCTGGTGCAGTGAGGTTGGCAGACAGACTCTAAATCATTCTTTATGAACCACCACAGCACCACACCCTCCCCTCTGATTACACACTCACAATCTGTGTGTGTGTGTGTGTGTGTGTGTGTGTGAGTGAATGGTTACTTAAAGCCAACGTGAGTAAATCCTGTCTGCCCTTTAGTATGATTAGTTTTCCTCCGAGAGAGAGAGAGAGAATTTGAGAGACAGCATTTGAACTGACTGCCCCCTTCTCTCTCGTTCTCTCTCTCTTGCACTTTCTCATGAACAGACAGATTAAAGTAACTCAATTTTTATGGAATATTCTGTGCAGAAATCATCTTAAAATCCAGCCAAATTGCTCTGAATTGGATTATGCAGAAATGACTTTTAGGCAGGATGGATTCATGAAGTTATGAGGGAACAGATAGATGGATGAAGTGAATTCGCCTTTCCTCAATAACATTCTTACATTTCAAACGTGGAATATTTTGTCACATTTGTATTGCTTAATGCAATAGGTGAGATTTTCTTAGTCTCTTTTGCTTGCGAAGATTTATTTCATTAAAAATATACTAAAATCAGTAATACTGTGAAATGTATTTGAAATATAAACCTTTTGTAACATTATAAATGTGTTTATTGTCACTTTTGATCAATTCATTGTGTCCTTGCTGAATAAAAGTATTAATTTATTTAAAAAAAAACAAACAAAAAAAACGTACTGACCCCAAACTTTTGAACGCCGTATGTATATATGTATATAGAGTGTGTGTGTGTGTATATATATATATATATATATATATGCTATATATATATATATATACACATTAATGATTTTAGTACATTAATGACTAGTACAGAATACTAACATCTGTGCTGCTCATTTTAGAGCAAAAAATGAAAACATTTTGCTCTATTCTGGAATGTTGGTCTGATGGATGCTGAAATCCATCCAGGTTTCAGGAAGTATATGGGGTCAAAAGTTCATAGATGGGCGGAGCCATGGCTGAATGCAAATGTAATACTTTGTGAAATGCTAAAGTTAATTCTCTTTCTCTCTTCAGGATTGGTGAGGATGTGGCCCGTGTGACAGAAGGAGGGGGATACGCAGGCAAACACTTTCGTATGGGCTTCATGACGATGCCGGCCCCTCAGGACCGAGTTCCTCCTCCCTGTGGCCTGGGCTTCACCGTACGCTCGCAGTCTCTGCACTCAGTGGGAGGGGGAGAGGAGGAAGGGAGTCCCACCTCACGAAAACAGCCTCCGCCCAAACCCAGACGAGATCCTAACACCAAACTCAGCACTTCCTCTGAGACTGTCAACACTGGGCTCAGCACGGGGAAGAGCGGGAAGGAAACAGAGAAATATGACGGTAAATATTTGTGTACTTATGCAATATGTTAACACTAGCTGCTGTATGCAAGCTTAATTTCGCATTTGGAAATGTGTCCGAATGCAATTCATAATGCAATGCAAGCATGTCCAAAACAAAACCCAAGAAATATTAAATGGTTAGTTCACCCAAAAATGAAAATTCTATCATTAATTATTCACCCTTGTGTCATTTCACACCCGTAAGACCTTCGTTCATCTTCAGAACACAAATTAAGATATTTTTGATAAAATCTGATGGCTCAGTGAGGCCTGCATTGACAGCAAGATAATTAACAGATTCAATGCCCAGAAAGTTACTAAAGACATATTTAACAGTTCATGTGACTACAGTAGTTCAACCTTAATGTTATGAAGCGACGAGAATACTTTTTGCGTGCCAAAAAAAAAAATAATGACTTTATTCAACAATATCTAGTGAGGGGCGATTTCAAAACACTGCTGCATGAAGCTTCGAAGCTTTATGAATCAGTGGTTTGAAGCGCGTATCAAACTGCCAAAGTCACGCCCCCCATTAATGTTGAACCATTGTAGTCACATGTACTGTTTTAAATATGTCTTTAGTAGTTTTCTGGGCATTTGAAAGTGTTAATTATCTTGCTGTCAATGGAGGCCTCACTGAGCCATCGGATTTTATCAAAAATATCTTCATTTGTGTTCTGAAGATGAACGAAGGTCTTACGGGTGTGGAACGACATGAAGGTGAGTAATTAATGACATAATTTTCAATTTTGGGTGAACTAACCCTTTAATATTTCTATAATATAAACACATCGTCCATATAAACATCACAGTAAAATTGTGAAATATTATTGTGAATATTAAAATTTAAATGATGTAGTAATGAAGTAGAATGAACGGGGAGGGAAATGAATGAAATAGAAATATTACTACAATCGCCATGCATTTCTTCTATAAAAAACAAAACACACACATGCATTCCAAGACTGAAAAAAGTGCATCTTTATTCTTTCTCATCACTTCACTGTTATATGCAAATCCCCTCTGTTCTGCCATCTCTTTCATGCATGCCTTATTCTCATGGATCATTACACATGCAGTGCCTCCTTTGAGCTCCACACACACACAGACAACAAACCCGCTTCCTCTCTGCAGTCCACATCACACTGAAGAGCTAGACAGGAAAAGTGGTAGATATTTTATAAGCATGATCACTAACTATATGAACATATATGCATACAAACAGAAATGCACCGTACACCTACAGACAGTATAAGGCATAACAAAGAAATCATTCGACTTGTTGACAGTAAAGGAAATCTTGCTTTTTGCTTTACGTCAGGCTTTATTCTAGAAAAAAAACAGGCACATTAGAAAAATAATTTTGTATTTTTTTTTGGCTTAAAAAAAAAAAAAAGTAGTTGCTGCTGAAAATTCAGCTTTGCCATCACAGGAATAAATTATATGGTAATACTTTACAATAAGGTTTCATTCGTTAACATCAGTTAACTACATTAGGTAACATGATGAACACAGAATGAACAATACTTTTACAGCATTTATTAATCTTAGTTTATGTTAAAGGCACAATATGTAAGATTTTTGCAGTAAAATATCCAAAAACCACTAGGCCAGTGTTATATATTTTGTTCAGTTGAGTAATTACAATATCCCAAATTTTTCCAACTATTTGTAAATCGTGAGAAAATCGTGATTTTAACCAAGGATATGGGACGTGTGAGGAGTCGCCTGTCAATGGCGTCATATCCGCGTTACCCTCAGTTTCTGGTTTAATTTTGTAGAAACCATGAAAACACCAAAGGCACTTTAATATATCACATGTTTTAATAGACAAGGGAACAACTGTTTGGTTACATTTTTAGACAGAAAAGTAATTATTCTTATATAGCTCAACACATTTAGTCTTATTGTTTAAATCTAGTTTTCTTGATTTTCTGAGAGTACCATGCTTTACCATGCCTCAGAGAAAAACACTATTTTGTCAAGTAGCTAAGTAATACAGCATTTTCTCCATCATACAATACATTTTAAAATTAATTGCATGCCATTTATCAACACAAGCCACCCAGCATTTATTAATATGATATTCTAATATCGATCTAGTTTACTGCAGTGTGCAACAAGTGTCTCACAGCAGCTGCCGAGCGAACGCACAGAGTAACGTTATAACATCATTTTCAATACTCTCAAATGTATCTAATGTGATAAACAGAGCTGCGTTACCTCATACTCATGACCGGAAGAAGCTGAAGCAGCGACTGCGGCATAATAAAAGTTCCGCTCTACATATTGCAGCTTTAATTTCAACATTTACTAATACATTATTAAAATCAAACGTTGTATTTGTTAACATTAGTTAATGCACTGTGAACTAACATGAACAAACAATGAACAGCAGTATTTTTATTAACCAACATTTACAAAGATTAATAAATACTTGTATTGCTCATTGTTAATGTTAGTTAATACATTAACTAATGTTAACAAATTAACATTATTGTAAAGTGTTACCAATTATATTTTAGAAAACAGATATTTTAAATTGTAATAATATTTAACAATACTGCTGTATATTGTATTTTGGTCATAAGAGACATAGAGCACTTCAGTAGCGTGTATGTATGTATATATGAGAAAACAAGTGGTGAACATTTTTACTCAAAACAAAATATATATATATAGAAGAAGGTTTTAGGATAATTTTGATGAAAGGTTTTGATCCCCTTCAAATGTTGACTACTGTATATGTGTACTGTATGTATATATATATATATATATATATATATATATATATATATATATAGATATATATTTGGGTCATTGACGAATAAGGTTTTTAAAAGTGTAAAAAAATATAATGGAGATATAATTAATTTTGAAGTTTTATTAAGTTTTAACAATGAGATTATGTGGTTTTTATAATCAAATAACACAGCTTTTGTCATTTTTTATAAGATGAACAAAATTTGTCACCAAAAAAGTCATTTGGTTTAACCAAAATTTCGGTTTTACGAAACAACACTTTTGGTTATACCAAATGACGATATTTTCAAAAAATGCTAACAGGCTGATATCTAGATAGCTAACAAAAGGACAATCAAACATTTTATATTTAATACAAGTTTTTTTAAATATTACAACATTTTCCATGTTTTATAGCGGTTGTACCGAATAACCTGATGTTTCGGGACATGCGTATGAACAAGTGAAAACATGAATTTTTCAAATAGTTAAAAGAGAGTTAGTTACTTTGCTTCATGACCATGTGGTCCTTTGCAGGTGTCTGAATGATGCCACATCCTGTCATGTGATATTAACCGCATGACTTGATCCAAAATGGTCCCTTTATATTGGTTACTCCGAATGACATCAATGAAATTCATTTTTCCGGACATTCTTTCTCATAACAAATCAATGACTTCTACGCATAATTTTAATACCATTTTGCACTATGTTGATATATAATGTTATAAAATCATGCCAGAATAAAAAAATATATACATTTATTACATTTTAAGATATTTTAATAACAAATAAAATGGCTGTATTGGCCTTTGGACAGTTAAACCGAATGACCTTTTGACACTTCAAAATCTTTAAAATACCTTTATATGTAGCAAAATATAATTAAAACCTTTTGGATAAAAGAGATCAAGTTGTGCTACCTTACATACTTTGGCTGTCATATCTTTTTATTATTATTATTATTATTATTAAGGCCTGTGGACTAAAAAATGACCTGTCATGTCATTGACCCATATTTATATAAAATTTCTGAATATGGGTATAAGTGCTCCCCTCTGTGTTTATGACAGTTACGACAGAAAATAGCATTACCAAGGTGGCCGTCGAGCGGTCTGACTTGCTTTGAGAAGGACTTGATACGCACTTAACTGTAGCGCTGCACACTTGTACACTGTAATGAGTCAGTCTTTTACATAACAGAAAATGGCTCTTAACATCACCGCACCGATAAAAGGTCAGCTCATATTCACTTTCACAGACACCTGTAAATAAACTCAAGTATCCTTCTAAGAACAAGTGACATCAACTCTTTCTCCTCCTCTGACTGGTCACCCTGAGCCAGCAAAACACTCTCATTGGTTGCTCGCTGGCTGCAGTGTCATTATGAACAGGGGCAACCGTTGCCATGGGCAACATTCCGGGCCTAGGTTTTTTACCGGCAGCGACAGCTTCAGACAGAATCAACCAAAACACAGATGATGCCTCTTATAAACAAGTTCATGGCTACAAGATGTGATGTAATCTTCCACTGGTGGAACAAATCATGTATACATACACATTTTTCTTTTGTAAGCTTATGCAGACAAAATTTTCACACACATCCTGCAAAATAAATGTGCTGGTCTAGGCTGTTTTATATTATACAGTTGAACAAATTCCCCAATGGACTTTACTATTCCACACACACACTCATTTCCACACACATTAGCCTTCCCTTAACCCTTAACTTGATCTTTACTGATCTCACTCAAAGAGCTGAGCTTTCAAAGTGCTTTTCTTTCAAATTCAAAGCAGAAGCACACATTACAACATACCTAACCCCACTCCAGCACTTGACCTCATTTTACAATGTCCGCAACCTCGTTTAGAATACATTAACCCTTAAAACATCAACCAGCTCTTTGCGGTGAAATTTGAAACGCAGCCAATCTCACTATATACAGCACATCATCCTTTTAGTATATATCTAACCTCAAACATATGCAGCCTCATTTTTAAGTATACTAATATAGTATAATCAGCATCATTACTCCAGTCTTCAGTGTCACATGATCCTTCAGAAATCATGCTAATATGTTGATTTGCTTTACCACTTCAAACACATATAGCCACTTATTTCCCCATACATTTGTACTCCTTTCATATCGTGCCCAGAGCATATATTTAAAATCATACCGGATCATAAAGTCTTGATATTCGAGTAATGATGTATACAGAGAGACTGAGAGATTGTGTTTTTGAGTTTGACGCACTTAGCTTGAGGCTCTGTGGCATTCCCACCACACACACCAAGGGCCACAGATAATTCCTCCAGAGGAGCCTCAAAGTGCTCAACATCTCTCCTCCTTCTCTTCTCTCTCTCTCCCCTGAGCTTCCACACTACACTTCCCCCATCTCTGATCCCCCTTTACTCTCGTGCCTTCATTTCCCGCCCCACTTTGGCACCATTTCTTGTTTTGCTCATTACTATCCTGTCTTTTATCTCACTCATAAACGCATTCCCTTTCTCATAGACCCGCCCTCTTTTCTTCTTCCTGTTTAATTTCCAAATTCATGCTTTAGAAAATTCTCTCTCCATCTTCTCTCCTTTTTCTACTCTTATGGCGAGTTTCCACCAAGTGGTACGGTTCAGTACAGTACGGTACAGCATGGTACGCAATTTTTGCTGTTTCCATTGTCAGAAGTTCTGAATGGTACCCTAATTCCAAACCGTACTGTACCACTTTTTTGGGACCCTTCCGTTGGGGTACCTACTGTACTGTACTGAACTATACCATTTACAAATTAACCATTACTGTGGTGGTACCATGGTATAATGAAGGTATTAGATGGTAAAACAATGGTACTTTGATATATATCATAGTACTGATTGACTACCATGCTCATATACCATGATATATACAAGGTACTTTAAAGTAATACCATGTTAAATGTATTAAAAACATGGTATAACCAAGGTAAATGTACAAAAAAACATGGTGATACCATGGTACTCTATGTACGTCTGATTATATACCTCTTTTTTATATACCCTCCATATGATTCCTCATACAAAAAACATTAAAATAAAAAAAATACTATGGTTTTGCCATTATAGTATCAGATGGTAAAATCATTGTGCTTTGATGAATACCACAGTACTAAATTAATACTATATTCATAAACATGGCATTTTTACATACAAGGTACTTCAATACAGTCAATACCATTCCATAAATATGTCCAAAATCACAGTATTATAGAAAATCCTCTCTTCATCTGTCTTTCCTTTTTCTACTTAAACTATGGTAATATCATGATACAATGATGGTATCAGATGTTAAAACCATGGTACTTTGATATAAATCATAGTACTGATTGGCTACCATGCACATATACCATGATATTATATACAATGTACTTAAACTAAGTATACTTATGGGCTTACCAATGTAAATGTCCAAAAAACATGGTATAAAAATGGGACATATACGAAAACGTGGTAATACTGTCTACATAAATATGATTATATCTTTTTTTTCCTCCATGTGATTCCTCTTACAAAAAATACTATTGTGGTACCATGATACAGTGATGGTATCAGATGGTAAAACCATGGTACACCGATATCTACCATGGTACAGGTCCAAAACCTTGGTATTATTTAATACAAAAACTTTGAATTGTAGTAATGCCATATTTTAAAAAAATGTATATACCTCTGATTATATCCCAGTTTCTTCCTCCATTTGATCCCTGTGAGTGTGCGCATGTGTATGTTAGTGAGTGTTATCTTCTATGCTGACCTAATGTCAAGGGAACATGTATGTCCTATATATAACACTGATAGAGAGAGAGGGAGAGCTAGTGACATACATGCAAAACCTTATTAAATCATAACCAGTGATCTTTAAACAGCATCGTATTAAACTTAATGACATGTGGCATCTGGTGTCCCTATAGGCGTATATCTGTGCTGTATATCTCATTGGCGTGGACTATTTCACCTCTAATTTAGAGAGAAATCAATATAAGTGCATTATCATACACACACAAACACAGATAAACATCTATATTAAATCAGCAGTGTAATACTAGATAAGAGATGGAGCATTTGCTACATCCTCTAATGGGAAACATCATGAGGCGGTTTCTGCTTCAAAGAGAGATAGAGAGAGATGGGTGTGCTGTGAGAGGAAGGTACATCATGCACCTGCTGTCCTCTAGAACACAGTGCCCTATATTTTGCCGCGTCACAGACATCAAATTCACTTATAACACACGCGCACAAACACACACACATACTGGTTCCCATGTTTTATGGGGACTTTCGATAGACATAATTATTTTTATGCTGTATAAACTGTGTATTCTATCCCCTACCCCTAAACCTACCCATCACAGATGCTGTTTTCCTCATGGAGACATTTGGTTCCCATAATGTAGGGAATACCAGGTACACACACTCACATTAACATGCTTTCCACAAGCACATGCCCACAAACCAGACAGGATTCTGCTTCTGCAGCAGGGGGCATCGGCGCCAACCATGAAAAATGAGACCTTAACCATTTGCTAAACAACAGCAGTACTATTTTTCCAAACCATTACTAACAAAAATCTCTGAAATGCAGTATCTTTAACTTCACACACAATGGCAGTTGCTGCATTGTGTTTCTACGCATTTGTATGAATGCGTATTTCTACAGAGACAAAATCATTGTTTTAAATCTAAAAGATTTTCAGAATATGTCAACATTTTATTCATTGTGTTACTTAGTGTTTTGCTGATTTGTAATTATTTGTGAAATTTACTAGCAATTTATGAGTGGAAACTGTTTAAAAGGAAATCCTACACCAAATGTTTTTCAGAGTACAGATAAAATAGAATTCATTCCTATATATTAATACATGGCCATGTTTTATAAATTTGTTCCCTCATTTTAGTTAAATCTAGCCAACCATTCACCTAAAATGTGGGAACAAATTCTTAATTTGTGACGATGATTGCTTGTTTTTCCCCCTGAATGTCGTGTCCTGGAGTCCATACTTTTCCGCCTCAGATTAAAAAATTAAAAAACGGTAATTGAGATTTTATGTTTCACAAAATGACTTTATATCTTACAATTGCATTGTCCAATTTCAATTTTAAATCTCAGAATTGCAATTAGATCTCTGACAACTTAACTTATATAATATGTATTATAAAACGGTTAGTTCCTGTCCTTGATTCTGATTGGTCAATAGTTGTGTTTTATTCACAATAAAACATGACTATGACCGCTTCACCCAACGGTTCTGTGTATCACTACACAACACCCTTAGCAACCACTCTTAGCAACGTAAACTGTTTGTTTTCAATTGATATTGTTCATTGAAGCTTACTGTATTATTTAGAAGAGTATCGTGAAAAAAACATTGAGTGAGCGAGTTTATTACCTGCATTCAGATTTAGCATTTTCCTTCAGGTCAGTCCTATGTTCATAATAAAAATCTGTTTAAATCTCTGATGTATTATCTTGTCTTTTTAACAGTTAAGGGGTTTTCCCTTGACTGACAGAGCTAGTCAAAGCATTTGTCAGTTGCGTCTTCACAACAATTCAGTCGTTTCAATGTAAAAGTCTTCGCTAGTGACTGACACACTCATTAAGACCGTCTTTGCCGCATCTAATGGCGTAATAATGCAACTTCTGTTGCTGTTCACGGTCAGGGACTATTTTTCCGGCGGAAGGAAGGCTTTTAGTGAGACTTTACTTCATGAAAGTTGCATTGATACATATTTTTGGCTTTAATATTTGTATTGTGTGGTAACCATTTTATAAGTAAGCAATAAGGTACTCGAGGCTAGTGCTGTATTGTGAATAAGTCACGGCTGAAGGGGTTGCAGGCACTCCGCTTATTGCTTATTGCTTATTGCTTACTTATATATAAATTATTATATATATAACAATTTATTTTCAACCTTATATATTTTATCTTACTTTTGCTTTTTATATTGCCATTGGTCACTATTGCTCACATTATTTTAAAGTGCTAACTTTTATCGAAAATGATTGAGTTCTGGATTTGTGCTTTGCCTTTGTAAATGGTTGTCAATGTGAACACTCATTGAAGTTTAGGGTGCAGTAATTATAATCAACTAAATTTATATTAGAAGTATATGGGAGGTTCTTGCAAGGTGTACAAGTTTGTGTGTAAAATTGCTGAGAGACTGCGAGCCACTCTGTCCTCTTTCTGTCACTTGTGTGAGGTACTGTGATCATTCTCTGAATGATAAGTTAAATCATTTTGTCATTCTTGCTGACTTTTCATCTGTGTATCACAGAGTTCAACCACAAAGCTGATATAAACCCCTGTCATGTCCTTTATATAACAAAACACCATCCACACACACACAGGGATCCAGAGTCTCTAGAGAATGACGTAATTATAGCTTCAGCCAGCTTTGCGGGAGATTAAAAATTAGCATACATCCCATGCTGCCCCATTAACTATTACTTGCACTTGCTGTTGGCAAGAGACACACTAATAGACACAAATACAAACACACACAATGTCCTGCCATTGCTGGAGGAAACGGGTCAGTCAAGTTGCCCTTCACTGAGCCTAGCCGAGGTGATGTGGGGAGAAATGACAGAAAGATGGAGCATGAGTGAGTAAACAAGAGGGGGAGGGCGGAAGAGAAATTGAAACAGTCGCTTTTCACTGAGATGATTAGTCAGGAAGAAATTCATTCATGAAGTTAAAATGACCTAGTTTTCTCCACTCTAGTTTTTCTCACTGCCCTCCAGTGTAGGAAACTGCCTGTTTGATTATTCCATGAACTCCTCCCAGCTCCCACCACATACAGAAAGCCTAACATCTCTACAAGCTAACATCGCCAGTTACTGACAGTAGCACACTCCAACTGCCCGATAATGCACTGCAAAGTGTATTTCACAGAGTATTCAGCAGAGGTGATTCTAGGATTTCAATATTAGGGGGGCTCAGGCCCCAAAAAGGGTATGATTTAAAAAAAAAAAAAAAAATTAATTTAATATATTGTTTTTATACTAGTGTAGGCATGAACAATACAGCAGGTTTTAAACTACCTATCAAGTCAATCCCTGAATACTGAATTAATTTCTAATCTTTTTAAATAACCAGCTAATATTCATTAAGAGTACAGACAAAATTTATATTACTGGTCAGATTGCCAAATGTAAAGTGTAAAATATTCTTTTTAATATATTCTTTTTCAAATACATGTAATGTTTTAAACACTATAACTATGTTTGTGCAGTAAAATTAACTTTAAAGAAGATCTACATTTCTCATTTTCATTCAATGGAGATAACATGGAAAATGTGCCACGCTTTAGTGGAGGATTTCTGTCACAAACACAGTTTTAACATTAAAATAATATGAAATTAACAATATAACCACTAGATGGCTGCAGAGGACCACTCATTTGCCATTTCCACTCCCTTTTATTGTTCTTTTCGTGTGTTTTGCTTTTGGATTTATTATAAAATTAATATTATAACAAATTTTATTTTATTTTATTTTGTTATTTAAATTTTATTGCACTGAAGTATGAAGTCTCATGCCATTTAGATTTCATAAAAAAACATATGTAAACTGCATTATATAATGTCCCTGACTGTAAACAGCAACAGAAGTTAACGTACATTATTACGCCATTAGAGTATGTCAGTCAGTAGCGAAGACTTTTACATTGAAAAGACTGAATTGTTGTGAACACGGAACAAGACGCAACTGACAAATGCTTTGACTAGCGCTGTCAGTCACGGGAAAACCCCTCAACTGTTAAAAGGACAAGATATTGCAGCGGACATTTAAAAATATTTTTTATTATGAACGTATGACTGACCTGAAGGAAAATGCTAAATCTGAATGCAGGTAATAAACTCGCTCACTCGATCTCTGTCTCACAATACTCTTCTACATAATACAGTAAGCTTCAATGAACAATATCAATTGAGAACATACAGTTTACGTTGCTAAGAGTGGTTGCTAAGGGTGTTGTGTAGTGATACATAGAACTGTTGGGTGAAGCGGTCATAGTCGTGTTTTATCGTGAATAATCAGAATCAAGGACAGGAACTATCCATTTTATAATACATAATATAAAATAAAATAATATGTAATTATATACATACACGCACATTACATATTATTTAAATGTAACATATATATATATATATATATATATATATATATATATATATATATATATATATATATATATATATAATATATTCATTTAAAAAAGTATATAAGTATAAAAGTATAAAATATAAGTATATTTTGTCATTATAGCCAAAAAAGTGAGGTTCTGCAGTTATCCCGTACTCTGTGTGCAGGAAGAATACCGTTTGGGAGCCTGTGAATCAGAACACAGCTGCACACACACCGAGCACAGCCTGTTTCTTTCGTTTCTCAGCACTGGTAGCTCAACTGTGTATAATTAATCCTGTCTCAAGCAGAGTGTTAAACTCTATTCTCACTAAAAAGTCCTTGGAGAAGCCTATTAACTCACTTCATAACCACACACATTCAGGATTAGTGACTGTACTGAGAGGGCAGTGGTGGGACGTGATGCGAGCAGAACGAATAAAACGTGAAGCATCAAAGACGATCACATGCACAATAGAACAGTAATGGCCCTGTGCAGCACCATTCGGCTTTGTGGGTTAGCACCGACATTAAAACTAATTCACGCTGACTTGGCTAGCCTTTTGCTAAGCCATGACCACAGTGACACTCTGTTAACACCTTACTATACTGCAGTACTTTACTTTTATGCTTCTGCTACATATGTACTGTTCAATTCCATTTCTAACTACATAAGATAATCTATAAGTATAGAGCTGTTCTTCCACATGTATCTCAAAACGCATTTGTGCAAGATGGCGAATAATTATTGATTATAAATATACTAGTTTGGGGTCAGTTAGATTTTTTTTTTTTTTTTTTTTGAAGAAATTAATATTTTTACTCAGCAAGATAGTATTAAGTTACAGTATTTACAGTAAATACAGTATTTTCTATTAGATATGAGTCTATACAAGCAACATTATTTCTCTACCATCTTTTTAGAAGGTAAACACATTTTTTCTGTGAAATGGTAAGAATCCATGTTTATAAACATTTCCGTTCTCTTGCCCACAGCATCTAAATCCCGCCCCTGCAGTGAGGAGTACCGTCGCATGCCTCCGCCCAAACCCAAACGCAACCCCAACACGCAGCTCAGCACATCCTTTGACGAGTCTTACATTCAAAACCACAGCAGCAAGGTTAAGTCTGCCTCTCTGCCACGACAACACAAAAAGAAGTCGGCGTCTCAGAATCAAAGCCCCGCCCCTGCCACCGACGATGAGGCGGAGCCTGTTTATATAGAGATGGTAGGGAATATCCTACGAGACTTCAGTCGAATTGCTGGAGCTAATGGCGACGAAGAGGATGACCAAGGTGAAAGTGTGTATGAGGAGATGAAATATCCTGCCTACGACGATTTACCTTCATCCTTAGACCACGGCCAGTCACGATGGGAGCAGTGTCCCACACCTTTGGTGCCGGAAGTAGAACTTACACGACCCACCACTCCACGTGGTTCACTCTGTGACATTCCCGCCCCGTTCCCGAATTTGCTTTCCCACCGCCCTCCTCTGCTAGTATTCCCACCTGCACCAGCCCAGTGTTCCCCCAACTCTGACGAATCTCCTCTTACTCCACTGGATGTCACCAAACTGCCTATGTTGGAGAATGTCGGAATTGTTAAACCTGGTGCATCCCCAACTAGCGCTGACCCCGGACCACAGCTGGAGGCACAGCATGTGTCTGGTAAACACCACCACCATCATCATCATCATCATCATCACCATCATCATAAGAAGTCAGCAGAGACTAAGGAGCAACAAACAATCACAGCATCAGGACGGTCCTCCGCTCCACCCCTGCCATCTGCTCTGTACAAAAGCGGTGGGTCGTCCGCGGCGCACGGGTATCCACGGAGCCACTCCGCCTGCCCGTCCCCCGTCAGTATGGGTCGTGCGTTAACGCCACTCACCCTGAAGCGCCCCCCGCCGTACGATGCTCTCATGACCGGGACGATTCCTCGCAGCGCTTCTGGAGTTCCACATGGATCACGTGAAAGCGGGCGGCTCTCGAATTCCTCTAGTGTGCACGGGGGCTCCATGCAAAATGTCTCCACTGCTTCGGGTTCAAGCTCAGGGTCGGGAGGTCGAGGCTGTCGCACACCAACCAGTCCTCTGGATGAGCTCAGCAACTTGTTCACTTCCGGACGCAACATGCTGAAGAAAGGTTCTGGAAGCCGCAAGAACAAAGAGTCAGCAGATGGTGAGTGAAAATAAATGTGTAACCAAATTTAAAAAAAGAGTTTGGGGTCAGTTTTTCGAATGTTTTTGAAAAAAGTCTTTTATGCTCATCAAGGCCGCATTTATTTGATCAAAAATACAGTAAAAACAGTAATATTGTGAAATATTATTAACATTTAAAAGAACTGTTTTCTATTTTAATGGATTTTAAAATGTAATTTATACCTGTGATGACAAAGCTGAATTTTCATCATTACTCCAGTCTTCAGTGTCACATGATCCTTCAGAAATCATTCTAATATGTTTCTTATTATTGATTGAATCAATGATGAAAACAGCTGCTTAATATTTTTGTGAAAAACATGACCCAAAACTTTTTTAAAACAGTGTAAACTGTGCAACTTTTATATGTCTTTCAATTGAAATTAAATGATTGAAGCATGTTAGCAGCAGCAGTTTACCAGCTGGGTAATATTAAGAAGATAATAATATACTGTATACACAATGTTTTGGTACCATAGTGGTTACTGTGATTTTTTAATTGTTTGATATTGGATACAGTATAATAGGATATTTAACTGTGCATTTCCCCCAACTTTTACATATTTCTTGAAATGATGATTACCACAAAAATGTCAACTTTTCACTCTTTTTCTTTTAAAAATAAGGAATCTAGGTTACAGTGAGACACTTACAATGAAGGTAAATGAGCTGTTGATTGAGTTTAAAGGCACAATATGTACGATTTTTGGATTAAAACATCCAAAAACCACTACAACATTGTTATATATTTTGTTGACTTGTGTACTCACATTATCCCAAATGTTTCCAAGAATAAGCAATTTTAAACAGAAACCATGGAAACACCAAAGACGCTTTAATATATTATGTGTTTTATTAGACAGGTGAGCAACTGTTTTGATACATTAATCGACAGAAAACTAATTATTGTTATATAGCTCAGCACAGTAAATCTTACTGTTTAAATCTCGTTTTACTACGAGTACCATGTTTTACCATGACTAATATCAATCTATCTTACTGCAGTGTGCAACAAGTGTCTCATAGTAGCCACCGAGCGAACATACAGCATTATAACAACTTTTAGCACACAAATGTATCTAATATAATAAAACAGAACTGCTTTACTCCACATACGCATGACCGGAAGAAGCGGACGCGGTCGTCTGCGGCATAATAAAAGCTCAATTGCTCTCGAGCCGTGTCATGTGTCGCGCTCGTCTCTCATTAGCAATCGCTCCAGCGGCCTTGTTCCGCTCCAACGGCTTACAGCCACACCCTGCTTCATACTACAGTAATGTTAATAAATCTTTAATACATTAGCTCATCCATGAATATGATTTCTGCCCGAGTCTCGTCAGATTCTTGAAGACAACACCTCCCATGATTCCGCGAAAATCAAAGCATCAGCAAGCTACGCCTTTGTTTGAATAAGCGACCTCTAGTGGTGAAAAATTACATATTGTGCCTTTAACTTGTATTGAACACGGGAATATTAATAATTAAATAATTGTCATCTTATCAACATATAAGCAATCAAGAAAAAGTACTTAAGCCTTTAATTAATTAGATCCACACATTTTAAACCCAGTGAATACTGAATTGTTAGGGTTAACTGAGAGATATCTGGAGGCGATTGGTAGCCATCTCAGTTACAACTTCAAAGTGAGGGATGTTGTCTTATAGAGCAAAGCCTGATTGGGTTTAAAGAGCCTGTGTAATCGTCTTGAGAGCTGCAGCTAAGGACTTTTTTCCAGTGTTATTTTTTCTCGTGTGTGGAGGAGAGATGGCTTTCATGTCCTATTTCCACGGTCCACTTCCATCACCCCAGGTGTGTCTGTGTGCAAGAGTGTGTGTGTTTGAGCCCGTTCAGAGATTAAAAATTGAGCGATCAACCTACGCACAGACTATTGAACATGCTTATAGTGCACAGGACAGAGAGAGCGAGAAAATGACCCAGATGCTTCCATACCAAACTGAGCCTCTTCAAATCAAGCTCACTGTTGATTGTGAAGGTCGCCGGATTGTTGCGTTGCAAGGGTTGTTGAATGGCTTTCTCATGAGCCTTTCAAATCATGATTAAAATCATTCTGAAACACTTAACAGACTAACGAGTCAAGGCTATCGTGTTGAACCCTCCACACACATCCACACAAATACACTCACACATTTACAATTTCATATTCTTTACATACCGTCATAAAAAGTCAAACCTCACCTCACTTCAATTTGATACACTGCACAGGTACACAAAACACACACACAGAAGCCGGTCAGTCTGTCCATCACAGTCAATTTTACGCTACCCAGTCCAGCAGAGAGACACAAACACACACAGGCACCTCCTGTCAGTATGTCTTCCACGGATCTGTGACTTGGGCTTCGTGCCTGACAGAGTGTGGAGGTGTGTGAGATTAACAGGCTGCCGGCATTAGTATGTGCATGTGTGTTTGCCTGACACACAGAGACAAAAGACAGAGAGATAGTGAAGAATCTGTCACAGTGATCCAAAACACACCAATATCTATTTACAGCTCAACATCACTCTGCTAAGATACACGGATGTGGCCACGTGTAACGGAAACTGATCATGATCTCACATTCAGATTTAGTCCTATAAGCGAGTCAAAAACCTTGCAGATGTTCTAGCTTCAAACTTTTAATATACACCGATCAGGCATAACATTATGACCACCTTCCTAATATTGTGTTGGTCCCCCTTTGCTGCCAAAACAGCCCTAAACCATCGAGGCATGGACTCCACTAGACCCCTGAAGGTGTTGTGTGGTATCTGACACCAAGATGTTAGCAGCAGATCCTTTAAGTCCTGTAAGTTGTGAGGTGGAGCCTCCATGGATTGGATTTGTTTCTTCAGCACATCCAACAGATGCTTGATTGGATTGTGCTCCTCAAACCATTCCTGAACCATTTCTGCTTTGTGGCAGGGCGCATTATCAAAGCCAATAATACGTCCTATTTATTACAATTAAAAAAAATTGTAAAGAAAAATAGTCATCCATTGATTGAATAAACCTTTTTTCTTCATCTCTACAGATCTCATATAAAAAGCTGCCAAGTCAGTCTTAAACTTCACGCTTGGGCTGTAATTGGGTATTTTCAGAAATACCCATTTAGAGATAAAACAATCGTAGACTGAGCTCTTCCTGTTCAGGCCAGTTATCCTGGTCCAAATCCTGTTAGGGAATTCTACTACAACTCAGCATGACACCATTCGGCGCCAGAAAGACATACAGAGTCTGAATCTGTGCCAGTGTCAAGTGGCACGCAATAGTGTTTGTGCATTAATCTGTCTTAAGTATCAGTCTAATTTAAATGTGATATGAGTTTGTTTTTATTATGCCCTACAGTGCCCATAAATAGACAGCAGTCTACTGTTAAGCCTTAATGTATGCAGCTGTATTTAAATTCAGTAGTGCTTTCCCTGCAGCACTGAATAGCTTAATAGTTTCTAAAATGCAAGTGTCTGAGTAACTTCACATACTCTAAGGTTACATTAGCATATACTAATAATGATCCCACGCATTTAATATATTTCCTCATCATTATAGCTCTGAGGTTGGCATACATTAGCATAATTTAGAAGCACAGAAGTGCTTACATTGTGCCCTGCTGTGACAGAGAGCTGATCCGAGTAACATGGATCATAATGGCAGATCAGGTTCTCAGTCAGGCTGAAAACAGTCAATATGATTGAGAAGAAATTCTGATCAAGATCTTCCAAGATTGTGCCATTAAACAGCGACAAACTGGCTCCAGCACAACAAAATACTGACATACATAGTATTATAGTTTCCATTATGACAATTTAATTCTGGCAGTTTCAGAGCTCTTTTATGACATCATTTCATTCTGCCTCTGTGGCATCAGGGATTCTGTCACTTCCATAACTTCTATATGACATCACTAGCCCTGTTTACACCTAGTATTAAGGCCTGATTCAGGTGAGCCAATCACAAGTGTTTAGTCGAGACATATTGCTTTAACAGTGATTTCACTACACAAACGAATGTTTTCATCATAACTAACAGTGCAAACGCGATGTAACTAAAGCCGCGCACACACTTAACGACTGTAAGGCCGATTATGAATGTAAATTGATACTTATGACTGATCGCGCTCAAAAGAGCCAGTTGCGTTCAGTCGGCGATTACAATCGGTGTTCAAACAGTGTGTGTAAGTATGTAAATCTGCTTCAGTCAAAGGAAACAATCGCTGTGTGTTGAGCTCAGTCTTAGAATGTTTTAGCAGTCGTTAAATGTGTGCCCAGCTTGAGAGATTTGTTGAATAAAACTGGAGTTTTGGTGCGAGTCACTGATAAACTGTTTGATTGACAGCTCCAGCGATTGTAAAGTGAGCGTTCTTTGATCGCTTTCTTTATATAATTTAATCACCGTTTAAATAACAGATTATTTTGATCCTACTAAGAGAAACAACGTGAATTTGACCATTTAGTCACTGGTTTGATTTACTGATACATAGACTGAATCATTACATATCAATCATTACATATCAGATCAGACATTAGAATTAACACAGTTACTTACACGTCGTTGCATTACTGTCGAGTTCATATCGTAAAAGTCTGTTTGCAAAGCCTGCACCGAATTGATTTACCAAAGAATCCACAGTGAAACGTACCAAATACAAATAAATAAAGCTCAACTGAGACATTCACATTGTTAAAAATAAATAACCATATTCCTAGCACTTACATCACTCACAAAGAATAGACAAAAAGCTATTTCTTAAATATCTGAAATTATTTTTTTTAAATATGTAACATTTTAGAAATCTTTTTAACATTTAGAAATATATTTTAAAGTTTGTTTCAGTCTCATCTATGGAATAAAAAAAAAAAAAAAAAAAAAAAAAAATTATATATATATATATATATATATATATATATATATATATATATAAATAAAAACTGCAACTTTATTTTTCCCAGTTGTAACTTTATATCTTGCAAATGTTACTTATGTTTTCGCAATATCGACTTTATATCTCACAATGTGACTTATATCTTGCAATGGGACTTTTTTATGTCACTTTTGCAACTTTATATCTCACAGTATGACTTTATGTCTTCTGTTTCTCCTCCACTGGGCCTGATTGCAACAAACGCCTTAAAGGGGTAGTTCGACCAAAAATGAAAATGTTGTCATTACTTACTCACCTTCAAGTGGTTCCAAATCTGTACAAGTTTTTTTTCCTCTGCTGAACACAAAAGAAAATATTTTAAAGAATGTGGGTAACCAGACAGTTGATGGCACCCACTGACTTCCATAGTAGGCAAAAAATACTATGGAAGTCAATGGGTGCCATCAACTGTCTGGTTACCCACATTATTCAAAATATCTTCTTTTGTGTTCAACAGAAGAAAAAAACTCAGGTTTGGAACAACATGAGGGTGAGTAAATGAGGACAAAATGTTCATTTTAGGGTGAACTACCCCTTTAAGATAAAAAAAAAAGTGCCTTAGTTGTAATTCTAAACAAATGATCACTAAGTTTGTCTCAAGAGGTTTGGTGCAATCGGCTGCTGATCTTTAGATTCCTAAAAACAGAAACTGACCTTGGAGATAAACTACAACCTTTCTCTTGTTTGGCTCTCTCCTGCTGTGCCTTTTAGTCTTGTTTCAGTGGTGTAGTTTGTGTCCGTTACATCTGAGTGCCAAAAGGTATTTGGCTTGGCATTTCACTCTAACTGGATGAGGAGAACACGTTGGCTGCTGTTAGCTGAGGAGCCTTGTAGAACAATCTGACCCTGTGAACACTGACAAGAACACACTCCTGCCAACACGCACCTAAAATCCCCTCCTCTAATGGACTCACATTCACACACACATACGGACAGATGAGTGTTTAAGCAGGCTATATCCAGGCATTGACCGTGTGCATGTTAATAAGTAAATATGATAAATTTGTCGCAGTCTTAGCATTAGCGCCCAACGCTAATGACAGTGGACACTAATTAAATGTAGACTAATGGAGCAGGACACCACAGACTAATGGGATTTCAGCAGACGTGGCCAGACAACATAGCGTGTGTGTGTGTGTGTGTGAGAGAGAGAGAGATAAAGTACAGCAAATAAGATTTTTGAGGAGCTATTTGAGACCAGAATGCAAAATAAGCTAACATTACCAATGTCAACAGAGGATACCAGGGACACTCTCAGTTTCTTTTATGAAAACACAAACACACTGTACGAGCATAATATATATATATATATATATATATATATATATATATATATATATATATATATATATATATATATATTTGTTCAGGAGTCAGACTACACTTCTTGCACTTTACTGTACAGTGCATCCGGAAAGTATTCACAGCGCTTCATTTTTTCCACATTTTGTTATGTTACAGCCTTATTCCAAAAGGGATTATATTCATTATTTTCCTCAAAATTCTACAAACAATACCCCATAATGACAATATGAAAGAAGTTTGTTTGAAATCTTTGCGAATTAAAAATCACATTGACATTATTATTCACAGCATTTGCCATAACACACAAAATTGAGCTTAGGTGCATCCTGTTTCCACTGATCATCATTGAGATGTTTCTACAACTTGATTGGAGTCCACCTGTGGTCAGTTTTTTTTGATTGGACATGATTTGGAAAGGCACACACCTGACCTGTCTATACAAGGTCCCACAGTTAACAGTACATGTCAGAGCACAAACCAGGCCATGAAGTCCAAGGAATTGTCTGTAGACCTCTGTCAGGCACAGATATGGGGAATGGTACAGAAAAAATTCTGCAGCATTGAAGGTCCTAATGAGTACAGTGGCCTCCATCATCTATAAATGGAAGAAGTTTGGAACCACCAGGACTCTTTCTAGAGCAGGCCGCCCGGTCAAACTGAGCGATCAGGGGAGAATGGCCTTACTCAGGGAGGTGACCAAGAACCCGATGGTCACTCTGACAGAGCTCCAGCGTTTCTCTGTGGAGAGAGGAGAACCTTCCAGAAGAACAACCATCTCTGCAGCACTCCACCAATCAGGCCTGTGTGTAGAGTGGCCAGACAGAAGCCACTCCACAGTAAAAGGCACATGATAGCCTGCCTGGAGTTTGCCAAAAGGCACCTGAAGGATCAACAAAGATTGAACTCTTTGGCCTGAATAGCAAGTGTCATGTCTGGAGAAAACCAGTCACCGCTCATCACCTGGACAATACCATCCCTACAGTGAAGCATGGTGGTGGCAGCATCATGCTGTGGGGATGTTTTTCAGCGGCAGCAACTGGGAGACTAGTCAGGATCGAGGGAAAGATGAATGCAGCAATGTACAGAGACATCCTTGATGAAAACCTGCTCCAGAGTACTCTGGACCTCAGACTGGGGTGAAGGTTCATCTTCCAACAGGACAACAACCCTAAGCACACAGCCAAGATAACAAAAAAGTGGCTACGGGACAACTCTGTGAATGTCCTTGAGTGGCCCAGACTTGAACCCGAATGAACATCTCTGGAGAGGTCTGAAAATAACTGTGCACTGACACTCCTCATCCAAACTGATGGAGCTTGAGAGGTCCTGCAAAGAAGAATGGGAGAAACTGCCCAAAAATTGGTGTGTAGCATCATACTCAAAAAGAATTGAGGCTGTAATTGATGCCGAAGGTGCTTCAACAAAGTATTGAGCAAAGGCTGTGAATACTTATGTACATGTGATTTATTTGTTTTTTATTTTTAATAAATTTGTAAAGATTTCAAACAAACTTCTTTCATGTTGCCATTATGGGGTATTGTTTGTAGAATTTTGAGGAAAATAATGAATTCAATCCCTTTTGGAATAAGGCTGTAACATAACAAAATGTGGAAAAAGTGAAGCGCTGTGAATACTTTCCAGATGCACTGTATGTTTATGATTCACTAAAAGAACCGGTTCATAAGAGTCATTCGTTCAGGAGTCGGACTACACTGGTTGCACTGCACTGTATGTTTCTGATTCATTAAAAGAACCGACTCATAAGAGTCATTCGTTCAGGAGTCGGACTACACTGGTTGCATTTTACTATATGTTTATGATTCACTTAAAGAACCAACTCATAAGAATCATTCGTTCAGGTGTCAGACTACACTGGTGGCATTTTACTGTATGTTTATGATTCACTTAAAGAACCGACTCATAAGAATCATTCGTTCAGGAGTCGGACTACACTGGTTGCACTGTACTGTATGTTTCTGATTCACTAAAAGAACCAGCTCATAAGAGTCATTTGTTCAGGAGTCGGACTACACTGGTTGCACTTTACTGTATAGTTATGATTCACTTAAAGAACCGACTCATAAGAATCATTCGTTCAGGAGTTGGACTACACTGGTTGCATTTTACTGTATGTTTATGATTCACTTAAAGAACCGACTCACAAGAATCATTCGTTCAGGAGTCGGAGTTCACTGGTTGCACTGTACTGTATGTTTATAAATCACTAAAAGTACTGGCTCATAAGAGTCATTCGTTCAGGAGTCAGACTACATCGATTTTTTTTCTTGCAATCGTGAGTTTATATCTATATATAAATCTCAGAACTGCGAGAAATAAAGTCAGATTGCACGAAAGAATTGTGAGTTATAAACTCATAAGTGCGAGATATAAACTTCAATCAGAAAAAAATCAGAATTGAGAGATTCTGTGTTATACGGTTGTAATGCTGCATGAACTGAAATGAACTGAAGTAGCTCATGACTTTTATTAGCATAAGGCTTCAGTCACACACACACACACACACACACACACACACACTGATGACATAGTCTGATGTCACCTTCAATTCATACGCCCATAAGTGTCAGACGATATAGCTAAGCACACATCTATATGGGCGATACAGATACGCATTCAGATACTCTTGCCAGCTGAAATAATTGAAAAGCTTTCATCTGTTAGTAAAGCAATTTCCCTAATGTCTTCAGAGCCAGTGAAAGACGTGATGAATGTGACTGCTAATGGATCCCCTGTGAGGGGAGAGAGATTAAGAAAGAAATGGAATGGAAAATAGAAAAATAAAGGGATTGACTGTATGAAAGATGAAAAGATGGAATATAAAAACAAAGAGATGTCAAGTTTAAGCATAGGTAATGTGTAAAACATTTTTTCTCTTCATTTTCAATATTTATTGAATACTAATAATGTTCATTACACAAGCAACTTTGTAATTTAATAGCTCAATGGAACTGAATGCTAGCATTCTACTTGCATATTGTGCAGAATAAACTATAGGGCGCTGTAGTGATGACATGTTTTTGTAGGCCAACCCAGAAGTTAGCATCACCCTGGTTCCCTTGGTTTTTGTATTATTGGATTGTAGTCTATAAACTACATTGTGGTCACATGACCTTAACTTCAGTGTGATGACGTTTAATGTCCCTGACAACCTCTGTAGTTCCAATTAGCCATTAGCAAAAAATCTCAAGGAGTTAAGTTATTTTGGCTCAGTAGTGACACCTAGCGGTAATATATTGTACTGCAGCACTACCACCAAGAAACTGCAATCATTCTCATAAAAACAGATATACTGCATACTGAAATCTCTACCTCTTTTTCTCTCTTCTAGGTGAAAGCAAAGGCAGAAGTGACAGTAGGGACAGAGCCCTTCGTAGCTCTTCTCCGAAATCACAGGATTGGGAAACACCCACAGGACAATCAGCCACACCCACAGCCACGCCCAGTCGGTTTGGCCGCTCTTCCATCAGCCCGACCACCATGCTTGGGGGTGAGTCCTGTCCATGTCACAGATAAGCAGATAAAAAGGATGCCGATTTTAGATACTCATTTAACACATTCTCTTCCTTTTTAGAAACAAAAGCCGGGTGTAAACTTGGTCGCTCCGCATCCACGTCAGGAGTCCCGTCCCCTGTGGGAACGCCCCAAAGACACACCCCCGATGCCTCCGCCCAACAGTGCGGGACCCCGTTCCAGGTACAACCCCCTTATTCCTCAGATTGAGCGAGAGATCGCATGCGTGTGGAGTTCGGTTCCTGTCTCCGTGTCTGTCGATCTGCCCGGCAGTACCGTCATGTCTTTGACCTTTGACCCCACTGCTGTGTGTATATCCTATTCTGTCTGCTGCTTCTGCTGCCGTGCATTTTGTTTGGCTCACGGCGTTCATCGTCTGTCTATGTAGATGCGTATGTGTGTGCTGTTTGTGTTTGGTCCAGATCAGGGCTGCCTTCCCATCATGCTCTGAAGAGGCTCTCGCATTTAATTTGTCCTCTGTGAGTTTATGCCAAGAGATCCACAATCAGGGTTTTATGTATCAGGCAGTTTTAGCACTTGAGAAAATCTGTTCTGAATGTGAATGAGAAGCTCTTCAGAGCGCCGGCGGACAGCTTTGCTCTTGACCAACAGCATCCTCAGTCTGTGTCTCGACTCTATCACAATGTTTCAGATGTTGTGGTTGGGTTCCTCAGATGTACAGACATCAAACACAGAAGCTGTTAATGCCATAAAATGGTGGGGGGAATTTTTTTTCTTAAAAGACAGGATCCCAAATCCAAAGTATAGACATCATCATGACTTATTTACCAAATTGAGTGAAATATTGACACTTACGGCACTGCTTGAATCATAACACAATGGACAAAATAGCGTGCGTATATACATCTATTAAAGGGTTAGTTCACCCAAAAATGAAAATAATGTCATTTATTACTCACCCTCATGTCGTTCCACACCTGTAAGACCTTCGTTCATCTTCGGAACACAAATTAAGATATTTTTGATGAAATCTGAGAGCTTTTTGTCCCTCCATAGACAGCTACGCACTTTGACACTTCAAAAAGTTCATAAAGAGATCGTAAAACTAATCCATATTAATCGAGTGGTTTAGTCCATATTTTCTGAAGAGACTCGATCACTTTATATGATAAACAGTTTGAATTTAGGCCTTTATTCGCACATAAACATTCATCAGCTCGCACATCAGTTGTGGTAAACAGAAGTTTAAGCATCTTTGCTTGACGTGTGAGAACCAATGAGGTTTATTCTCGTGTTATGCAACGTGTTTGAGCTTCCACAAGAGGTTTGTTCTCGCGTGTCAAGCAGGTTTGGTTAAGCCTCTGTTTATTTTCCCTGATCAGTGTTTATATGTGAATAAAAGCCTAAATTTAATCTGTTCATCATATAAAGCAATCAAGTCTCTTCAGAAAATTTGCACTAAACCACTGGATTCATTTGGATCAGTTTTATGATCTCTTTATGAACTTTTTGAAGCGTCACAGTGGTAGTTGCGTAGACTGTCTATGGAGGGACAGAAATCTCTCAGATTTCATCAAAAATATCTTAATTTGTGTTCCAAAGATGATTTTTGGGTGAACTAACCCTTTAAGGCTGCCAAATGATTAAAAATATTAAAATTGCGATTTTTTTTCTATAGGCTCACCAAGGTTATATTTATTTGATATATAGAACACCTGTATATTTTTTCTGTTTTAATCACGTTTACTTTACATAAGCTTGAAATCTTTAATAGAAAGTGCCATGAGTAAAGTACCCGTTTAAATAAAATAAAACTGTCAGCAGTTACAGGCTGTTTGATGTGTGTATATATGTATCTAGACATGTCATATGCTCACTCCTATTTGTCTGTGTGGCCTTATTTGAGCAGGTTTTTAGAGCTACATTGTATTATGTACAAAAATCCTGTAATAATCATTCTGTTCTCCACGTCAACATCACTTTCACAGAGACTGGGGAGTCAGTTACACAACTCACTACACAAACTCACCAAGGCATGTTCTTTATATCACAACTGATGAAAGCTACTGTGAACATACCCACTCCAGTAATAATAATATAAAATACAAAACATATATAAATTACACAATGTATAGCCATACGATTACACTCAGAAGATTATAACACAAAACACATTTAGTATGTTTAGTATGTCTGATCTACTCTCACTCCCCAGTTGTGTGTTTGATTGTTAGCAACTGTAATTGAACTAACCCAAATAAATCTTAAAATCGAGGGATAAAACTAACCCCAACAAAGCAAAAATCTAAATAAAACCTTGTCAAAATTATGTCTTCTTTTCCACGTCCACTGTACTTTCTGTGTCTGTCTGCTACTTCCTTCCTCAAAAGCACAAATGTGTGTGTGCTGTATGTGTATAAGTGTGTACTTGTGTGTGCGCGCGTGTGTGTGTGTGCATGCCTGAAGTATATGCTCTGTTACAAAACCTAGTCGGTAAAACCTCATTTTATTTAAGCAACTTTGCTACGTTGTTTCTAAAACCTTGTTTTGCCCAAAATTTAAGGCAGTGTTGCATGTATCCTTATTATAAATAACCTCAAATCTGTGATATTTTAGTATTATTTAAAGGCACAATATGTAAGATTTTTGGATTAAAATATCCAAAAACCACAGTGTTATATATTTTGTTGACTTACATTATCCCAGATGTCTCCAAGAATGTTTAAATCCAGAGAAATAAGCAGTTTTAACCGTGTCCGTCAATGACATCATACCCACGTTACCCTCGATTTCCGGTTTTATTTTGTAGAAACCATGTTTGGATACATTAATCGACAGAAAACTAATCATTGTTATATAGCTCAAAACAGCAAGTCTTATTGTTTAAATCTCGTTTTCTTGATTTACAGCGAGTACCATGTTTTACCATGCCTAATATCAATCTCGCTTACTGCAGTGCGCATTAAGTGTCTCATAGTAGCCGCCGAGTGAACGCAGAGTAGCACTATAACAACTTTCAACACACAAATGTATCTAATATGATAAAACAGCACTGCGTTACCCCACATGCGCTTGACTGGATGAAGCAAAAGCGCATAATAATCAAGAGAGTAATCGCTCCAGCGGCCTCGTTTCTGCTCTGCTTCATACAACAGTAACATTAATAATCTCATCCATGAACATGATTTCTGCCCGAGTCCCGTCCCAATTCTTTTCCACCAGCTGTAGACGTGAAGAAAACACCTCCCATGATTCCACGAAATCAAGGCGCCATCAAGCTACGCTCTTGTTTTGAATAAGCGACCTCTAGTAGCGAAAATTTACATAGTGTGCCTTTAAATACAAATATAGTATTTATTAATATTTTGAAGTAGCTTTCAGTTTCCATTTTCATTTTGGTTTAAGGTTTAGTAATTTTGTTATGTGCTTTTGTTATTTTTATTATTATTATTATTTTTAAATATTTCTAAATAGCAGTAATTTATGTTTTTAGTAGTTTTAGTACTTCAGCTTAAACTTATTTCAGTTACTTGCAAGGCAACATTTCAAATTTTTTTTAAGGTTAAGTTTCTAATCTAATATTTATATTTCATTTATTTAACTTACAAAAAGCAATTTTTAATAGTTTTAGTTAACAATAATAACACTGCATCAAATAGCAATTAAAAATAGATTTTACTGAATATGTGTGTACTACTCTTTAAAGTCAAACAGCTTCTCAAACAAGAAAAAATGTAGGGCGGGACTTGATTTGGTCCATGGGGAATTGATTGGATGGTTTAGTTTGCTATTGCTGTGATGTCATGTGAGTGACAGACTGTCCCGCCCTCGCTCCAGTGTCATCAGAAAAGAGAGATGATGTTGCTGCGAGAGGGAGGGGAAGTTATTTTGATTAAAGGTTATGAGGGCACATGAATTTTCCATGGCTCATCAATCAATTTTAAACTTGACTTTAAATTTATTAGAGTATCACTTTGTTAGCTTAACAACATTATAACAAACTAAAGTAAAAGTGCTTCACATAAGGAGTGCCATTAGTATGACACATGCTCAGTCAGTCAAAACAGAATGCTGTCTTAGAAGACAGCTGACAATGTATGCAGTGAGTCAGCTCACTAGGTATTGTAACAGAGCTCTGGTGTGCGCTCATGAGATTTTGTGTTGCCTCTGTAAGTGTTTATTGTTTTAATCTGTGTTTGTACAGGTGCATGGGCAGTTTAATATCTTTGTACACTATTAAGATATTGTGGTATGTGTGTGCGAGAGAATTAAACTGAACGGCAATACATTCTGACACCTGACTTCAAATGAAAATGAATTATTAAACACATCATTTATTATTAAAGAGCGCTGTTAATGGCTTCACTCTGAAAAAAATATATATATGAGGGCTGCAAAATCAAAGCCAGCTCTGCATGCACCAACATTGTCTCACCCTTGCCACCCATTAGATGCCCCCAATGCCCTGGGCATGTGGGGACAGCACCATGATGGAGATGATTGAGAAGAAACGTCACCTGTGCAAGGAGATAAAAGCCAGGCAAAGACCACCAGACAAAGCCCTGTGCAAGCAGGACAGCATGCCCATCCTGCCCAGCTGGAAGAAGACCAACGGGGGCAAAAAATACGGGCCCCCTCCGTACTCCACCCAAACCACTGTCTTCTGGGACACTGCTATATAAAGTGTGACCAGCGAACTACAGCCATGGAGATGCACAAACTGAGGGGGCGTGTCCAAATATTGATTGACAGCTAGCAGGAAGCAGGACTACGCAACATACACAGTGAAGGATCCTCAAATCTCCCTGGTTTCCCATCACTGTTTATATTTGATATTTTTATATTGAAGATAACTGTCTTAATATTAAATATGATTAATATAATTAGCGGTTTTATAAAGAGGAACTCTCTAAATGAGATCTAAGAGTGAAAATAGTACACTTTTAACCCATGAGATGATATTTGTCCTCTTCTAAATGGTATTTCTATTTATTTTCTATCCTTTTTTTGGGGGGTGTTTCTATATTTGGCACTCATCCGTGTGTCTGGGGAAATAATCTATAATGTATGGTGAAATATGTGCAGTAATTCCATTGAGAAAACACCATTGTTTTTGATGCCTATGCATTTGGTTATACGGCATGGATGGCGCTTTTGTTCATTGTCTGTTTTTCATATGGAGAGTTTATTTGAAAATAATATATTTTTGGTGTCTGTACTTTAAATGTCGGATTGTGGGTTGTCAGGCCGTTGTTCCTATGAATTCTGGGTTGGACTTGAAGGCGATCGGCTGAGTTGTGAGATATTAGGTGGGTTTGATTAGTCGGACTGGATTATGAGATAACTGGGTTATTAAAGTATGGATCGGGCTGTTTTATAAGGTGGCTGGTCAGATATTGAGTGTGCAGTCAGATAAACTGTGAGGGAATTTTCTGTTTTGTGAGGTCAGCTGGTGCATTTCAATTGTGAGTGCTGTAAACTCACAAACACACACTAATATCAGCTGCTTTATGGCCTAACATTTGGTGCTGTTCAACTCCTTTCTTGAATGTTCAACCTTAACAGCTACATGACAGTCATACACATATTAAAAATTGTAAAGAAATTAGCGTGGGCGGTTTGCACATGATCAGGGATCGAATGATGAAAATTCATACATCCGGTCCTCTAGCATGTCAGATAATAAATCTCAAATACAGACGCTGTCCTTTTATGAAGCACTATGCAGACATACTGTCAGTTTACACACTCATATATCATTGTGACACAAGTCAAGGGCAGGCAAGAGGCAATATCGTACTGAAAAGGCTCAGAAAGAAAAGACCAGGCCGTCATTTACTCTGATCAGATGCTGTGCATCCAGGCTACACCCATAGCTTTACCACACAGTCAAAGAGCCATGCCAGTCCTTTTAAGCACACTTGACTTTGTCAACTAGTCATCATAAGCACTTGAACACTAGGATGCCAAGCACAGTCTTGAAACGACAGGAGAGTAAATGCCTTTCTGTGCATGTTTAAGAATGATTCTGGAATCAGATCAGATGATTTGGGCCAAGAAACATATTAAATGCAAGTACAGAAACGTTAACGCATTGTAAGCGCATGGCAAGTGTGGCAGTAACAAATCTTAATACTCAGGATAGCTATAGAGTGCTGTAGGAATGAGTCCTAAAACCCGGAATTGAGTTAGTGTATTAAAACTTCCCGTTCCATCATGTCGAAGTCAATGGGATTTTTGAATGGGTTTGTGGTTAACACAGGCTCAAAATACTTTTATCATTTTATTCTAGGACATAAAATACATTAGTAATGCCCCACTTGTGATACTTTAACCCCCAGTTCCACAGACATTGCTTAAGCTAGTCCTAGACTAAAATGCATGTTTGTGCTGTTGTAACTTGTACTGACAGATCTTAAAATATGTCAGCGCCATTGTTTTGTCTCAGGATGTACACCAGTAATGCTTTTTTCTAGTGAACATTTATAAAAGATACTTAAATGCCCTAATTGAACTAAGGATTAATCCTGGCTTAGGCTAAGCCCTGTCTGTGAAACTGGGCCCAAGTGTCTTGAAATACTAACAAGTTGCAACATTAAACATCTTGCCAAGTTGGAAAACTCATCTTCTCACCAGTCCACTTTTACAGCCGTGTTGTATTTATACTTGTGCTCTAGCAAACTATTCTAATTTAAACTTTCCAACATGTAGATTTTAAATAAAGATTAATGGTGGTGACATTAGCCTAACTTTAGCTTTTTTACTTTTGGCAGTTACATTTAGACTTTAAAATTCATAAAAGCTTTGTTCAAGATTATCTTGAAGAACAAAACATTTAAGAATCAAACTTTTGGTCACAGACCTTATTTTCTCCAATTATCCAAAAGTACATGGAAAAATCCTATTGGCTTTTTGTCAAGGGAACCAGTGTGATGCTAACTTCCGGGTTGGCCTAAAAAAAAAAAACGTCATCCCTACAGCACACTATAGTGTTATTTTCAAATGTTTGCCATTAAATAAGATGAGTTGTTATTCAAGTAGCTTGCTAAACATGTTAGCAAACTATTTTACTATCTTACTTAACAACATTCTCTTCAAATTGTTGCTCGGCCATAATGGTAGTTGACCTGAAAGAGAAAATTGACCATTGAGGAAGACTCGCTAACAGTTTATGCTAACAGTGCCCCTTGTGGCAAAGCTTAGAATGTGATGTCTTTCTGCATTATTAATTGTAACATTTCAGAACACACAGTGTTGGGTAAATTACTCTAAAAAGTATTACTAGTTACTAATTACATCTTCAACAGTGTAATTAGATTACTGTACTAATTACTCTCTAAAAAGTATTGGATTACTTAATACTTTCTAAATTCCATATCAACCTAGACCAGTTGAACAATACAAGGAAAAACTGCACTTTTTATTCTTTCAAATAAACAATATACAATAGCATAACGTTACATTCAAAACATACATTAAAAATATGTATTTTAAAATTTAATTTAGATGTTAAACACACTATTGTTTAATATAGAATTATTATATAGCCTATACAGTAAGTAATGTAATTACATCAGAAATAACTAATAAAATTACATAAATTACATAAAAAGTAATTAAATTACAGTCATTAGATAGTAATTACTAATAGTTATTAATTACACCCAACACTGAACACAATAATGTGAGAAATCAAGCATAGCATTCATGTACTTGCATAAATATGTTTTTGGTCTTAAAGGGATAGTTCACCAAAAAAGAAACTCATCATTTACTCACCCTCATGTTATTCTAAACTGGTACGACGAAACAAATTTCAGAAAAAGTAGAACACATAAAATTAACACATTTTGAATGACATGAGCTTGAGTAAATGATGACTGAATTTAAATTTTTAGGTGAAATATCCCTTTTACATACTAGGGAAAATTTAAGGATGGCTTTGAGAGATGGACTGTGCCCTTTTAAGAGTTCATTTACCACTAAATGATTATGTGAAATAGCCAATGAGCAGTGATCAGGTGTTGGTGTCATTTAGCAATCGGCTGGCTGTGCTGTCAGCGATTTGAGGGACCAATGCAGATGTTTATCTGCCAATTAAAAATGGCAACACTAACTCTGTTTTACACTCTAATGTACAGTGGTTGCCACTGAGACACTGTGCTCTGTAGTTTTCTGCGCTGCTGTGGGCGGGGCTGTGATGTCATGCTGAGATGTATTCAAGCCACACCCCTAAAGATGGGGCCGGTTTTCTAAAGCCCCTCCCCTCACTGCCATCCCCATCACACAATCACACATCTTAACCTGCTTATTCAACACATACTTGACATTAAACCAACACAGAGACACTCATAAATGTAAACCATGTACGAATGCACATAAAATACAGGCACTTTTCAAAAAATTGTATCAGCACATGTTCACATACACATGTACAAAGCTGGCATCCAAGTATAAAGCATTGCCTTGGAGACCTGGGTTCACTGTGACTTAAAGACTTTAGGAGGGGGCTTAAAGGTCAGTAGAATAATGTCAAAGGTTTACAAATGATGGTAAATAATCCTACTAACTAACAAAAAGTCACCACAACGAAATTATACACAACAATGTAATAGTTAGGGGGGAAAGGTAAAAAACCAAAAACAGGGGGTGCTAAGTTTCGCAGACCCCTAGATGCAGTAGCGTAATTCACCAGTAGATGGCAGTAACAGCATAGTGTGCTTCATATGCACTGCATTCCAATTCACAGACTTTAACTGTGTGCTACAATTAAGTACTTCACTGGAGAAGGGAAAGTACTTTTGAGTGCACTGCATTGACATTAACACATTACAGTAACATGAATTACCTTCAATTCATATCTTAAAACCTTCAACATAAAAAGCAGGAGTAATAGTAGTATGCTAGTACTGAGCAAAATTAAGTATATCATCCAATCATGCTGTCTATTTTCAATTTACCATGATTTGGGATGCACAAATTCTAATCTCAAATACTATATAGGATGCACAGTATACGAACTGGGATGCAGCCATACAAAGCAGAATTTCATCATGTTATTATAGTGAATCTAACCATCTGTCTTTATAGTTTCTAAATGCTATAAAGATTAAAAGCCAAAATGGAAAATTCAGGTTTCTGGGGGAATCTGACACCATTTAGATCTTTGTATTGCGAGTTTAGAACAGTTAGAGATCTTGGTTCCAGGCGTATATCACTCAACATAGTGAGCTCCTAGAGTCACATTCATGGAACCTGAAATGAAGCCAGACAGGTTCTAGAACACTTGTGATGCATTCTGATTCTAATGTGAAATGTTCTAGAATATTTTGTGGCATATTTTGAGAATGCTTCAGGAGTTTGTTCTTTTACCACCTAAAATGAAAGAGCCAATTATTGTTTCTCCAAAGTCTTTTGCAGTAATTTTCCAGTGCACTTATATTTTACCCATACAAAGGGATCTTCTTCTAAACAAAACGTTTAGTTTCCTAGATGTTGGAGAAAAAAAAAAAAAAAAAAATCAGAAAATTAATCAGTGTATACTTCATAATTCAAAGGAACGATGATATTTAAGGTAACTTTTCAAATCAAACAAGTTCACATAGTGGTTGACACACAAACACTTTCATTGACACACAATCTGTCTTTGCAGTTTTGAGTTTTTGCAGTGTGTAAATATTCTCTAGTTTATTCAGTGGACGCATTTGTTGCACTATGGGAGTGTAACATAAGCACAGTGGTGTCCAAGTGTGTGCGCGTGAGTGTGTGTGTGTGTGTGTCTCTTTTGCACTCAGAGTGTTGCAGTCTTTACCTTTTCTAGTATTTTTATTTTAGAATGTCAAAAAAAAAAAGTTCAAACAAAAAGAGTATGCTTATTGTATCACTGTTTTTCTTTTGAATTATTTACAGAGTATGACAGAAATAAATACATATGTTTTTGCATATTGCTGTCTGGTCATTCAGGTTTCAAACACTCTTACAGTCAAACCACAATTTATTCAGACACCTTGAACATTTCATTCATTAATACAGTTTATTCACTATAGTTTAAAAAAATAGTAATAAAATATGACAAGATCTCAGAGTTAAACTGTGTCAGAAAAAATAATCTTAATTATGTCAGATAACACTTAACAAAACATGGTCAGGTCAAAGTGTCTGAATAATTTTTGGTTCCAAATGTTTATCAGTTTTATATAGTCCACTGTATGAAGAATTTTTGGGTATAATATGTCACAGTTTACTTTATTTTGCTATCCTCACTTACATAAATGAACTACAGTGTCCTGCACCCAATAGTAAAAATATATCAAAAATGTCTGAATAATTTTTGGTTTGACTGTACATGCTCACCAAGTCTGCATTTATTTGAACAAAAATACAGTAAAAACAGTAATATTGTGAAATATTAGCATTTAAAATAACTGTTTTCTATTGTAATACATTACAAAATGTACTTTATTTCAATTGTAAAGCTGAATTTTCAGCATCATTACTCCAGTCTTCAGTGTCACATGATCCTTCAGAAATCATTATAATTTGCTGAGTTCCTGCTCAAGAAATATTTCATATTGTTAAAAACAGTTGTGCTGCTTAACATTTTTGTGGTAACTGTGATTTTTTTTTTTTTTTTTTTTTTTTCCCCAGGATTCTTTGATTAAACAGCATTTTTTGATTAAACAGCATTTATTCAAAATAGAAATAATTAGTAACATTATAAATACCTTTACTGTCACTTCAGATAAGTTTAATGTATCCTTGCTGAATAAAATTAAGTATGTGTAGGCTAATTTATTAAAAAAAAAAAAAAAAAATCTTTACACACACACACACACACACACAGTGAATAATAACATCACACTCCCAAGGCAGACATGAAAAAAACTGATGAATGACTTGATCTGTTCCACCCCTGAAGTTACCCAGTTGGGTTAATTCTACTTAACCAATCTTCATGACATTCTAACACTGCAACTTTGCAAATAAATAGACAATATCTATGATCAGGGATCTATAACCTGATGCCACAGGAGAATCATTGTAAGAACCTATTCGTCTCTAGTTCTTTAATGGTGCTTTAAAGAACCCAAAAGAAAATCGTCCTACACAACAACAGGCCTACACACACTTACAAAATTTAAAATGTATGTATATTAACAACCAAAGTGTGTGATAGAATTGTTAACTAACCTTGTCTGGGCAAGAACTAATCCACATTTTTATCTCCAATCATGACCATATTAAGCAGGTGTTGTGTCAAATACATTGAGATCCCGTTGGCTGACTGAACCTTATTCAGTGCCTGAATAGAAAGCCTGCATTAATGAATTTATGTTGTCTTATCTACAAAAATATGTAAATTTTATATAGCTATAGAAATTTAAGCAACATGTATCAAACATCTTTCTTTATGAAGTAGGTTGTAGTAAGCTAATTAGCCTGCTAGCTTACCATACAGCTAACAATTAGCCTGATTAGCATCACATTTAATTATTTGCCTGATTGGTTAGCTTATTGCTAACGATAAGCCCAACTTTATGTCAGTAGACTAACTCTAACAAAATGTATTGTTAAATGTTATAGCCTAAATTATAACTAATTTATATATTTTTATATAATTTATAGGCGTTAAATTTATTATTATATAAGTTGTCCATCAGCACCTAACTTACTGCTCAAAATGCACATTTTTAGGGAATATAGCCTATAATTAATGGTAATGTAGCCTATTTTAGTACTTAAACCATCAAAGTGCACGTACCCATTTAAGTGCCTTTCGTAACTGTGGTTTTTCTGTATAATTTGTATAAAGTTTTAAACTCAAAGCATTCCCGAAGGATAAATGTTTTAGGACTTGAACACTACCAAAATGGAACACAAGATGGCAGTGTATTTTATCAATCAGCATTATTCTCAAATATTAAAGGATAATATCGCCACAGTGCGCCATGTGAGCGTTCGTGCGTGCAGTCCGGTGCAGATATGACCACCACCAGGTGTAGGTTACATGGAAAATATCCTGTCAGCGATCACCAGCATGCACTTTAACAGCACACGTTTATTTCCCTCCACAGACCAAGTGTTTCCACTGTAAGTGCAGAAAGTGTGTGTGCTGTCCTATCAAATGCATGTAAGTGTGTGTGTGACGGCCGTTACCCCAGGGCAAAAGCCTGTTATTTACTTTATAAGGGCATTCCTTCACTTACACCTCCACCAGAGAAACTATTCATGCGTTCTTCTATATGTTACCTCTCTTTCTCATCCTCTCTTCCTTTCTTTTGCTTCTGACCTCTCTTTATCTGTTCACAGCATGTCTGTCTCCAACCCTTTCTTCTATTATTCATCTCTCTTTCATTCATCACTTTCTCCATTTTTTACTTCAGCCTTCATACCCCCTCCCAAAGTTCCCAACAACAACCCAAAAACCCTCATAGTGAAACAAAAGTGAGAGAGTTTGGGGCAACGTGAGGCAAGGGACCGTTTTTTTCCCCTCTAAAACTTCAGTTCTACCCCTGAACCCACTGACCCCCCATACCCGCCCCACACACTCACACACACACCCACCCGGCGGACTAATCCAGGCATTTATCAGCCCAAATAGAGGCACAGATAATCATTCCACCCCCATGAGATCACCTCGCTACCACCCCTGCGAGTGTGTGTGGATGCATTTATGTGTTTGTCTTCCCCTCGAACCTCAAAGAGCCACACAAAGGACACAGGAAAAGACATGACATCTCCTTAAAACAGAGCACAGGGCCTCTAAATGAGCCTCAGACTCCTGAACGAGTCTCCAGAGTGAGGCTATAGAACAAAGACATGGTTTATTCACTGAGCGCAGAATACTGGGTGTCTTATAGCACAGAGACAATATGAAGACTCTATCTGTGCTGTGTGATTGTTTTTCAATAAAAATATGATAAAATAAGATCATATTTATACTTTTCAGAGAAATACAGGTGTCTATATATATACACCGAGATCAGGCATAACATTATGGCCACCTTCCTAATAATGTGTTGGTCCCCCTTTTGTTGCCAAAACAGCCCTGACCCATCGAGGCATGGACTCCACTAGACCCCTGAAGGTGTGCTGTGGTATCTGGCACCAAGATGTTAGCAGCAGATCCTTTAAGTCCTGTAAGTTGTGAGGTGGGACCTCCATGGATTGGACTTGTTTGTTCAGCACATCCCACAGATGCTCGATTGGATTGAGATCTGGGGAATTTGGAGGCCAAGTCAACACCTCAAACTCTTTGTGCTCCTCAAACCATTCTTGAACCATTTTTGCTTTGTGGCAGGGCACATTATCCTGCTGAAAGAGGCCACGGTCACCAGGGAATACCGTTTCCATGAAAGGGTGTATATGGTCTGCAACAATGCTTAGGTAGGTGGTACTTGTCAAAGTAACATTCACATGGATGGCAGGACCCAAGGTTTCCCAGCAGAACATTGCCCAAAACATCACACTGCCTTTGCTGGCTTGCCTTCTTCCCATAATGCATCCTGGAGCCATGTGTTCCCCAGGTAAGCGACAGATGCACCCGGCCATCCACGTGATGTAAAAGAAAACATGATTCATCAGACCAGGCCACCTTCTTCTATTGCTCCGTGGTCCAGTTCTGATGCTCACTTGCCCACTGTTGGTGCTTTCGGCAGTGGACAGGGGTCAGCATGGGCACCCTGACTGGTCTGCAGCTGCAGCCCCATATGCAACAAACTGTGAAGCACTGTGTATTCTGACACCTTTCTATCAGAACCAGCATTAACTTCTTGAGCAATTTGAGCTACAGTAGCTCGTCTGTTGGATCGGACCACACGGGCCAGCCTTCGCCAGCCCCGATCAATGAGCCTTGGCCACCCATGACCCTGTCACCGGTTCACTGTTCCTTTCTTGGACCACTTTTGATAGATACTGACCACTGCAGACCGGGAACACCCCACAAGAGCTGCAGTTTTGGAGATGCTCTGACCCAGTCGTCTAGCCATCACAATTTGGCCCTTGTCAAACTCGCTCAAATCCTTACGCTTGCCCATTTTTCCTGATTCTAACACATCAACTTTGAGGACAAAATGTTCACTTGCTGCCTAATATATCCCACACACCAACAGGTGAAGAGATAATCAGTGTTATTCACTTCACCTGTCAGTGCTCATAATGTTATGCCTGATCGGTGTGTATATACAGGTGCATCTCAATAAATTAGAATATCATGAAAAAGTTTTTTTTTTCTATAATTTAATTCAAAAAGTAAAACTTAATTATATTCTAAATTTATTAGACATAAAGTAAAATATTTCCAGACTTTTTTGTTTTCATTTTGATGATTACAGCTTGCTGCTCATCAAAATCAAAAAATCAGTATCTCAAATTATTAGAATATTTAATTTCAAGTTCTATTAAATTACCATTCTCAGGGTATAAATACTGGGTTTAGGTCAGTAATCCCAACAGCAGTCATGGGGAAGTCTGCTGACTTGACAGTTGTCCAGAAGATGATCATCAAGACCCTCTACAATGAGGGTAAGCCACAGAGGGTCATTGCTGAAAGAGCTGTGTCAAAGCATATTCATGGAAAGTTGACTGGAAGGAAAAAGTGTGGTAGGAAAAGGTGTACAAGGCTTGAGAAGATTGTCCAGCGAAGCCGATTTAAGAACTTAGGAGAGCTTCAAAAGGAGTGGACTGAAGCTGGAGTCAGTCCATCAAGAGCCACCGCTCATAGATGTCTTCAGGAAATGGGCTACAACTGTCACATTCCACGTACCAAGACACTTCTGAACCAAAGACAACGTCAGAAGCGTCTTACCTGGGCTAAGGAGAAAAAGAACTGGACTGTTGCTCAGTGGTACAAAGTTCTCTTTTCAGATGAAAGTAAATTTTGCATTTCATTTGGAAATCAGGGTCCCAGAGTCTGGAGGAAGAGTGGAGAGGCACAGAAACCAACTTGCTTGAAGTCCAGTGTGAAGTTTCCTCAGTCAGTGATGATTTTGGGTGCCATGTCTTCTGCTGGTGTTGGTCCACTGTGTTTCATCAAGTCCAGACTCAACGCAGTTGTCTACCAGGAGATTTTAGAGTACTTTATGCTTCCTTCTGCTGACAAGCTTTATGGAGATGCTGATTTCCTTTTCCAGCAGGACTTGGCACCTGCCCACACTGCCAAAGGTACCAAAAGCTGGTTCAATGACCATGGTGTTACAGTGCTTGATTGGCCAGCAAACTCGCCTGACCTGAACCCCGTAGAGAATCTATGGGGTATTGTCAAGAGCAAGATGAGAGACACCAGACCCAACAATGCAGATGAGCTGAAGGCCGCTATCAAAGCAACCTGGGCTTCCATTACACCTCAGCACTGCCACAGGCTGATTGCCTCCATGCCACGCCACATTGATGCAGTAATTTAAGCAAAAGGAGGCCCAACCAAGTATTGAGTACATATAGAGTAAATGAAGGCCAACAATTCACTAAAAATGTTTTCTTTTTATTGATCTTATGAAGTATTCTAATTTATTGAGATTGGTGGGTTTTTGTTAAATGTGAGCCAAAATCATCACAATTAAAAGAACCAAAGACTTAAAGTACTTCAGTCTGTGTGGATTGAATTTATTTAATACACGAGTTCCACAATTTGAGTTGAATTACTGAGATAAATTAACTTTTCCAAATTAACTGAGATAAATTAATTAATTTAGATTATTATTTAATAAATAATATTAAAAAAAACAAATGGATATTTATTAGATTAATTTTATATTAATTCTAACTCTAATCCTAACCTTAAAACTCTTATTTCAACTTGCCAAAGTAAATTTTGACTAAACTAAATCCATTTAGATTGGGACCATTTGATTAAAAGTAATTGCAAAAATGTCAGATGCAATTTGAATTGCAACAAAATTCATGTGTCTTAAATGTCCAAACACTTTTTAACCCACTGTAGCTCAATAGTGTGAGCCTCTAGCTGACGGAAGGCTATAAAACACATTAACTTTAGACAAAAGTCTGTGAGGATGTGTGCACGAGTAAAACGACTGAGAGAAACACTAAAGATTTTACTTCCACACAAACAAGTCTTTCTCTCGCTCATAAACACAGACAATTAAAAACAAAAACACTCAGTGTTGCCAGCCAGAGGACTCAGTCTTTTGTGAGTCATCTCTGTCATCTGCTGGCGAGCTCCCTGCCTCGACATCACATTTTAGTAGACAAAGCTGACCCCCCCATGCACACCACACACACACACACACACTCAGCTGAATGGTCTGCCTGTGCTTTGATCTGTTAGGCTGTCAGTGCCACTTGTCCAGGGTTATGGGTGGAAGTAATGACCACAGAGAGTTCACTCCAGGAAGGGCACCCCTCCGCCCCGTCCACACACACTCACATCAGTGGGGTCATACGGGACAATGGGGTCAGCCCTACCACATCCACACACACATGCACACACACACCGACTTCCAAAACATGAAACTGACTCCTTATAAAAGATGCTGTGGGCCGTGATGAGGAAATTCGTCAAACACTTCCAGATCCCACACACACACACACACACACTTGTGTACAACTCAGTCTCACTCTCTTTCTCTCATTATAGCCAATAACTGATACAATGGCTAATTTGATAAAAAAAAAAGTTTGTTTTTTTTGTGCATGCTTTTAGAGATATCAGGAATCGAACATGAGGATTTAGAAAAGTTGAATATTTGTAAATGAAACTAACAGTCATCTGATTAAAAACGACTGATTGACCAATACAATAATTTAAAAACTTTAATAATGATCAATATGATGATTCTAAATCCGTAATAATGGTGATACAATAATAAAAATAATTAATGTTGACTAATACTATGATTAAAAATCCATAATATGCACTGATACAATAATATTAATATTGTTGACACTAATATTGACCTTTTACAAAACACTAATATAATTATAACCAGTACACTAATTTTAAAAAACAAATATTGATCAATAAAAACTTGAAAATATAATAAACGGCAATATTGGCAATAACTAAAAAAACAGTAATATTGATGAAAAACCATTATTATTAATGATGATTCTAAAACACTAATATTGACCAATACTAAGATTAAGAAACACTTATATTGGCTGAAACAATAATTAAAAACATTAATATTGACCAAACACAAAAATACTAATTTTCAGATTATTTTAAAAAGCACCAAAACTGACCGATATTGATCAATATGATCATTTAAAAACATTAATATTGACTAATACCAATCATTTTAAAAAGCACTAATACATTAATTAAAAACACCAATATTGAACAAACCTGAAAAAACATTAATTTGATTGATGCAATGATAAATGAAATCATCTCCTTGGAATTATAAGGTTCTATCTGACATTTTTGTCAAAATTGAGTTATTCATATATTCTGTGACAACTTATTTACATTATGTGATTTTTTTTTAATGTTATGTACATTTTGGGACTTTTCATTTAGAAAACAAAAAAGTTCTATCTACACAGTCGAATGGAATGCAAAAACTTTTAAGCTCAATATTTTAAAACTACTCAAAATGCAGATAGAACCTTATAATTCCAAGGGGACGAAATATAAAACACAATTAAAGCTGCAAGCAGCGATGAAAGGGCCCTCGCACCCGGGCTCACCTCCACCCGTTGGCCTTACAGGAAAACAGTGAACAGAGGGCGACATGCATGTAAGCGAGTAAATACAGGAGAATTATGGCAAACTTATTTCAAAGTGCCACACTTCCTGCTACCAACAGGTGGCACTTTGACTACAACTGTAACTGAATATTGCCATGGACATGTCTTCAGGTCAGAACTCAAATAAAACAAGTGAAGTTTGGACATGCCTGAGTTACAACAACTTCCTGTTTCATGGCGAAACATTTTTTGTAGGTATTGGGCTGTTACATCTGTCTACAGAATTTCATACCTGTACGTGAAACGTAGTGCGAAGGGCGCTTAATTGAAATTTTGTAGGTGGTGCTATCAAGCCATTTTGCCACACTTAATTCTGAAACCCATATCAGACGTAAATTTTCACTACTTCTGACGCGTGTGCAAGTTTCATGAGTTTTCAAGCATGTTTAGGCCCTCAAAAATGCGATTAATTTCGGAGAAGAAGAAGAATTGACCGAGCAACTACAATAGGGTCCTCACACCAACGGTGCTAAATATTGACCAATACCAGTTATTTAAAAACAAACAAACACAAAAACAGACCAATGAATAATAATAAATAACACTACTGACCAATATGATCATTAAAAAAATGCTAATATTGACTAATACAAATACTTTTAAAAGGCGCTAATGTTGACAAATACATTAAAGAACAAAATCAAAACAATAATTTAAAAAACACAAATATTGGCCAATACCAGTAATTAAAAAGATGACCAATAGTATTATGGTTATCAGTATTTCATATTTCTTTTTTCTTTGACTTTTGACAGCAGTAGAGTTTGTCTAGAAGACACTTTCTCTCAGGAGAAAGATCTAAGCAGGAGACTTCAGCAACTCTACATTTAATCTAATTGCTGTCACAGAGAAATAAGTTAGTTTTCTTTGTGTTTTGTTTTCATTCTGATTTCCTGTTCTGCTTTGCCTGAGTTCTGTTTGCTTCTTAGTTCCCTTAAGGGGATTTCGCACCGCTGGAACCTTTTCATAGTTCCTAGAACTATTGGCTGAAGTACCCAGATTTTACCATGTTCGCACTGCAGGAACTACAAATGATTTTAGTTCTAGGAACTCCTTTTGGGGGAACTAAATTAGCTCCTGCTTCAGAATAGGGTCTAAACCAGCACTATAGGAACAATCAGTTACATAAGTGTACGTTGACTGGTCAAACACTGGTATCCAGCATTTTTTAAAAAGCTGTGTAAATTATTTACTTCACGAACATGGTAAAAAGTGATAACGGCATTCATTTCTGATATGTAATACTGAAAGCTGTCATAGGAGATTTCCTCTCTTAGCCCCACTTTTTGCTCTTTCAGTCGTGTAAATTATGCGTTTACATATCTCCGTTATCATGAAAGCCACGACACACAACAAACACAGCTCCGATAACGGCATCCTCCATTCACCGGTTTTTATCGTTTGTAAAGGCCGCGCTTAAAGACGCCGCTGACGGCCGCTTCAGAGTTCCTATTGCCGGTGTGAATGCAACCAGGAACGTGGCCCGGGAGAGAAATGAGTTAATCCTAGTGGCTAGTTCCTATAACTGAGTCTCTAGAACTATTCAGTGCGAAAGCCCCTTTAGTTACTGATTACTTTCACCTGTTGTTAGTTACCTCATAAATACTCCCTGTATATTTAAGACCTTAGTTTCCTCAGTTCTTTGTTCCGTGTCGTAGCTAAATTACGTGGTTGTGTTGTATTTTTTCCTGTGTCTCCTGAGTTTTGTCATTAAAGACTGTATTTTGGATATCCGTCTTTGTGGTGCGCTTACTACTACAGCCACGCGTTACAGTGAACTTCTTCCGTATGTCTTCTGATTCTCAGATTTTCCCATGTTCCTCTTCATAAACCTCTTCTTGCATTTGTCCTCAAAAGCTCTGTGATTCATGTGCTGAATTACAGATATTAGAAACCACAGACACACCTTCACAAACACACATAAATGATGTGTTGTTGGACTTTCTGTTTCTGTCACACATACACACACCCGTTGGATGCTCTAAAGCGGTGTGCATTATGTAAGAGCGTGTGTGTGTATGTAGGTCAGTTGTAGCCCGTCTCCACGCGGCGTCAGACTGTGTAATGAGTCCTGCTGTTCTGTCTGTACTGGGCATTACATCATCCCAAGCTAAGCGGCCACACACAAACAGCTAGCTCCCCAAACACACTTGCTCATGTCTGCTGCGTGTTCATACGTCCAGTAAACAGGACGACACTTGTTGTTTTACCATCGTAAGAGTGACGCTTGCTTTCTGGTCTTGATTGCTGCATTACACCGTGACACACATCGAAACGCAGTCGTACCGCAACGCCCTCGTGTTTGGGTTTATGCGTATTTATTTGTAAGAATCCATAAACTGAAGGTTGTTTTGTGAGTTTGCACATGCATATGTATGTATGTTGCTTTGAAGCAAAACATCAAAATGAATGTCACATTTAGGGTCAAGGTTCAGAGGTCATAGGTGATGGAGCACTGCAGGTCTTTGATTGCTGTTTCTATTTGAAGCACCATGTGAAAATGCAGAGGAAACTCTCTCTCTCTCTCTCTCACACACACACACACACACACACACACATCAACACATTCTTTTCCCATGCTCCCAATGAGGAAGAAAATCACTACAAAATACACAGTTTCATACAATTGGCAGCAGTCAAATTATTTTTTCCTTTTTTTTTTTTTTAATTTGCAAATTTGTTTATTTATTTGTTTGATTATATTACAAACAAGAGCAATTTTTTTTTACAATTTTTAATTGCATGTAAAGGTGCTGTCTGAAGTTTCTGGACTGTGGATTGTTTTTTACAGGCTTTGACGATGTGTAATTGCATTACAACATCACAAATGAAGTTTTTAATATTTTTGTTTTTTAAAAAATGTAACACTATACTTTGTAGAGTTGTCAAAAGTACCGACTTCAGTACCAAGTCAATTTTAAAAATGTGATGCTTTGAGCGCTGTTGAGCGGATTCGTAAACACCTCTGACTGGCCATTGTGTTCACGCACTCATCAGATATGTCTGTGATTGGCTACAACTCGGTGAAGAGCGTCATTTATATCTATTTACAACATGCTTTTGAAGCGTTGATCATTGTAGCCAATCACAGACATATCTGTTGAGCTCGTGAACACAATGGCCAATCAGAGGTGTTTACGAATCCGCTCAACAGCGCTCAAAGCGTCACGTTTAAAATTTCAGTACTTCAATACTTGGTACTGAAGTCGGTACTTTTGACAACTCTAATACTTTGTGTTATCATACCTCTGCAGTAAATAAAACAAATTAACGCTGCTCTGTGAGTGTTTCAAATGCAACGTCTGAGGGAGTGACGGCAAATTTCACATCATTCCCTCTTCTGACTGCTGTAATCAATCTCTCTATATTTTTCCCCTCTTTTGGAAAGCTGTGGAAAAGCAATCATGGATTTTTTCTTTGCTATTGGAGTAAATGGAGATACAAAAATTATATTTGCTGTAGTCTCCTGTTCTCCATTATAGAAGTTTACTCAACTATGACAACTTCCCAGAAATGTGAAAAGGGTTGATTAGTGGCATTAATAAAATCCGAGAGGCTGCTCACTGCAGAGCCATGGGTGGAGCGTGGAGTCCAGCTCCCCCTCTCTGGATGTAATTTGGGCGTAATAGATAGAGCTAGAAGGTCCAACCACACCCTAACCCTACCCATAACTCTATCTCTCTACCCTTTAGATCCACAGAGGTGGAGCTGGACTGGGTCAAGCTCAACCCATGATGTCCAGAGAGGTGGAGCTGGATGTCATTTGGCTCTGTAGTGAACACCACTTGCAAAATCTCCATGATTGATTCTAAACAGGTTTCCCAAACACTCCCTGCATCCCCATTTTAGGTTATACTGATAGTCCCACCCCAAACCTGCCACTGAATCTTAAGCCGTGATGTCCTCTTACTTATGATAATGACTTAAGGGTGTTGCATATAAAGTCTTTGATATAATCCCTTAAACCGTTATGTGACAGCGACCCAGGTTTTGCCGTTATAAAATTCTATTGTTGCCATGGACACGTTATTTGTTAAAGGGTTAGTTCACTCAAAAATGAAATTTCTGTCATTAATTACTCACACTCATGTCGTTCCACACCCATAAGACCTTCGTTCATCTTCGGAACACAAATTAAGATATTTTTGATGAAGATACTGTTGAATAAACAGTATTCTCATCGCTTCATAAAATTAAGGTTGAACCACTGCAGTCACGTCGACTGTTTTAATGATGTCTTTAGTACCTTTCTGGACCTTGAAAGAGTTGCTGTCTATGGACGAGTCATATACCTCTTGGATTTCAACAGAAATATCTTAATTTGTGTTCCAAAGATCTTACGGGTGTGGAACAACATGAGGGTGAGTAATTAATGACAGAATTCTCATTTTTAATACAGATGTAATGTAATTTAATTTGATGTTTATGTGAATAAACGCTTAAATTGATATAAAGCGTTTATCATATAAAGCGGATGATTATATCCCGATAGAAGACTTGAATTGAACCTGTTCGCTCCGTGTAACACTAATGGTGACTTTTTCCAAAATATATGTTATACTAAGGAAAATTACACTTAAGGTGCTTTATGCAACCGGACACAGACATCCTTATACTCCAGAAAACAAATGAATAGTGCTCGTGTACCCACTAAGAACAGTTTTAACTTGATGTTTGTGCCGCACATGCTCAGTGTGCGCGAGAAGGGGCGCAAGAGTAAACAGAGATGAGGTTATATGGAAAGCTTGTGCATATTTTATGCAAATTACTAGCTGTGGTACTTGCTCTATCATTTAAATGAATACAGATTCATTATTAGAAGGAAAGAAAATGTCTATGTTTATGTCCGTGCGCAGTTGTCGCGTGAGAACTTCTTCTGCACACACAAATACACACATTTTCAGGCATTATTAGTGAATGAATCAAATGTTTTTAAATTGAACCTACATATTCAAGCAAGGAACAGTAACTCCCACATAAAAACATAACAAATATACATATATTACAGGCCTATAATTAAATCTCCAGTAAACATCTATCTTTAGTGCTTTTGCAGACTCAGATGCTCCAAATAGTGTGCTATCTGTATAAAAGAAGCAAAAGCAAAATCAGTATTAAATAAATATGTAAAACTAAAAATTCAAGCATTTAAATTCTTACACATTTAGGGGGCTTGAAATAATACAAGATTTAAAAAAAAACAAGTCAATGTTTTTCACAGAAAAAGGTGAAATAAAGTGCACAAACACTTGTGTGGGCCTACTAATAAGTCATGAAGGCAAACTACAATATTTATTAACAGTATTTAGCAGTATTTGGTTGTGTAAAGACACATAGTTAAATCATTGTGTTTCTAGTAATTAGCTGATCGTATCCCTCCATGGGTCGCAGTCTTGCATGTATTAGCCCATTTTTTGAATTCTATCTGTGTAATAGTGTGTGTTTGTTTTTGAGTGGATGAGTGAGCGTGTGTGTACGTGCCTGAGGAAATGTCTCCACCAGGAATGTGTTAAAGGGTTAAAGAGCCGGACTGTGTTGTTGGCATTGAGGTTGTCGTGGAAACAGGAGTGGAATGTTGAGACCTGCTGTCCCTGGTGGGGCCGCACTCAGAGCAGCCGTTTGTGTGGGTGAGTGAGTGTGTGTGTATGTTACTGAAGTGCGCAGGCCAGGGGTAACACATGCCTGGCGGTCGTCCTGGAAATCGTCCCACCATCCCGAAGGATACTTAAACACACATACACATTGATATTGCATTCACAGAGCATATACACTTACAGTTTAAAAAAGAAAGTATATTTAGTATTTCCTTTTAAAGTACTTTTCAATGTACCTTTCGTGAAATGAATAAACAGAGATTACTTACCCACAAAGTTAAAACATCTGCAGATTCTACAGAACCCATTACTAAGACGTTTTCCTATGTACCCCAGCACTTATGCGCTTGTTTATTAAATATTTTGCCTGATTTTGGGTTTCATCTTTTGGGCTTTAGTTCCACAGAATTTCACAGATTTCCCCCACAGTCAGCACAGAAAACATGAAAAAAATATGAGAAGATTAATTATGTCAAATGAAAGCCACAAAACAAATCCAAATCAAGCAAACATGGTAAAGACAGGGAATTATTCAAAACAAACCAATGATTGAAGATGAATTTGTGTGCTTTGCTGTTTGTGTTTGTTTTGGAGAAAGTGTGAGGAAATGCGAAAAAAAGAAAAGAAAAGAAAAGCTGATCAAATATGAAAACAAACCCAAATTTCAATGCATTTGTCTAAACCCGAAAATCAAAAGACTTAGTTTTCCCCAAAAGGCAATTTATCATCCGATTAAAAGAAATTTAAATTCAGTCTTTGATAAAGTATGCAAAAAATAAGAAAGGCAAACATTTCTATTCCCATTATGATTTTCACATTTAGAATAATGATTTAGAATGCACCTATACACTATAAAAGATGATTTTTCGAATTTTTTGGAGTATGTTTTACAAGAAAATACTATTTTAGTTATTTCACAGACACTTTACATTTATTTCAATGTGTTGTTTGTCATTTCTTTGTAAAATTTTGTGAAATTTCAGAATTTCTGGGTAAAAATAGTTCAAGAGTTCATCCTAATTTTTTTTTTCAGTGTGTGAATTATGAAAATGGCACTCAAAAACAGCTAAATAGAAAAAAAAAAAAAAAGTATGGGCAAAGTTAATGAAATGAATAATCCTAATATATTTACAAACAAAAACATTCACCCTTTTGAAGACAACCGCATTACTCTGGCAACATTGTTGTTTTCTCTGTTCTTTGTACTAGCTCCTCCTTTCCCTGAGGGCACCATTAAATGTGTCCCTGTTCTTTCTTGTTCTCATGATACCTTTTTACCTGTTATGAGCAAAAGAGATTGAATTGAGAATTGCTAGAGATGCACTGCATCTCTTTTTCAAGGTATAATAGTCTAATGTACAATTAGCATGATTATTGCTGAAGTCTTAAAGACCCCATGAAATCAAAACTGTTTTTGTTTTGCGTGTTTTAGACCTGTTAGCTTAAAGGTCATCTATATGTTTGTGTACATCTGAAAGTTGTCAAAATAAACGTCAAGCACAAATTTACGGTCTTTGTCTTCCAAGAAAAATTGACCAAAATATTGATAATCCTTGCAATTTTTGTACAATTTTTTTCCAAAGAAATACTCTCTAGAACCCCACCAATACCAACTACAAGTACACATCATGTTTTAACAGTGTGTCTTAAACTAAAGACTATTTGCTATTTCATTTTTTTTTTTGTTTATATATATCCCACCCCAACTTCCTGTTTTAATAAGAAATACATGAGCAACACCCCTTCATTTTTTTCACATTTCTTTTCACATCAATCTACACTCTATACCATAATAACAAAAAAAAAAAAAAAAAATACGTTTTTTCTTTTTAATAAATGTGCAAAGTTGTCACAAATCAGTTTTTTGCTTTGTCATTGTCATGATTTCTGTCTTGTGTTCCCCTGATCTTGGCTGCATCCAAAAATTGCCTATCAGGCAATGACTTGTAAGGCAGCGTTTGTTCATGAAGGCACCTCACGAAACTGATTTTAGATAGACTTCTGAGGCAGCGTAACAGTTTAATGGTCTACAGCAAAATAGCGCAAGCTTTGGTGAGAACTAAACAAATGTTTAATTACTACAGTAGTAATTTCTAGCTAGAAATTACATTAAAAGTGGAAAATGTTGGTCAAAAACGTACATTTACACACAAACTGACCAGCAAATGGAACTTTCGGATGCCATCTTTATTTTTCAAAAAGAATGGAATGGAAAGCACAGGATTGTGGGATATCAAAGGCAGCGAAGGATACATCTATGCTGCCTTCAAAAATCGATCAGAGGAAGGTATCTCAGGAAACAGGATGTGTCCTCCGAAGGCAGCATTTTCCAATTTTCGGACGCAGCCCTTGTGTGGACTTTTATGTTATTTCCTGTTTTACACCATGTTTTGTAGTCCTTTGTAGTTTTTCTTGTTAGTTCTTTGATTGTTCACAGGCCCTGGAAGTTTTCTATTTTAATATATTTTATAAAGTAATTTATTCCTGTGATCAAAGCTGAATTTTCAGCATCATTACTCCAGTCTTCAGTGTCACATGATCCTTCAGAAATCATTTTCGTATGCTGATTTGCTTCTCAAAAAACATTTCTTATTATTATCAGTGTTGAAAACTGTACAGCTTAACATTTTTGTGAAAACTGATACTTTTTGGGGGGATTCTTTGAAGAGTAGAAAGTACAAAATAACAGACCCTTTTGATCATTTTAATGTGAATAAAAGTATTATTTTCTTTTAAAATCTTAACTTCTGAATGATAGTGTATATGTTATAAAACTAATCTAAATATTTTTCCCCCCATGCATGTTTTAATTCACACACTACTTTTATACTGATTTATCTCATGAAACTAAACCTATCCAGGGTATGAAACTAAATCTCGCTGAAGTGTTTTGCGAGTGTGTGATATAAAAAAACATAGCTTCTACTGGCCTGGCTTACTCATCATTGACTCAAATTACCCTCATGCCGTTCGACCACAGCGTCAATCAAATAGACCCACACGCTCATACTAAGATTCCCGTCTCACACACATATTGAGGTGTGGAATGTAGCTTGAGATCTGATCAGAGACTTTACACTCTCCCTCAACAACACACACTACAGTGCTGTATGTGTTTGCTCGTATGTGTGTCTGTACTTTCTAACATTGTGACTTAGAGAAAGCAAAGGTCAGTAGAGCACCTCAGAACTGTTATACAACACACACAACATGTTTATCAAAGCACTCATGTATATCAGTTCATGACATGTCAAAGGCAGTGTAACATATTCCAAATGTCACTGTGTGTATGTTTATCTGTGAAGGCTCAGATTCAATGTTAAAGTAATATTTAGCTAACGATATACTGAAACCACAGTGCCAAGGATAACAGCGTGCCGCACACACTCATATACATATGCTATGATTTCACTCTCACGCCTAGCTTAGTTTGCCTTCTGTTAAAGCATCTTGATGACATCGCTTGGGCACAGGTCAATGACTTATAACGCGGCTCTTTTGCGTCATAACGAGGAAGGCGACAACATGTTCCCTTGTGGTTTTGTAACAATTACTGATGGCGACTTATGCTTGTGTATAATAATATAAACAAAACTAGCTTATGATTCAATCCAACATCTTTATCCTGCTTACATAACTGACAAATGCATCAAACAGTTGAGAACATGCAGATTGTGTTTTTAGCTCTTATTTCGCAAACTATTACGGTTAATCTCTCTCTCTCTCTCTCGATTTCTGTAAGCTATTGTTTTTATTGTGTCTTGGGACTCACAATGTCTTAAAGAGTTACAGCAGCTTCTGTCTGTGACAGTCACACATCTTTCTGTCTCTGACAATTTCTCTTTGTTCAGTTGTAGCCTAATGGCTAGAGAGTTGGACTTATAACCTGAAAGTTGTGGGTTCAAGTCTCAGTACTGGCAGGAAATGTAGGAGTGAATGTTTCTCTCATTTATGATTCAGGCAGCATTACAGGTCAGAAGTCAGACTGGGATTGGAACATTCAAAATATTTAATCCAGGTCCATCTGGTTGAAGATTGGATTCATCACACTGGTATGGAGATGGGTTAGTTGAGGCGCAGGTCTTCAGTCTGATCTGGCTGACTACGATAAACCTTGGGATAAACAGAGAGACTAATATTAGCATAGATTAGCGTAGATGTATGGGACTAGCTCAGGAAGTCCCGTACATTGTTCGGTTCCAGCTGTAGAGTTCCTGCAGCAGGGCAACTGGGTGACTGTGAGACGGCATAGTCGTGGGACAATACACCGCTGTTCCATTCCGAATAGAACTTCAAAAAGGTTCTCACCACTCAGTGACACGCCCACTGAGAATCCTGTTGAAAGTGCCCTAGTTATTGCTGAGTAACATGACGTCACATGCTAGTCGATAAGTTGAATCAACTCCACAGCAACTACATAAATTTATCCACTAACCATTCAGAAATGTCCAGATACATTCTAAAAGTTGTAACTTCTTCCTGAGTCTCTCCATCAGTGTCCGACTCCAGTTTGAACAATGTAAGGCTGAACACCGTTACCGAAAATCGTCGTTTTGGCTGTGCGAGATTCTCCAGCTTTGTTGTTGTTGAGCAACCGAAGCAGGAGCTGTTAAAGCCCCGCCCTCTTTTGGAAAGTGGTCCCATTTGCATTTAAAGAGACACACACTAAAATGGCGTGTTTTTGCTCACACCCAAATAGGGGCAAATTTGACAAGCTATAATAAATGATCTGTGGGGTATTTTGTATGGTGGCCGAGAGAGCTCAACGTGCTGCAAATGAAGAAAACACATGCAAATAGAAAAAACACCAGCAAATAAAGAAAACATCTTCATCAGTTTGACAACACATGTGCTGCAAAAGTCCACAACACATGCAAATATACAAACGCGCAACAAAAGTCCACAACACATGCAAACAGACAAACGCGCTGCAAAAGTCCACAACACATGCAAATAAACAAACGCGCAACAAAAGTCCACAACACATGCAAACAGACAAACGCGCTGCAAAAGTCCACAACACATACAAATAGACAAACGCACTGCAAATAGGCCTGCTCATAATGCACATACGATCAAAATGTTAACAAACAATAGTATAAACAAAAAAACTCACCTTTCAGGTGCACACCACGAGTAAACAATGAACAATCCCAGCAGTCCCAGACAGGTACGTCAATGTGTTCCCTATAACGTTTTGATGTGGTCTGTGCCAGTCCCGGCGCCAGGACAAACGATTTAGGGGTATTATTTTTATTATTTTTTTGATAATTTACTTGATTTTATGTCTCAAATCCCAGTCAATTTTTCACTGCAGAAAGTGAAACTAAAAACAAAAGTTTCATTTAATTTGTTGTGGACTTTTGCAGCGCGTTTGTCTATTTGCATGTGTTGTGGACTTTCTTCATTTGCAGCGCGTTGAGCTCTCTCGGCCACTGTAATTTTGAGCTGAAACTTCGCAGACACATTCTAGGGACACCAAAGACTTATATTACATCTTGTGGCAAGGGGCATAATTGGTCCCCTTTAAAAGTGCTGGCTAATGCTAATCATAAATACTCAGATTATTATTCACGTCGGCACTAATGATGTCTGACTTTGCCAGTCAGAGATCACTAAAAAGTACATTAAAGAGGCATCTTGTATTAAAAATCTTTATTTTAACTGGCTTTTTATTAAAGCAATACAGTGGATGACAATCGTCTATCGTCCCCCAGTGGCTTACATTATCGGCAGTTTAGTGTCAAGTGATTATTTTACATCAAAACAAAAGTTAATGTATGCCTTCATCTCCGAAAACATTATTTGTGTCTGGCATTTCATAATGAACTCAGACAAGCTCAATGCCGTCTTTTCCAGTCAGTACTTTTTTGTGAATTGAAATGTGTGCAAAGGATTGTGGGTAACTTAAGGACATGAAGAATACACTTGATGCATCCTTCAAAATGAGCTGAATGAAGGACGTGAAACGAAGGCTGCCTTCCAAGGATCCTTCAAATTGAGATGGCCTTCGAAGGCACTTGATGATGTGGCAGCCGAGATATGCAGCCTTATTAGGACACAGCCTTCCTTTTGAGAAGCACCCATACTGTTTTCTTGCCTATATAGTATGGAAGTACGCATATTTGGAGGCAGGGACTGGTTTAATGGGTTCTGTTGGCTTTAGATGTGTTGCATTGTGCCGCTCGTGTTTGATGTAGACAGGGTGTTACAAAAAGATCTCTTGCCTAAAAGCATTTCACACGCCGTATACCATCAGATCTTATTCTTAACTGACTATGGTCCAGTAATGGAGCTGTTACATCGAGCACTTCACTGGCATTTCAACTGCCGCACAAACACATTCACACAGATGATTTATTGTACGCGTGGCCCAAATTGACTCGGCACCCTGTGTGCCCGGTAAATCTCAATAGCTCACAACCGCTGAGGAATCCTTTGACATTACAGAGCTCAGAGAAGAAGTCCTGTAAGGACAGAAGGGCCTCGGGTATTAGCAGCAGTACAACTGTTTTTTCAATGACCCTGAACCAACTAAGAGATAAACACATAACAGCCTTATCAGAAAAGCCATAAATTTCAAATGTGTAGCTGACAGTAGACATCTGTTATGCGAGAAAACAAAGATCATGTAACCAGTGTGTACAGAATTGCATACTGTGTACTGTATTTCTGCAGTATCTAGTATGCATACTGTGCTTTCTGTATATGCACAGAATATCTGAAGGACATTTCTTTACAAATTACTTCCATTTCTTTATGATGGATGAACCGGAAATAATATCATTCTTTTTTTCTTGGACTACCATGAGATAATTCACTAATTTTTTTAAAAATTGAATAAAAAAATCAAGATGATAACTGGGTGCACATTATGAGACAACTATTTTGTTTGGAATGTTTATCTTTGCATAAAACAAACTGTTTCAAAAATTACATTTGTTGAAATATAATATGTTTCCCACTCATAATTATGAGTTTTTGGTGGCGTTTAACTTGAAAATCATCCCGGCGTGACTTGTGGTACTTTCCGATCCCGTTCCTGTGTCTCTTTGAACTGTTCTGACAAAATAATTGGGAAAAAAGTCAAAAATATTTCAATATAGATGTGACCCTGGACCACAAAATCAGTCATAAGGGTCATTTTTTTTTTTTTAAATTGAGATTCATACATCATCTGAAATAAGTTTTCCATTGATGTATGTTTTGTTAGGACACGACAATATTTGGCAGAGATACAACTATTTGAAAATCTGGAATCTGAGGGTGCAAAAAAATCTAAATATTGAGAAAATCCCCTTCAAAATTGTCCAAATGAAGTCCTTAGCAATGCATATCCACTCACAAAAATACATTTTTGATATATTTACGGTAGGAAATTTACAAAATATCTTCATGGAACATGATCTTTACTTAATATCCTAATGATTTTTGGCATAAAAGAAAAATCTATGATTTTGACTCATACGGTGTAATGTTGGCTATTCCTACAAATATACCCGTACAACTTATGACTGGTTTTGTGGTCCAGGGTCAGATATATATATATACAGTGCTCAGCATAAATGAGTACACCCCCTTTGAAAAGTAACATTTAAAACAATATCTCAATGAACACAAAAAAAAAAAAATCCAAAATGTTGACAAGACTAAGTTTAATATAACATCTGTTTAACATGAAAGTAAGGTTAATAATATAACTTAGATTACACATTTTTCAGTTTTACTCAAATTAGGGTGATGCAATAATGAGTACATCCCACAATAAAATCTACTACATCTAGTACTTTGTATGGCCTCCATGATTTTTAATGACAGCACCAAGTCTTCTAGGCATGAAATGAACAAGTTGGCGACATTTTGCATCATCTATCTTTTTCCATTCTTCAAGAATGACCTGATTTAGAAACTGGATGCTGGATGGAGAATGATGCTCAACTTGTCTCTTCAGAATTCCCCATAGGTGTTCGACTGGATTCAGATCAGGAGCCACTGAATCACTTTCATCCTGTTCTTCTTCAGAAATCCAGCAGTGGCCTTAGATGTGTGTTTAGGATAATTGTCATGTTGGAAATATGCACGACAACCAATGTTCCAAAGACATTTTATCTTGGTCTCATCACTCCAGAGTATAGAGTCCCAGCAGTCTTCATCTTTGTCAGCATGGGCCCTGGCAAACTCTAGGCGGTCTTTTTTGTGCCTGGGCTTTAGGAGAGGCTTCTTTCGTGGACGGCACCCATGCATGCCATTCCTCTGCAGTGTATGCCGTATTGTGTCACGGGAAATAGTCACCCCAGTTTGGCTTTCTACTTCTTTAGATAACTGCAGTGAACTTGCATGCCGATTTTCTTCAACCCTTCTCATCAGAAGACGCTCCTGTCGAGGTGTTAACTTCCGTGGACGACCTGGACGTCTCTGTGAGATGGTTGCAGTTCCATCTTTTTAAAAATTTTTGTACCACTTTTGCTACAGTATTCTGACTGATAAGTAAAGCTTTGCTGATCTTCTTGTAGCCTTCACCTTTCTGGTGTAAAGAAATTATTTTCTTTCTCAGGTCTTGTGACATTTCTCTTCCATGTGGTGGCATTGCTGACAGCATGAAATGGGAAGGGGTTTTAACACCCTTTTATAGTCAGCTGTCTGCTGGACACCTGTGTAATGAATAATTAGACTCACCTGTGGTTGAATTCTTGTTAAATTAGACATTTGTAGTCTAAAATTTAGCTTTGCTCCAGAGACTTTCAGTGGGGTGTACTCATTTTTGCATCACCCTAATTTGAGTAAAACTGAAAATTTTGTTCTCTAAGTTATATTATTAACCTCACTTTCATGTTATAAGTTAAACAGTTATATTAAACTTTTGTGTTTTGTGTTCATTGAGATATTGTTTAAAATGGTACTTTTCAAAGCGGGTGTACTCATGTACTCTGAGCACTGTATATAAGCAAAATATGCATTTATAATAAATTATAATAAAATAAACAATAATAAAAATATCAATGAAGTTTATAACTGCATAAAACATACTCTTTTACATAGAATAGCACACAGTTTATATTGTGCAGCATTATATTTAATTCTTTCAAAACGTCTCAAATGACCACTGCCTTTTCATCCCTCTTAATAAAAGAAATTGGCTAATATGTCATACAGCAGGGCTTTGAGGTCACATGAGTCCTTAGATTCAAACAGGATATCTTGGATTAAGCTGGATCATTTTGTTTCTCTGACCCTCAAAGGTGAAAGAACATCCCGTCTCTACAGAATAATCGTCTTCTCAAACCTTGTCCTCAGTGCGATACATATCACCTTTTCAGACTACGCACTAATCCTGTGTTTACGACTTGAGCTGAATGCTCGCATTCTACGGCATATCCCTTACCTAATCTGAGTCACACACGCTGAAACTGAATTACCCCCGATACGTCCCGTGTCCTGCTTCAGATGAGCGCCGCATGACCGCAGCAGTATTTTAGGACTGTTTGTACCCAAAACGCTGCTGATTAGGATTCAAGCGAGCTATATTTAGAGACAAACACACAGAAAAAGGGAGTCTGAGTCAAAGATCACGTATGGGTTGAGTGAAAACAACACTGAGCGAAAGGAACTTCGCAACCCCCCTCTTCCAAAACCACATCTAACATCCATTCAGAGAAAAGCGGCAGCGAAATTATTGGCGTGTGCGCAGCTGTTTCAACTGTATGTATCAAAATGATTTAAAACTCTTGACAGCACGGCTCGGCTTCCAACCAAAATTGTTTTTGTTCCCTCTATTGAAGTGTGCTTTAAAACTAGCGGAGGCCTGCCTTTAAATACATCTGATTATTTCGAAGTTTCATGTGGCTACAAACCAATCGCTCCAAACGTTTTGATTTTTAAAGCTAGCTAGGAAGCTATCTGTCAGTGCAAAGATTGGGCCTACAGTCACCGCTAACTCAAAGCTTAATGACTGTTTATCAGTGGTTTCGGCCTTACTGTTAATGAAAGGGTGGCCTACCACCTCAAGAGCCTTGTCATCTCCTCTTGGCCTCTGATAAAAGCGCCCGACTCGCCAGGCTTTGATAATTTTTACCCTAAAAAAGCTAAAACGTAAGACTTGGCAGTCAAAGAAGCTGCACAACAGACTTCGTCAGACCACTTGTTGTGCCTTCAGGCTTGAAAGGCATTTTAAGAGGCCAGATACTCGGCTGAATTAATGGTGCGTTTGGTGTCGAGCCTCTGAGGTGACCCACCGACTTACTGGAACTGTCCCCCCCCACCCCTTCACATTTAATTACCAATTATCTCATCGGAAATTCCTTGGAATGTTGGTCCAGCCATTTGCGACGTACGATTATGTTAATCGTGACCCTGAAACGGTCAGTTGGTCGCAGACAGGCGCAAGCATGCATGCCTACGAACAGCTCTTTTGCCATTTTCCCCTCCGTCTGAGTTCAGCTCTACCCTTCTCAGAGTCAGATAAGGACACATCTGCTGAGTATTATCCCCCAGACTGCCGTGGGGCCCCTTTATACATCAAGCCCTCACATACTGCACACACACATACATGTACACATGCACACACCCCCTCGTGGTTTTCTTCCACACTTCCACTCTTTGTGTTCTTCATTTCTTTTCTGCTTCCAATGCATCGCTCTACTTCAGTTTGTTATTCTGTCTCTTTTTAATCAAATTCTAACCCTATTTTTTTGATTATCAGCTCTACTTAGCTACTTTTTTCTTCTCTTTTTTACTCTTTTTCTTCATTCATGTCTCCTGCGTCCAGACCTGGAGGCCCCGGATAGTCCTGGCCCACCCAAACATGAGTCTGACTCATCCAATAGCAACCGCCTCCTTTTCTTACAGGAGGTACAGTACTGGTGGTACCATGGTGCAATTAAAAAACAAAGAGTGATACCATGGTACTTTTTGTCTTTTTTACTTTTCTTCATTTCCTGCGAGTGGTTTTTGCATACTTAAAGGGATAGTTCACCGAAAAATGAAAATTCTGTCATCATTTGCTCACCCTCAAGTTGTTCCAAACCTGTATGAGTTTCTTCTTCTGCTATAATATCCCTTTAATCATACACCATCTCAATCTCTCTCTATTGCATATCATATGGGCTCTTTGTTTAAAATAATTTATTATTACATCATCTTAGTTAAGTAGTAAATAGCATCATAAATTAGCAAGTTAGCATCTCAATGGCAGTCACAGAAAGTATGCAATTTGGAATATGCCATCTCTGCACATGGAGCTTAGTTCTTCTGCCAAGGTTTTTTAAGCCAATCATCAGAGCTGTAAATGTCATGTGACAAAGTCCTTTTAGCAATTTTAATAGCCCTCTAAAAATAATAGGGCACAGATATCCACTAGTCATTCTGCTTTCAAAACAATGTATTCTGTCACTAATGATTTTGAATTGCTGTCAAATGGAGAAAGATGGGTCAAAATTAAATTATGTTGATAGAGTTTAAAGTCGGCATGAAATCAAAATTGACCCTATTTACTTTGTTAGTGCATATTACTAGTCTTGTGGTGGACAATTAATCCGTGCAAGTTAATACACAGAAAAAAAATTGTTTGTCGCGGTAATCTTTAATCAAAATCTGAAAAGTTACTTCCGGTCTGGAATGGCGTTCCTTCTCTGATGACGTCAGTTTGATGGCTTGGGTTGAAAACGCTTAAACCACTCCCCTCCAACCGTTAGTCTGCTATGAGCGAGAGATGGAGAGGAGGAGCACTAAAGTAAAACCCTGCCCTCTATTCAATATTCTGTTTCACTTGGAAATACGTCACAACACTGGAGAAAAGTCGTTTGCAACTTCCGGTTCACAGGGACATTAAAGCTGCAGTCCGTAAGTTTTGCCTCTTTGTTGCCATCTCTGTTTGAAACCTGCAATTGCAGTTATTTGTGGAGTTATCACCTTTACATGGGTTGTGCCTCGGCATGGCTCCTCAGCGGATGAATCTAATGTTTGCTGTCAGTCTCTACGTTGGTGTTACATTGATTCTACGTCTTGAAGTATGACCAAAACAAGTAAGTAACATATCTGCCACTTTTGTTTTGACCAACTGAGAAAAAAAGCAATAAATTGCGTGACCAATTGTGGTTAAATCTAATGATCACTTAGATCATGTCAAACTGTGCAAGTTATTATTATGCTTTTGCTTTTGACTACGGGTGAATCTCCAGTTGTCAGTGAAGATTGTCATTTGGACCTTTTGGATTACAATCCGCCATCAAAAAGATAAGTTTAATAATTGCAGCTGCTGTGAGAAAAGGCTATAAATGATCCGCCACCTGCAGCATCCTCACATATAGCCTATTAGCTGGGACTACTTCTTTATGTAAACAGACGTGATGTAATGACGCAAAGACGAACAGCTGCATCCTCGAATTTCCTGCGGAAACCCACCAGTACCACTCTAATTAGAAAACATTATTACAAGCTTACTGTTGTGAATCAAGCTAAGGTAAGGAGATAGTTTTGAACACTGGCTGATTATGTACTTGCTCAAAAATTGATTTTGAATCATTTTTAACCAAAAAAAGTTACGGACTGCAGCTTTAACTTGAAATATTCATATACACACCTGTTTTTGGGCCTTTCAGATGAAAAAATTATGAGAGGAGAGTATTCAAATAAATTACGCAACATGATTTACTAAGGTTTGTGCTAGTCGATTTACTGGTATTTGCGCCATTCCACTTTTGTCGGTGCCTTTTTTGGGATTGCGCGCTCTCACGCTAACTTGCCTTGTTTGGTAAATCTGGCTCTTTATTGTTAACTAAAATTGTTTTTGATAATTGAAATAAATCTGAAAAAAAAAATTAAATGTAAATATTAGATGAAAAAACTTTGCCTTGAAAATTCAATGAAATAAAAGGTTTAAGCTGAAGTACAAAAATTGAAAAACTTAATCTGAATTAAACATAAATTAAAGCTAAATAGAAATAGTAAAACAAACTAATAAAAAAAAATACAAAAGAACATATGAAATGAAAAAAATCAAATGAAAGCTGAAAATATATAAATAAAAGCTGTTTCAAAATATTTAAAAAAACCCCACAATACTAAAATAACACTGATACACACACACAGGAAAACATAGACTTTCTGTCAGAGAATGTAAACTTACACAGCTGATATTTGATACAAGTGCTTTGTGTTTATCTATTGGATAGTATAAAGCAGAAAGATAATTTTGAAAGTGTTTAGTTGAACAGCTGGGACTTGCTTTTCTGGACCTGATGTGTCTGGATTCTTCAGAGTAAGTGTGCTTGTTATGGAGATGAAACTGTATCAAAGCAAAGCAGAGAGATCTGATTATACCACCCTACAGCAAAAACAACACTGGGAGCATGTGCTTTAAAAAAGCCATTGTGTGTCTGCATGTTCTGGTATTGGACCTCAATCATTCTCTCTGCCTAATGAGAGACCATGACTACATGTCTGGCATTCCTGTCAGTCAGTCTACCTGGTTAACTATAAACACTTTATAAACCAGGTGTGTGTATGTGTCCGCGAGGAGGAGGGGGGTTTAAAGACTTTAAAAGCTTTCTTTGTTACTGCACGTCGGCTTCATTGTTTCAATATTGCTCATTGTCCTTTGTCAGAAGCATTTAAAAGTTTTTAGATGAACTTTTAAATCAGTTTGGGCCATAACCCATCCTGCGCCATTTGTGGAAACATAAATGATACCTCAAATAGCACAGCTTGAAGAGAGGTGTGATTTTGTCTTTTTTAGATCAGATAAAATGTATCATTCACTTATTAGCTAATGACAAAATACGCTTAAATTAAGCAATATCTATTGAGGACTCTAATGTGGACTCTAATAAAAAAAATCTAACAGAAATGAATTAAAGTAATTCACTTTTATTTGATTATACTTACAAAATATGCATAAATCAGGTGATTTAAAAGCAGTTTTGCTTCTATTTATTGGCTAGTTGCTTTAAAATGTTTTAACCTGCACTGTAAACCCTAACGCTCAAAATAATTCATTGGTTTGAGTAGGACAAACTTAAATTAAACAAATTAGTTCAGTAAAATTCACTTTTATGAGTATTTAGCACTTTCTTTTTCTTTCAAGTTCAAAGAACTGATATATTTTAAGTAAACTGAACTGTTTCATTAACTTATTTCTTTTAATTTAGACTAACTTAAGTGTAACTGAAACTGGGCTGGGATTTCTATTTCCCAGTGGCACTTGAAAGGGAGAGTAAATGCTAAAATTAAGTGTTATATAATGTTTTTTTGTGCAAGATTAATGTTAAGTGCGAGTTTTAGTAGTCATTAATGTTTTGTTAATTGCTTTATATTGCTGTAAGCAAGTGCTATACCATGCTACTGCTAACATGCTAGTAAATTAGCAAGCTAGTATTTTCTGAATTAGCTTGTTATAGCTAGCAAAGTTTACACTAATAAAAATGTTTGAGGTTACATGATAATTTTAAGGTAAATGTATGAATTAAGTGTACTCAAACATTTCAAGTTAAGAACAATTAAAATGTATGAGTATAAAATAAAAATCTGCCAGCTCTGCTTACTTAAACTTTGAATTTCTTAACTTAAAAATTTTGTGGCAACTGATTGCCTCAGTTTTTTTGAGTTTTGCCAACCTCTTCAAGTTTACAGCGTGCGCATCACTAATCTGAAACAGTGAATGGTACACAGATGAGTTTACTGGAGGCTAATTGAGTTAAAGGAGGGTATCTAAGGACGGCGTCCCCAGCGAGAACTCTCCGAATCTGGGGCGGGGAAAGCAAGGACATGGTGGACTTTTTGCCAGACAGCATGTTCCAATCTAATTAAATACTAAATACTATTAAATACAATCAAGGTAAAATCCTCACAGCTAGCATGTTAAAGTCTCGAGAGTGTTTATCTACCTGAGTTCTTCCACACCCCACACAAATTGACCCTGTACACACACACACACACACACACACACACACACACAGTAAGGAGATCTTTTGTTTGCTGCTGGCCCGTCACTGAGCTCCTGCTGAAGGAATGTCTGTGGAGAACTCCATTGATGAGGTTCACCTCATGTCATTCTTTCCTTCTCCACATTCTGAAAGACTTTCCATATGTTGCAGGCCTCTAGAGCCCAGTCTGTGTGCTGCAATTCCAGACTCTCCTGTTTAGTACCTGACTCTATGGAAATAAAAGCCAAGACGTAGTAAAATATAACTAGAGGACAGATGTACAGGTAAAACCCCACCATTATACCACTACTAGATGCCAATGACTCCAGCCGTGCTAAAACACGCTCTTCAGTAGAATATGCATACGTCCCTGCTAAACAGTAAGAAAGAATTAAAGGGTTAGTTCACCCAAAAATGAAAATTATCCCATGATTCACTCACCCTCAAGCCATTCTAGGTGTATCTTCTTTCAAAACAAGGGTGGGTTGTTGTGCCAAATAAAAAAAGCATCCATCCATAATAAAAGTAATCCATACGGCTCCAGGGGGGTTAATAAAGGCCTTCTGAAGTGAAGCGATGGGTTTTTGGAAGAAAAATATCCATATTTAAAACTTTATTAACTATAATAACTAGCTTCCGGGAACAGCCGTATGCATGGCTTATACAATATTCCTACATCCTGCGTCAAACATCGGGTCAGAAGTTACTCTTGTGGCGCAAGTTGACTTGCGCAGTATGTGTACGGTCGTCTGCCGGAGCTAGTTATTTGAATTTATAAAGTTTTAAATAGGTATATTCTTCTTACAAAAACACATTGCTTCACTTCAAGAGGCCTTTATTAACCCCCTGAAGATGAAGCTGTATGGATTATTTTTTATAATGGATGGATGCATTTTTGGGGGCTTCAAAACATGTCCCCTATTCACAACCATTATAAAGCTTGGAAGAGCCAGGATATTTTTTTTTAAATATATCTCTGATTGTGTTTGTCTGAAAGAAGAAAGTCATATACACCTAGGATGGCTTGAGGGTGAGTAAATCATGGGATAATTATCTTTGTTGGGTGAACTATCCCTTTAAGTACACTGCCATTCAGTTTGGAAATGTATCCCATAAAGCCACATGAGGAGAGGAGAAAAGATAAATGTTTAGTTGAATCAAAACCAATACTGTGCCTATAGCATAAAAATAATAGAAATTTTATAATATAATTTAAAAACATAAAACAAAATATAAGAAATAAAATACTAAAACAATTAATTAATTAAAATGAACTCTTACTCTGTGTATAAACCTTTTGAGCCTTTTAAAAATTGCTTGTAAATCTCTGTTTATGCTAAGATTATCACCAAATATTGAATTCAATCTTTTTGTCAACTTGCTTTCTTTCAAATAGAACAGGTTTTGTATTCGTTTTTGAAACTGATTGATCGTACGCCTCATTGATCTGAGGATAAAGTTCATCTCTCTGAAAAAGAAAGCCTGTATTACTCATAATAGTTTGAGTACATGAACGTGTGTGTGTGTGCGTGTGCATGTATCCACGAATGCGCAGGCCTTTATCTTTGCAAGCACACATGTAAATATGTAAACGATAAACATGCTCCTGAACACTAAATGTTTCTCTAATTTTCAATCTCCCCTATTCATTTTCAATGGACGGTCATTTTTGACCAATACAAGGTCAAATCAATGAGGCCTACAATCGGTTAGTTTCAAAAATAAATATAAAACCTGTTCTAATTGAAAGAAAAATAAGTTGGCAAAACACTGAATCCAATATTAGGTGATAATCTAGCATAACGAGAGATTTGTAAGCTATTTTTTGTAGCTAGTCATTTCTGACAAGAAACACAAATGTTACAAGGTGGGGGAAAAAAATCCCCAAAAAAGTACAAAAATGTTCCCCAAAATTTGAGGAAGTAGTTATACCCTGTGTGAGCGAAGTCAGTAAGTTTTAGTCATTTTTGAGGAAAAAGAAAATCCTCTCCGGGTCAAAATGACCCGAACACAAGGGCTAAATGAATTAAAAGCCTCTCGTATTGCATGTTATCAGGGAGACACATAACTCAAAGACAGTCATAAAGAGCACAGGAAACAAGAAGTTCAGAAAAGATAAGCGCTTCTACTTTATTACACGTCAGAAGATACCATTCTTCTAAATAGGGGGGAGGGAAGGGGTATACACAGCCCTCTCCTTGCTGCTGCTCATTTCATTCATTTAAAACAAACATTTGTGCATACATCCATTCATCTGTACATCCACTCATACTGTTTAAAGGTGACCAATCATCTGCTTGCTTTGAGCATCCATAAAACCAAACATCCCTGGTCAGTCCAATATCCACCAATAATCAGTTTTCTTTTATACAATACATTATTTACAAAGAACAACAAGTTTGTTTGAGATGTCAAAGGTTTGGCCACATAATGGTGGGAAGAGTGATGCCCCACACCCTGTATCGCAACACAACCGCAGGGTGCTAAATCGACAACTGCAACCTATCGAATAACAGGCAACCTTTAGAACGGCCTATCAGGTTACAGGGACACCACTGTCACAGCCAATCAGAGCTCGGGGAACAGCGTAACAAGTGTAACAGGTTCCCAAAAGTGATTCCATTCGGAGTTGGTGGGGGGCTTGGGAGAAGTCCCTGATGTGCATGTTACATTAAGCATATTTAAAAAAAAAAAATTAAGGAATCTACAGTATAGAACCGTACCATTCTCTCAAAAAAAATTGGATTATACATTTTACTATGAAAGCAAATATTCCCCAGAAAAAAAAAAACAAAAAAAAAAAACTTCAGAACAGTAGACACATTTTAAAAACGTGTCAAGATTCTTAAGGGAAAAAAAAAAAAAACACCAACCATGAAATGTTAAATACTTTCACTCTTAAAAGAGAACCAAGAACAACATTTCTATATATTCAATAATTTACAGATTGTTCATTGTTTGTTTAATTTCAGCAGCAAACATGACAGACATCGAGTTTTTTTTATGGTTTAAACCTGTTGCTGTGACCTTACCATCGCCACAGCATTTTATTTTAAGCAAAAATAAACCATATGAAATAAAAGATTTAACTGTAATGAAATAAAACAGCCTAAAAAAAGTCGCAAGCAACTGTGACTGGCTTCCGAGGCTTAACAGCAGGATGCTTAAAATGAAAAAACAGTACTGCTGCCTGTAAAAACGACTTGCACTTCAAGGTTTAGATGTTTACGGAAATGTTACAGCACATTCGTGTGCAAGTTTTTGTTCAGTTTGACCAAATACTGGTGATACAATTTGATCAGAAATGTTAGTTTTGTATTGGGATTTACGGGCCCATGAATGTGATTGATTGAATAAGCTTTTCATTTGGGCTGTAAGGCCACTTATTCACTTGTAATGATAGTGCCAGAATTAAAAATGTTCGCCCGACATCATTCACAAAATCTCAACTGTATTGTTAGTTGACAATTTAGGTATGGAAAATTCAATCTATGGTAACCAAACCTGTGTGTATAGCACTGAAATAAAATAAAAATAGTACCAAAAAGGATTTTTGTTCTTCTGGGTGAAGTTCGTTTGGAAGCCAACATATAAAATATATGAGATATTCTCTAATAATTAAAAAAGTAGCATAAAAACAAACAAAAAGAAGAAAGGGTTTAAAAATAAAAGACAGAAAATAAAAAAAAATAGTACCAAAAATAAAACAGAAAATTATATTAAAAAATAAAATAAAATAAATTAAAAGTAATAAAATAAAATAAAAAGGGGGTGGAGTTCCGTTTGGAGGCCAGTATAAACTCCATATAAGTTACATGCTTATTATTACAATTAAACAGGATATAACTTGAGCAGGTATGAAATGAAACCAGGGTTTGACAGACATCACAGTGTGTGTTTGGCAGCATGAGGTCAGTCATGGCTCACAGTGCTGAAACACAGTGTGTGTGTGTGTAAACTCTTTCGTAAAGTCCTGAGGTCAAGTCTGGCTGTTTGAGGTCGTCCGTACTGGGTGTATAAAAGTGTCTAATTGAGAGCTGGATCGCAACATGTAATCTCATCTGTAATGGAAATGTCTGGCAGTACTGAAGTACAATCAACACTGTTGGGGACTGTCGTACAAACCCAACACAATATGGCTGCTTTGTAAAGCATCCCTGTACCAAAAACATGTATACCATCATTTACATAAATATTAACATTGTTTAAGAGACTACTACTACTGCAGTACCATCGCCCTTCACCTCAAAAGGTGCAATTTTACCATGTTTGATGGTAGAAATCGATTTGTACCGAGTCTGTAACAGCTGGACAGTAACGTCTGGTAATGTCTAAAGAGGTGCGCACAGTGAAAGTCCAGAGATTTATGGTTAGTGGAATCCAGCATTTGTGAGGTCCGGATACGTGATGTTGAGAGATCTGTTTTGTCCATATGCTTTTGGTAGCGTCCGGGTGATAATGCAGTCCTGGAAAATGAGGTTAGTGAGTTTATTGAGGTCCAGTTTCTGAGGTCTGGCTTGTGGTGAACGGGGAGAGATTTTGAGTCTTGATGCTTGAAGGAGCGGGCGGATTTCTACTCTTCATTCTGGTGGAAAAAAGGAGAAATGAACATTAGCTAGATGATCAAACAGCCACGGACAACACCAAATAAAACCTACAAGCACTATTTACAGTAGAAACACACTGTTAATCTGCTTTTTTAGGAACACATTTGTCTTTAGCGCCCTCTCAAACACAAAAACAAACAAATCCTCCCTTTCTTCATTTATTTGAAAACACCACTCTTTCTTGGATCCTTCCTTCGGCCTGAGGAGTAACTGACCTTGCCAACGGTTGATAAACAAGCATCATTGTTTCCCTGGAAACGCTCAACACAGATTTGAACAGCCAGAGAGGAGCCAAAAGCCTTATGACATCATTGCTTGGCAGACACACAGAGAGAGAGAGAGACCTGCTGCAGACAATCCACTCTCTTTCTGTTTCTCTCCCTTTATCCGTTTACAAGTGTATGTGAGCCTCATCTGAAAGTGGTGTTCCCGACTCCTGCCCTGTTCAATCGCATATCTAATCCACTCAGACACACACACAAACAACTACGAGCTGTTTTCATTATATAATACTCTCACTGACTGTGATTAAAAGATCAGAATGTAGACAGACAGCATTAGCACACACACCTGTTCACCACCGCTTCTGAAACAAACGCTGACGGCATCAAGTCGTCGCTCATATGTGCAGTAATGCTGAGCTTATGATTGATCATGACTTCAGATACGGCTTTAAAGTCAACATGAAAAGACATGCGCACAGCAAGGCCGTAACCATGTCTTGAACATGATATTAGTGAACATGATGAGTTCACTTTAAAATGAAAATTTCCCTTAAGCTCTACTCACCCTGAAGACTTGGGCGTATATGACTTTCTTCTTTCTGATGAACACAATCAGAGTTATATTAATAAATAACCTGACACATCCAAGCTCAATACAGTGCATCCATCCATCATAAACGTACTCCACACGGCTCCGGAGGGTTACTAAAGGCCTTCTGAAGGGAAGTGATGCGCTTGTGCAAGAAAAATATCCATATTTAACAAGTAATATATCTAGCTTTCGCCAGACCGCCTTGCGTATTCAACTTATGAAAAAAACATAACTTGCGTCGGGTTGAATACGTAGCGTAAGCGTTTTAAACTGTGAGAGGCATTACACTTTCTTCGTAAGTTGAATACGGAAAGCGGTCTGGCGGAAGCTAGTTATTTTACTTTATAACTTGTTAAATATAGATATTTATCTTACACAAACGCATCAGTTTGCTTCAGAAGGCCTTTATTAACCCCCCAGAGCCGTGTGGAGTACATTTATGATGGATGGATGCACTTTCTTGAGCTTCATACTTGTTGGTTCCATTCATGAGTCAGGATATTTATTAATATAACTACAATTGTGGTCATCAGAAAGAAGAAAGTCACATACACCTAGGATGGCTTGAGGGTGAGTAAAGCTTGGGGTAATTTTCATTTTAAAGTTAACTAATCCTTCAAATAATAAAGGAATTAAATGATTAAAAGGGATTTAAGGGAATAACGATAAAGAAACAAGAACGGTAAAAGTTCCAGGTCTATTGTAGTTATTAAGTAATCAATTTAAACTATTTGCAAATAAGATATTTTAAAATATTTTCAAAATAGTTTAGTTTGCATCACTGGATATTACTGTAGATCTCTGAATATTTCAATCATAAAACAGTCGTCAAACATTAAATGTTTAGCTACTTGCTCTCCACGTACTCTTTCACTGCTAAACCGAAGGCATGACATTGGAATTCGCACTCAACTTCTGTGAACAGTAAGCCCCGCCTTCTTTAATTTGATTGGCCAGCTCACTCATTCTGACAGTGATATGCATAAGCATTTTTTTTTGTCATCCTAACAACAAACAGAGCGGTGCAAAATGGAGTACAGAGCAGCATCAATAATATCAAATAATTTGCTTATATCTAATTATTGGGGGGGGGGGACTTGCATACATGCATACATCTCAGTGTCTATGGTGGTTACAGCCCTGGTGCACAGTGAATTTCAATAATGTGATGACACCTCATGTTTTAAACCTGTATTAGGTCTGTGTAAAGCTGGCAAAATCCAGTAATTTCAAAAGGAATCTGCATAATTGAGAGTTCTGTCTGAGGGTCAAAAAGTTCCCCATTCAGATTTCGCTTGTGTTCAAGTTGCGTTCAGCACGCGACTTCACCAAGTTGACCAAAAGAAAGTTGTTTGGTTTGAAACTGACTTTGTGTGAGCTGTGCTTCATACATCGCTACACTATTGACAGTAGTCTGCGAAATTTCACCAAAATTAAAGGTGCGATATGTAAGATTTGTGTCCGCTAGAGGTCACTAGAGGCCTATTCAAAACAAAAGCATAGCTTGATGACGGCAAGTTTGAGCGCGGAATCTTGGGACATGTGGTCTTCACATCACAGCCGGTGGAAACAATCGGGATAGGACTTGGGAAGATGCATGTTCATAGATGCGATTATTAACGTTATTGTAGTATGAAGCAGAGCAGGACAGAGTGTTTTGGGAGCTGAAAGAGGCCGCCGGAGTGATTGCGCAACACACGCCGCGAGCAGCGGAACTTTTATTATGCCGCAGTCGCAGGCGCCGCTTCCGCTTTTCCGGACATGAGTATGAGGTAACGCAGCTCTGTTTATCATATTAGATACATCTGAGAGTGTTGAAAATGTTATAACGTTACTCTGTGCGTTTGCTCGGGGGCTGCTGTGAGACACTTGTTTGAGACACACTGCAGTAAGATAGATCGATTTTAGAATATCGTTAAATGCTGGATGGCTTGTGTTGATAAATGGCATGCAATTAATTTTAAAACTTATTGTATGATGGAGAAAATTCTGTATTACTGTTACTAAAAATAAAGCTGCATCTGATTACGTTATGTTAGCTACTTGACAAAAATCTTACATATTGCACCTTTAACTGAATCAACAGATTCATTCAAACGATCCAACTCAAAAAGAAATATGAAGCACTTGTTATAAGGACTACTTTGATGTGGTTTTGCATCTTGAATGCTCTGGTCCCTAATCTTTGCGACTGCATGGAAAAATGTAAAAGAACAGATTATTATATATATATTACTATACATTATATATATATATATATATATATATATATATATATATATATATATATATATATATATATATATATATATATATATATAACATTATACTATACTATATATTATATAACATTACACACACACATATACACACACCACAGAAGAAAAATGATCATAGAAGTACACCTGGAACAACATGAGGGTGAGTAAATGATGACAGAATGTTCATTCTGACATGTACTCTCTCTTAAGGTCAATTCTGACGTTCACTTTTACTAAGTTTACAAGTGTTTGTATTTGTATACATATTCCTGTACAAACCGCTGCCCTCTTTCCATCCAACTGACATTATTCTGACACAGTTCTGCCCTGGAATACACAACCTCTCCTGTATCGGAGTGAGCTTATTTGTTTAGACTGGTCTGATTTTGTTCCCAGACCTTTTACCTGAAGCTGTTGTTGCTTTGGACACGGTCGTCATGATGTCATACATAAAAGAACACTAGCCATTACGACATGGAACGACTTGACCTGATTTGCTATTTACATTCAAAACAAATACAGATTCATCACTTAACCTCTAAAAATCAATTGTGATCCTTTTCCATTACTTATTTCAACTGTACACAGAAAGCATGACACTAGGCCCTGTGATGGAGCTGAGGAGAAGGCGGCCACAGTACGGAGCTCACGGTTATGATTAGGCCCCAGTTTAAATCTACGGGAAGGACCAGGCCTGAGCTCACAGCTGAAGAGGCAGTGGCTTGAGACAAACCTCAGCTATAAATACAGCTGTGCAGCAGTGGAGCAGAGAGCTGCGGGTCTAATAGTGCAACGCTGAGAACATGAAAGCCCCCTCACATCTCCGCAGCAAGCCCGACGTCAAGCGCTTTTATAGCGCGGCCATTTTTAGGGCCTCTTTTCTCTTTACTTAGAAAACCAGAGAGATGGAGAAAATTGCAGAGGGTGAAATTATAAGCTGCCGGACTGTGCAAACACGTAGCGTGGGAAAAAAAAAAAGAAGAAGAGAGGGAGCGCCACTCAAAAATGCTGCTCCCGGAAGTCACAGAATCCCGGAATGAGGGGGAGGAGCTACTGGTAGTATTCTTCATTTCCAGAATTCAGATTCTAGAATTCTATTCCTGGAATTGGTGCGATACAACATGCATACATCTCAATTATACAAGTTAATGATACATTCTATTCAGTACTGAAAACTAAAATTGAAAATACACTACACTACTCTTCAAAAGTTTGGGGTCAGTAAGATTTTATGTTGTTGTTGTTGTTGTTGTTGTTGTTGAAGTTGAAGGAATCAATCCTTTTATTTAGCAAGGACACATTTAATTGGTCAAAAGTGACCGTAAAGACATTTATAATGTTTCAAAAGATTTCTATTTCAAATAAATGCTAGTCTTTTGAAGTTTCTATTTATCAAAGAATCCTTTAGAAAAAAATACATATCACAGTTTCCACTAAAATATTAAGCATCACAAATGTTTTTTGTGTTTATTAGAATGATTTCTGAAGGATAATGTGACACTGAAGAAAAAAAAAAAGTCACAAGATTTAAACAGAAGAGCTCAAAGACCAATATCATGCCAATGAAATATTTCAGAATTTGGAATAGTAATAAAATTTGTGGACGCTATAGAAATTTTGACAATGTAAGATTAATAAAATACCTTTGCAGGCCTGGAAAATACATTTTAAAAATGATCATTTCTGTATCATGATTGGCAAAAAACAGGTAGTCCCACACCATTAGTAGAGCTGGATAAATTGAAAATCATGATTTTTTCGTTTCAAACATAGATCACGATTCTCCCACGATTCTGAACAGACAACTAAACAAAAAGTAATTTACTAGAGGTTCTGACAAAATGTTAATTGTTAAAGAATCTGAATGAATTATTTAAAAAATTGGTTTGAATGATGGTACAAACCGAGAGGCATTTCAAAGATGGCCGCTGAGTGAAATGACTTGTCTTAAAGGGACTTTGACGATGGTCAATTCAACTGGATTTGCACAAAAGATTAACCATGACGGCACATGCTAGTCGATGAGTTGAGTCAACTACATAAATTTATCCACTAACCATTCAGAAATGTCCAGATTAGGCATGTGCCCAAAGCCTAAATCCGTATTCGGAAAGGCACGAAAAAAAAAAAGTAGTCTACGGAGCCCCAAAAGGGACATGGTTAGTCGTTTGCTAGCAGGAGCCTGTTACTTTGTAGTACAACAGATTTCACTTACCACAAAGAGAATAAGGAGAGATGGCTGATAGGACAATGGTGAATGTTTTGCAGTTCCTAAAGCATCACAGACAAATATCTAATCTAGTGAAATGTGTAATAAGTACTGACGCTCCCTAGTATACACACAGCACGTGTGATTGCGAATCTCGAAAGTGAAAGTAAAAGCGTGCGCATTCAAAAGCGATTTCAATACTCAGCATATTAACTACAGCTTCCTGATTATTTATAATTGCCCAACTATATAATTACGAGAGAAAGCACTAAAATATATTTTTATATACACTCATGTGTATTCCTTTAGGGGCTCCGTAGTACACGTCATTTCCTTTCCCAATATGGTATTCGGCTTCGGGCACATGCCTAGTCCAGTTTCATTCTAAAAGTTGTAACTTCTTCCTGAGTCTCTCCATCAGTGTCCGACTCCAGTTTGAACAATGTAAGGATGGACACAGTTACTGACAACCATCATGCATGAGATTCTCCGGCTTTGTTGTTGACCGAAGCGTGAGCTGTTAAAGCTCCACCCTCTTCTGGAAAGGGGGCTGGGAGCAGCAGCTCATTTGCATTTAAAGCGACACACATGGCATGTTTTGATCACACCCAAATAGGGGCAAATTTGACAAGCTATAATAAATGATTTGTGGGGTATTTTGAGCCGAAATTTTACAGACACATTCTGGGGACACCAGAGACTTATATTACATCTTGTGAAAAGGGGCATTATAGGTCCCCTTTAATTTGTTTCATTTACTAGATGAATCAGCATTCTTGAATGAATGATTCAATTACAAATTGACTATTTTGATCGCTTCCGTAGACTACAGCATTTATATCTGAACTATAAACTTTTATCCCAGTACTTATGTGATAATATGAATATCTGTGACACAGAAATAATGATTCTGTGTGGTTGAAAAGACTGCTTTTGCATACCTATGCATGACAACTGCTTTCTCTGGCTCAGTGGCAGCTCTGACGCAGATTTGAATGTTCCGGTGTGATTACGTAAATGTTTAATAGACAAAGGAGAATCAGTGTCATTTAGGAATGAGATCACGTGAGTGTTTGAATTGACATCACAATCTTTTAACGATTAATCGTGCAGCTCAAGTTATGATGTCCAGCCTAACTGGGCTACTAAAACAGGCTGCAATCACACTTGGTGCACACATATCTCACACTTCACCTTCAACATCCCATGTACTTCATCCATATACCCTGTGGGACTCTGGGAATATTCTGGCCTCCTTACAATATTGATTGTAATCGACAGCTTGACTTTCCCAAAGGTATGTCTGACTCTTCTATCCTTCTACATACACAAACATATCACATGCATCACATGCATGTGTTAAAATAAGCACATGTAATAGAAGCCAGCATAACGTCACACACGCTCCCACACTCAGTACAGTTATCTGCAAACTCATACAGCGTCTGCAGAGGAGGGATTTGGAGCTTTACTCTGCAGAGAGCCTTATAAGGCTGCAAGTGAGGGGTGGTGCTCATCTACCATCAGCTCAATGAACTAACGTCATTCACACACACACACACACACACACACACACAGGCATGCTGTGCCAAGACCCGGGAGAGTGGGGACATTTTTAGCCCACTGAAGCTTCCACACATCCATCCCCACGCGCTGCGAGGGATATGGTTACAGATGTGTGCCGCAGTGTGTGCTGTGATTCGGCATGACTGACGTCAGTACACAGGTCGTATTCGCTGAGAGAGAACATTCAGCGCTGATGCCAACACACACACACAAACACACCACGGGTTCTTGATGAATTCAATCCCAGACTTCTGAAGTGAGACGTGCTTACTTAACACAATCAAACCACACGGACACAAAACAAGGGATGTGCATGACTAGTTGACTAAATGATACTGCTGCTGCCAGACGACATTGGAAATACTAGTCGTTTAAATTAAATCTTTTTTGCACATTTTGCTTTATATTTTTTACAAAGGCTGCATTCAAATTGGAGTCATGTTAATATGACAGTTTAAAATAACATATTACTTTATTGTATTTCTGGAGTGGAAAATAAAATAATTTCATTTCATCTCAGACTTTAAATGTGCTCATTTCAGAGAAATGTCCATTCAAAGGACGTACTGTACAAGGTATGTTGGCATGTAACAATTAGGCCTGCTCATATTTGAGAAATTCTGTTTATAATAAACTATTGGGTTTGTAATTATTGGTCCTGCACTGCCTATTGATTCAGTTGATTTGAATAAATATGTTTATATAGTACATGTTGATTAAGTGAATGCTTAAAGGGTTAGTTCACCCAAAAATGAAAATAATGTCATTTATTACTCACCCTCATGCCGTTTCACACCCTTAAGACCTTCGTTAATCTTCGGAACACAAATGAAGATATTTTTGTTGAAATCCGATGACTCAGTGATGCCTCCATAGCCAGCAATGACATTTCCTCTCTCAAGATCCATTAATGTACTAAAAACATATTTAAATCAGTTCATGTGAGTACAGTGGTTCAATATTAATATTATAAAGTGATCGAGAATATTTTTGGTGTGCCAAAAAAACAAAATAACGACTTATTTAGTGATGGCCGATTTCAAAATACATTCCGGAGCGTAATGAATCAGCGTATCGAATCAAACTGCTGAAATCATGTGACTTTGGTGCTCAGAACTGCTGATTCGACACGCTGATTCATAACGCTCCGAAGCTTCCTGAAGTGTTTTGAAATCAGCCATCACTATACAAGTTATTTTGTTTTTTTTGGAGCACCAAAAATATTCTTGTCACTTTATAATATTAATATTGAACCACTGTACTCACATGAACTTATTTAAATATGTTTTTAGTACCTTTATGGATCTTGAGAAAGGAAATGTCATTGCTCCCAAGGCAGGCCTCACTGAGTCATCAGATTTCAACAAAAATATCTCAATTTGCGTTCTGAAGATAAACGAAGGTCTTACGGGTGTGGAACGGCATGAGGGTGAGTAATAAATGACATTATTTTCATTTTTGGGTGAACTAACCCTTTAAGTTTAATGTACAATGATCATAATGCAAGGCACGTATTTTTCAGTGCCATTCATTGGGGTTTGATTCATAGATGAAGCAATTTCAAATGGAGTGCTTTTTTTTTGTTAGACTAGTAGTTGGTTACAAAAATTCCATTTAAAGTGCCCATGTTATGCTATTTTAAAAATTCCTAATTTTGTTTTGAAGGTAATAGGTTTACATGCATCCAAGATCAAAAAACACTTTAATTTTCTCATAATATACGTTGCACATCACCTCATTTCTCTAAAAGTTTGAAAACCATTTGTTTGAAGATTCAGCCTCTCTAAACCCCTCATTTCCGAGAGCTTACTCTGCTCTGATTGGTCAGATGGTTGATGATTGGTCTACCGCTTACAGATTACCATACATGACCCTGGACCACAAAACCAGTAAAATGAGATTTATACATCATCTGAAAGCTGAATAAATAAGCTTTCCATTTGTTAGGATTGGACAATATTTGGAGATACAACTATTTGAAAATCTGGAATCTGAGGGTGCAAAACAAAATCAAAATATTGAGAAAATCGCCTATAAAGTTGTCGAAATGAAGTCCTTAGCAATGCATATCCACTCACAAAAATAAATTTGATATATTTATAGTAGGCAATTTACAAAATATCTTCATGGAACATGATCTTTACTTCATATCCTAATGATTTTTGGCATAAAAGAAAAATCAATAATTTTGACCCATACAATGCATTGTTGGCTATTCCTACAAATATACCCGTACAACTTATGACTGGTTTTGTGGTCCAGGGTCACATATCTGAATTTCAGCTCTGCTTGATACGCAGTGATACGAACAGTGATGATGGCATCTGTTTTTCACATATAAATTCCAGATAACACAAACCAAACTCTTCCAGGCCTCAGCTACAACTCCAGTGTTTGAGGGCGGGGCAAAGTAGACGTTGTTTGCGGACAGCCAATTAAGACCATAGGCTGGCATTATGCAAATCTGTTACATTGTTACGTAGGTATGTAACAAAATGTAAGGCTGGAATTGCTGATGACTCGTTTTGGCAGTTTGATTCTTTCTTTTAGAAGACTTTTTTTTCGAGCACTTTGATCTTTAAAACTTTGCAGACCTTTTACAATCATAAAGAGCTATTTTACACACTGCATTAAAGGTAATATTCGAAAAAGCATTATAGAGGCACTTTAAACGTTAATGATATCAGTCTTGGTGCACATCTCTACACAAAACGATGACTAGGAACTTCCTGACTACCTCACGATCTGAGAACTTTGCGTTCTCACAGTACTGGGGGAGAAACCACACACACAGCCACATCAGAGGTTTCCACAACACACTCCGAAGTAACACACCAATGCAGAATTCAGCCGCAGTTGAAGGAAAAAACGAATAAAACGGGAATTAAATCGAAGGTTCAAAACATCTCGAAACAGAATGCGCATTAAATGTTGGTGTTTGTGACAAGTGAACACAATGGCGCGGCCCGTTTTGGGGGCCGGAGAAAAACAAAGCGGCTGTATCAGCTCTGTGTGTGTGATGTGGAAGAGACAGCGTGTGCCAAATACCATTCCCTTTAGCAAAGGAAAAACTTCCATCTCCCACACACACACCAGATGTTTTGCCTACTTCAGCAAGTTGAGACACACACACACACACACACGGTTTCCCCTCCCCTCGCCGCTGCACTCATCCTAGGAGCTGTAAACTGCGAGACTCAAAGCAGATTTTTCCTCAGCCCAAGATGGCCGTCGGCCGCTGGCCTCTTTTGATACAGACGTGAGGTGAAAGTAGCCGCTGCTGTTCGTCGTCTCTGACTCCTCGCATTCCCCCGGACGTGAGAAACGGCGGATCTTCAAAGAACTTATCAGGGAAGGCTTATGGAGACCTACTTCACACGGCTCACAAAGGCTCTCGTGTGTGCTCACACTTTGAACGTGGTTACATGTCTTGATAGAAAGGGAAAGAAATTATATGACTTATGACCTTCACAAAAATACCATGGGAAATTAAAGTTTTTCTGGACATGGTATCTAAGGAACTTCACAAAATACCACTGTATTATCATGTTACCATCATGTCCGAAAAACATGAAAATACTATAGCACTTGCACCTTTGATGGATCATATAAATACCATGGTATTTGAATGTAGTAAGCATATATAAATAAGTAAATGACTGGTCTTTCCAATGTTGTCGTTTAGTCAATTAGTCGACTAGTCTCGCACATCCCTAATGCTAATACAATGTTTTTATACATTGTCATGATGAAAAACTATGGTATATATTAAAGTACCATGGTATTATCATTCATTGCCATTAATGGTACATGGTACAGTCAGCCACAGTATATTTTGTAAGGGAAGACTTTGAAAGTGGTTATTGACAGTTCCGAAGAAAAACTCTGTAACGAAAAGTACCATGGTGATACCATATATTGGATGAAACCCTGATGGTAAATACTATAATATTAGGTGAGATATATCTTACATGGAATTACAAATATTTTGAAAAATAACATACAAATGAGATATATGAATATGATACTTGAACTGTTCTGTTCAATTGTTCAAAAAACTAATTTACTGTTCAAAAGTTTGGGGTCAGTAAGATGTTTTTTTTTTTGTTTTCTGATCCTTTTAAAAATAATATTAATAATATTATTTAGCAAGGACGTATTAAATGGATCAAAATTATACATTGTTACAAAAAATTCTTTCAAAAAGTATCAAGCTTTCCACAAAAATATTAAAGCAGCACAACTGTTTTTACAATTGATAATAAGAAAATGGAAGAATATGTAAGATATTTGGGTTTAAATATCCAAAAACCACTAGAACAATATTATAGATTTTGCAGACTTGTGTGTACTTGCATTATCCCAAATGTTTCCAACAATGTTTACATCCGGAGAAATCAGCGATTTTAACCAGTGTAACAACAGCCTGTGTCATTGTGTCACTTGTCAATGACATCATATCCGCATTAACCTCGATTTCTGGTTTTACTTCCATAGAAACACCACAGGGAAACACCAAAGACGCTTTAATATATTATGCGTTATATTAGACAGGTGAGCAACTGATTGGATACATTTATCGATAGAAAACAAATCGTTATATAGCTCAACACACAGTTAGTGTTAGAATCTCGTTTTCTTGATTTACCGCGAGTAACATGTTTGTACCATGTCCCAGAGAAAACACTACTTTATCAAGTGGTTATTATAGCATAATCAGAGAGAGCTTTATTTGTAGTAACAGCAATACAGCATTTTCTCCACCATACAATATATTTAAAGCCTAAATTAATTGTGTTCAGCATATAAAGAGATTGTGTTTGGAGTAAACAACTCAATTCATATGGATTAGTTTTACAATCTCTTTATGAACTTTTTGAAGTGTCAAAGTAGTAGTCGCGTAGCTGTCAATGGAGGGGCAACTTGCTCAGATTTCTTTTTTTTTTAAGATTTCTTTTTTGCCGTTTATGCATTTATTATGATAGGACAGTAAGCAGACAGGAAGCAAAGTGGAAGAAAGAGGGAGACGGGATCGGGAAAGGTCCGCGAGCCATACTATATGTCGGCACGCTGCCCACTAGGCTATCAGTGCAACAAATCGCTCAGATTTCATTAAAATATCTTCATTTGTGTTCAAGAAGAATGAAAGTCTTATGGGTTTGGAACGACATGAGGGTGAGTAAATAATGAGAAAATTTTCATTTTTGGGTGAACTAACCCTTTAAATTAAAGTCTATTTTTGGTGAAGACAGATATAAGACTCTCCTGATAGAGAGAGACAGAATAAAAAGACAGAAATGGACAAGAGGTAAGAACTTCACCTGACAAGAGTCGGCTCACAATGTCGAAACTCAGTGTCCCTGATAAACAAGAGCAGCATGACTCACTCACACACTTACACGTGATATACCTTTAAACAAAAGGCATCTGACAACAAAGAGCTGGAACTCAACGCCAACTGAGTTACACAGAAAAAGGGGGTGAAAAAAGAGAGAAAGAAGAAAATAAAAGACGGCCCGCTTGAGGCGCAGGCATGCCTGAGCGGACTCACTTGAGAAACTTTCCACTGACGCTCTGACCTCAGCGACAAGGGCGAGCGCACACACACACACACACACACACACACACACACACACACACACACACACACACACTTCACAACAAATCCAAAACTGTCAAAGGCAACCTGTAAGCGCTCACACAGTACGTAAGCCTCTCTGTGAAACACATCCCAAAACGGCTTTCGGCTTTGCGCTACGGTCGTATTTACCACCAGTAACGCAAACACAAACAAAAACAAATGTCAGTCAGTGAGTTTGCCGCAACTTCATTTGGATGGCGTCTACTATGTTGTTGTGGGGAGAGCTGTGAGGAAAATGATTTACCGCCGTCCTCTAAAAGCAAATATAACATCGTAAAGAAGAATTCAGAGTCGTAAATATTGCACATTACCTAAAACAAGCGCTCTCACTCACACACACTGACGTCTTTTCCTGTCATATCTTTATGAACTCTCTGTTCTTGCATTGGCCTTGCCCCAACCCTGACCAGAGAGAGACGGAGAGAAATAAAAAGAGGGAGAGAAGGAGTGCGTGTGGCTGGGGTGAAGTAAGGACATGAAGCTGATGGATCCAACTGGGCCATGAGGAACTCTTCCAGACCAACGGAGCTGGGAGGAGCAGGAGTGGAAGAACAGTACTGCTTCTCTCTCAAACACACACACACACACACACACACTAAAAGACAGATCCAAAATCCACTCAGCACTTTTGCTCAACAAAACTAAACATAAATATGTAAGACACATGGAAACGTGTACTAGGGTTGTCATGATACCAAAATGTCAGTAGTCAATACAACTGTAAAAAATAATATTCTATAAACAACCATGAACATCCAATTTTTTTTAATTTCACATACATTCACTTGTTAGTAACTGAACAGACTTTAGTTTTTTATTTTTAATAAGTTGTCAAAAGTCCAGAATATGAATATAAAAAAAATATTTCTCTCTCTAAAATGTGTGTGTACTGTATATATACACACACATAAATAATATTATATATATATATATATATATATATATATATATATATATATATATATATATATATATATATATATATATATATATATATATATATATATATCATATGGAAGTTATGAGGTAGTTATATGGAAATATTTTTTAACACTGTCTTAACTTTCACTTTTGATCAGTTTAATGCATTCTTGCAGAATAAAAGTATTAAATTATATTATAAAGACCTTACTGACCCCAAACTTTTGAACGGTTGTTTATATAAATATCAGTATTGGCAGAACTTTAAGGATTTAAGTACTGATACTTTTGCCAACATAACGCATATACATCTGAGGAACGAGCACATCTAGTGCCATCAAGGAACAAAGCCTGCTCTATTAAAGCTATTGATAGACTTTTGCCTTGTCAGTCCAGACATTGCAATCTCTTAAAAACAGACCCCTATGTCCCGTCCAAAAGACCATTCCAGCCAGTGGCCCACTTTATGGGACACCTACCAGTGCCCGACAATGCAAAACACTCTGCTTTCATTCATCCATCCGTCTGGCCGTACAGTTGGTTCAAATGCCTGTCAAGCAGTGGTGGAATAGCAGCACAGATCATTCCCTTACAAACCCATGGCTCACGTCCACCTGTTTGATGCCAAGTCTCATGGTGGGAGCTAGAACACTCTGATACCTGGCCAAGCTCACCACATCCTTCCCTTCCGTTCCGACCCTAACCCTAAATAGTAGCAACACATTAGCAGTGTGAGTACTCCATGTGAGATTTCTGACAAACTTAGAACTACTTTGAAGAACAAAAGGGGACGTGGGAGTTCATGTGGTTCTATCTTTGGCGGATAAAGCAAAAAGCAAATCTCTGATGTGGAAATGATACAATAACCACATAGAATTCAACATTAATAATATAAATGAGAAGAGTGGATACATGGATAGAGCTCATATTTGACTTCATAACACCTGAGAGAAACTGATATTCTTTGTTACTTCCACTTCAGTTTATCAGCATTTCTGCAAAGCCAAGAAATGTTAAAAATAAACTTTGTTCTCTATTTACATCTGCGCTTATTTGTTAAATAGATAGTAGACTCAAAAATGATAACACTGTCATTATTTTCTTAACCAAAAGTTGTACAACTTTCTTCTGATGAATACAGGAGACATTCTGACTCTTTCTGTATATTGAAAGCAAATGGGGGTTTGCAGACAGATGCTGTCAAGCTCCAAAAAACATGTACCATAAAACTATTCCAAATAAAACATGTGTGAATTTCAAGTCTTATGAAGCCAAATGATAGCTTTGTGTAAAGAAACGTTAAGCAGTTTTAAGTAGTTTATTCACTGAAAATGTAGTTCTCAAAACTATATTCACAGACACATAATACGGTGCACACGTATGCACATCAATGGCAGTAAACGAAATTAGCTTTTACTCAACTCACATTACTTGGATGTGTGTCATTTCTGGTGGCATAACGTGCTTTGAGCATATGCTAAATTTTGACCTTGATTGGATACTAAAAACACAATTTGTATGAATGCACATGAGAGTACTTACTCCAAAATGTTCTGAGGACTGAAAGGAATAGGTTACCCTTATTAAGCAAACATTTTACTTGCTGCCTTAAAACACTTCAAAAGGAAAAACAAATCCTATTTGTGCTGTATGGATATAGATCGGTCACTCTGCATGAAAAACTGATTGGAGAATTTCTGGTTCCTCTTATACACAGCCTTGATCAGTTAATCTCTTAAACCCTCCTTATTTCCCTCTCCTTCTCCTGCTGTGTGCCCCTTCCTACCTCTCTCTTTACTTCCTCTCCATCCCTCCATATCTCTGCCTGTGTCGACTTTAACAAGCGGCTCTGTAAAACAGGCACAAAAGCTGCTGTTACATTCCAACCCTGGAGCTACTCACACACACACACACACACACACCTCTCATTTCCCCGTTCACACGCATTCCAAGGATCTCATCAAAGAACAAAGCACTAGACCTGCCAACCTCATCCCACTATGACCTTGACAGTGATCTCTAGTTTAGCCATTTTTATGAACCTGCTTCCTGCCTGAACCATCTTTGCTCACGCATCAACTAGAGTTTTCCATAATCATTCGTAATTTAAATGAATGCTCAAAAGTTAACATTAATAATGCAAAATGCACTATTACTATTGCTCATACTTAGGGATTAGGAAATTTTTTTGATGTGCTGCACATGAATAATGACAACTCAAAATGTATAATTTATTGAAGAGATGCATATTGAGGATTCTATGCATTCAAAATTAGGATTTTGGTGGAAGATAAAATATTAAAATATCATTTACATTGACTAAAGACTTATATTGTTACAAAATTCTTTAAAATATATTAAAATAAAAAAACAGCTATTTTCAATTGTAATATTTCAAAATGCAACTGTTATTGTATTTTTGATTAAATAAACGCAGCCTTGGTGAGCATAAGATATTTCTTTCAAAAAAAATTTATTTGATAAACTGTAATATTGTGAAATATTATTACAATTTAAAATAGCTGTATTCTATTTGAACATACTTGAAAAAATAATTTATTCCTGTGATGTCAAAGCTGAATTTTCAGCATCATTACTCCAGTCTTCAGTGTCACATGATCCTTCAGAAATCATTCTAATATGATTTGCTGCTCAAGAAACATTTATTACAGGTGTACATTTTTTTATTTATTTCAGGATTATTTGATGAATAGAAAGTTCAAAAGAACAGCATTCATCTGAAATAGAAAGCTTTTGTAACTTTATACACTACCGTTCAAAAGTTTGGGGCCAGTAAGAACTATATATGTATAGTTCTTAAACTTCGAATTATTAAATGACAAATAAACAATAACCTGATTTCAACTCAAAACAGCTCCCTGGATTCATCCTGAACTGATGCTTTGGTTCTACCCTGAATACCCATGATTTCCCTCTGATCTGATCCCAGAGCTCCGCCTCTAACTGGTCAGGCTGCTGCACAATACTTGGCATTTCAAATCTCTTAAAGGATGCAAGAATGGGAGGGGAAAACAACAAAAAGGAAAACGTGGTTGAAACGGAGCAAGAGGGAACAAGAGGGGTAAGAGGACAAGAAGGCACTCTGCAGGGTGACCCCCATCACGGTGGCCTGAGGTGGGCTGGGCTTCAAATCGTCTCACTCTGACCAAACCCACCAAAGAACTCTGTCACCCCACCCCACCCCACGACTGCCCAATCGTAATGCGGCTCTCTGAAGCCCCCGGCGTCTCAGCCTGTGGCCCCTTAATCCACTGTGACATGGGGAAAAAAGCAGTGTGGCAACAGCGTTACCATAGAGATGGGTGTCATTGGCGCAGAGCCACACAGGAGCACGCCATGGGCAGAACATGTGCAGATGAAATTAGGAACTGGAGGTTAAGACAGACAACCTGCCAAACAGTGGAGTTTCTAAGAGGCTGAGCCCAAGACATCAAGCCCAAGGCATTACCTCTTGATTTGCCTATACCTCAATTCTCCTTTCCCAGAGATGCAAACTCATCAGGGGTGAAAAAGGTAACAAATGTGTGACCTTTCTAAGACCAAATTCACACAGCAATAGAATACACTTGTCATTCTGTATTTGAGTCCTTAATACGGTTACGTTCACACACAGTTCAGTTATTTAACCGCATTCTATAACCAAACTTTCAGGACTCACAACTGCGTTCTCGGAAAACCTGCGCTGTGTGAACGGAACCAGACTTAACAACTAGATGTCTGTCACAGCATAGAGGGTGAGAGAGCAGCTCTGTACTGCACAAACGCGTGTCTACCGTGTTTCGCTTTCAGTAACTTACAGTGCTACTCCAGTCAATTCAACAAAATTTAGACGAAATTTGCACTGTCCAGTCTGCACTGCACTTTTACGGCCTATGCTACGGCACTGACTGTGTTTTTTTTTCCTCAGTTCATCAGTCACGTGGTCTCCGTCTCCGTGTGTGTGTGTGTGTGTGTGTGTGTGTGTGTGTGTGTGTGTGTGTGTGTGTGTGTGTGTGTGTGTGTGTGTGTGTGTGTGTGTGTGTGTGTGTGTGTGTGTAATGAGGAAAGAGAGAGCAAGAGAGTGATTTTAGCAGTCAGCACCCTGTACGGTGAACAGTGACAGCACTGTACTAAGTTTAAACAACTAACATATACTTAATTCCTTTCTCGTTTTCACTAAAGTCCTGAGTAGTTCCAGGCAAAAATCATTTAGGGTTAGACTAAAATCATTCTGGTAGAGAGTAAGAGGAGGCATTTCTACTTCCTGCAGATGATGTTCACTATGTTGCATTTATTGCTGCTGTGTTAAAATCATCACAGCTCTAGTCTCCAGAGAAACACAGGGGGTTTTACTAAAATACACACAAACAGACACATAGGGCTTCCTAGAGTAAAAAAACAAAATGGTTACGCAACACTGAAGCCCCCTGTGCACTCTCTCACTACACACACAAAGCACCCAAACCAAGTCAAGCAAGCAAGCATGGGTACAGGTTTTCACCCCATCAAAACAACTGCTTCCATAGAACATACTAAGGCAAATTCACTAAACTGTCTGAAAAAATCTGACAAAAATGATAATTCTGTCATCACTTACTCATCCTTATGTCGTTTCAAATCTTGACTTTCCATCTTCCGCGCAACACAAAAGAAAATATGAACAATGTCTCGGTGTTTTGGACCCCACTGACTTTCACAAAACAGTTCAAACTTTTTCAAAAAATTCATACAGGTTTGGAACAACAAAAGAGTGAGTAAATGACCATTTTTATTACTGGGTGAACCAATAATATGCTTTTTACTGCAAATAAACAAGCTATTTATTGCTAAAACAACAAATAAACAATGCTATTAGTTTAATTATCATTTATCATTAATTCAATTATTATTCATTTGGTTGAGTGAACACATAAGAACAAGAATAACAATGTCTATGCAGTAACATTTCCCATTTGGGAAAAAAAGAGAGAAGTAAAGGAAGGCCAAGAGGGTGGAAAACCCTACACTCACTGGAGGGCAAGTAAATAAACTAAAACAACGATGATACAGAGTCAGCCAGGCATCACACACAAACCCTTGGGCAAAGTGGAGAATGCACAGTAGTGGCAGATCTGAGGACTTCTCACAGCGCTTGATTATTATCTAAGACTTATCTGAAGAGTTGACTCACACACTAAGTAAACTTCCATTCAGGAAAAAGACAAACTATAAGCTGCTTAGTGACTCACAATTTCATTTATGTGCTGTTTTTTCCTTTTGTCGCATCATGAACAAGTGTAGACATGCTAACTCTTTCTGCCTCCATTCACAAATATGTCCATTTATCAGCCTGAAGAGGCCCAGTCATCAGTGGGAGGGAATCTAAACCCCCCTCAGCTCTCTCCTAAGATTTCAGAAAGGGATTTTCCACCAAAGACCCAAACTACACAGATAAATGGGGGCTGTTTTATAAATAATAACATGCATATTACCTATTAAATGTTCTAGACAGGAAAGATAAACTTTATAGCTCACATATGCCAATTGTTAAGAACACAACATTCTCAGATGCTCCTTTGATAACCATTCTTAAACAAACACTTGGTCTTACCTTCTCTGTGTGTGAGATTCCCTCTGGTCTCATCTGATTTCTGGAAGTTTATACTGGCGTAGGCACTGAGCTCTTCTATACCTTCCACGGCTCCCAGCTCCACTGGCCGAGATTGGAACGCATTCCAGTCTGGAACATGCTGCTCTCCATTCTGCACTAGATCCAGATCGATGTAGTTCAGGCCGTTCTGGTCATGGTTTGTTAACGTGGGAACTGGGGCTGAAGTGTTTTCCCTTCGTCCGTTGGTTACTGTAGATGCGGGAGGAGCGGTAGAAGCAGCAGAGGCCTCACCAGGTCTTAACCATACATTCTCGAAAGAGGCGGAGCTGTGGCGCTTTACATCACCTGACTGACAGGTGGCTGATGTGTCAACTGACCCTCTTGGTGTCGTGGAGGCAAAAGTCTCTGAACTGTGTCTCCGTCGACCCTGTGGGTCAGCCCGGATTACTTTAGCCCCCTGGTTCCACCCGGAAGTGGAGTTAACCCGTGTGAATGCACTAAGACCTGACAAAGAGCCCATCAGAGCTGGTCTTCCTGGGGCACCGCCTAACGCCGTCACGCCATGATTGGGTGATACAGAACAAGGAGGGGCATCCGCATCTGGCAAGGCCTCGGTCATCAGCATCATTTGTGTATTAGGAAAGCTAGTGCAGGATGTTAACTGCATGCTGATGTAGTCACGGTCACATATGCTCTCACAGGGCAGTGGAGGGGAAGATTTAGAGTTTGATGGGTTGATGATGGCATAATCTGAACAGGAAGTGGAAATCTGCATTTCTGGGCTCAACCGCCTGGCCTGTGACCCCGGCTGCATGTTCATGTACTCAGATGATGAAAGGTCTGATTGGGCCTCAGCATCACTTCCAGAAAACACAGGTGGGAACAGCGATGCTAAGCTTGCTGAAAACGGCTTGTCGTTGAACTCAATGTTGACATACTCCCCAGGACTTTTGGGCTCTGCGGGGAAGGGACTCTCACGTGTTCGTGGGAGAGTACTTGCTTTGCTAGCATCCAATGACAGCCGTGTTGGCCGTGTCAGCCTACTGTTGCCCTCTGACCTTTTGGGTTTGACAGCAGATTGCTGCGAGTTGCCTTGACCACCCAAGCTGTCGCTGCTCGCCGAAGATGAGGAAGAGTCTGCGTACGGCAATCGGTTAGAGCCCAGTGATATCCGAAGAGGGCTCTGGTCCTGCTTCCTGTTGGCGTGTTTGAAGGAGCGGGGCAAAGAGAAGTAAGCATACATTGGCCTGGGAGGATCTTCTACAGGGTTGAAAAAGCAGTCTGGAGGCGTACTAGTCGTTGAACAACTAGCCGGGGACATGTTTATGTAGTCTCCACAAGATGACACTTTACCTTCCATACTCTCCATAGAGAGCTTAGGGTTGATGCCATTAGTCCAGATCTTGCCATAGTTTGTTGTGCCATCTGGAGAGCAGCTGCCACTTGGTGACATCATCATGTAACCATTGGAGTCAACATGCGAGTGTTGCCGGGGGTTGATAATTTGCTGTGGTGCAGAAACACTTTTTGGACTCATGGGCATGTAGTCACCACTTTTCACCGTTGGGGTCGCAGGTGCAACGCCCGGCAGCATGGGCATGTAGCCGTCATCTTTGTGATCTGGTCCACTGTGGTCTTTTGCTTGTGACGTATCTATACCTTCCTCTGGGTATGAATGGGTAGGCATGAATGAGTGCCTGTGTGTTGACGATGATGATGATGCAGTGCGGCTTCGTGGGTATGCCGGCATCATTACGGTATACTCCTCCAGCGATGCGGAAGACGACTGTGAGGGAGTCTTTTGATGGCACGGAGTTGGCGGCGATGCACCAGAAGAATGCGTTCGTTTCCGGAAACATTTTTCCAACTCGGGCTCCTCTAGTCTCGATGGCGTTCCTCTGGATTGGCTTCGCGATTGGCTACCGGTGCCAGTAAGTGAACCGGGCTTGGCCATGCAGATGTAGTTGTTTATCTCCTCCTCCCTAGCTGGCGGAGTGTGGCCAAGCGAGTCCGGAGTCACGCTACGGAAGGAGCTTCGAAAGTCGCAGGGGCTAGATCCATATTCATCAGAGGAAATAAATCCGCCATCACTGGGAGATCCAGATATAGAGGCGCTAGAGCGGCGTGGAAAGAGGCAGTCAGACGTGGATCCGTGGCCACTGGTGCTGCTGGAAGACAGGCTGACGGGGCTGATGGCTGAGGGGGAGCACCGCGAGGTGGGCGTGGGGATTGATCTGCTGTGATTGAGCGGAGGGTGAAGTCTGGATCCACCCTTGTGTCGCTGCGATTGAAGTCGGGCTGTGCTCGGACTGCTTGGACTCCCATCAACGGATGCCGGCCTGGACATGGTGCCCTCCCCATCACTGGATGCTCTCACTCTGAATGAATGGCTGTGTTTGCCAGGTCTAACAGGAGAAGTGGCTGTCACACTCTCAGCCCGAGAGCGCCTGCCTAAGCCAACCTGACTGGGGGGAGGATTATTGTGATGATGCCTCCTGACAGGCACTGAGATGGGGTTTGAGCAGTTGGAAGATGACTGACTTTTGCTGCGGGGTCTGAACTCCTCACTCATGGCTTTCATGGCTTCTAATATAGTTTCATGCATGTTCTGAGCCACAACTGAGTCATCAACTTGCATCCAAAACTCTCCGGGTCCTGTCACGGCAGATCTCCCAACTTCAATGAAAAAGAAATTTTCAGAGTGACCACATCTTCTAATGTTCATCAACTGCAGGACCACTGCGGCCGCATCTGAATTGAGTTTCACAAAACTGATAGTCTTATTAGTGAGGCATAATCTGTAAACGCCAATCAAGTTTTTTATGTGACCCAGACCCTTTGGTTTCAAAATAACCTGCCAAACCTCTTTGAAGGCAGGTCCCGGCGTGGCTTCGCCGTAATTATCCTCGCCAATTCCGCGGCCCGCGGCAGTTTCGTGGACTTTACCTCTGTTATGAAGATCAACCAGGGCTTGATACCATGACTCCTGCTCTAACTCGCTGTCAGCAGCGATGGCAAAGTATTCATCCTTGGTGTAAAGCGCGACGAGATGTTTGTTTTTAGAATCCGCTCTTTTGTTGATGTTAAAGCAGCTCTCCAGCGGAACGGACCTTTTCGGTGCTCCAGACTTGTGTCTCCACTTCTTCTCGTTTTCGTAGTACTCCAGTCGGGACGGTCCGGAGGCGCTCGCCGCCCTCAGTACAAAAAACCTTTTGTGCATGCTTTTGGGTTTCCTTAAATAACCCACCTTTTTCACGTCCGAAAAACATCCTTGCTCCGTGGTCGGGCTTGCCATGGTATAAAAAATAATTTACAGAAAAATTGCAGGATTGAAAGTCAAAGCGTTATGCATGTAATCTTCGTCAAATGTGAACGCTGGGTTTCCATTGAGTAAAAATAAAAAAAATAGCACTCAAACAAGTCACTTCTGTGCGTACCGACAAAAGCTTCAATTATAACAGTTTCTTCAGCAGCATTACATTGTTAAAACTAACTTTAAATAATCCATCAGGCATCCTCAAAGAATATTGCAAGTACCGGAAAGCACCAAGTTTATGATGTACAAAAATACAAAACAGTGAAAGTTACAAAACAGTGTCCTTTTCAGTCCGGAGATCCGAATGCATTATCAAAACAAGCGCAGTCAGCAGCGTACGACGACCCCATTTACCCCGGAGATCAAAGCGCTGTCTGCAAAAATCCCAAAAGTGCAATTAAACAAAGCACGAGCGCAAAGTATGCATCTGACCGTTATTTACAACGGAAACGTACCGAGTCCGCTTCAACAGCTGCATAAGTTCCTCCAAAAGTCGCTGAGTTTTCTATTTTGTGAAGCAGTAACAGACCAAAACAAGGCACCGCTCGTGTATGTTTGTATGGAGGAGTTGAGACTGGGGGGTTGTAGCCTAGCTTGTTACGATACAACTAAGAATCCCGCCTATTTTGGAACTGACCTCGTTGATTGGAGGGTTCTAATGTCAATCATCCTAGGGGGCTGTGAGAGACATGTGATTCAAATGTACTGGTGGGGATTTTTGATTCATCCCAGTGACTCGAATCTTCACTAAAAAGATTCATTTACACTGATGTTTCAACATATACACAGTGAAGCCAGTAGAAGAACGATTCGTTCACTTAAAAGATTCGTTCAAAACACCGATTCATTCACGAGCTAAACACCACTATAAAGTTTTTATTTAGAGGCAGTGTTGAAAAGACGCCATGTAACTATGCGCTGCCGTTATTTATAAATACACTATTGTAAAATGGAAAGTCGGTCATACTTTACAGTGTTCATGTTACTGTCTATTTACATATATAGCCTAAATATAGTGACAAATGAACAATATGTACTTGTTGTGTAATTACATTACGGAGGAGCTTTAAAGTAAACATTTGTTTGTTGTTCTTATTCTTATTATGGGATTAATTTAGTAAAGTAGCATAGTAACGTGCAGCGTAATAAAAAGTAGAATGTGGTTTCCAGCTGCTGGAAAATCGGATAGCTAACTGACCGGATTACGTCTTCACAGAATTAAAGAATAGCATTTTGTTTTTACAGTTCAGCTAAATGATCCTAATGGATTCAAAGAATCTGGATAAACTGAAAACTGACATTTCTGTGTCTAAAAAGGTTTTTATTAGGATTAGGTTCCTTTATGGTTGATTCAAATTATAATAGCCAGGCTAGTATGGACTTATTGACAAGGGTGTTTCATTTAGTGTCTTATATATCTATATTTAATATTAAATTCTTTAAAAAATTTCAGGTAGTTTTAAATGAATAAAAAAAACTGATAGCAAAGGAAATCTACGTAGACTATGGCAATACTACAGTCTATTTCTTTATTGTGAACGCATCATAATATGTGGCTGCAGTACTCGTGTCTGCATTTATTGAGCAATGCTACCACCTCCTGTTGAAATTCAAGAGCTGGCGTACTATTGGCATGGTAACCTAAAACCTTTTGATATTCTTGATAATTCGTGCATTTTATTTCCTTCATAGCCTTGTTTATGATACATGTAGTCTACTGTATCTTGTTATATTCAGGTGTTGTCTAATGATATTTGCACTGACAAAATGCATTGAGTGTAGTATAGTGTACCACGTGGTCAGCTAGGACTAACTATATTTCTTTTATTGACAAGATCACACATTGGATTGGATTTACTATGGATATCTGCACAATTTAGCAAATCAGCATTAGTTACATGATTGAACTGAATCACAATTTAAGAATTTATTATTTTAACACATTCACTGTTATTTTTTAATTTTTGCTTTTATTTTTACAGTACTCCGAAAAAAATGGTGAAAAAGCTGTCACTTGGACGGTACCCTTTCAAAATGCACTAATGGCTCGTTTCCACTGAGCGGTTCGGTTCGGAACGGTAAACCCTGATCAGACTTGCGTTTCCACCGCCAGCAGAACCCTTACTTGATAGGCGTGGTGTAGCCTATGCCGGAAAGTAGCGATCTACGTCATTCTCGCGCGAAGAAGAAAGCAACAGAGTAAACAACAATGGATACAGCAGATCTTGTTCTTGCTTCTCGGCATGTGGCTGTCTGTCACAAGAAGAAGACAAGCTTTGCTTGCTGCGCGCAGACATTAGGCGTTTCACAATACCAAGTACGCAAAGTTCTTGGATAAAACCCGCGTAATTTAAAAAAACTACTTTGTTGTGTCATGAAATGTAGTTTTAAAAGCTTTTCAGGCGAGAATGCAGTCGTTTAAAGCTCAAATCTGTGGTTTATTTATAAAGTTAGCTCCAATTTGAAAATTAGATCTGACGTCGGAGTTGTGAGATCCAGGCGATCACCGGGCGCTCAGCGCTAATGTGCAGCCGAGAACAGCTGTACCTCGTCTTTGTGACATTTGCCGCTGGCTCAGATGTCTCTGTAGTGGTTAAACATGACATATCACTCGTCTTGTGTATATCTAACGGGCAATCTTTGGTCTCATGAATTTATAATTTGTTTATAATTTGTTACCAAAACGTTTTGGCTGAGGGCATCGTAAAGTTTCATAACTTTATATATTTATTTTAACTTTACCGTTGTACTTTGAACGTTTGACTGAATTGTTTGCTTGTCTTGATTTCTTAGCTTTTTATACTTTATACTTTTATAATGGCTATTATTGATAATTAAAACTGACTTTTAACAAAAAGAGACAGGGTTGTTTGTCTTATTTCATTTTATTATAAGCTACATATGTAAACAAAAAACAACAACAACAACAACAACAACAACATTTCATAAAAGAGAAAGAAACAAAGATTCTGAAGCAAATAATCAGGGGGTGAGCTAATGCCAAAACAACAAACAAACAGAAAACTAACTTCCTTGTAACTCAAAATAAAGAAACAAAACATACAACGACATAACCTAACTCCTTAACTGCCCAAAACAGGAGAAAAGTTGGTGGCCTATTGGCCAACAAAAGAAACAAGGCACTCACCCCCTACTGCTTCCCAAATTGATTAAGATGTTACAAGCACGGTCAATAGGGAATTGAAGTTTTATAAAGGTTCTCAATCAAAGGATGCTAACAGCACTCTGTTAAATCCATGTGTACCAACATTTTCACCAGAGCTAACACAGAGAATCAAACAATCATGAGCAATCAAAACAAAGAGGCAGAGAGCGCCCTCCAGAGGAATCCCGGGGGAATTTATAGTCCGGATCTCTCCTGCGGTCCAACCACCAGCAGCCTCTTGTTATGCCCCAGGACCAATCCTGGAAGAGAAAAGGATAGCAGGAACAGCAAAACAAAGAATACACTGCTTCATAGCCGTAACAGCACATATAGCCTGAACCACGCATTAAAAGGTTTCTTTCTTTTCTTTCTTTCTTTTTTTTTTTTTTTTTTTAATGAAAACGAAAATAGGCAGGGTTGTGTTTTATATTTTGTTTTGTTATATAGCCTACATGAAGTAAAGATAATCAATGCACGAACCACATTTGTGTGGCGCCTCTTGTGTTGTCATTCCCCCTGTAGCACGCGCAAGTGACGATTCTCTGTCAACCAATCAACGTTATGCAGCTCCACCCCTTTGGTACCCCAACTGAAGGGTCCCAAAAACGTGGTACGGTTCGTAATTAGGGTACCATTCACAAGTTTTGACAATGGAAACGGCAAAAATTGCGTACCGTACTGTACTGAACCGAACCGTACCGCTCAGTGGAAACGAGCCATAATACACTTTACTAATATGCACTTTTAACTAATTTATGCACCCTTTAGGCGGGGTATATTATAAAAGTGTACCTTTTGAAAGGGTAACTGTCATAGTTAAAGGTTATAAAGTAAGTGAATCCCCAAGCTTATTACTTATCAAAAAGCTGTTAGTTGTCAGTACAGTTGTCTTGTCTAACTCAAGATCCTTTTGCATGTTAAATATGTATTTGGGGTTTAAAATACAGGTGCATCTCAATAAATTAGAATATGACAAAAAAGTTTTTTTTTTCTTTTTCTGTAATTTAATTCAAAAAGTAAAACTTAAATATATTCTAGATTTATTAGACAAAGTAAAATATTTCCAGACTTTTTTGTTTTCATTTTGATTATTACAGCTTGCTGCTCATCAAAATAAAAAAATCAGTATCTCAAATTATTAGAATATTTAATTTCAAGTTCTATTAAATTACCGTTCTCCGGGTATAAATACTGGGTTTAGGTCAGTAATCCCAACAGCAGTCATGGGGAAGTCTGCTGACTTGACAGTTGTCCAGAAGATGATCATCAAGACCCTCTACAATGAGGGTAAGCCACAGAGGGTCATTGCTGAAAGTGCTGGCTGTTCGCAGAGTGCTGTGCCAAAGCATATTCATGTAAAGTTGACTGGAAGGAAAAAGTGTGGTCGGAAACGGTGTACAAGTGAAAGGAATGACCGCAGGCTTGAGAAGATTGTCAGGCGAAGCTGATTTAAGAACTTAGGAGAGCTTCAAGAGGAGTGGACTGAAGCTGGAGTCAGTGCATCAAGAGCCACCGCACACAGACGTCTTCAGGAAATGGGCTACAACTGTCACATTCCACGTACCAAGACACTTCTGAACCAAAGACAACGTCAGAAGCGTCTTACCTGGGCTAAGGAGAAAAAGAACTGGACTGTTGCTCAGTGGTACAAAGTCCTCTTTTCAGATGAAAGTAAATTTTGCATTTCATTTGGAAATCAAGGTCCCAGAGTCTGGAGGAAGAGTGGAGAGGCACAGAAACCAACTTGCTTGAAGTCCAGTGTGAAGTTTCCTCAGTCAGTGATGATTTTGGGTGCCATGTCTTCTGCTGGTGTTGATCCACTGTGTTTTCTGAAGTCCAGACTCAACGCAGTCATCTACCAGGAAATTTTAGAGCACTTCATGCTTCCTTCTGCTGACAAGCTTTATTTCATTTTCCAGCAGGATTTGGCACCTGCCCACACTGCCAAAGATACCAAAAGCTGGTTCAATGACCATGGTGTTACTGTGCTTGATTGGCCAGCAAACTCTCCTGACCTGAACCCCGTAGAGAATCTATGGGGTATTGTCAAGAGCAAGATGAGAGACACCAGACCCAACAATGCAGATGACCTGAAGGCCGCTATCAAAGCAACCTGGGCTTCCATTACACCTGAGCAGTGCCACAGACTGATTGCCTCCATGCCACGCCACATTGATGCAGTAATTCATGCAAAAGGAGGCCCAACCAAGTATTGAGTGCATAGAAATGAACATACTTTTCAGAAGCCTGACATTTCTGTTTAAAATATCTTTTTTTTATTGATCTTATGAAGTATTCTAATTTATTGATTGTGAATTGGTGGGTTTTTGTTAAATGTGAGCCAAAATCATCACAATTAAAAGAACCAAAGACTTAAAGTACTTCAGTCTGTGTGCATTGAATTTATTTAATACACGAGTTCCAAAATTTGAGTTGAATTACTGAAATAAATGAACTTTTCCACAACATTCTAATTTATTGAGATTGCACCTGTATATAAATATATAAATATATTCATAAATGTAATGAGCTTTTTTTTTTTTTTTTACTCACATAACTGCAGGCTCTGAAAAGGCAATTTTTTCAATGGTTATCATAGTAACACAACACAACAACAAGCACTACACAATCAAATGAGAAGATAAATTAGTCAGCCAGACATGCATTTGTTTGTATTTTTTCAAATCTTTTGATTTATAAACTCAAATTGATGTTTATTAAGAAAAGCACCAAACAGTTAATGGATTTTCATGGAGGTGTTGTGGATATGCAGTTGTAAATATTCAGGTGTAAATGCCAGTTAGAATAGCAACTTGAAATCCGAAATCCATTCATGGCTTTTGCAATTAAGTAACCAGGTGACAAAAGGTCTAACAGTCTACATACTAGAATGAGCAGACTAACTTAAAATTGTTCTGTTTATAATAACGTGTATCATATATAATGTGCAGTACAGAATTTTATATCACAATAATAAAAAATTAAAGTTACTTTCCCAGTTTCAATTCAGTTCGTGCCTTTGATGACTTATTGCTTCCTCTGATAGCTAAGCAAATGACGATATCTTAATATGAGATTACAAAGATTAATATGAAAAAAATTACAAACATAAATACATGCCTATAACATTTTCTTGGGTATTACTAATACTCTGTAAGAACTCTTAGACTGCTGACTTATATGTACTTTCTAAAGCATCTTAACCATTCTATTTTCATGCCTTTTTATTGCTTTTATTTATTTTTAAAAACACACTTTATTGTTTATTGGTCATACTCCACCCAAGGTATCTTTTGATTTTTTTTTTTTTTTTATTTAAAATTTGTATTTCCAACCACAAATATTTCATGTGTGTTAACTTGATTTATTATCCCTCTCCAGGAGGGGAGCAGCATGAGAGAGACAGAGAGAACTAAAAAAAACATGGTACAATTAGATCATATTCAAACGCTGTTGTCATGACACATACAGAAACAGCTGCCTTAAATTTTCAATACAATATCGTCATGAAAAAAAATAAGAGCATTCCTTATACTATAGTGTAAATACCAGAAAATAAGCCACTGCACAAAAACATTCGGTAGCACTTCAATTTACAGTCCTGTTCACCATGTACATACTACGTACTCATTATAGTAATTGCAATAACTGCTTAATAACTATAGGTACTAACCCTGAACCTACCCCTAAACCTAACCTGATTATCTTATATTACCCAGTACTTCCTTAGGTAAGCACACTGTAAGTACATGTAAGTGCACGTACTGTAAAATAAAAGTGCAACCAAACATTCAGTGCTTAAACAAGCTGCAAGCTATATCTTAAAATATAACATTTTTTAGGAAAAGCTAAAAAAAAAAAAGTATACTGTAAACATTACAATATAAAGTAAAAGTAATAATATTAACATAAAGCAATGTAACATATCATGTGAAAACAATAAACAGCAGCATAGAATAGCAGCAACTTATTTCTATGGAAAGAACATATGTAAAAAAAATTGTAAATTGTTAATAAAATATTAAGTGAAAGTAAACGTGAATGTAAACGTGAATGAAAGTGAACGTAATGTAACAGTGTTGTCATGTGAAAACACTGCACAGCAGCATAGATAGCAGCAAATTGTTTTTTAAAAGGGAGATATATAAACATTTTTTGTAAATTGTAACTGTTAATAAAATATTAAGTGAAAGTAATAATTTATTAACGTAACAAAATGTAAAGTGTTATCGTGTGAAATAGAATAGCACCAAATTCTTTTTATAAAAGGGACATATGTAAACATTTTACATTCACTATGCTAAGTTGCCTGTCACACATGTGATATTTAGACCTGAGAGTATACTGGACCACTGTTATCAGGATTGGAGCTGAACGCTACAGGACAGTGGACCTCGATGGCCTGAGTTGCCCATCCCTGATTTATATTTGGGATATTTATACATTAGGATGAAAAAAGGGTAGAAAATATTTCTAAATTATTATTATACGTTATTTTTAAATTATTCGTTTTTGGTGTTAAAAAAAATGACAGGACTCTCAGATCGGGCGAGTTTGCTGGCCAATCAAGCACAGGGAGAAATTAAAAATTAAAACAACAATAACAACAAATTTAACTTATGGACACCTACCATGTCCTTTGTTGTGTATTCTTGAGAGTGCTTATATTAGTCAGATCTATAGTTTAATATTTAGAATTTGTTCAATTATTCCAAAGAAAGTTTTTAAAAATAATTATTAATAACCTAATTAAAATAATTTTTGGTTTTCGTCCCATTGTGTCCAGAATTGTCGGATTTATATGAACTTGGCTAAAAGTGGATACTTTTATCCTAATCTAATGTTAATCCCTAGCCCAGCATTTCTCAACTCTGGCCCTTGAGGTCCACTTTCCTGCTGATTTTACCTCCAACCTTAATCAAACTCAACTGCCTATAACTCTCTAGTGCTGCTTACCAATTCGTATACTAACTGTCCTAAATAGTATTTGAAATTAGAATTAGTGTGTCCCAAATCGTAGTATGTTGAAATGAGTATTCCAAAGATACCCGGATGGTCTTTTTTTCTGGTTAGAATCCAGATCCATGCACACGATAACGGCTAATATTGCCCACAACCCATTGCGCATTAACCCAAGATTTGATTAGAACTACAAACGCATCTAAAAAGTGTTAAAAAAACTGCAAAAATGGCGGATGTGCGAGTTCGACAGTTGAGTAGAGAGTGGAGTCTGAATGATTAATAATCAGTATCAAACCTGACAAAAATATATTCAATATATTCAATGTTATGCTCATTATTTCATCTGCAACAGCATTGTGAACTTTTGTAAAGATACGTTTGGTCATTAACTTTTAAATGCATCATTATGCAAACTGAAATCACACGAGGAGAGTCCTTGCATGAAAGACCCACGACTTAACGTGGTACTACATTTCTCTCCAAAACGGTAGGAAATTAAATTAAATTGAATGTGGAGGATTTTAACTGTGAAAAGCTGTCTGTTAAAGAGCAATTATGACGAAGTAGTATGTCCCAAAGCTTGCCTACTTTTCTGCTATACTCAAAATTATGTACTTTTTCTTCACCAAAATGTACATATTTGTAGGTCATAGTATAAGTAGGTGAATTGAGACACAGCATAGTAATCCTGAGGACATTAAATTGCTTGTTTAGGTGTTTGATTAGGGTTGGAGATAAACTCTGCAGGAAAGTGGACCTTGAGGGCCAGAGTTGAGAACCCCTGCTCTAGCCCTTCAAGGTCAAGTGTAAAATGTTGATTGTAGGGATTTTAATGCCACCGAATGCAGACTGCCCACAAAAGGACAGAGAAAAATGAACCCAACACAATCATTTAGAAAATCAGTAGAGAGGAGAGATTGATCTTTAGAGGGTCACTGCTGTTTTGCTTCCTGATATACTCATATAAACCAGAATATACATTCTCGGTGTTTTGTTCTTGGCATTGAATACTGTTCTGGGAGAGTTGAAACTTCAGCTCAAAGGTAACCTTTGCATTCCTGCACAAAAAATATAGAGCAATTAATTAAATAAATTGAATGGATTTTACAAAAACAAGATGTATTTCTAAACTTTAGGAGACCTGCTGCTGCAGTTTAAGGCTGGAATACACTACACAACTTTTAAAATCAGAATAGATTTTAAAACACTAGGCATCGTATGCTTGCCGACTTTGTAAATAGTTACAGAGGAAAAACTGGGCATCATACGCTAAAGCCGGGTGACACACTTAACAATTGTCACGATCCAAGTTTACGATCATCATGCACAAACACGCCGAGTCAGAGCCAGTTGCATTTTTAAAGTTTTACAAATTCTGGTTTACAGTTTTACAAATACAGTTTACATCTCCCATTCCCTTTAAAAGCCAGTTGCACTCGTGCCATGATGGATTCGCTATTTACATGGCGGAATTTGCAAGCGGAAAAACTGAATGCTTCTCTAGCGAGGAAACAGATCTGCAGACCATCTACAGGACAAGCCAGATTCCACCAAAGCATTTTTATCTTTATGCACACAATAATAATTTTTACATTAAAAATGATAACTGCGTTGGGCTGAAACTAGCAAAAAACACTTGCGTCACATACATTGTGTGTTGAGCTCAGTCTTGGAATGTTTTAGCAAGTTGTTAAGTGTGTCCCAGGCTTAAATGAGTGAGGATCATGCACTACCAGACTTTTGACAAATGAACGCTTGACAAATGAAAACAATATGTGTTCTAAAATCTCCTCAAAATATCAAACATGTTTGATATCCTCCGACTGGATGAAATCATAGTCTGAAGAAAAAAAAAGAGAGAAAAAAAAAAAAAAAAGTCTGTGACCATCATACACTGCATGATTTTTTTGTAAAATCTGTCAACTCAAATCTGTACACTGGCCCTGACCTTCGGCAACTAGCGTCAACTTGTCCAGACTGTAAATCGGGGCAAAAATCTGAGCAAAAGTCATGTAGTGTATTCCAGCCTTTAGAAATACAAATAAAATCTGGTTGAAAGAGATGTACAATTAGAAAGAAATCACATAACACAACCTTAACACACATAAACACATAAAATTAATACATTTCAGTGGGTTTCATGATTAAAAGCACAACATCAGCATTGATTAATGATAAGTTGGTCACACAGCTATTCATGATGGAATGTGCCAGCAGCAAGATTGATGATTGTAGATAAAATCATTCAAAGACATACAAAACCCATTTAAACTAAAGAAACAAGCCAAAAAGAAGTACTGTCAGCTGTCAAACTTTAACCTGGTTTTCCCTGAAAATTTTCCATTCAGTGGGAACACCAAATTAGACTACATTAGCGACAACTGATTAGAGACAACATATAGTGCACAAAAAGAGTGTACCTGAATGTGTTTATTCTGGAACTGCACAAACAAGACCTCATATGAGAAGAATTGTATATTTCAACAAGCTGCAGAAAAGAAAACAAGATTTTGTGCATGGCAGAGGGAGAGATTTTCTACATATTTTTTCTATATATTAGCTCAGTTCCACAATTGAGGCTGCATTCAAACTGCGAGGCTTAATGCACAGATCTGGGGTGCATTTTTCGAAAGCATCCTGAATTAAGTTGATCGTATAGACTATTGGTGACAATGGTTCTACAATCTACTTAAGTTTATGATGCTTTTAGGAAACGTATCCCCAGTTTTTTACATTCGCCTGTTTACATTTATTTTAGACACGACTGGTATCCGATATCTGTGTTTACATAAATCCCCGCCCACACAATTCTGTTGGTGATCGCTTTACTATGCAACATGGTTGACCCTCAGGTTTTGAATGGACATCAATTTATTTCTATAATTCACATTTGGTGGTACCATGATACTTGCCAGCATGGATAAGTTAAAAGTTGATGTTTGCAGTGCAAAATTTGACTGAATGGATATAAATAACAGTAATTTTCGTTTATTATAAAATTAATAGTTCCGGTCCTTGATTCGGATTGGTTGAGCCGCGTTCAAAGTCGTTGTAAATACAAACATACACCAAATAGATATTAAAATAAATATTTTTATGGACTAACCATTTTATTTTTATTTCAATAAGCCCCGTGAAGTTGTGGTTTACAGTAAATTTAGAACCACGCGGTAGTGTGCACACGTCAAAATCTTTCTGCGCTCATGGAAATGGAGCGGAACATGAAAAATGAATTATAGGATGGTTAGGCTTAATCTTTGAATGTTTAAATATAGTTTAAGTGGAGCAAACTGTAACACTCCTAATGCACAAGTTTTATTTTTTTTTATCATTCTATTTATTTTGTACTTTTATAAACACAAGATGCTTTTCAGTTTACCTTTTATTTTTTATCAGCCCTGCAAAAAATAAAATAAAATAAATAAATAAATCCTATGCAAAAGTGCATTCTGTTTATGGTTTAGTGCTTAATACACTATAGGAGGCTGTACTGTACCAACTAGGGGACTAAATGCCACTAGGTGGAACAAACTATGATTTGCACTACTGTCTGTTCAAAATAAAAGAAACCTAGCATTGTGGATTTGTTCCTGTGTCCTGTAACACTTTAGTTTATGGTCCAATTGTCACTATGAACTATCTCGTGATGGCTGATTTCAAAACACTGCTTCTGAGCTTTACGAATTGAATCAGTGGTTCAGAGCACCAAAGTCACGTGATTTCAGCAGTTTAGCAGTTTTACGCGATCCGAATCTCTGATTCGAAACAAAAGATTCGAAAAGCTCTGAAGCAGTGTTTTGAAATCGGCCATCGCTAGATGAAGTCGTTTTTTTTTTTTTTTTTGGCGCACAAAAAGTATTCTCGTTGCTTTAGAATATTAAGGTAGAACCACTGAACTCACATGAACAGTTTTAAATATGTTTTTAGTACCTTTCTGAATCACTGAGCCATCAAATTTCATCAAAAATATCTTAATTTGTGTTCCGAAGATGAACGAAGGTCTTAAGGTTGTGGAACGACATGAGGGTGAGTAATTAATTACATTATTTTCATTTTTGGGTGAACTAACCCTTTAAGTGTGACCGTTTTTCCTATTGTACCAAATTTGTTCTTAACCATGACTTCTCTGTACCGTCACACCTCTAGTAGTGACATTGTTTTATTTTATACAATTCACAGGGCAGAGGTTGAAAAGTTTCTATGCTCCTGATTGTTTCTGTGTGTGCGCAATCTCTTAACAATATATAAAGTTTCCACCTCAATAAAAAGCTGTGAGTTTTAGCAAAAAAAAAAAAAGTAAAAAATATTTTTTTTTGTGCCAGTGTAAACGCAGCTTATGCTGCCTTGCGGTCTTTTGTACTGTATACATTGAATACAATACATATACCTGCAAAGGGCAGTCAGTGACCAATCTGAAATGCTCTACAAAGGGAGCAAATTTACATTAAATATTAACTGCAAATTTTATTGAGTCAAATATCAATATCAATAAAATATCAATTAAAAAAACAGTACAAATCATATTGTCTTGTATGCAGCACAGCAATTTGGAACTGAGTTTTTTTTGCTCCACAAATTTAGATAACACACTAAGGGTGTGTTCACACTTGTGGTTCTGTTCTCTTGGTTCTTTTGGTCCAGACCAAAAAAAGAAATTTATACATTTAAAAAAATGGCTTTTTAGACATATTTTGTGAATAAACTTGCCGAACATCCTATGCCATGTGCTGGGCTAAATGTGCTCATTTTAGGTGTGTACATATGAGGGCATTTTTACCGAAGAGCTTATAAATTATGTAAAGGAGTCAAAAAAGCTCATGGAATTCCTGTTATACACACAAACGAAGATCTGCTGCAAGAAGACGTTTTTGACTTTAATCATACAAAACCTGCCAAGTGTGAACACACCCTTAGTCTGTCCATAACAAATATTATCAAAAAAACATTTCAGATCTGACCTTCTGTTGGAGTTTTTCCTGAAGACTTCTGTTGTTTTCAGTGGTTTCTGAGTCCAAATGAAATGTTCCATTGAAGGTTTGTGAACCTGAACAGTTAATGTTTGCATCCTGATCCAGATTATTATGTGTCTCTGTAGAACAAAAATGTCTGTTTTTTAAAATACATTCTATAGGCCTATTGCATCTTTAATGCAAACTTGGAAATTAGACAATATTTTTTGTTTGATGTGTGCAACAGCACCTCCAGAACAGTAAATGCTCTCTCCATTGCTAATGATGATGATGATGATGATGATGATGATGATAACTGCACAGATTACAACACTGCCGATACAACAATGCCAGCACTTGAATTTCCATAGCACAGACTTGTTACACCAATTCTGAAAGACAACAATGTAACACAGTAAAAAGTAAAAATAAAAACTTGATCAAGAATCCTGCTAATCTGCATGGTGGTTGTGTAACAGTGTTACAGATAAAATAAATCTTGAATGTTTTGATTATATATGTTTTAATAATTATTGTTAACCAAATTTCATAAATTTACAAAAAAATACATCCCTTATTATAACTTGGTTGTGAGATTTTCATTGGCAAAAAAGGTTTGACTTCGGCATTTCCATTGCTTTCTACAGTCACCTGGGAACACTGAAAGAGTGGAAATTTAACCTTATCAAAAAGTTCTTCTTTATAAAGTTTCAATCAAATACTTAAAAAAACCTTCCTGACTGCAACGTTTATGCGCTTTGCTTTAAAATGAGTAAAATATTGAGTTGAAGGACATTTTGTTTTAAAGTGAGTGAAATCTGTTTTTGTGAGATTGTTTTGCATTAAAGCAAGAGAAATCTGTATTGTGGGACTTGTCAATTAACAATCAGTAGATATATTTATTTATTAAAAATAATCAATTTCTGTTATATAGCCTATACCACAATTAACAATGTCTACACAAAATCCACAACGAATGTTAGTAAGGGTGGTGTCAGCAGATAGACGAGGAACACAGAGGTAAGTGATATAAACAACAGCAGGTTTATTGAATGGAGACGAAACAACAACACAGCAGAGAAAGCAGTCCAGGTAAGTCGGTTGGGATATGGAATGTCTTGGTTCAGCTTATCTGTGACTGATGCAGTCTTTGTGTCTTTTCCAGGTGATCCAGGAACCAACGAGCATGGAAACAATGGAGAGCAGGGGATGAGGAGAACCAGGACTGCTGGTAGGAACAACTGGTGAGTAGAACACAGGTAAGACGGTTGTGGAGCTTGACATAGGCATAGACAAAGACATTGTGCTTATCCATAGACAAGACCCGACATCGAGTGAAGTGAGTGAGGACCTTATGAATGGTGCAGAAGATGAGTGGCAGCTGGTAGTGATCAGTGTCTAGAGTCAAGAACCCGGAAAGAATCATCAGTATGCATTACAAAGCTCCTCTGTTAACAAAGGAGGTTCACAACTTTAACTAACTAGCAGCAATTTAGTATATCGTACGATACTTGCATTAGGCCTTTTTGAAGAGCATCTGGATAACACCGTAGCAGTAGGAAGTCCTGAGAATTCAGTCCGATGGTGCTGAAGTTGCAATTGATGTCTTCTACGTTGAATGAAGAACCGATGACAAACTTGCATGGTTAGTTTGAATCTTAGTGGGAAAGAGTCCTTTTCTTCCCTAGTTAAGTACAAGGCTGGGGGATTACCGAGCAGTAAAGTTCCTCTGACAAGGCCAGCCCTTGTCAGATGGTTGGTCTTCTCGGGGGATGGGGAATGGGGACAGACCCCAGAGTGAGTTTTAAACATTATTTGTTAAATATAACATAATTGTGTCTGATTTGTCTCATCAAAATCATCTAACAGGTAGACTTGGTCCCTCCTGCCTTCTAGATCTTACTCACATTTCTCATCTGACTGATGTGGAAAGCATAAAAGCCATCCTTACCATGGCAGCAGCAAAAAGTCACTTTATTATAATTCATTGCAATTGCATGTACCTATTTTTTCTGAACTGCCATTAATCCATTTCTCTTTATTATTTTTTTTCTCTTTTGGAAATGCGTGGCAAAAAAAAAAAAAAAAAATATTTTGCTGCTGGAGCAAATGAAAATGCAAAAATGCCATAGTCTCCCTCCCATTTACCTCTATAAAATTTTACCCTGCTATAGTTCACTCTGAAAGGGGTTTATACTGAAATGGCACTGCAATATAATAAATGATATGAATTGTAACCATATTTGCATAAAACTATTAATTAAAAACGTACATATTAATTGTACTGATAATTCATTTAGCTGCACAGGTTTACTGGTAGGCCGTTGATTTAGAGGGAACTCATTGCCTTATAAAATGTAGAATCCAGAATGCAAATTATATTAGATAAAAGCATGCCTAAAGCAAAATGTAATAATAAAAATAATATTAATAATAATAATAATGTTTTGTTTACCTGACTCATTGTGTCACTGTCAAGAGTCTCATATGAAAGTCCAACTTTCTCAGCCATCAGAAAGACTACCAAAATAAAAATAAAAAACATCATTAGTTATCAGTTAAAGTTATGAGTTATCTTCGGAACAAATTAATAAAACATAAATACATTTAAAACATACAGGTGCTTGTCATATAATTAGAATATCATCAAAAAGTTGATTTATTTCACTAATTCCATTCAAATACTGAAACTTGTATATTATATTCATTCATTACAGACTGATATATTTCAAATGTTTATTTCTTTTCATTTTGATGATTATAACTGACAACTAAGGAAAATCCCAAATTCAGTATCTTAGAAAATTAGAATATTGTAAAAAGGTTCAATATTAAAGACACCTGGTGCCACACTCTAATCAGCTAATTAACTCAAAACACCTGCAAAGGCCTTTAAATGGTCTCTCAGTCTAGTTCTGTAGGCTACACAATCATGGGGAAGACTGCTGACTTGACAGTTGTCCAAAAGACGACCATTGACACCTTGCACAAGAAGGGCAAGACAAGTTTCCACAGTCAGTGATGGTTTGGGGTGCCATGTCATCTGCTGGTGTTGGTCCACTGTGTTTTCTGAGGTCCAAGGTCAACGCAGCCGTATACCAGGAAGTTTTAGAGCACTTCATGCTTCCTGCTGCTGACCAACTTTATGGAGATGCAGATTTCATTTTCCAACAGGACTTGGCACCTGCACACAGTGCCAAAGCTACCAGTACCTGGTTTAAGAACCATGGTATCCCTGTTCTTAATTGGCCAGCAAACTCGCCTGACCTTAACCCCATAGAAAATCTATGGGGTATTGTGAAGAGGAAGATGCGATATGCCAGACCCAACAATGCAGAAGAGCTGAAGGCCGCTATCAGAGCAACCTGGGCTCTTATAACACCTGAGCAGTGCAGTAATTCAAGCAAAAGGAGCCCCAACTAAGTATTGAGTGCTGTACATGCTCATACTTTTCATGTTCATACTTTTCAGTTGGCCAAGATTTCTAAAAATCCTTTCTTTGTATTGGCCTTAAGTAATATTCTAATTTTCTGAGATACTGAATTTGGGATTTTCCTTAGTTGTCAGTTATAATCATCAAAATTAAAAGAAATAAACATTTGAAATATATCAGTCTGTGTGTAATGAATGAATATAATATACAAGTTTCACTTTTTGAATGGAATTAGTGAAATAAATCAACTTTTTGATGATATTCTAATTATATGACCAGCACCTGTAAATTTGCTGCAACCTCAATGCACTCAGTGAAAAGTTCTGTGTAATTGAAACTTGATGTACTGCAAACCATTGGTTCTCTTTCATAGGTTTACTCGACGCTGCGTAGCTATGAAGCAATGGGAACGCCCTCTGGGTGTGCCGATTGTCTGAGGCCCGTATAGAATCACGCCAATTCATTGGCTGATGGTGCGGGTGCTGCCCCAAAGCTCTTACGTCACCATCCTATACAGACGAATGCGCCATCTGCTCCTCAGATTTCTCTGCCTTCACAAAGTGGCCATTTTAGCCCTTCTGCTACGGTTTATCTGACCCAAATTTTGTATTATTATTAGTGTTTCTTTATCTGCACTTCAGGGACTGCGATAGTGGAACTCAGTTGTGGTGAAGTGCCATGGAGTTTCGTCGTTGTATACCGCCGTGTTCTCACTTCATTGCGAGCGACGACCCACACAGTAAGTGTGTTAAATGCTTGGGTTCTTTGCACATGCGTGAGGCTGTTCATGGCGCTTCTGCTTGTAAATTCTGTGAAAATCTCCTTCTCAAAACTCTCCGTTCTAGACTCGCGGTTTTTGAAAAGGAGTCATCCGTTTTTCTCGTCACACTCCCGAAGCCGCCGAGGCCTCACGTAAATCCTGTTCGGATGTAGAGCGAGGACATGGAGAGTGAGCACATGGGCCTCGCCCTTTCTCTCCCTCCCTATCCCTCTCCTGAGCACACGCGCAGGGTTTTGCCGGTCGAATTCTCGCATGATTATCGGAGGCGTGCGAGACGGTTTCCTTCGGGCTAGACGATGTTATTTACACCACAGCATCCGACTCTGAGGATTTCGGGCCTGCTTCAGCTGACGCTCTCCCACCTGGTGGCCAGAAAGCGCGGCCTTCACGGCCTACTCAGAGCTTATCGACGTGCTTTCGTGAGCTACAGAGAAGCTCGTTATTGATTGGCCCGATGAGCCCCGCGAATCACAGTCATCTAAACTAGATGAGAGGTCTTTGAGGGGCCCCAATTCTAGGCCAGTACGGAGAAAGCTGCCCTTTTTCAGTGATCTGCATAGTGAGATTTCCAGAACCTGGAAGCAGCCGTTTTCTGCCCGCTTGACTAATGCGGCAGCCGCTGACTTCACCAACCCTTCATACAATGGCCATTCTCTAAGCCTACCAGGTGGATGTTTTGAAAGAAATGGATGAGGGCGATGGTCTAACGCCGGAAGCGGTCAAGGAGCTCTGCAGAGCCACAGATTTGGCCTTAAGAGCCACCAAACATACCGCGCGTGCTATAGGGCGCTCCATGGCGGGCTTGGTGGCTGCAGAGCGCCACCTATGGCTCAATCTTACGGAAATCCGTGATAAGGAGAAGGTGTTATCTCTCGGTCTGGTTTGTTCAGGAGGCGGTCAACACGGTGGTTGACAAATTTCGGGCCGCCAAGTCCCAGTCGGCTGCTCTCAGGCAGTCTATGCCCAGGAGAGTTAGGGACTCTTCTATCTCCTCCTCTTCTCTACCCAGAGAGTACTCCTCGCATAGGAAGGAGTCCACCAGTAGGAAAAGTGTCCCGGTTCATCCCCCACCGACTACGGTTTGGGGAGCCTGTGGTCGCCCATTGCCCCACCAGCGGCCCCAATAGGTGTCTTGAGCTAAAGTGGCCCAGCAAGCACTCCGCTCCAGCTCCTTCGAGTCGCTCCCGACCCTCACGTCAGAAAGAGGAGAGCTTCCCCTGCCTTCCGAGGTTGGGTCAGACCATGCAAGCGTTTCTGCCCACCTCTCACTCGCTCTCCTCATCCAGCTCTGGCACATCGGCGTTTCGGTGTGCAGCGTTCGATCAGCCTCACCCCTTTTCGTCACGGGAGATATTTCTCCCCTCACCGCCGATTTGCGTGTCACCTGCTGTTCGCATAATCGGAGACGTGCAGTTTTCTCCAGGAGCCGGCAGACCCCATATCGGTCACACAGGCTGTGGGCCCTCTTGTCCCGCGTCAGGACGCCGGGCGTTCTCCTTCGCGGTCAACCGTGCTACCCTGCAAGGACCAGTTCGACACTCTAATGTAGGTATGTCCTCTAAATTGCGACACACTGCTTCCTCTGTCACATTTCTTTCACGATTGGAGGCGTCTGCCAGGGGTATCGCCTTGGATTCTAAAAACAGTGCAGTTCGGTTACACACTCCAGTTCTGTCGCAACCCCCCCTCCAGAGCGGATTCTGACTCTTAAGGTTGCTCTTTTGTTGTTAGCGAGGCGTGTATGGATTTTGCCCCTGGTCTAGTTAAGGTAACCTTAGGACCCAGGCCAGGATATGTGCCCAAGGTCTTGTCTACACCATTTCTACACCACCTTTCGCCTCTGATGAGGATGAAAAACTTCACTTGCTCTGCCCTGTCTGAGCTCTGAAGTCTTACGTAGATCGCTCTAGCGGCTGGAGAAAAATGAATCAGCTGTTGGTATGTTTTGGTGCTGGCCGCCACAGGCTTGCCGCATCAAAGCAGAGAATTTCTCACTGGGTTACGGAGGCTATTTCGCTGGCATATAAGGTGCGAGGTCTGTCTTCACCTCTCAGCGTTCGGGCACATTCCACCAGAAGTGTGGCTTCCTCTCAAGCTCTTTTTAGAGGGGTCCTCCTGGAGGTCACACACATTTGTTAAATTTTATAGTTTGGATCTTGATATGGCTCCGGGTTCCCAGGTTCTGTCTGTTTGAACCGGCCATGGTTGCTATCTGGTTTTTCATCGTGCCAGATACGGCAGCGCTTTAGCTTAGTGTGTTTGGTATATCGTTCCCATTGCATCATATCTACACAGCGTCGAGTGAACCTATGAAAGAGAACGTCTCGGGTTACTGGCGTAACTTATGTTCTCTGAATAGGGAACGAGACACTGCGTCCGCTGCCAAGCTCCTTGCACTGCCGACAAGTGGCCTTTTTTCGGCAGAGAAATCTGAGGAACAGATGGCACGTTCGTCAGTATAGGATGGCGACGTAAGAGCATTGGGGCGACGCCCGCGCCATCAGCCAATGGATTGCCGTGATTCTATACGGGCTTCAGACAATCGTCTGAATTCAATGACACTGCGTCATAGCTACGCAGCGTCTCGTTCCCTATTCAGAGAACATAGGTTACGCCAGTAACCCAAGACGTTTCATGTTGTTGGAACACTTTTTGCTTTTTACATTACCATACAAAAATAATTAATTAAAACATGTAATATGTGATATAACTGTCTACAAAAGAAATTATGATCAATAAAATCTATAAATAGTTAATATTTTACATGTCATAAATACTAGTATATTTGTTCCAGTACCAAACATTATTTGCTCTAACTAAAGTAGCCCAACCAACTTATTTTCAAATGTTAAATTGTCAAAAAAAAATATTTTTAAAATAAAAAAAATATTTCAGGTATTCATTTTATTTATGTTCTATATTACAGCCAATAATTTGCAGTTTTTACATTTACATCTTATTCTCTTTGCATTCAATACAAACAAGGACTGTGAAAAGAAAGGTTTTGTTTTAGGCTACTCTTAAAGGGATAGTTGAAAAATGAAAATTATTCCATAATTTAACGTTACTCACCCTCAAGCCATCCTAAGTGTATATGACGATCTTCTTTCAGACGAACAAAATCAGAGATATCTTTAAAAATATCCTTAGTCCTCCAAGGTTTATAATGGTTGCGAATGGCAACCCAAATTTTGAAGAAAAAAAAATGAATCCATATGACTCCAGGGGATTAATAGAGGCCTTCTGAAGCGAATCTATGTGTTTAAGACAAATATCCTTATTTAAAACTTTATAAAGAAAAAAAAACTTCTGCGACGTAGTACACAATGACGTACTAGCGTAGTATGTCATGGCGCAGTGTAGAAAGTCATGTCATTGTGTACTATTAATACTAATTATTTTGGATGCATTTTTTGTCTTCAAAATTTGGGCTACCATTCACAACCATTATAAACCTTGGAGGACTAAGGATACTTTTAAATATATTGATATGGATATTTTTCTTACAAAAATGCATCCCTTCACTTCATAAGGCCTTTATTAACCCTCTGGAGCTGTATGGATTACTTTGATTATGGATGGACTTTTTTTTTTTTTTTTTTTTTTTTTTTTTATAAATGTGGCCCCCCATTTTACTACCATTATAAACCTTGGAGGAGCAAGGATATTTTTAAACATATCTCTGATTGTTTTCGTCTGAAAGAAGATACACTCTATTGCCAAATGTATTGGGACACCCCTCCAAATCACTGAATTCAGGAGTGCCAATCACTTCCATGGCCACAGGTGTATAAAATCAAGCACCTAGGCATGCAGACTGCTTCTACAAACATTTGTGAAAGAATGGGTCGCTCTCAGGAGCTTAGTGAATTCAAGCATGGTACCGTGATAGGTTGCCACCTGTGCAATAAGTCCATTCGTGAAATTTCCTTACTACTAAATATTCCACAGTCAACTGTTAGTGGTATCATAACAAAGTGGAAGCAACTGGGAACAACAGCAACTCAGCCATAAAGTGGTAGGCCATGTAAAAATCACAGAGCAGGGTCAGCGCATGCTGAGGCGCACAGTGCGCAGAAGTCACCAACTTTCTGCAGAGTCAATAGCTACAGACCTCCAAACTTCGTGTGGCCTTCAGATGAGCTCAAGAACAGTGCGTAGAGAGCTTCATGGAATGTGTTTCCATGGCTGAGCGGATGCATCCAAGCCTTACATCACCAAGTGCAATGCAAAGCATTGGATGCAGTGGTGTAAAGCATACCTCCACTAGACTCTAGAGCAGTGGAGATGTGTTCTCTGGAGTGACAAATCACACTTCTCTGTCTGGCAATCTTATGGACGAATCTGGTGGAGGAGGGATTATGGTCTGGGGTTGTTTTTCAGGGGTTGGGCTTGGCCCCTTAGTTCCAGTGAAAGGAACTCTTAATGCTTCAGCATACCAAGGCATTTTGGCAGGCCTGTCACGATAACTACTTTTTGTTGTGTGATATATTGCCCCAGAAATAATTGAGATATGCGATATTATTGTCATTTTAAGACCATTTTATGCCACTGAATATATAATAATGCGAGTAGGCCTACACACTTTCAAATGACAATGAACTTAACTCTTAAGAATATTTAAACTATATTTAGGCTACTGGAATTGAAGCATAAAAAATTAATAATGTTGAATAAATAATAAATAAACCTTTGCTAACAAAAACTGCAAAATAACAAGTAGAAAAAAAACACTTTCAAAAGGCACTTATATGGAGATTTTCCATCTACAGGTTTTTCCCTGACCTTATTTTCTCAGTAAAGTAAGGGTGCACGCTATTGTCAGATGTCCATATGAACAAAGACACAGATTTAGCTGTCAGATATGACCTGTTGAGGTATCTGCTTTTCTAGAGGCGTTTGAAAAACTTCTTTTAACTTTTTAGCGCCACGTCATGCCCGAGATGCTGCGAAAGACTTGAGTGCAACAGTCAAACAAACACGTTTCCATGGAAAACCGGCACAGTGGAATGCAAAAACGCGTTCTCTATGAAAACGAACTAGACACTTGCGACTGCCGTGTCCTGTGTGAATCTATCTGTGAGCGTGCACCATTTTGCACTGTCATGTTTTGTGCATTTGCACTTTATTCTTCCAAACTGTTTGTAGTTGTCAGGGAAACATTATAACGACTCGAATGGCGCATTTTTCCACCTGTCGATGTCAGCTCTGTGTATGAAGGAGCTGAGCCCCGCATTCGCCTCGGAGAGCTGACGAGATGACAGAGGCACTAAGGCAGCACGATCGGCAAAATGTTGGTGTCATTTATTTTTGTGTAAACATAATGGGCAATATATCGCGTCACCAAAAATTATCGAGGTCATGTTCATATATCATAAGTCGATATATTGGCTATCGCAACAGGCCTACATTTTGGACAATTTCATGCTCCCAACTTTGTGTGAACAGTTTGGGGATGGCCCCTTCCTGTTCCAACATGACTGCGCACCAGTGCACAAAGCAAGGTCCATAAAGACATGGATGACAGAGTTTGGTGTGGAGGAACTTGTCTGGCCTGCACAGAGTCCTGACCTCAACCCGAAAGAACACCTTTGGGATGAATTAGAGCGGAGACTGCGAGCCAGTCCTTCTCGCCAACATCACTGCCTGACCTCACAAATGCGCTTCTAGAAGAATGGTCAAAAATTCCCATAAAGCCTTCCCAAAAGTGTTGAGGCTGTTATAGCTGCAAAGGCTGGGCCAACTCCGCCGCTAAGGGGGGGAAGTTAGGGCCCACGCACTTTTGGGGCCCCCAGAGATCGGTTTTATTAGTAGTAACAGTCAGTGCTCGAAGTGGGCCGGTATGGAAAATATCATCCTGCAAGCTTTTTAAACTCACGATGACCACATTTACTCAAATTGATCACATTCTATTGTATTTATTGTGGTAAATTTAGACTAGTTGTAAAATTTATATTAGATTATCTGTTAAGGGAATAGATTTTTCACTAAAGATTTATATTACAACTGAGGCATGTTGTAGATATAGTTTCTACTGTGATGATGTGCTTCTAATTAAGATTAACATACTCATCCTTGCGCCAATAAAATGTGCAACACTTTGTTTTATACCAAATTTTATGCAATATATCATTAATTAAACTTACAGAGGAATGTTTTTCTCTACATCTCATGATCGCTTTGAACTTGAAACGGACAAAACTCACAAGTAAGCCTGAAAACATTGGAAGCACCACAACACACTTGGTACAGACACACCCATTTAACTTTGCCAGCGGAATTTAGCCGCTGTAGTGAACATGACTGCCCCCTCCTCGAGTCCTAAGACGCCCCGTCGCTTAGAACAAATCGATATTCAAACATTCCCACGCGTCGCGCTGAGACTGCTCGCGAGAGAGCTTGGAATATTTTATTAAAGAGAAATGAAACCCTCCTTACCTTGGAGAGGTCTAAACTTTTCGACTTAAGTAAAGTTGGCCGCAATTCAAATTCCCCGGATCAATAACTCGTGAGCTAAATGCTGTTACTACATAAAATAACATCTCTTTTCAATCGTAGCAATGTAGAAAAGCAGCTACAACCTCATTTTCCTCAAAATCAGCTTTCCTCCGCGGTGGACAAAATTCCGGCTGCAAACGTGATGCACTCTCAACCGCACATGCGCACTAAACGAGATGCACTCTCAGCCGCGCATGCGCACTAAACGAGATGCACTCTCAGCCGCACATGCGCACTATACGAGATGCACTCTCAGCCGCACATGCGCACTAAACGAGATGCACTCTCAGCCGCGCATGCGCACTAAACAAGATGCACTCTCAGCCGCACATGCGCACTAAACGAGATGCACTCTCAGCCGCGCATATATATATATATATATATATATATATATATATATATATATATATATATATTATTTACACTACCGCTCAAAAGTTTGTGACCAGTAAGATTTTCATTTATTCGATTGGCTGAATTTATTTGATGAAAAGTACGGATGCAAAAAGTACAGTATTGTGAAATATTGCAATTCAATATTATTGCAAGTTTTGTATTGTAATATATTTAAAAAATGTATTTATGTCTGTCATGCAAAGCTGAATTTTCATCATCCATTACTCCAGTGTTCAGCGTCACGATCTGTCAGAAATCATTCTAATACGCTGATTAATCATCAATGTTGGAAACAACTTAATTCTTTTTATAGTCTGTTATAATTTTATTCTAAAGATTCTGTGAAAAATAAAAAAAATTAAAAATGTATTCAATATTAAATTCTTAAAAAGTCTAAAAAAAAAAAAAAAAAGTCTTTACTTACACATTTTAACAAATGAACACATTTCCTGAATTCAAATTAATTTTTCCTTTAAAGTGTAGTTGAAAGTATTAAAATAGAAAACTGATATTTTAAATTGCAATATTTCACAATTTTTAGAATTTTTCTGTATTTTTGATCAAATAGCCTTCATAAGTATAAACTTTTAAAACATTAAAAAAAGTTTATATATATTGCTGCTCGTGATAGATTATATATATATATATATAAAATAGATCGATATAGAGAGAGAGAGAAATCTGAGGGTGCAAAAACAATCAAAATATTGAGAAAATCACCTTTAAAGATGTCCAAATGAACTTTAATGAATTAAATCATAGCTTAACAAGTCAGTATATGAATGAGAGAGAGAGAGAGAGAGAGAGAAAGAAAGAGAGAGAGAGAGAAACATTACATGAAAAAAAGAAATGGACAATTTTTTTTTTAATTTTGTGTGCGACAAAAGATTGGTGCGAGGTGCATGTTGTCCACCACATTCTCTACAAATGTATGCATGTCCTGCATAAATGTAAAGACAAACATCATTGGCTCTACAAGATCGTCCTCTATACGCCCTGCACTGCAGTACTGTTCCAAGGCCTCAATGGCTTCTTCCTCCTTCATGCACAGTATACGAGGAAGCTGAACTGAGCCAAGAAGATCACCAGAGTTCTCCAAGCACCACTGACTGGCAATCTTAAGATTCGTCATGATACGCACCTAAGAAAAAACAATGCAAAAGAGGATAATTAAAAATATGCTGAACAATAATGGCTGCAACCCCTCTAATAAAACCTACTTTTCGTGGAGCCACCTGCATCTCCGGTGCAGACTCAGGGGTGAAACCATTCGTTTCACCTTCCTAAAAAACATATGAAGATTGAATCTGAACCAGTCATCTTTAGTTCTACCTTTTTAAAAAGTAACTGATACCAGATTAGATCTGCAGGTACGTACAGGTAACTCGTAGAAAGGCTTTTCCTGTTAGTGGAAAAAATACAGTATAAGTTTAGCTAGTATATGATAACATGCCATTTTTAACCTCTTGATTCCCAAGTATATATATTTTTTTACCTGAGAGATTTGTTCAAACTTCCTCTTTAGCAACCTAAATACAGGCTGCTGATCACCTCTCAGGAAGGCTTTGGACTCTTCTGCATAATGGGCAAACAGTTTTCCATGTCTGGAAAATAGAGATTAAAGATTGAATATTGCATAGTTCCTTATTCATGAAAGCGTTAAGTATTCAAAAGCCAAAACACAAACAATTCTTTACCGATCCAGTCCGAAGTTCTCCATTAACATGATGCACCACCATTTCCTCAACTCTGCCATGTCCAGCTGCTCAAAACATAAAAGTTTATGCCCTTTGTAAGTTATACTGTCTCTAAGTTATTGAAAACTATAATATTACTTACAATTGTGTAGTCAAATGGGGCATCCAGCACAATGTACAATGCAGACTATAAATGAAAGACGAATTAGTATTAGGGCAAAATGAATATATTATTAACCACCAACATATTGTACACCTTACCATTAACATGAATATGCCACAGTCGTTTCCATATGGCTGTCCTGGAAAACCCTTAAATATAATGAAAGGGGGGAATAAGCACAATTTCATAGATAGACTGACGGATAGACAGATAGACGGACAGACAGAAAGAAAGACAGACAGCAACCTGTAAATCAAGGCCTGTTTTTTCTGTCCATTTTCCAGGTATTATCCTGTATGCAATGTCCCTGTCAAGAATTCAAAGGACAAATACATGTAACGCTGTACAACAATCTTTCTGCATACATCAATATCTACAACAGTGTCTCTCAAATGGGGGCCCGTTTCAGATACACTGGACATCCATAATCTCAGTGTAATTTTTGTTTGTTTTTCTGCCTTGGCAATCATCACCGTTACAGTGATAAAGCCAAAATTAAAATAGATTAAGCCAGAATTAAATAGAGAACCCCAGTATGAGAAACCTGCTCGTGAAATGCTCACAAAAAACAAACAAACTTTAAAGTTCAAGCAAACAACTGAACTCTCATTTACAAACAACTTGCAGAAAGAGACTAGTCAAAAGGAACAGACCAGCTCTAAACAGCAGAACCAACATCTACAGCTGGGGTGACAAACTCAGTTCCTAAACACATCTGATCCAGCTAATCACATCCTTCAAGCTTATTTGAAAACTACATGGTTTTGGAGAAGAGTTGTCAGGCCTTAAGCAGAAGTTCTGTATCACCTAGGAACGTCAATTTGGAATGAGATGGTGCTGAGTGACTTATGACAATTGTTTTTTTTTTTGACAACTGTCATCTGTACCTCTAAAATGAAAGAGGGGCACTGGTGAAAAAGGTCTGAGAAACCTGCTTGAACAGATGAACTTGATCAATGAACCTGAACAGAGAAAGATCATAAGTGCTGGTTTCATTTATTGATAGGCTATCTGTAATTGAATTTTCACTAGTGAAATGTCACTATAGGTTGCCATTCAAATTCAATTGTTGATATCAAGAATTAGTTGAATTTCCAATTTCACATATCCGACATACAATTCTTACTAGTAAAAATCATAATTTTTGATATAAATAATTACATTGTTACTAGTAAAATGTGAATTTTTGATGTCAATAATTCAAATGGCACTATAGTTGAAATGTCAGTTCTTGATATAAACAGTTTCATTGCTTCTGGTAAAAAATAGCTCATGCCTATCATTCGACGCAAAAACCATAAACAAAAAACAAAACAAAACCAAAAATAACACCAGGGGTGATAAGATCACGTGAGCAGAAGCCAGAGTTACAGAAGGGGTAGCCTAAAAGATGCACAGAAAGCTGTTGTTGAATACCTGAAGGATATAGGGTATATTATTGGATTTTTTAAATAAATATTATTATTATGTAAAATAGTTTTATCGAACCATAATCCACGCTGCATACTCCGGTACAATAGGTGGCGGTATGCAGCAGATAAGTCATGGTTGTAATCCGCCATAAAACCAGAAGAAAAAACGAAGCCACATTTACATCACTTCCGTGTTTATTACCTGATGAAACGTAGTGAAATGAAAGTAAAATCTGACGTGTACTATTGTTTATCGCTGATATTAGGATTTGGGAATCGCTCTTTACTCAGCAGAGTCACGACACAACATCCAAACTTATGAACTTCGAGCCAGAAGCTGTCATTCAGATATTATGGTAAGTGATAAATGCACAGTATTTTTGTCTATGTACGTTAGTACATTTACACATCATATAAATAGAGCACTTACATAGATTTACATGCATTTTTCCAGAATATTCTCCTAAAGTGACAATTTAGCATGGATTATAATGTATTCCTCATTAGAGTTTGTAAAGGGAAAAGGGATTTTATTTGACCGCGCACATTTGTGCACCATGAAACATTGATCGAAACTACAGTAAAAACAGTAATATTGTGAAATATTATTACAATTTAACATGATTGTTTTCTATTTGAATATATTTTGAAATATTTTTTATTCATTTTATTTTAAAGCTGAATCTTCAGCAGCCGTCATCTCATTCTTCAGTCTTCTACTATGCTGATTTGCTGCTCAAAAAAACATTTTGTATTATGTTATCAATGTTGAAAACAGTTGTGCTTATTACTATTATGCTATTATTGTGCTTATTACTGCTTATTATTATTTTGTGAGTGAAACCATGATACATTTTTTTCCAGGATTCTCTGATTAATAAAAAGTTCAAAATAACTATTTTAAATAGAAGTCTTAGCCTTTTCTTCAAGGACACATCAATTTAATGTGTCCTTGTTGAATAAAAGTATAAATTTTTTTAATATTATAATTAATTAATAACAAGATGTGGTTATTAACCAAGATCGGACTGTTAACCATTTGAATAATGTTCAGTTCAGAGAATTTTGGATTTAGATGAAAGACATAATTCTGTTTTTCAGAATCGTAACAGACAGAGGGGATTCAATCTCGGCCTGCTCCTACTGGCCTCTCAGGTTTTCCAGCTGGGAATAGACAACATCCCACCTGTCACTCTTGCAACGCTGGGCCTCAACGTCTATTTGTTCCTCTTTCCTGTCAAACCCCTCCTGCAGGTACATTATAATAACACAAACCTCATCACCAAAAATGTGCAACATCTGCCAATAGTGAGTCAATGGAGAAAATTTTAAGATTAACACAAATATATTGAAAAAGGTTAGTAGAAGTTGCACAAGTTAAAGTAAAGGCAAGTTGTAGTCACAATTCTTAATATGTTGAATGTTAATACATTTTTTCCGGTCTGTTTCTATGTTCTGCAGACGTGTTTGAGTGTTCGGGAGGCGTACTGGTACAGAGACTGGGGTCGTCTGTTGCTGTCACCGTTTCACCATGTTGACGACATGCATCTGTACTTCAACATGGCCTCGCTCCTTTGGAAGGGCATCAAGCTTGAGAAGAAGCTGGGAGGCGCCTGGTTTGCGTACCTGTTGTCTGTCTTCTCTCTGCTCACCGGATTGGTCTACCTGCTCCTGGAGACAGGACTGACAAAGATGACGGAAGACTCGTCGTACAGTCTACAGTGTGCGGTGGGGTTCTCAGGTATGTGTTGTGTTGGATAATAATAACATTATTACAATTTAAAATAACTGTTTTCTAATTTAATATATTGTAAAATGTAATTTATTCATGTGATGGTAAAGCTGAATTTTCAGCATCATTACTCCAGTCTTCAGTGTCACATGATCCTTCAGAAATCATTGTAATATGCTGATTCGATGCTCAAGAAACATATATTATTATTATCATTGTTCAAAACATTGTCTTACCTAATTTTTTTCAAAAATCATGATTTTTTTGGGAATCCTTGATGTATAGAAAGTTTAAAAGAACAGCATTTATTTGGAATAGAAATATTTCGTAACATTATAAGTGTCTCTGAAATTGGAGTGGGACAACAGAAATCAATTCATTTATAGATGACATTTTTATATTTCTCTACTAAGAAATAAGCATTGAAGTTGTTTGTGTTTCGTTTCAGGTGTTCTGTTTGGGCTGAAGGTGGTGAATAATCATTATCATCCAGGTGGGGCCACGTACATCATGGGGCTGCCCATAGCCAATCGCTACGCCTGCTGGGTGGAGTTGGTCCTCATCCATATCATGAATCCAGGGTAGGCATGACACTCATTTCAAAGACACTAGAGTAAATAACTAGAGTACAATACTATTACAGTTAGGCCAGTCCCGAAATAGGGAGCTTTGTCCCTCGTCCTGCAAGACGTAAGCACTGTCCCGCATTGCATTTCTGTATTATTATTTTTTTATATCATTCTAAAAAAATGTGATTGCTGTTTAAAAATCCATTCAGGCCGTCATGTTCCACCTAAAGCGGGAAAATATCAAACTAACGCATTTGTAGAGAGGGTTTTTTTCCGCTGATGAGGACTGTATGGACGGTCAAAGGAACCGGTGTGGACCTCATCAAAATCATCCCCTATACCCTCATTCACTATTCTCTACATTAGTCCACTAATATAGTTCATTTGAAGGAGTGAATGAAAACAAGTGAGTGAATTTAGACACTCAGTGCACCAGAAGGGTTGCCGCTTTTGCATAGTTTGTGGTTGCTGTTTAATAATCATTTGAAACTTAGAAAACTGGCAGCTCCAAAAAAATTATCTTATACTCTGTCATGGAAAATGGCATGTATTAATCTTAAAGCTGCAGTCCGTAACTTTTTTTGGTTAAAAAAATGATCCAAAATCAATTTTTGAGCAAGTACATAACCAGCCAGTTATCTCCTTATCTTAGCCCGATTCACAACGGTAAGCTTGTAATAATGTTTTCTAATTTGAGTGGTACTGGTGGGTTTCCACGGGAAATTCGAGCATGCAGCTGTTCGTCTTTGTGTCATTACATCACGTCTGTTTACATAGAGAAGGAGTCCCAGCTAGTAGGCTATATGTGAGGATGCTGCAGGTGGCGGATCATTTATAGCCTTTTCTCACAGCAGCAATAATTAAACTTATAATTTTGATGGCGGATTGTAATCCAGAAAGGTCCAAATGACAATCATCAGTGACAAGTGGAGATTCAGCCGTAGTCAAAAGCAAAACACATCGGACTGTGGAGTGGCTACAGAAATTGAAATCTACAGGGAACACTAATACACACTAAATACAGTGTCACACTGTGCTGATGTTGTTAACATTAACAATTTGAGAACAAAATATAACAATAATAATAATGATCTGAGCTAAGCGATTGTTATTTAATCATCATTGGCAGCGCGATTAATTGCTTTTTTCTCAGTTGGTCAGAACAAAAGTGGCAGAAATGTTATTTACTTGTTCAGATGACATTTTCCAGTGAAAATTCTTATTTTGGTCATACTTCAAGACTACAATCTTTGATTCTGAAGTACAGTATCCACACCAATGTAGAGACTGACAGCAAACTTTAGATTCATTCGAGCTGTGCCGATGCACAACCCACGTAAAGATGACAACTCCACAACAGAGATGGCAACAAAGAGGCAAATCTTATGGACTGCAGCTTTTATTAAACAATTTAATAATTAAAAAGGAATGTATAACTGTATGATATTATGCTGTAGACACGTTGGACCAGCACTTTGGAAAATAGATTGATGGATGATTGTGAGCGCCATCTTTTGGTGAGACGCAGGGATTCATTCGGTGCAATCCTCACAGTGGGTATTCTGTAGCCGTTAAATGTACATCAGTTGTACACTCATTATTGTGGTCAATGTGGTGCATTATGGGATTGAATGAGTGCTCTCGATAATGTCCACTATGGTTTCAGACACCACTACAAATGGCTTTCCCTCCAAATAGTGCCCTATTTAAGGGTTTAGGGGGCGATTTCGAACACAGCCTGTTTTTCCTTTGTGTTTTATACAATGACCACTAGGAGAGTGCTCTTGGCATACACTATTTTCTTTGACTAGTTTGCCCTGAAGAGGTATGTGTTACTGTTAAAAATGAAAGTGACGAAAAGAGTGACGATTATTTATACTGTGAAATGAGAGTTCCGTGTATTTATTAAAATCAACAAATACATGTTCAACATAAACTGAATCCAGTAAAATGCATTTATTGTTGGCATAGTGTTGTAAAAGAAAATAAATTAGCCTTTACTTTAGTATAAAATGTGATTTTTAACTACTAGTCTGTTATTCAGTTAATTAAATTTAGCAGACTGAAAAGGTCCTTTAGAGTAAATTCTATTGCATCACTCGAAGCTGGGCAAATTTAGGGGCCAGTCACAGAGCTGGTCACAAATAACAAAGCTTATTCAGCGATTTAAAACATGTTATCATCCAACATAAAGGCCATTAGACTTTCCAACTAATATAAAGCAATATTTACGTAGTATAATAGTAGTAAATTTATCTCTCACACGTGTCCCACATTGTCCCACAAAATCATATCTACACCCTGCAACAGAGCAATAACCAGTTGAACACCCTAATTAAACTACTTTTTTTTTCTAAACTACATGTTCTGATTTGTTGTAGGATCTAGGATCTGATTCACAACTTGTATTAACACACTTTTACTCCTGCAGGACGTCATTTGTTGGACACCTGGCTGGGATCCTGGTCGGGCTGCTCTACACAAATGGACCACTAAAGAGACTCATGAAAACCTGTGCAGGTAAACAACAATTTGAATGTTCTTGTGTGTGTTTGACATTTTTGTACCTTAAATACGTAAGAAATTATGCATTTTAAGCAGCAAAGATGTGTTAAATTGATCTAAAGTCACAGTAAAGACATTAATAATGTTACAAAAGATTTCTGTTTAATAAATGCTGTTCTTTTGAACTTTCCTTTTAATCAAAGAATCCTGAAAAAAAAAAATGTATCATGGTTTCTACAACATTTTTAAGCAGCACAATTGTTTTCCACATTGATAATGAGCACAAATCATCATATGAGAATGATTTCTGAAGGATCATGTGACACTGAAGACTGGAATAATGATGCTGAAAATTCAGCTTTGATCACAGGAATAAATTACATTTTAAAATATATTCACATAGAAAACACTTTTAACCGTTTTACTATTTTAACTCTATTTTAGATCAAATAAATGCAGACTTGGTGAGCATAAGAGACTTCTTTCAAAAACATTTAAAAAAACTTTTGAATAGTAGAGTATGAGGACACTTAATCTGGAAATAAATGCATCCAGTCACATAAACGGCCACATATCTATGTAATTTCAGGCTTTGTGACATCTAATGGGCATTATGGAGGGCAGCAGACATACTACAATTCAGCAGGTATACAGTTACAGATCTGCAATAATATCAAATCTGAATCATTTTTTGCTTTTTGTTTTATAGGGAAATATTCAATTTGTTATAAAGGCAGCCATCGGATATTACTAAATCAGATCCATCCTAGAAATGGCTCTGAGTCATTAAAGATGAAATGAGTTAAGGTCTGCTTACTAGTCCATTATAGTCCTTAAGATCCATAATTTGTACATCTGTGTTCACAGGATACAGTGGATATGGCATGCCATATCCTCCAAACACCCATTATGGACAGCAGTCATTTAATCACAGGCACTATGGTGCCCCCTACAGGGAGCCGTACAACACACACATGCCCTCTGCGCCACCCCAGCATCCCTATACAGGAGGACTGTCAGATGAGGAGCAGTATGAGGCCGCTGTCAGGGCCAGCCTAAACGACAGAGGTGAGGAGTCAAGAGGTGCTGAAAATGGCTACTTGATACACACACACATATATATACATATACATATATATATATATATATATATATATATTTTTTTTTTTTTTTTTTAAGAAATTGATACTTTTATTCATCAAGGATGCATTAAATTGATCAAAAGTCATAGTAGACATTTATCCAGAAAAATCCTGAAAAAAAAAAAATATAAGCAGCACAACTGTTTTCACTATTGATGATAATAATAAGAAATATTTCTTGAGCAGCAGATTTGCATATTAGAATGATTTCTGAAGGATCATGTGACACTGAAAACTGGAGTAATGATGCTGAAAATTCAGCTTTGTCATTACAGGAATAAATGACATTTTAAAATATCTTCAAATAGAAAACAATTCATTTAAATTGTAATAATATTTCGCAGTATTACTGTTTTTTTTTTTTTTTTTTTACTGTATTTTTGATCAAATAAATGCAGCCTTGGTGAGCAGAAGAGACTTCTTTCAAAAACCTTGCAAAATCTTACCAACCCCAAACTTTTCTAGACCAAAACAGCATTAAGCAAATTTACAGATGAAGATACAGATGAATGGAAATTACCATCTACTGCCACCTACTGACCACATGACAAAATAACTAATCTATTCTAATATCCTGGACGAGCCCCCAGATCTGTTAGATTCAAATAGATTAGTTACATATATATATGAAGACTTCAGATGCAAAAGCCTCTATGCCGTCTGAAATTTTCTTCTAAAATAAGCATTTTTATCAAGCTTGTATGTTTAGGTTCAGTAATTCCAATTTAATGGCAATTAATAGGTCCGTTTCATTGCCATTAAAGTGAAATAACTGAACATAAACATACGAGCTTGATAAAAATGCTTATTTTATAAGAAAATTTCAGAAAGCACTTAGAGGCTTTTGCATCTGAAGTCTTAAAAATATATATATATATATATATATATATATATATATATATATACACAATATAGGTGTAACTTTGTTATTTTTGCTTTGTAGGTGGTTCTACACAGGCTAGATCTTCACATGGCACTTATTCCCACCCGACCCCTGAAGAGATCCGCTGGCGACGACTTCAGAGATTTACCAGCTGAGCGCTTGGAGAACCTTGGATAATACTACTAGATCGTTTACATGAAAGATGGCACTAAACAACCAATCAGAGCTACTGGAGAAGATTCTACCACTGCTGATTGGTTGTGTCACTGTATAGCATTTATGATGTTATCAGTGGACCCCCTCTAATGTGTGTCCGGTTTCCAAGGCCACTGCCTGTATTTCTAATAGCAAAAAGCTTGTACACACATTTGCTTGTGCTTTAAATGCTGCTCTTAATGTATTTATGTTAAAAGTTTAACATTCATGAGGTGAACATCCATGACACATGGTTGTAGATACGAGTGCCTTTTGCAGGATGTTGAATGCACAGTAAGATGACTGTCAGTGTTTTTTTTTTTTTGTTTTGTTTTTTTTTTGTAAATTTTATCTAGCACTTAGTACTTGGTTATTTCCAAACAACTTTTCTTCTTAAGTAACTTATACTTTGTTTCACAAGAAAGTATATTTTTGTAAGCATACAATAAACCATGCTTTTTCTGACATGGTTTTGCATTGGTTCCAAGATTCTTCTTTGCTCATATGGTATGTTATAAAATATTCAGTAAAAATAAAAAGAATTGAATTTCAGGTTAATATAGAGATAATTAAATGTGAGAGACTTCCTGCGTTTAGATAGCATAACACTCCTTTTACATAGTTCATAGACACGTTTAAAAGTTAGGTTGGTCAGCTAGTTTTTTTTTATAGAAATGAATGTTTATTCATTAAGGATGCATTAAATTGGTCAAAAGTCAAAGCAAAGAGTTTTACATTTACATATCCATTCATCAAAGAAACTTGAAAAATGTAACGTATCGGTTTTCAGAACAAATATGAAGCAGCACAAATGTTTACAACATTGATAATGATAAATGTTTCTTGAGCAGCAAATCATATTAGAATGATTTCTGAAGGATCATGTGACACTGAAGACTGGAGTAGTGATGCTGAAAATTCAGCTTTGATCACAGGAATAAATGACATTTTAAAATATATCCAAATATAAAACTGTAATAATATTTCCCAAAAATAAAGATTTTTACTGTATTTTTGATCAAATAAATGCAGCCTTGATAAGAATAAGAAAGTTCTTTTAAAAACATAAAAAATCTTACCAAACCCAAACTATTGAACGGTAGTGTATTTATTATATTTTTATACAGTCCTCAAATGAAAATTGTTTATTTTATTCGGAATGCTGGTTTTCTTTTTGTCAAAAGTGTTAGTGTGCATTACATTGAGTTATGTTGAAAAAAAAAGTTGGATATATTAGTGGAAAGAAATCACTGCTCACATTTTAACCTGCTTAAATCAGAAGCCAAAGAGGTCATTTATGTAAGATTTAATGTAAGTGCTGAAGGGGTATTCAAGCACCAGTGTGTTCAGAACAAAAGATTGAATGTTCAAACTCTAGAAGTGATGAGTTTCCACCACTGCGCTGTTCCAGGAGTGAGTGTGCTTAAAGGGTTCGTTCACCCAAAAATGAAAATTCTGTCATTAATTACTCACCCTCATGTCGTTCCATTTTTTTTTTTTTAATCCCTCATAGAAAGCAACTAAATTACTATATTCAAGGTCCAGAAAAGTAGTAAGTACATCGTTAAAATAGCGACTACAGTGGTTCTACCTTAGGCCGTGTGTCCACCAAAGCGTTTTTAGCCTGCTGAAAACTCTAGGCGCTCTGATTAAAACGCCTATCTGTGAGCGTTCGATAGCCAGAGATAAAAGCATCAAATATTGGCAATATTAAGAGGATTTGGCATTTCCAATGAACATAGGCCTGTTACTTTCTTCTATTATTATTACTATTAGGTAGTGATGGGCAGATCGAGGCTTCGTGAAACACTGAAGCAGTTGAAGCAAACGTGCCGTGATGTGTCGAGGCTTCGAAACAATCTGACACTCGTCTCCACGGTGACCCCTAGTGGTCAAAACAGTGTAAATGCAACAAAACTCAGCCCAAACATGCATTAAAAATACCCTTTAACAAATGTATTGCAAAAGTTTTATTGAAAGTAAAATCAATCAAATGCTATTAACCAATCATCTAATAAGATTAAATATAGAGTGTCTGTATAATATGTGTTCTTTTATCAATTTTCAAGGCTTGTTTCTCTGTTCCATGGCTCAAGCTAAACAGGCCAATAAGAGATTAATAACTACCATTATTCATTTTAATTATTCTAATGTCTAATTAAAACATCTACAAATGTATAAAACTGATCAGAGATCAGGTAAAACCATAGGATAAAGCCCTAGACACTTGTTCAATAGTTCTCAGTGACTCATGGGTTCACTTTATCATCGCCCTCTATCGGTGAACCATTCGAAACAGTGATGACATAATGAAGCCTCGTTTACTAAAAGCACGTGACTTTGGCAGTTTGATACACGCTCCGAATCACTGATTCAAAACAAAAGATTCATGAAGCTTCGGAGCTTCATGAAGCAGTGTTTCAAAATCAGCCATCACTACTATTAGGCTTCTTATAGTTAGGCTTCTTTTATTATTAAATTATTAATAAATTTGCCCCGCAATAATTTCATAGCACATCACCGCATAACTGACGCGCTGTGAGGATAATAAAAGATTAGGCCATTAGCTCCTCTTTGAAAATATTTTAAACATTTTTTTAGGTCTATTGTACAATGAATTATAGGCCTATAATTAAAATTATTAAGAGTGTATAATATTTCCTAACTGCATTCATCAATGAAAATTAAGCGCAGCTTTACTTCAAGCACCGATTTTAAAAAAAACAACCTGTTTAACACGAAATACTATTATTCTCATTTGTTTCACTATATGTACGGGCCACAAGAGAAATAATGGAATAAATTAAGACAGTTATATACCGTTATCAGCATATTATGTTGAAATTCGTCTCTGAGAGAATATGCTCCATTAATGCAGCTCCGTCACTTTTTACTTTCACTTTCTGTAGTGAATACTGACCGAGGTTGACTTTTTCACCGGCATAACTCTCGCGCAAAGTTTGAACATTGCTTCTTGTGTGATATCCATATTATGGCGTATCCATCAGCCTGCGGATTTGCGCTGTGCCATTGGCCGGCTCCTGCGTTAGCATCACACCTATGCATCATGGTGCTCACATGAACAGTGTCAGCCAATAATGAGTCGGCGTTCTGACATAAAACACAGAAGCGTTGCACTGTCTATACAACGTAAACAGCGTAGGAGACTGAGGGGAGAGACAAAAATGTAAAAATTAAGTCGTTATTTTTGTTTTGTTTTTGCTCACAAAAAGTTTTCTTAGCATTAAGGTTGAACCACTGTAGTCACATTGACTATTTTAACTACTTTTCTGGACCTTGAATGACGGCAATTACGTTGCTTTCTATGGGGGATAAAAAAAACATCAGATTTCATCAAAAATATCTTAATTTGTGTTCTGAAGATGAACGATGTGGAAAGACATGAGGGTGAATAATTAATGACAGAAATATCATTTTTGGCTGAACTAACCCTTTAATGCAATGTGTCTCAAGAATAGTGTATAAAAGAACTATTTAAAACATGATGTAGTGATGTGAAACCCCATGCAGATTTGTTAGGTATCTCAGTTGTGTGAGTTTATATATTCCTTTTTCCAAGGTATTATTGCATGTAATTACAAATATCACAATTTATTAGACATTTAATACACAGTAAGAGTTGAACCTGATTGTTAAATGTAAAAATACAAATGACAATGAAAGCCAAAGTTCTTGTCCTTGTGTAACAGTACAGTACTCAAGACATTAAAATGTCCCCAAACACAGCGAATTGCATTTCTAACCAGCTTGCAGCAATATCAAAATCAGACAAAAATCATAATCACTTCTTTAAAGGGAACAAGTGTTTCATTCACTGTTATCCAAAATAGCACCAAAGTAATCTCTAGCTAAATAAATACTCTTGGCATTTAGTAAAAATATAAAGCAAAGCTGTTCTGTCCACAGTGCAATCATATGTACATAAAGAAGAATATATCATGCGCAGAACAAAAACTGCTTAGGACCCCTTACATGGACAGTAAAATACTAAAGGTGTTAGTTTCATTTAATGGCTCAAGTTAGTTTAGACAGTGAGAGGGGAATATTTCAAAGTTTTTTTAAACAAACAAAAAACTAAGCAGGTACGGTTTTCAATTGTCCAATAATAATGAGTGGGAAGTTCAATGGCAATGGTCCTTTCACAAACAACAGAACAGGAGGAGACACAGAAATGAAATATAAAGGACTATTTGTAGGCTAACTACATTAAACAGTATTTCAGATGTACATTGTGGCCTGAAGGGACTTTAAGAAATGGTGTATGTATCGAGTACAGTGAAATAACTGACTGAAGTCTTGAAGATCCTCCAAGCATTCACATTCACAGCCATATTGACCTGATAATGCTAGTTTTTGCCACAGGGAGATGCGTTTCCTTTGGAAACCTGAGACAATGTTGGTTAAGAATGCTGTAGAATGTTGGTTAAACAGCTAACTACAGTAGTCAACATTTGAAGTGGATCAAAAAAGTTCATCAAAGTTGTCCTAAGAAGGTTTTAGGACAACTTTGATGAAAGGTTTTGATCCACTTCAAATGTTGACTACTGTAGTTCTTGTAACTCTAGAGAATAGCATTAGCAAGGCTAAGACGCATACAGTACTATGTTTACACCCAAAGTTGCAAATTCAACTGCTCAAAATTGGAATATAGCATAAAACATTGGCAAGTAAAGCACGATTTCCAACCCATGTGTTCAGGAGAACAAAATCATCACTTCCTGTGAAATTGCTGCAAATGATCTGTAATAAAAATGGAAGTTGCTGCAATAGAGTGCAACAGTGCCCACCCCCTTTTGCTTGCTGCGCTCGTACCGTAAATATTTTTTCCTTTCATTTTTCCCATAGAGGTTTTAAAGAGTCATATTCCATGAATCAAGCCAGTCTGCTATTAGGTGAATCACAACACTACAAACATTGATTTGAAGCAATTTGTTTTTTGAAAATTAGACAAAAAGACAAAGGTACAAGACTGTGAACTTAACAGCTTTACTGACGGAAAAAACTACAATCCCATGAAGCATTGCTAACAGCATAATCAAATTAAAAATGGTGGAGAAATATAAAACTACTCATTTACAAATGTTGATTATATACAGTCAAACCAAAATTTATTGAGACACCTTGAACATTTCATTGATTATTACAATATGTTCACTATAATTAAAAAAAATGGTAATAAAATATGACAGGATCTCACAGTTAAACTGTGTCAGAAAACATTAACCTTAATTATGTCAGATAACACTTAAGCAAAACATGGTGTCTGAATAATTTTTTATCAGTTTTACTGGTAGTCCACTGTATGAAGAATATTTGGGTATAATGTGTCACAGTTTACTTTATTTTGCTATCCTCACTTACATAAATGAACTACAGTGTCCTGCACCCAATAGTAAAACAATAAAAAAATTATATCTAGTGTCTGAAAATTTTTTAGTTTGACTGTATATAAAAACAAAATATATTTTTAAGTGTATTGCAAAATATGCATATATACACAAACATTTCAGTATTTTGAAAGCGTAGGGAGATTTTGGCATGTGTTGCTTTTTTTGACTCTTGATTGGTGTAATTTTCTGTACTGCATCATGGGTAATGTAGTTTTTCCACAAGGAATTCCACTATTATTTTAAAAATAATGTGAAATAATGCAGGCTGACAGTGTAAATATCATGGATTAACAACCCTGTAGTTCACAGTCTTTAAAGGTTTATAAGTTATCGTTTAAAATCGATTTCCCTATGGAGAAAATGAATGGAGTTTTTACTTCTGGAACCAGACTATTGCACTCTATAGTGGAATTTTCATACATCTTAAATGACCTCAGAGTGAGCAGACGAAACGCAATGAACAACCGCAGGTGGATACCTGGTGTTTGGGAATGAAATCATTTGGGAATTAAATCTGTTTTACTGTATTTTTTGATCAAACAAATGCAAACTGTGACCACACTGTAACGCTGCACAAAATGCTTGGTTTGATTTCAAGTCTAGAAAACCGAGCAGAATGTCATCTAGAGTAATTTGTTGATTTCTATACAGAGAAAACTGCACCTTCGTGTCAAAAGGTGCATTTACACTGACGGCAATTTGGCTATTGATGGCAACAGCTGCTAGCAGACGTTCCTGTTTGATTTCACTGGATTATGTGAGTTCATTGTTAAGGTTTTGTATTCATGCTTCAATTTGGTTAAAAAAAAGAAAAAGTGCACCATAGACCTATACTAGCGCTACAATATTGTGCTGATAATGTTTGATAATGTGCACAAACATAATAGTTACTGATACAAGGAACCAGAGAGAACATGAATATTGGTATATTGGAATTTGTGCAAATAGTCTTGGTTTTTGCTAGCACCTAAATAATATAAAAACAAGAAGTAAAATGTGTACTGGGTAAATCATGTTAGGCTGAGATATGTGGAAACAAATCCAGTGAAGTAAAAAGTTCACAGCCTGTAGTTCAACAAAAATGGTCACAAATTGTGTCCATTTTATTCTCTCCAAAAAAAAAAAAAAATCTCAATCATTTCCACTCCAGTGACCTGTTGATGTGCATTCTAAGTGCAGTTTTTTGTTTTTTTTTAGAAAACATGCATGACTTGTATCAGTTGCTGGGATCAATCTTCATGCAGACATTGCATTTGCTGACGCCGTCACGCTGCTCCGCTTCGTTCTCAAGCACAGTATTGTGAGGATTGGAGTTAAAGCCCTGCTTGTCCACTCTAGTCAGCCAGAAACTGTAAATAGTGGCGAAATACTTGCATGTGCCAAGCGAACCTTGGCACTCCACGAATGGCAGACTGCGGAAGTTCTGCAAGCAGCTTCCTGTTGACGTCAGAGACTGTCCACCTCCCTCGTCCCCTGCTCCTGTATACTGGAACACAGAAATGAAGTTCATGTGATTGGTTTAAAATGTAAAGAAATACACACTACCATTCAAAAGTCTGGGGTTGGTAAGATGCTCACAAAGGCTGCATTTATTTGATTAAAAAAATACAGTAAAAACAGTAATGCTGTGAAATATTATTACAGTTTAAAATAACTGTTTTATATTTTATTATATTTTAAAATGTAATTTATTCCCAGGATGCAAAGCTGAATTTTCAGCATCATTACTCCAGTCTTCAGTGTCACATGATCCTTCAGAAATCATTCTAATATGCTGATTTGAATATTTCTTAATATTATCAACTGTTGAACACAGTTGTGCTGCATTTTTGTGGAAACCATAATAATTTTTTTCAGGATTCTTTGATAAATAGAAAGTTCAAAAGAACAGCATTTATTTGAAAGATCACAAAGATATTATATATATATATATATATGTATATATATATATATATATATATATATATATATATATATATACACACACACACACACACACATACTACTAGTCAAAAGTTTGGAATCAGTAAGATTTTTAATGTTTTTAAAAGAAGTTTCATCTGCTCACCAAGGCTGCATTTATTTAATTAAAAATACAGTAAAAACAGTAATATTGTGAAATATTATTACAATTTAAAATAACTGTTTTCTGTTTAAATATATTTTACAAAGTAATTTATTCCTGTGATGGCAAAGCTGAATTTTCAGCATCATTACTCCAGTCTTCAGTGTCACATGATCCTTCAGAAATCATTCTAATATGATGATTATATCACAAAGATGTAAACTGTAATGGCGGCGCTCTAAATACACCCGGCATCCCAGTTTTCCTTATCTACTTTGTACTTTGTGATCAACAGAAAAATTAATAATTTTGACGGCATTGATGAACCTGAGGTGGTTTCTGCGGCGAGGAAGAAACGCAAGTCATTGAAATGTAATCATTTACGTGAGGAGATTAAGAAGATGAGGCACTCGAGTCGGGAGGAGGAAAAATGCCGGCTGTTGCTTGTTCCACAACAGCATCAAACTTCTGTCACGGTCCCCTAAACTGAATTATGGACAGTTTTTAAAAGCCGTTTTTAATACCAGTGTACTCTGTAAATGTGTTTATTTTAACCGTGCGGTGGCGCCAGATACTCTTTAATCAGTAATGACAAACGGAGACAATTAATTTATAGGCTAACATTAACAAGATGACTCGTTGAATTCATTTTGGGAGCGACGACTGGATGTATTTTTAGTAAAATGCCTGTATATAAGATTAGTATTGACAAAGTTCAGAGGCTGTCATATATGTGAATCAACTTACTTTGTTGTGTATTTTCAATATGAAAAATAACTTTTATATCGATGTATTAATTGCATTTTGAAAAAAAAAAAAAAAAAAAAAAAAACGTGTCATGGATTTATTGCATTTTGAGAAAAAATAATCAGTTTTTATTATAAACCTTTGAAAATCAAAATCTAGAAAAAATAGTGGTTTTCATCTTGCCACTTTCTTGGTAAAGAAAACACATTTTTACTCAAATTAATCAAAATGGATTTATAGTGTTTTGGAACCAAACTCTTCATATATATATATATATATATTATAATATACACAAGTTTAAATAAGTACATATTCTATTTAGCACTAAAAAATATTTACTTTATTGAAAAATGTATTTAAATTTATATTATTCATCTTGGATGAAAATATTGTCAGAGATTGTTGCAGTGCATTCTGACATAGCCTTACATGTGAAGGTGAGGTGAAAAAAATGAAGTAATTTAAGGCAGCAGCAGCCTTTGCAGTGAGAAAAAATTCTGATAGGCAGCTTACAATGGTTTGGAAGAGAGCTGTACTTCCCTTACCATAATGAACGAATATCCAGTCCAAAGGCTTCTCCAGTTGGGTGGACACGATGGTGTAGACCTGTCTTGACTGTGTATAGCAATGGCTGGCGATGGAGCCTCACACACCACACACCTGCTGATGTGTGGCTGAATTTCCATTCCTTTCATAGGCATCATTGGAATCGAGGCAGTTGTAGACAGCCAGTAGGATTTGTCATTGCGGCTGGCGTAATTACAGGAGTTCATATTACAGCAGGAGAACGGCATGGTGCTGAACATCGGTACACATGAACCTGCCTGGCCTGGTGAAAACACACAAAAATAAGTTTGAATATATCATGTGTTGTCATCAGGGTTTTTATAAACTAAAACCATAAAAAAACCCTTTTGTTGCTTGAAATAAGAATAAAAAAAGTGTTAACTTAAATTAAATTTAAAAAGAAACTTACTTTATTTCAGCTAGCTAAAATAAAATAGGCAAAGCAACGCAACATTTTTGATGTACTGTACTAAAATAACTAAAACAATATGAAAAACAATACAGACATTTAAATAATATATAATATATTAATAACAAAATTACTAAAACTAAAATAAAAATGAAAACAAAAAATACAATAAAATAAATAAATAAATAAACTATAATGGTATTTAAATGATCCTAAAATAACACTGCTTGTTCCAAAACCTAGTCAGCTGTTTACCAAGATACCATTTTATGGAATCACAGGCATTTTTGAGTGAAAACGTGTGTATTAGCCACATACCCAGGTCTTGTGTGTGTGCTCTCTCCTGACCCTCCAGATATAGCAGGCTGTAGCCGATCCACACCTGTGTTAGGCCCAGGGGACAAGTGGGCACAATGTCAGACTGACTGTGCTTCACCAGAAGGATGCCAGAGGAAAACCTCTCATTGATTCCAGGAGGACCCTGATCACCAGGTGGTCCTGGGGGTCCTGAGATAGAAAAAGTGAAAGGATGGACAAATGGTTGAAATGATGAATGGGTCGTTCTGAGTCGCTCTGGATATAAACATCCACTAAATGAATGAATGTAAATGGATGAATGATTGGCTAGAAGGAGGAAAGAAGATACAACAGTGCCAGGCCTAGTTGAGTCAGTAAACACAGTAAGTTGTTAACAATACACACTAACATACCCTGAAAGCCTGTTGGTCCTCTTGCGCCTATATCTCCAGGGTTTCCTAATGGTCCGTCTGGTCCTACTGGCCCACGAGGTCCAGGGAACCCATCAGCTCCATTTGGTCCCTTTTCACCTGAGCAGAAACAGGCAAAAATCACAGATAAACTCTACTAGGGTGACCACCTGGTTATTGCTCTGTTGCAGGGCGTAGACGTGATTTTGTTCACTATTTTGAAAAATTATACTTTGGATGCAGACTCATTTCTTTGTGAGAGTTTTACAATATAACGCTGCTCAGATTGCATCATTTCTTGAAGAACGACAATGGAGAGCAGATTGTTCAGAAGAACTGTGATGCAAACAATGGACAATATAGCGCTTTTTTCGCTTTTATGGACATAAAGTGTTGTTGGATGTTTTTCAATGGACGCTCATGGACATTTTACCCAAGTGTGACGGATTGGATTCATTTCATGATCGCTTGTTGATTTTATTTGTTGTCATTTGCACACCCGACATAAATTACATTATTACTGTTGCTGGAGCATCTATATCGTAAAACAGACACCATAGATTGACAGTAAACCTTTAGAACTTTCAAATGATATTACTTGTTATCTTTAGTAATACTTTAGATAGTATCTAAGATTAGATTAGATAAGATTAGATTAGATAAGACTCAATTACTTAGAAGACATGTTAGGGTTCTTTAGAGATATAATGTTCCAGCAAGTCTGCTTAATCAGTTACCAAAGAAGCATGTCAAAATTATTCAGGAAAATAAGATTTTCTTATCAAGGTGATAAAATGTTGTGTAGCAAAAATGAGTACACCCTCCTAAAAGTTACTAAATAAAACAAAATAAAAATGTTCTGCTATAAGTTTAAGGCAATGTTGGATCAACAGGTAAGTATGTTGAACCAAAACATTTAAAGAGAAGTAATTTCTTGACAATTAAAAGTGTTATATAGCCCACTGAATCATTCTCAGACTTAATGCTGACAACAATGGAAGCACTTGGGAGAGAACTGTCAGGAGACTTATTTCTTAGCACAAAAGAGGACAGTGGTACAAGAGGATTACCAAATCATTGTTTTAAGTGTGAAAATATAGCAAAAGTAACACAGAAATTCAAAAACAATGGACTTGTGACAAGGCCCCTGAAATAATCAGGCCTTCATTTTAAGCTTTCATTTAGTGATGAGGGATTTTTTTGCTAGACAAAGAGCAGGAGAAATACCAAGCGAGTGTCTCAGAGCCAGCAAAAGCTATGAAAAGAGTGACTGTTTATCTCCCAGAGTAAGATGCAGCCTGCAGAAATGACATGCATGGTTGTTGTTCTCACTGGAACTACCTACTGTAGCCAAAGCAAAATAAAGTCAGTTAGCCATTTCCAAAGCCCATATTTACAAAATATAGATTCTGGGAATCAGTACTCTGGTCTCATGAAACCAAATCAATCATTTTGGATCTAACAGCATCCAAAATGTTATGGTGTTGCTAGAGGAGAAGTACAGTGAGAAGTGCCTGGTTCCCACAGTAAAGGTCAGTGGTAGTAAAGCTCTTATATAGGGATGTATGAGTGCTGAAGGTTTGAGGGAGTTGTGCTTTATCAATGCTGTCATGAATTCCCACACCACTGTGTAATTTAATACACATTCTCCCAAGGTGAAAAACCTTCTGTGGACATGTATTGCACTCAATCTTAACACTCTTGAGCACCTGTGGGGGATTCTATAGAGATGAGTTGAGCAACACTCCCCATTAAAGATCAGGGCATTTAAGGAGCTCATCATCCAGGAGTTAAACAGGACAGATGTGACAATTTGTCATGAACTTGTACACTCCGTGCCAAGAAGTGTCAGAGCAGAATATTCAAAATTATGGAGGGCATACTAAGTACTAGAATATTATACATTTGTTGAATTAAATCTAGTGTGTACTCATTTCTGCAATCCTTAATTTAAACAAAATTGGCTAATTTACTTATTTTATGGCTATTAATGACATAGATTTCTCAGTTTTTATTATGTATATATTTAATACAGTTTAGTTTTGCCATCTTTCCATGAATTGTATTAGTGATCATAAAGAAAATGCATCTTTTGTATTTGTTCAGAGGGGGTGTACTCATTTATGCTGTGCACTGTAGATAGCTCCTTAGCCTGAGCTAACTTGGTCACGAGCTAGGTGGGCGTGGTTTCAGCAACTAGGCACCTCAGTTCCAACCACGTCCTCCCTCTTTGCCCATTTTAAGTTACCTGGGAGTGATGCGCTGCCCAGATGGCACGGCCCACTTTAGGCTTCAAAAATGCTCTTCAGAAACCTACAGGTGACGTCACGGACACTACGTCCATATTTTTTTTTACAGTCTATGGTGATGAGAGCTCTGTAATGGGAGCGCTCTCTGCTTGCTTTCTGTTTATAACACATTGACATTAAGAATAAAACTTCTGTTTTTCATGCTACAAAGAGAACCATCAACCACTTACACACTGCAGTGACGCAAATGACGCAAAAATAAAGTTACCTTGTTTTTAAACATACGCGCACAGTCTCGCGCATTTGATAGCGTGCTCAAACACAGGTGTTTGACACATGCACACTAGAAAGATTCATTCTTGTCCAGTCGCTTTTTTGCTCCAAAAGTTACGATAAAAATGCTTTGTACTCGTTTAAAATAGAGTTGCTGGTATCTTTTAACTTCCTCACAAGCGCTCATCAAGACGGGTGGATATTGTGTTTGTTACTCTTGATCCGTCTTCTCTGTTTCTTGTCAGACTGTGAAATAACAGCCCTGTTCAGTGCTGACACCTTGTGGACAAACTAAATTAGTGCGAAATTACTGCAAAAACTTCAAAACGCATGTGCAAAGTGCATTTAAAAATCCATTGAATCCATTTGATGAGGTCCACACTGATTCTGTTTCTCCGTCCAGTCGTCATCAGTGGAAAAATCCCTCTCTATGATTGCACTGGATGATTATTTTCCCCACTCTAGCTAGAACATGATGGCCGTGCAAATGGATTTTTAAACGGTATTGTCATTTTAGGGAGAAAAGAAATAACAGACATAATTGAAATGCGGCACGTGGGACAAAGCTCCCAAGTTTGGGATTGTCCTCCAAATAAAAATACAGGACAGCTGGTCACCCTAAACACTACTTATCTATTGGCTCTATCTCTTTTTCTCCAGGAGAATATAATTTAATGAGATGGAGATCACGGTGTAGTTTAACTTAACAATAACAACACTGTCAAGAATAGGAGATACTTCATTCTCTTATGAATCCTGGTTACAAATAAACGCCCTGCTGTTGAATTGAGTTGTACCTTTCAGTCCCTCACTGCCATTAGGTCCATCCTCTCCATCGTCACCAACTGGGCCAAGTGGACCACGAGCACCAGGAAGGCCCCGTAAAGGAGGGGGACAAGGTCTATCACTACTTCTGACATCCCCAGGCTCTCCTTTTGGACCTACAAATGCAAAGGGAGAGAGATGAAAGGGGTACAACTGTACTGATTTATGATCATTCAGATCATCAAGATGGCCAACTTGATGATCTGAAGGCTCCACTGACCTGTGTCCCCTTTCTCTCCTTTTTCACCACAGGGTCCTGGGGGTCCACAATCACCCTTGGGGCCACAGGGTCCCGGAAAGCCCATAAGCCCACATTGTCCTCTTTCACCTGTGTAATAATAATAATATTTAAAGTTGCAAGCAGCGATGAAAGGGCCCTCGCACCCATGCCACCACCACCCGGTGGATTTAGGAAAACAGAGCATGTGGGCAATATGTATGTATGTATGTGTGTATATATATATATAGGAGAACTTTGTCAGTTATTTGTATATGCCACACTTCCTGCTACCAGCTGGTGGCGATATGACTATAACTAAATTTTGACATGTAGATGTCTTCAGGCCAGGGCACTTATTAAACATGTGAAGTTTGAGGCAGATTGGACATTGCGTGCTTGAGTTACAACAACTTCCTCTTTCATGACGATAATAGCATGCTTTAGCACTCAGCTAAGTGTTGCTAGCATGTTTTAGATGTTTGTAGCATGTTTAGTACTCAAATCCATATTTTAATATGTTGCTAGTAGTGCATCACAGTGTTAAACACGTCACTTCCTGTTGCCAGTGGGCGACACTATTACTATAACTGAATATTGTCATGTAGATGTGTTCAGGGCAGGTCTCTTCTCAAACATGTGAAGTTTGGGGCAGATTGGACATTGTATGCATGAGTTACAACAACTTCCTGTTTCGTGGCGTTAAGCGCATACATTGAGCACGTTTACATGCACACCAGTAAGCTGATAACTCACAAATATCAGCTTATTGAAATAACCAGTTTTCCCTGTTTACATGCAAACCAGTAAACTGTCCACGCAAGTAAACCGCGTTTACATGACTTTATTAATAAATCGAGTTATTTCGCTTTAGTGAGGTCAAAAAAATAATAATTTGCGTATCTGACTCTGAGTATTCCATATGTTATGTCAGTTGTGATGTTAAATAAAGCTTGCAACATGTCAGCGAGAAACTTACGGCTCATATATTATTCTCTCATGCAGTTACAGATGCAGCGTTTTGACTGAACCACTTGTACTTCTGCTGCACGAGAGATGAGAAAACAATTTTCTGGGTCTTGAAAGAGTCAGCATTTGCGATATTTCCTTCTTCCTTTCCTGCAAAACGCTCGCTCTGTCTAGATGCGTTTAAACCTGCACTAGGGATGCGTTTCTGTCACGTATCACACATGCGCACTTCAATAAGCCGACAAAAAGCAGGTTAATGCATTTACGTTCTCCGCGAAATCGGGGTAAGAGGCAAAAATCTACCTGTTCCGACCGGTTTATCCTTAAGCCGTTTATGACCTTACTCTGATAAAAGAAAACGAATGTGCATGTAAATGCACTCATTAGCACTTTGCCAAGTGTTGCATGATTTAACTTGTTTCTAATATGTTTGGTACTTCATGACATATTTAAATGTGTTTCTGGGAGTGAATTACAGTGCAAAGCATGCCATTTCCTGTTGCCAACAGGTGGCGCTATGACTAACTGAATATTAGCATATAGATGTCTTCAGGCCAGGACTCTTATCACTCATGTGAAGTTTGGGGCACATCGGACATTGTATGCCTGAGTTACAACAGCTTCCTCTTTCATGGTGAAACATCAGGCTGTCACGGACACGCCCTTCAGTGAAAACTCAAGATCTTCGCAAGTTAACATCGCTAGGGCATTAAGATTAGACTGACCAAATACGACATTGTTCTGGTAAATCTCAAAGAGGCGTTAATCACAGAGTAAAACATGTGATTTCCTGTTGCCAGCAGGTGGCGCTATGACTGTAATTGAACGTTGGCATGTAGATGTCTTCAGGCCAGGACTCTAATAAAACATGTGAAGTTTGGGGCAAATCGGACATTGGCTGAATCTCAAATTGCACACTTCTATGCACTTTCGGTCTTGTGGACTTACAATGGCTGCCGCGTGCGTGTGTCTGTTAAGTCCACGAGACCATAGGGTGTCCCATTAATCATTTTATGTTTCAGAAGGGTGCTCGCGAGTGCCCCCTTTGCGGCTGCTATGCGCCCTCGATTCGCACTTCAGCTGAGCCCGCAAGTTTGCGAGCTACGCAGCGGAATTTACCCGGCAGTCAAAGCGCCATTACATCACGAAAATGCGGACTCAGAGGAAGACAGTGAGGGTTTAGGGTGCCATTTGGGATTCAGCCATTGTATGCCCGAGATATAACAACTTCCTGTTTCATGGCTAAACATCGAATTTTGTTAGGCTGCCACAGACACGCCCTTCAGTGAAAACTCAAGATCTTCGCAATTTAACATCGCAAAGGCCTTTAGATTAGACTGACTAAATATGATGTTGATCTGATAAAGGGTGCTTAATTGAAATTTTGAAGGTGGCGCTATCAAGCCATTTTACCACACCCAATTCTGAAACCCATATCAGACGTAAATTTTCACCACTTGACGGCGTGTGCAAAGTTTCATGAGTTTTCAATGCAATTCATTTCAGAGAAGAAGAAGAATTGACTGAGCAATTACAATAGGGTCATGTAAACAATAGTAATAGTAATAATAATAATAATAGAAAAACCTAAATCACAAAACTTTTGGAAAGCATATAGTTTCACAAAAAGTGCATGTATAATGGCACATTTTAGACACTTAATGCGTAATGAAAGCAGTTTCTTTTACCTTTTGGACCTTCTGGACCCGGAAACCCTGGCATGCCATTGGGCCCACTGAATCCTTTTTCTCCTTTACCTCCTAGTGATCCAGGATCACCTGGGCCACCAAAATCACCACGCACTGTGAAGACACTGCCTGATTCTCCCATCTCTCCCATGGGCCCTGGAAGAGCAAAACACAGACCATGCACATAATACATAATCTTATACATAAACACATAATCTACATATGGACAATACAGCCTGATTTGTGGTACTGCCATCAACCTTAGCTCTCAATTATTTGTATGCATCAATTGTGCCACGCCAGGATTGACATCATAAAAAAATGTAATGAAAACTCCAAATGACCACACACACCTGGAGGTCCATCTGTCCCATAGTAACCCTGTTTTCCACAAGGTCCAGGTTTAAGAATCTTACATTCTTCACCACGAAATCCTGGAGGACCCACTGGACCAGGGTCCCCTATTCAAAAAAGTAGAAAGAGACAACAGTGAAGATTAAAGGACAAAATGAACAGTCTGATAATTGAAAAACAATCTGCAGTCAAATTCTCTTAACAAACATAACATCCTCAGACACGATCCATGACGCTATTAAAAATAAACATCCACTTGTTCCTGATGTTGGATCCTTCTAAAGTCTCTACAGAAATGAGCAATTGATCTGTTTAAACAGGGCGTCAAAGCAAACTTTCCTTTATGCTTCCATTTACTCTTCCATTTGTCCTGTTGTAAAATTCATGTGCATCTTGCCGTTTCCATCCAGCGTTTTTTTTATGTGATATCCCAAAATGCGCATAAAAATAGGAGGATGGAAACATAGCTAGTGTTTATAATGGGTTCTATATTTACTTTTGACATGACACCCAAATTCAGAGTAGAGCATATGTCAGCCGTTGAGCGACTGAACACCAGTGGGCGGGGCCTATGGTTTGATGTCGTAAAACTATTCGTCAATATCTTGCTCTGGAGTCAGTCATATGCAAATTTAGTTTGCCCATGTGACAATGAAACGAGACATTTTTGGAGCTTGAAGGGGTGAATTCTGGAATCCACTGCCGCTTCAATACATATATTTTTGAGTTAATAATTAACATTTATCTTTCTAAATATTAAATTATTTGAATGACTTCTTCAACATATGTTAAAGGATTTATTTTCCTTTTCAAACACTAGAAAATAATTGTGAATATTGTCTGTACCCCTCACTGAGAGAAAAGTACAACTTCTCAGTATGTTTTGAGAAACTTTCTGTTTATTGTTGGAGCCTGGGCCAGCTTCAGCCTTGAAGAAGCTGTGAATCGTGTATCTGTGTATGTGCGCTAGTGTTCTGTGTGTAGGTCCTGTATTGGTATCAATGGACAGCTGGCATTTGGCTGGAGACCTGAAGACATCATGTCATGACCCAACAGGACATCCAGTACCTAAATCCAGGGTCCCCTTGTCAGCATCCTGATGAATGGAAATATGCTTCTGACTATCTGTCCATATGTGGAAGATTACTAATTTTGTCTATTTTTCTTAGCCAATCAGAATTGTTCAACCTCTGTTACTCTGTTAGAGTATTATTGTTGTCGAAATGTGAATGTAAGGAGAGCGGCCTAGAACTCCGTGTGAGACTTGAAGCTGGCTTCTGCTGATGAAACTGCAAACTATTCTTCAGTAAATTTTCTTCAACTGATTGCACTTCTGACTGGTCTTTCATTCGACATATCTGGTCAAGGGTCCTAAATGTTAATCACCAACACTTGATTAAATAAATGCTTTGTTTATAATGAGGAAGCTATGATAAAATTTTAAGCTATGAAACTTGCAGGATGTTTTAAACCATTTTAAACCTCTTATATGTCAAAAGATCAAGGCAAAATTTTCATATCATGACCCCTTTAACAAACTGAACCTCATTGTAAAGTGCTACCCATATATTTCATTAAAAAAAACATTATTTTTTAGATGTGTTATTACAATTTAAAATAACAGTTTTCTATTTGAATGTATTTTAAAATGTAATTTATTCCTGTGATCAAAGATGAATTTTCAGCATCATTACTCCAATCTTCAGTGTCACATGATCCTTCAGAAATCATTCTAATATGCTGATTTGCTGCTCAAGAAACATTTATTATTATTATTATGAGTGCTGAAAACGGATGTGCTGCTTAATATTTTTGTGGAAAACATTTTTTCAGGACTATTTTATTAATGAGAATATATTTTTTATATGTTTAAAATATGTTTTTACTGTCACGTTTGATCAAGTACGAATAGTGTACAGTCCTAAAGACACAGATAATAGATTATGAGGATTATGAGTCCTGTACCTAGCCAGCCCGGCTGTCCTTTTGGACCTCGAACACCATTTTGTGATTGGCCATACAACCCTGGGTCTCCTGGATCACCCTTGTCTCCGGGCAGTCCTAGATTACCTCGATTACCTATTAAACCTAGCCCTAAAGCACAACAAAAAAGACAGGGAGTGAGAGGGATGTCAAGCAGGCAATAACAAAAACTTCTGACAGCACAAAAGAGTGTACATGTATCTCACCTCGAGATCCAATCTCACCCTTGACACCCTTCAGGCCATCTAGTCCATGAATCCCTGGGATCCCTTGAGGTCCTGCAAGTGATAAATTAATTATGAAAAGAGTCAAGTGTAAAAGTCAAGGTAATCAAGTTTAAAATGTATACATGATTGTTCTAGTTTTAAAATTAATGGCAGCATCAGTTTGCTTGTACATAGCAAATTTTCAAACCTTTAAGGCCAGGGTATCCAGGGTTTCCTTTAGGACCTGGTGGACCTAGAGGCCCTAGAGGACCCTCTGAACCATATCTTCCACACGGACCGGGGGGCCCAACCACTCCTGTAAAGCAGAAAGGACACTATTTGAGAACATAGCAAAACTTAATATGGTGCATTACTATAGAATTTAGATACTGTGTGGCCATGAGTCGGCTTGCTGCGGTAGTCATTGTTAACGGTGTTACACGGTGTTTGGCCAGTTGGACAACGGACTCTACAACTATAAACAGAAAGCATCTGCTCTGCTCCAGATAGCACGAGCTGCATAGTTGCAGCATAATCAGCAGGAGTCAGATTTCACTTATAATGTGATGAGAGTAAGGAGAAATGACTTGTTGTCACAAGTTTATTTGAAAATTTCCTCAACATGACATCCCTAGTCACAAATGCACATGTATCCACTATTTTAGAGCCAGATCTATCCGTTTAACAATGGGTATTTTACCAGGAGGTCCATATGGACCAGTGTTCCCAGGTGGGCCTGGTGGACCAGAGTTTCCATTTGGGCCTTGTGGGCCAGGGTCACCGAGGTGTCCTTTGGCACCGGGGGGAGCTATTGGGGAGAAAAGAGATGTTTCTATAGCTCAGAACTATTTTTTTCAATGCATTTCTGTATTATAGATATTTATATTACATTACAAGAAGGGTTAATTTTATATAATATATATAGACATACCTGACACGCCTTTTTTCCCCCTTGGCCCTCTCTCACCCGTTCGTCCTGGCTCACCAATAGATTCACCTTTTTCACCTATTCAAGACAGTACAAGGAAGTTTTGCAATAGATCTCATTTCACATGAGACTTAAAACGTGCAGAATGAATATATACTGATCGTGTGATTGTGTGATTGTGTGGTGTTTGTAAGGGTCGTAGGCAATACATACATTACTGTTCTAAGGTTTGGGGTCAGTCAGTACAATTTTTTGAACTGAAATTAATACTTTTATTCACCAACAATGCATTTGATCAAAACTGACAGTTTTTACTTTGTTGCAAAATAATTATATTATAAAATAAATGCTGTTCTTTAACTTTCTAATCAAAGAATCCTGATAAAAGTTCTACTATTAAGCAGCACAACTGTTTTCAACATTCATTATAATTAGAAATGTTTCCTGAGCATCAAATTGGCATGTTAGAATGATTTCTGAAGGATCATGTGACACTGAAGACTGGAGTAATGGCTTGAGTTTTGTTTTGAGTATGCAAGGTTTCAAGCATTGTATTTTACCTTTAGGACCATCAAACCCAGGGAAACCAGGGGTTCCTGCCAAACCAGTCAATCCAGGATCACCCTACAAAGAAACGTGTTAATGACTCATTTCTATATGGTCACAGACCATATAGACCAGACTTGTTACATAAGATTTTAATCCATATAATCTATATCTGGCCCTGTTTATGTACATCAGTGTATACTATGTAAATAAGTCTGTAAAAAATGGCAAGACAATTGAACCAACAACAATACTCCAATAATTTGGCAAGAATTAAACAATAAGATTCATATAAAAAAGACCATCCACTGACTGGATCACCAGAATCCCCTGGGAATCCATCAATTCCCCTTGGTCCAGGTTGGCCACGTTCGCCAGGCTCGCCGGGCAGCCCAGGAACGCCTGGCGGTCCACGAGAGCCTCTTTCAAAGCCAGGAGGTCCATTAAGTCCTGGATAACCTGGTGGTCCAGGCGGACCTGGATCACCCTTATTACCTGAGAATTAAGAAGTAGAAACCACATGATCTGCTGAAGGTCTTTTCTATCAAAGTTAGAAACCAACAGAGGATTTGAGTATCTGTTACAGATTTACCCCTTTCTCCAGAGAAACCATTCTCCCCATGAGGTCCAGGTGGCCCTACCTGGCCTTTGACTGGCACGGAAATCATGTCTCCTGGAGGTCCACGAGGCCCACGGCATCCTGTAAAAAATGCAATGCCTTTAACTGCCTTCATCACTGCCGGGACACACCGACCCGACTAGCGGCAATGAAAGCCGACGGTGTTGTCGCCTCACGTCGGCTGCGTTGGGGAAAAAATATGTGCTTGAACACACCGAAAGAACTTCAGCTGACTGTCAACTAGCATGCGCGTTCTGCGTCTGCGTATAAAGAAGATAACCGTCTATTTAAGCAGATATATTTGTCTATATTTGTCATTCAAAAAGGGAAAGCGAAACTAAGACTCCATGTATACAAACCATAAACAAAGCAGTGCTTGCTTACCGTTCTGAATATCAATCATGCTGATCACGTTCTTTATTTCACTCTGCTCATGTTATTATGAAAATATTTGTGCATTCGAGTGCTCAGGTAAGATGACGTAAAATTAGAACAACCTTCTGTGCCGTCATGACTTATTTGCTTGCTTTCATAACTTTTGTTTATATTCTCGTGAACTGACTCGTTTGCTATACTGAACAGCCAATCAGAGTTCTCTCTCTCTCTGACGGCCTGACGCTGATTCAACATGTCGAATTGGCCGAAAAACAGAATACACTGAGAAAACTTAGTTGGCCGACGCACAAAAACTGCCCGACCGTCGGCTTCGTGTGTTCCGGGCTTTAGACCCGACCTAAAGCATGACAATACGGTATTTAATACTGTTTTGAAGTACCTTTCTGGCCCTTGGTTCCATTTACCCCTGGGAAACCTGGAAATCCATTGAGACCCCTAAGGCCTTTTGGCCCAGGAGCCCCTAAAGGGCCTGTCTGCCCTGTGTTGCCAGGACAGCCATCTTGACCAGGAAATCCAGGCAAACCTAAGATGCAATATGACAGATGAGAATCATGTGACAATCACTGACAGCTTCTTTGTTTTTTAACTCTAAATATCTAAAGCAAACACATTTAAAAGGAAATTTGATATACTTTAACACGTTACAAAGTTTACACTACTGTTCAAAAGTTTGGGGTCAGCAAGATTTTTTTTTAATACTTTTATTTGACAAGGTTGCATCAAATTGATCAAAAGTGACAATAAAGACAATAATGTTACAAAAGATTTTAATTTTAAATAAATGCAGTTCATTTGTAATTTCTATTCATCAATAGTAATTAGAAATGTTTCTTGAGCAGCGAATCAGCATATCAGAATGATTTCTGAAGGATCATGTGACACTGTGAGTAATGATGCTGAAAATTCAGCTTTGACATCACAGGAATAAATTACATTTTAAAATATATTGCAATAGATTAACAGTTATTTTAAATTGTAATAATATTTCACAATATTACTATATTTTTTATCAAAAAATCTTACCATATGGTAGTATATATAAAACTAGCATTGATAGTTAACTGTGATTTATGTTTCAGTCAACCAAAAGTTAGGCATTTATTTAAATAATGTCACATAACAAGATACATTCATTGAATAAACTCCCCAAAGCACATCAAGACCCGTGACTCTTCTTTACCCTTCGGTCCAGCAGATCCTGGATTTCCACTGTCTCCTTTGAGTCCTGAAGGTCCCTGAAGGCCTGTGCTTCCTTGAATGCCTGGGATACCAGGCTTACCAGGGCATCCTTTAGCTCCAATGCCTGGAGGTCCCAGCTCCCCAGGTGATCCTTTCTCTCCAGGTTTGCCTAACACAGGAAAGTGACATTATCATCAGAACAATCTCAACAAGCTTCTGTTGATACAGTGGTCTCTACTCACCTCTCTGTCCAATAAAGCCTGGTGGTCCTGTCTTGCCAGGTGGACCAGCTTGTCCTTTATCACATAGTTCCGGTTTCCCACCTGGACAACCAGGTGCTCCTGGTTTACCATCCTCTCCTTTTTCCCCTTTTCTTCCAGGAAGTCCAGGAATACCAGATGTACCTGCAAAAAAAGTAATTTAATATTGACTATATTATTAGTTAATGGACTTGACTTTTCTGAACTCATGACTAGACTGTGCAAACATCTTTATATCTTCAAAATGGTCACCATAAATTTTCTCTTTATATCATATTGCTGTTAGCCAGATATTATTTAACTCAATGTTTTTGCAGTACCTTGCAATCCAATTGGCCCACAAGGTCCAGGTACACCTTTAGGGCCCTGACTTCCCTGAACCCCAGAGGGCCCCTTTGGCCCTGGAGCCCCGATAACACTGTCTCCTGAAGACCCCTTCAGACCCTGGGGTCCACGATATCCAGGTATGCCAGGTGAGCCGTTAATACTGTTGCCATCAGGGCCAGTGTCACCTGGATCTCCTAAATATCCATCTGGACCTGCAGATGATATGGCAGAGATATTAGATTTATAATACTTTTCTAATAGATGCGTTCAAGACAAGCTGATACTGTGGATATATCATGCAGATATAGAATAATTAATAAATGCATGTTGAATAGAATCAAAGAGGGTTTATTCAAAGTTTTACAAATATGCATAAAGTTGAACATAAATGAAAATGCACCAAAACCTCAAACGTGACTTTAGCTCTTAAATTGCTATAATCTCTACCTTTCAGTCCACTAATCCCACAAACGCCAGGGTCTCCCCTCTCTCCCTTGGGACCACCTGGTCCAGTTTGTCCTATACATCCTGGATTTCCAATTGTACCTTTCGTACCTGGAAGGAAATGATTAAGGTTTTGGCCATAAACTGTATCTGATCAGTAATCACAGTGCTGCAAAATTTATAATTAGTGAATTGTGCCTCTTCCGATTCATACATTTGCATTTTAATTATACTGCAACAGTCACACAACAGACTAACTTTATTAGTCCAAAACATTTTACTACACAACATCAATAACTACTGTACATTATTAAGTCTGAGTAATTAATTAATTAATTATGACAGAACTATTGCCTGAATCTCAGCTCCAGAATTAAATCTACACTTTTAAGGTACAATATTGTTATTCATTGAGTTGTATTATTTCTTTTTTTCCAACCATCCCCATGTCACAGTCTTTCTTTTAGAAACTCTTAATTAGGGATGCACCGAAATGAAAATTCTGGGCAGAAACAGAAATACTAGATGCACTTGGGTGAAAACTGAATTTTGATTTTGATTTATTTTTTTTGAAAAATCCAAATAATGTATAGTCCTACAAAGCTATTATTATCAGAGCATTTGAGCAGAGCATAGCGGGGAGCGGATCAGTGAACGAGAGGGTAGCGTTATTTTACCAGTGCTGCCCTGCATGGCTATGGGCCATGAGCAACTGAGCTGAGCATAGACAAAAATACGGAGTTGAGTGTCACATCACACAGAGATAATGGCTAGCTCAAGGAGTGAAACCTGAGAGCTGAACACTGAAAGGCGGGGTGGCATAAATTCTCGGCTCATATTTCTGTCCGTTTTCTCTTTCGGTCAAAAACCGAATCCCTACTGCATCCCTACTTTTAATGTACGTTACCTATACGCCCAGGCATTCCTTTGGAACCAGGGGGTCCAGGTATACCAGGCCCACAGGCCAGTGTGTCACCTACCAAGAAAATCAACAATCAAGATGTGTGCTTTACAAATGACCGTACTCTACCCTACTTACGCTATTGCTCGTTTGTGGTCAGTATGAATTTAACGCTTCTGAAATAATTGTCTTAAAGGGTTAGTTCACCCAAAAATGAAAATAATTTCATTTATTACTCACCCTCATGTTGTTCTACACCCGTAAGACCTTCGTTCATCTTCGGAACACAAATTAGGATATTGTTGATGAAATCCGATGGCTCAGTGAGGCCTCTATTGAGAGCAAAGCCATTCAAACTCACTGATTCGATTCGTAAAGCTCTGAAGCAGTGTTTTGAAATCGGCCCATATAGATATTTTTGAAAAGTAGCAGCTTTGCTCTCAATAGAGGCCTCACTGAGCCATCAGATTTCATCAGCAATATCTTAATTTGTGTTCGGAAGATGAACGAAGGTGGAACGACATGAGGGTGAGTAATAAATGACAGAATTTTCATTTTTGGGTGAACTAACCCTTTAAGGTAAACCAAGGATATATTTTATTTGATCAAAAATACAAGAAAAACAGCAATATTGTGAAATATTATTACAATTTAAACTGTTTAAAATGTAATTTATTCCTGTGATGGTAAAGCTGAATTCAGCATCATTACTCCAGTCTTCAGTGTCACATGATCCTTCAGAAATCATTCTAATATGCTGATTTGCTGCTCAAGAAACATTTATTATTATTATAAATGTTGAAAACTGTTAATATATTTATGCTTAATATATTTGAGGAAATTACACTTTTTTCAGGATTCTTTGAGCAATAGAGTTCAAAAGAACAGCATTTACTTGAAATAGAAATCTTTTGTAGAAGTCTTGACTATCATGTTTGATTCATTTAAAGTTTTTCTCAATCGATTTGACACGTTTCTCCAAAATCAGATCACTATTCTCAAAACAGTTAACACAGTGATCTAAACACTTTCTAATTGTCCTAAACAGATTGCAAGTTTTCATTCATTTCACACAAATTGCAAATCATGTGAATCATTTTCTCAAAACACTACACACAAAATTCTCAGATGTTTTCATAATAGTTCATACATCCAACCAAAACTTTAACAAATCAGGGAAAAACAATCAAAGCTATTTTTATTGACTTTAAACAAATCTCAAACATTTATGTATCATTTGTCCAAACAAAACTCTGGAATTTGTTATATTATCAAATGCACAAGGTATGTTTTCAATTAGCCCTAAACTGATATCTGCCTGATTAATAATACACACAACACAGGAAATTCAGTTTTCCTAAATGTTTACACATTTATCACAATAGCATTATGTAATAGGGAAAATATAAAAGGGAAAGTATGCATAGAGCAAGAAAATATGCAAGAGAAGGGGAAAATAAAGGTGTAAGTGTAAAGGTGGTTATTTGGGTAGAGAAAGGGGTGTAATGAGAAGGAAAGGAAGAATGGAAGAGGAGATCATATATGAGGAGAGAGGAGGAAGTTAAAAAGGAGGAGAGGAGAAGAGCTGAGTATAGTGGAGGAGATTGGTGTAGTGGAAAGAGCAAGAGTTTTAAAGCTGTTGAGATAATTGAAAAACTTCTGCCTGGCAATTTGTATATTCTCAAATGTCAGGGTGGCACAACTGCAAATATTTTATTATCAACAGACAAGATAATAACGTTAAGCCTGATACTGTAATGCAACATCCAGAGGGCCCCAATAGATCACTGTGGCCGAGTGAAAAGGGTTGAAGATATCTCTGAAATACTGATAAAAACAGCTCATTTCAAGTATGGGTAGATATACTGTATTTACAAATATTTGGTTGTACCACCTGACAAAAAGAAAAAGAATTTAAACACTTTGAAATGTTATGAAACTTGTTTAAACACATTGTTTATGACTCAAAAATATGCATTACATCAGTTTTGAAAAGATTTTTTAAAAATACAGTTTTTAAAGCTTTATTTGCTCAGTGACCCATACAACAAAACCTGCTGGAAAAACATTACAATAAATGTGTATTTTCATTAGTGTATTTGTACATCTACAGCTGAAAGTGTATCATTAGAGAGTACACTTGTAGTTTTGATGTTAGTATTTACTTTTAATAAATGCATTACTAGAAAGAAATGCAGTGCTTTATTTTGCAGTAAAGTTGAACTGTTTGATGTTTAGATCACTGTGTTAACTGTTTTGAGAGCAGGTACATTACTTTGGAGAAATGTGTCAAATCGATTAAGAAAAACTAATGAAACCTTGCTGAATAAAATTAATCAAAAAACTGTACTGATGCCAAACTTTTGAATGGTACTGTACATTATTCATCCTTAAAGGGTTAGTTCACCCAAAAATGAAAATTCTGTCATTAATCATTCATTAAACATAAACGGCGTATGAGAATGACAAAGAAGAGAAGATACTGCTGAATAAAGTTGTTTTTTTTTGTTTTGTTTTTGTGCCCAAAAAGTATTCTTGTCGCTTCATAAAATTAAGGTTGAACCACTGTAGTCACATGTATTTAGTACCTTTCTGGACTTTGAAAGTGTCTATGGAGGAGTCATATACCTCTCAGATTTCATCAAAAATATTTTCATTTGTGTTCCGACGATGAACGAAGGGTGAACTAACACTTTAACAGTTTTTTTTTTTTTTTTTTTACTACTTCAATACTAACATTATGGAAGTTAACAATAATAATTGTATTTACTATATATAGCTGGAATATTGGCTGGATACCAATTTGTCATATAAAATATAAACCTTACTCAGCACTGTGAGTCTTACCTTGAACCCCTTTAGGACCAGGGGGCCCTGTTTGGCCTTGAGGGCCAGGGTCCCCTTGTTGCCCTCGTTGCCCAATTGACCCCATCATACATGGTCCAGGAGGACCAGGTGGACCTCTGGAGCCTTTCGCACCAACAGCTCCTTGACACCCCCCTGTCACCTGGCAGTCCAACAAGATTATCTCCCTGGGAAGAGGAAGAGAAAGAGAAAGAGAGAGAGAGAGAGAGAGAGAGAGAGAGAGAGAGAGAGATTGTTTTTATAAAGAAAAAGAAATTGAAAATAAAAAATAATCCAAAATTCATGTGAAGAAAAGGTTCAGAAATGAACTGTTCAATTACATGACATTTACGTGTAATAAGGTTTTAATGTTGACCAATACATAGGCCATCCATTAGATGGTACCACAGGTCCTTCTGTGTTAATGTTAATACTAATTTACATATTATTTTACACATGGTATCTAATTAAAGGTGCAGTATGTAGGATTTCTGTCCGCTAGAGATCGCTAGAGGCCTATTCAAAACAAAGGCGTAGCTTGATGACAGCAAGTTTGAGCGCAGAATCTTGGGACATGTGGTCTTCACCTCAACGGACGGTGCAAAAGAATAGGGATAAGACTTGGGAAGATGCATGTTCATGGATGCGATTATTAACGTTATTGTAGTATGAAGCAGAGCAGGACCGAGTGTTGTGGGAGCTGAACGAGGTCGCTGGAGCGAATGCGCAACACACGCCGCGAGCAGCGGGACTTTTATTATGACACAGTCGCCAGCGTTGCTTCCACTTTTCCGGTCATGAGTATGAGGTAATGCAGCTCTGTTTATCATATTAGATACATTTGAGAGTGTTGAAAATGATGTTATAACGTTACTCTGTGCGTTCGCTTGGTGGCTGCTGTGAGACACTTGTTTGAGACACACTGCAGTAAGATAGATCGATTTTAGAATATCATATTAAATGCTGGATGGCTTGTGTTGATAAATGGCATGCAATTCATTTTAAAATGTATTGTATGATGGAGAAAATTCTCTATTACTGTTACTAAAAATAAAGCTGCATCTGATTATGCTATGTTAGCTACTTGACAAAATAGTGTTTTTCTCTGAGGCATGGTAAAGTATGGTACTCGCAAAAAATCAAGAAAATTAGATTTAAACAATAAGACAAAACGTGAGCTATATAACAATAATTAGTTTTCTGTCTATAAATATATCAAAACAGTTGTTCCCTTGTCTATTAAAACATGTAAATATTAAAGCGTCTTTGGTGTTTTCATGGTTTCTACAAAATAAAACCGGAAACCGAGGCAGACCGAGGATTAACGTGGGTATGACGCAATTGACAGGTGACTCCTCACATGTCCCAGAGCCTTAGTTAAAACTGCAATTTTCTCACAATTTACAAATAGTTGGAAACATTTGGGATATTGTAAGTACTCAAGTGAACAAAACATATAACACTGGCCTAGTGGTTTTTGGATATTTTACTGCAAAAATCTTACAAATTGCACCTTTAAGGAGTATATATATATATATATATATATATATATATATATATATACATACATCATACACACACACACACACACACACACATATACATGCACACATACACATGCACACTCGCCAGCCACTTTATTAGGTACACCAGTTCTTGTTAACGCAACTATCTAATCAGCCAATCATATGGCAGCAACTCAATGTATTTAGGCATGTAGACATGGTCAAGATGATCTGGTGAAGTTCAAACTGAGCATCAGAAGGGGAAGAATGGTGATTTAAGTGACTTTGAAAGTGGCATGGTTGTTGGTGCCAGACGGGTTGGTTTTAAGCCGATGCACAATGTGCGATTTTGGCTACGATTTGGTCGTCTGAGACAAATTTTGAGAATCCTAAAAGATTCCTGTAATCCTAGGCTAAAATCTGTAGTCTTTGATCGCTAGTTTGACATGTTCACCAACTGCCGATTAATGACCGTTATGATCAAATTTTTCCTCTGACGAAATTCTGGCAGTGTCAGAAGATTTGGCGCACAGTCCTGCAGTGTGACTCCTCCTACGACAAACGTCAAATTGTCTTCGATTTTCAAGACAAGCCGTGATCAAAATTAACGCTAGAGATGTCTTTGTTAGCCACCATTTCAGTCCCGTGTGTAATGCAGCTCAGTCACAGAACGTGTGTGGATTGATGATGTAAAACTCCGGAAGAGTTTTCATGCGCGCATTCGTTTTTAACGCGTCTTGACTGTTGTACAGTCTGACATAAATGATGGCTAAGATCCCACAGTGTGACATGAGGATCATGAACGTACAGTCTGACAAGCAACAATCCTAAAGGACTGTTATAAATCGCACGGTGTGCACCTGGCTTATGTATTTTAGAACCTGCTGATCTTCTGGGATTTTCACACACAACCATCTCTTTTGTTTACAGAGAATGGTCCAAAAAAAGAGAAAATATCCTTCAGTTCTGAGGGTGAAAATGCCTTGTTTATTCCACATTGGTTTGAGCTGATAGAAAGACAACAGTAACTCAAATAACCACTGGTTACAACTGAGGTCTGCAGAAGAGCATCTCTGGATGCACAACACATCGAACCTTGAAGCAGATGGGCCACAGCAGCAGAAGACCACACCGGTGACACTCCTGTCAGTTCATTCCTGTACAATTCACACAGGTTCACCAAAAATTGGACAATAGAAGATTGGAAAAACGCTTCCTGGTCTGATGAGTCTCGATTTCTGCTGCCACATTCAGATGGTAGGGTCAGAATTCAACATGAAAGCATGGATCCATCCTGCCTTGAATCAACAGTTCAGGTTGGAGCTGGTGGTGTACTGGATAACGCGCCATGTCACAAAACTTAAATCATGCCAAATTGGTTTCTTGAACATGACAATGAGTTCACTACACTCAAATGGCCTTCACAGTCACCAGATTTCAATCCAAAAAAGCACCTTTGGGATGTGGTGGAACAGGAGCAAACAAAATCTGCAGCAACTGCGGTCTAACCCTGAACCCGGACTAGCAAGGTATACCTAATGAAGTGGCGGTGATATATATATATATATATATATATATATATACATAAACTTTTTTTATGAATTGTATATATGTTTATGATGTACCAGAGGTCCTGGATCTCCAGGAGCACCAATCTTTCCATCAGCCCCTTTCTTCCCATTATACCCTGGCCTTCCATATGGTCCAACAGATCCCATGTCACCTTTCACCCCTTCAATATAATGCAGAAATTCCATTACAATTTACTGAGAATTGAACGTCAGTTCGCACATAAAATTAAGATGAGGGATTTGATGGATAACTTGATCAGAAAAATCTGAAGAAATATAAAACCTGGCATAAGTCTGGAATAATGCTTAGGGATAAAAAAAATCTGCACTGCAATTCTACTATCAAACATGCTTTATTAAACTATAGAAAATATCCTTTGTTGTTACACCATTTTGGGTTAGTCTTAAAATGTTTAATGTATCTAACAGTAATCTATAAATTATTGGCTTCACCCTTTGTGCAGAACACCATAACACCTCCTTTCTCTCCTTTAATCCCTCTGACACCTATGAAGCCTCTGGGACCCTGAGAAACAACAATAGTCAAAAACAAAAAGAAATCCTCAGATACTCACACATATACAAGCAAGCACAATACAAACTTCTCAACCAGGTTTACATACAGTAACACCTCCCACACCCCTCTCTCCGATGAGTCCGATATCACCAGTGGGACCCCGAAACCCTTTTTGCCCCTGATCACCAGGGTCACCCGGACGGCCTGGAGGGCCAGGATCACCAGGTAGATCACCAGGTGGGTCACATGCACATCCCCCATCAGAACCTGAAAGGGAACACAAAAAAAAAAAAAAAAACACTGTAGATATACACTACTCACAAAAAGTTAGGGATATTTGACTTTCAGGTGAAATTTATGGAAAATGTAAAAAGTTCACGCTACAGTAATATTATATCATGAAAGTAGGGTATTTACTGTAAGTAGAAGCATGCAAATGGTAATTTCTTTATCTCAAACAATTTCTTGAAACAAAAGCTAAAAACAGTTGTGGGTATACCAAAACAAAAATGTCAATGTCTCAATAACTTGTCATGTGCCCTTGAGCATCAATTACAGCTTGACATCTCATGCTGTTCACAAGTCGACTTATTGACTGCTGAGGCATGGCATTCCAGTCTTCTTAAAGGGTTGCCCTCAGGTCATTGAGGTTCTGGTGTGCAGGGTTATGACCCTCAACAAAACAACTCAGCTGATCCCATAGGTTTTCTATAGGATTCAGGTCTGGAGAAAGTGCAGGCTACTCCCTTTGAGGTACCCCAGCCTCCAGCAGCCGTTCTATGATGATGCGACCTTGATGAGCTGGGACATTGTTGTCCATGAAGATGAAATCAGGCCTGTGTTGCTCATGCAGAGGCACAATGACAGGATTAATGATGTTATTCAGGTAGTATTGGCTTGTCACAGTACCATTCACAAGGTGTAGGGCAGTTCTGTATTGACTAGACACACCTGCCCAGACTGTAACACCACCACCTCCAAAGGCTCATCTGGTGACAACAGTGGCTGTTGCATAGGGTTCTCTTTGACGTCTCCAATAATTTCTGGACATCATTTCTGCTCAATGTGAATCGACTTTCATCAGAGAACAGCACTGAGGCCCACTGGTTCCTCATTCCTCATACGATGACGCCTGTGCCTGGTGGCGCAGTCAGGTACCCTTGAAGGTCGTATAGCATGCAGACCATGCTGATGTAATCGGTTTCGAATGGTCTGACGTGACACTCAGGTGCCTCTCACCTCCCTTAAATGTGCCTGGAGTTGAGTGTCATTCATCATCCGGTTCCACAGGGCACTGTTCACAATGAAGCAGTCATCAGCATGGGATGTGGCCAAAGGACGCCCAATTCTACGCCTTTCTGTGACTCTTCCAGTCTCTCTGTCTCTGTTGCAACCTGCTGATGATACTCTGTGACACTTTAAGCTCAGTGGCAACTTCCCTCTGAGAACATCCCATTTGAAGCCTCGCAATAGCCAGGTACTGTTGATCAATTGTTAGGTGTCATCTTGGTTTCATGATGTCAAAATGTGAACAGCATGATAAATTTTCATTAAACCAGAACATTTAGTGGTTGATTAATGGATCAGACACTTGTTGTGATTTTTGCGGTTAATCCCCTTGTTAGAGAACAGCATGTTATGTAAGAAGTACTGAAACATTGAACAGTTGGTCATGTGCATTCAAAAGTTTAGAAAAGGTCAAATTAAGTTCACCTTTAAAGGTTATAGTGCATTTTAGGTGCATTCTGAAATTTTATCCACACTACGCACAACTTTACAGCTAGGACAAAAGGACCAAAAATCATCAGCACCATGGACAGCACCAGATAAGATGCTCTTACACTTGCTGGTTCTGCATATTTATATCAATTGTTCACACAGATACCTCCTACTGTATGTTCAGTTATTAAATATTTTGGCTAATTTGATTCTTTCAGCTACAAATAATCTGCTTTAAAACATTTTTTTAAAAATATGAAAAAGTGCATATATTTGATATGGACCTATACATGAGATAACTAATAGATTATAGTATAGTATAGCCTATTCATTACAAAAGCATCATCAAAAGTATTCAGACACTTAAGTCATAATTAAATATATGTTTATATATATACATATATATATATATATATATATATATATATATATATATATATATATATATATATATACACACACACACACACACACACATACACACACACACATATACACACTACCAGTCAGAAGTTTGGACACAGTAAGATTTTTAATGTTTTTAAAAGAAGTTTCGTCTGCTCACCAAGGCTGCATTTATTTAATTAAAAATACAGTAAAAACAGTAATATTGTGAAATATTACTACAATTTAAAATAACTGTTTTCTTTTTGAATATATTTTATAAAGTAATTTATTCCTGTGATCAAAGCTGAATTTTCAGCATCATTACTCCAGTCTTCAGTGTCACATGATCCTTCAGAAATCATTCTAATATGCTGATTTGCTGCTCAAGAAACATTTATGATTATTATCAATGTTGAAAACAGTTGTGTACTTTTTTCAGGATTGCATGATGAATAGTAAGTTCAAAAGAACAGCATTTATCTGAAATACAAAGCTTTTGTAACATTATACACTACCGTTCAAAAGTTTGGGGTCAGTAAGAATTTTTATTTTTCTGAAAAGAAATTAAAGAAATTAATACTTTTATTCAGCAAGGATGCATTAAATCGATCAAAAGTGACAGTAAAGACATTTATAATGTTACAAAAGATTATATTTCAAATAAATGCTGTTCTTTTGAACTTTCTATTCATCAAAGAATCCTGAAAAAAAATATTGTACACAAATATTTTGTACAATTGTACACATTAAATGTTTCTTGAGCAGCAAATCATCATATTAGAATGATTTCTGAAGGATCATGTGACACTGAAGACTGGAGTAATGATGCTGAAAATTCAGCTTTGCCATCACAGCAATAAATTACTTTTTTTTTTTTTTTTTTACAGAAAACAGTTTTTTTTTTTACAGAAAACAGTTATTTTAAATTGTAATAATATTTCACAATATTACTGTTTTTACTGTATTTTTAATTAAATAAATGTAGCCTTGGTGAGCAGACGAAACTTCTTTTAAAAACATTAAAAATCTTACCGTGTCCAAACGTTTGACTGGTAGTGTATACACACACACACACACATATATATTATATTTTATTATATTAATCACGATTAATCGATTTGACAGCACAAATTCCTGATAAACTGGCGCTAAATATCACAGAAAAAAAAGGGAAGTTGCTGCAGTAGAAGTCACTATATAATAATTTAGCATATAATAAAGTTATCTTGCTTTCGGAGGCAGATGCTGCTGTTTGGGAATGCAGTCATGTAAGATAGTTCTGCGACATAATTATACTGAACCACTTTGACAACAGAATTTGCTCAGGCATTTCAGAACAACCAAAACAGCATTTTAGATGCTGTGCAACAAGATCGTTTTGCTGGTTGGTCCAGTTATGCCGTCCCATCGGAAAGTAATTTTTTGATGCACATTGAGGAATTTATTCAGTAAATGTGTTTCCATCGTAGTTTATACACGTTTTCTTATCGGATAACAAGTTTATCTGACTCATTTGAGCACATATGTTTTTTTATGAGCATTTTTAGAATTCATGCGCATTTTGCCATTTCCATCCAGTGATTTTTATCTGATATCCCAAAATGCGCATAAAAATAGGTGGATGGAAACATAGCTAAAGTCTTAAAACTCACCTTTTCTCCCCTTGACACCTGGAAATCCAGGAGGCCCTCTCTGTCCAACCTGTCCAGATTCTCCACGTTCACCAGGAAGGCAGTAACAACCTGTTTCACAGACAGATACTCTCATCACCATGTATTAGTTGTACTTCTTTTGAACTGTACTGTAACGTCTTATGTATTAAGGTATGATGCTACTTGCATAAATGTGTTGGATAAATGTATGTAGCATGTGACAGTTCAAATGTTTTGCTCACCGGAAACTGTTCACTCGAAACATGACGGGACAAATGTTGACATCATGACAGGATGGACATGCACACAAAAACAACATGTAAGCAGGCAAACAAACAAGGAAAATTGACACGTTTGAAGGACATACATTAACTTCATTGATTTCAATGGAAAGGACAATCACAAAAGTAGACAAAGGCACTAAGGGAACTAGGTAAAGACTTACATGCTCTCAAAAGTTTAAATTTAAAAACTAATGGCTTTTGAGTCTCCCTCTAACATGAATTTTATACAGGTATGTGCAGATAGTTTGATGTGACTGAATCACAATCTCATCGGGGCTGATTAATAAAGACGATGGAAAAAGGAAGAATGTGAGGAAAAAAAATCTATATCCACTCACCAGGAATGCCAGGATTTCCTGGTTGTCCTTTACGTCCAGGAGGGCCCCGTTTTCCAGGTTCCCCTAGAGGAAGAGTCATGATATGTTACTAACTTGTATTACAAAAGTATATATATAGTAGTCAACATTTGAAGTGGATCAAAACCTTTCATCAAAGTTGTCTTAAAACCCTCTTCTTAGGACAGCTTAGCTCTTAGGACAACTTTGATGAACTTTTTTGATCCACTTCAAATGTTGACTACTGTATATATATATATAAATTTTCTTCTCTCTCTTTTGTGACATTTAAATGGAAAGAGTGACAAAACAATACACTACAGTATTTGAGGTTGACATTTGATATTCAACAGTGTTTTGATCTGCCTGCATTGACACCATTGTATGCAAACTGAACTGAGCTGGATGATGACATCACTGTTTACTCCAGTGCTGATATAGATAAATTAACTAAATTAATAACTATTGATTCTTACATCGGAATGAATCAATACTGAATTTACTTAAGATGGACAATGACACTATTTTCTTTAAAAGCTTCTGTGCAGCCAAAATGATATACCAGTTATCACTGTAAAGCTACTTTGACACAATCTGCATTGTTAAAAGCGCTATATAAATAAAGGTGACTTGACTTGACTAAAGTTTGGGGCTAAGAAAGTAATATGCATTAAATTGATCAAAAGATTCCTATGTCTAATAATGTTACAGGTGAGGCTCCCTCTCCGCTTCCTCCGGATCATCAGAATATTGACTGTTGCATTTGGACTCCATTTCCCATAGTCATTGTCATTTCTGAGCGTTTCTTTGTGGATTGTTATTCTGTGTTTGATCTTGGACTGTTTTCCTTATGCCTGATTCTCTGCTGCCTGCCCCAACTATTGCCTGTTCTTTGGATTGTGATTGTACTCTGCCTGCCCTGACCCTTTGCCTGTTTCCTGGACTGTGTATGTTTGCCGCCTGCCTCGACTTAAGCCTGCCCCTGTTTACGATTCAGTTTTGTCTCCACCACTGCCATTGCTGTGTTACGACCCTGTACTGTTTGACTCTGCTTATAATAAAGCTGCAGAAGGATCCTCATTCTGATAACTCTGCGTTACAAATAAATGATGTTCTATTGAACTTTCTATTAGTGTTGTTAAAAGTACCGACTTTAGTGCTTTAACATCGGCAACCACCATCCATTCCTCAGACCGCCAGAACCCGATCAGACCAGTGCTGTAGGGTGTGCATTATATATCGTCTATGATATCGTAATTGTTGATTTAAAGATCTGAAATTATCGAGTATGTCCCTCACCTTACAAAAACACACCCATCGAGTGCACGCATACACTACGTCAGTGGTTCCCAACCTTTTTTACGTCAAGGCCCACCTCCTCTATGAATCAACACTGCAAGGCCCCCCACACCACCACTACTTTATTTATTTATTTATTTTTATTAACAAAAACATTTGTATTCTAGTGTTATTCATTTTTAAACCCATTGTTTTTTAAGGAAGAAATTCAAAATAGATTTAAAGCCTCAGTATTCTTTTTTTCAAACATACTTTGCAGACATTCGACTTAAAACTATTTATGCAGACATTGCAGACATTCAACTTAAACTATGCAACTTTAACTTTAAACAGTAACTTAAATAAGCACAAGTCAACCTGCCATACCAAACAAGACCACAGGGAGATACCAAAGAGCTGCATTTAGTACGGATCCATTCAAAATTAATAAACAAACCAAAATACAAATGAAAAATAAAAACTTTCTAAATGCGTGGAAGCTCAGCGATCTGAAGGTGGGTCGATGTCATCACTGAACAGTTCTTCTGTCAGAACAAGCAATTGTGGAGCGTCTGATGTCCATGTGTACATACACATGACAGATCCTCACAAATTTCTCCAAAACACGCTCGGCGAGCACCCGTTATAAAACACTCACGGTAGTACATTAATTTCGACAATAATGTAGCGTATTAATAATAAAATTAATGAATTATATTAATATATTTAAATTAATTTTAAGTTATCTCGCGGCCCCCCTGGAGGATCACTGAGGCCCCCTAGTGGGCCGCGACCCACCGGTTGGGAACCACTGCACTACGTGACGTAGTCTAGTAGGTTAGAATAGTGCGCATGCATATTTAGAATGTATGCTTTCACTGCGTGATTTACTCTATTAAAATGCTTTTAGAATGTGCCCAGAATTCAGGATAAGGGTTATCTTTATATTTAATATTTATATCATTTAATATAGGTAACCAATATTACACCAAATATTTCTTCAAATATCAGCATGATTACAAATTTGATACTGAACTTATACGGTGTACAGTTTAATGAACAAGAACGTGCACGTTCACACAGCAGCAGAATACCGTTGTCAGTGCTGTATTTGAGTCCTTAATACGGTTATGTTCACACACAGTACGGTTATTTACAGGTGTGAAAACCGCATTTTATAACCGAACTCACACCCGTAAATTTTCAGGACTCACAACCGCATTCTCTGAATTTTTGCGCTATGTGAAGTGTGAACGGAACCGCACTAGACAACTAGTTGTCTGTCACATCATACAGTGCAAGAGATCCGGTGTTTTGTGTGTGGTTTCGCTTTCGGTAACTTACAGCGACAGAAATACGAGCTGTGCATCATCTTAAGGTGTTAGATCCAGTCACTGTTCTCCACCGGAGCGGCTGCCGTCGGTTTTGTGTTTCTTTTCCAAATTCAAAAGCTGTGTCATGCGCGAGACGTCTCAAAGGACGTGACACGCGTGTGCAACACTTAGACTCCGGCCAGCGCGTGTTTACATGCTGCTGTTGGTTAATGAAGGTTTGATGGATGAACTCGTGGTTCAATTAGTCTCTTGTCATGTCAAAAGTGATAATACTTTTCAGTTTTATGGACGTCGGGCTGGACGATTAATCGAAAAGTAATCGAAACCTAAATTCAGAACCTCTAACTGACGTAATTGTACCATGTCGGTTATTTCGTTTTTTCGTTGTTAATACTTCCCACTTAAAAACATAATAGTGCGCGTGTTGCCACGTGACTCCGCCCCGTCCAGTCAACACAGAGATGGCGCACGAGCGGTAAGCCTTGCATCTTCACTAAACTTTGTCAGTTGTATGTGTATGACGGTTTGCCAGTTTAGACATTCAATTAGACGATCCGATGTGTATTATTATATCGAGCTACCGTGCTCGCGCAGCTGCATTGTGACACAAACACTCATACAAACAGTAGCTGCACAAAACGTGAAGATCGCGCGCACTGAGGAGCAGTGTGATTTATCACTAAAGTAGCTTAGAAACTCAAAAATTATAGCGCATATTTTTCTACTTTAGAAGTAACTATTTACAACCCACAGATTCACAATTAATAGAGAGACAGTATGACTAATTTACACACATGCATTCGCTCTCATGACATACTGGTACTGTACCAATTTATCTTTATCTGATTTACAACGAGCAGAAATCTGTAAGAAATGTTAAGAACCATGAATAAAAACTGCTGATAGTGAGCTGTTATGTCAGATCACTTTTTCAAAAGGAAAAAATATCCCACCTTTAATAGTCAATCATATTTACAGTACAAACCTAGTAAGTGAACTATGAGGGCAAAGAAACAAACAAACAAAAACAAATGAACAAACAAACAAAATAATCATTAATTGTAATCGAGGTAAAATGTTCAATTAATCTAGGTTTTGATTTTAGGTCATAATTGTCTAACCCTACGTCGCCATCTTTAATATTACGTTGGTCACTGTCGTTATGGTTACTAGTAAGAGAATATGGGCTTGACACTCGTTGCACATTCATACAGACAGTGTTCCAGACGCTACTGTAAGTTGCTGTGTGAACAAGACATTTCAAGACTCACACCTGTAAGTAAATGCGGTTGTCAATCCCATAAACTGACAGTGTGAATGTGGCCTTAATATCAAGTGACTTACATTTTAGACACCAAAAGCGAAACAGGCGGTTATTTCGCCAACAAAAATAGTTCCAAACAAAGTCCACAGCATTGTTTTGCGTCTCTGAGCAACACTTCCTGAACGAATTAGCCGTTTGAATGAATCGGTTGAATCTCAATGACTCGCTCATTAACAGTGATTCACTGCCATCTACTGGCGGGTTTATATTTTCAACATTTCAAAACATTATATATGCATCTGTAACTGCTCTTGACTGATTAAAGGGATAGTTCACCCAAAAATGAAAATTACCCCATGATTTACTCACCCTCAAGCCATCCTAGATGTATATGACATTCTTTTTTCAGATGAATATAATCAGAGTTATATTAAATAATGTCCAGGGTAATCCATGCTTTATAATGGGAGTGGATGGTGCCCCAAATTCTAAAGACAGAAAAAATGTACTCATCCATTATAAAAGAAGTCCACACGGCTCTGGGGGGTTAATAAAGGCCTTCTGAAGTGAAGTGATGCATTTGTGTAAGAAAAATATCCATATTTAAAACTTTATAAACTGTAATCTCTAACTTCCGCTAGCTGTCGTACACACGTTCACGAGAGAGTGGTGTTCCAGTATGGAAGTAAATTAATGCCAAATGTTTTTGAAATAAAAAGCTTGTTGAATTGCACTGAGAAAAAAAAAAAAAATGCATTACATTAACTGTGCTTTCATTTTGATGCATTGTATTTTTAAGGCTTGCATATTCCAGCTTGTGACGCAAGACGCTTGCGCAGCGTGAGCTCCAGTGAGAATATGCTAGTCTCGCGAGAACCAAGTTGTGTGCAGCAAAGGAAATCCACGTGAAGAAGTGAATTATTTGAGCTATACTCTACATTTTATTAGTGTTAAAATGCTGATTTCTTGTGAATATCCGGGTTGCTTCAACAAAGCTAAAGTCTTGAGATTACGTGCGCCGACATCAAAGGGAGATGCAGAGCGCTGTGCGTGACTGGCTGCCGCTTCAAACCTGGATTGTTTGTTTGTATGTTTTGCTGCACTGATCGGATTACTGCTTTATTTGTATTTCTATATCACCTTCGGATTACTGTGCTTTTCGGATTACTCCAGTTCTAACTGTTGGTGCTTTGGACTTGATTGTTGACTGCAATTTTTACTGCCTGCAAGTTTTGCATTCGGGCTGCTGCAAGCTCTCTACCCTGTTGCGTCTTCCACCACTTTCGGCTCATCAGATGGGTGAGTTACAGCTTTCTCTATCAGTTGTGCGGTTTGTTTACTGCTTGCTATCTGGGTGTGTTGTCTCCCTCTTAGCCTGCTGTTTTTGGTGATGTGGTGATTGGCATTTACTCCGACAATATAAACATGCCTCAGCCAACAGTTTTTCAGTTCGTTTTGCTGCTGCAGCCTCCTCCATCTCCTGGAGTTCCTGGTCGGAATACTCCGGTTCAAACAAATATGGCTGAGCAAAAAACAAAGTCTTCTCTTGGCTTATATCGAAATCCTCCGACATTTTTCTTAACAAATCCAAGTTTTGTACTTTTAATTCGTGTCCGGTGTTTTGTTTTGCTCTCTTCTCTGCACTTCCGTGTTCGTCACCGGAGCTCACACTGCGCATGCGTCCTACGTCATAAGCTGGGACTCTCTCGTGAACGCGCGTATGACAGTTAGCGGAAGCTAGAGATTACAGTTTATAAAATTTGAAATATGGATATTTTTCTTACACAAACACATTGCTTCACTTCAGAAGGCCTTTATTACAAAGTACTGGTGTCACTTCATAACATGGATTACTTTAATGATGTCTTTACTACCTTTCTGGGGCTTGGAAGTGGTAGTTGCATAGGCTGTCAATGGAGAGACAGAAAGCTCTCAGATTTCATTAAAAAGATCTTCATTTGTGTTCCAAAGATGAATGAAAGTTTTATGGGTTTTGGAATGACATGAGGGTGAGTAAATGATGATGATAATTTTCATTTTTGGGTGAACTATTCCTTAAAGGACAAAAGTTCTCTGAAGTTCTTTGAATAGGATTACGAATAAATAAACAGGAACCTACAGCTTTTGCGTCCCTCAAACCCCATTAATAACTACAAATATAAAATACATGCAATTTCTTGTCTTGAAGCAAAAAAACTGAATGAAAATGTGCCTTTAGTTCAGAACAAGGACAAAAAATTACAACTTTTTATGTTTGCTCCTAACATATCAGTTACACATAATATTCTTTCAAATATTATAATATTACAATTCTTACTGAATATTATTTTGGTAAGCCAAAACCTGGGAAAATATCTGAAATATTACCGTAGTTCTGGGTTGACCCATATATTTTTCCTGGTTCACCCTTGTCTCCTTTGAGTCCATTGAGACCCTGGAGACCAGATTCACCCATTGCACCTAAGAGCAAAGCAGAGTTAGAAAGAAAATCGAGAAATGAAAGAGAAACAGACAGGAGGTTTGAGTCTAAGACCATGAATATGATTTACAAGATATAAATGCCATAAAAAGATTTAAGATTCTACATTATTCACACCTGTTACAGATGGTCCTGAATCACCATGGGGACCAGGTACACCCATCATCCCTCTATCCCCAGGTGGTCCGGCAGCACCAGGGAGCCCAGGATCTCCAGGTGGTCCTACACATTAACATAATTATTTTTTAATAAAATGACAATTTTAACACATTTTAAACTAAATCATACATTTATAATTTGTATATATATATGTGTATATATATATATATATATATATATATATTTTTTTTTTTTTTTTTTAAAAGAAGTTTCGTCTGCTCACCAAGGCTGCATTTATTTAATTAAAAATACAGTAAAAACTGTAATATTGTGAAATATTATTAAAATTTAAAATAACTGTTTTCTGTTTGAATATATTTTATAAAGTAATTTATTCCTGTGATCAAAGCTGAATTTTCAGCATCATTACTCCAGTCTTCAGTGTCACATGATCCTTCAGAAATCATTCTAATATGCTGATCTGCTGCTCAAGAAACATTTATTGTGTACAATTGTACAAAATATTTGTGTACAATATATTTTTTTTTCAGGATTCTTTGATGAATAGAAAGTTCAAAAGAACAGCATTTATTTGAAATATAATCTTTTGTAACATTATAAATGTCTTTACTGTCACTTTTGATCGATTTAATGCATCCTTGCTGAATAAAAGTATTCATTTCTTTTCAAAAAAATAAAAATAAAAATTCTTACTGACCCCAAACTTTTGAACGGTAGTGTATAATGTTACAAAAGCTTTGTATTTCAGATAAATGCTGTTCTTTTGAACTTTCTATTCATCAAGGAATCCTGAAAAAAAAAGTACACAACTGTTTTCAACATTGATAATAATCATAAATGTTTCTTGAGCAGCAGATCAGCATATTAGAATGATTTCTGAAGGAGTAATGATGCTAAAAATTCAGCTTTGATCACAGGAATAAATTACTTCATAAAATATATTCAAACAGAAAACAGTTATTTTAAATTGTAATAATTTTTCACAATATTACTGTTTTTACTGTATTTTTAATTAAATAAATGCAGCCTTGGTGAGCAGAAGAAACTTCTTTAAAAAACATTAAAAATCTTACCGATTCCAAACATTTGACTGGTAGTGTATATATTTAAATAATATGACATCACAGGTTGTAGTTTTTTTTTTTTAAACATTTACATTTATCGTGTTTGTTATATAACAGGGGTGTCCAATCCTGCTCCTGGAGGGCCACTGTCCTGAAGAGTTTATCTCCAACCTCAATTAAACACACCTGAACCAGCTAATCAAGGTCTAATTAGGCATACTAGAAACTTCCAGTCAGGTGTGTTAAGGCAAGTTGGAGCTAAACTCTGCAGGACAGTGGCCCTCCAGGACACCCCTGTTATATAATCTTTGATTAGAGTGTTAACTTGACTATATTAAGAATTTTTTTTTTTTATAGAAGTCAGGGACAATTTTGCGACAGGTAGGATTCAGTTTACGGCACTTCTCATTCATTTCCATGGTATCCGCGAGCAGTGGTCGACTATCGCGCAACTCTGAAAGAAATTCAGTGATGTCAAGGCTGTAATTTGATTGGTTATCAAGGCACACGTGATCCAAGCTGGCCGTTATGCTTTCTCAAATGGTAGAGCCGCGGAGCCTCGTATCTCCCAATAATAAGACCATCTCTGGGTGCTCCTCAAATGGAAGGGCTGCATCCTAATGAGGCCATTCCTAGTCCAGTCTTTCGGAAGCTTGGGTAGAGTCCTCCTCAGCATTAAACGCTAGAATGAGACGGTCTAGTAAGTGCGCATGGATGCATCACACAATGTGCCCGCCCCCACGGTCACGGCACGAAAATATTATTAAATCTTAGTTTTGGAAAAATGTTTTGTATTAACAATCTTTATATTAACTGGCTTTCTATGCAATACAGTGAATGACAACTGTGACTCACATTATCGGCAGTTTAGTGTTAAGTGATTAATTTACAGGGTAAGACAAAAACACATTTTAGAAGAAGGACTGATGATGTATTGACTCATTATTTACCTTTTTGTTAATTTTGAACAATAAAAGTTGCAAAGTGTGTCTTTAACTTCACTGAAGCACTGCAAAATAAATTTAAAGGGGACCTATTATGCCCCTTTTCACAAGATATAATATAAGTCTCTGGTGTCCCCAGAATGTGTCTGTGAAGTTTCAGCTCAAAATACCCCACAGATCATTTATTATAGCTTGTCAAATTTGCCCCTATTTGGGTGTGATCAAAAACACAGTTTTTGTGTGTGTCCCTTTAAATGCAAATGAGCTGCTGCCCCCGACCCGCTTTCCAGAAGAGGGCGAAGCTTTAACAGCTCCTGCTTCGGTTGCTCAACAACAACAAAGCTGGAGAATCTCACACAGCCAAAATGACGATTGTCAGTAACGGTGTTCAGCCTTGCATTGTTCAAACCGGAGTCGGGCACTGATGGAGAGACTCAGGAAGAAGTTACAACTTTTAGAATGAAACTGGACGTTTCTGAATGTTTAGTGGATACATTTATGTAGTTGCTGTGGAGTTGATTCAACTCATCGACTAGCATGTGCCGTCATGTTAATCTTCTGTGCAAATCCAGCGTTGAATTGACCCTCGTTTTTGAAGCAGTCTGGCGTAAAATGACGGCGTGGCAACATCACTCTACTACAACAACTCTTCCTCTTCTCGAAAGCAGCCCAACATGACCTCACCCCCTTTCCTGCGTGTTCTTGGGGCAGGGTTTATGTAAATGTTAGGGTTAGTGAGGTCACTAACCCTGGAAGAAGCTCATTGTAGTCCTACCAGCCGTTTGTTGTAGTCCTTAAAAAGCGATTTCTGTCAAATAAAATATCTCCCTTTGCATTGAACTTTGAGCGTCGTAACTTTGCAGATGTTGTTTATGCTCAAACAGCAACATTACACATTAAAAAAGTGAAATCATAATCAAGGACCCCTTTAAGCAAGCCATAAAGTGAAACACCATTTATAGTGTACGGTTTTCACATGTTTATGATGTGGTTGTGTACTAATGTAAACACTATTACCTGTCACAGGGATATATTTGCTCTGTGGCCTTCCTTTAGGTCCGGGGTCACCTGGGAAGCCCTGTCACACATTCACCGCAGCAGCATCAGTGAACATATGGTTAAAATTAAAATACAGTTTTAAATATCTCTTACTAAATCTCTATCTTTCAAAATTCATACAATGCAGCTGAGCAAGATTTAAAATACAGATGAAAGGTCTATTCAGAATGTGTGTCTGACCTTTGGTCCTGGATTGCCAAATAGACCAGGGAGACCATTATCCCCAAGTTTCCCCTGTATATGTAAAAAACATAACAGAAGAGACAAACAGTATAATTCAACAAAGTTATTATGTTAATATAAATTAATAAATATTATTAATTATAATGAAGAATTATTAATACATGTACCTTGGGTCCTTGAAGCCCTGTTCGGCCTGGAAATCCGGGTGGGCCCTATGATTATTTAAAAATAAACTATATTAACCTCTAGTACAACAACATCTACGACTGGATGAAGTTGAGTTAAATTAGGTCTGAATATGTAAAATGAGGGGAACTGGATGCTAAATACTAATGTCAGCTAAAGTGTGAGGTGTTGATTGGTTAAAGGATTAGTTCACTTTCATATTAAAATTTCCTGATAATTTACTCACCCCCATGTCATCCAAGATGATCATGTCTTTCTTTCTTCAGTTGAAAAGAAATTAAGGTTTTTGATGAAAACATTCCAGGATTATTCTCCTTATAGTAGACTTCAATAGACCCCAAACGGTTGAAGGTCAAAATTATAGTTTCAGTGCAGCTGAAAAAAAAAATGTATATGCTTTATATCCAACTTATGGAAAAAAACAGAACTGGTGCCGTGTTCGTTCTGTAAGTTGAATAGGGAGGGTGTAGGACATTCAGCGTAAGCTTTTTGAAGAGTACGGAAGGCAGTCTGGCGGAAGCACTTGTGAGGCGATCATTTGTGTTTATAAAGCATACACATTTTTATTTTTGTTTTTTTAGAAAATGACCGATCGTTTCGCTAGATAAGACCCATATTCCTCATCTGGTATCGTTTAAAGCCCTTTATAGTTGCACTAAAACTGTAATTTTGAGCTTCAACCATTTGGGGTCAACTGAAATCCACTATAAGGAGAATAATCCTGAAATGTTTTCATCAAAAACCTTAATTTCTTTTCGACTGAAGAAAGAAGGACATGGACATCATGGATGACATGGGGGTGAGTAAATTAAAAGAAAATTTTAATATGAAAGTGAACTAATCCTTTAATTTTCATTGTTCTGACTGGTTGGTTTGGCATGTTATGAATGGTTTAATTTTTTTAAATTATTTTTGTTATTAGATTGTTTGTGGTCTTTTTGGCTGGTTTGAGCATTAGATTAGTTGCTTTTGAGGTGTTATGATCGGAATTATTTTAGTGCTTTGTAGTGGATTCATTGATAGGGAAACAGGTGAGTAGTCTTACTCTGGTTCCAGTGAACCCAATTATGCCTTTCTCTCCTTTTTCTCCTGGAGGTCCTTCAAGACCCTGAGAAACACATGAATAAATGTAAAAACATGTTTGAAAAATTAAACTAGCACAGATCTCACACCAGGGCTTGCTACGTTAAGTTAATAAGTTATCATGTATAATAAATAAAATAAACAGTAATACTCACCTTTGGGCCAGGAACTCCAAAAATTCCCTTTTGCCCCTTATTTCCCTACAAACAAAGTTATAAAAAAAAAATCAACATCATTTACTACCTGGCATCCTTATAAAACCTTAACAACTGAAAACTCATTTCACATGTGGAAGATTTACTTTATCGCCTTTTACACAGTCTTCTGGGTTGGGCTCTACATATTCAAATGGACCTGGACGCCCCTGAGGACCTTGAGCCCCCTGTAAGAGAATTAAGATGACATCATCAAATACACCTTCATGTATTTTGTAAATTCAGCACTACCATGTGTGTTATTTACCTCATCTCCTTTTGGTCCAGGCAGTGATCTTCCTGGGTCTCCCTACAGGGAAACAGAGCAAAATCTCATTAAAGAAAATGTAAAATAATCATATTACTCACAGATGGCAGAGAACAAGCAGAGGTTCATGCCAAATTAAAGGTACACTATGTAACTTTTTTGTTGTTGTTCAAAATGAACAAAATTTAAATAATGAGTCAATACATAATCAATCCGTCTTCCAAAACACCTGTGCGTGTCTCGTCATATCCGTAAATGGAGAAAAGTTGCTCTGGCTACTTTGACGCGTGTGTGGTGTGGGAGTGGCAGAGGTTAGTTGCCACAACGAGTGAGAAAGGTTGACATGGAGCAGCTAAATCTCCAACTTCTGGGGAATCACCTGTTTTAAAAAGACGCTGAACAGAATAGAGTCTGCTGCCAAAAAGAAAATGCAACAGATTTTGTAATAAAACAAGAACCAACATCAACTTGACTTTTTGGAGATGACGAGAACTGAGGGATTTGAAATGTTGTGAAAGCGACGCAGAGATGATGTTTTTATTACTCAACGGGTGAGTAAGTTATTTTATTGAACAGATAAACTGCCATAAGTATCTCTCTAACAGAGTTCATTGTAAAGCATTATCTATTGTGAAGGGTCATTTCATTATGGTTGTTGCAGCGCTTTACTGGAATGTATTTTCAAGGAAGTACCGTGTCTATTAATGGGTAAAGCTACAGTAACGTCTTCAGCTAGTAAGCTTGAGATCCTTTCCATCTAAACTGGTTATATCTCTTAAGCCTAGTGGTGAATGTTTTATGAGCAGTAGGATAACCATATTCCTCCGCACAGTCACACAGAGCCGAAGCACAACCAAAACGATGTTCTTCAGCAAAATGCATGCAGTTTTGTTTTTTAACCGCTAGAGGGCCAATATGTTAATATAGTGTACCTTTAAATTAATTATGTTAGCAGTCTTGGGCTACTGCACTCTATAGTCTGGTTAAAGTACTGCAACCACGGTGGCATTTGAACAAAGATCTTCAGGTTTTCAAATCAGAGGTAATAAACTATAAACTTCAGTCATCTCAGAGAATGTTCATTCTCATAAGCATATACAAGCAAAACTCACCGGTGGGCCTCTTGGACCTTGTAAACCCTGTAAGCCCTAGAATAAACAAAGAAAAAGGAAATAAAAAAAACAAGAAATCAAATAAAAGTATTTAGAAACATTTAGTCAAAGAGATCAAGCAGATGAGCTAAAGTTTGTAACTCTGATCACTCACTCACAGTCACGCAGATGTATCTTTAATTTCACCACGCTGATTGCTCACTAAAAACCCGCCGAGTCATCATGTTTTCAGGCCATTTCGAGTTTGATTTTAACATGACACAAAGCGGTGATATGTAAGTGACAGTTGTTTACTTACTTTTTAATTAGTCTTCCCATTAACACCATCACTGTCTTGTTAACAAACTTGTTAACTATAGCCTATCATGAACTATATATAGGCGCTCAGCACCCAGGGAAAAACATGAGATATTCTCCATTCATTTTAACAAACTGCAGCTTTCAGACGCGACGTTCTTTTCATTTTTATAGTTCACTTGAGGCAGTTACTATGGCAGTTTTAAAGACGCATGTCGAGTGCTCATTAATGTTATACATTAACACGAGAGCGCATCAATGTAATGTGCAGAACGAATCTCTCCACAAAACTCGCGTGCAAGATTTTTAATTAATCCAACCATTCTTGAATAACACGCAAATTAATTTAACGTAGAGCAGCCCAAATTGGACTCAAGACTATATCTCCGCAACGCTTCATTATATTCAGACCAATCTTGCTACATGTCATGCCAAGCATGACCAGAGGCTACATGCTGCATTTCGGCACAGCGCCACCTACTAGTCCGGAGATATGAAAAATGCCTATTTTTGCTTATAACTTCTGAACGGTTTGTCCAGAGATCATAAAAGTGGTCTCATCAGATTCAGGGAATCATGCTGAGTCGAATGATATCCAATTGGCGTCAGCCATTTTGAATTTTGTGCTAAAATGCTGTATTTTATGAACGCATTAGCATATCGTTGTGAAACTCGGTATGGGTCATCAGCATGATGCCCTGAAGGAGCCTGAGAAGTTTCAAGCCAGCGCCACCTAGTGGTAAAATCAAACATTCAAATGCTTATAACTTTGGGTGTGGTTGACTTATTTTCACGGGAGTCATCTTCTTCGACTCCTGAATCCTTGCCGAGTTCAGCAATACCAAACATGCTAGGTTTTAACTTATGGTTTGTGCAAAGTGGTGATTTAGCGCTTAAACTTTTGCGAATATCTTTGAAACTGTTACTCTAATCAAGACGAAACCACTGTAGAAAACACGGAACCTTAGCTGGTTAACTATTTGTGTTAGCCCATATGTCAACATTTTGAAAGGAAGTGGCAAAGAAATCAAAACAAAGTCATCCATGGGTCATTTTTAAGGTTCTCATAGATATAAATGTTTATAACTCCAGAACGAAATGAGATATTTTCACCAAATTTGATACGCATATGTATGGGCTCACTCTGAGGACACATAAAAAAAAGCAGTGGGATTGTGCCTCTTGGTGGTGCTATAACTGAACAAAACATGAAATTGCCATTAACTACAATACAGTATTATGATATAAAATGCTATATTTTATGAATGCATTGGTGTACCATTATGAAACTCAGTATGTGCCATCGGCACCATGCTCTGAAGGTACTTAAAAGGTTTTGAGACAGTGCCTCCTTGTGGTCAAATGTTATAATGAAATTTAAAGAAAAAAATGCTAACAGCTTTATATCAGTGTCCTATTGTAATGACACTGGTCTTAATAGATTCCGTGGGTCACTCTGAGCACATTGATGCCAATTTTGCCAAAGTCAGCAAAACTTCCTCTCCACCACTTTGATTTTCTTTAAAATCATACTTTTTCAATCTCCTCCTAGACCTTTGGTCCAATTTTCACCAAAATCGAATTGTATCATCTTCAGACCATGCCGGCAAAACATTATGGATTTCGTGATGATAAACAAAACTGTTTTCATATACCACAGCAACAAATTAGAGGCTTAGGGCCAAAATGACTGTTGAGTCTGTATCTCTGCAATGCTTTGACATACTGACACCAAACTTTGCGAGTGTCATTGTCACCTAACTCTGACCATACTGCATGAATTTGGGCACCTATTGTTTAAAAGTGATAAACCAGTAAATGTTTATTATTGACTGTATTTGTGATTTTTCAGCTCTTTTGCCTTAATGGGTCTTTAACTGATCACTGTTGCAGTTGGTCTGATGCTCACAGCCATTATGCCGCCTTTGTGCTTGGACTCTGTAAATGCTGCTTGCAGCTTTAATTTTTTTCCATAATTAATTAATCTAATTAACACATTAAACTCCCAGCCCTAATATATTTATAGTAAAAAAAGAAATTGTGATATTCAACAAAAATAAACTGTTGCTTAAATGAAAGGAAAACATACTACATCATTTTACAGATGTAGTGCTTGTAGAAAATGCTTCCCTCACCATACGTCCATCAGGTCCCACTCGTCCTGGTAGACCTTGTGGGCCAAATAATCCTCTAAATCCCTTTGTGCACATGCAAACAGACACAGACAAACAAAGCAAACCTAACTAATAAATAAAACTGCAATAACATAGAACTATATTACACCAATGTAATATATTACAGTATATACTCATGTAAGATCTGCCTTTTTACACTTAGTACATACCTGTGGTCCACGTATTCCTGGTGGTCCATCAACACCCTGTGAATGAGGGTCACAAGTTTACAGATTTGTTAGGTATAAAAAGATAAATATACATACAGGCAAAATAAAATAAAAACACCTATAAAAGTATCAACTATTGTATTGTATTTCGAAATCAAATGTGTTTGCTTTTATGTGCCTTGGCAAAAGTTTCACAAAAATAATTTTGGCACTGCTCACTTACAATGTATAAAATATGAAGACATGAATTTATGGCATTATACGTACAGGAGTTCCAGGATTGTAATATATCCTATAAGAGGAGTCTCCTTTGATACCTTTTAACCCAGGTAGTCCCTAAAACACATGCAAGTAAAAAAGAAGGGAGTCATGGAAATAATTTAGTTAAAGCAATCATAAAAGTTGCAGACAGCTGTTATTGCTGGTTTGAGAACCAGAGGCAAATGGTTGAATTGAATAAAACCAGTCAACAGGAAATCAAAATGACATACTGGGTGTGTCTCAATCAGCTCCCGAGCTCGTGAATCAGTATATTGTGTACACAAATTTGGGCACTAGTAAGGACAGTAATCGAGGCTGGTCCACTACACATTGGGACACTGATGACTCTATTTCCGGCGACATGACAACGTCCTCATTGTACAACATCACTACTGGTATTTAGTGATATCTTTCTGACATTACTTGTAATGTTATTTAAAGTACATTATGATAAATACTTTGGTTGTTACATATACGTGCAACATTTCAGCCGTAAATAAATTATAAATGTTAGCTAGATTGTTTTCGAATTACCTGTCTAACGATCTATGTTTATGGTGAAATATGATAAAATAATGGTTTCTGTTTTAAAAACATATATCGCTTGTTGTTATCAGTCGTTATGTGTAGTGAGTTGGCTCACGTGATTTAAGTTTCGCGCTTCAGAACTTCCGTTAAGGGAACACAGTGAGCATCGATGCACCCTGGGTTTTGCGGTGCATTGTGGGACTTTTTAAAAAGCTAACGATCCAGTGCACTGGAAGGATTCTGCGATTGAGACAGCCCTTAAAATGGCCAATTCCCTGATCAGTGCCCTGACTCCTGGTCTAATTGTAAGCAAATCATTGTTACACCAAGAAAAAAAAAATGTTTGAATTTTTTGTAATATTTCTTTAAAACTTAATTGTTCCACCTGTGAAAAGACTTTCCTTTTCAGTTTTTAACCCCTCTAAATCAATCTCACCATACAGTTTTTCTTGTTGAATATCCTGTTTCAATAAATCAGACTATGAAAGTAAAATGGATTCATGTTGACCTGAAGAACTTTTTCACATGGGGATGCTTGCTAAACCTAGGTTGTACCTTGGGTCCTGGGAGGCCGGGTCGTCCCATCTCACCATCCAACCCACGATCCCCTCTGGTTCCATTACAGCCATCCTTCCCTGGAAGCCCAGGAAGACCACGAGGCCCCGGATGACCCTGGAAGATGACCAACATAAGGTGGTATATGTCCATATAAAGTAAACACATGCATTATTACATGCTTAGTTACTAATTATAATATAATAAAATATAATATATATTTTTTAAATAATATAAATAATATTAGTACTAGTAGCATACTAGTAGCATATGCTGTATGTATTGTTAACTACATACTGATCAATCGTTACATAGACTTTCGGTTGCTTTTCTATTGATGAATACTGCAGACTGTCACTTACAGGCACTCCATCTAATCCATCATGGCCTTCAACTCCTCGAACACCCTATTACGAAAGAGTGCAACAGAATGAAGGTCCTTGTATTGATTTGTATGAGAATTATGTGTGGGTGGGTACGTGTGGGTTTCTGTGTACCTGGTCTCCTGCCGGGCCAAAATCCCCAGGGAATCCTATGATTCCACGTTGACCCTTCTCGCCGCTAAGTCCTGGGATGCCAGGCAAACCTGGGGGCCCCTGGGGGCCCTGCCGACCTAAGTCACCAGGATTTCCCTGGAAAACAAGAGAAGGAGAAGAAATATAATATAATGACATTATAGTGATATTCACTGCAACTCTAGCATGGAAAGTCCAACTTTTTGTTCAAGAAAATTATAGTTAATTTTCTATCATTTGTGACAGTATAGTGTAACTGAATCCATTCAAAATTTGTTATTTTGGTATGTACACTACCATTCAAAAGTGTAAGTTTTGTCAGAAGAAATTAATACTTTCATTCAGCATTAAATTGATCAAAAAGTGTCAGTGAAGACATTTATCATGTTAAAAAGATTCCTATTTCAAATAAATACTTTACTTTTTTAACTTTCTATTTATCAAAGTATCCTGAAAAAATCTATTACCATTTCCACGAAAATGCAGCACAACTGTTTTCAACATTGCTAATAATAATAATAAAAAATATTTCGTAAGCAGCAAATCAGCATATTTTAATGATTTCTGAAGGATCATGTGAAACTGAAGACTGGAGTAATGATGCTGAAAATTCAGCTTTGATCACAGGAATAAATTACATTTTAAAGTTTATTAAAATAGAAAACAATTTAAAATTGAAATAATATTTCATAATATTACATTATATTTTTTACTGTATTTTTGAGCAAATTAATGCAGCTTTGGTGAGCAAAATAGAATACTTTCAAAAATACTTCCTAAAAAAAATCTTACTAACCCCAAACTTTTGAATGGTAGTGTGTTTTTACAAAATCACCACAAGGGTGAGACAAAACATAAAGAACATCCCACATGCAGGGCACTGCTGTGTGTCACCAATTCCTGCTTGTTTTAAGCTCCAGTGTTTTTGGTCAGTGATGCTTGAGTGTGATGGTTAGTAGTTTTAAAGGAATAGTTCACCCAAAAATGAAAATTTTGTCATCATTTACTCACCCTCAAGTTGTTCCAAACCTGTATATATTTTTTTTGTTCTGCTGAACACAAAGAAAGGTATTTGGAAGAATGTTTGTAACCAAGCAGATCTCACCCCATATTGACTACCATAGAATTTTTTTCCCCTACTATGGTAGTCAATGGGGGGCAAGATCTGCTTGGGTGAACTATCCCTTTAAGTGCTCTCAGCGTATGTGTGATTAGTGAGTAATTGTGTTGTACATATACTCGTAATGAAAGATGATTGTATGTAATTGCATTTACTATATACGTAAATACAATTCTTTGTAATGTTTTGGTTCTGATCTCCAATGCATCACGTTCGTCTAATTAAAAAAATAATATTTGTACAAAATGGATGGGGTGTAAAAAAAAAACAAGACAAAAAAAACAAAACCTTTCACTACATAAATAGTGATGACTGTTGCGTGAGAATGAATTCGTACATTTCATGAATGACTGATTATCCAAAAGAGCACTGACTGAAACAGCACACTGACGGGAACTGAGGCCGCACACACACAGACACACACACACACAGACACACAGAAGGGAACAGCAGTGGAGAGTTTATATATACATACACACCAAAAATACTCAAAAATGTAGTGGCAAAAGCAAATATGTCAAATATTTGACTGAAAGCAGTGCACACGCACACACATCCTCTCTTCGAGCACACACTGCTATACAGCCTCCCTGAATAGGAGGAAAGAATAATGTTAATTGCAGGTTCTTCCCACAGCTGGTTTGTGACAGTTTCAGAGCACTTTTAATTAAAATACCAGGAACAATTCTCTCTCTTTCTCTTCCTCTGGTCAATATCTTGAGCAGACAAAGCCGAAAGGTATCATCCTCTATTTATGCAAATACACACATAAACAGGGAATTTTTATTTATTTATTTATTTTTTGATGACTTTTTTTGGCTTGAAAGGCACTGGATTTGACTTTAATCACACTTAATAGCAAAGCACTGGAAGGACACGTCAATGAGTAAAAAAAAAAAAAAAACGAACTGCAGACAAAACTAAACCAACTGTGTGTACTCAAAGCATTGCAGCTCATTTCACTCTCTACTTTGCACAATTTTATGCTGCTAGAACATATGCTTATAATCAGGTTCTATAGATGTATAAGGGAATGAGTATATCTTAGGTTATATAATGTACACAAATGTTCAAACGTTTGAGGTCAGATATTAATAGTTTTATTCAGCAAGGATGCTTTAAATTGATCAAATGCGACAGGAAACTTTCATAATGTTAAAAAAAAAAATTTTGATTTCAAATAAATGCTGTTTTACTTTCTATTCATTAAAGAAACTTAAAAAAAAAAAAAAGTGTCATGGTTTTCACAAAAATATGAAGCAGCACATGTGCATGATTTAATTTTTTTTCTTGCATGTCTTTTGTGGGGCTCCGTAGTTTTCAGCATTGATAATGGTAAGAAATGTTTCCTTAGCAGTAAATCATCATATTAGAATGATTTCTGAAGGATCATGTGACGCTGAAGTCTAGTGTTGGGGAAAGTGCTTTTAAAACTAATGCGTTACAATATTGCGTTACTCCCTAAAAACGTAACCAATTCCATTACTTAGTTACTTTTTTTAGAAAGCAACCCTCTACAACACGGGTAAATCAGTCGCATATGCGACCAAATTTCATGAGAGGCGACTAAAAATTGTATGATTTCAGTGGCCTGTAATTGAGGGGCAAAAAATAAGTGCTCTGTCGTAAAACACCTGAGAGTGCCCTCTGTCGCGTTCTCTCACACACGCACTCAACATGAGAGAAAGAGAGCATGTGCAGGGCTCGTTGACAGAACTGTCACTGTCCCGATCGGACCACTGCTGCATTGCCATTTTAAGTGCAATAAGACGCAAAAGATAACTTGCGCAAGAAAGCCGCATCTGACAGCACGCGAATACTGAATTGAGTTCTTTTCACGTCTTGTGCTTAAATAGACAATTTCACACAAAATTATGTCAAAAATTCCCATTTTGGCGAGTATCCTAGTAAACATAGTCAGTTATGTCCTAAGTGAATGTAAACATTTGAGAAAGTAAACGCGTGTGTAACAGTATATTAGATCTGTGCATTAGTCTTGAAGTAACAGCAGCCTAATATTCCTGCTGTCTGTGTTTTCAATGTTAATCAAACAACAAAAGACAAAAAAAAAATTCAATGCTCTTAACTGAACAACTTTTGCAAATTTAATGAGCATTAATCTATATTTAATTTATACAGTGAAGACCATTCGGTGCTTTTTTTACATTTGATTATTCAATTTCTGTACTTAATCTTCATATAACTACTGTTAGATCTATCTGAAAAACCTGAAAAATAACTGTTTATTTTCTAATTGTTCGGGCATTCCATGTAAAAAGTCTAGCGAGTAAAATAAAATATTTACTAAATTTACTAGACAATGGTGACTTGAGCTTCAGTGTGTCCGTTGAGGGTTGGAAATTAATGTGTTACATTACTTTTGCGCTACTTTTTCTCACCTGGGCTGGGCTTGCTTGCTTGTTTTTTTTGTTTTTTTTTTAAATAACAAAAAACAAAAGTTCTATTTTTGTCAAATGTAAAGGCCCTTCACACAAAATAGTGAAATGAGTAAGCCTCAGGCTGAAGGAAATGCGAGGTCAGTCAATAATTGGGAAAATAAAGTAACTTGTATTACTTATTTGAAAAAGTAACTCGTTACAGTAAAGTAATACGTTACTTTACTAGTTAGTTAAAAAAGTAATCTGATTACGTAACTTGCATTACTTGTAATGCATTACCCCCAACACTGCTGAAGGTGAGTAATGGCTGCTGAAAATTCACCTATTCAAAATTGGAATCATTTTTTGCAATATTACTGTTTTTACAGTATTTTTAATCAAATAAATGCTGCTTAATGAGCATAAGAGACTTCTTTCAAACTTTTGAATAGTGCACATAGGTGCAATATTTATCTTCCAACAAGACAAGTGTTTTAAATGTACCAACTAAAAAAAAAAGACACAACGGATCATATTCTGCTTGGCAATGATGTGAAACAAGTATGAGAATGTGTGCGTGTTAAGCAGCATGCACTCAGTGGTTGTGACAGAGGTAGATCAATGTGTGTTTAGGGTGTTCACAGTCTTTCAGCAAAATCAATGACTGTGATAATTACTAAAGACCCAATGGATTCCCTCAGCAACACACAAACACACACACACACATCCGTACACCTCTGCTTTACGATTAGGGCTTGCACAGCAAAATACAGCTGTCCACACCATCACACACGACTCCTGAATCATACAGACATGTATTCACATGTGAAACCCATTCAAAGATCAATAGAGCTGTTCAGGTTGTAGTACTAAAAACCGAAAGTGAAACATTTCTTATTATTATAATAATAAATAGTGAAAACACTTTTGCAGTTTTAATATTTTTGTGGAAACCATTATATATATATATATATATATATATATATATATATATATATATATATATATATATTTATATATTATTTTTTTTTTTTTTTGATGAATATAAAGACCAAAAGAACAACACTTACTTGAAATAGAAATATTTTGTAACATTATACATTTCTTTACTGTCACTTTTGATCAATTTAACACATCTTTGATGGATAAAAGTATCAATTTCTTTTTTAAAAAAGTAAATATATATGGGTTTGAGACAGCACAGGGCAATATTTCCAATATTTAAGGGCGATATTTCCGGTAAACAAATACCTGCTTGTACAAGACCCTATAATCCCTTTCATGCAAACATTCCACTGTTCTAATGACAGTCATGCAAATGTGCTCAAAACCCTCCCATAATCTCCTTCTTAAGACTTCCGCTAGACCAAAAAGCGTGACACACCAACCAAAGCACAAAGTAAGAATTCACACAAAGCAACACAGCAGACACTTACATTAAAGCTGAGCCAATTAATTCAATTACATATACTTGAACATACACACTTGAACATTGAACTCTGAGAGAAAGATAGGCGACGTGATGGGTAGTATTATTATTTACAATAAAAACAGGCAAAAAAAAAAAAACATGCAAGCACACACACACACACACATCACACTCTCACACCTCTCATTAGAGAAAGTACAAGCTGTAATATCTCAAAGTCTACACACTCTGTTATGACGGAAGCCAGAGAAAGTGTTTCACACTCACACAAATGCACAGACGCTGAGTGCTGCCTTAATAGCTCAGAGGTCAAAGACTAGACTAGCAGTCATGTGGCCTGAGGCATGTGAACTTGTGGCAATAGGCCTAATTTTGGAACAACAGAACTAAGACATGAAAGACAAAGTAATACAACTCAGGACACACACAAACTGGGTACCTTGTTAAAGGTTAGGCCAAAGACTAAAGACGGTTTACTCCTATAAGTTATGAATGGGAGAAACTGCAATGCACAATATGGGGGAATACGTCCCGCCTTCTAAGTAAAAGAGCCAATTGCTGATTGATAAAGTCATTGTGTCACTGCAGCTGCCGTTAGAAGCTCTGGTTCCCATAAAACCTGAGACTCGCGCTTAGGACTGCACATGTACATTGGCTCGTCTAGCCTGAAAGATAAGCTTTTTAATGCTGTTTGAGCATAAGAACCAACATTTATTTATACAGATTTTGTTATTGATATGAAATAAGTTATTTAAATAGCAGTTTTTGAGATTTCAGGATTCCCCCATTCAGATAGATAGGACTTGGTCTTGGATGCCCGAAAGAGCTGCCCAGAGGCATTGCAAACATGGCCGTTGAGTGAGCAGACTTTTCTTGAAAGGGACTTTGTTAGGCGGCTTATTCCTCTAAGCAGATTACTGGTTATTACTTCACTAGGACTCACAATATGTGGATATGGTCAGAACGGAACACTAGTTTACTACATACTGCATACTTTTTACAAATATTGTGCAAAACAGTAAACAACGTCATGGTAAAAATTTGGGGTCGGATAAATTTGTTAAATGATTTTGAAAAGTCTCTTATGCTCATTAAGACTGCATTTATTTGATCAAAAATACAGTAACATTGAAATATTAGTACACATTAACAGTAAAATATTATTATTGTAAAAGAATTGTTTTCTATTTTAATATATTGTAAAATGTGATGCAAAGCTGAATTTTCAGCATCATTACTCCAGTCTTCAGTGTCACATGATCCTTCAGAAATCATTTTAATATGACGATTTGATGCTCAAGAAATATTTCTTAAATGGTTTCCTTTTTTTTTTTTTTTTGGATTCTTTGATGAATAGGAGGTTCACAATAACAGCATTTATTTGAAATTTATTTGAAAAGAAATGAAGTAAAAATCTTACTGAGCCTAAATGTTTTAACAGTAGTGTGTATGTGTGGATCTATAATATTCTTTGTACCATGCACAAGGGAGATCATTAAAAACGGTATATCTGAGAAAACAGTGTTCACATTTTTGTTGTATTTAATACATATATAAATGTGTGTGACTGTACTGAAGTGAGTATGTGCTGTATTTTGACTAATTGATGAGCCTTCATCCCACTCCATTCCAGGGATTTTTGGGATATTTCCAGTCCTCCAGTCCTCCTGCACTTTGATTACAACAATGGAAGTGTTCACTATATCACCACCAACAAAATGAACGTGTGTGTTTGTATGCAAATTTGCATTAGCACAGACTGTTAGAGTCTGATGATCTGTTCAAAAAAGACAAAAAATGGCAGTTATGTCAAATATTTTCAATACAGATAATGCACAGAATTCATCTGTTAGTGTGTGTGCTCTAGAAGGGTCTGTAAGCAGCTGTGCACACTCTTGTAACTGCGCTCTGAACTGTAATTGGGCCGCTGGGCTTTACGAGGCTGCCATAAATTTGTCGCTCTTGTGCTAAAGACTATTATTATTTTGACTTAAGAACTTTCTGCAAGGACACATTCACTCTCTCTCAGCCACACAGACACAGAAATCCTTAAATACTTCCCTACTTGTTTTCCTTCTGTTCCTGTCATACAAATGCATTACATAAATCCATTTTGTTTTATTAGTTCAGTCACACCCACGTTAACCCTTCATCCTGCTTCACATACTATTTGTCCTACTTTGAAAGTTAAAAATTGAAGGAGTATGTCCCAAATCTTTGTACGCTTATGAAATATTATGCCAAAGATACCTACTTTCTCTGTGTGTTTTTAAAGAGTACATCTGTGCATGTAGTGCATTTGTGAAAGTGTGCAACTGCGCATTTGTGAATTTTTCTGCAAAGTGGTAAGGAACAAGAGCAGTTTTTAAATGAATGAAGTATAAACCTAAAAATAATTTCATGCCAGAATCTGGATGTTGTTATTCAGGCAGTTAAATATAAACATGCTGGTGGCTTAGCTAACTTGAACAAACTGTGTGTTATGAACTGTGCAGCCTAATATTTTCTCCACCATTTAAATATCAAAGAACATCTGTTTGGCATTAAAACATTTTATACACTCAAAAGTTTGGTGTCAGCAACATTTTTTTATTTGAAAAATTAATACTAAAGAAATGAATACATTTATTCAGCAAGGACAAATTAAATTAATCAAAAGTGACAGTAAAGACTTTCATAATGTTACAAAAGATTTCCATTTCAAATAAATGGAATGATTTCAACATTGATAATAAGAAACAATGTTTCTTGAGCATCAAATCAGCATATTAGAATGATTTCTGAAGGATCATGTGACACTGAAGACTGTTGTAATGATGCTGAAAATTCAGCTTTGATCACAGGAATAAATGACATTTTACAATATATTAAAATTAAAAACAGTTCTTTTAAATTGTAATATTATAATATTTCACAATATTTTTTACTGTATTTTTGATCAAATAAATAGAGCCTTGGTGAGCATAAGAATATTGAGAATATTGTAATTTAAATTTAAAATATAATAAATATAAAACAACTCGGCCAATCAAAAGTGGTTAATTGTTGTTAGTCGTCAATTATTCAGAGTTACTTTTGTACAAAGGAGGAGGATAGCTGGTTGGCTGACAACATATGAACTGACAGCATAATAACATTGCTGAAAACTGAGTGCACACCTGAAACACACACACACACACAGACCCTGTAACATTCCATTGTAAAACTGCATTTAATCGAAGCAAAGCCTTCGTGCCTCTGAAATACTCATTAACACATTTAATCTCTTTTCTTTTCTAAGAACATTCCAAGAGCTGCATTATATCAACACCTGGATGCATCTGCTCAGGTACATGAACAGGCATGTACCACTGGCATGAAAATGGGTCAGTGTGCCAGTGTGTGTGTGAGTGAATGTGCTAAATGTTGTGCGAAAAACAGAATAAATAGGATTAAAGTGAGACTTAAAGTGCCCCTATTATGGATTTTTGTAAATTACCTTTCATGTAGTGTGTAACATAACTCTAAGTGAATGAAAACATCCTGCAAAGCTTTAAATCTGAAAGTGCACCGTATATTAAGTTATTGTCTCTCAAAAGTAAGAGTCGACTCTGAGTCAATTAAACAAGTCATTTGTAAAACGAATCCCAAGCTGTTTCATTGTGACGTCACAATGAAACATTAGCATATTGCCCGCCCACTTATTGCGTGCGCAGACGCCAGGGAAAATTAATTTTTTAACAATACCACAGCAGTACAATTTTTTGTTGTGTTCCTGTCATTTTACTGTCAACTGCTTCTCAAACCTTGGGGAGTTTAATGCAGGATTCACAAAATGCTTGGTCTTAAAATATGGATCAATACCCAGTTTATTTGGACCAGCTTGCTCCTCTGAATCTCAGCCTGCAAGTATGATTAATAATTGATGTTTATATTTTCTAGCGATTCAAAATTCATAGTTTTGTATGTTGTGTAACGTACACCCTAGTCTGTATGTCTCCTACTAACCAGCTAACTCACGTTTCTGTAGTTCTGCTATTCAGATGTGGGTCCAATATTGTCTAAAAATCTGTCGATTAATGCAGCTTGTCTGTCTTTTTTAATTTTTGTATTAATTTTATGTTATTTTAGGGAGCTACTGGGACAGTGATAAAGGTAAATAGCCCACATCATGTCTGAGTCTGTAAATGGCCGTTAACAAGAGGCCAGAGATGCAAAAAGGATGCAAAAAGGAGAAAATTCTGTAGCAGGCAGAGCAGCTCACTGTTCATGATGTTCGAAATATAGGAAGAAAATATAAATATTGAATTGGGGGTGAGGGCTTATATGAATGCATCTCTAAAAGGAGATCAGTCTTCAGAAAGATTTCGCAATGGCATTTTATTTTCCTCTTACCTCAGAATAAAGTAGCTAATTATTAAAGCATTTCAGCTTTGTTTACAGCGGTAACCAAGGAAACACTGTATCACTGCTGCTCCATAAGTGCCACCTGCTGTCAGAGAGTGAATTTACCTCTCATTCAGCCTGCTGTTTTTGTTTCATGCTTTTTTTGTGTGTGTAGCATTTATAATTTCACAAAGATAAAGTCAGACCGTTCTGTTTTTGCTTTAAATCTTGAAATTAAATCTAATTTAAATAAAAAACAACTGCTCATGCAACGTGCATAGCATCTTTGTTTGGACTGTGATTAAAAGCAGTGGTTCCCTCTAATTTGAAATGGCTATGTATTTTTGTTAATTATAATAATATTAATAATAAATATCTGCAACTATCAGAATCGGCTAATTTGCTTGTAAAAATAAATAAATAAATAAATAAGTAAATGAATCAGAATCTACATTGGCCACGAAAAAAAAACACTAAATACAATCTGGGCTGTCTTTTTCTATCAAGTAGATCTTGTCTTTCAAAAAGGTCGCGGTCAGGGATCTTGGGCTTAAAAAGGTTGGTGACCACTGACTTAGAGTAATGATCAAGGATGGAGCACGACTTTTGTTTACAAAGTGTAATGCATTATCAGCTAATGCGTTTTTATTATTATAATAGAGTGGAGCTCTATCTGTATTGTAATAGGATGTTAAGATGCTAGTCCGCGCTAACTAGTTGAAGTATTTTCTCTGTAAACATTGTAATATTAAACTAAGATAACCATTTTTTCTTTGTTAATAGTTATGGTGAAAAAGTCTGTACACATCTGGCCTAAATGTTTATCTTATGTTAGAGGTTTTCAGCTTCGCTTGGCATTCTGATACAGTTCCCACAGGTGCACCTATAAAGAATAACAATGACGCTGTTATCACGTCTTATAAATAACGCAAACTAAGGTGACACTTACCATAGAGAAATGTCCTACTCCAGTCGTGATTGCGAATCAGTTTCTGGTTGATCCACTACTTCAGACATTTCATTGTCGGACTCGGGCTTGAATTGATACGGTAAAATCGATGCTATCTTTTCTGTCCATACATTGTATACAATGTCTTGCGAATTGATAGCTGTCATTCAGTTTTGGCAATGGTGTGCGCGGTGCACGCAGTAGACCAATCACATAGGATTGGGCCATCTGACCAATCAGAGCAGTGTAGGCTCACGGAAAGGAGGGGTTTAGAGAGACTGATTCTTTGAACTGTTTCTAACTAATCGTTTACAAAACATTGAGAACTCAGGTGAAAATAAATTTATATTATGAGAAAACGAAAGTGTTTTTTGACCTTGCATACATGTAAACCTGTTGTAGGAGACTCCCAAAACAATATTAGGAAACTTAAAATGGCATTATAGGGGCACTTTAAGCCGGGTGCACACTGTACGATTTATAATAGTACTTTATGACTGTTGCTTGTCAGACTGTACAAACATGATCCTCATGTCACACTGTGGGATGTCAGCTTTAATTTATGTCAGACTGTACAACAGTCAAGATGCGTTAAAAACGGACACGTGCATGAAAACTTGTCCGGAGTTTTACATCATCAACCCATACACGTCACACTGCAGGACTGTGCACCAAATCTTCTGACACTGCCAGAATTTCGTCTGAGAGACGAAACAGTCCTTAATCTGCTGTTGGTGAACATGTCAAACTAGCCTAGGATCAGAGGAATTTTTTTGGATTTTCAAAATTTTGCCAAAATCGTACAGTGTGCACCCATATGAGTTTAAAGAGCTCCTGTCACATGCCTCGCCAAAAAAACAAACACACACCCTGTGTCTCAAAACCTGGCCTGGACAACTGGACAACTGTAAAGCCAGACACTAGAATCTTTTTGTGATGTCACAATGTTGCAAGGTGCTATGTGAGGTCAAAATGAAGGCATTAATGCAGTGACTATGATGTCACAAAGTCAAAATAATGTAATAGGGCCTACCCTCTCTCCTTTCGGGGGGAAACACTGGCAGACGCTGCAGTCTCGACCTCCGCACTCTTCTGTCTTGTCCCCCTAAAACACAGAAATATAGTGTCAAGAATGGAGTAAAACACATTCATACACACACAGGCTCATACACTAGCAATTCAAAATAGAAACTCACTAATTTTCTTTAAAAATAAAAATACAATATTTTGAAGCATTCATTGCTTGTGTTTTCTGTAGATTACACACTTATATAGTTGAGTGGTGTTTGCCAGTGGAAAGTGGTGTCCCAATGCTAGTGTGTTCTGGGTCGTTGCCACAGAGTTGCTATGCATTCACAAAAGTGCTCAGAATAGCTTTTAGCATGTTGCTGTTTGGTTGTGATGGTTTTCTGGGTGGTTGCTAGGAGGTTCCTTACAAGCTGTCACGTATAGTTTTGGCTTTGTGTTCATGGTTTATTTTGTTCATGCTTCATATTTTTTTCAGTTGCTCATTTGCGCTTAAAAAAGATTAAGGAAATTAGTCCAACGCTGTGGTACAACGAGCACACTCGGGCCCTTAAAGGAGCAGCCAGAAAAATGGAGCGCAGCTGGAAGAAAACAAAACTAGAAGTTTTTCGCATTTCGTGGAGAGAGAGAATGATTGAGTACAGAAAGGTCTTAAAAACTGCTAGATCTGCTTTTCAAATCTTTTAGAAGAAAATAAATACAACCCTAGGTATTTATTTGATACAGTGGATAAATTAACAAGAAATAAAGCTTCAACTTCTGATGTTTCCAAACAGCACAGCAGTAATGACTTTATGAACTTCTTTACTTGCAAGATTGACAATATTAGAGAGAAAATTATAACCATGCAACCGTCTACTACAGTATCGCATCAGACAGTGCTCTGTAGTGTCCCTGAGGAAAAATTAAATTCATTCGCTGCTTTAGGAAAGGAAGAATTGTCTAAACTTGTTAAATCATCAGAATCAACAACATGTATGTTAGACCCTATACCGACTAAACTATTGAAAGAGATGCTTCCAGAGGTCATAGATCCTCTTCTTAATTTCATTAATTCTTCTTTATCACTAGGATATGTACCAAAAACTTTTAAGCTGGCTATTATTAAACCTCTTATTAAAAAACCACAACTTGATCCTAGAGAATTAGTCAATTACAGGCCGATCTCAAATCTTCCTTTTCTGTCAAAAATACTAGAAAAGGCAGTTTCATCACAACTATGTTCCTTTTTAGAAAGAAATGGTATCTGTGAGGATTTCCAGTCAGGATTTAGACCGTACCATAGTACTGAGACTGCTCTCTTTAGAGTTACTAATGATTTGCTCTTATTATCAGATCGTGGTTGTATCTCTCTATTAGTGTTACTAGATCTCAGTGCTGCTTTTGACACTATCGACCACAATATTCTGTTGAATAAACACGCCTGAGCCTTCGGCCAAGACGGCTGCCACGCCTGAGCCCTCGGCCAAGACGGCTGCCACGCCTGAGCCCTCAGCCAAGATGGCTGCCACGCCTGAGCCTCGTCACGCCACGCCAGAGCCTCATCACGCCACGGCTGCCACGTCAGAGCCTCGTCACGCCACGCCAGCCACGCCAGAGCCTCGTCACGCCACGGCTGCCACGCCAGAGCCTCGTCACGCCACGGCTGCCACGCCAGAACCCCCTCACATCATGTCTGCCCAAGTTTTCCCTGGAGATTTTTTTTGGGGTGGGGGAGGGCTATAGGTACCTGCGGCTGCGGAGCTTGGTCCACTACTGCATCACAATCCAGGTCCTCCAGTGCTCCATGATCCTCTGCTCCACAGCCCAGGTCCACCCATGCTCCACGGCCCAGGTCCCCCCACGTTCCACGACCCAGGTCCTGGTGCTGTCCCCCTGCACGGGCCAGGCCCTCCATCCCTCCCCCAAGACCGCCTCCACTCCACCACCCTCCAGGACTTTTTGTATAATTTTGGTTTTGTTGGGCGTCGGGAGCCGCCCTTGGGGGGGGGGGGGGGGGATCTGTCACATATAGTTTTGGCTTTGTGTTCATGGTTTATTTTGTTCATGCTTCATGTTTCATTGCTTTCTTTGTTTCCTGGTTTGCCATGTGCTCTGTCATGTGATTCCCTTGCCCTCATGTGATCATGTCATGTGCTTCCCCAATCTCATGTGTTATGTTCTCATTAGTTGCTCTAGTCATGTGATTATCAGTTCTGTTCTGTCATTGGTTCATTGTCTTGATTGTTCACAGGTGTTCCGTGTTTGTCATTAGTCTCTTTGTATAAATAGCCCTCATGTTTCATTATTCTCTTGTCTAGCTTTGTTCCCTGTAATCTGCTGTTTGTGAGTTTGTTTCTGTTCAAGTTTATTTCAAGTCATGTCATGTCAAGCCACTTCTTTGTTTTGTATTTAGTCCATGTTTCCATTTTAAAAATACTGCACATGGGTTCTCAACACTCGCCTTCAGTGGACTCTCTTTACACAAGCCCAATTAAAAAGAGGCCTCACTCTACTCTCTGACATCAAAATGAGTGTTACACTATTTAATTTACATGTAATGACCATATAAATAAACTAAACATTTAAAGAAGCCTCTGACTGACAGACTTCATCATCATATGACATTTGACATTGATGACATTGACGCTCTTTTACATTATAAGAGAGAAATTATGTGAATAAATGACATTTTATTGGTTTTCTAGCATGAAATAGACGTAATTTCATACGTCGTCTTGTGAGCCTGAGCATATCAGCTTTAACAAATATAATGAAATATTTAATTTATATTATATTTTTTTAAATGTACATATAATTATTTTATTTCAACAGTTTCAACACAAATAATTACAACCATAAATAATTTTATTTCATGATTATTTAATAATCATGATTATTTCATGATTATTTTTGTATCATATTTGGAAATGTAATTTCTTAAATGTATTAATTTATTATAAAATGCCTCACTGACTCTTCCATGGGGCAAAATAAGTTTAAAACATCAACCATAACAAGATAAACTAAAATGAACACAACTTTTAAACTTCATACTAGGGATGTCCCAATCAGGTTTTTTGCACCCCCGATCCAATCTGTGTCACTGAATATTGAGTATCTGCCGATTCCGAGTCCCAATCTGATACCTAGTGCTTGGTGCACATTTCAAGAACATTAAAGTTATGAAAATCAACCCAGTTTATACAGGGATGTGCAGAGAGATTATCAGGGGCTCAAATGTAAAAAAGGGGCACCTATCCAATTCCAATATGACAATTACTACACTAATTAGTACAGTAACAGATGCAAACTGTGTAACAATTATGAATATGGGACTACTGATATGCATTTCTTGTATTTTTTTATGTATAAGCAGATATACAGCTTCTTGTATTTTATATGTATATGCAGATACACAGAATACAATAAGCAGAATAACTGCAACAAGGAAGGGAAAAAAAGTAGAGATAAGGTTAGAAAGCATGAAGCTTTGTGTCGGAACACCAGTCTGTCAGTCAAATCCGAAGCAAGACACAACCCACAGCAATGTATTATGGCAACGACGTCTCAGGTAGTCTGAGGGCACATAAAAATAAACAGTAAATAAATTACTTTTGAACGATTTGTTAATTGCGCATCAAATAGGATATGCTAAACAAGGAAGCATGGAACCTGCATGTGACGTGCTAGAACAGACCTCATTGGTAATTCATGATAGCACCTCAGGTTAAATAAAATTATTGTTGTTGGTGCCTGCAAAGTAGGTTATACTTAGCTGGTCATAAGCACTTTAATTTGTAGGCAAAGTAAGAGCTGTGTATGATTTAGGGATGTCCCGAGCCGATCTCGATCAGTATCGATCAGATAAGTTTTTTTTAACTGATTGATATCGGTACTATCAGCTATCCTAAGCTCAATCCTTTATTTTACATCAGCTGTCATGCAGTAGGTGATGATATGCAACTTCAAGTGGGTTTGCCAACCGCCAATAAAAGGAAAAAAACTCAAATGTGTGTGTCTAGTGTGCGAGAACCAACAGTTTCCTACAATGCAAAACAGCAATTTTATTCCAGACACAATAGGCCAAGATCAGCTTAGAGGGTTAGTTCACCCAAAAATGAAAATTCTGTCATTAATTACTCACCCTCATGTCGTTCCACACTCGTAAGACCTTTGTTTATCTTCAGAACACAAATTAAGATATTTTTGTGATAAAATCCGATGGCTCAGTGAGGCCTTCATTGCCAGCAAGATAATTAACACTTTCAGATGCCCAAAAAGCTACTAAAGACATATTTAAAACAGTTCATGTGACTACAGAATTTCAACCGTAATGTTATAAAGCGCCAAAAATACTTTTTGTGCGCCAAAAAACAACAATATCAAGTGATGGGCAATTTCAAAACACTGCTTTATGAAGCTTCGAAGCTTTACGAATCTTTTGTTTTGAATCAGTGGTTCGGAGCGTGAAAGTCACATGATTTCAGTAAACGAGGCGTCATAAGTATTTTGAAATTTCAATAGTTCACCACTGGGGGGGCGTGACTTTGGCAGTTTGATTCACGCTTCGAACTACTGATTTGAAACAAAAGATTTGTGAAGCTTTGAAGCTTCATGAAGCGCTGTTTTGAAATCGCCCATCACTAGATATTGTCATAAAGTCGTTATTTAGTTTATCTGGCACCCAAAAAGTATTCTTGTTGCTTCATAACATTAAGGTTGAACCACTGTAGTCACATGAACTGATTTAAATATTTTTTTGTAGCTTTCTGGGCATCTGAATGCTGTCAATGCAGGCCTCACTGAGCCATCAGATTTTATCAAAAATAAATTTGTGTTCCGAAGATGAACGAAGGTCTTATGGGTGTGGAACGACATGAGGGTGAGTAATTTATGACATTATTTTGGGGTGAACTAACCCTTTAAGGATTACATGACATTATAACATGTTTTGTACACGACAAATTGCCATGTTTTTGGTTGGAATCAGTATGTGATGCCTGTCTCAGTCCATGCAAGGGCTTTATCTTGGTAATACAGTATATTGCCATTCTTGCACTGTTTATGGAAAACCAGACTAGACGTTTGATATTGAGGTCATGGGAGATCAACTGACATCCATGTGAGCTAACAAGGACAATGGCAGGAATGTAAACACAGAGATAATGAAAGAGCACAACAGAGAAAGAGAGAGAGACAGAGATAGCAGGTTCAGACTGAAATATGTGAGTACATTCAGTACAAGAGGGAAAGGATGTTATGTCTTTTTGGAGGTAGTCAGCCAGGTAAAGGAAAAGGGAGAGTGATGAACTGTGCTTGCAATCAGACACCATTCTTCACAAAGCACACTTATCGCGCACAATGTCTGCAAAATACAGACGTACATCTAAAATGAGCACACGCTCCACAGAGAGACACAAAGTCACTTTTCCAAATGTTCACATTTACAAACTTACTCTCTGGTGGAATGATCTTCCCAACCCTTCCACGAACAGCTGAATCCCTTGATCGCAAGGGATGCTAAAAACACATCTAATCTACGAGCACTTAACTGTGTGCTGCTGATGTTGACCCTGTTCTGTACCAGGGGTTCCCAAATTTTCCATTCCAGGCCCAACTAGACAAGTATAATCTGTCTCAAGACCCACCAAAATAATTTTAAAGCATGAATCTGGGGTGAAGGTGGGAGGCGTTAGTTCTCTTTAAAGCAGTTTTTATTTTCCTTGTCATAGTATGAATGACATATGTTTAATTGCAATACAAACTTATGGCACATTATTGAAAATTAACAGCCTATAGCAGCCAAATGGCTATGCTGAAATAATGTGAAGAACAACTGAGTAGTTTCAGTCTGCTGCCTCTGATTTACACAGACATGGAAGAACAAATTTAAGCTCTATGTTTAGTTCATGTTTCTTTAAATGATTGCAACCAATTAGAATGGTCAAAAAGGTATCGAAGAACAGTCCACATGGTACAAGGATCACATGGTGTGAGAAGAAGGAAAGATTATTTTCTTTAGTAATCTTATTTAAAATGACATGAACTACATAAAAAATGTTGTGTGTGTGTGTGTGTGTGTGTGTGTGTGTGTGTATGAAGGTGTAAAGAAGCCTTTTGTCAGGTTTTATTTTATTTTGCAAGTTCAGGAATTCAGTTTTTCTTTTCGTTAGCGATAAGGGGTACTTTTCAAGGATGTCTTGGACAATACCTCACAGTGGCAATAATGTGTGACAAGAAGGGAAGATGCAGGGTTCCTGGGTGCTCAAGAACACCCAAAGTGATGTGCAAAAATTGTAACATACACCTCTATTTCACAGCAGAGAAGAACTGCTTTTTGCAGTTTCGTACGGAGTGAAATCTCATTACATAAAGTACATTATATGGCATGACACACTACATGATACAAAACATTTTTTTATCAATATATGTTCCCAAATGAACCCAGAAATGATGTGGAATAATTTTTTTATCATGAGCCATCAAAATGTGTGCAGTAGAGGGTTAAAAAACATTCTGTTGCCTGAGGGCAACGCTGTGCTGTAGAGGGTTAATTATCAAAGAGAAGGAGGAAGTCAACAGTTATGTTGTTTCTGCACCATTTGGGTTGATCACATCCTGAGCAAATTGTCATCAAATGTAGAATGGGAATGAGTGTGAGACAGTGGGAACTATCTCAGACAATGGGGTATGTCACAACTTCATTAACATATGCCTCATTTTTACCGCAGGAACTTTTCCACGAACTAGGGACTTTGGGGTGGTACTCGGTGTGTTTCGACCGCAGGAACCAGGGTCTAAATGAAGTTCTGGGTAAAAATTTCCCCCTCAGAAAATACCTGCTAGCGGGGTAGTACTTTTTCAAAGTTCCAAAACTTTCAGGGTTGGGACTTGGGTGCTGTACATGCTGATTGGTTGAGTTCACGCAGCATTTTGATTGGTTGACTCCACACAGCATTTTATTTCAACGACCACTTTTAAAAGTCTGTTGCGGAGTGTGCATTAAGAGTTGTTTGCTATTCGAAGCAACAATGGAGTTTAAAAAATATGACTGACGACAAGATTCAGGCTTCATTAAGCTTATAATAGGAGGACGAACTGGAACTGGAGAGTCACGTGCTGTCCTACGGACTTAATCTTCACAGTACTTTAGACTGCGATGGAAACGCAGACAGCAAGTGCTACATGAACTTTGTCACTGCTACGCTGCAATAAGCGTCTTGATCAACATCTTCAACATCCTCGTCATTTTTTTCTTACATTGGCGAGCCACCCAGTGAGGGATTTCTGTAAAAAAAGTGCGGACAGGTAAGAAAAAGCTGTTTTCTTTTATGCTGATTTTTGTCAGTTATCTTAAAGCCACTAGATAACGTATAGTCATTGAAACAAGACATTGTGAACAGTTGTTGAATAATCACAGTTCAATAAAAATTTTGAAAATTTAAGAAATTATCATTAAATACATTGCTAAGCATGGTTCACCTGAAATGTTTGATGGGATAGAGGAAGCAGATGACCCTTACAAGTGGGCTACGTCTCAATTAAAACATTCCCCCAAAATGCAGAACAAAAAAGAACAAAAAGGGAAAAATTGATAATGCGCTTCAAGCAGTTATTGCTTCGTACAAAGTAACTAGGAAGAGAGTAGATGAGGTAAAAGCTGAAAATGAGTGACTCAGAGTTGGGGTAATTTCTAAAAAAATTTGGAGGAAACGACAGCAGCTTGTGAGTTTATGATCAAGAATGGCATAACTGAGAAAAACACCAGTAAGAATTATTAGGTGTCACGTTGTGTAACGCAGTTCCAGAAATGCCAGATTTGCTGGAAGATAGAGCTGAGGGTTGTGAAAGAGATTCTCAGTCATTCAGTATTCAAGACTCTGACTGCACAATTAGATTCGATTCCCCATGGCACCAGTTCATACTACTACAACTATGCGTGCTATTGAAGGAAGGAAAGAGCAAATTACCTCTATCATGGTCAGAGGATTTAATCCAACTGAGCTAGAAACTGTGATCAAATATATTGGGAAATTTGATCCTGCCAAACAAGATCCATTATATTTTATAAAAAACATGAAGGTATATGCTGAGATTTACAAATTTACAGATGGTGATGCATGTGTTTTGTTAAGAATGTGCTTGCCTGACACTTTGTCTGGAGCCTTAAATCAGAAAGGACAGAACTGCCAAAGTATATTTTAGAAAGAGCTCCACCACAAAAACCTGTTTTCCAAATTGAAAAGACTGGACAATGGATAAGAGAAGCACAAAGAGATCAAACAATTTTCAAAGATTATGGACAGCAGTCTTCCCACCAAGGTGGAAAACAAATGGGCAGAGGACATACCCACAAAATGCACAAAGAGACAGACTCACTGAACATGACACTAGAATGATACAAATATATGCATACTTGAATGCAGAAAATGTATTATTGAATGCTGAATGCACACATGTGGATAAAGATGTCCACAATGGGAATATGGACAATATACAGCAAAATGAAAAAGCTCTCTCTCTCTCACACACATATATATACACACACACACACACACACACACACACATACTATATTGCCTATTGATTTTTGATTTTTTGAGTTAATCAAAACGTCTCAGGTTACGTATGTAACCATAGTTTCCTGAGAACAGGGAACGAGACTCTGCGTTCAATCACGCATTGGGGGAACGTCACATGTGAGCTGATGTCTGAAAGCCAAGTATCAAAAAACTCCAATCATATTGGCCGGCGACAGCCTATGACATCATCATAGAGCGACCCGGAAGTATATAAGGAGGGCCTAGAGAACCAGTCAGTATCTTTTCGTCTTGAGGGACTGTTCAGCAGGCAGCCCCGAAGCATGGCAGGGCAACGCAGAGTCTTGTTCCCTGTTTTCAGGGAACTATGGTTACATACGTAACCTGAGACGTTCCCTTTTGAAGGGAACTTCAACTCTGCGTTCAATCACGCATTGGGGAACGATATACCCACGCCGCCATGCTTAAGGAAAGTGCATGCCAAAAGATGGCTAGACAAACGTCAAGCAATTTCGAATGAAATGCCAGATAGCAACTTACCCTCGGTTCACACAAAGGCTGTCAGTGACAGCATTCCCTACAGCCAACAGCCCAAGCTGAGCCTCAAGAAGGCCTTCCACAGAAGGCCTACCAAGGCCGCTAAAGGCATCTGGAACCAACTTTTCCGAAGAGAAAGTGGTCCCTTTAAGGGAATGTGGCCAGAGAACCGAATGGATCCCCGGCCAGTCACTAGAGGGGAACAAAGTCACCCTCAATGCCACCAGGGAGGCCGACCTGGTCTGTTATAGGACAAACTTAGTCTTGGCCAACCCTGTCTGAGTACAGAATCTCCATAACGCATTCTTCATAGAAGAGAGCAGGTAAGAGTGACTGCAGAAAGGCAGGAGCCACGCGTAGAGACGGGCATCCTGGAGAGCAGAACTCAGCTGAGTACTATGAACCCTCATATTGAGGGGAGTATAATCCGCTCATCCTAGGATCTACTCAGCACTTAATTAACGCACTGAGGAGGCTGTGCGCTAAACACCTGTTTATACAGGGGAGCACAAACCAGCCTAGGGCTGAATCTTAGGAGGAGGCCTGATTAAGGCCTACCACCATGATCAACTTAGGGAGCTAAGCATTATTACAAACATAACCCTAATAGGGAAGTACAAAGCTCACCTAACAGGTAGACCATGCAATGGGCACACAATCATGGAGGCCGAAGAGGGGCCTACAGCATGATAGTAGCTATATGTGAAACAGAAGTATATTCAGAAAGTGGCCTGGAGGGGCCACCCTGAACACCTGTCTTGCTGGGGCAGACAGACAACTTCAATGGCAGCAAAAGAGGCTGCAAAAGTGCCCGCATGACAATCCACCTAACACAATCCAACGAGCAGTGTACTCAGTAAAAGCACCTTTTTACTCTTTAAAGCAAGAGGAGTACAGCGTACACCAACACGTATTAAGGAAGGCCTGGATGGGCCTATAACCTTAACAGACACGTGGCATCAGCTCGTGGCAGTGTTTTAGGCACCAAGACCGATAAATAACCGAACCATAGGAGGTTAGATTTATCACCTGGGCCTCTGGCCAACCAGAAATGTATATAGATAATTCTCAAAGAGAAATATACACAAACATACACCAGTATGTACAAAAGGGCGGCCCATAAGGCCTAGCAACCTCTAAGACATACGGCGTAAGTCTAGTGGCCATTTCTAGGAGCACAATAGATCCACCCTAGGCGCTAGGTGGCTATTCAGCTAAACTAGAGTAGGAATCAGACTCAGGGAGGCAGATGTAGTTTAAACCAAACCTCAGTAAGGTTTCACCACAACATTCACCCTGAGGGGCCAGCCACTCAAAAGTACTCGGTAAAGCACTCTCACAGGGAGAAGAGTACATAACTGAACTCCACATGCTACACCGGAGGCCGAAGTAGGCCTACCTTAGCAAACACGTGGCATCAGCAAGTGGCTACCATAACCATACCAACCAGTAGGCCATGTATTCAGAGATTTTTCCAAAGAGGGAATACATAAAATGCTGCCATACATCGTGAACAGGCCTGTTTAGGGCCTATCTGTCAGTGATGGGGCGTGGCCGATCGTGGTATGGCTTCCCAGGCATCCTGCCAGCAAGTCAGCTAAAAAGGAGGCTTGAGGGGCCTACCATTTCAGCAACAAGCGGCGTTCAGCCTGTTTGCAGAATAAAAACACAAACTGTGCCAACATGTGAACTAAAAAGGAGGCCTGAAGGGGCCTACCAATTCAATGACACGTGGCTTCAGCTTGTATTGGATTAGATTCACAAGCATCCTGCTAGCATGTCAGTTTACGGGGCCTCCAAGTTCAGCAACACGTGGCGGTCAGCCTGTTTGCCCATATAAACACAAACTGTGCCAACATGTAAACTAAAAGGAGACCTTATTAGGGCCTACCCTAGTAAACACATGGCATCAGCCAGTCCAGGATCATACCAACCAACCGGCCATGCATTCAGTGGAAAACCTTTTACGCATAATACTGAGAGAAGGAATGCATATTACGCCACCATACTCCACGAGAGGCCTGCTTAAGGCCTACTCAACAGAGGTGGGGCGTGGCCGATGGTGGTATTGGACCGATGGTGGTATGGGTTCTTAGATTCCCAGGCATCCTGCCAACAAGTCAGCTAAAATGGAGGCCTTGTGGGGCCTACAATCTCAGCAACAAGTGGCGTTCAGCCTGTTTGCAGAATAAAAACACAAACTGTGCCAACATGTGAACTAGAAAGGAGGCCTGTTGGGGCCTACCATTCCAATGACACGTGGCTTCAGCTCATGAAATTAAGGGAACCAAGCTACAGGGAACCAGCTCTAACCCAACAATAGCTGTGGGAAGCTAACTGCAACCTGAGCTAGGCTACACATTCCAACAGGCAATGTACCCTAAATCATATGTGACTAAAGGGAACCAATCAATGCCAACATGGTCTAAGGGAGGCCTATATGGCCTACTACCTCAAACGGACACATAGCAAAAAGCCTGTGGCAGTGTAAACTATGTGAGCAAACTATGATCAACTAACAGCACTTGTTAGAAATACAATTGCTAACTAGAAGGAGGCTAATTAACCATAAGAGCCTACAATCAAAGTTATATGCAATATAGCTGTTAACAAGATCACAAAAGGGAGCTAATAGAAATCAGCTTTTCTCAAAAAGTGGTTCTATACTACCCTGAGTATGCAATCCAACAGGTGATGTACTCAGTGACACAAATAAACCTCAACTGGGGAATATATTAGTCACCAATCTCTCCAATAGAGGCTAACATCAAAGAGCCTGCTATTACGAGAACAGGTGCTAACCTGTGGCAGCATAAGTAAGCTCACATACAAATGTAGGGCAAAAGTCTAGAGCTCAAAGCAAACGTAATGCTTTGACATACATGCTGTTTCCAATGGGGAAAACATTTTCTCCACACAGATTCTCGAATCTGTACTAAGCCCTAGAGGACGAAGGCTAAAAGCTAGCACCGTCAACTCAAACTTGATTAAGAGAATTAAGTGGCTCAGAGGAAAAAAAAAAATTTCCATAGCATGAAAAGTTTTAGAAAGTGGGGCCTAGCATACACCCGCATAACTTATCTAGGCAAAAATAAGGGCCTACCACCTGAGAAAAACAGCATCAGGGAGTCTAAAAACAGTCTACAACCTAGCTGTTAACCTCACCAATTGCACCTACATAAACAGGGGGACAATGGGCATACGGCCTAACAGCTCCCTCGGGAGGAGGCCAGAACTAGGAACTATACCATCTGACAAGGGATAGTATACATGGGGTTAACATATAACATTTTGACTGGTTCTCTAGGCGCTCCTTATATACTTCCAGGTCGCGCTATGATGATGTCATAGGCTGTCGCCGGCCAATATGATTGGAGTTTTTTGATACTTGGCTTTCAGATATCAGCTCACGTGTGACATTCCCCCAATGCGTGATTGAACGCAGAGTTGAAGTTCCCTTCGAAAGGGAACTAAACAATTTGTTAATATTACTGATGCAAAGGAAATATAGCCACATTATGAAAGTCCAACAAGACCTTGAAGAAAAAGATTCGATTTTGGTAAAACAAATGCATGTTGGAGACTTAGCTATTGCTGATTTTGGTTTAATTTGGGATGTAACATTTAAAACAGCTGTATGTGTATGTATTTTCCTTATTATTAGGTTTAAACGTTAGCATGCAGATAAAATGATCACTTTAGGACACTCCCACTGGCTGTGCTGGTCCTTGAATGTCTTCTCACCCAAACCAATGAAAATGTTTGAATTTCATAGTGCCAAAGTTCATAAGAGTCTCTTTAATTCTGCTCAATTGGATGGACCTGTAACCAGTGTGCATGAGGTGATGACCCAATGACAGGTAAGATTCTCCGGTGGCCAGAGGAGGACAACTTAAGGCAGGGCTTCACCGCCACTGGGCACCTTCCCAATAGGGAAGGGAGGTGTATTCTTTGAAAAGGGAGTGGATGTGATGCTTCTTTTGGGCCAAGAGCATCAAAGGGGGGACTGTAAGAAATTGTAGTCTGCCTCGACCCAGATTCCACTCCAAAGTATATTTTAGAATGAGCTCATCCCCAAAATGGCTTAATTATCATAGAGAAGAAGAGAGTCAACAGTTATGTTGTTTCTGCACCATTTGGGTTGATCACATCCTAAGCAAATGGTCATCAATTGTAGAATAAGAATGGGTGTGGGACAGTGGGAGCCATCTCAGACAATGAGGTGTCACAACTTCATTAACACACAGACCACAGCTGGTAAATCATGAGCAACTACATTTACATAAAAAGTGGTAAACTGTAACAGGATAAAAGGCTTGAGATTTGGATGTTCTGGGTTCATTCCGACACCAATGAATCCAAAGTGCTACATGTACTTTGTCACTGTTACGCTGCAATAAATTTCTTCATCAAGATCTTCAATGTCCTCGTCGTTTTTTCTTACATAACCCTTCCCTGAGTGCTTAACTTCACAATTCTGATTTGTGAAATCTTTTACAGTGCATTTCTGGGCAGTTAACCATTCCTGGAGTCTCTAACTTCACTCTTCTGATTTGTGAAAGGTTTCGCAGTGCAGTTTGGGTCAGTTAACCATTCCCTGAGTGCTTAACATCACTCTTCTGATTTGTGAAATGTTTCACAATGCAGTTTGGATAAGTTAACCATTCCCTGAGTGCTCAACTTCACTTCTTCAGTCCTGATTGCTGATATAAAGCGAGCTTTAAAAGTGATCCTTGATTGTGTGAGCCTATTCAAAGTGTTTGCCAGTTGTGTGGCTGCAAGAAGATAGCTGAAAATGCACTGTGGGTGAGTATTAAGTGATTTACCTGTTTCTTTGTCATATTTTTATATAACCACTACAACAAAACAAACAAACAAAAAATGATTAATGTGTAAAATATTATTAAACCTTTTTTTTTTTTTTTTTTTTTACAATGTTATTCAGATCCGGTGTGATAGCAGCTTGATCTGGGCACATTGAAAATGCACTGATCTGACCCTGGAGGAGGTGGACTCAATAACCAAGGATAACAGTACATGGCTTTGCATATTTTGCATTATGGCAGTTTGTTAAACAAAAGTTTATTTAAAAATGTCAACTAAAGACAGTGATGTTGCTGTAATGCCTTATTGTCAAAAAAAAAAAAAAAAAAAAAAAAAAAAATAAGTACTGGGAAAACTGAAAATGTAAAAGTAAAGATTGTTTTTATGTTCCTTATGTTCAAGTGTGTTGGCTATAATACATCAAGAATTAATACACTTACACTATGCACAAAATTTTACACTTAAAATGTTAGTTCACCCAAAAATGAAATTTCTTCCTTTATTCATCTTCGGAACACAAATTAAGATATTTTTGATGAAATACGAGAGGTTTTTTATCCTCCATAGAAAGCAACGAAATTACCACATTCAAGGTCCAGAAAAGTAGTAAAACAAACTCGTCTCTCCCCTGTCATTTTCCTATGCTATTTACATTGCAGTGCTTCCAGGTTCTACGTCAGAACGACGGCGGCTCAGTATTGGCCGGCTCCAGTGTTGGACTTTTCTGGACCTTGAATGTGGTAATTTCATTGCTTTCTATGGAGGATAAAAAACCTCTGGGATTTCATAAAAAATATCTTAAAGGGTTAGTTCACCTAAAAAATGAAAATTCTGTCATTTATTACTCATCCTTGTGTTGTTCCACATCCGTAAGACCTTTGTTCATCTTCGGAACACAAATTGAGATCTTTTTAAAGAAGTCTGAGAGGTTTCTGTCACTCCATAGAGATCCAATGCAACTACCTCTCCAAGGTCCAGAAAGGTAGGAAAGACATCATTAAAGTACTCCATGTGACTCCAGTGGCTTAACCTCAATTTTATGAAGCAATTTGAGTGCTTTGTTTGTGGAAAAAAAAATAAAAAAACGCGCATTGCAGATGAAGTGGTAAATTATGTTTTTTGTGCAAACAAAGCACTCGCGTCGCTTCATAAAATTGAGGTTAAGCCACTGGAGTCACATGGATTACTTTCTGGACCTTGAAAGTGGTAGTTGCGTTGGATCTCTATGGAGGGACAGAAAGCTCTCAGACTTCATCAAAAAGATCTTAATTTGTGTTCCGAAGATGAATGGAGGTCTTGCAGATGTGGAATGACACAAGGGTGAGTAATAAATGACAAAATTTTCATTTTTCGGTGAACTAACCCTTTCATTTGTGTTCTGAAGATAAACGAAGGTCTTATGGGTGTGGAACGACATGAGGGTGAGTAATTAATGACAAAAATTTCATTTTTGGGTGCAACTAACCCTTTAACTACTGTTTTTCAATCATAAACTCTGTATATATCATGCATATGGCATGATAAATTCCAATAATATTTCCCAGTATTACTATTACTGTATTTTTTTATTTATTATTATTATTTTTTTTAATCAAATAAATGCAGCCTTGGTGAGCATAAGACACTTCTTTCTTGCTCATTTCAGATATCACCATTCAATCCTTACTTCACTAAATAGGTTAAATAGACTAAATAGGTTGCAGTGGGGGTTTTGTTTTTGCATGTGGTTTACAGTTTACACGCACGTACTTTGCACGAGCATTACAAATCTTTCCAATCCTAAACTTTTGAAAGGCAGTGTACATACATATGTATGCAACGCACACATGTAGGCTGTGACCTACACAAGAGTTAATGGTTTTAAGTGCTGGGTTATGACATCAACTCAGGGTTTGAGATGGTCTGTGCTGACTGGATGACGAGCATAACCGCACGCTTCGCTCCAAGTCAAATGTGCGAGATTAGAGAGTTAGGGTATGATGGTTGCTGCATGACCGCGAGACACGCTTCCCCTGTTCCCTCACTTCTACTGTCTTGCTCCCTCTTTTTTCATCCCTCTTTCCCTCATGTTACCTGTACTGTGCATTATCCCACTGCAATCTTAAGTTATATGAGAGTGAGCTACACCCGACTCTGGTTTATTTCTACTTGATGATGTTGAGTTTGGTTTTGTCTAAAGAGGTGATCTTGATCTTAAACATCAAAGGGATGTTAGGTGTTGGTGGCATGGCAGCACATAGCTCAAGATATCTCTTTGTCACTCATATTTGCTCCTCAATGTAACAGTGAGTTATCAATATAACAATGCCAGTTTTTTTTTTAAAGGCAGCAAAACAACATTGTTAAAATTAAGTAATCTTATGGTTCAATGTAAATGAAAAGCCACTTGCCAAAACCACTCAAGGCTACACAAGCACTTACAAAAAGCATCATCAGCAAAAAAAAAGAAAAAAAAAAAAGTTGACTCAGCAAGATTTTTCAAACAAATTCATTTTTCGAATAAATGAAACATTTTCTTTTGAACTTGGTTTCCACAAAAATAATAAGCAGCACAACTATTTTCAACATGGATAAGAAAAAACTGAGCAGCAAATCATCATATCAGAATGATTTCTGAAAGATCATGTGACTGGAGTAATGATGCTGAAAATTCAGCTTTGATCACAGGAATAAATTACATTTTAAAATGTATTAAAAGTTGTTTCAAATTGTAATAATATTTAATAATTAATATTTAGTAATAATGTACTGTAACTGTTTTTATGTTATTTATCAAAAAAATAAATGTGGCCTTGGTGAGGCTTTCTTTCAAAAACATTAAAAATTCTTACCTGCCCCAAACCTTTGAACTAGTATATTTTAGAGCAAAGCAAAGCTACAAATATGAAAATACACACTGCAGAAATATTCATTTCTATTTTCATTTCCCAAGTGCATGACTTTTCAAGGTCTGGATATCACATATTTGAAAAACAATTCTTAGACTCCTTCCTATTTCTTTCTTGCTGGCTTTATTTGAACAAGAGTTCAGTTACAGTATGTTACTAAGATCGTAGCGATACCGATTTACAATAACTTATCCATTAGAACATTTGGATGTGTTAAAATCTTGCTCTGTATCTTTCCCCCATCTATCTGCTCTTTCCCTATACTTGTAGGCCCGCTTCGGTCTGCACCTCCGACAGGATGTTGACCAGACAGCCAATCAGAGAGAGTGCAACAGATAACACTCTCTTACTCACTCTCTATCCAGATCTCTCCCTCTAAATTTCTTCCCTACTCTCTATTCAGCAGGGATTCTCAACTCTGGCCCTCGAGGTCCACTTTCCTGTAGAGTTTAGCTCCAGCACTATTCAAACACACCTGAACAAGCTAAACCATATCAAGCTGGTACTCTAAATCGTCAGGTTGGAAGTCGCTCCTTCCTGCAGTGAGACAGAAAATGTCCGCATGTCATTCATCTTAATGAGCAGCAGGATATGTACATGCGTATGTGCGGGTATGCATTTCTGATACCTTTTCCCTAGTGTGTGTTTGTGTGTGTGCACGAGGCAGCACCTGCTTTGTGACACCTGGTCATTTTTTTCAAGTTTACAACCTTACCCCTGACCCCCTTCACACAGAGTCAGACAGAACGCCTTAGGCAAAATTACTTATATCTGTGCAGGAACCACAACGTGCCATCAATACAACACTCTTACTTTCCCCTATTCTTTAAATTTAAAAATCTAATTCTGTCATTATTTACTCTCCCTTGTGAAACCTGTATGGGTTTCTCTCTTCAACAGAATACAAAAGGTGAATAGCCTGGCGGTTTTTTTCTGCAAAATGAAAGTGGACCACGCAACTTTATATTCTTCAACAAATCTTCTGAATACATTTGTTAGCTTTGTGTGAGGAAAAGATTGAATTTAGGTCATCATTCATTGAAAAAACATGACATTAGCTCTCCTTGACATGTTTATGAGAGTTCATCTGGGAAGTTGTGAAGTCTAATTCAAGAATCAATAGTTCTTTTAAGTCAGATCTTTTCAGTGAATCTTTTATTTTTAAGTATCATTTATACTGATTAGGGCTGCATTTCCCAATAGCATCGTAAGCCTAAGTAGATTGAACCATTCCCAGAAATAGTCTCTACGATAATCTTAGCTCACAGTGCTTTTGAGAAACGCAGCCCTGAATGATCCGTTCACAAATCTGAACAATCTGTTCTCACGCTCACTCAATGATCAGGTCTCGAGGAAAAGATTACTAGTGAATTAAATTTGGAAAGTTCTTCACAAAAAGCTGTTGTATGACTTCAGAGAACATGTCACTTTTGTGATGTTTTTATGGTGCTTTCACATCATTTTTATAGTTTCAAATACTTGATACAAGTATTGCATGCAATTGCATGCAAAAAGCAACCATTTAAAACATCTCCTTTGTCTCCCATGAAGGAAAGACAATCATATACAGGTATATTTGGAACAAAATAAAAGTGAATAAATGATGACAGAATTTTCTGGAAACCCATTCAACCCATTTAGTTCATTGTTTACATTAGAAATATGTCTGCATTCCTCTCTTCTTACGTAAAAGCAGGGATGGGCATCGATGTAGACAATGTTTTCCTATCGTCTCAGTGATCATGCTGCACTATCTCTCTTTCTGGCTCTCCATTCCTTTATTCTTCCTCTGTTCAGTGCTAGTTAAGGTATGATGGCAATCTCCATCCATCTGCCATCATAAGTAATGTTCTGTATCCATCTGTGCCTTTGGATTCTAGCCACAGAGATGATGCCTGAAAGGATTCCTTATGGGCAGACGAGGCAGTACACATTTGTCAATAACCTACATACAATAACAGAATCCATTCCTGTTTACTCACTCTAAGTGAATCCAGTGATCTATTGATCAAAAACACTGTTCACCCACAACAATCTTTTTCTCATGGGCGGTTGGTGATGAAAGACATCTGTAGCCCTTTTCCAGAGATTTCTGGATCCCTTATGCCATCATAACCCCTTTGGATCATGTGACACTTTACTTCAAAGGCTGCTCCATGCCATTGAAATCAAAAGATGAGTGCAAGTAAAACAAAATATTGGTTCTCAAGTTAAGATCTCTGTTTTAACAAAGCTCACTGAAACACTCAAACAGCACCACTTCATCAATACCTCAATCTCACCATCAAGCTAAAGAGTGGTCACACCAGACAGTAGATCAAATCTTATTTCACTGTCAATACACAAGTAGCTGCTTTCTTAATGTGCGGTCACATTTACCATTGCTTGGCGAACTGTTGCAGGCGAAATCCAGTCATTTTAATACAGAGTCCCTTAAAGGATTAGTTCACTTCAGAATTAAAATGTCCTGATAATTTACTCTCCCCCATGTGATCCAAGATGTTTATGTCTTTTTTCTTCAGTAAAAAAGAAATTAAGGTTTTTGAGGAAAAAATTCCAGGATATTTCTCCATATAGTGGACTTTACCTGGGTACAATGGGTTGAAGGTCCAAATTGCAGTTTCAGTGCAGCTTCGAAGGGCTTTACATGATCCCAGCCAAGGAATAAGGGTCTTATCTAGTGAAACAATCGGTTTTTCTAAAATTTCCTAAAAAAATACAAATAAAATGTAATATACTTTTTAACCACAAATGCTTGTCCTGCACTAGCTCTGCGATGCGCCACGCATTATGTAATCACGTTGGAAAAGTCATGAGTGACGTAGGCGAAAGTACCAATCCAGTGTCTACAAAGTGAACATGGAAAGACTGAGTCCTTTACAAAAAGGTAAAACAACAATGTCGGACGATTTTGAAGTTGGAGGAGAAAATGCCTAAAGGCAAAAAGGTAAAAGGTACTTCCACCTACATGACCTTTCCAACATGATTACGTAATGCGTGGCGCATCACAGAGCTAGTGCAAGACGAGAATTTGTGGTTAAAAAGTATATCAATTTTTATTTAGTTTTTTTAGAAAATGAACAATCTTTTTGCTAGATAAGACCCTTATTCCACGGCTGGGATCTACACGATCATGTAGAGCCCTTCGAAGCTGCACTGAAACTGCAATTTGGACCTTAAACCCGTTATACCCCAGTGAAGTCCACTATATGGAGAAAAATCCTGGAATGTTTTCCTCAAAAACTCAATGTGTTTTCAACTGAATCAATTATCAGGAAATTTTAATTCTGAAGTGAACTAATCCTTTGAGGACAAAGTTTCTCAGAAGAACGCAAAAGTTTTGTGAGCGATTATATTGAAATTTAATTTTTACATCACCACATCCCCTCAGGGGCTCCGTATTTCAATAGAAACCAACAAGTTTCACATGAGATCAAAAAATGTTCTAGTTGGTCATGCAAATTTGTCGCACTGACCAACAGAAAGCTGCTTGGTTTGAAAGTGACTTCTGTGTGAGCAGTCCTTCATATGTGGGGGGGGGGGGTGGGGGACTTGAAAATATGTGTTACACCATTGACCATTACACCATTGACAAATGCTGGGACAATACTATTGACGATTCGTGGATCGTTTCTGATATTTTCCAAATCGATTCTGAGCTTAGATTTTAACAGAAGATGGCGCTCTCTAGGCTATATTTTAACTGCATGCTCAAATGCTCACAAAGAAGACCGCACGTGCGTTCGGCTGAGTCTGACAATGTATTTGCACCTCAGAATGCTTTTATGATGTGAGATTAATGTAAATAGCCCACTGCTAACACCCTTGTAAATCGCTTTGAACTTTATGAATGATTATTTTATAGAAGGTTCAAGTGGTGTGTGTAAGGAAGGAAGGAAGGAAGCAGAGTACGGCTGTTTCTAAAGCACGCAGTGCCATCTGCTGTTGAAAACTAAGCTCAGAATCGATTCAAGAGAGAATCGCGATACATACAGAAAATATCAGAATCAATCCAGAATCATTTCTCGATTCGCGATTGCATCGATGTATTGTCCCAGCCCTAATTGACAATGGACCTATTTTGTTCGAGAAATTTCGCTGAAATATTGCTAACGTGAGAACACCCTAAGACAGCATTCTAACTATCAAAGAACATCATATGCTCTACATACAGCAGCAACTCAAATGCACTTTTGATTTCAATAGAGATTAACATTAAAGGGATAGTTCACATTTTATTTAACATTTTATCATCATTTACTGATCCTCATGTTGTTGATCCTCAACTTGTCTGACGTACTTTCTTCTGCTGAACACAAAAGAAGTTATTTTGAAGAGTATTTGCAACCAAACAGTTGATAGGCCCCATTGACTTCCATTATCTTCTTTTGTGTTCAGCAAAAGAAAGAAACACATACAGGTTTGGAACAGCTTGAGGGTGAGTAAATAATAACAGAATTTTCATTTCCACTATTCCTTTAAAGTTACATTGAAAAAAAAACTCTTTCATTTCATGACTTATTTCTCAAAATACGTTCTTTTTATTTTCTGCAGTCATACTGGTTTGGAACGACATGAGGGTGTAAATGATGACAGAATTAAAATTTTTGTGTGAACTATCCCTTTAACATGTTGCTAAGCTAATGACGCAATACTCTAATATGCATAAAACATGCAGCACATACAAACACAGCTTTTACCATGTTCACCTGGATCTCACAGGCAAAGAAACACTTATTGCCATCTGACTCAGCCAGCATCATCTTACCATTTTGAAACCATTAAAACAACTTTATGAATTTAATACAAAAACAACTCACCCCCAAAGCTGTGTGTATCGTCATAAGTGCCAATAAAAGCTTTGTGCTGGGAAAAAACAAAACAAAAAATTAGAATAAGACATAAGTAAAGAAGTTAGGTGGCTCTTTAAAGCACATATAAAAGGTTTGTTGTCGGTAAGATTATTTTTGTGTGTTTTTGGAAGAAGCCTTTTATGCTCATCAAGTCTGCATTTTTTTATCAAAATACAGTAAAATAGTAATATTGTGAAATATTATTACTATAATTTCTTTCTATTTAAATGTAATTTATTCCTGTGATAGCAAAGCTGAATTTTCAGCATCATTACTCCAGTCTTCAGTGTCACATGATCCTTCAGAAATCATTCTAATATGCTGAATTTGCTGCTCAAGAAACATTTCTTATTATTATCAATAAATGTAGGTATCTAACCGCCTGATTATGATCCGTTTGATCTAAATGCAATTAGTAATAATTATAATAAATGTCATAAGACATGCAAAAACAACGATGATGGGAATACTAGAACAATGTGGACTCTTACCAGAAAAGGAAACTGGTCGAGGCGATCGGGCGGGGGCGTGTCATCTCAGCCGCCACTCAGGGCATGTGCTAGTGTTGTAGCCAAGACCACGTAATCCGAGACTGAGCCAAGGTGAAGACACGTGCGTGTCGAGACCAAGACAAGATCAAGACCAAGGCAAGTCGAGACCAAATCGAGACCAAGACCAGACCAGCACTCCTCAAATTCATCTGAAAGATCCACATTTACTGCCTGAGAAATGTCTTATTTTTAATCAATATTTACAATTAGAATAATAAGACACTATATAGAGCTGTTACCAATCAATTGAAATCACTAACAACAAAGCTCATCTTTAAACTGCAGAAGTAGAACAGAAGTTGCATCTGAATTGGTACAAAATGCATAAATAATGCTGAGATTAATGTTTTAAAAATAAAATTTTGTTTATTGAACATTTGTAGGAAAAAAAATCAATATCACGTTTGCAATTGTGCTCATATTTGTGAAAACAGCCCTATTTCTTGTGATATTGCTTAATTGCTAATTATATCATGTTATAATATAAATGTTATGTTATAGATCTTATACAAGTACTTTTTTGCAATCATTTTTTGAATTTTGTGGGCATTTTTGACACAATCCCTTGATAATTTCTGACCTGGCACAACAGTCACAAAATAAATGAAATTAAAAAATAAGTTATTGATTGATTTTGAAGCAAGAATTTTTACATCCAATCAAATTAATGATGTTAACAAAGAAATCAAACAATGCAACAGCAATTTAGCGATATCCCTGAAGTTGTGGTCTCGACTGGTCTTGAAATAAAATCCCGAGTCCTTTTAGTCAGAGACCAAGACAAGAACAAGACCTTCAAAAATGGTCTTAAGACCGGTCTCAAGTGTGCTACCTGTTGATCTTTCTCCACTGCCTCAGATTGGTGTGGTCAGTGATGTGTCTATGACTCCTGACGTCCTGACAGACAATTCATCCACCCGAGGGAAAAATTAAGAGATGGATGGATGGGTAAATCACTGTAGGAATATATGGATAAACAATAAATAAGTGCTGGAATTGACAATTGGGTAAAGGCAGATTGGTAGACAATATGGCAGAGGTGGTGATGTGAGAAGAGACAGGCTAAATCAATTCAGTAGATGCAACTGGGACAAAGTTGATCTTTCCGGATGGCTTCTTTTCTATGACACACAAGTCAAGACTCACAAAGATTTTAAAACGAACTCACTGACACTGACAATGGTCACATCAAACCAGACAGCATGAGAGGTCGATGCATATCCAGGCCAATCTATGACATTAAAACCAACATGGCTGAATTTACCAGACATCATTTTCACATCCAAGCCATAACATTTCTCATAACACTTTCTGACCTCATTTGATAATCAATGTTATAGCATCGTAATGGCCGGTATAATATTTTCATATTTGTCGACTATGAATAAAATTTATTTTGAAAACCATAAGAACTGTGTAAATTAATGTCATGTACAAAGAGTGCTGCTGTAAATCTCACTACCTATGGAATCCTACTGATGGGTTGCAAGACTACAGTAAATGGAAACTGGAATTTTGTGGCTGAATTTATTGTGGTTCTTAAATGTACTTGTTCAAAATATTTTTTATGACATTCAACGTCACTCACATTTCATTGAAACATTTCCATTCAAAATGGTAAACATATAGAAAATGAATCTTAATGCATAATAGCAAATAAAGTGGGAAACAAATATTGAAATACAAAAAGAAAGGCTAAAAAACTATAGGCCTAATGTTTGTGTTTGTCACAATTGTAGCAAATATCGTCTATGCACTGTCCCATAGTAGAGGTACAGTGAAAAGTAGCCAAGTTTTTTTTTTTTTTTTTTTTTTTTTTTATGGAGATGACAAGCTTGTGTAGATGTTATATATCAAATAAAACATAAGAATCTGCTGATTCAGGTTTGCCATTTAACATTCATTAGCATCACAAATCAAATTAAAGCAGACATTATGCTTTATTACTTTAAACTGTTTTGTCCAGTAAGTCCTCAATAATTTCACCCAGAGACGTACAACTTCTGTCATCTCAGTTCATTTCGAATGGCTAAAATTCATTGTATTACATGCTATTGACAATAAGCTATCAGTCTCCTTGGTTCATGTCTCTGAAGACTCTCTTCCTCTAAAGGAAACAAATACGCAACATTCACAAGTGCAAGACCTTCACCCAATTACATCAAGTAAACAAAAAGTCAAAATCCTCACCTGCTCCCGTAGTGTCCTGTACCACTGTGGCTTTACATAAACTCGTAAAATACAATACCATATAGAGTAGGTGCACGACGAAAACTATAAATGCGCAAAAGAGAGAACCAAGTGCGCTCCCGTGACGTAATTTACCTATCCCAACTACAACGCATGACCTGTGGAATACTACGTCAAAGGCACTTCCCCGTTAAACTCTGCTGATTTGATATTCTTGAGGATTCACTGACAGTCCACAAAGTTTGAATCAGTTTCTTAAGTACAAGTTTAAGTTTTATTTCCAAGATGGTCTCAGTTCTGCAGGCGGTAGATTTGGAGATCTTGGTTCCATTCTGGACTCCTGAATAACGTGTGATCCTGAGATCGTTGCGTACTGGACCTGTGGGAATTTGAGAAAATGGATTCTTGCTTAATATTTCGAGCGACACTTTTCGGCATGATGATGCTGGGACTTCTTACACCGACACAAACTAAAGGGGTGAGTACACAACTGTTTTCAGCATTGAGAATAATCATAAATGTTTCTTGAGCAGCAGATCAGCATATTAGAATGATTTCTGAAGGATCATGTGACACTGAAGACTGGAGTAATGATGCTGAAAATTCAGCTTTGCCATCACAGGAATAAATTACTTTATAAAATATACTCAAACAGAAAACGGTTATTTTAAATTGTAATAATATTTCACAATATTACTCTTTTTACTGTATGTTTAATTAAATAAATGCAGCCTTGGTGAGCAGACGAAACTTCTTTTAAAAACATTAAAAATCTTACCGATTCCAAACTTTTGACTGGTAGTGTATTATATGATTATAATTATATGATTTTTCATTTATATACTGTAGATCAGTGGTTGCTATTCATTTCTGACGGTACATCGACAAAACATAAGTATCGTTATTGTTTATTGTTTTCTTACACATTTATCCCAATTATATGACAAACACTTTGTTTAGAAATGCCTTTTATGTGAGCTGTAATTAAAAGACAATTCAGTTACGTGAGACCAACACACTGTACCTTTAGAAGAAATTCCCTTCATTTGAAATGAATAAGACGACTGCACTTGAAATTATTAGGCTACTGGTACCTTTTGACTCCAGCAGGGGCGCTCAATTGTGACGTCAAAGCTCCAATCAATCAATCTTCATAGATCGACTTGAGCTGCTGTCCGGTATTATGTGATAATATGCTATCAAAGGGCTTCACTTCTGAGGAATGTTTTCCCGAGACTAGTTACCTCATCTTTGGTCAGAATGCTGCTCAAACTTTAGCCCTATGAGAGAGAGTGCGGCCAGTAGGCCTATATCAATGTTGCAATCTGATTCCATTATAGGACCGTGCTACTGACACAGTACTTTTTTATAAAGATATTTCTCAGCATTATAATGCAAACAAATAATGGGTTTCTGAGTCAGTTTTTCCACATTATTTATTTTGCAGCATCATACTATTTTAGCCATGCATTTAGATATTTTAGTTGTGCAAAAAACATGGAAGTTGTTATACAGAATTTGATCATAGAAGAATTTATCACGTTGATTATTATCCTACTGTGTCTATCTTTCTTTCTTTCTTTCTTTCTTTCTTTCTTTCAAAAGATCTGTTGAATACTATGTCAAATCAGTTTGAACATTTCTCTTCTGGTCCTAGAGCAGGGTTTTTCAATCTTTTAGATGATAAATATGATCATCTTGGTGCGAGGGCCCCCCATCCTAAAATTTAAAAGGAAGCTATATATTTCCATGTATAAAGACTAAATTTATACTTTGAAAATCAATGTTATAAATATGCATGAAAATATTTTTATTTACTACAGCCTATTACTGTGCTATACTGTAGATGTATTATTTATTTATTTAATTTATTTTAATCGAATTATTTATTTTAATCAATGTTTTATTGTATTCAAATTATTTATTTATTTAGTTTAATCTTAAGTTATGTTATTTATATATTTTTACATTTTACACTTTTTTTTTGAAGTCTTTCCCACGGACCCCTTAGCTCTCCCTTGTGGCCCCCTGGTGGTACCCGGACCCCAATTTGAAAACCTCTGTCCTAGAGCCAGAGCTCTAAACTAACTTTTTGCACTGGTTTTGAACTTTTTTTCTTAGGTGCACCCAAATTTTCGACCGCATCGCATTTAACACCGCAGTTTTACAAATTTACTTTTTTTTTTTTTTTTTTAAATCACTGTCCATATAGGCAATATTGACTTGTAAATGATTAACTAACAATCTGGTCAACATAAAGTTCTTTATTTGAAGCACAATTCTACAAGAAAGGTAACTTATTGAAAAAGTGTTGGTGCTTAAAGTGCTTCACTGAGCTGAAATTTAATGGATAGTATTCATAGTATTCATCACACGAAGTATTCATAGTATTCATCACTATTCAGCAGTGATTAACATTGGGACAGTTAATACGGTCATAGTTCTGTTCAATATACAAAGTAACTTTTGTTTTAACATTGGTCGATGCCTGACCAATGAACAACGCCAGCCAGTGTATGCACTGTGCATATACCATGAGAGGGCGCTATTTTAATTTTTACATAATTTTTAAATTGATTATTAAAATATATCTGCGTAAACGCATGACATATTAAGAGAGCAAGAGAGAATGAGAATAAATAAAGGTGTGCGTTTGTGTGTTGTAAAGTCAAATGTGTGTATGTGCGTGCATGGGTGGGCGGGGGGATATGTGTGAAAAGAAATCTGATTGGATAGTTTAGTTTTGTAGCTTTTTCCACACATGAGAAATGACGTTACAGATAGTTAATGTTTAAAAACAGGCTCAAAATGAGTAAACACTCTCTAAAACAGCTAAATTCGACTGAAACATTTGCAAAAAGGCCTAAAACCATTGAGTAGGGATGGAGAAATGAAGCCTCTTAAATCTTTGAAGCTTTTCTCTAGAAGTTTCGGGAAAGGTTTCAAAGCATCAAGAGTGTCGAAAACAGTACATCTTGTGGTAGGTAAAATTTACAGCAGCCATAAACCCGAGTGTGCAGCTCCGTTGTTTTATACATTAAGCACAAATAAAAGCCTGACAACGCTAAATGTGTTTATTTCAATAATATAATTCACATATTAAAGTTTGGCAATAAATGAAATGGATCAACAAAAACGATAATTATAATAATACTAGCCTACATACTGAGTTGTTTGAGGCAAGTAAATTGTGCTGTTATTTTATTGTGGCCTAAATACTGTTTATATGACAGAACATATGATGATGTAATATATGCTACATGCTTATATATTTAAAATGTTTAGTAAATGGACTTGAACTTCCATATAGTAGGCTAATGGTCTGGGTTCAAACATTCTGACACACAAAGTGAAACATTCACGTGACTGGAAACAATATGAGGCTTCGTTTTTCATTAATCACGTTTCTCTGGAAACAATACGCACATTTTGGGACAAAGCTGCTCAGAGATAACATAAAAAACAAAACAAAAAAAAATAAAAAAATTCACGATACATCTATCTACACAAGCACATCAGAGTGCAGTGGGGAACAGGAAAGAGACAGTCGATCACTCGATTTGTACAGCATTAGATCGTTCCCACCAACTCAATGATTGATTTAAACGGTTTTTGCGGACAGCAAAAAAAAAAAAAAAAATAGGGGTGGGGAGGGGATGGGGTGCTAGTTCTGTGCATACCCTGAGATAAAATCCTGCAGGCGCCACTGTTTTCATTAAAATATTATTAGTTTTAACAGGTTTTTATATTACAGTAAAAGAGTGGTAAAGTCGTTCATTGGTTGGAGTCAGCCAATGAAATGGGACGTTTTTGTACGCGATGAAGTCACTACATAGAGTAGATCACGCCGTTTTGGTGGTCCATGTAGCAGCCACCCAATAAACGACTTTACTATTCTTTTACTGTAATATAAAAACCCGTTAAAACTAATCATATTTTAATGAAAATATTGTCACATACATATGCATAAAAATGTTTATTTCCGCATGCCAAGTCGCACTGGCTGGCGTTGTTCATTGGTCAGGTATCGACCAATAAAACGGCTTTGACCCACGCCCACCCCCGTTCTGCTTTTTTTTTTTTATTTTTTTTTTTTTAAACAGTACAAAACATCAGAGCATTAAATCAATACAGATACATGTAAAACATAAAAAAGAAAAATACACAAACACAGATTAGTTGCCAAGGTAATAAAATAACAACAATGCAATAGCCTATATGTAAACCTTAAGAGGACAAAAAGGATGAGTAAAGAGGAACAGTTTTCATAGCTTTGGAATTAATAGAGCATTGGATAGTTTCGATATACCTGTCTAGATCATCTCTGAATAGAGAAAAGAGAGGTTTAGAGCCAGTACATTTTTGTTTATGTATGTAAAATTTAGCTAGTAGGAAACACAAATTAATTATGTAATATTTCCCTATATTCTCTTTAGAGTAGTCGAACAATCCAAAGAAAACATCTTTAAAACAGAAAGAAAAGTCACTTATAAAATATGATTGGATAAACATTAACACATCTGACCAAAATTTCTCTGTGTGGGTACATTGCTAAAACAAGTGAATGAAATCTTCCCCAGCAGAGTGACAGAAAGAACAATTCACTTCAATATCTGACTTATATTTCCTAAGAAAGGCTTTGGTCGGGTAACATTTGTGAATTAATTTAAATGTTATTTCTTTTACTTTATTAGTAAGCAGATACTTATGAGACAAGGACCACACTTTCTCCCATGGTAAATTCTCTACAATATTATTCCAATATGGTATTACATAAGGAATTGTCATTAACTCTCTCTGGAAGAGAGCTCTAATTTTATAATTATTTTTATGTTGCTCTACAGAAAAGCACACATTTCCAATCATTGTGTCAGTTATGTTCAAAGAGTGAGTAAATGACCATGGAAATTGGAAACCTTGCAACAGAAAAGACACACCAGAAGGAATAGCATTGGAAACAATAGCGTATTCACTAGTAGTTATAGGAATTTTATATTTCTGTAAAAAAATCTGAATAGTTATAAAGTCTGTCCTGTTCAACTAACAGAATGTCATTTTTTAACCAGTTGTCAAAGAAAAGTGATTTATTTTTGTAGAGAATATCCTTATTGTGTCACAGACACGCCAGGCTCAACCATCACCCAATCACAGCACACTCCCTCACCCGAATACTGATCACACGCACCTGCACCTCATCATCACCATAATCACGGCAGCATTAAGGACTCACACGAACACTCACTCCTTGTCTGGTCTCGTTAGCATCAAGTCTAACCTTCATGCTCACCTTAAGGACTCCAGGCTATTACTTACCTGTCTCCAGCGTGTTCCCAGTTCTCCCTCTGTGGCTTCGTCTTTGTGTGTGTTCTCCAACGTCTCCTTTGCTCCAAGTTCCCAGCGATCTGCCAGCACTCCGTCTCTGCATCAAAAAGGACAGTATCATTCCTCTTATACTTAACATTCACCTGAAGATTCACCATTTACTCACTTGCTTCACTATTGACTCAACTGGTTGTTCAATAAACACCTTTTACCAAACTTCCTGTGTCTCCGACTCTCTGTGTTGTAACAGAAGACCGAACCAAAACTGAAGAACACCACCATGAGCAATCCGGATCCCTTTCAGGAGCTTGTCGACGCGCTGCGCCGAACATTCACCTCCAACCCACCAGCGATCACCTCCGCTCACGCCACCATCACTTCTTCACCGCCAGTGTATGCCAGTCCCATGGCCAAACCGGCGCCCTTCTCTGGTGCGGCGGAGGATTGCAACTGATTCATTCTGCAATGCTCGCTGGTCCTGGAGATGCAACCACACCTGTACCCGGATGATCGCGCAAAAATTGCATTCATTATTTCACAGTTAAACGGCAAGGCGCTTCACTGGGCAGAAACTCTTTGGTCACAAAAGAACGCGATCACCCAGTCACTCACCAGTTTCATCGCCCATTTCAAAGAGGTTTTCGGAAAACCTGCATGGGATTCTTCAATTGGTGAGCAATTGTATCATTTAAAACAAGGCTTTATAACTGTGAATGAATATGCTCTTCAGTACAGAACTCTTGCAGCTGCCAGTGGATGGAACAAACAGTCGTTACTTACCACCTATCGTCAAGGACTGGATCCACACGTGCGGTTGCATCTCGCTGCATACGAGGACTCCATCGGGCTCGAACCGCTTCATCCAACTCTCCATACACTTCGCCACTCGTATGCAGTCGTGTCTCGAAGAGCACCAGGGCCAGCCATTGTTCTCAACATCCCTCCGCCGACCAGAATCCATCAGTCCTCCAGAACCAGCCAACGAACACATGCAATTGGATAACAACCGGCTGTCACCTGCTGAGCGGCAGAGACGGCTGACCCTAAACTTGTGTTTATATTGTGGATCTCCTGGGCATGTACTCTCCGCATGTCCCATTCATCCTCCTCGTCCCATGATGAGTGCCATCCTTCCTCCTATGAATTCAATGAAGCCACTCACCATTATCGTAAACCTTACTGCTGCTGATGTTTCAATTCCAGTTAATGCCCTCCTCGACTCCAGGTCAGCCGGTAATTTCATCTCTGGCGCCCTCTGCCGTCAGCTCAACCTCAAGACAGCTAATACGCCGTCCACCTACCAGATTTACTCAATAACGGGTAGACCTCTCAGCCGAAGACAAGTTTCTCACTGTGTCGGTCCCATTCAACTGCAAGTCGGAGTATTACACCTTGAACAACTACATCTGCTGGTTCTGGAGGAATCCACCACTGACGTGATATTAGGGCGTCCATGGTTGGAGCAGCACAACCCCATCATCTCCTGGAAAACTGGCGAGATCCTGAAGTGGGGCGACAACTGCTTCCCAAGCTGTTTCTCGACTTTACCATCATCTCCACTTTCAAACATCTGTCTGTCTGTACCACATCCATTGAGAGCCCCGTCGAGAAACGTTCAGTGGACATCCCTCCTTGTTTACGCCCACTTCAGCGACGTCTTCTGCCCGAAGAGTGCCTCCAAGCTGCCTCCACACCGGCCATGGGACTGTGCCATCGATCTGCTTTCGGGTGAGTCAGTGCCTCGTAGGAAAATTTACCCCCTGTCACTACTGGAGGAGAAGGCCATGGAGGAATACATCAAGGAGGCTTTGGAGCAAGGTTACATCCGCCCGTCTACTTCCCCTGCTGCTTCGAGTTTCTTCTTTGTGGCTAAAAAGGACGGAGGCTTGCGGCCTTGCATCGACTACCGGGCATTCAACAAAATCACCGTCAAGTTCTGTTATCCACTTCCTCTCATCCCTGCTGCACTAGAACATCTCCGAGGTGCCACTGTCTTCTCCAAGTTGGACCTCCGCAGCGCATACAACCTCATCCGGATACGTGAGGGGGACGAGTGAAAGACAGCCTTTGTGACCCCTACTGGCCACTACGAATATCTTGTCATGCCGTATGGACTGGTCAACGCCCCCCTCCGTATTCCAGGATTTCATACATGAGGTGCTCCGGGAGTTCCTCCACAAGTTCGTACTGGTATATATCAACGACATCCTGATATACTCCTGGAGCATGGCCGAACATCGCCACCACGTTGCGGAGGTCCTGCAACGCCTGAGGGAGTTCCACCTGTTCCTCAAAGCCGAGAAATGTTCCTTCCACCAGCCCTCAGTGCAGTTCCTTGGATATGACATCGACAGCAGTGGCATCCGGATGGACGAGAGGAAGGTGGACACCATCAAGAACTGGCCAACACCCTCCACCATAAAGGAACTTCAACGTTTTCTAGGATTCGCCAACTTCTACCGTCGCTTCATACAGAACTACAGTATCATCGCCAGTCCACTTACTAACCTCCTACGCAACAGGCCCAAGTCTTTGTCCTGGACTCCAGCAGCCACCCACGCTTTCAATACCCTGAAGGAAGCCTTCATTACCGCTCCCCTCTTAGTTCACCCTGACCCAGACAAACCATTCGTCGTGGAGGTCGACGCCTCAACCACCGGAGTGGGGAGTGGTATTGTCTCAGCAGCAGGGGTATCCAAGTAGACTCCATCCATGTGCCTTCTTCTCCCGCAAACTCAACCCGGAGGAGGTCAATTACGACATCGGTAACAGGGAACTCCTCACCATCAAGTTGGCCCTGGAAGAGTGGAGGCATTAGTTGGAGGGTGCACAACATCCGTTCCTGGTGTTGACAGATCACAAGAACCTTGAGTATCTCAGAGACGCTAAGAGACTTAACCCACAACAAGCGCGGTGGGCGCTTTTCTTCACTCGTTTCAATTTCACTATCTCCTATCATCCTGGCCCTAAGAATGTCAAAGCAGATGCCTTATCTCGTCTCTACAGTCCTGAGGAAAAACACAGAAGAACAGGAACCCATCCTGCCTGAAAGTCTCATAGTAAGTCCCATCACCTGGTCAGAAGAGACTTTGCCCTCTTCCAATGCTTCCACCAACACTCCGCCGGGTTGTCCACCAGGTTTGCAGTACATCACTCGGACATGGCGCACTCCACTCATCCACACCTCCCTCACGTCACTGGGCACTGGCCACCCTGGGGTCAATGAAACCCTCTCGGTGCTGAAAGAGCGCTTCTGGCGGCCAAACATGGCAGCAGACGTCAGAAGGTACGTGCAGGGATGCAAGGAATGCGCCGTCTCCAAAAGCCTTCTGCATCTTCCCTCCGGTAAACTCCATCCTCTGCCCGTTCCCAACAGACCCTGGTTACACCTAGGAGTAGATTTTATCACAGACCCTGCCTGCTTCCAATGACTGTACCTGTATCTTGGTGATTATTGACAGATTCTCTAAATCTGTTCCTTTGATTCCTTTAAGGGGACTGCCCACAGCCACGGAGACTGCTGAACTTATGTTCAACCATATCTTCAGATACTACTGGATCCCTGAAGACATTGTGTCGGATAGAGGACCCCAATTCATCTCCAGGGTATGGAAAGCCTTCTTCTCTCTCCTAGGTGTGACCGTAAGCCTCTCATCTGGATACCATCCGCAGTCGAACGGGCAGACGGAGTGGAAGATCCAGGAGATCGGCCGCTTCCTCCGTACCTTCTGTCATGGCCACCAGGACTCTTGGAACCAGTTCCTGGGTTGGGCCGAGTACGCACAGAATTCCCTGCGGCAATCCACCACTGGTCTCACTCCCTTCCAGTGCGTACTCGGTTACCAACCCCCACTGTTCCCCTGGTCAGGGAAACCATCGGATGTTTCCATCAGTCAACTACTGGTTCCGAGAGAGCGAGAGGGTCTGGGACTCTGCACACCACCAACTTCAACGGGCCCTGCGCAGACGCAGAATGACAGCAGACCTTTGTCGTTCCACAACGCTCCCAACTACCAGCCAGGACAGAAGGTCTGGCTGTCTACCAGGGACATCAGGCTGCGTCTGCCATGCCGAAAGTTAAGTCCCAGATTCATTGGCCCCTTTACCATCTTGAAGCAGATTAATCTTGTCAACTACCAGCTCCAGTTACCACCCCAGTACAGGATTCATCCCACTTTCCATGTCTCACTTCTGAAACCCCACCACCCTTCTGTTTCTGTCTCCACAGAGCCTGGCGCAGCCACGGAACCCCCCCCCCCCCCCCCCCCCCCCCCTTCCTCTCATCCTAGAAGACAGTGCCGCCTACCAGGTTCATGACATCTTGGACTCCCGGTGCCGTGGTGGTCTCTTGGAATACCTTGTGGACTGGGAGGGCTACGGTCCTCCCGAGGAACGTTCATGGGTACCTAGAAATGACATACTCGACCCCAACCTGCTTGACATGTTCCACACCAATCATCCTGACAGACCTGCACCTTGTGGAAGAGGCCGACCACCACAACGTCGGGGTCCTTGGCCCTCAGGAGTGGGCCGTGGAGGGGGGGGGGGTACTGTCACAGACACGCCAGGCTCAACCATCACCCAATCACAGTGCACTGCCTCACCCGAATACTGATCACACGCACCTGCACCTCATCATCACCATAATCACGGCAGCATTAAGGACTCACATGAACACTCACTCCTTGTCCGGTCTCGTTAGCATCAAGTCTTACCTTCATGCTCACCTTAAGGACTCCAGTCTATTACTTACCTGTCTCCAGCGTGTTCCCAGTTCTCCCTCTGTGGCTTCGTCTTCATGTGTGTTCTCCAACGTCTCCTTTGCTCCAAGTTCCCAGCGATCTGCCAGCACTCCGTCTCTGCAACAAAAAGGACAGTATCATTCCTCTTATACTTAACATTCACCTGAAGATTCACCATTTACTCACTTGCTTCACTATTGACTCAACTGGTTGTTCAATAAACACCTTTTACCGAACTTCCTGTGTCTCAGACCCTCTGTGTTGTAACATATTGTTCCATTAGTAATATCTGTGTGGAGAGAAGTTGTGTTTGTATATCAGGTACCAAGCCAAGAGCATCTGCTTATGGAAATTAGAAAGTTTGACAGGGATCTTTGTAATATTATAGTTACAAAGTAGGAGAAAATTCAGGCCACTAACTTTAGAGAAAATATAGTTAGGGATAATATTACAAAGTGAGGAGGGATTATTAAGGAAATTCTTAAGACAATTAATCTTAAAAGTGCTGTTTAAAGTAGTAAAATCTAAAAAATCCAACCACCCTAGTTTTAATGGATTCATCAGTACTAATTTCTAATAAAATGGGTTTTATTTTTCCAAACAAAATTATTTAACATGCTATCAACCTTTTTTAATATTCCTTTGTTCATCTCCAAGGAAAGAGCTGCATACGTTAGTCTCGACAATCCTTTGGCTTTAGAGAGTAAAATTCTTCCTCTTATCGACAAGACTCTCTGCAACCAAGAATTGAGTTTCTTTTGGGTTTTCATTATTAGAGGATTGAAATTAAGTTTACATCTTATTTTTTGGTCTTTATTAATTACAATTCCTAAGTATGTAACTTGATCTTTCACAGGAATATTGCATATAGAGGGAGCATTACAGCTTTTAACAGACATCTACTCACATTTGTTAATATTTAAATAGAGACCTGAAGCTCTGGAAAAGAAATCGATCAATCTTAAAGCTAAAGGAATTTGAGAGGCATCATTCAAGAACAAAGTGGTGTCATCAGCCAGCTGGCTAATAATAATTTGTCTATCGTCAATTGTAATACCTTGTAAATTACTACTAGAAATATGCAGAGCTAAAAATTGAGAGGCAAGCAGGAATAAATATGGAGATATAGGACAGCCTTGTCTTACGCCATGTGACAAACTGAATCTAGGTGAGGTTCCGAATTTTAATTTAATAACACTATTATTTCTATATAATGTCCTGATGGCTTTACAAAACTAATCTCCAAACCCAAATTTGGTAAGAGCTTGAAGTTGTGCTCGAGTGAATCAAAGGCTTTGCAGAAGTCTAAGAAAAGCATGTAACTGTCATTAAGGATGAGATCTTCATAATCTAAGATATCTAGAACAAACCTTATTTTGTTTGTAATGTGACGTTTTTCCATAAAACCTGATTTTGATTCATTGATAATACAGTTAAGGACGTCTTTAATTCCTTTTTGCTAAAATCAGGGCTAGAATTTTGTAATCATTATTTAAGAGGGTAATTGGTCTCCAATTTTCTAGACATTCTTTATCTTTATTGGGTTTGGGTATTAAGGTGATAACTCCTTGTGTCATAGTAGGTGGAAGTATTTCTAAATCAAAACTTTCTTCAAATACTTTTAGTAAGAAAGGGGATAAGTTATCAGCAAACATCTTGTATAACTCAGAGGTTAAAACCATCACAGCCTGAACTTTTATTATTTTTTAGACTCTTAATGGCCTGTAGAATTTCTGATAGGGATATATCATTATCACAAGCTTCTTTGTCCTATAGAGAAATAACCTTATTTTGAGTAAATAGATTCAAATAAGGATTTGGCTGAATTATCACAATATCTTGATGTATATAAGTTACTATAGAATTTGGAGCAAAAAGAAGCTATTTCCTTAGGATTATCGAGACCTTTATCATTTGTATGGAGACGATCAATAGAAGCATTCACAGCATTAGATCTTTCCAACCTAAAAAAATAGGCCTGAATTCTGCTCTCCTTCTTCCAGCCATTTTTTTCTTGATCTAACATAGGCTCCTTTAGCTTTGGATCTATACATGTCATCTAATTTATTTTGTAGTTTGGAATATTCAATTCTTTGAATATCCGTCAATGGTTCCTTAAATGATTAAGCAGAAAGTTGTGAAAGAACTTCATCTGCCAGATCTGAGAGGTTGTAAGCGCCGACTTGAAGTTGTACAGCGAAACTGAAGTAAAGTGCAAAAGTAAATATGTCCTCACACATTTGTGTCTGTCATTTTGTTTATGTGAGTGCCATTTTACACATTTGTAACTATTAATCTGCAACTTCAGCTTCATAACACGGGTGTTTTGATTGTTGTCTATGTGTGAAAAATCGAAACATTCAGCTTTTCACATCAGGGCTGTGAGTGTAAATTTCAATTTACAAATACAAATATTAATACGACAAGTTCTCACATTCAAATCAGCAACCTCTCGAGTTTTGCTACTGATTTACCTTCATACTTTATCCTGATTCACTGATCCTGATGGCAATATAAAGAATATACTCCAAAAATCTTTTGTGTAGCGGACCCCGTCTGAATGATGGCTGAAACTTTACTGATGAGTTTCATAATGTTTTATTGTACATTAGCTACCATGAAATGTCAGTTTTTAACTCCAGATAATCACTGTAAGAGCTTATGCCTTTTCAGGGTTGCTTAACAAACTGGTAAACTTTCTATCCGTAAGAAAACTCTGATGAACATGTGCACGACACGTTAGCCTTGTCCAAATACCCGCACTTGCGGTTCTTGCACTTGACCACTTGTCTGCTTACATGACGTATTTCCTGTATTTGGCTCAAGTGTTCAAGTTGGCATGAAGACTGCAAGTGTGTCTAGAACTTTTGATTACCCGATGGGACACACTTATAGTGTTGTAAAAAAATGCAAGCATTTACAGAATTTTTTAAAATTATTATTTTCAGTACTTTGCATTTTAAAATACACTTCTAAATGTCTGTTCAGTGGTCGCTATGTAACTAAAAGAAGACTTTTTAAAATTGTGGTGCTTCTTTGAGTGATAAAAAGCAGTTGCAAATGATGTACAATATACACATAGCCTACTCATCTTTGCATCAATAAAATGTGCAACACTTTATATTTTACTTCCAAATTATATGTAATATATAATTAATTTAACTTACAGTCGTATGTTTTTCGACATCTCGCGATTTCAGGGCATGTGAGTTCCCCAACATAATGCATGATGGGATACGCTTAGCATGAGTTCCCGAACATAATGCATGATACGATACACTTAGCCTTGAATACCGCTCAGAAGCGGTATTCAGGATAGTGTGGGTTTAGTGTGCATTAAGGGCACTGCACTTGGGCATTTTTAAGACATGGGACAGTCTTGCGCACTTACTTCCTGTCGCGTACACGCACTCTCAAGTGGCCAAAACCGCAAGTGTGGGTATTTGGACAAGGCAGTTCTCTCGCTCATTACTGCCGTGATCATTACCACTCAGACCATAATACCCGTCAAAATAACAGCCCCCTTTTTATAAGACGGATAATGCAGACCTTATATATAATTACACCAACAAAAATATGTACAAAACAAATTAAAAGATTAATCACAATAAAGCCTGTTACATTTTGTAAACGCAATGTTTTTATCACACAAACAGCACTTCAGCTTAATTCGAACGATGCGCCCATGGTGGAATAGTACAGAGCTCCTTCAGCGTCTGTTTCCGCCCTGTTTGTAACAACTGTTGTAGTGGGGGTCCGCCCTCCACTATCTCTGATTGGTTTAGACCACACTATAGGCCTAATGTGTGTCTGTTGTTGAACCACAGGGAGACTTTCAGAGTCGCAGAGACTTTTTTTACTTTCCTCGAACGGCTGGTCGCACCATTGAGAAATTAGGTTGCATGTGTGACTAAATTGGTCACACTCTAGAGCCCTGCCTAGAGCATGTGTCAGTTACATGAGTGATGTTGTTGTGCTGGGATGTTTGGGAGATTTGTGTGTTTTTGTGTATGAGAACAAGTGTGGGGTCAGTATGACTCTATGTGAACCATCTCTTTGTCGTTATCAGAGACAGACATCTGTTTATGCAGGCTCTGTCTTGTCTTTGCTGCCCTTATCCAGACCCAGGTCTCACATACTCCTCTCTCTTTCTCTCTCTCTCTCTCTCTCTCTCTCACGCCCTCTGCCTGTCTCTTTCCATCTCTGATGTACACACAAACACTTAGCAACACAACTAAATGCCACATTTGACGACTAAACTTTGAATTCAGATTATATTCTTTTAGTAAAAGTGAGAGCTTTTGGTTTAGTCTGTTATTTGTACTGTTTGTTTTGCTTGAGATTTAGGCCACATGATTCAGGATTTCCATGTTGTGTCAATTACGTTGTCTTGTGGGAGAGAGTTTGTCAAAACATGATTCCAGCTCTAGCTACAGAGAACAACATATTTGTGTTCAAAAGTAATACGGAGAAAGTTCGAGATGTTTTTTTGTGGCTGGGTGGAAATGCGAGAATAAACCAGGAAATGCCAGGAATGTTATGAAGTCAATAACCTTAGCATCAGCCCTGAGGGTGAACATATCATGGATGAGAGAAAGAAGAGCAGAAAGAAGCTTCTCTCTTCTCTCCTCTCTTCTCCACTGCTAAAACTTAATCCTATATCCCGACTGTGACCTGTGTGTTTTTAGTCCCTGGATTCAGCTCATTGTCCAGCCTGCCTGTTGATTCAGAGTCCCTCTATTCATATAAAGCCAGTAGGACTCATCGTCGCCCACCGGGGGATTTACAGATGCAGTACAGACCCCGACACGTTTATCTTTCTGCATGTTTGACCAATCAGAAGGCCTGTCTGAGCTCAGCCATTCCAAGCTGCAGGAAGTCTGAGTGCTAGTGATGTGTGTGTTTAATGGATGTTGGGAAGATGCTGTTGATCGGGAATTAGTTTATCACTTTTCCAAACAATTTTAGCTGGTGGAGATGGAAAATAAAACGGGTGACATTCTTGAAAGAATGTTGAAAGAAGCTGTATTTAGGTAAATGAATAACACAAAAGACAGTTTTATATAATAGATACAATAAGTATCTATATTGATACAATATACATGTCAATCAGATATAGGCCTACACTACCATTCAAAAGTTTGGTATCAGTATGATTTTTACATTTTTTCTTATGATTCTCTCACCAAGACTGAATTTATTTAATAAAAAAGAAGGTAATATTGTAAAATATTATTGCAAATTAAAAGAACTGTTTTCTATTTAAATATATTTTAAAATGTAATTTATTCCTGTGATGGCAAAGCTAAATTTTTAGCATCATTACTCCTAATCAGTGTTGGGGAAAGTAATGCGTCACTTTAGTTACTTGAAAAATTAATCTGATCATGTAACTTGCGTTACTTTTAATGCGTTACCTCCAACACTGCTCCTAGTGTCACATGATCCTTCAGAAATCACTCTTAAGGTGCCGTCACATCAGCAAAATTGTGTGAAAACAGCCCATTGTCCATAGTTAGAGATGTATGAAACAAACCGAGCTGCTTTCTGTTAGACAGTGTCTGCAAGAGGAACTTTCCAGAGCTGCTGCAAATTGCTGATCAAACATTACTTATTAATATCAATGCTGAAAGCAGTCTTGCTGCCTAATATTTTAGTGGAAATCATGATAAATTTGTTGTTCAGGATTCTTTGATGAATAGAAAGTTCAGAAGAAGAGCATTTATTTAAAATGGAAAACTTTTGTAACATTATAAATGTCTTTGCTGTCACTTTTGATCAATTTAGCACATCCTTGATGAATAAAAGTATACTTTTTTTTTTTTTAAATCTCCAAAATTTTTAATCGGTAGTGTATTTAATTCACAAAATGTAAAAATCCAACTTAGTTTATTGGGAAAATCCTGTAGAATGGGTGTGATACTCAATGATTTGTACCTCTCTTTACATCTGCTGTGTATTCTGACAGCTTTTCCTAATGGGTTTCCATTGTGTTGTGTTTAGTGTAATTGTTTTTGTATTACTGTCAGTCATTCCAAGGGCATGTTAATACACAGTTGTATTACTACACAGCATGTGATTTTCACTAATTTTCTGTTGATACGAGAAGACATTTTGATGATGACTACAGGCCTTTCATGAGCAGACGAACATTAGCTTGATTATTTCAGACAGGTATCAGATTGGTGCCAAATCATTTGCATACTGACACATAATCTCACAGAGTCTGTGTGTTCTAAGAGACTTGGAGGATGTTTATGAATATTCCCCATTCATCGCTAGTTATCAAGTCTCATCTCTCACTTATATGAAATCATATTGGCCTTACTTTTGACAAATAAAATGATTTTACAAATGATTGATTAATGTCTTTTTAATGGGAGATGTGTTTTGTACAAATATTTTGAGTATGTTGGTGTGTGCTCGGTGTTTACCTGTTAGAACGTGACTGAACCTGAGCACACCTGCATAGAGGCAGTGCATCTGTGAGCGAGCACAAATAAACTCATTCTGCAGAGCCTTTTGAAGCATCCTGAAACCCGCAGCACGTTCTCAATCATCTTTAGATCTCTCAGCAGGCCGCATATTTCATTACACGTGTGTCTCTGTGTGTACTGAAGTCTGTGTTGTGTCGTGTCATATCTTATCTGCATATCTTATCTTATCTATTTTGAATCTAGAGAGGCAATAAACTTTGTTAAAACTGAGTTCATAGTTTAGGTTTAGATTTCACTTACAAAGGAGTATCATGCTTTAACGTATCTTTAATGTACCATGATGCAGAAGTGTCTTATGCTCACCAAGGCTGCATTTATGTGATTAAAAATGAATAAAAATTGTAAAATTGTGAAATATTATTATAATTCAAAAGAACTGTGTTCTATTGTAATATATTTGAAAATGTAATTTATTCCTGTGTTGGCAAAGCTGAATTTTCAACATCATTACTCCAGTCTTTAGTTATTTCAAAAACAATTTAAAAATATTAGTTATTCCAAAGTTTTCACTAGTGATGTATATATCAAATTACCATGGAAACAACAACTGATAGCATCACCACCACATACTTTTGTGTATGGATTGACTAAACGACTACAGCAGCATCAGGGTAAAAATGTGCAATGATAGAAAGACAAACAGTTTACTTGTGATATCGAATCAATCCATATACAACAGTACAGTGGTGGTGATTTTTGCAAATATCTGAAAGCGTGCAGAGAAAAAGGGTGTGATGGATCTTTCACAGTGGATCTTAAGTCTTCCCTATGTCTAAAGTAAGCATAATTTCAACAGAGCTTTCAAACAATGTTACATTAACCACAAAAATGAAAGATTAGAGCACTTTATTTCAACTTCATGTCAAATTATTCTATTAACCCAAACCCTAAAACCTAACCTTAACACCTAAAACCTAACAGTCTACTACTAATACTCTGATGAGAGTTAGTTGAAATGTAGTTGCAAAGATACTTATAGTTAGTAGAATGTGTAAAGTGGACCATCCAAGTGTAACCGTATATTTGCTTGGAGTTAAAGGGTACATAACACACACATTTTCTGCCAATCTCATGTTAATCTTGAGTACCTATAGAGTAGTAGTGCATCCTTCAAATCTCTGAAGAGTCTTTAGTTTTATCAGATTTATAAAAGACGGATATGCTGTACCGAGTCTTTCCGAAAACAGCCGAGCTCCTGGAGGCATGCCATGGGCGAAGCTAAAGAGTGACGAGCACGCGCTGCTTTTGCGTAGCAAAGCTATCAATGGTCAGCTAACCAAATGTATTTAAACACACACAATACACCATAGCATTATCCCTGGATAAATTTTGAATCACTATAATGAATATAGCGTATATGAATGATGAATAATGAATTTATGAATTCACTACGTTCGTGTTGTTTACATTATATGCACTTACGCACCAACTGCCAACAAAACATTTGAAGCAGTTTTACTCACCACCTGCAGTTCTGACACATGACCGGGATCATTACCGCTGTGACCGCTCCATCTTTCAGTTTCAAACGTTCTGTAAATCCAGTGTAGAACTGGGCTTTGTTTATAAAACCATAAGCGGCGATCCTGAGGGCTCAAGCAGCCACGGAAAAACACTGGTTTCTTTGGGAAGCAAGGTTATCTTTCCCTCACAACCAAAAACACACTTCTTTGGTGACATTGTTGATTTCGTGAAGTCCTGTGACCTGTGCAGCGCTGCCGACGAATTCCGTAAAGCCGTTGATGGGCGTGCTCTTGCTCTTGCTCTGGTTAATGTGCGAACGCTCTTCTGGGAGAAATGCCCGTACAAGGAATTCCGCCCTTTATTACATAATAAAGGGCCATGCTCGAAAAAATTTGTCCGAAACCTGTGAGAAATCTGAAGATTATTTTTGGCACAGAAATACTCCGTCATACGTCCAACTCGTTTTTTGAAGCTGGCCATGTTTAGCATGAGAATCCAACTCTTTAACAGTGTAAATAAGTCCAAATGCATGAAATAGCATCAGATAAAGTGTAAATAAATACACTCCCAAAGGTAAGCATTGGTAAGCGTTGGTTTTTCGGTAAAAGCACAAAATTAAACATCATAGAAACTGTAGGCCGCTTGACTGTTTTCCTTTGAGGATTATTATTAGACATTGATAACAAAACATTGTGATTTGTTGAAAGGTGCACCCACACTCAATAATTTAAAAGTTAATTAAAAGTTTTAAACAAAGAAAATTGATAGTACTTCATTTTTATACATAAAACTTCATTCTCATTACCCACAACTGAGGTGCCCATGAGCAAGGCACTGATCCCCCCAGTCTAACCCCCAATCACTCCCCGGGCATTGCAGCAAAAAAAACAAAACAAAAAAAAACATCTGCCCACTGCTCTGCCCACTGTTCACAATGTGTGTGTTCAATACTCACTGCTGTGTATGTGCACATGGATGGGTGAAATGCAGAGCACAGATTGGGACACCATACTTGCCTTCACGTCACTTCACTTACCTTTTTACTAGGGATGCACCGATACCAAGCTCATGTACTTGTACTCGTACTCGTAAAAATACCCCCGATACCAAAGACCGATACCTCACGTGACGTAACTGATAGAATTTTCCGTGCACAGAGACACCGGCAGCAGCAGCAGAAACAATGTCAGCCTCAGAGGTGTGGAAATAGTACTTAAATATTAATGATAACAACCCACACATTGCGAACTGCATGCTTTCAATCACAATTCGTTATCGATTAGTGAAGGCGGGATAAGCGGAATCGTGCTGAATGACACAGACCAGGAGCCTATACCATGATGGTAGTTGAACAAACTCAGGGTTATAGGATTTCGCGTTGACAAAACCAAACCACTCCAATCCGGCTTTGTTGGTACCATGATGCTTATCGTCAACTTTCTTTGTCAACTCAGGCTTTGATCCTGAGTTCGTGGAGCGCGTGCACATGAATGAGTGACATCAGTGGTGAACAGCCAATCAACAGAGAGAGCCAGAGCGATTCAAAACTCTTTTGCTGAAGGTTAAGAGATTGAAGAAAATGAAGTATTTAAACTCATTTACACTGATGAAAATACTTGTCCATGAAAGAGGACAGATAAAAGAAATTTTCTTGCTCTATCAGTGCAAGTAAAACTTGTGAAGTTAGTTTATATAGTTGATAATATATAGCCTAGCGATAGAGACTCAAACATATAAGGTCACATCAGATTTAAAGTTTATTTACAGCTTATTTATCTTACATATGATCTGTATATATTAATATTCATTAAAACTAAATGCTTAATAATAACTGCTAAACTAAAATCGCTTGTGTGTAATAAATTAATAATAATATATATCATATAATAATTATATAAATCATATATAAATCTTAAAATAATTATCATTAAAGCCAGACTTTTTTTTTTCTTTTTTCTTTTTTGCTATATAGTGACCTTCAATTTGGAGGAAGAGAAGGGGAGTGACTTTATTGCATTGCATTGGATGTGTCAGTGTCTGTTTGCTCACATCTGATTGGCCCAATTTTGGTTTGAGATCTCTGAACCAGAATATAACCTGCCCCGGAGCAGGTTAGCCGTGGAGTGTACGTTACTATGGTGATGTACACCGTTAAAAGCCAAGTCACTTTCATGGTACCTAAAACCCAGGATTGGCGCAAACTAATCTGAAACTTATCTGGCTAGCCAGCTAATCCGGCTTCATGGTACAGGCCACAGAAGCGCTCTCTCGCGCGCACGCTCTCTCTTTTTCTTGCGCGCGATCACAGTTCTCTCAGACAGCGCGCGATCAGTTATCCTCGCGCCTGAATGGTCAAATGCACACATAGTTGTCAAAATGTCCATCGTGTGGAGTATCTCGCGTAAATACAGTCGGTTATGGCTTAAGTAGACGTAAACATTTGGGTGAAAACAGGATAGGCAATGTGTCAGTATCCATGGATTCGGTCTTAAAGGGACCGCAGCCTATATTTGTCATTAATGTTAATAAAACACCAAAAGATATTAAGTAAATGTATACATGGTAAATAAACATACTGTATCTGAAAAACAGGTTTATTTAATTTTTATCTCTATAGTATGTGTTGTATTGTTTTTTTATATAACAACAATTATATATATTGGTAATTATGCCCTTTGAAGGTTATTGGACACTGTGAAATTGTTGTTCTTTAAGTTTGTGACAAGCACATAAAAATTATTACTTTTTTCATTAGAGTAATAATAAAGAAGCTGTCCTACATTCATTAATCTTGCTGTGTTGTGCTTTGAAAAATGCAACTTCACCAAAAAAAAAAAAAAAAAAAAGAGAGAGAGAGAGAGAGAAATGAATAAATGCATAGGCATTGGTATCGTATCGGCGTAAAAGTCTTCGTCTCTCTTTCTCTCTCGTTCTACAGGCAAATGCAGGTCTGTATCTGATTCTAGTCTGTTCTGATGGTATCTATGCTATGGCATCTGGTTCAGAGTTGCACAGCACAGTGACTTCAGATCCATCATGACTGATAAGATGAACATGCACACATGCACACACGCTCTCAGCAGCTCATTCGGGCCTATGCATGGACCCATACACACAAAATGCATATAAATCACATATAATTGCACATCTCTACAAATGATCTGAAATGGATTCCAAATTGTTAAACATTCCTGAACTGCTCTATTGAAGCCTCACATCCCTGTTTACATCATTTTTCCCCCCTCCAGGCACGTGAGAACATTAATGTGTGCGTAGGTGTATGTCTGTCTATTTTCTGTGAGTGTTACATGCATGGTAAAACCCAAACAACCCGTGTGTACAGATTGTCTATCACCCCGTCACGGTGTAGAACCGCACATAGACGATGCACACAATTCCAGACAGATTTGGTTACAGTGTGAAACAAGGACTGCCCCAACTACAATGGTGTCGCTGATCTGAGATCATCAGGAGACATGTTTTGTCTTAGTGAGTTCAAGGGTACGTGACACAGACAGGTCCTGTGTATCTGAACTTTGATATCAAATCAACAATCAGATGTTTTTTTGCATTTTCATCAACTATGAGTGGCGTGACGTGTGGCCAAGTATGGTGTCCCATACTCAGAATTTGTGCTTTGCATTTCACCCATCAAAGTGCACAGTGAGTCTTGAACACACAGACCTGGAGCTGCAGAACCTGGGGAGTGATTGGGGGTTAGGTGCACCTATGTTGTGGGCAGGGCTTGACATTAACTTTTTTGCTTACCAGCCACTGTGGCTAGTGGTTTTCCAAAGTTACTAGCCACTCAGCATTTTCACTGGCCACAATTTTGCTGTCGGGAAATTACATTTTATATGATTGAAGTTGACTTTGGCATGCTTAAATTACTTGATTTTTGAGTCATTTTACTTGATTTAGAAGATTTAAAACCCTTTCAAACTTTCAAATGCAGAGTGACCACCCAAATCAAGACTACATTGTATATCAGCTGGTATGTACAGGTGGGCAATGGGTGGGCAATATGAGCACAGGCTAATATGAATAATTTAAGTTATTTTTGTTAGGCTATATAAAAGAACAAAGAAGCAAATTACAAAAACAATAGTAAATTAAAAAAAAAATCTTTTTTCAGATACAATAGGTTTATTTAACATGTAGCCTATACATTTAACATCTTTTGTTGTTGGATTAACATTAATGACAGACAGGTATTTAATTGGGCTGCTGAATGCATGCACGTAATATACTGAAACATATCCAGTTATTACTCACCTGTTTACGTCCACTTAAGCCATAACCGACTGTATTCACGCGAGATACTCCACACGATGGGCATTTTGACATCTGTGTGTGCGTGTATTTGACTATTCAGACGCACGCGAGAGAGAGAAAGCGCACGCAAGACAGCGCTTCTGTTCTGTGTCATTCAGCGCGATTCCGCCTATCCCGCCTTCACTAACAGCAAGTTAATCGATAAAGAATTGTAATTTTGTGATACGACGATCTTGGCATTTCATTTGGCTGTAGGCTGAGATTAAATTCAACCCGCCAAAGTGGCTAGTGGGAGTGGCTGTCCTACCCGCCACAGCTGAAATCTACCCGCATTTGGCGGGTTGGCGGGTGTTAATGTCAAGCCCTGGTTGTGGGTAATGAGAGTGGAAGAGAGCGCTGTTCATTCACTCCCCCCACCTACATTTCCTGCCAGTACTGAGACTTGAACCTGCAACCTTTGGGTTACAACTGCCCCACAAACAGAAGTATTTGTTCGGGATTTGAACCCACATCACTGGCATTGTTGGTCAACAACTCTTGTGCCGCTGGGCAGACTGAGCTGTCATGGACACTTCTTGTCATTCTGAAAGTCATTAACATTTTCACCCAAATGTCATTTCAGTCTCAATCTCAAATGATGTATTGTGTTTAATAGAATTATGTGGTGGAAATTACATTTTTAACTTTGGAATGAAATAGAACTCTTTTGTCTTGTTCATACCTAGCATTTTATGTCGAACAGTGAAATCATTGAAATGAAATGAGTTTGTTTCACTCAAAAAATAATGAAGTTCATTGTACTTATATAGAAAAAAGTTGTGTGAACTCAAAACTTCATTGGAGTGAGCAGAACTTAATATGATTGAGTTGAGTTGCAGCAGATTTCTAATTCCCAGCATGCTTTGTGTCAGTCCGTATAAATAAATGTTGAAATTAAGTGTTATTTTGTGTGTTTTTGCACAAGATTAACATAGGGAGACATAAGTTAGTTTTTGATGTTGTGATATGTTGTGGTTTTGTTATTTTTGTAGGGTTACCACTGTGGTGAAGAGTAGAGCCTGTGGTTAGGTTGAGGATGGGCTGCAAAACATTTAAGACCACATATACTGTATGTTGTTTGATTATATACATGCAAGAATATAATAACAGTCTCTTTGGTAGTTATAATAGCGTGTTATTTGCTATCTAACATTAGTTAGTTTACTTAAATGTTTTGAGGTAAAATGTTTTCTCAAATGTTTTGAGTATTCTGGACTTATTGAGTTTTACAGTGCACAGTTTAATCATATTTTCACCCTTTTTGCATTTGAAAAAAAAAAAAAACAATCATATTTTTGTTTTATTTTTCACAGATCACATCTAATATTTCATCTCAGACATGCTCTTCACACATTGTCTCATTGGTAAACAAGTACACTAACTTTGGATAAATCTTTATTAGGGCCAAAATTGGTGGTTGATGCCATAACTAGTCCATGTCGTGATTTGTGCAGAAATTTATGTAAAATTATTTTCAAGCTATAAGTATGTAAATATATATGTTAATGATCATAAAATTTATTAGGCTAATTCACATTTTCACAAAGTATTTTTCATCATTTAAGACTGAAAGTCTGTGAAAAGTTACATTTTTAAAACAATAAAGTTTAAAAATTCAACAATGAAGGCACAGTAAAACATTCCCAAGGGAGTTTTGATGAAAGAAAAAATAAATAAAAATTCCAAAAAACTCATGGGGCATGATATTGCTCAAATAAGAAACACCCATTTATCAACTTCTGTTGTTATCAAAGGAAGCATTACTTTGCTATTATCCACCTTACCTTTCAAACCCATGCTTGTTGCTGTCAAATCTTTTAATTTTGGAGTTCATCCGTAACAATGCAAGTTCATGCAGAGAGCTGGTTAAACTCCTGGCGTTCCTTTAAGCCATGGATTTTATGCATTTCTTGATTAGGTGATTCCATTTAAATTATGGGTGTCTGCTTGGGCACATCTCGTGCCTTCAGTCAATTAACTCAGAAATCCTAATTATATGATGCTACAAAACCACAGAGGACTAGAATTTTTAATCAATATTTCCCCCCTCCTCCTTTTTGGTGGCCTTATTTTCTTTTCATTAAGCAAGTATGCGATTCCCTCCTTATTGTTATTGTAAATGTGTTCATGCAGTCATGGTGTTGTGTTGCTTGTGTTTTCCTCTCAGGGGTGTGTTTGCAGTGGGAAATCAGGATGTGACTGTCAAGGAATTAAAGGACAAAAGGTAACAGAACATACAAACATACATAAACATACATACAACCATATCCACACAACAAATGACCCCGTAATATTGTCACAAAACATATTGCAAGTGATTCCCATTATCCTTACAGTGTGTTCAAAACATCAGCAGAGCTAGTGAGAAATCATCCAAGGATGTTCATATCAAATGCTGCCCCCTTGTGGTTTCACATTCACTCCTCACGTTTCTGGTGCTGCAGAAGCTTCCATATTTGCCAAATAATAGTGGAATGATGTCAAATTTATTTGTATAGCGCTTTTCACACATGATTTCAAAGCAGCTTTACAGAAAATCATAATATTAATGTTTATAATATCTTCATGCCTTATAGTTGCATTCAGCAGATCCTATCCTAGGATTTAGGATGTTTCAAACACAAAGTCACCATGAAATCAAAATTGACAACTCTTGTATTTTTATGGAATATTTTGGTATTTATTATAAATGATTTATCCATGCACACCACAACCACAACCAACCAAACCACAACCATACAATCAATTCCTGATGGACAAAATCATGTCCCATCCTACATATTTTCTTTTTCAAGATGCCGTTTTACTCAGATGTATGTCACAGTGGGGAAGAAAAGACTTTTGCAACTTCTATTTCATGCTGACTTTATGGGGCTGTGTTTACTTGGCACATTGAGACATGATTCTCATATAGAAAAAGTGAGATTGAATCTGGCATGCAACATTTCCTTATCCAGGATTACAGTTTTAATTAAGTTAAGACAAAAGTACCACCCTTTATGTATCTTGATTATAGCATTGCATCTACACTTTTGTGTATTTCCATAATATGAAATATCAGTCATTGGTTGATCAGAATTCCTGAATTCGGAAGCTTGGGTCACCAGGTTCAAAAGAGAAAGAAGAAAAAATATGTTTTGTGGTGGTGGGTGGCCTCATGACTATTTCTAGGTGACGTGAGAGGTATTGGCCACCCAGGTGTCCGTATCAGATCAGCTGTGCTACACTATTGATGCCCAAAGCTACAGAACACTTATCAACAATATAAGTCACGCATCTGCTCCTCTGTATGTGTCCAGTCTGTGTTCCACTTCTCTCTATACACATGTGTTTGACATACCTGTCATGGTATGTTCATTCCTATAGAAGCAAGGGTTTTTTTAATGGATTTTACATGGGATTAGATAAAGTTCATGGAGCTATGTTGCAGACATTCCTCTGTTTTCCAGTCTTTGTGTTGTTGATGGATATTTGCAAATAATCTTGAAAATCTGCTTCAAATTTCAAATGCAAATTCACCCAGTAGAGATTTGAAGAAGTTCTTACAGCTTGCACAAGGTGAAAATATTCCACCACGTTTCCATTCCATCTGTGTAGACTAAGGGCGTCATGCACCTATTTTAAAGTCACCTTCAAACCTAAATTGACTACTCTTATTATTTTTTTTATTAAATATTGCAGTAATTATTATAAATTATTTATCTGTGCACATTTTTTTTTTTCTTTTTTCATGCGCCCTAGTAATCTTTAATCAAATTAACTTCCCCTCCCCTCGACATCTTTTCTCTGATGACATGTTTACTGGCATCTTCAAAAATTTGATAATAAATCTTTGTGTTATCCACAGAAAATTTAAGACTGGAGTGAAACAGATTTTAAAGGGGTCATGACATGTATTTTTTTTTTTTTTTTTTTTTTTAGTTCACCCAAAAATGAATATTCTGTCATTTATTATTACTCACTATTACTCACATGTCTTTCCACACCCTTAAGACCTTCGTTCATCTTTGGAACACAAATTAAGATATTTTTGATGTAATACGAGAGGTATCTGACTCCTCCGTAGACAGCAATTGAACCACCACTTTCAAGGTCCAGAAAGGTACTAAAGACATTGTTAAAAAAGTTGACGTGACTGCAGTGGTTCAACCTTAATGTTAAGCGATGAGAATACTTTTTGTGCAAAAACAAAACAAAAATAATGAGTTTATTTAACAATATCTCTTCTGTGCCATTCTCCTATGCTGTTTACATCCAGCGCTTACAGGTTCTACATCAGAATGGCGGCTCAGTATTGGCTGACACTGTTCACGTGAGCAGCACAACGCATGCATGTGTGATGCTGACACAGAAGCCGGCCAATACTGAGCCAGCGTTCTGATGTAGAACCTTGAAGCACTGGATGTAAACAGCATAGGAGAATGACACAGAAGAGAACGCCTCTCAATCTCACAATCTCTCTCAATGATTCTGTCTTCCTCTCAGGGTGACAGCGGGTCACGTGGTATGGATGGTGTAATTGGAGCTCAGGGGCATCAAGGAAAGGAAGGCCCTCCTGGACTTCCTGGTCCAAATGTATGTTACATATGGCTGCTTTACAAGCACAGAGTTTCAAAATATATCAAATGTACAAAATTTTGTATTAAACTTACACAAGCTTTTAGAGGAACAATATAGAATTTCCCCTGTATTTCCTCTCCACTGCTTATAGAGTTTTTCATTCTTTGCCAGTCGCCTACAGACAAATATATTTAGGCATAATTTTGTTACCTGAACTGCTAAATAAGGACCAGAATTGCAATACTTTTTTTGTAAGTCCATTGTGAAACTTGCTATATAACTAAAATTAACTTGACAATTCATTATATGTTGTCATATTCATATATTGCGATTGAGAGTATCTTTTTGTTCATGCTAATATACAAAATATTTGCACTGACCTTTATTTGTTTTTTTTTTGTGTGTTTTTTTTTTTTACATTCAACCACATATAAACAAATTGATTGTTGTATAGACTCTGTATTTGAGCATTGATTAATGTTATTAAAATGTATACAAGATATGTATATATTTTTTTATTATTATTACACAGGGAAATATGGGAAGGAAAGGCATCAACGGACAAAAAGGTTCTAGGGTACGGAGTGTGTGAGTGTGTTAATATATATTCCTTTGACACTTGCAGTATAATTAAACACTAGACAATCTTTCTCTCGTTCTCATTCTCTCAATAAGGGACCTTCAGGCACCCCAGGATTCTTTGGCCCACCGGGACTCCCAGTAAGTGTATCCAGTATCCATTTCTGGCCAAAATGCTTAAAAGAGGAAGACAGATACTACTTATATGTCAAAAGCTACTTTTTATGACACCATCATTGCTGCTTTGACTAACATTTACAGAGAATATAATTTTGTGAATATCATGTTTTCCTATTTCAGGGGATCCCTGGGAAAGAGGGGCCGAGGGGGCTTCCTGGTCTCCCAGGATGCAATGGAACAAAGGTATGCAGAAGTATGGTAAATGATAAATGTCATTATTTGTGAATAAATTGTAATAATTCCTTTAACTGTAGTAAAGCCTACCAACTGTCACTGTGCTAAAGGTCACTGTCATTATTGACTTGTGTTTTTCTTCCAGGGTGAGCCTGGTCCTCCAGGCTTTATAGGGAAGATGGGATGTCCTGGATTGCAGGTGAGTTCTGAAAAAGCAAATGTAGTAAATAACTGATATTTGCTCAAATCAGATAATATTAATATAACGTTTGGCTGAGGTAACAAAGTGAACCCAGTTGCAGTGCTTTATTTTGGGAAATAAAAAACAAAACAAAAAAAGTTCTTTGAGGTAGGAACAAGAATACAAGGATACAAAACTCATCAATGACCGACTTAAATCAATATCACTGCGTCTGAAATCACATAAGACCTTTGATCCCAGAAAACTGCCATAAAATTGCTAGAGTGCCTTCTGTGTGAACGCAAACACTTCCCGGGATTGATCCTGGGATGTGGACCTAGTAACATTGCCGGGATCAGTCCCGGAACGTGCCCTGTGTGAACAAAAAGCAGGACCAATGCCGTAAGGAGTGTGTCATAGTGATGACGCTGAAGCTGAGATTGTTCGGCAGCTTGGTGGAACGGTACCTGATGCGCTAGTTTATGATCAAATCAGAAAAAAATTGCACAAGTGTGGTCATCGCTGCGGAGACATTACACATCACATCCTGATGCCACATGTCTTTATGGGTTCCCTTTCAGTCGGTCATGTTCGACGTACGTCAGTAGTGACTGACGAATTGGGATATCGCCAGAGAGCCCTATCAGCTTAGAGTGAAACTAAACAAGCCCCCGCCCCCGCCCCCGCAAGGCAGGTATAAATACGGAAGCGGATGCAGTCGCACTCTGTCTTTCGCTTCGGAGCCAACCTGTTGTGTTCCTGCTATTGACTGAGAGTGAACTTCTCAAGCCTTTGAAGAGCCTTTGTTTCATCGTGCTGGTGTTAAGACACCCTACAGCGAAGTCACGAGTCTACACAGAGCGAGATATTTATACAGCTCTCAACTGCTGTTTTCACAACATTATTTCTGCCCATTGGTTTGCGATTTGGGCCGGTTCCTCTGTGCGTGTCTCAGGGAGTGGTGTACCTGCAGTCACATCGCGGTTGTTCCCTGTGTGCTTCAGCACAAAAGAACAAGAGCTGAATTTCCACCTTCTAAAAGAGCATTCACAGACGATAACTGCGTCTTTTTCAACATGTTATTTCGTCTGTGCGTTACTGGATGCAGTCGTTCCCTGGTCCCCGCTGATGGTCACAATCGCTGTGTCACATGCCTGGGCATTCAGCATGCTGAGGCAGCTTTTGTGGATAGTTCATGTTTTCACTGCGGTGTTGAGGTCTAGACTCTCATTCCTTGGTCCTTACCAAGACTCTCGTTCCTGGCTCTCCGGAGTCCAGTGGTACCCACCTTTTCCCACCTGTTTCCCAATCCTCCAGGTCCCAAGAGGGCGCGGCTGGCAGTGTGCGGTGCTCCGCCTCGCCACTCTCAGCCCCCTCTCACCTCGAAAGCAGGTCCAAGTGTGTATGTCGAGGCCGCCTCCCTTGTGCCGTCTCCCATGCACACTGCCACCTCGCAGAGTCCGACCTCACTTCAGGCCGCTATGCCGTCTGAGTCGGGTCCCAGTACTCTGCCTCGCTGCCCCACGCCGGGTACGTCTGTGGTGCCTTTGGTCCCGCTGGTTCGGAGTCTGGGGGCCTGGTTAGCACTCCCCAGCCTGTCCCGCTGGCTCAGTCGCACTATCAGACTCGGCTATGCGATTCAGTTTGCCCGGCTTCCCCCGGTGTTCAGGGGTGTCCACTACACTCGCGTGTCCCTGGATAATGCACCTGTTCTCCGGGCGGAGATTGCTGTCCTCCTGGCGAAGGATGCAATTGAGCCGGTCCCTCCAGTCGATATGAAGTCAGGGTTTTACAGCACCTACTTCATTGTAACCTGGCCAGCTTGCGGGAGCAGTTGTGCGAACACAGGGACATGGTGTTAGCTCACCTTAGCCGGCTGGGTCTTCGGGTCAGCTGGGACAAGAGCAAACTCGCCCCCGGGCAGAGGATCTCTTATCTCAGTATGGAACTGGACTCGGCCGTCCAGACAGCGCGCCTCACCAAGGAGCACGTCCAGTCGGTGTTTAACTGCCTGAGTTCGCTCAAGCGCAGGACAGCGGCCCCACTGAAACTCTTTCAGAGGCTCCTGGGGCATATGGCATCCGCAGCCGCAGTCACGCCACTCGGATTGCTTCATATGAGGCCGCTTCAGCACTGGCTTCATGACAGGGTCCCGAGATGGGTGTAGCAACGCGGTACGTTCTGTGTTCCCATGACACCGAACTGCCGTCGTACCCTCACTCAGTGGTCAGACCCTTCATTCCTGCGGGCAGGAGTTCCCCTCGAACAAGTGTCCAGGCATGCTGTGGTCTCCATAGATGCCTCCGCCACTGGGTGGGGAGCCACGTACAACGGGCATGCAGTGTCGGGTCTGTGGACAGGGCCTCAACTGCATTGGCATATCAATTGCCTCGAGTTGCTAGCAGTATGTCTTGCACTGGGCCGCTTCAGGGAGCTGCTGTCAGACAAGCATGTACTGGTCCACTCAGACAGCACTGCGACCATTGAGTACATCAACCATCAGGGTGGCCTACGCTCCCGTCGCATGTCGCAACTCGCCCACCATCTCTTGCTATGGAGGTCACTTCGTGCCATTCACATCCCAGGCGTGCTCAACTGTTCAGCCGACGAGCTCTCACGGCAGCCTCCGTTTCCAGGTGAATGGAGACTCCATCCCCAGGTGGTCCAGCTGATCTGGCAGCGTTTCAGAGCCACACAGATAGATCTGTTTGCCTCTCCGGACACAGCCCATTGCCAGTTGTATTATTCCCTGACCGAGGGCACTCTCGGCACGGATGCTTTGACACACAGCTGGCCCAGGGGCCTACGCAAATATGCCTTTCTCCCAGTGAGTCTTCTCGCACAGCTCCTGTGCAAAGTCAGGAAGGACGAGGAGCAGGTCTTGCTAGTGGCTCCGTATTGGCCCACTCGGACCTGGTTTTCGGATCTGACGCTCCTCGCGAAAGCACCTCCTAGGCCCATTCCTCTGAGGAAGGACCTTCTGACTCAGAGACGGGGCACCCTCTGGCACCCACATCCGGACCTCTGGAAACTCCATGTCTGGTCCCTGAACGGGACGCGGAGGTTCTAAGTGATCTACCCCAGTCGGTTGTAGACACTATCACTTCTGCTAGAGCTCCTTCTACGAGGAACCTCTATGCCCTGAAGTGGAACCTGTTCGTCGAATGGTGTTCCTCTCACCGAGACGCCCCCCGATCATGTTTGGTCAGGTCAGTGCTTTCCTTCCTGCAAGAGGGCTTGGAGCGAAGGCTGTCTCCCTCCACCCTCAAGGTGTATGTTGCCACTATTGCCGCACATCACGATGCAGTCGATGGTAAGTCTTTGGGGAAGCACAACCTGATCGTCAGGTTCCTGAGGGGGCAAGGAGATACCCTCTTGGGATCTCTCCCTGGTACTTACATCTCTCCGGGGTCATCCCTTCGAGCCTTTGCAGTCAGCAGAGTTAAAAGTACTGTCCCTTAAGACCGTCCTCCTGGTTGCATTGGCCTCAGTTAAGAGGGTAGGGGACCTGCACGCATTTTTGGTCAACGAATCGTGCCTGGAATTCGGGCCCAGTGACTCTCACGTTATCCTGAGACCCTGGCCTGGATATGTGCCCAAGGTTCCTACCACTCCCTTCAGAGATCAGGTAGTGAACCTGCAAGCGCTGCCTTCGGAGGAGGCAGACCCAGCCCTGGCTTTGCTCTGTCCCGTCCACGCTCTGCACCTGTACGTGGATAGAACGCAAAGCTGTAGGACCTCAGATCAGCTCTTCATCTGTTACGGAGGCCAGCAGAAGGGAAAGGCTGTCTCCAAGCAGAGGATGGCCCACTGGATGGCCCACGCCTTGGGCTTGTCAGTCCCAAGGCGTGCCTTGCCTGCTCGGGTTAAGAGCTCACTCCACTAGAGGAGTTGCCTCTTCCTGGGCGCTGGTGCACGCGCCTTGCTGACAGATATCTGTAGAGCTGCGGGCTCTGCGGGCTTATTGTGGCATTTTATTTGGGATCCCAATTCGTCGTTCACTACTGACGTACATCAAACGTGACTGAAAGGGAACATCTCGGTTATGTATGTAACCCTCGTTCCCTGAAGGAGGGAATGGAGATGTACGTCCCGTCGCCACAGTTCCCGTGCCTTCACTGTAGTGCAGACTCAGGTTGTCTCCTCAGCAAAAAACAGAGTGCGACTGCATCCGCTTCCGTATTTATACCCGCCTTGGGGGGGCGGTGCACGTTATGCAAATATCGCACGCCAATTTCATTGGCTTGTTTAGTTTCACTCAAAGCTGATAGGGCTCTCTTGCGATATTCCAATTTGTCGGTCACTACTGACGTACGTCTCCGTTCCCTCCTTCAGGGAATGAGGGTTACATATGTAACCGATACGATTTGTGTGAATGCATGCACAGATTCCAGAATCTCACTGGCAGTGTGAATGAACCAAAATCAAACCATCCCCGGACAAATCCCAGTTTTTGTTTGCTTATGTACTAGCATACCATACATCTATCCAATTAGCCTGCTAGCTTAGCTTATATTAGATTAGATATGTTTTTTGGTTCCCATATAGTTTCCAATTACATGTTTCCAATTAATGATGTTTGTGCATGACTTAGCATGACAATTAATATAATAGTATTAATAGTATATTTATATACTATATCATATTGATATTACTGTGTACAATTAATATTAAATTACTTTCAAGCATGTTGTTTGTGCACTTAATGTAATAAACAAAATACAATAGTGAAATAGGTTATAATTAGTCAAGATATCATGATAACAACTTTTCATCAGGCGACCTGATTCCTGGGGGGACTCGATTTCTCATGACAATGAGGTACATATGCCATGTTGTTACTGTAATGTGACCTACCAGTGTCAGTTGTGTTGCTTCACTTCCATTAATACTGTAAATCCTCTCCCGTGGCCTCATGGGAAAGTAAAATGTCCATCGACTGTACACTTCAGAATCTCGGCTGAAGTGATGGGTCATCTGGGTACTTTTCGCCTACTGTTTGTCAAATATGTATTCAAACATACTACTCTTTTGGTGTACTATTTTTTGCATACTATATAGTAGGATAAGTATTCTATTTTGAACGCAGCGTAAGACCTAATAAATAACTAAACAATATGGCATAAACTAAAAAAGCAACAGGTGTACTAAGGCTCAATTAGTATTTTTACCATTGTATAAGTAATAATTTGTAATAATAATATTATTATAGCAGGAGTAGTAAAATAAGTAATACATTTATTTTATATTAAATAAATGAATATATTTGCATATGTAGGAAACAGAAACAGGAAAAAGGGCAATTTCATAATAAAAGTAACTTAACAGGAAATGCTAAGTTGCACCAAACAGTAATCAGAGTGTAATCAACATGAAAATAAGATGCACTATATGCAATATATGAAAATTTTCTTTATACATTTATCTTTTAATGAAAATGTTTAATGCACAACATATTAAAAAGATAATTATCAAGAAGAATTTTGAAAATTCTGAAACCTCCACCTAAGTATGAACCTCACGTAAAATGCCACGGAATAAATACTGACATGCTATGAATGTTTTGTACATTCATATTTTCATTCATTAAAGATTAAAATGTGGGTGCTTTGGGAAATGAAAAAACTAAATGCTTTTGTTTTTCTTTGGTACTTGTTTCAGTGTGTAAGTATTTGGGCTTTATTCTGATTTAAGCTGCTAATTTAAACCACAAACTTTTTTGTTGTTGTTGTCTTTAGGGGTTACCAGGAATCCAAGGACCTAAGGTGTGGTACTTTAAGAAGTGTTAACAAGCCTAATTGCTCATTTAAAATAAAATGCACACATGTAAATTCTAATATTATGATGACCATAAATTATTGTTAATTTTAGGGAGAAAGCTATGTCTTCCCACCCTATGAACAAGTGAAAGGACTTTGTGGTCTTCCAGGCAGAGATGGAGATAAAGTAAAATAATTCATTATAAAAATAAAGTGAAAATTTATTATTATTACTTTATGTAACGTTATTCTTATTCTCCATTTTGTTGCATTCTGTGTGAGTTTTTTGACTGAGATTTCTCTTTTGGTTGTGGATCTACAGGGTCAACCAGGGTTGCCAGGGTTACCAGGACCAGTTGGACCAGAAGGGCCTAGAGGTGCACCAGTAAGTTGTTCATTGTTTTTATATCTCATTATGATTACATTATTTTCATATTTATTTAACTGTTTAATGATTTTTAGGGAATAGATGGCATTCCTGGATTACAAGGAGAGAAGGTTAGTTCCGATTAGCTAATGATAACATGTCAGGCCAGTATTAAAGGCACAACATGTTAGATTTTTGGATTAAAAAATTAATTAAAACCTCGTCCCACCCTACTTCATACTACAGTAATGTTTATAAATCTTTAATGCATTAGCTCATCCATGAATATGATTTCTGCCCTAGTCTTGGCAGATTTTTTTCCACCGGCTGTAGACATGAAGACAACACCTCCCATGATTCCACGAAATCAAGGCGTCATCAAGCTACGCCTTTGTTTTGAATAAGCGACCTCTAGAGGCGAAAACTACAAAGTGTGCCTTTAAGGCCTAGGTATATTTCATTCACAATTGAGTGCTCAAGCCTTTCGAAGTATACTTCTTTGGCCGTGAGCGTGTCCACTATCTAGTGGACTTTGTTTTAAGCACTCAAATCACTCGCACATGCGCTGTTGTACATGCACTGTCCACGGACCCTCCTGAGGATGAAAATTATGTCACACAGTGGAATGTGGATAGCTGAATTATACTTTGGGCTTTAGTATGTATATATGTATGTACGTATGTATGTATGTGTGTGTGAATCTAGCATTTCTGTGTTACATATAGGGTCTAGAGGGTCGAAGCGTGGGAATACGTGGACCCATAGGTCAAAAGGTCAGAATTTTCATCTTTACTTTTAAGTTTGCGCACTATTACAAAACAAGTATGTCTGTCAACTACAGTATGTGAATGTGCAGGGTAAACCAGATGAATAATTTGATTTAAATTTAAAAATGGTCTCTATATGCCAGGGGTGTCAAACATACGGCCTGCGGGCCGAATACGGCCCACCAAGGTGTCCAATCCAGCCCGATGGATCATTTGAACTATAATTTAAAAAAAAAAAAAAAATAGAGATGCACTAGTCCACTGGTCATAAATCCAAACGTTTTTAGTTTTATTTTGGTCAATCTTTATTCCGGGCTTGCAAACAAAGTGCTTTGTAATAATTTCCCAAAATTTCATTTGTGTGGAAATATTTACGAAGTCTGTAAACAGGACGTTAACACAGGCACGCGCTGAATACGGACACAAAGAGGAGAACAGACGCGAAAGCAGAGAAAATACTGTACCATGCACAAGCTCACTGTTCGCGAAAAATAGGAAGAATAATATAAATATTAAATTGGGGTTGATATAAATGTATCTCTGAAGGGAACTGTCTTCAGAAAAGTTTTGATGGCTTTTCCTCTTATCTCCATATAAAGTAGTAGCCTATTTATCAATGCAGCTCTGCTTTGTGTATAGCGGTAACCATGGAAACGGTATATCACTGCTGTTCCATAAGCGCCACCTACTGTCAGAGAGTGAATTTGCATTTTCATTCAGTCCGTCTGCTGATTTTGTTTTGTGCAGGTGTCTTAAGTAGCATAATTTCACAAAGCTAAAGTCAGATCATGCTGTTAATCTTGAAATTATACAATCATTTAAATTAAAAGCAACTGCTCATGCTCATGTGCATAACATCTTTGTTGGAATTGTGATAAAAATGCAGTGTTTGCCTCTAATATCAAAGAGCTACACATATTTTTTTTAACAAATAAACAACAAATAAATTTGCTTCTAAAAAAATTGGAATTGGCCATGAAAAATCAAAATAGGTGCATCACTTAAAAAAAAAAAATTAAATAAAGCATTATTTTAAAAATCTTTTTTTTTTTTTTCGCTGTAAAAACAAATACAGTTTTAATAAGCAGTGTACTAGTTTTCTTGCAAATTAATTTGTTGTTTATATGGTTAATATTAATGCAACTATCAGCGCACTAAGGTTTTTTGTTGTTGTTTGTTGGTTTTTTTAATTCGGCCGCACATGGTTAATTTTTTCCAATCTGGCCCTCAACCTAAAATGAGTTTGACACCCCTGCTATAAGCTGATTTTATGAACTTTGAAATTCATTGTGGGGCTCTTTTGTAGGGGGAGAGGGGACCACCTGGTATACCAGGACAAAAAGGTGTAAAGTTATTTGTATCAGGACCAAAGGAGCCTAAGGTAACATTTCCCTTAAAAGTCATTCATTGTGGGTTTTATTTTATCTTATTTTTTAGACTGTAATACAAATGAATGATTTGGGTTTTGTGAAAAATCACTCTCTTTTTGGTTTCAGGGTGACACTGGGGATATTGGAGACCCTGGATACCCTGGGCAGACAGTGAGTAAACAAGACTGCTTTTTTTCTTTTTTTTTTTTTTTTTGCTATTGTTTAAATCTTTTGTTTAATTGGGATTGCTTTAAGTTACTTCATCAATCTTAAAGTATAACTGCTCTATTCTGCAGGGTTTTGGTGGTCCTCCTGGTCCTAAGGGGAAGAAAGGGGAAAGTGGAGAGCCTGGGACTCCGGTAAATAACTAAATAAATAGAGAGAGAGAGAGGGAGAGAGAGACAATGGAGACTCATTCTTTCTCAATTTGTCCTTAAACTTATTCTCGTCAAGTTTAAATGTTTGGCATCAAACAAGACTTAAAAAATATATATTTTTAAAATATCACACTGCAGTCTCACTCCTTTCACACTCCTTTTTTTTTATTTTGCAACTAGTAACATTTATACTTACCCACACACACACACACACACATAAACAATTTGTAATGATGTATTCATTTTCAGGGGAAACCTGGAAAGGATGGGCTGCAAGGAGATTTAGGCCCTAAGGTAAGCATAAAATCTTTTACAGTGGCCCCACCAGAGAAATGCAAGGGAGTTTTTGGTTATCAATATTATAATGTTCTTTAAAGGGGTCATGACATGGATTTTTTGTTACCTTAATATATTCCTTGAGGTTCACTTATACTGTTAGTACAAAAAACTAATATGCAGAAAAATTTTAAACATATAAAGCTAAACATATCTCAGCTCTGTCACCTCACTGGACACGTCTACATTCTGTCGCCATCGCTCACTGTTGCTTGTGTCACCGGAATTCGCCAGCTCTCCATTGAAATGAATGGGATCAAAGTGTGAACACAGTTTACATGGCTGAACGCTATTGTGCGGGGCCTATGGTGGGCTTATGTATAACTATTCGTCAATGTCTTGCTCTAGAAGCAGTCATATGCAAATGTATTTGTCCATGTGATTTCACAGATCCCACAATATCCAAACAAACCATTTTTGGAGCTTGGTTATATAAATGCTTTGTTTATTATAAGGAGTAAGTTTTAAGCTTTGAAACTGACAGGATGTTTTAATGGTACAAAGGTAAAAAAAAATTGATTTCTTTTTTCATGACCTCTTTAAATTCAATAAAATATTTTGATAGATCGATAATAAATGTTTATTATGACCACGAGTTTTGTTTTGACCTCCTAGGGAGAGCCTGGAGATGTAGGATATCCAGGAGCTATTGGGATAGCAGGGGAAATGGTATCTATCTGTCTGTTTGTAAATAAAAATTATTATTATTAATCTTTCTTTCAATTCTCTTTTACTTGAATTCATTCATCTTTTTCTTTGTGTGTTCAGGGACCAAAGGGTGACCCCGGTGCCCCTGGTGTTCCTGGAGAGGTAGTGATACTGATATCTGGCAATCTCCAGATGTTTAATCTCACTTTGCCTGTGACAGTGAAACTGTTTATTCTACTTCATTAGCTGATGAAGTAATAGTAATATCTGTCTCTTTATATTTAATAAGAAGTTAATTTATTAAGTTAATTTATTTATGAAGTGTTATTTAAATATGATTTGTATTTTAGCTCATTATAATAAATGAGATGATCAAAGGTCAAAAAGGTATGCCCGGGCCACCAGGACCTCCTGGTCTACAAGGTAGTGAAGGTTAGTAACCAAATTAATTAAAACTACTTTCATGCAAAAAAGAACCACCAACAAAACCAGCTAAATATGCCATGAAATGGTTTTATTTCTTTTGTTAATAGGCTCAAAACTTGTGACTGTAAATGCAATATTCAAACACAAAACAATTAATGTAATAATGTACTTCACTGTTCAAAAGTTTTTTTTTGAAGAAAAAGAAGGAAATAATGCTTTTATTCAGCAAGGATGCATTACATTGATCAAAAGTGGCAGTAAAGACGTATAATGTTAAAAAATTGTCAAATAAATGCTGTTCTTTTAAACACAAAAATATTAAGAAGCACAACTATTTTCAACATTGATAGTAATAAGAAATGTTTCTTGAACAGCAAATCAGCATACAAGAATGATTGTGACACTGAAGACTGGAGCAATGATGCTGAAATTTCAGCTTTACTATCACAAGAATAAATTACATTTTAAATTAAAGCTGTAAGCAGCGATGAAAGGGCCCTCGCACCCGGGCTCACCGCCACCTGTTGGCCTTAGGAAAACAGTGAACAGTGGGCTACATGCATGTAAGCGAGTAAATACAAGGGAAATATAGCAAAATCATTTCAAAGTGCCACACTTCCTGCTACCAACAGGTGATGCTTTGACTGTAACTGAATATTGCCATGTAGATGTCTTCAGGCCAAGACTGTTATCAAACGTGAAGTTTGGAGCAGATCAGACATTGTATGCCTGAGTTTCAACAACTTCCTGTTTCGTGCCATTAATCGCATACATTAGCACTTAGCCAAGTGTTTCATGATTTAACATGTTTCTAGTATGTTTGGCACTTCGTGGCATATTGAAATGTGTTTCTGAGAGTGAATTACAGTGTAAAGCATGCCATTTCCTGTTGCCAGCAGGTGGTGCTATGACTAACTGAATATTGGCATATAGATGTCTTTATGCCAGGACTCTTATCACACATGTGAAGTTTGGGGCAGATCGGACACTGTATGCCTGAGTTACAACAGCTTCATCGTTCATGGCGAAACATCAGACTTTGTCAGGCTGCCACGGACACGCCCTTCAACGAAAACTCTATATCTTCGCAATTTAACATCTCTAAGGCCTTAAGATTAGACTGACCAAATATGATGTGGTTCTGTTTAAATGTTTATGAGGAGTTAATCACAGTGTAAAACATGTCATTTCCTGTTGCCCCGCAGGTGACACTATGACTATAACTAAATATTGCCACGTAGATGTCTTCAGACCAGGACTCGTAATAAAACGTGAAGTTTGGGGCAGATCAGACATTTGTTTCATGGTGAAACATCAAATTTTATCAGGCCGCCACGGACACGCCCTTTAGTGAAAACTCTAGATCTTCGCAATTTAACATCACAAAGGCCTTTAGATTAGACTGACCAAATATGACCTTGATCTGATAAAAGCTCTAAGAGGAGTTCGTTAAAGTACAATGTCTGGAAATGGCAAAAATTACACAAATTTTGCAAAGTTAATTCAAAATATCTGATTTTGTGTTGGTTTTCAGATTTTGCTCCAAGAGACTTTTTTGTTGGTATTGGGCTGTTAGATGTGTGTACCCGAATTTCATACTTGTACGTGAAACGTAGCACGAAGAGCACTTAATTGAAATTTTGTAGGTGGCGCTATCAAGCCATTTTGCCACACCTAATTCTAAAACCCATATCAGACGTAAAATTTTCACCACTTCTGACGCGTGTGCAAAGTTTCATGAGTTTTCAAGCATGTTTAGGCCCTCAAAAATGCAATTCATTTCGGAGAAGAAGAAGAATTGGCTGAGCAATTACAATAGGGTCCTCACACCATCGGTTCTTGGGCCCTAAATATATTAGAATAGAAAACTGGTATTTAAATTATAAGAATATTTCACAATATTGCTGTTTTACTGTATTTTCAATCAAACGAATGCAGACTTGTTGAGCATAATTATGTTTTTGGGGAAAAAAAAAACTAAAAAAAAAAAACTAAATCCACCCTAAACTTTTGAATGGCAGTGTATGTAATAATAAATATTACTAATTATAATAACTAATACTAATTATTCTAATTTACTAAGCCAAAGTATATAACCAAATGTTATCTTTGATATCATTTTAAAGGTTTCAGTGGTTTTCCTGGATATCCAGGTCCTCCAGGTAAAATTGATGTATCTCTCTCTCTCTTTTGCACACACACACAAACACAAACGCTAAATTCCTCTTCGTTCAAATATGTCAGGGACGGCCATACCAGGACCTAAAGGAATACGAGGTTCCCCAGGATTTAGAGGTGTGAAAGGGGAAAAAGGTGAACCTGCACCTGACATGACAGGACCCACAGGACGTGATGGCCCACCAGGGGAACGAGGACCCCCTGGTGACCCTGGACCTCCAGGAACTCCACGTAACTGTTTTTTGTCAAAGACTGCCACCTTAAATTTATTTTATTAATCAAGCTTGACTGTTGTACATGACCGTTTAACAAGACACTGTTTGTTTGACATGACTGTTTGTGCTTCTCTCCTGCATCCCCAGAAATCAAAGGTCGCTTGGGACTAAAAGGGCTCAAGGGTGAAAAAGGCCTAACAGGCCCTGAGGGTCTGCATGGAGATCCTGGAAAACCAGGTGAGATTAACTCTTTTCATGGTGTACTGTATGTTAAAGGAATATTTCAGGTTCAGTGGTTAAATTAAGCTCAAGTTAAGCTTTATTTATTACCACTGAAAATAATTTAGATTAATCATTTGCAATCTCTTTCCTAGAGAAATTATTTTAAGGTAAGCATGCCACAAATGTTGTTCATATAGTTGGACCTAAAACATTCCTTTAAATAAAGTGTAGGTTACGTGAATGCCTACAGTACAACCAATAAATGTGCTAATCACATAATGCTGTTTTCCGTCATTTTAATACAGGAGAGCAAGGAGAACTTTGCAGACTGTGTGCTGCTTCTGCTGCTGACCCTGGACCTCCAGGACCACCTGGAGTTTCAGGCGAACCCGGAGAGCCAGGTGATGTCATCATTATGTTCGCCTGAACACCCTAGCAATCACATAACAATGCCTTTGCATTTGCCCAAAACACCTTAACAACTTCTATAACACCCTAGCAATCACCAAGAATGAGCTTCACAAATAGGAACCCTACTATGGTGCATCCATATTGGTGGATCTCTGCTTTAAAGCACTTTCTGTTTCAGTCATTTGGGTTGGTTTTAATAACAGACCTTAAATTCAAATTATTTGTGCAGGTCTTGGAGGAGTTCAAGGCAATAAAGGATCCCGAGGCTTCAAAGGTCCAGAGGGTCCACCAGGTCCTCCGGTCAGTTTCGCTGCATACTGCCACTAAACCCAATCATCATCCTCATACAGTAACTCAGCAAAAACTATTATTTGTCCACTCCAATTATTCAGTTGGTATTGCAAATAAAGGTTTCATATTCTCAAGAACAGTTGTCTATGATGTGAATTATAATGTTTTCACAGGGTTCCTTAGGTCGTCTGGGATTTCCAGGGCCTCCAGGGCCCAAAGGAGACCTAGGGATGAGATCTGAGATTGGGGAGAAAGGAGATCAAGGAAACACAGGTGCAGCAGGACCATTGGGGATAAATGGACAAGATGGTATGCCAGGCACCCCTGGCTTCAAAGGACCACCAGGAGCAAAAGGAAACCCAGTTAGTACTTGGAACTTGTTGTAACCGTAAACTCTTAGATAACGACTATAACCTTGGTCTAAATTTGTATAGCCAATTTTAAAGCCACAAGTATGGATGCTGGCAGAGCTTAAAACTGACTTTTTCCAGAGTCCTCTAGGGCCTAAGGGCAACCAAGGAGATCCAGGGATTTGTGGGGAACCTGGCTACAGAGGTCCAATGGGCAGCCAAGGGTCAATGGGTGTCGGACAACTAGGGGCACCTGGAGAAAAAGGAAGTTTGGGAGTTGTGGGCCGGCAAGGAAATCCTGGAGAACCAGGTATGAACTGATGTAATGTATGTTTAAATATGGGTTGTTACTGAATGGTTTAACCTCAGGAACTATGCAGGGGGTGTTGAGTAGCCTAAAGCTCACAACAAGCTTCATCTAACTCTAGCTAGTAGACAAATTGTTAAAGCCCATCATCAGTGAGTTGGAATACAAATACAAAGCAGACACAGGCCTTCAAACAGTAGTAAAACCCAGTAGCGGGTCACCACTAGTGGTATGGAGGAGAAATTACAGGCTTAAATATTACAGTTGCATCCCACAGGTGAGAAAGGATCTCCAGGACCAGTACAAATGACACCTGGAGACCCGGGTGAGCCTGGATTTCCTGGTCCTCCTGGTCTACCAGGACCTCCAGGTAAGCAGAGGGGATAAAAGACTTGGACAAATAGACTGAGAACAGGATGTAGAATGGATAACCATGCATTAATGTACTGTATGTTTTAGGTAATGAAGGTTGTGCTGGGGTTCAAGGATTCCTGGGATTATGCGGGTTAAAAGGAGAGAAAGGACTGTCAATGCCAGGAGTTCCTGGATTTACTGGTCCCAAAGGTGGGTGAGAAACTTCAAGAAATAAAATAAGCCTACATAACAGCAAAGTTTGTTTCTGCTAATCTTACAAACTGCATTCATTAGTTTCAAATTAGATTCAAAATTATGTTTTTGCATCCGGTTTTTCCTTGGCTGTGTCTTCAAATGGTTGCACTCCTCTCTGATCTCAAATTTTTCTCATTGTTGCAGGTGATAAGGGTGCAAAAGGAAAGCCAGGTCCACCTGGTTATGGAAGTGTAGGCTGCCCTGGCCCTCCAGGACCACCGGGAATACCAGGCCTAAAGGTCAGAGACTTATATAGTGCCCAATTGTATGGACCAGTTTAATCATGTTTTATAGTGTTTTCTTGTTCTTTTTGGAGCTTGACAGTCCTGGTCACTATATGCTTTTGTTGTTGTTGCTTAAATGATGACAGAACTTTGCATCAAAGTGTTTGACATAAAGTTTCCATCATTCAGCAGTGAAATTAGCAAAAACTCATTTAATTGAGATGACATGAGTACAGTTGTGTTTTATTGAATAAGAATAAATTTAAATTCCATCCACAGGGTGAAATAACATTTGGCTCCCCAGGGCCCAAGGGTCGGCAAGGCCTGCCAGGAGATGAAGGGTGCCTTGGGCTACCAGGAGTCTCTGGCCCTCCTGGATTATCAGGATATCCAGGTCGAAGGGGAAGGGATGGACCACCAGGAGACTGTGGTTGGTGGATTCCGTGCCAATGCACTTAATTACACAAGCACAATTCTTCCCTAAAGAATATATAATATATACACACACACACAAAATTATATATACAGTCTTTTCTATGTCCATTCCTTGCTCTCTCCATCTCTCACATGCAGACTGTTCACACAGGTGCACAGGGTCTTGATGGTTTGCCAGGAGAGGCTGGTGTTCCAGGATGCTGTTCGCCGGGAGTTAAAGGTGACGAAGGACCCTCAGGCATCAGAGGACTAGATGGACCCACTGGTAAGAAAAACCCACATTTGATGGCAAAAGTCACTACCAAGATACCAATTTGTTCAAATCACCACAATGGTGTCCACTGTATTGTCTTTAGGGCTGCAAGGGCTGAAGGGTCCACAAGGTGAAATTGGACCATGTGGACAGGGTTTACCTGGTATAGCAGGTGTGGCTGGGATACCTGGGAAATTTGGACAAACTGGTTTGGTTGGTATCCGGGGACCAAAGGGTTTCCAAGGTCGGGATGGTCCTCCAGGCTTTCCAGGTACTCAACATCCAAGTTTTTGGAACTTGGAGACTGGTCAAACAATTAATGACCAGATATTATTTACCAAAACACAGCAACCAGTTTAAGCTTTTTCTAACTGCTTTGATGTGTTTCAGGTACACAGGGAGATCAGGGGATTCCTGGAATGTCTGGTCCACCTGGAGTAGATGGAAATCCTGGACCACCAGGGTTCCAGGGACCTAAAGGTTCAAACATACACACATACAAATCTAGCAATGATTTGAAGGCGCATTTTCTTTTATATTAGTGAAATTGGTCATATTATAATGATGGTTATGGACTCTCATCAGGTTTAATGGGTAGGAATGGAGTGCCTGGTGACAAAGGAAAACCCGGGCAACCAGGAGACCCTGGGACCTGTGGTCCAAAGGGACTGGCATCAAATGTTATGTGTCCAGGGGATCCCGGTGACCCTGGCCTACCAGGTGACCCTTTCAACATCTGGTTTCCACTTCTGTTAAATATGCAAGCTATTATATCTATACATTCAGTTTGCCTGTTCCTCAATACGTTTTCTGTAACCTCAACCCTATTGATGGAACTGCAACACTTCTCATTATATTTAACATCCTCTATGTGTTTTAGGTCTTCTTGGTCTACCTGGTTCTAAAGGGGAATTAGGATTCCCAGGCAATTATGGAGAAAATGGGAAGAACGGAGTTCCAGGATGTCCTGGTCCACCAGGTATAGATGCTGAAATCCAAAACCTTGCTGTCCACATTAGAACATAGTCCATATGTACAAACCTTGTTTTTTGTCAGGCCCTCCTGGTGACCCTGGCCAGAATGGTCTTCCAGGAAATCGGGGTCTTGATGGAAACTTTGGGGATCCAGGAGTTATGGGGTTTCCAGGCAAGTTCATACACATTCATCAATCTAACCTTTTTTTTAAGACCATGATGCTCCAGATGTCATTTCCATAAGCCATTTCACATATGCAAATGTGTTTCTGTCACAGGAGTAAAAGGCCTCAAAGGTTTACCTGGTTTTCGTGGGGAGACTGGGGCTCCTGGTGACCCAGGGACAAATGGACCAAAAGGGATCAGAGGTGAACCCAGCCCTCCTGGGCCAGGACTTCCAGGACTACCTGGTGAGAAGGTATCAATTTCTATAATTCATTTCTCATTGTTGAAAAAAGTAGCACTTGCCTTCTAAGGCAGCTGTAACAAACTACCCACTCTCATGCTTTCTTTTTCTTATTCTGTCAGGGTGAGCCAGGCCGTCCAGGGGTTGGAGGGGAAAAGGGTGACAAAGGTATATGTGGGCCAAATGGGCTCCCAGGTTTTCCAGGGTTTCCTGGGGAAATTGGCGAAACTGGAGTACCAGGAGTTCCAGGTATTCATTTATAAAATTTAATCCTTTTAATTAAAAACTCACAGAAATATTTTTGATTATATCATTTCCAAAAAAAAGTATTTTCATCCCATCACATTATCCTGTTATCCAATGTAACATTGTCAGGACCTCCAGGAGCTCCTGGTGATGAGGGTTTAGATGGGTTTCCAGGTCCACCTGGACGTGAAGGGCCCTGTGGTCCACCAGGTACGATCCTATTCTAGCATTAAATGATCCCCTTCTGTTACATGTATTGTATCTTGACTTGTAATGTAAAATGTAAAATGTAACTTACATGTAACCAACACCAAGAATACATATTCTGTAAAACATGAAGAATTCACAACACTGGTTTATTGTCTTTTCCAGTGATGTATCTCTATGTTTATTAAGGTGTTCCTGGTTCTGCTGGAGCTCCCGGTCCACAAGGACATCGGGGAGAAATAGGCAGAGATGGCATTCCAGGATCAGCTGGAGATAAAGGAGATAGAGGGTGTAAGATGTCACACACAAACACACACGTTCACATGAAGGAATATTATTATTAATCATTCTTGATTTTGTTGTTTTAGACACTACAAATGGGGATCCTGGCCCACCTGGTGTCAACGGTGAGAAAGGTAAGTCCATGCTTGGAAAGCCTACCCTTCTAACATGCTGATTTTAATCAGTTAACCATGCTTACACTTTATGTGCATGTTTAATTTCAGGTACTAAAGGCTGTTCTGGACCCCCAGGGCCATGCGGGCCACCAGGTCCCTGTGGTCCGGCTGGAGATATTGGTCCCCCCGGCAAACCCGGAGAAATAGGGCCACCCGGGTTCCCAGGTCCTCCTGGTGTCTGTATCAATGGCCCAAAAGGGGAGCAAGGACCTAATGGACTACCTGGCCCACGAGGTGATTAGTCATCTTTGATTATTAGTGGTGCTTGCAAATTACTATTGATAATACTTAGGGTCAACATTTTTTAAAATCCTTTGCCCCATTATACTTGCTATGGACATGAATGATACCTCACAATGTGAAGCTTGTTGAGGAGAGGTGTACTATTGCTTTTCTACGTGGTGAGACTTACCTGGTGGAGACTTACCCTGATAATAATGCTTACCCCGTATAATGCTATTTCATGTATTCTGACTTAATTACACTGCTATACATGGCCAAAGTTTCAAAACACGAGTTGGACGTATGACGGAGTATTTGTTTGCCAAAAATACTCTTCCATATCCTCATAAACTTCAAGATCTTTTTTTCGAGTATGGGCCTGTGTGACGTCAAGAAGGTCGGAATTCCTTGTACAGGCACTTCTCCCAGAAGAACGCGTGCGCACACGTCGACCAGAGCAAGAGCACACCCATCAACGTGCATTCGGCTTTACGGAATTCGTCAGCAGCGTTGCACAGGTCACAGGACTTCAGGTCACTGAAAATGTCACCAAAGAAGTGTGTTTTTGGTTGTGAGGGAAAGATAATCTTGCTTCTCAAAGAGCCCAGCATTAAGGGGAGATGAGAGTTTTCTGCTCACGCATTACATTGATGCGCTCTCGATATTTGTTATTAAAATAACCATAGAAACTGATAGTTGCAATTACTTTTTTATTGGTTAAAATGAATGGAGAATATCTCATGTTTTTCCGTGAGTGCTCGAGCCCTCAGGATCGGCGTTTATGATGGTTTTAGAAACAAGGCCCAGTTCTACCCCAGCTAACAAAAATATGTTCTTAGAATGTTTTGCTAACATTCCCATTAAGTTTTTTAAACTTTGAAAACGTCCAGTTTTTTTTAATGTATTAAGAATGTTTTTTTCTTGGTTTATGTGAATGTTAGAGGAACATTCCATTCTATAATTTTGGAACACTCTGAATGGATGGCCAGTCCATCACCGGACTCACACACAGACACTTGAGTATTGCTAACTTCCATCGGCTTCATGTCTTTGAACTGGAAAATGGAAACTGGAGTACCTGGAGGAAACCCACACTGACACACAGAGAACCTGCAAACTCCTGGCTTAGCCGGGACTCAAACCGGGGACCTTCTGGTTGTGAGGTGATAATGCATTGAGCCACTGAACTGCCCAGTTTATATTTATATATAATTCAAGTGAAAAAAATAGATAAAATGTGAGTAAAAGGATGTTATGAGAATGTTATCCTAAGAATGTTTTCTCTCAACATTATGAGAACATAAGTCAAGTTAAAATAACATCATAAAGATGTTACAAGGACGTTGTTATAAGAACGTTCCCTTTCAAAAGGGAACTCGCTCTGCGTTTGAAACGCTATGGGGAACGTCACACGTGAGCCGGTGTCTAAAAGCCAAGTATCAAAAAACTCCAATCCTATTGGCCGGCGACAGCCTATGACGTCATATGGCACGACCCGGAAGTATATAAGGAGCACCTGGAGAAACAGTCAGTATCTCTTCGTCTTTCGGGACTGTTCTGTCTGATCGCTATTGTATCAACTCCGGTAAGGGAATCTATATATTGCCTTACAAACGTTCAAGAGAGTGTGTTCATCTGTGTCCCTGGTTTTGACACTTGATATGCACATTTCTGGGCGTTTTCTGTCTGGGAGAGAAGCGCATAGACTGTGCTTAAGGGCGCTGTCTGTGTGCATTTCTGTTATTTACTGTGAGCGTCTCCTTACTGAAACGCTCCGTTCTTGTTCGGCACTCTTCTCGAGGGAAGAGGTGTCCGCATCTGTGCCTGGCGATTCTGGCCCCGTTTGTGCTGAGACAAAACGGCGGCTGCAATCATGAGGCTTGCAGGTGGGCTCATTGGGAAGTTTGAGAGAGTTGTATTCGGCTTCCCCGGGGCTGATGAGGATGAGTTGTTAGATGACGATGACATCTGTGTTTGACGCCATCGCGTCCAGCAGCGAACGCTCCTCTGGCTGCTGTATATATGCGGAGCTGCTGGTGTTTTTATATATATATGTGTGTATATATATATATATATATATATATATATATATATACACGTGTGTGTGTGTGTGTGTGTGTATATATATATATATATATATATATATATATGGTATGTATGTATGTATATATGTGTATATATGTGTATATTTATATGTATGCATATATATTTTGTACATATATCATGCTCAGATGCTTCTTATGGTCAGACTGATGGCTGGGCCCATAGTGGTTATTTTTCTGTCGGCCCGCTTTTCCGGTTTGATGATGAGAGGATCTTTTAGGCTTAAAAGAACCCTAGATTCTATCCTTTCATGTAGAGAAAAAGGAGTATGAGGAATCTTCGGTCTTTGAGCCGCAGGAACGTAAGCTGGGTCTATATTTTATGTTTTAAAAGGGGACCTTGTTTTTTTTTTCCTGTATAGTTTTTTCTGAGCATGTAGTTAGTCAGGAGGCTGGTCCATCTCGAGCTGAGGCTCAGAGTCAGGGCCAGGAGTCCAGTATAGCCGCTCGGGCACCTCTCCCTTTTTCGGAGTGAGGTGCAGAGACGGCTGGACTCGAGGAGGGAGAAGCAGGTTTTAAAGAAGGTGATCGATTCCCTCTCGTTGCGAGGGTGACTTTACATCTCGCCCCTTCTTTCTCCACCTCCTGGGGTTTTTGGTTCATGCTCAGGTGCTTCTTTAACAGTCGGGCTGACGGCTGGGCCTTTGATAATATTTTCTAAGGGCCCGCCTTCTGGCTTGATAGTGAAGAAGCTCTTTTAGGCCTAAAAGAACTCTAGATTTTCCTTCTATCTGGAGAAATTATGAAGGAAGAGTCTTCGTTCTGCAGGCCGCAGGAAGGTAAGCTTGGTCTATATTTATGTTTTAAAATATGCAGACCATGTTTTTCCTGTATAGTTTTCCTGAACATATAGTCAGCAAAGTGTAAGGGGTTTTTTGGGCATAACTGGAGTGTTTATAGGTTGGCTAGAATGATACTTATTGTGCGGGCCACAAAATGGCCGCCTCTGGGCCCCCTATTGTTTGAGTAGCTTCTCATTTACTGTTTGCTAAGAGTAGTTTGAGTTAGCACTCTTTACTTCAGTGAGCATCTGTGTCTAGGTCGGCCTTCCTTGGCCGCCTGACTTTGGTTGCTATTTTGCTGTGTTATTTGGCCTTGTGGCCCACAGCTAGCGGCTTAGGCTCGGACTAGTTTAGGTGTGTTTTTATCACCCCCTTTTATTACTATCCCTTTTCAGGTTGTATAGTTACTAGTTCTGGCCTCCTCCTGAGAGTGTTGTAGGCCGTATGCTCATTTCCCCCTTTTTATATGTTAGGTGCAATGGCTGAGTTTAACAGCTAAGGTTGTAGGCTGTTATTTCAGCCTCCCTGGTGCTGTTTCTCAGGTAGTAGGCCCTTATCTTCTTTAGATAGTTTAGGCAGTGTATGCTAGGCCCCACTGTTCAGAACTTCTTCATTCTATGATTTTGTTCTCCCTGAGCCCCTTGAATTCCATTCAAGTTTGAGCTACGGTGCTAGCTTTTTAGCTCCCGTCCTCTAGGGCTCAGTTCAGATCTATGGTTCTGTTTAGTGATAAACATTTATCCTTTATGGATGGCATGTATATACAAAGCTTGTTGCTTTGGGTTCTGAGCTATTGCCCTATATGTATGTGAGCTTTACTCTAGTGCTGCCACAGGTTGGCACCTGTTCTCATAATAGTAGGCTATTTTTGGCCTCTATTTAAGAACGTGGTGTTATTGTACTCCCTGTTAGGGTTTATGTGTTTCTCTGAGTGCATCACCTGTTGGATCGCACACTCAGGTTGAGTATAGAGAGTCATGCTTTTGCTACCTCTGTTAGCTCCCTTTTTATCATTGCCACAGTAGCTATATTTCATATATCTGTTGAAGTTGTTGGCTTTGTATTGTTTAGCCTTCCTCTATCTTGCAGCTTGTGTTTATGGTGCTTTGGTTTATGGTCATGAGTTTTGCTCACGTATGTTAGCACTGCCACAGGTTTATGCTCTTGTCTGTTTTAGGTTTTAGGCTTTGTGGGCCTTCCTTAATGATGGTAGCATCTTACGGTACCCTGTTATTATTTGAGTTTCTGGTACATTGCCTGTTGGAATGTGTAGACTTAGCTCAGTTTGTGTATAGCTAGTTGCCCACAACTGTTTCTGGGTCTAGAGCTGGTCCCCTGTAGCTTGGTCCCCTTTATGACCATTAGCTGGCGCTACATGTTGCTGAAAGTAGTAGGCCGCTCCAGGCCTCCTTTTTAGTTTACATGTTGGCACAGTTGTTTTGGTCTTCTTTGTTAGAGCTATCACTGGCTGACGCCATGTGCTCTTGAGTTGAAGGCCTCTCCAGGCCTCCTTTCAGGTTGCATGTTGGCACAGCTTTGTGTGGTGGTTCTTTATATGACTCATCTCCATGGGTGAGTCGTTATTTATTCTATGACCCCTTTCTGCCATTGGCCACGCCCACCTCTGCTAAGATTAAGGCCTTAGATGAGGCCTCTCGTAGAGTACTGTGGCGGAGCTGTACTCCTCTTTTAGAGTCAAGTCAAGTCACCTTTATTTATATAGCGCTTTTTACAATACAGATTGTGTCAAAGCAGCTTAACATTGATAACTGGTATATAATTTAGGCTGCACAGCAGCTCTTAAAGAATAGTGTCAATGTCGGCAGATCAAAGCACTGTTGAATATCAAATGTCAAGTGTCCCCAACTAAGCAAGCCAAAGGCGACAGCGGCAAGGAACCCAAACTCCAACAGGTGACATCAGATGGCAAACAGGTGGCAAATAGACTTCTGTGTTAAAATGGAGAAAAAAACCTTGGGAGAAACCAGGCTTAGTCGGGGGGGCCAGTTCTCCTCTGGCGAACAGTGCTTTGTTACGATTCAGGTTGCTATCTTATGTCTGATAGGATCGCAACATTCAAAGTATTTATTCCAGTTCAGTCCAGTTGAGGATCGTATTCATCACACCGGTATGGACGGTTTGTTGAGGAGCTGTGCCACTGGCTGTTGTGTCGATGAGGCCTTCACAATGAGTTAAGGTGGTTTTACTGAGTACCTGGCCTGCTGGCTGATCTGGTCATTAAACTTTCACTGGCTGGTGCCATGTGCTTTTGGAGTTGTAGGCTCCGTCTGGGCCTCCTTTCAAATGGCATGTTGGCGCAGTTTTGTGTTGGTTTTTACATGACTCATCACCATGGATGGGTCTGGATTGCCACTAGCTGATGCCTCGTGTTTACAACTCATAGGCCTTTTTAGGCCTCCTATGTGTCATGTTGGAGTTCGGCTTTGTACTCCTCTCACTCTGAGAGTAAAAGTGCTTTTACTGAGTACGCTTTTGAGTGGCTTGCCTCTCAGGGTTAACTTTTGTGTAATAAACCGCACTGTTGTTCGGTTTTTCTGCATTTGCTGCCTTGAGTTTGGTTTTTCCTTTAGCTCTAGTTGAGCTAAGTAGTTACCTCGTAAGTAACTTGGTTCTGTTTTGCTCCTAGAACTTTAGTGGCCACTAGTCTCACGCCGCGTGTCGATAGGTAGGCCCTCGGGGCCTCCTTGGTTAATATGCTGGTGTTTGTTCTTGTATACTCCTCTCGCTGAGAGAGTTGGAGGTGCTTTACTGAGTATGCTGCTGGTTGGCCAGGGCCCCAGGTGACTTATTAACCTCCTGATGCCACGTGTTTGACTGAGGTTATAGGCACTGTTCGGGGCCTTCTTTAGTGCATGTTGGCGTATGTTGTACTCCTCTTGCTTAAAAAGTAAAAGGTTCTTTTACCGAGTACACAGCTCGTTGGATTGTGTTGGATGGATTGCTACGTGGGCACTCACATCAGCTTTATATGCTGCTACTAGGTCAAGTGGCTTCTTGCTTCCAGCAAGGTTTTTAAGGTCAAGATGTACGGCCTTATCAGGCCGCTCTTGGACTCCACTATGTGACTAGCCTCCATGATTTTGTGCCTACAGTATGGTCTATCTGTTAGGTTGAGCTTCGTACTCCCCTTTTGGGTTGTTTGTGTAATTGTGCTTAGCTCCCTAAGCTGATCATTGGTTGAAGACTTCCATGAAGCCTCCCGTTGAGATCAGCCCCCAGACTGGTTTGTGCTCCCCTTTATCAGGGCTTCTTAGCGCACAGCCTTCTTAGTGCGATTGTCAGGCACTGAGTAGATCCTAGGATTGAGCAGAGTATACTCCCCTCAATATGAGGGTTCATAGCACTCAGCTGAGTTCTGCTCTCCAGGATGCCCGTCTCTACGCGTGGGTTTTAGTTGCTTACTGCCTTCTTGCAGTCGCTCTTACCTGCTCTCTTCTCTGAAGTATGTGTTTTGAGATACTGTATTCAGACAGGGTTGGCCAAGACTAGGTTTGTCCTCCGTCAGACCAGGTCGGCCTCCCTGGTGGCATTGGGGGTGACTTCGTTCCCCTCTAGTGACTGGCCTGGGCTCCTTTCAGTTCCCTGGCCACATTCCCTTTAAGGGACCACTTTTCCTCTGAAAAGTTGGTCCCAGAAGCCTTGAGCGGCCTTGGTAGGCTTTCTACGGAAGGCCTCTTTGAGGCTCAGTTTGGGCTGTTGGCCGTAGGGAATGCTGTCACTGACAGCCTTGTGTGACCCGAGGGTGAGTTGCTGGCGTTTCCTTCGAAACTGCTTGACGTTTGTCTCAGCCATATTTTTTCAATCGCAGAGCGAGTTCCCTGTTCTCAGGGAACGTCTCAGGTTACATATGTAACCATGGTTCCCTGAGAACAGGGAACGAGACTCTGCGTTTCCATGCCATGCTTTGGGCTGCCTGCTGAACAGTCCCTCAAGACAATAAGATACTGACTGTTTCTCCTGGTGCTCCTTATATACTTCCGGGTCACGCCATATGACGTCATAGGCTGTCGCCGGCCAATAGGATTGGAGTTTTTTGATACTTGGCTTACAGACACCGGCTCACGTGTGACTTTCCCCCATAGCGTTTCAAACGCAGAGTCTCGTTCCCTGTTCTCAGGGAACCATATGTAACCTGAGAAGTTTTTGTTCAACATTATGAGAACATCAGTCAAGTACAAATAACATCATAAAAACGTTTTAGGAACAGAGTTATGAGAACGTTTTCACTCAACATTATGAGTACATCAGTCAAGTACAAATAACATCATAAAGACGGTACAAGAACGTTGTTATGAGAATGTTTTCGCTCAACATCATGAGAACATTAGTCAAGTACAAATAACATCATAAGAACGTTCCAACAATGTTGTTCTAAGAATGTTTCCTCTCACTGTTACGAGAATGTATTTTAACTATGAAAACATTGTAAGTCTGTTCCTGAAACATTATTTTAGGAATGTTTTTTCTAACATTTACATAACTTTTACATAACGTCAGTGAAAGTTATGGAAATGTTCCCTGTTAGCTGGGACGCTGGATTAACAGATCGTTTGAAACTGAAAGATGGAGCGGTCACAGCGGTAATGATCCCGGTCATAAGTAGAGGGCAGGGTTTCAAGAGCTTGTGTTAGCACATAGCGTTAGCAGCGCCGATTACTTCACGAAAACTCACTGAAAATGTCAAAAACTGTTCAGCCTTTTATGTTTAAACCAAAGTCGGACAATGATGGAGAGACTCAAGAAGAAGTGACAATATGTAGAATGCAGCAGGACATTTCTGAATGGTTAGTTGCTTAATTTATGTAGCTGATGTGGTATATCTTAAAGGGTTAGTTCACCCAAAAATGAAAATTCTGTCATTTATTACTCACCCTCATGCCGTTCCACACCCGTAAGACCTTCGTTAATCTTCGGAACGCAAATTGTGATATTTTTGTTGAAATCCGATGACTCAGTGAGGCCTGCAATGGGAGCAATGACATTTCCTCTCTCAAGATCCATAAAGGTACTAAAAACATATTTAAATCAGTTCATGTGAGTACAGTGGTTCAATATTAATATTATAAAGTGACGAGAATATTTTTGGTGCTCCAAAAAAAACAAAATAACGACTTATATAGTGATGGCCGATTTCAAAACACTGCTTCAGGAAGCTTCAGAGCATAATGAATCAGCATGTCGAATCAGTGGTTCGGAGCGCCATAGTCACGTGATTTTAGAAGTTTGGCAGTTTGACACGCGATCCGAATCATGATTCGATACGCTGATTCATTACGCTCCGAAGCTTCCTGAAGCAGTGTTTTGAAATCGGCCATCACTAAATAAGTCGTTATTTTGTTTTTTTGGCGGACCAAAAATATTCTCGTCGCTTTATAATATTAATATTGAACCACTGTACTCACATGAACTGATTTAAATATGTTTTTAGTACATTAATGGATCTTGAGAGAGGAAATGTCATTGCTGGCTATGGAGGCATCACTGAGTCATCGGATTTCAACAAAAATATCTTCATTTGTGTTCCGAAGATTAACGAAGGTCTTACGGGTGTGAAACGGCATGAGGGTGAGTAATATTTCATTTTTGGGTGAATTAACCCTTTAAAGTCATTTATTAGCATATTCTGTCATGATAATCTATAAATCGCTTGTGTGGGAACTGTTGTAAGATGCCTACAGAGCCAGAGAATATATGCTGCATGAAGATAGAACAGGTATAGTTTAGTTTAACTGAAAGTAACTTGCACTGACATATCTTAAAATATGTCAGAGCCATTGTTTTGTCTCAAGATGCATACCAATAATGTGTTTTTCTAGGGTACGTTTATAAAACCTACTTAAATACCCTAATTGAACTAAGGCCTAATCCTGGCTTAGGCTAAGCCCTGTGTCAAGGAGTCACAGCCAACACCCACCAACACCTACGCATCGTCACCGGATCACCACGCTCCACCCACTCGCTCATAGTCTCCCGAGTATTGATCACCTGCACCTGCACCGCTTCATCAAGGACTCTATAAAGACTCTCACTCCCTTCACTTCACTGTCTGGTCTCGTCTAACGTACCTGGACTCCTTACCAGTTGCTCACCTGAGTTCCCGTGTCTCCATACCTGTCGTCATCCGTCTCCTGTTCTCCATTCCACGTCGATTCCCCCTCCTGCAAAGACAAAACTCTGTTAACCATCTGCAAGAAGTGACTGTTCTGAAAGTGCTGATCTATACTCACCTGCTTCCACTGTCTGCCTGTGTTCGTGCCTCTGTCTAACAAATTTACATCTGTGTTCACTCACCTCTCTGCCTCCATCTGTGTCCTGACACCCTGTCTGTGAAACCAGCCCTTTAGGTTTCATATTAAAGTGCCCCTATTATGGCATTTGAAACGTTCCTCTTTTTGTTTTGGAAGTCCCCAACAACAGGTTTAAAAGCATGCAAGGTCAAAAAACATTTTAATTGTCTTATAATATGCATTTATTTTTACCTTATTTGCTAAACGACTCCAAAACGATTCGCTCAACGATTCATTTTACCGAACCCCTCGTTTGCGTGACGCTAAACTGCAGTGATTGGTCAGATGACTTCTGCTTGTTAACACGGAGTACAGTATATAGTGCTTGCATCACTTGCATTGTATTATAATAATGATGATGCTCTGCTCTAAAGACTCAGAGAGGAAATAAGTTGTTTTGTGTTTATGTTTGCGAACCTAGCCCACAGCTCTGTGGTAAACACCCAAACAGTCATGGTATATGCGTTAGCCCAACGCAGAAACGTATTGATAAAGCACTGCAGTTGTACACCAATGTATTGCTCTATTCTTTATCATAACTCCAAGTAATTACAACAACAAACATTTGACACATTTCTAAACAATTGCGAACGAACACATATTGCTGTTAGCTGGTTAGCTGGAGACCTACAAGCTACAGAGAATGTGGTGATTCTGGCTTGGAATTTGGACGCGGAGACGTCACTGACATGTTCGGACTGAACTGTATAAAGGTTTCAGTCCAGTAACGTTAGGCCATTGAACTGAAACTCAGAATTGTGTGGATGTTAGACACTGGATTTTAGTCCTTGCTAATTCCATATTTGTCTAGAAGATTTTTTTTTTTTTTTTTTTTACTTAGAGGACATATAGATTTGTGTTTTCAGTTGGATTGCACATCAGAACAGGTGAGTCTTTTTGTTTGGAGGCAGTTTATATCTTGGCTCCTTAAAAACTTAACTAATTTAAATTATTTTCTCTGTGAATTATAATTACATTCTTTCCTAAAAAACAGTCAGTCTGTCAAATGTGGAAACAATTATTAATCGTACTTACAGGTTGTGATTATAAAATAATCCAAATAACAGTACCAAATAACTTGGGTACTGACCAATCCTTCAATAACAACCGGCTTGCGAATCCCTCTTTGAACGCATTTAGGTTGAGGAAGCAGTCGTCAGTAAAATGATGGGAACACAGAGCACAAGGTTCAGCTCTCTCCAGTGCTGGAAAGCTTTTCTAAAATTAACACGGGTCCTAAAGCACTTGCCCAGTCATAAACCTTCATTCCAGTGATATTCTTCTGAGCTCTTTTGTATTGTCTCATCATTTCTCTTTCCGACTAACTTCTAAACAGTGAGGTTGAAAAAACGGATACCCCACCTTTAAGTTGGTTACACTTAATGTTACAAATAAATACACTGAATGTAGATTCTTCACGAAAGTTGTCATATTAATGGTTCTGGCAACATCTATAGTGCTTAGCATTCTGCTATTGTTTACTCTCAACCTGCTATTAATTACTGATCACATGTCTTCTGTTGTTTATGTGTGAATCTTTAAATACAGGTCTCAGAGGACCACGTGGGCCTCCTGGCGACCCAGGTCCAGGCCTAAAGGGAGATAAAGGCAGCATTGGGCCCAAGGGGCTTGTGGGGCCACCTGGTAGTACTGGTGATCGGGGTGTTCCTGGTGAACCAGTAAGTGGACACAAAAAGAGATAAATGCACACTCCGGTCAGCTAGATCTCTATCAATTTATTGGTGTACTGTAGGCTTTTATGAAGTTGTTTATTTTTAGATTTTTAGATTTAAGTCTGCAGAACCAGGAAGAAATATTCCATAATAATGACTGTTTGCTGAAGAACCACTATTTTCAAAAGCATTTACAGATACTATTAAAGGATTAGTTAACTTTAAAATGAAAATTACCCCAAGCTTTACTCACCCTCAAGCCATCCTAGTTGTATATGACTTTCTTCATTCTGATGAACACAATCGTAGTTATATTAATAAATATCCAAGCTTTAAAATGGCAGTGAACCGGACCAACGAGTTTGAAGCTCAAGAAAGTGCATCCATCCATCGTAAATGTACTCCACACGGCTCCGTGGGGTTAATAAAGGGGGTTAATAAAGGCCTTCTGAAGCGGAGTGATGCCGTTTGTGTAAGAAAAATGTCCATATTTAACAAGTTATAAAGAAAAATATCTAGCTTCCACTAGACCGCCTTCTGTATTCATCCTACGAACAAAAAGTGTAAAGTGAACTAATCCTTTAAGATTTGAAAATGTAAATCAGTGTTCTTTTAATATGTATACTATTATAGTATTTTTGTTATTGTTACTATTATTGTATTTTTGTTAGTTGCCAAGACAATTTTGTTTAAGTTTTTCATCTAATATTTATATTTTATTTCAGATTTATTTCAATTACCGAAAATGATTTTTAAAAGTTTGACTTTTAGTTTGAGTTTTATTTAAAAATAACAGCACTGATGTGAAACTTATTCACATATAGTGAGTTTGTTTGTTAGATCCAGACATTGGATAAACTGTAATGTTTCCAGGGGAGAGATGGATATCCTGGTTTCAAGGGTCTGAAAGGAAATATGGGGCCAAAGGGTTATGTTGGAGCAGTTGGTAAGAAATCCTAATTAAATTGGAATTTAATGAAATGTAAAGGAATCTTCAATTAACTACACAGATTGACTGGTTGATAACTATTCATTTTATTTAAAGTTTTTCTATACATGTATTATAGGCCAAAAAGGACATAATGGTCCAATTGGGCTTCCTGGATTAAAAGGTTGTAAAGGATGTACTGGACGTAAAGGTGATCTTTCATATACTGGCATACTAACATATTAAAAATAAACCCATTGCATTTTGTTGTGTCATATATATTATTTTACGAGCAAACCTGAACATTTTCCCCCTCTTTGTGATTATTTAGGGCCAAAAGGTGATGATGCTGTGCGTGAGGTCATCCATGTCCCTGGTGACCCTGGTTTGCCTGGAAAAGTTGGGGAGAAAGGAGAACCAGGAGAACGTGGACCTAAAGGATTACGAGGTCCAAAAGGTACAAGGCCACAAACACAATGCTCTAATTTTCTCTGATGTTTAATGAATTCATCTCGTATTTGCATAATTTCCTACCTTTTAGGAGCGCAAGGTCAGAAGGGAGGTACAGGTGCAGATGGAGGTGTTGGACCAAATGGGAGCCCCGGACCAAGGGGAAACACTGGCCCACAAGGACAACAAGGTAAGTCTTAAAAATGGTACCCCTAGAAGTTTGGACTTTTCTATTTAAACTATAGCAAATTGTACACTACCATACAAAATTATTTGGTTGGTAAGATTTTGTATGTTTTTGAAAGAAATCTCTTATGCTCATCAATGCTGGGTTTACAGTATTTATTTAGTAATATTGTTAAATATTATTGCTATTACAAATAACTGTTTTCTAAAATGTCATTTATTTGTGTATTGACAAAGCTGAATTTCCTTGATGAATAGAAAGTTCAAAAGAACAGCATTTATTTGCAATAGAGTTTTTTGTTGCATTATAAATGTCTTGCAATAACTGATAATTGCGATCAGTTTAAGTATCCATTAAAACTTGAGGTTCAATTTAGATGACATCCATCCAAAATTCCCAGTGAAAAAGTAAAATGCCGTCATGTAAAAACAAACCGTCTTTGCCTCCAAAGGTCCTCGTGGTTTGTCAGGCGAAGTGGGTGCCAAGGGCTCACGGGGTCCACCTGGGCAAGTGAAAAATGAGCCAAAAGATGGATTCTTTTTTACCAAGCATAGCCAGACAATGGATCTACCAGTCTGTCCTGGAGGTTCAAAACGTCTGTACTTTGGATATTCGCTTCTCTTCATCAACGGCAATAACCGCGGACATGGACAAGACCTAGGCATGAAACACAGACAGAACATTTATACGATAACACGTATACAAATGCACATAATGCAAATTGATACATTTACACACACAACAATTCTGAGCACAGAAATTCAGATTGTCACAATCTCTGTGCTTGTGTATTTAGGAACTCTGGGAAGCTGTTTGCCAGTGTTCTCCACCATGCCTTTCCTGGTCTGTAATCATAACGACACTTGTCGCTACGCCTCTCGAAATGATTACTCCTACTGGCTGTCTACAGACACACCGATGCCCGCCGATGAGGCATTAATTTCTGGTGATTCACTGGCACAGTATATCAGCAGGTAACGCAAGTCAGTTTGTATTAAACTGAAAGACAAATGTGGATAGTTAATATGATAGTAATATGAATAAAAACAGAGGAGATCAACTCTCTCTCTCTCTCTCTCTCTTCCTCAAAGGTGTGCTGTGTGTGAGGCACCAGCTAATGTAATAGCAATTCACAGCCAGACCATTTATGTCCCAAAATGTCCTACAGGATGGCTTCCACTATGGCAAGGTTACTCCTTTGTAATGGTAAGTGGCAGCCATTATTTACAAAGTATGGCAATAAAGACATCATAAGATCAGAATCATAGATTTAATCCAGTTAAATCTAGTTTAATCTAGTTTGTTAGTTTAGAGGTAACTTATATTAGTGTACTGCTAAAAGTTGACAAAATAAGCATTTAACATCTAGAATTCTTAATTAATCAAGAGAATGCCAAGAGTGTGCAAAGCAGTAATCAAAGCAAAAGGTGGCTCTTTTGAAGAATCTAAAATATAAAACATGTTTGCAGTTATTTCACACTTTTTTGTTTACTACGATTCCACATGTGTTCATTCATAGTTTTAATGTCTTCAGTGAGAATCTACAATGTAAATAGTCATGAAAATAAGGAAAAAACATTAAATGAGAGGGTGTGTATATATATATATATATATATATATATATATATACATATATATATATATACATATATATACACATATATATATATATATATATATATATATATATATATATATATATATATATATATATATATACACATATACATATATATATATATGTATATATATATATATATATATATATATATATATATATATATATATATATATATATATACACCCTCTTTTGACTGGTAGTATATATATTACTACCAGTCAAAAGTTTGGACACGGTAAGATTTTTAATGTTTTTAAAAGAAGTTTCGTCTGCTCACCAAGGGTGCATTTATTTAATTAAAAATACAGTAAAAACAGTAATATTGTGAAATATTATTACAATTTAAAATAACCGCTTTCTGTTTGAATAAATTTTATAAAGTAATTTATTCCTGTGATGGTAAAGCTGAATTTTCAGCATCATTACTCCAGTCTTCAGTGTCACATGATCCTTCAGAAATCATTCTAATATGCTGATTTGCTGCTCAAGAAACATTTATGATTATTATCAATGTTGAAAACAGTTGTGTACTTTTTTTTTCAGGAATAAATGCTGTTCTTTTAAACTTTCTATTCATCAAAAAAAATATTGCACACAAATATTTTGTACAATTGTACACAATAAATGTTTCTTGAGCAGCAGATCAGCATATTAGAATGATTTATGAAGGATCATGTGACACTGAAGACTGGAGTAATGATGCTGAAAATGATGCTTTATAAAATATATTCAAACAGAAAACAGTTATTTTAAATTGTAATAATATTTCACAATATTAGTGTTTTTACTGTACTTTTAATTAAATAAATGCAGCCTTGGTGAGCAGACGAAACTTCTTTTAAAAACATTAAAAATCTTACCGTGTCCGAACTTTTGGCTGGCAGTATGTGTGTGTGTGTGTGTGTGTGTGTATGTGTGTATGTGTGTATGTATATATATAAAATTTTTTATAAAAGTTTATAAATCAACATATAAATATGGCCTTTTAAAGGGTTAGTTCACCCAAAAATGAAAATTCTGTCATTTATTACTCACCCTCATGTCGTTCTACACCCGTAAGACCTTCGTTCATCTTCGAAACACAAATTAAGATATTGTTGATTAAATCCGATGGCAAAGCCATTCAAACTCTCAAGGTCCATAAAGGTACTAAATACATATTTGAAACAGTTCATGTGAGTTCATTGGTTCTATCTTAATATTATAAAGCGACAAGAATACTTTTTGTGCGCCAAAAAAAAACAAAATAAAGACTTTTTAACAATATCTATATGGGCCGATTTCAAAACACTGCTTTGGAGCTTTACAAATCGAATCAGTTGTTCGGAGTGCCAAAGTCACGTGATTTCAGCAGTTTAGCCATGTGATAGGAGATCCGAATCACTAATTCGAAACAAAAGATTCATAAAGCTCAGAAGCTTCATGAAGCAGTGTTTTGAAATCGGCCCATATAGATATTGTTGAAAAGTCGTTATTTTGTTTTTTTGGTGCACAAAAACAACAAAATCTCGTCGCTTTATAATATTAAGATAGAACCACTGAACCCACATGAACTGTTTCAAATATGTTTTTAGTACCTTTATGGACCTTGAGAGTTTGAATGGCATTGCTGTCTATGGAGGCCTCACAGAGCCATCGGATTTCATCAACAATATCTTAATTTGTGTTCCGAAGATGAACGAAGGTCTTGCGGGTGTAGAACAACATGAGGATGAGTAATTAATTACATTATTTTCATTTTTGGGTGAACTAACCCTTTAAAAACATTAAAAAACCTTCTAAACATTAAAAACTATTTAAAAAAAAAAATCAAAAATATGAAAAAATCTGCTACCTCTCTCTCTCTCTCTGTGCTTGTTCTGGTTTTATTTTTCCTAGCAAACGGGAGCAGGTGCAGAAGGTTCCGGACAGCCGCTGGTCTCACCTGGATCCTGTCTTGAAGAATTCCGGAAGATTCCATTCATAGAGTGTCATGGTCGTGGCACCTGTAACTTCTATCCTGATTCCTTCAGCTACTGGCTTGCATCACTTGACCCTAGCAGAATGTTCAGGTACAAGAGTCAGATTTTCACAAATTAGATTTGACTGTGCAAAGTCAATCTTCACGATTCACTGCTTAAATCATGACTGGCATAGTTTTTAAAACACTGTTATATTAAAGGATTAGTTCACTTTCAGCCATCCTAGGTGTATATGACTTTCTTGTTTCAGACGAACTCAATCAAAGTTATATTAATAATCACCCTGATGCTTTATAATGGCTGTGCATGGAAACCACCTGTAATAAAGGCCTTCTGAAGCGAAGCAATGCGTTTGTGTAAGAAAAATATCCATATATAACGTTATAAAGTAAAATAACTAGCTTCCGCCACACCGCCTTATGTATTCAACTTAGGGAAAAGTTTACTTTGTTTCGTAAGTTGAATACGGAAGGCGTAGGATGTAGCGTAAGCATTTTGAAGTATGAGAGGTGTTACACTTTCTTTGTACGTAGAATACGGAAGGCGGTCTGGCGGATGCTAGTTATTTTACATTATAACGTGTTAAATATGGATATTTTTCTTACACAAACGCATCGCTTTACTTCACTTCAGAAGGCCGTTATTAACCCCCCGTAGCCATGTGGAGTACGTTTATGATGGATGGATGCACTTTTTTGAGTTTCAAACAGGTGGTTTTCGTGCACTGCCATTATAAAGCTTGGACGCGTCAGGATATTTATTAATATAACTCCGATTGTATTCATCTGAAAGAAGAAAGTCATATACACCTAGGATGGCTTGAGGGTGAGTAAATCATGGGGTATTTTTTTATTTTAAACTGAACTAATCCTTTAAGTAAACAACATCACGAATGAACCTTTAACCTTTTCTCGTTCCTCAGTATGCCAGTCCCCAAGACAGCAAGACAGAAAGAGATTATCAGCCGCTGTCAGGTCTGTATGAAGCTGTAGTCTTAAGGACAGAGGTGACCTTGGTATGAGACTTGAACTAAAAACTTTCACTTGTCAGTTTTCCATGACTTGTGTAATGTAGGTAGAAAAAACCTGGAAAAAACTGGATATGAGTTGTCATTATGTGATTCAGTTAACGAGTGGAATGATACAGTTATGGGTGGAGCAACTGTTCATTTTTTAAAGACTTTTCAGCCAATCAGAACCTTTGGACAAGTTTAAGACTGGAATACATTACACAACTTTTGCTCAGATTTGCAGTTTAGATGAGTCAACAATAGTTGCCAAAAATTCTCCAGTCAGCACATTTTGGGCAGTCGGAGTTGACCGAAATTTCACCGAAAACTGCATAGTGTATGATGAGAACAGACTCTAATTTTTAAGCTTCACACTATGATTCCATCCAGGTGGAGGAATCATATTTTGAGCCGATTTTAAAACGCATATCGTAGTGTATGACATGTAGCTACTGAAACTGAAGCTATACTCCATCTACCAGTGTTGCTATAAAATACAATACAAATACAATAACAGAACATGCGTAACAAATATTTGACTTATCACCACCGATAAAACAACTGACTGCGGGGCTCACCTCTAACTCCTGTTGTTATCTGTAGAGTCCATACTGGCCGCGTCTACCCACCCAAGACCACTTCCAAATGCGCTAGTTTCATTTTTTCTTGCTACAACAACTGCTGTGGTCAACTCCTGCATGTCAATGTTTGTTTTAACTGTCATGCATCTTCTTGCAACAAGGCATGTTTCTGTGTGAGTTTGTTGTTCAGATGACTTGAAAGTCTGGTAGTGAATGATCCTCAGCTATTTAGTGTATGACATCCAGGTTTGCTCAAAAGTCGTGTAGTGTATTCAAGCCTTTAGTTTATTCAGAGTTTTTTAGGAACAAAAAACAAACAAAACAATGGGTTCCCTTTTAATGGAAGTTATTTGTTTTAGATTTGCTTTATTTTTAAATCCAAGGTACAGTACAAGCCCAATGTTTGTCATTGATTTCTGCTTTCTCTGTGTCCTGGCCAGCACTTATCCATGTGTTTTTCTCTCAAATTTACTCTAACTTATAATTGTGAGGTCCAATTTAGGATTTGGGGGGGACTTCAGTCCAGCTACTTTTCATTATTAAACTTTCATGCTCTAAAGTGGAACTATTTTTCATTTGTAGTTAAGTATGAATGACTTTTGTGTGTGGGAATAGCAGCTGAGCCATTAGAAAATCCTAAGAAAATGGGAACCCTGAGATAATGAGAGCGTCAGTTTTGCTGACGCTTATGGGGGAAAACTCCTGTTTCTCTGAATCCTGAAAACTGTTTTGTTCAAGTCTGGTGTTTCAGTCTGCCACAAAGGGCGGGGTTGACTGCCTATACAGTTGGTAGTCAGCCAGAATAATGTAGTAAACACAGGCGTAAATTAACACTGACATGACTGGGACGTTTGCAAAAAATAAACTGAATCCATTTTTCTCTGACGTCTGGATCCTTCAGCAGCGTATTCAAACATGTTTTTTCACAGCCAGGAATGGCACATCTGCATGGCATCGAAGTCTTATTGTAAACAGCTACTTCTTCAGACCCACTCATTGCACATCGACTGAACACATGAGGGCGTGACAACAATGCGATGACGCAAAATTAGGCGTAGTTGTCTTGCGCTGGAGGTGGTCATATGCACACGACTGGTGCTAGGTGACGTCACCTTGCCCCATAGGATCCAAACGAGCCGTATTTGGAGCTTGATTAAATAAATGCTTCGTTTATAATGGGGTGGACGTCTTCAGCTATGAAACTTGCAGGAAGTTTTAATGGTACAAAGATCAAGGAAAATTTGGTTTCTCACGTCATCACCCCTTTAAATTAACTGGGGCAGCCATATTAAATACCCACTAGAGGTCTCTGTTAAAGTTTTTAAAGTTTTTTACGCGTTTCCATAGTCAGTACCGTCCATAACAGATTTTTCATCCGAAATGCGAAAACGAAAATATGTATATGAAATAAAACAGATATTTTATGTTCTGTGAAGAGTCAACCCTTCTCCATTCGGCATATTGTTTCTGGTTTGTGCATTGTAATTCACAGAAAGTCCAGAAAGTATGTTCAGTCCATAATGCATGTGTATTTCCCTCATCTAAAACATAAAGACTGATATTTTTTTCTGATGTCTGGATTGTATTTTCAGGTTTTTTGAAAAATACAAACAGATGATTCAATATATTGGTAATGAATACATATGAGAATTAATATTTCAAGTTCAGATTGCAAATGTCATGTCCATAACACTGGAATTGCTCAGACAAGTTTATTTATTTATTTCCTAGTAGGCCTACTTTGTGAATTTAAAAATCAGAAACATAAATAAATCTTATATGACTGAACAGTTGTGATCTTTGCTTGAGATAAATGATAAATGAACGCGTGTCAGTCTTTGGTTCAGCGCAAGCCATAGAGCGAACAAATTTAGCAAATGATGATATTTGGCACTGACCATAGTAATCACACTGGTGTGATTTTATCAAACGTCATAATCTTATCTAATCCAATCTAATCTAAAAGCCTTGCTACAAGCACTGAACAGATTCGAGGGCCCCTCAATCAGCTGTATAAAAAGAGGTTTAGACCGCAGTCAGAGCCTGCTACATAATAGATAAGTATTTCCGACTGACAACACCCGTGCTTGATAAGCAGGGATGTACAGGTTGTAAAATCTGATGAAAGTGGATGGCGAGGACCAGCCGCTCCTAAGGGGCACAACAAGTCCACGGACTTGTAAGCCAGCGCTATCGCATCCACAATCCACTTGGAAAGTCTTTGCTTCGAAACCAGCAGCCCTTTAGTGCGGCTTCCGAAGCTGACAAACAGCTGCTCTGATTTCCAAAATAGGCCAGAATGCTTATTATACAGTTTGAGGGCCCTTATGGGACAGATTTGATGAAGTGCCTGTTTGTCTTCCGTGAGCAGAAGAGCTAGAAGCACTATCACCTGTGTTCTGAATGAGGTAGAAAACACTTTTGGCACATAAACTTTCCTCAGCCTAAGGACCACTGTACTGTCGTAATGACCGAACTTAAGGCAGGAGGGGTTCCACAGATAGATCTCCAACTCGTTCGACTGACACTAAAGCCAGCAGGAGGGCAGTCTTAAGCGAGAGGGACTGAAGGTTAGCTGTCTCGAGCAGCTCAAAAAGAGGGCCTCGAAGAGCCCTAAGTACTATGGAGAGGTCCCATGATGGTACCGAGCAAGGGCGGGGAGGATTCAAACTTCTAGACCCTCTGAGAAGCTTAACAACATCAGAGCTGAATTGAAGACCGCCCCCAGGAATGAAATTCAGGGAGAGAGAGGCACACGGACGCTGGGCCAACATAAGCGCACTGCTGCCTCGCTGCTCGCTGGTCGCTGGTGGCTGAGCTTCTTTTTTTGCTGAAGTGCCATTGTTCAGCTGAAGGAGAAAGATTCTGACTGACAGCGTTTCTGTACGACTTTTTGGCGGCCTGAAACACCATTTGTCTGTGCAGCTGCACAGATGTGAACCAATCAGGCTTCAGGATTCAGAGAAAACAGGAATTTTCCCCATAAGTGTCAACAAAACTGATGCAATGTGAGTGAACCGTATCGAAAGGGAACCCTTTTTTTTTCCTGGCAAGATTCAAGCATGAATTGAATAACATGCACTCAGTCAATAATAGTTTGAGCTCAGGTTGCTCATATTGAGCAAAAACTGTATATTTAATTCAGTATTTGAAATGAATAGAAACAGAAAAGTTAATCCACACTTTAGCAATGCTACTGAGAAATAGTTTAGTAATTAAAGTTGAAATACTTTAATTTTAAATGTTAACTAATACACATTAATCTCTTCCTGACTAACACTCTATATTAAATACTAAAAATACTAACTAAAAAATATTATCTTAATGTGTTACTAATTTAATAAACAAATAGTAATACAGCAAATAATTGTCAGTCTTCCAAGTTCCAAATTTGTTTTATAATATACATCCTTTAAGGAATTGCCTAAATATCTTGAATTAAAATTCAGTAGAGTATTTTGGATGTGTCTGAAGCATTATGTGCAATTGTCAGTGTAAGCAAGGCATGCTTATAATTTGACTATGATTTTCTGTCTGCTTTAGTATACAAATATGTTGCGATACATCTGCTTTGCTTTTGAAACTTTATTCAAGAAAGAATCAAAGTCTGTTTCTTAGTGTACAAAATTGTTGAATTCACATTAGTTTGTGCAAAGCTTATTTGAAATTGCTTTTGGTGCTGAGGTTTTGCAAAACATATTTATGCTTGTTCATATTTAACTCTGAGTGACTCGGAGTTAATGGTGCTATTAGTTAGATGAATGAACTGTTGAGAGAGACATTTATTATGTATTATGTGTAGTCATTATGTGAATTCACGAGACGCTCATCATAGCATTGCATTAAGGAGATTTCCTGATGACTCATATTCAATTTAGACAGGAATTGTAATTAATTATGACATGTAAAAGCTTCAATAAAAAGATCAATGAGTGTAGTCTTAAAAACACTTATACAGAAAATATGAAACTTGCCTTCATTGTATAATCTGCTTTGTTGCAGGTCTATTCCACTCAGTCAGCTATTACTTTTTTTTTCTTTTCCCTGTACTGAACTATAGAAAGTAGAATTGGCTAAAAGTGTGATTTGTGTCTATATGAATCACAAATAATGGGTTTCATAATTGCAACTATAAACATGATTGCACACATTTCGTTTTGAAGTTATTGGTCTTTTTTTTTTTTTTTTTTTGTCTGCAGTGTTTAATATCTCGAGAACTGTATAATTGAAAATGCTGTAATGTTTTTTGGTCTAAAAAAATGTGTATATATTGAATATTTCTGTAGAAAATGTGTGTGTATAGGATTACAGTCTCAGTTCTCAGTTTTAATTGGCCTAATGATACTTTTTTGTCCCCTTAATTCAAAATAATGATTGTGTTTGGACATGTTGTAACATTGCACTAATTAAATAAATAATCTTTTGGATGAAGATGTGTCTGTCTGTCTATCTATCTATAATAACCACTTTTAATCTAAGTTTTATGTAACCTGGTTTTGAGATTTGTTTGCCTTTTCTAAGTCATGACTACTTAAGTCAGAATAAGACTATATCACTTTCTTTTAACTTCTAATAGCAATTTATAGACAAATGTCCTTCTAGTGCAGAGTGACACAATTCCGAAAAAAGAAAAAGAGCGCTTTGCAGGCTAATACTAATCCTGCTATCAAAACCAATCATGAAACACTGCAAGCCTCTAATAATCTTGTGACAGAGAATCTGCATGATTACGTCAAGACAGACTTGGATGCAATTTCTGACGAATTCATGTTGTGCGAGGAGGAATTTCCTACAATTTTAGACAAGCCATGCAAATCTCCTGCCGCCAAACAACGGAAGACTGAGCGTTTTGACATTGCTGACGTTAATTTCCTTTAGAGTTAATTTAACACTTAATTTAGAGTTAATTTAACACTGCAAAATTTACTGTTTGGAGTGCAGCAGCAGCTGTCCTGCAGTTTAGCTACAACCCTGATCAAACACACTTGAATGTCTTCAGGATTACTAAAGCTATGTGAAGGAGGTGAGTTGTGTCAGAGCAAAACAACACTCATGAACGACCGTCCTTGAGCTTGTGATATGTCTCAGCTATGTAAACATTATCACTGATCTGTTAACGGCTATAATAGCAAACATACGAGTCTCCATAAACTCCTGGCATCTGAGCTACTAAGGACAGTGGTGTCATTTTATTTATGAAGGGAATATCAGGGCTCTACCGTAACATTTTTCTTTAGTAGCACTTGTGCTCCTAATAAAAAAAATTTAGGAGCACTTTCTGATCAATAACAGACATTAACTTTCCCATTACAGGGCGATATTTGCCCCTTTAAATTAATTTCCTGGGGCATTTGTACCATTATAAGAGCAATTTTTCTAATCTTATTAAATGTATGCATCATATTTAATCAATTTCTTACATAAAATAGAAAATTTTTGTTTTTAAATGTTAAACAATAAATTCAATTACAACAATAAGATCCAATCAGACTGTTACCAATCAAAAGAAATCATCAAATCCATCTTTGCACTGCAGAAGTGGCACAGAAGCTCCATCTAAAGTGGTATTATTTACACATTCACATAGACTGCTTAATGCAGCTCATTGGTAAATAATGTTGTACGAATGTTTTTAAAGAATTTTTTGAATTTAGAAATATGTTTTAAAAAAAAATAATCTTTTAAAAGTTTAATATTTTAAGGAAAAACAGTCTATATAAAGTGTAAATATGAAAATAAATGTAAACGTGAAAATAAAACCGCCAGTAGGTGGCGGTAAATCTTAATGTGCGAGTCATTCATTCAGTCGTTCAAAACGCATTCATTCAGGAATCACCGCTGCCTGGAGACACGCGCTACAGTTCTGGTGTGGCTTTGTTTGAAACTATTTTCACGAAATCGAGCAAAAACAGACAGTACTGTAGCTAAACTCTTGTCACTTAATATCAGCTTGATTACTGGACTTCAATCATATCAGTAAGTATCACATTTGCAATCACGCCATAACTCGGAGAAACAGGAGTATACTCGTGTGATATTACTTAACTTACACATATTAGGCTTGCTGAGATCGACTGTGCGGTGTTCACCAGCAACACCGGTTATATATTGCCCACCATGACAGCGGCACTGGCCCCACCGTCGTTTTGATTTTTTTTATAGTAATAATAATCATTTAGTTTAGTTAGAAAATAGACACTACAGTTACTGGTTTAGAAAGGTATAAACAGAAAATCACAACAAGTTTTTGACTTAGGCATAAGTAAAGTTGGCCGCATATTCACAGATTCGAATTTCCCGAGTCAATAACTCCTGAGCTAAACGCTGTTACTACACAAATAACACCTCTTTTCTATCGTAGTAATGTAGAGAGGCACCTACAACCCAATTTTCCTCAAAATCAGCTTTCCTCCGCGGTGGACAAAATACATAGGCTAAGTCTCTATGTGCGGACGACTGAGAGACAGATTCCAAGGGACCGTCTGCAAAGTGCAAAACCCGAAAAGCGAATACTACAAAAACAGTCAATAACTTCACTGTAATACACTGTACTGTCACCAAATTCAGCTCACACATCACTGATGTCCTGATAGTTATACTGCAACACTTATTTTGGGGAAATGTCTTTTTGTATAATTTTTATGATTTTTTTTATATGAAAATAATTCCAGAACTTGACTATTATGGAAATTATATTCAGTAGCTTCACTGTAATACACTGTACTGTCACCAAATTCAGCTCACGCATCACTGATGTCCTGATAGTTATGCTACAACACTTATTTTGGGGAAATGTCTTTTTGTGTAATCTTTATGATATTTCATAATGAAAAAAATAATTTCACTGTAATACACTGTACTGTCACCAAATGCAGTTCACACATCACTGATGTCCTGATAGTTTGTGTAGTCTCAACTTGTTTAATTAAAACAATTTAACATGATTAAATTAAAATGTGACAAGTAAATTAAGTAATTTAAACTGTATATAACAAGTAGCACATTATTTACTTCTATTTGCACATAACTGTACATCTGTAAATATCATATCTCTACATATTCGATCCTGTCTCTTTTTGCTATATCTATAGTACTCTATTGTATTGCTTACTTTTTGTTATTGATTGATATTCCATTTTTATTGCCTTTATGTGTGTACTTTTTTAACAAGCACCAAGACAAATTCCTCATGTGTGTAAACCATCAGTGTTTTATTAATGGTCCCTATCCATTTAAAGATTTGTCTTCTTTCACATTTATTTATGACCACAAATTGTGAAACTAATTTCTAACTGATCAGAAAGCTGTCAAATCTCTCATTACTTCTAAGTATATTATTAATATATACCTATTTCAAATGTCTTGTTATTTATTTATGCTCAATTTTTAAGTTTCTTTTCCACAGTGAATTCACTTCCAAGGCTGTGTATCATTGTGTCAACTGTGGCTTTAAAGTTTTATAGAAAAATGTTGATTTATAAGTATTGACACTTCTGAAATGGTATAATGATTTGTCTCTTCATGCCCTTTCGAGCCAAATTTTTGTGGTTGACCCCATGCAAGGGTCAAACAAATTGAAGGACTCAAAAATTTATTATCCAAATTTGGGTAATAAAAGATAGATTATGGAAAATAGGTGAAATATATTAATGAGGCAAAAGTAAATGATAAATCACTATAATCTTATATTTTAGAGAGTATTTCAAGATGCGTAGAAACCGACTCGGAAAGGAGGACTGGGTGGACATCAGGCGGAAGCCCGGAAAGATTGTCCACACCTTTCAAAAAGATACCACCAACTGTGGAGTCTTTGTAATGGAGGTAATTCTAAGAAACATATTAAAATTAAGATAGATGTGACAACATGCACTGTATTTTTACTGTATAAGAGACAGTACATGTGTTATGCCATCCGTACAGATGGCCAAGAGGACAGTGAAAGAATTCCCAAACATTCCACAAATGTTTGAAATTGACCCGTCACAAGAATCACTTAATAAGCAAAGAAGAGACATGGCTGAAGTCATTCTAAAAGGATCAGGTATTATTGTATTTAAAATTTCTATATACTTCCTGCAAACTTAACAGGTTGTGTGTGAGCGTCTGTGTATATACTGTATATACTATATATACAGTCAAACCCACATTTATTTGGACACCTTATACATTTTATTCATTATTAGTTTATTCACTATAGTTTAAAAAAATGTTAATAAAATATGACAAGATCTCAGAGTTAAACTGTGTCAGAAAAAATATCTTAATTATGTCAGATAACACTAAAGCAAAACAGGTTCAGGTTTTTTTTTTTTTTTTCTCCAGTTCCAAACACAGATTTCTGCTCCTTTTGTGGAAACAAGGACCTACCAAAAGCTGTGGCTGCTGTTTGGGTGAGATTTATACTTTAATTGTTTAAAACTCTACAGTAGACATTGTAGTGGATAATTTGAAAGTTGAAGTTACATGTGTTTGACAAAAGCTGATTTACACATTGAAGTTTACATCACAGTGAAATGTATATTGTTGTATATTGTTCATAATGCAAACAATAAAAATAATCAAAAAGCAAGGTTTCTCAAAATAAGTGTTGTAGTATAACTATCAGGACATCAGTGATGTGTGAGCTGAATTTGGTGACATTACAGTGTATTTCAGTGAAGTTACTGAATTTAATTTCCACAATAATCAAGTTATGGAATTATTTTCATATTTAAAAAAAATCATAAAGAATATACAAAATGACATTTCCCCAAAATAAGTGTTGTAGTATAACTATCAGGACATCAGTGATGTGTGAGCTGAATTTGGTGACAGTACAGTGTATTACAGTGAAGTTATTGACTGTTTTTGTAGTATTCGCTTTTCGGGTTTTGGACTTTGCAGACGGACCCTTGGAATCTGTCTCTCAGTCGTCCGCACATGGAGATTTATGTATTTTGTCCACTGCGGAGGAATGCTGATTTTGAGGAAAATTGGGTTGTAGCTGCTTATCTACATTACTACGATAGAAAAGAGTTGTTATTTGTGTAGTAACAGCGTTTAGCTCAGGAGTTATTGACTCGGGAAATTCGAATCTGTGAATATGCGACCAACTTACTTAAGTTTTTGACGTGAACCTTATGTTATAAAGAGGAGCGATTTTTCTACTGAATTGAAAGACTTGACTGCCATCGAGGAGGTAGATATAGAGAATGTGAAGCTGCCGTCACGCCACGTTCAGTTCTAGTCTGGGCAGTATTTTTTATTTTCTGTCGTGATTGTGAAAAATGTCGACATTGTAGGTAATTTATGCTGAATCGAGAATTGCAACAGGAGCTCACATCATCGTTCAGGGGAAAAACTGGACGGTGTAATACAATTTTCGCCTTTTCTACGTGTAAAAACACTAAGGGAAGCTGGTTGAGGAGGCGACGAGGAGACGCCATAGACTATAGCAAATCTAATAATGTCACTGATTGAACCCACTGCCTATCATTCAATAAAATAATCACATAGCTGAGTGTTTTTGAAAGTGTTGGTTTTTTTTTTTTTTTTTTGGTTTAATAATTAACATTACATTTGCGAGTATGACTCTCACTCGGCTTGTGAATGAACAAATAACTTGCATGCAGCCACTTCAAAACTGTTCACGAGCTTCTGTGGGTTTGATTTTGGTTGTCATTTGTTGAAATATATACAAAAAATAAAAATAAAATACAGTGTGTCGGTGTCTATCATAGACTGTAAAAAAAGGGTGTCTGTCCGCTTAATGCCCCTCCGGTTCTCCTCCGTGGTCATATGAGAAAGTGAATATTTACAAAGAAAACATTAAAACTACAGCTACATTTACACCCTTCCAACAAAGAAATGGCTCGACTTCTGTCAGCTTGCTGAACACATTTTTTTTTTATTTGGACATTTTCTACCATATGATGGCTGAAGCTGAAACAGCAGCACGTGCCCAGCGCATGACACTGTTTTCATGGCAACCAGATCAACATTGTAAACGGAATTCTACAAAACTGAAGTGAAAACACCAAATGATCATGCAATGGGATAAAATATCTTCTCTTCCCTGCAAATGATACCATGAAGAATGTGAATAATTAACTAAGTCAAAAACAAAAAATGTAAGGTATCCATATTAATTTCAGTATCTGCAGACGCAAAACGCTTTTAAGGTGACAACTTTTAAAGTTAAAAAACGATATAAGTTAGCCTACGTAACCGATAAAAGCTCATTGTGGTTTCTCGGTTTGATAGATTTGAGCAACCATAAACGACGCAAAACATAGGAATTTTGAGTTTGTGATAGGATTCCTATATAGAAAAATCACTGCTTGCCCTCCAGCCGCATTTCGCGTGCAGCAGTGACGTCATGTGCAAACAACCTATTGCCGCCTCCGAATTGCCTCTACTTCAAAAGTGAAAGTAAGATATGCGCACGGGCATTCATAACGGGCGTGTTTTTTTTAAATCAATTTTTGGAGGCATTTTTTCCCCAAGCCCGTTAATTTCCGACCTTGATTATGATAATCCAAATGTAGTATTTACAATTAATTTGGCTGCAAAGAAACAGCAGCATGAGACGGTCTGGTAAGTGCACTTGGCTGCGTCACACCGGTTGCAACTTGTAAACAATCTTTGGAGTGTAATCCAGAGCGCACGTCTTTTGCACTTGCTCTGCTGTGCTGACTGACGCAAAGTCTTTGAATTAAGGCATGAAAAGCAGCCAACTGCAGTACGAAACATAACTGTTGTTCAGTTTAGATGCATTTTGGGAGTTTTTATTCCGATTGTAGATCTATTCATGAGCACTGATCAGATCACTCGCACCATGTTCACCTAAATATTTTTTCACAGTCGCACGCAGTTATTTTCAGGAGCAAATGCGAGTAAAATGGGCGCACTGTACAGCCCTGAATATGTCCAGATAAATTCATATACCAGTATGTGTAAGTCATTAACACTAGAATGATTCACACGATCGTCAGTAAAACACAGGATCTGCACAGTAATTCGTTCTCAAAGATGGATCGATACCAACTGATCCAGTTCCATATATATATATATATTTCGTGATGTTTGCAAATTGTCTTCCTGAATGTGTTTACCCAGCAAGCAATTTTACGTCTAATAGCCGTCAAAACACAGCCCGGCCGTCTAGGCTAAAACGAGGCACAATTTGGGCTGTCAGTGAAAATCTAATAGACGTCTAACCATAACCCAAGAATATACTAGTCATCAATTAGACGGCTATTAGACGACTACATATTTATGTCTAATAGACGGTGAATATGGGTCTAGGCTAAAATAAGGCTGAATTTGGGCTGTCAGTGAAAATCTAATAGACGTCTAACCATAACCCAATAATAGACTAGTCATCAAATATACAGCTAATTAATAACTACATCTATACATGTAATAGACAACAAAATAATGGCTAAAGGATTCTTTTCACTTAAATATAACACATTCTCATAAATGACAGTCCATCCAAACAAATTAATTATAAAGGTTTTATTAAAAAAAAAAAAAAAAAAGAACTCAAAATAATACAAAATGATAAAAAAAATAATTAAATTTTACAAACACAATACAAATAAACATTTTTAAAAAATGGAACATTTTACAAATTATAATAAAAATATAAAACATTGACAAAAAAGTTAAATAAAAAAAGGTTAATTTATAAACAACCTGATTAATTATTGGTTCCATAAATTCCATGTTTTATGAAAAGCACTTTGAATTGCCTTGAAAATTGTTGTTGAAATGTGCTATACAAAATAAACTTGCCTTGCCAAATCAAAAACTCATATTTTCATATCATAATGATCAAAAGATTAAAAGATATATGAGGCTTTCGTAACAAATAATAGGTTGCACAGGTTTCATGTTTACCCCCTTGTACTTAGATAATTAGAGTGTTTTAGGGCACAAGGAAACACTACAGTACATGTGCATGTAGCATGTTAATCTAATCACAACATGGCTCTGAGTCTGCACTGTTACCCGCTAAAATGTCACGGTTCCTACACATGATAACACATGATGTACATAAATAATGAACGCATGTCAAAATGAAAAACACAGATACTTACAAGACCAAAACCAGGAAAGAATTTGCTTTAACATTTGCTGTTGCTTGCTCTCCAACAGTTGTAAAATGGCGGAAATGTTTATCGCGAGATCTGGAAACAGTGATCGAGAGATCTACTAACTCTCAAGTCCAGCGTTGCCAGTAGTCATGTCTCAGTAGAGCTACAGTTGCCATCTAGCGGTTAAGAATTGTAATTGTAATTTTTTATTTAACTTACAGTCATATATGTGTGGTGTGTGTGTATATATATATATATATATATATATATATATATATATATATTGTAGAATGTGTATGATTGTCTGACAGCAAAAATATGCTGTTTCAAATGTATACTTGCATTTGATGGTATATCATAAATCCCACAAGTTTTGTGGCCAAAAATTACTTAACACTATTTTGGTTACACTCATTGCTGGTCTGAATCAGGGCTATAGCCAAGCCGTAAAAATTAGACTATAGATTGCCTCGATTTCGCCGGGTGGACTACAAGCAGACTGCACATAGCCTATTCAATTCAGAGCTAAATCGTGACTACAGATAGACCATGTCATGAAATGCCACTTACATCTTGTAGATATCATGACATTGAAAACATGATGGGATATCAACCATATCATGCACTTCCTGTCCAAAAAATACAATAAATCAGGATTGGCTTTAGGTGGGCTACAAACAGCCGGTCTGACTACGAGCTAAATCGTGGCTACGCACAGCCTACGCATAGAACATATCAAAGATATGAAACCAAACACCTTGTAATCACTGTTGACTTCGCTTACATGATGGAATATCATACATCTCGCAAGTTATTTTGGCAAAAACGACATGTAACCAAATTAAAGATTATTTTGGCTAAAAGTGGGTTACTCATAGCCGGACTACAGTGAAATGACGGCTATTGCTTGCTGGGTAGTTAGCACGTTGCTAATGTACTGTTAAATGTGGCTAAAGTTACCATTGTTTCTTACTGTGTTCATGGAGACCAGAGCCATGTCGTTATTTTCATTTCATTTTCATCAACCCAAACTCGTGTAGTCTGTACAATTAATAAACGCATCTTCATTCTTATTGAGTCTCTCCAACAGTGTAGCTTTAGCCACCTTAACCGTATCACGCTATCAAAATCATTCACAATCGAATTTTAGCAAACATCCAGAAAATACATGCCATACCTCTGTTATATGCTGCATCAAGAACAGTTTAATGATCCATTTTGCGAGTTATATTAGCTGTGTTAACAGCTGTATGGACTAGGTGCACAAGATGGCGCCGGTGAGCTGCGGCGATGAGACTGTGCGCATGGTTACTTCCGCTCGTGCCCTTCTGATCTTAGCGACGCTTGCATTTGTTGCAAGAAGAAACTTAAATATGAAACTTGGCTAGATATAAGTTGTTGTTTTTTTTTTAAATTAAAGAGAAGATGGTGGTCTATCAGAGATGAAAGAAAACGTCCTTGTTATATTATTGTGTAATGTTACCTCTGTGTGGAAATTCAACGAGATCTTTGACTTTTAATCTTTCTCCTGTTGATTATGCGGTTCAGGCTCAGCGGTGATCCACAGGGATCTCTTTATCCATACAAAACACTCAAGTAGGCCTATGTAATATATATCTCCTGATTTTGTTCTGACAGCTGGGGACTAAATGGCTCAAAAACTGCCTTCTCTTTCTGCGTGGAACAACACTCGACCTTCATGAAGATCTAATGTTTGCTATTGTCAACCGAAGCATCAATCCTCAGAAGAGATAAATAAACATGGGAATATGATATGGACTCAGTGCATGCTTTAGTAACTTTATTTGTTAACATTATTATCGCTAACTGTATTATTTAGTAGCCAATGTAATTTAAATGTATAATTTTCAGTGTTTGTATTCCCCCTGTGCGTTTCTATTAATTACTGCATTTATTTAGTTCAAGTGAGACGAGTAAAGATAATCTGTTGCATAAATCATTATCTGTCTCGTCTAAGCAACACAAAACGTATTTTACTACAGGTTAAAAATAAAAAAATAAAAAACTTGCCTATATTAAACAGTTTGTGCTACAGTTAAAAATGTAAATTAATCGCAATCTTTTCACAGCCCTTGTTTTTATTTAAAAAGATAACTGATGCAAAGAAATCGTAAATGTAGTGATCATATTGATGGAGCAATTGATGTAGGTAAGTGAAAATAAATGCTCAGAATTGAGAAAATAGTATTTATGGAAATAAATTTATCACAGGGCAAACGTGTGAATGTTCACAAGGCATTTTATGCAGACAACTCTAATCATAGTTGTTTATTCACAGGCATTATTGTCATTGTATGTGTAACACTTCCCAGTGTGTAGAGAATAAATCACAAAGGGTGGTTGCATATTTAAAGTGAATTTTATTCTGTAAAACAGAGATTGAAGGTTTTAGTTGCGGCGCAAAACCATCACACACCATCACTCACGAGGTAATCTCGCTTTCAAACTCACGCGAGACTCACAGTGTCATACATTGCTTTTTAAACATGCAAATATCCTCATTTCAGCGTGAAATAATTGTAACCATATCTCTGTTCTAGTTGCTCTAAATAACATTTGTGTTATCATAAACATTTAAACACAACGCAAACTCAAATCAACGCATAGCACGGTCAATAGAACACATACACGCTTCACACTCTATGCAAACACTTCGGGAACATCCACAATAACGTCATAAGCATTCATATACAAGTCTCACACATTTCACACCAGCTTACCTGTAAAACAGAGATTGAAGGTTTTAGTTGCGGCGCAAAACCATCACACACCATCACTCACGAGGTAATCTCGCTTTCAAACTCACGCGAGACTCACGCGAGAGCACAGTGTCATAACCACTCCATGCAACATGGCCGCCACCTGCTGGCGTTCTACGAGACTAACATTTAAACACTACTGTTAAAATTATACTAATCTATGGCTCACATTACTGGAGAGCAATATTCAATCATTGTGCTACACTCTTCCCTACTAAATTTAAAATGTTTACCAACATTTCAAACTTTACTATTATTGATGACCAATCCCTGTTCCATCAAACTCTTAACAATAGTAGTGATGACTTTGATTTCAAAATACTTGAAATACACTCTACAATAGGTCAAAATAACCACTGGTTGCATAATGATATTATACTTCAGCAACAGTACACACTTATTTCGCTCGTAACACTCTTTTGTAATAGACTCACTTTTGGCCAGACAATTCTTTAGTCTACTACCCCCTTTTTTTCGTTTACTTTATAGAGTAAGTCAACAATGTTCTTAGTTGCTTATGTTTAGCAATTGAAAAATCTTTTTTTTCCACATTTACCATTGTCCATGAAAACATCTGTTTCCCTGCAAGTCCTGATTAGGTGTGTATAAACAGTGTAAGTTTAACTGGGTACCTCTAACATTGTCCAGGGTCGCCACAGTCTTTGGACTGCAGACTCTTTACTCACATTCAGTCTATCTATCGCAACTTCCACCACAGATGGCTGACCCAATGAGTCATAAGTCAGAATTTTTGGACGACGGCGTTCTCTCCTTGAATAAGAATTCACAGGTAAGGAGTCATCATCCTCACTCTCACTTAATGCTTGTTCTTCTGATACCTCTGTCTGTCCCGCAGGCATTCCAAGATCATCCTCCCTTCGCTCCTCTAGCACCTCTTCTGCTCTAACATCCTCCTCCTCAGTCCTCTGTGGCTCTCGTTCCCAGTGCTGCTCCACACTTGGCGTGAACGGCTCTGCTTCAGGGTTGAGGCAAACAGGATTCCGGCACTGACTCGAGGAAGTAGGAAACTGTAACACCAGCTCACCATCGTGAAAGTCCTCGTTCTCTGACACATCACTCTGAACTTCTGTCAAGCATTTACAGTCTTTTTTTCTTACTTTTATCTTCCTCACTTTCTCTGGTTGTGGCGTTGCTTCTGAATTCTCTAGTGGCAAACTATCACAAGGGAGAAGTAAATTCCGATGTAACACCCTCATTTTACCTCCTCCTTCAGGTACCACTTCATACACCGGACTTTCGTCAGTCCTTCTTTTGACAATCACGTACACCCTGTTTTCCCAATACGATCGGAGCTTGCCAGGTCCTCCTCTCTCAGATAGATTCCGAACTAGCACTCGTCCACCAGGCTGAAGGTCTACTCCATGAATTCTCCTGTCATACCCTGTCTTACTCCTTGAGGTTTCCCTGTCAGCAGTTCTGGAGGCAATCTCATAAGCTTGACACATACTCGCTTGCCAATTCTTCACATATTCGGCATAATCCTCATTCCCTTCTGTTGGCGGCAAGTTGAAAAGCAGGTCAATCGGCAGACGTGGGGAACGACCATAAAGCAAGTAGAAAGGGGAAAAACCTGTGACCTCACAGCGAGTACAGTTATAAGCGTGAACCATCTTTTCCAATGACTTTCTCCATTGTGTCTTTTCTGCATCTGTAAGTGTGCGCAACATAGACAGTAATGTTCTGTTAAAGCGCTCTACCTGTCCATTTCCTTGTGGGTGATAGCAGGTAGTATGAGATGCTCGCACATCACAACACTTCTGCAGCTGACACATCAACTGGTTCTCAAACTCCTTACCCATGTCATGGTGGATCTTCTCTGGGAATCCGAAACGTAAAGCAAAATCATTAAAGATCTTATCCACCACAGTCTTCGCTGATTTGTTTTTAGTAGCATAGGCCTGTGCAAAACGAGTATAATGATCTATGACCACCAGAATGTACTCATACCCTCCCTTACAGGTTTCCAGATGTAAAAAGTCTATAGACACTAACTCAAACGGTCGTGTGGTGATGATTGAAACAAGAGGAGCTCTTGTGGCCTTGTGTGGTTTCTTCCGCATTAAACACTCACACTCATTGGCAATGAACTGCTCTGTGTCACTCTGCATACGAGCCCAGTAAAACCGATCACGAATCAAATTCACAGTCCTCTCTACTCCTAAGTGTCCCATTTCTTTATGGAGCTCATTGAATACAGTCTGGTGAAACTCCTTTGGCAAAACAAGCTGATCCCTTCCACCAGCCTTTCTGTGAAGTATGCCATGCTCATTGATGTACAATTTTCGCCACTGTCTCAGAAGCAATTTCACATCCGTCGGCTCAGTTTTGAATACTTGTCTCGATGGTCTCTGATTATTAACTTTAAACTGCAGGACTCGACCGATTACAGGATCTTTCCTCTGACTTTCTAAGATTTGATTCAGTGTGAGCGGTTTGACTGATGTAAACACAGCGGCATCATTCACCATCTGAAGGGTTTGTACTTGAGTTGCCGTAACCCATGAAAGCGGGGTGTCTTTGCCTACCAACAGCCCCTGAAAAGATGCACTGATGACTTCTTGACTCACTCCTCCAGTGCACTGCTCCATGAATTGATCAATGTCCACTGGCATCCGGGACAGACCATCAGCGTCCGCGTTGCTCTTGCCAGGACGATATTTTATGGAGAAGTTGAAATCTGCCAGCTGAGCCACCCATCTATGGCCTGTGGAGTTGAGCTTGGCTGTGGAGAGAACATAAGTCAACGGATTATTATCAGTGTATACTGTAAAATGTGGAGCATGGTACAGGTAGTCTCTAAAACGTTCACATATTGCCCATTTTAATGCTAAGAATTCTAACTTCCCTGAGTGAAGGTGGTAATTCTTCTCAGGCATGGTTAGAGTTCTGGAAGCATAACCAATCACCACCAATTTACTGTTCTGCCTCTGATACAGCACGGCACCCAGCCCATCTTGCGATGCATCACAGTGCAGAATGAACGATTGGGTGAGATCTGGATAGCCCAATATTGGTGGGGTGATCAGTTTGTCAATGAGAAAGTTCAACGTCTCTTGATGGCTTTGAGTCCACTGTATCGGTGTGTTTGATGAGAGACCACCTTGGCGTCGTCGGCTGAAACATTTTCCTCTTACTCTTTTCTCCACAGGTGCTGCTCCCTCAGGAGGTGATGACAATAGCTGGTACAGGGGTTTCGCCAGTCTGGAAAAATCAGGTATGTATGCACGGTAATATGAGATGAATCCAAGCAGCTTTCGCAAATCACCTACAGTCGCTGGAACTCGATCTTTTAAGGCCTGCACGGGAGCCACTTCAGCAGGATCCATTGTATATCCGTCTCCTGACACAAGGCGTCCAAGGAATCTCACCTTCCTCTTAAAGATCTCACATTTCCGAGGGCTGAGCTTTACACCATGCTGCTGATATCTCCGTAACACAGCTCTGAGGTGACTGACATGGTCTTCAAAACTAGGGCTATGGACAAGATTATCGTCAAGGTAGGGTTGGCACACAACATCTCTAAGACCTACCAGACACTCCTCCATATTCCGTTGGAATTCGGCTGGTGCTGAACTGAGGCCGAAGGGTATCCTCACCCAATGGTATAAACCCCATGGGGTTATGAAGGCAGTCAATGGTCTGCTTTCCTTGTCCAGGAACCCCTGGTGATATGCTTTTCCCTGATCCAACACTGAAAACCAGGAACTGCCAATTAAAGAATCCAACATGTCCTGAATTCTCGGAATTGGATGTCGATCAGGTACTGATTTTCTATTCAGTTCTCTGTAATCACAACACAGTCTTAATGTCCCATCTTTCTTTCTTACACAAACCACCGGTGATGCATAGGGTGACCGGGATTTTTCAATCCATCCACGATTCAGTAAGTCTTGTAAGTACTCTTTTACTTCTTGATGTAATGGTTTTGGGACTGACACATATGTCTTTTTCACAGGTGTGGTGTCGTGAAGTGTAATGTGCAGGTTCAGTGATGGAATACAGCCGATATCATCTTCATCAAATGCGAAAGCATGACACTCCTCCCTTAACAACTGTCTCACTATCTCCTTCTGTGTTCCACTCAGATGATCAAGGGAGACTGGAGGTTCCCAATGACTAGGTTTTTGTCTCTCTGAATCACTTTTACTCAGAGTTTCCTTCCTTTTACTGTTGTCAACACTGTGCTGGTCTTTGCTGTCTATGGAATTGTCCCCGTTTATCTGTCCTGTAGCAATAGGTAAAGCAGATTTTATTACTTGAAGATGACCTAGGACTATTCGACGATCTAGGGTGACAGCATAGTTGTTAGTGTTAGCGATTGGCACTGGTACAACAGCGAATCTGTCAGCAGGAACATTAACTAATCCTTCTTCGATAGCGACCCCTTCTGGCAGTGAAGGCTCTTTGTTTGGGACTAGGAGTAGGCTTTGACCTTTAAACTGTGACCCTGTATTGACTTTAACCAATGCAGTCGTGACTTGATTAGCTGATAAATAAATTTGTCTCCTTCCTGTCTGCACGATACCTGCTTCATTTCCAGAATCTGTGGACTGAATTAACTTGATCACCAACTTTGCAGTCTTAAATGGCACAGAAAAGGCTCTACTCACTTCGCAGATGGTATCTCTCTCTGACTTGTGGCCCCTCTGTTGACTGAGAACTGCTTCAATTACGTTAAAACCAATGATAGGCTGTTCTGCTACATGTGGGTCAGTGGAAACTAATATCGGAACAAGTAATGGTGGGGTAGCACTTGAGTCTTGGCCTAAACTGAACTCCGCTTCGATCCAGCCTAAGAATGGTATGACAGTCTGGTTTACAGCTAACCCAACCAGGGTACCGGACTCCAGCAGTTCGTGGAGAGGTCTCACCGTTTGATGAGGTACATATTTTTTTCTCCATTCCTCATTGATAACACTTGCCTGTGCACCCGTATCCCACAAAACTTCCACAGGAACTCCCTCCAGCAAACAGTGAACCAGGCATTTTCTGCCAATGAGGTTTATCAGTTTCACATTTTGGTAAAGAGAAGTCTTTTTCAAGTCATTCAGCTTCACAGTATGCTTTGAGTTATCGAGGGGGGACTCTGTTTCATGGGCTACTGAGGGTCCCACCGCAGCAGCCCTTTTCCATTTCCCTGCTGTTCTCTGGGTCGCCGACAACCCCTGGAAAGGTGTCCCTCCTGTCCACAACGAAAGCAATGTTCGCACTGCTCACCAACTTGAGCTTCCTGACAGGCTCTGCATCCTCGCAGTCTGTTGACATTTACTGGTGTTACTCTGTCTGTTCTTCCTCGCCGCTTAGCTGTCTCCATTGTCTCATTCACCATCTTTTTCATTTCTAGGACTTCTGCTCTGAGCTGTTCAATCAGTTGGCCGGTGTTAGAGTCTGCCCCGTCCCGCTTGCCTTGACTTTTTTTGCTGATGGTAGCAGAGTCACCTTTAACTACAGATGCTCTGTCGTCTCTTTTGGGCTCCATACCACCTTGAAAATGTAGCTGAGGCTCAAACTGACATATACTGGTTTGTATTTCACTTAGTCTTGGCGACTTGTTCATTACAGTCTTTTTCAGTTTTTGTTGTCGCTCTTGTTCTAGGTTTGCAGCTTCATTCACTCGCTCTATCAGCTCTTCATCTTTGATTCTAGGGTTGCTCAGGTAAGGCTTGAGCTGCAGCTTCACAGCTTCACTTAGCAGTCCGGTCTCTATGGAGCGAAGGAATTTTCTTTGAATTAATTCCGGGCTAAACTGTTCATCTTCATCTTCCTCACTCAATTTCCACAGTAACTTTTCTCTGAGCTCAATTCCTCTGAATAGAAAGTTCTGGGCTGATTCTTTTGGGTCTTGTGAAATGTTCATTAATTTTTGTAACAGGTCAGATGGCGGATCAACTTTGAAATGCCCCCTCAGAATTGTCTTCAAGGTTGAAAGAGTGAGATCTCGTTTTATTTCGAGCATGTCTCTTAAATGGAGGCCTGGGCTCACCGCGCGTGTCACAGCTTCAATGATTTCTGCCTCTGAATGACCCTTCCGCAGTCCCGACTCAATCTGGTTCATGAGGCTGGTGTAGGACAGTTTCTCTCGCTGTCCTGCTTCCCCAATTTGTCCACAGATCCGAAACTCTCTCCTTAGAGTCACCTCAGGCAGCGCAGGTGGTGTAACTGTGATAGCTCTAGTCTCCTCCCTCAGCCGTTGTTCCATTGCGACAATCTCCTCCTCAAGTGTCTGACGGGCTTGAGCTTGTTCCATCTGCAGTCTTGAATACTTCTCTTTCAACATGTCCAACTCATTAGGCTCATCTGGTGTAACGTTCGATGCAGCTTCGGTTGACTGTATCAGAGAGTCTATTAGCGACAACAGATCCTCCAGACACTGAAGAAACACCTCTTTATCCTCTGTTTCTTCAATACCATCCAGTGTTTTCTCCACCAGTCTGATGAGAGCACGTCGTGTTTTGCTTTCAAAACCTCCAACTGGCTCATAACATTTTAGATGTTTACAGACTGGCACGAGGTCAGAGTTGTTCAGCTTCAGTAGAGCTACGCTGATCTGATCACGCAGCTCATCCATGCTTGCCATTTTCCACTGCTTTGTTGTCTAGATTCGTCTCTGGAGCTCACTCGTTGCAACTTGCAGCTCCTGGCTGGCTCGCCAAAATATGTAACACTTCCCAGTGTGTAGAGAATAAATCACAAAGGGTGGTTGCATATTTAAAGTGAATTTTATTCTGTAAAACAGAGATTGAAGGTTTTAGTTGCGGCGCAAAACCATCACACACCATCACTCACGAGGTAATCTCGCTTTCAAACTCACGCGAGACTCACAGTGTCATACATTGCTTTTTAAACATGCAAATATCCTCATTTCAGCGTGAAATAATTGTAACCATATCTCTGTTCTAGTTGCTCTAAATAACATTTGTGTTATCATAAACATTTAAACACAACGCAAACTCAAATCAACGCATAGCACGGTCAATAGAACACATACACGCTTCACACTCTATGCAAACACTTCGGGAACATCCACAATAACGTCATAAGCATTCATATACAAGTCTCACACATTTCACACCAGCTTACCTGTAAAACAGAGATTGAAGGTTTTAGTTGCGGCGCAAAACCATCACACACCATCACTCACGAGGTAATCTCGCTTTCAAACTCACGCGAGACTCACGCGAGAGCACAGTGTCATAACCACTCCATGCAACATGGCCGCCACCTGCTGGCGTTCTACGAGACTAACATTTAAACACTACTGTTAAAATTATACTAATCTATGGCTCACATTACTGGAGAGCAATATTCAATCATTGTGCTACATATGCGTATGCACCATGAGTTCGTTAATCTATTCTAACCCATGCATGCATGCATTACAGTCACATGTGCCATTACCTCATGTGATTGTACTGTATATCTTAGTTGTTTTAAGTGATATAACAGATTCTATAAACAACTATAAGAGAAGTGTATATGCTTACACTCACTGATCGAAAATCCAAAATGGCGGCCACGTGCAACTAGTCCATAGAGACAGAGCGACACGCGTCATAATCTGAAAACCACGCCCACGGGTGGGGAGGGGGGTCAAGTCAAGTAAAGTCACCTTTATTTATATAGCGCTTTTTACAATGCAGATTGTGTCAAAGCAGCTTTAACTGGTATATTGCAGCTCTTAAAGAATAGTGTCAATGCAGGCAGTTCAAAGCACTGTTGAATATCAAATGTCAAGTCAAATGTCAAGTGCCCCCAACTAAGCAAGCCAAAGGCGACAGCGGCAAGGAACCCAAACTCCAACAGGTGACATCAGATGGCAAACAGGTGGCAAATAGACTTCTGTGTTAAAATGGAGAAAAAAACCTTGGGAGAAGCCAGGCTTAGTCGGGGGGCCAGTTCTCCTTTGGCGAACAGTGCTTTGTTACGATTCAGGTTGCTATCATATGTTCGATAGGATCGCAACATTCAAAGTATTTATTCGAGTTCAATCCAGTTGAGGATCGTATTCATCACACCGGTATGGATGGTTTGTTGAGGAGCTGTGCCACTGGTTGTCGTGTCGATGAGGCCTTCACAATGGATGATCTAGTTGACTCAATCTCTGCTGATACTTCAGGGCTACGTTGTGGTCGTGTCAAGGCGCAGGTCCTCGGTCTCACCTGGATACGGCCCGGATCTGGCTGACTACAGTAAACCTCGGGATAAACAGAAAGGCTAATATTAGCGTAGATGCCATTCTTCTTCTGATGTAACGAGTACATCTGGTGTTATAGGAAGTGTTCCAGCTGACCTAATTAATTAACAATCCAACAGTCCCCATTGACTTTATATAGCGTGAGGCTGCCTCCTTGTCATTTCTGGCTTATAACAAAAAATAGAACAATGTCTAAAAGCTGCTATGTGACATGGTGTACAGCAAACAAGCTAAAAAACCCAGAACTAAGTTTTTATAAGCTGTCGACCCCAAAAAACGAATGTTTAAGGACACAAATGTGGATACAGGCAGTGAGACAGAGCGCAACGGGTCATATTACTATAAGAACTACATTGGAGGGGAACGTATTCGGCGACAGGTGAAATAATTCTTTGACATGGTTAAAAATAATGGTTTGTTTTTGTTTGTTTGTTTAGCATATGTTGTCGCCGATTACGTTCCCCTCCATTACGTTCCAAAGAAGGAGAAAGAAGATGTTCAACTACAGGTTATTCAGTTGTGTCAGCGACTCCTGCCAGAGGACAAGGACAAACTTCCGAATGCCATTGATATTGTACACCGGCTTGGTCGTAAGCAACGGAACGAAACCAGAGGAATTATTGTTCAATTTGCCTCCCGGTTCTTTCGCAACGCTGTGCATGGCGTGCAGCAAAGGAGTCTACTTTTCTCAGGGAAAATGGCCTGAAAATATCTGAGGACTTATCTCCAGCAGATAAAGAGAGGAGGAACAAATTATGGCCGGCAGTGGAAAAAGCAAGACAAAATAACAAGCATGCTTACTTTATTGGAGGTAGGGCGTTTGTAGAAGGAATCGAAATATTCCCTCCAGCCTGAAACTTCATGCATCTGACCTGGATATACATGAAACTTGTCTCACTATGTACTGAAACAGTGGGCTAACGAGAATCTATTTAATTTCGATTTTTCGATAATTTTATTTTATTTACACTTCTACACTTCTTGTACTTCGGGCACACCACAAGGTGTCACTGTGGCCTCAACGCTTCGCTTTCGCCTACTCTGAGCTCGATTGCTATGTCTGAGGTAAACCATGCCCTCCTCATTACCCTATGGACAAAGAAATGTAAAAATACATAAGTGTAAAAATAAAGAAATGTAGAAATAAAGAAATGTAGAAATGAATAAATGTGGAAATGAACAAATATGGAAATAAATAAATAAAAATTTAAATATCGGAATAAATGTATAAATAAATAAAAGGAAAAATAAATAAATGTGGAAAAAAATAACTATATACAATATACAAAAAATGTAGCCTATACATTTTTTTTTTTTTTTTTTTGCTTTTCTATGTATATTTATTTATTTATATATATATATATATATTTATTTTTGCTTTTTTACATTTCTTTGTATATTTATTTATGTATGTATTTATTTTTAATTTTGGCAGACTTGGGATTCCATACTTAGCACCCAGGGAAAAACATGAGATATTCTCCATTCATTTTAACAAATAAAAAACGACTGCAGCTTTCAGACGCGACGTTCTTTTCATTTTTATAGTTCACACTTGAGGCAGTTACTATGGCAGTTTTAAAGACGCATGTCGAGTGCTCATTAATGTTATACATTAACACGAGAGCGCATCAATATAATGTGCAGAACGAATCTCTCCACAAAACTCGCGTGCTCTCAAATATAGTGTACTCAAGGCTCTACTCTGGCTCAGATTACGTGTGCGCGGTTCGGCTGTGGGCACCAACCGACAGAAACATAAATCGGCGCCTAATATTTGAATGTCGTTTAAATCATATCAGTTGATGGATGCTGCCACCGCAGCCAAAGCGCGAAAGCACGTTTGAATTTAGCAGTAAAAGCTCTGATCTTACTGGTGTTTTTCGTACGCTTCAAAGGGTTCAAATCGATCGCCTTTCATATCTTTAATGACATTCTAACTGCATTCTACAGGCTATATCACGTAGTGAGTTGTTGCCCTGCATTATATTCATCATCAGTCAACTGTATGAAATGTCAGATGACCTATGTAGGCTTGGGGGCGGGGCAAGTGCGTTAATTGCTTAAAAAATGAACGCGTTATTAAGGGCCAAGCACCGAATGTGCGTAGGCACCTATTGTAATCGTTAGTGTTCTTCGTTATTATTCTTCCGCCATAGAAGTCTCTGGCAGCCCATAGAACCGTATGCGGGAAAGTTGTGAAATTTGGCACACTGATAGAGGTCATTCTGAAATGTGGCCATAGGAAATTTGGAGTCTCTCTTCGATTACAGATCATCTTCAGACCATGCTGGCAAAAAGTTATTAAAAGATTAACACGCAAATTAATTTAACGTAGAGCACCCCAAATTGGACTCAAGACTATATCTCTGCAATGCTTTATTATATTCAGACCAATCTTGCTACATGTCATGCCAAGCATGACCAGAGGCTACATGCTGCATTTCGGCGCAGCGCCACCTACTGGTCTGGAGATGAAAAATGCCTATTTTTGCTTATAACTTCTGAACGGTTTGTCCAGAGATCATAAAAGTGGTCTCATCAGATTCAGGGAATCGAGTGATATCCAATTTTCCCATATCAGACATTTTGGGCATCAGCCATTTTTTTGTGCTAAAATGCTGTATTTTATGAACGCATTAGCGTATCATTGTGAAACTCGGTATGGGTCATCAGCACGATGACCTGAAGGAGCCTGAGAAGTTTCAAGCCAGCACCACCTAGTGGTAAAATCAAATATTCAAATGCTTATAACTTTGGGTGTGGTTGACTTATTTTCACGGGAGTCATCTTCTTCGACTCCTGAATCCTTGCCGAGTTCAGCAATACCAAACATGCTAGGTTTTAACTTATGGTTTGTGCAAAGTGGTGATTTAGCACTTAAAAAACTTTTGTGAATATCTTTGAAACCGTTACTCCAATCGAGACGAAACCACTGTAGGAAACACAGAACCTTAGCTGGTTAACTATTTGTGTTAGCCCATATGTCAACATTTTGTAAGGAAGTGGCAAAAAAATCAAAACAAAGTCATCCATGGGTCATTTTTTAGGTTCTCATAAATGTTTATAACTCCAGAACGAAATGAGATATTTTCACCAAATTTGACACACATAAGTATGGGCTCACTCTGAGGACACATAAAAAAATCAGTGGGATTGTGCCTCTTGGTGGCGCTATAATTGAACAAAACATGAAATTGCCATTAACTACAATACAGTATTATGATATAAAATGCTATATTTTATGAATGCATTGGTGTACCATTACGAAACTCAGAATGTGGCATCGGCACCATGCTCTGAAGGTACTTAAAGGGTTTTGAGACAGCGCCTCCTTGTGGTCAAATGTTATAATGAAATTAAAAAAAATGCTAACAGCTTTATATCAATGTGTCCTATTGTAATGACACTGGTCTTAATAGATTCCGTGGGTCACTCTGAGCACATTGATGCCAATTTTGTCAAAGTCAGCAAAACTTCCTCTCCACCACTTTGATTTTCTTTAAAATCATACTTTTTCAATCTCCTCCTAGACCTTTGGTCCAGTTTTCACCCAAATCGAATTGTATTATCTTCAGACCATGCCGGCAAAACGTTATGGATTTTGTGTTGATAAACAAAACCGTTTTCGTATCAATCTCACCATACAATTTTTCTTGTTGAATATCCTGTTTCACTCAGAAATAAATCAGACTATGAAAGTAAAATGGATTCATGTTGACTTGAAGAACTTTTTCACATGGGGATGCTTGCTAAACCTGTCGTACCTTGGGTTCTGGGAGGCCGGGTCGTCCCATCTCACCATCCAACCCGTTCCATTACAGCCATCCTTCCCTTGAAGCCCAGGAAGACCACGAGGCCCCGGATGACCCTGGAAGATGACCAACATAAGGTGGTATATGTCTATATTATGTAAACACATGCATTATTACTTGCATAATTACTAATTAAACTATAATATAATATAATTTTTTTAAATAATATAAATAATGATGGCTAGTGGCGTATGTATTGTTAACTACATACTGATCAGTCGTTACATAGAATATCGGTTGCTTTTCTATTGATGAATACTGCAGACTGTCATTTACAGGCACTCCATCTAATCCATCATGGCCTTCAACTCCTCGAACACCCTATTACAAAAGAGTGCAACAGAATGAAGGTCCTTGTATTGATTTGTATGAGAATTGTGTGTGGGTGGGTACGTGTGGGTTTCTGTGTACCTGGTCTCCTGCCGGGCCAAAATCCCCAGGGAATCCTATGATTCCACGTTGACCCTTCTCGCCGCTAAGTCCTGGGATGCCAGGCAAACCTGGGGGCCCCTGGGGGCCCTGCCGACCTAAGTCACCAGGATTTCCCTGGAAAACAAGAGAAGGAGAAGAAATATAATATAATGACATTATAGTGATATTCGCTGCAACTCTAGCATGGAAAGTCCAACTTTTTGTTCAAGAAAATTATAGTTAATTTTCTATCATTTGTGACAGTATAGTGTAACTGAATCCATTCAAAATGTGTTATTTTGGTATGTACACTACCATTCAAAAGTGTAAGTTTTGTCAGAAGAAATTAATACTTTCATTCAGCACTAAATTGACAAAAAGTGTCAGTGAAGACATTTATAATGTTAAAAAGATTCCTATTTATATAAAATAAATACTTTACTTTTTTAACTTTCTATTTATCAAAGAATCCTGAAAAAATGTATTACAATTTCCACGAAAATGCAGCACAACTGTTTTCAACATTGCTAATAATAATAAAAAAAAATATTTCGTAAGCATCAAATCATCATATTAGAATGATTTCTGAAGGATCATGTGACACTGAAGACTGGAGTAATGATGCTGAAAATTCAGCTTTGATCACAGGAATAAATTACATTTTAAAGTTTATTAAAATAGAAAACAATTTAAAATTGGAATAATATTACATTATATTTTTTACTGTATTTTTGAGCAAATTAATGCAGCTTTGGTGAGCAAACGAGAATACTTTCAAAAATATAAAAAAAAAAAAAAAATCTTACTAACCCCAAACTTTTGAATGGTAGTGTGTTTTTACAAAATCACCACAAGGGTGAGACAAAACATAAAGAACATCCCACATGCACGGCACTGCTGTGTGTCACCAATTCCTGCTTGTTTTAGGCTCCAGTGTTTTTGGTCAGTGATGCTTGAGTGAGATGGTTAGTAGTTTTAAAGGAATAGTTCACCCAAAAATGAAAATTTTGTCATCATTTACTCACCCTCAAGTTGTTCCAAACCTGTATGTATTTTTTTGTTCTGCTGAACACAAAGAAAGGTATTTGGAAGAATGTTTGTAACCAAGCAGATCTCGCCCCATATTGACTACCATAGAATTTTTTCCCCCTACTATGGTAGTCAATGGGGGGCGAGATCTGCTTGGGTGAACTATCCCTTTAAGTGCTCTCAGCGTATGTGTGATTAGTGAGTAATTGTGTTGTACATATACTCGTAATGAAAGATGATTGTATGTAATTGCATTTACTATATACGTAAATACAATTCTTTGTAATGTTTTGGTTCTGATCTCCAATGCATCATGTTAGTCTAATTAAAAAAATAATATTTGTACAAAATGGATGGGGTGTAAAAAAAACAAAAACCTTTTACTGCATAAATAGTGATGACTGTTGCGTAAGAATGAATTTGTACATTTCATGAATGACTGATTATCCAAAAGAGCACTGACTGAAACAGCACACTGACGGGAACTGAGGCCGCACACACACAGACACACACACACACACACACACGCACGCACGCACGCACACACACACACACACACACACAGAAGGGAACAGCAGTGGAGAGTTTATATATACATACACACCAAAAATACTCAAAAATGTAGTGGCAAAAGCAAATATGTCAAATATTTGACTGAAAGCAGTGCACACGCACACACATCCTCTCTTCGAGCACACACTGCTATACAGCCTCCCTGAATAGGAGGAAAGAATAATGTTAATTGCAGGTTCTTCCCACAGCTGGTTTGTGACAGTTTCAGAGCACTTTTAATTAAAATACCAGGAACAATTCTCTCTCTTTCTCTTCCCCTGGTCAATATCTTGAGCAGACAAAGCCAAAAGGTATCATCCTCTATTTATGCAAATACACACATAAACAGGGATTTATTTATTTATTTATTTATTGATGACTTTTTTGGCTTGAAAGGCACTGGATTTGACTTTAATCAAACTTAATAGCAAAGCACTGGAAGGACACGTCAATGAGAAAAAAAAAAAAAAAAAACGAACTGCAGACAAAACTAAACCAACTGTGTGTACTCAAAGCATTGCAGCTCATTTCACTCTCTACTTTGCACAATTTTATGCTGCTAGAACATATGCTTATAATCAGGTTCTATATATGTATAAGGGAACGAGTATATCTTTATAGGTTATATAATGTACACAAACGTTCAAAGATTTGAGGTCAGATAATAATAGTTTTTTTCAGGATGCTTTAAATTGATCAAATGCAACAGGAAAGACATTCATAATGTTAAAAAAAGATTTTGATTTTTGATTTTTGATTCAAACATTACAAACATGGCCGTTGAGTGAACAGACTTTTCTTGAAAGGGACTTTGTTAGGCGGCTTATTCCTCTAAGCAGATTACTGGTTATTACTTCACTAGGACTCACAATATGTGGATATGGTCAGAACGGAACACTAGTTTACTACATACTGCATACTTACAAATATTGTGCAAAACAGTAAACAACGTCATGGTAAAAATTTGGGGTCGGATAAATTTGTTAAATGATTTTGAAAAGTCTCTTATGCTCATTAAGACTGCATTTATTTGATCAAAAATACAGTAAACACAGTAACATTGAAATATTAGTATACATTAACAGTAAAATATTATTATTGTAAAATAACTGTTTTCTATTTTAATATATTTTGAAATGTAATTTATTCCTGTGATCAAAGCTGAATTTTCAGCATCATTACTCCAGTCTTTAGTGTCACATGATCCTTCAGAAATCATTCTAATATGCTGATTTGATGCTCAAGAAATACTTCTTGTACCATTATTAATGTCTTTACTGTCACTTATAAAATGTATAATTTTTTTTCCCCAAAAAAGTGAAAGAAATGAAGTAAAAATCTTACTGAGCCTAAATGTTTTAACAGTAGTGTGTATGTGTGGATCTATTATATTCTTTGTACCATGCACAAGGGAGATCATTAAAAACGGTATATCTGAGAAAACAGTGTTCACATTTTTGTTGTATTTAATACATATATAAATGTGTGTGACTGTACTGAAGTGAGTATGTGCTGTATTTTGACTAATTGATGAGCCCTCATCCCACTCCATTCCAGGGATTTTTGGGATATTTCCAGTCCTCCAGTCCTCCTGCACTTTGATTACAACAATGGAAGTGTTCACTATATCACCACCAACAAAATGAATGTGTGTGTTTGTATGCAAATTTGGATTTGCATACAAAGGATTAGCACACAGACTGTTAGAGTCTGATGATCAGTTATGTCAAATATTTTCAATACAGATAATGCACAGAATTCATCTGTTAGTGTGTGTGCTCTAGAAGGGTCTGTAAGCAGCTGTGCACACTCTTGTAACTGCGCTCTGAACTGTAATTGGGCCGCTGGGCTTTACGAGGCTGCCATAAATTTGTCACTCTTGTGCTAAAGACTATTATTATTTTGACTTAAGAACTTTCTGCAAGGACACATTCACTCTCTCTCTGCCAGTGTGTGTCCCAAATCTTTGTACACTTATAAAATATTATGCCAAAGATAACTACTTTCTCTGTGTGTTTTTAAAGAGTACATCTGTGCATGTAGTGCATTTGTGAAAGTGTGCAACTGCGCATTTGTGAATTTTTCTGCAAAGTGGTAAGGAACAAGAGCAGTTTTTAAACGAATGAAGTATAAACCTAAAAATTAAGTAATCATTAATTTCATGCCAGAATCTGGATGTTGTTATTCAGGCAGTTAAATATAAACATGCTGGTGGCTTAGCTAACTTGAACAAACTTTGTGTTATGAACTGTGCAGCCTAATATTTTCTCCACCATTTAAATATCAAAGAACATCTGTTTGGCATTAAAACATTTTATACACTCAAAAGTTTGGTGTCAGCAACATTTTTTTCTTTGAAAAATTAATACTAAAGAAATGAATACATTTATTCAGCAAGGACAAATTCAATTTGTCAAAAGTGACAGTAAAGACTTTAATAATGTTACAAAAGATTTCCATTTCAAATACATGGAATGATTTCAACATTGATAATAAGAAACAATATTTCTTGAGCATCAAATCAGCATATTAGAATGATTTCTGAAGGATCATGTGACACTGAAGACTGGAGTAATGATGCTGAAAATTCAGCTTTGATCACAGGAATAAATGACATTTTACAATATATTAAAATTTCACAATATTTTTACTGTAGTTTTGATCAAATAAATAGAGCCTTGGTGAGCATAAGAATATTGAGAATATTGTAATTTCAATTTAAAATATAATAAATATAAAACAACTCGGCCAATCAAAAGTGGTTAATTGTTGTTAGTCGTCAATTCTTCAGAGTTACTTTTGTACAAAGGAGGAGGATAGCTGGTTGGCTGACAACATTTGAACTGACAGCATAATAACATTGCTGAAAACTGAGTGCACACCTGAAACACACACACACACACAGACCCTGTAACATTCCATTGTAAAACTGCATTTAATCGAAGCAAAGCCTTCGTGCCTCTGAAATACTCATTAACACATTTAATCTCTTTTCTTTTCTAAGAACATTCCAAGAGCTGCATTATATCAACACCTGGATGCATCTGCTCAGGTACATGAACAGGCATGTACCACTGGCATGAAAATGGGTCAGTGTGCCAGTGTGTGTGTGAGTGAACGTGTTAAATGTTGTGCGAAAAACAGAATAAATAGGATTAAAGTGAGACTTAAAGTGCCCCTATTATGGATTTTTGTAAATTACCTTTCATGTACGGCACTGTGTGTAACATAACTCTAAGTGAATGAAAACATCCTGCAAAGTTTTAAATCTTAAAGTGCACCGTATATTAAGTTATTGTCTCTCAAAAGTAAGAGTCGACTCTGAGTCAATTAAACAAGTCATTTGTGAAACGAATCCCAAGCCGTTTCGTTGTGCCATCACAATGAAACATTAGTATATTACCAGCCCATTTATTGTGTGCGCAGACGCCAGGGAAAATTAGTTTTTTCAACAATACCACAGCAGTACAATTTTTTGTTGTGTTCCTGTCATTTTACTGACAACTGCTTCTCAAACCTTGGGGAGTTTAATGCAGGATTCACAAAATGCTTGGTCTTAAAATATGGATCAATGCCCAGTTTATTTGGACCAGCTTGCTCCTCTGAATCTCAACCTGTAAGTATGATTAATAATTGATGTTTATATTTTCTGGCGATTGTTCAAAATTCGTAGTTTTGTATGTTGTGTAACGTACACCCTAGTCTGTATGTCTCCTGCTAACCGGCTAACTCACATTTCTGTAGTTCTGCAATTCAGATGTGGGTCCAATATTGTCTAAAAATGTATCAATTAATGCAGCTTGTCTGTCTTATTACTTAGAGTAATGATCAAGGACAGAGCATGACTTTTGTTTACAAATTTAATGCATTATCAGCTATTCACGTTTGTGTTCGGCTAACGTGGGAGTTTACAACATCGCTGTGGCCCCGGTTCGCAACATAAGTGCAAAACAAACTGTTTTTTTCCTCTGCGTTTTTATTATTTTAATAGAGTGGAGCTCTATCTGTATTGTAATAGGATGTTAAGATGCTAGTCCGCACTAACTAGTTGAAGTATTCTCTCTGTAGACATTGTAATAGTAGACATTGTAGCTTCGCTTAGCATTCTGATACAGTTCCCACAGGTGCACCTACAAAGTATAACAATGACGCTGTTATCACGTCTTATAAATAACGCAAACTAAGGTGACACTTACCATAGAGAAATGTCCTACTCCAGTCGTGATTGCGAATCAGTTTCTGGTTGATCCACTACTTCAGACATTTCATTGTCGGACTCGGGCTTGAATTGATACGGTAAAATCGATGCTATCTTTTCTGTCCATACATTGTATACAATGTCTTGCGAATTGATAGCTGTCATTCAGTTTTGGCAATGGGTGCGCGGTGCACGCAGTAGACCAATCACATAGGATTGGGCCATCTGACCAATCAGAGCAGTGTAGGCTCACGGAAAGGAGGGGTTTAGAGAGACTGATTCTTTGAACTGTTTCTAACTAATCGCTTACAAAACATTGAGAACTCAGGTGAAATTAAATGTATATTATGAGAAAACGAAAGTGTTTTATGACCTTGCATGCATGTAAACCTGTTGCAGGAGACTCCCAAAACAATATTAGGAACCTTAAAATGGCATTATAGGGGCACTTTAAGCTGGGTGCACACTGTACAATTTATAATAGTACTTTATGACTGTTGCTTGTCAGACTGTACAAACATGATCCTCATGTCACACTGTGGGATGTCAGCTTTAATTTATGTCAGACTGTACAACAGTCAAGATGCGTTAAAAACGGACACGTGCATGAAAACTTGTCCGGAGTTTTACATCATCAACCCATACACGTCACACTGCAGGACTGTGCACCAAATCTTCTGACACTGCCAGAATTTCGTCTGAGGGACGAAACAGTCCTTAATCTGCTGTTGGTGAACATGTCAAACTAGCCTAGGATCAGAGGAATTTTTTTGGATTTTCAAAATTTTGCCAAAATCGTACAGTGTGCACCCAGCTTTAGATAATGAGTTTAAAGAGCTCCTGTCACATGCCTCGCCAAAAAAACAAACACACACCCTGTGTCTCAAAACCTGGCCTGGACAACTGGACAACTGTAAAGCCAGACACTAGAATCTTTTTGTGATGTCACAATGTTGCAAGGTGCTATGTGAGGTCAAAATGAAGGCATTAATGCAGTGACTATGATGTCACAAAGTCAAAATAATGTAATAGGGCCTACCCTCTCTCCTTTCGGGGGGAAACACTGGCAGACGCTGCAGTCTCGACCTCCGCACTCTTCTGTCTTGTCCCCCTAAAACACAGAAATATAGTGTCAAGAATGGAGTAAAACACATTCATACACACACAGGCTTATACACTAGCAATTCAAAATGGAAACTCACTAATTTTCTTTAAAAATAAAAATACAATATTTTGAAGCATTCATTGCTTGTGTTTTCTGTAGATTACACACTTATATAGTTGAGTGGTGTTTGCCAGTGGAAAGTGGTGTCCCAATGCTAGTGTGTTCTGGGTTGTTGCCACAGAGTTGCTATGCATTCACAAAAGTGCTCAGAATAGCTTTTAGCATGTTGCTGTTTGGTTGTGATGGTTTTCTGGGTGGTTGCTAGGAGGTTCCTTACAAGCTGTCACGTATAGTTTTGGCTTTGTGTTCATGGTTTATTTTGTTCATGCTTCATGTTTCATTGCTTTGTTTGTTTCCTGGTTTGCCATGTGCTCTGTTGTCATGTGATTCCCTTGCCCTCATGTGATCATGTCATGTGCTTCCCCAATCTCATGCGTTATGTTCTCATTAGTTGTTCTAGTCATGTGGTTATCAGTTCTGTTCTGTCATTGGTTCATTGTCTTGATTGTCCACAGGTGTTCCTTGTTTGTCATTAGTCTCTTTGTATAATTAGCCCTCATGTTTCATTGTTCTTTTGATTTAAATGTAATAACTCTACAAATAAACTAAATATTTATAGAAGCCTCTGACTGACAGACTTCATCATATAATTGATGACATTGACGCTCTTTTACATTATAAGAGAGAAATTATGTGAATAAATGACATTATATTGGTTTTCTAGCATGAAATGGACGTAAATTTCATACATCGTCTTGTGAGCCTGAGCATATCAGCTTTAACAAATATAATGAAATATTTATTTTATATTATAATTTTTTTAATTTACATATAATTATTTTATTTCAACACAAATAATTACAACCATAAATAGTTTTATTTCATGATTATTTAATAATCATGATTATTTCATGATTATTTTTGCATCATATTTGGAAATGTAATTTCTTAAATGTATTAATTTATTATAAAAGAAGTTTAAAACATCAACCATAACAAGATAAACTAAAATGAACACAACTTTTAAACTTCATACTAGGGATGTCCCAATCAGGTTTTTTGCGCCCCCGATCCAATCTGTGTCACTGAATATTGAGTATCTGCCGATTCCGAGTCCCGATCTGATACCTAGTGCTTGGTGTACATTTCAAATACATTAAAGTTATGAAAATCAATCCAGTTTATACAGCGATGTGCAGAGAGATTATCAGGGGCTCAAATGTAAAAAAAGGGGCACCTATTCAATTCCAATATGACAATTACTACAGTAATTAGTACAGTAACCGATGCAAACTGTGTAACAATTATGAATATGGGACTACTGATATACATTTCTTGTATTTTTTATGTATAAGCAGATACACAGAATACAATAAGCAGAATAATTGCAACAAAGAAGGAAAAAAAGTAGAGATAAGGTTAGAAAGCATGAAGCTTTGTCTCGGAACACCAGTCAGTCAGTCAAATCCGAAACAAGACACAACCCACAGCAACGTATTATGGCAACGACGTCTCAGGTAGTCTGAGGGCACATAAAAATAAACAGTAAATAAATTACTTTTGAACGATTCGTTAAGTGCACATCAAATAGGCTATGCTAAACAAGGAAGCACGGAACCTGCATGTGACGTGCTAGAACAGACCTCATTGGTAATTCATGATAGCACCTCAGGTTAAATAAAATTATTGTTATTGGTGCCTGCAAAGTAGGTTATACTTAGCTGGTCATAAGCACTTTAATTTGTAGGCAAAGTAAGAGCTGTGTATGATTTAGAGATGTCCCGAGCCGATCTCGATCAGTATCGGGGCTGATTAAGTTTTTTTTTTTAACTGATTGATATCGGTACTATCAGCTATCCTAAGCTCAATCCTTTATTTTACATCAGCTGTCATGCAGTAGGTGGTGATATGCAACTTCAAGTGGGTTTGCCAACTGCCATTAAAAGGAAAAAAAACTCAAATGTGTGTGTCTAGTGTGCGAGAACCAACAGTTTCCTACAATGCAAAACAGCAATTTTATTCCAGACACAATAGGCCAAGATCAGCTTAGCACCTAAAGGGTTAGTTCACCCAAAAATGAAAATTCTGTCATTAATTACTCACCCTCATGTCATTCCACACCCATAAGACCTTTGTTTATCTTCAGAACACAAATTAAAATATTTTTGTGATAAAATCCGATGGCTCAGTGAGGCCTTCATGCAAGGGCTTTATCTTGGTAATACAGTATATTGCCATTCTTGCACTGTTTATGGAAAACCAGACTAGACGTTTGATATTGAGGTCACGGGAAATCAACTGACATCCATGTGAGCTAACAAGGACAATGGCAGGAATGTAAACACAGAGATAATGAAAGAGCACAACAGAGAAAGAGAGAGAGACAGAGATAGCAGGTTCAGACTGAAATATGTGAGTACATTCAGTACAAGAGGGAAAGGATGTTATGTCTTTTTGGAGGTAGTCAGCCAGGTAAAGGAAAAGGGAGAGTGATGAACTGTGCTTGCAATCAGACACCATTCTTCACAAAGCACACTTATCGCGCACAATGTCTGCAAATACAGACGTACATCTAAAATGAGCACACGCTCCACAGAGAGACACAAAGTCACTTTTCCAAATGTTCACATTTACTGTTCCTCTCTGGTGGAATGATCTTCCCAACCCTTCCACGAACAGCTGAATCCCTTGATCGCATGGGATGCTAAAAACACATCTAATCTATGAGCACTTAACTGTGTGCTGCTGATGTTGACCCTGTTCTGTACCAGGGGTTCCCAGATTTTCCATTCCAGGCCCAACTAGACAAGTATAATCTGTCTCAAGACCCACCAAAATAATTTTAAAGCATGAATGTGGGGTGAAGGTGGGAGGCGTTAGTTCTCTTTAAAGCAGTTTTTATTTTCCTCGTCATAGTATGAATGACATATGTTTAATTTCAATACAAACTTATGGCACATTATTGAAAATTAACAGCCTATAGCAGCCAAATGGCTATGCTGAAATAATGTGAAGAACAACTGAGTAGTTTTAGTCTGCTGCCTCTGATTTACACAGACATGGAAGAACAAATTTAAGCCCTATCTTTAGTTTATATTTCTTTAAATGATTGCAACCAATTAGAATGGTCAAAAAGGTATCGAAGAACAGTCCACTAAGATGTGGGAGTCACTATCAAGCACCATTTGAAGGTGGGACGTCCTTTTCTGACACATGGTACCAGGAGCACATGGTGTGAGAAGAAGGCAAGATTATTTTCTTTAGTAATCTTATTTAAAATGACATGAACTACATAAAAAATGTGTGTGTGTGTGTGTGTGTGTGTATGAAGGTGTAAAGAAGCCTTTTGTCAGGTTTTATTTTATTTTACAAGTTCAGAAATTCAGTTTTTCTTTTCGTTGGCGATAAGGGGCATCTTTCAAGGATGTCTTGGACAATACCTCACATTGGCAATAATGTGTGACAAGAAGGGAAGATGCAGGGTTCCTGGGTGCTCAAGAACACCCAAAGTGATGTGCAAAAATTGTAACGTATACCTCTTTTTCACAGCAGAGAAGAACTGCTTTTTGAAGTTTCGTACGGAGTGAAATCTCATTACATAAAGTACATTATATGGCATGACACACTACATGATACAAACCTATGCATGTATCAAATTCAGTATATCAATGTCTTTCAAGTGTTTTTCCCTTTTTACTTTATGATTTCTTGACATTTTTGAAAAAGATTTGTGATTTTTTATTGCTCTCTGAGCATTATCTTATGATAATTTTCTCTAAGATTCTGTACCATTGTTGGACAACGCTGCCCTGAGGCAATGAAAAAATATTTTGGAGGGTGGGGAGGTCAAAAGAATTTTTATCAATAAAATGTTCCCAAATGAACCCAGAAATTATGTGGAATAATCTTTTTATCATGAGCCATCGAAATGTGTGCAGTAGAGGGTTAAAAAACATTCTGTTGCCTGAGGGCAACGCTGTGCTGTAGAGGGTTAATTATCAAAGAGAAAGAGGAAGTCAACAGTTATGTTGTTTCTGCACCATTTGGGTTGATCACATCCTGAGCAAATAGTCATCAAATGTAGAATGAGTGTGGGACAGTGGGAACTATCTCAGACAATGGGGTATGTCACAACTTCATTAAAGGGTTAGGTCATTCTCATCGCTTTGTAATATTAATATTGAACCACTGTACTCACATGAACTGATTTAAATATGTTTTTAGTACCTTTATGGATCTTGAGAGCGGAAATGTCATTGCTCCCTATGCAGGCCTCACGGAGCCATCGGATTTCAACAAAAATATCTCAATTTGCGTTCCGAAGATTAACGAAGGTCTTACGGTTGTGGAACGGCATGAGGGTGAGAAATAAATGACATTATTTTCATTTTTGGGTGAACTAACCCTTTAACATATGCCGCGTTTTTACCGCAGGAACTTTTCCACGAACTAGGGACTTTGGGGTGGTACTCGGTATGTTTCGACCACAGGAACCAGGGTCTAAATGAAGTTCTGGGTAAAAATTTCCCCCTCAGAAAATACCTACTAGTGGGGTAGTACTTTTTCAAAGTTCAGGAACTTTTGGGGGTTGGGACTTGGGTGCTGTACATGCTGATTGGTTGAGTTCACACAGCATTTTATTTCAACGACTACTTTTAAAAGTCTGTTGCGGAGTGTGCATTAAGAGTTGTTTGCTATTCGAATCAACAATGGAGTTAAAAAAAATATGACCGATGGACTGATGACAAGATTTAGGCTTCATTAAGCTTATATTAGAAGGACGAACTGGAACTGGAGAGTCACGTGCTGTCCTACGGACTTAAGCCAAGTTTACACTACAGGACTTTAAACGTCGGCAGATTGCTGTGCTGTTCAGACCACATGACTTGCTGTGGAGTCTTGAAGTCGTTGTGGTGTTCACACTACGTGACACTACATAAATTATCTGCAACAGGAGGTTACACACTACATGAGCTGACGACAACTGTCACCCAACGACTTCAAAATAGATGTTGGGAGGAAATTAGATTAAATTTTGAATTAAATTTAATTAAAATTAAAATAACTGTTTTGCACATAAGTTAAAAAAATTCTTGCTGATCTCCCAGACTTAACTAAGGTGACTGTTATTTTAGAAGATTTCCCTTTATTGTTTCCATGACGACGCCTTGTCACGTGACACACCGTGGCCAGCCGGCCACACTGTATGAAGGGTGTATTGCTTTTCTCACCATGTCATCAACTATCTGATATTCCAATTCTCAAATATGTGCAAGTGAGCGTTTTGTCATTTAAAAACCTATACAATGACCTTGATCTTAATATATAATGTGAATTCATTTATTTGTCCTGAAATACATGTGGCCGGTGAACTGGGAGAACAATAGATTGAGTGAGCTTTATAGTTACTTACACTATGTGTATCTGATGTGAATAAACGTTGGCAAATTATATTTTAATGGATTGTTATTGCTGCTTCCATAGACATCAGTGTATATTTCATTGGCTGTTACGTCGCGACACGTGACACCACAGGATGTCGAGTTGGCCGACAGCTCCAGATATTTAGCATGCTAGATTTTTGTCTGGCGTCTGCGAGGTGTCGGCGACACGTCAGCGAGCCTCTTTGATGCGTCGTTGAGTACTTGGCATTAATCTTCACAGTACTTTAGACTGCGATGGAAACGCAGACAGCAAGCGCTACATGAACTTTGTCACTGCTATGCTGCAATAAACTTCTTTATCAACATCTTCAAAGTCCTCGTCATTTTTTTCTTACATTGGTGAGCCACCCAGTGAGGGATTTCCATAAAAAAGTGGGGAAAGGTAAGAAAAAGCTGTTTTCTTTCTTTTATGCTGGTTTTTGTCAGGGAAAAAAATCTAGAAAGGAAATTTTAAGGACATAAGAGAATTTGGTTTATTCAGTATTAGCAGGAGGAGTTCTTAAGCCTAATCTGTACAATCTGTACAAGATTCTAACGGAACTGAATCAGCCCAATGCAGTGTGTTGGTAGAGTTGTATTGTTTCAGTTACTTTAGAAACAACAATTCCAAAGTGCTTAAGTTTAAAGTTTCTAAAGTAACTGAATCTTGGTGTTGGTCTCTTATAATTCTGTTAAGATAACTGAATCATCCCGACGCAGTGTGGTGGCAGAGTTGCATTAGATTTGTTGTTCCTAAGTTATTGAAACAAAGTGTTATATTTCTAACGTTACTGAAACTGAGTGGAGTTGTTATAATTCTGATGAAATTCTAAAGTAACTGATTTTACCCAATGCAGTGTGGTCACAGAACTACTATAGTGTAGTGAGTCTGACGCACAGCGACTCTGCGGAATTTAAAACAATAACCCAAAGCAGTGTGTTTTTGCCCAACGTACTGAGGCAGTGTTTTAAATTTGATAAACTGTTAAGCCCCAAGTACTGTAGCTTGGTATGTGGTACCAACGTACTGTGAAAGTGTTACATTTTTAAATATTTAGAGTAGTTGGATTTAAGATCCGATAGAGTTCATTTGTATCTGGTTAATTTGTAACAGTTATCTTAGAGCAACTAGACAACGTATAGTCATTGAAACAAGACATTGTGAACAGTTGTTGAATAATCACAGTTCAATAAAATTTTGAAAATTAAAGAAATTATCATTAAATACATTGCTAAGCACGGTTCACCTGAAATGTTTTATGGGATAGAGGAAGCAGATGACCCTTACAAGTGGGCTACGTCTCAATTAAAACATTCCCCCAAAATGCCTAAGAACAAAAAGGGAAAAATTGATAATGCGCTTCAAGCAATTATTGCTTCGTACAAAGTAACTAGAAAGAGAGTAGATGAGGTAAAAGCTGAAAATGAGTGACTCAGTGTTGGGGTAATTTCTAAAAAAAATTACCTGGCTAGTGAAATGATATGGAAAGAAGAAAAGGTCAGAATGCAGAATGAGACTGCACTTCTTAGAACTAACAATGACATGCTTAAATCATCAACATTGGCCATCAATTTGGAGGAAACGACAGCAGCTTGTGATCAAGAATGGCATAACTGAGAAAAACACCAGTAAGAATTATTAGGTGTCACGTTGTGTAACGCAGTTCCAGAAATGCCAGATTTGCTGGAAGATAGAGCTGAGGGTTGTGAAAGAGATTCTCAGTCATTCAGTATTCAAGACTCTGACTGCACAATTAGATTCCCCATGGCACCAGTTCATACTACTACAACTATGCGTGCTATTGAAGGAAGGGAAGAGCAAATTACCTCTATCATGGTCAGAGGATTTAATCCAACTGAGCTAGAAACTGTGATCAAATATATTGGGAAATTTGATCCTGCCAAACAAGATCCATTATATTTTATAAAAAACATGGAGGTATATGCTGAGATTTTTTGGTGATGCATGTGTTTTGTTAAGAATGCGCTTGCCTGACACTTTGTCTGGAGCCTTAAATCAGAAAGGACAGAACTGCCAAAGTATATTTTAGAAAGAGCTCCACCACAAAAACCTGTTTTCCAAATTGAAAAGACTGGACAATGCATAAGAGAAGCACAAAGAGATCAAACAATTTTCAAAGATTATGGACAGCAGTCTTCCTACCAAGGTGGAAAACAAATGGGCAGAGGACATACCCACAAAATGCACAAAGAGACAGACTCACTGAACATGACACTAGAATGATACAAATATATGCATACTTGAATGCAGAAAATGTATTATTGAATGCACACAATGAACCAATGAAAATGTTTGAATTTAATAGTGCCAAAATTTATAAGAGTCTCTTTAATTCTGCTCACTTGGATGGACCTGTAACCAGTGTGCATGAGAAATTCTTACTGAGCAATAAATCAGCATATTAGAATGATTTCTGAAAGATCACGTAAGACTGTAATGATGCTGAAAATTCAGCTTTGCATCACAGGAATAAATTACTTTTTAAAATGCTATTTAAATAGTTATATTTAAACAGTTATTTTAAATTCCAATAATATTTCCCAGTATTACTATTACTGTATTTTTTTTAAATTTATTAATATTATTTTTTTTTAATCAAATAAATGCAGCCTTGGTGAGCATAAGACACTTCTTTCTTGCTCATTTCAGATATCACCATTCAATCCTTACTTCACTAAATAGGTTAAATAGACTAAATAGGTTGCAGTGGGGGTTTTGTTTTTGCATGTGGTTTACAGTTTACACGCACGTACTTTGCACGAGCATTACAAATCTTTCCGATCCTAAACTTCTGAAAGCCAGTGTACATACATATGTATGCAACGCACACATGTAGGCTGTGACCTACACAAGAGTTAATGGTTTTAAGTGCTGGGTTATGACATCAACTCAGGGTTTGAGATGGTCTGTGCTGACTGGATGACGAGCATAACCGCACGCTTCGCTCCAAGTCAAATGTGCGAGATTAGAGAGTTAGGGTATGATGGTTGCTGCATGACCGCGAGACACGCTTCCCCTGTTCCCTCACTTCTACTGTCTTGCTCCCTCTTTTTTCATCCCTCTTTCCCTCATGTTACCTGTACTGTGCATTATCCCACTGCAATCTTAAGTTATATGAGAGTGAGCTACACCCGACTCTGGTTTATTTCTACTTGATGATGTTGAGTTTGGTTTTGTCTAAAGAGGTGATCTTGATCTTAAACATCAAAGGGATGTTAGGTGTTGGTGGCATGGCAGCACATAGCTCAAGATATCTCTTTGTCACTCATATTTGCTCCTCGATGTAACAGTGAGTTATCAATATAACAATGCCAGTTTTTTTTTAAAGGCAGCAAAACAACATTGTTAAAATTAAGTAATCTTACGGTTCAATGTAAATGAAAAGCCACTTGCCAAAACCACTCAAGGCTACACAAGCACTTACAAAAAGCATCATCAGCAAAAAAAAAAAAAAAAAAAAAGTTGACTCAGCAAGATTTTTCAAACAAATTGAAATTCATTTTTCGAATAAATGAAACATTTTCTTTTGAACTTGGTTTCCACAAAAATAATAAGCAGCACAACTATTTTCAACATGGATAAGAAAAAACTGAGCAGCAAATCATCATATCAGAATGATTTCTGAAAGATCATGTGACTGGAGTAATGATGCTGAAAATTCAGCTTTGATCACAGGAATAAATTACATTTTAAAATGTATTAAAAGTTGTTTCAAATTGTAATAATATTTAATAATTAATATTTAGTAATAATGTACTGTAACTGTTTTTATGTTATTTATCAAAAAATAAATGTGGCCTTGGTGAGGCTTTCTTTCAAAAACATTAAAAATTTTTACCTGCCCCAAACCTTTGAACTAGTATATTTTAGAGCAAAGCAAAGCTACAAATATGAAAATACACACTGCAGAAATATTCATTTCTATTTTCATTTCCCAAGTGCATGACTTTTCAAGGTCTGGATATAACATATTTGAAAAACAATTCTTAGACTCCTTCCTATTTCTTTCTTGCTTGCTTTATTTGAACAAGAGTTCAGTTACAGTATGTTACTAAGGTCGTAGCGATACCAATTTACAATAACTTATCCATTGGGACATTTGGATGTGTTAAAATCTTGCTCTGTATCTTTCCCCCATCTATCTGCTCTTTCCCTACACCTGTAGGCCCGCTTCGGTCTGCACCTCCGACAGGATGTTGACCAGACAGCCAATCAGAGAGAGTGCAACAGATAACGCTCTCTTACTCACTCTCTATCCAGATCTCTCCCTCTAAATTTCTTCCCTACTCTCTATTCAGCAAGGATTCTCAACTCTGGCCCTCGAGGTCCACTTTCCTGTAGAGTTTAGCTCCAGCACTATTCAAACACACCTGAACAAGCTAAACCATATCAAGCTGGTACTCTAAATCGTCAGGTTGAAAGTCGCTCCTTCCTGCAGTGAGACAGAAAATGTCCGCATGTCATTCATCTTAATGAGCAGCAGGATATGTACATGCGTATGTGCGGGTATGCATTTCTGATACCTTTTCCCTAGTGTGTGTTTGTGTGTGTGCACGAGGCAGCACCTGCTTTGTGACACCTGGTCATTTTTTTCAGGTTTACAACCTTACCCCTGACCCCCTTCACACAGAGTCAGACAGAACGCCTTAGGCAAAATGACTTATATCTGTGCAGGAACCACAACGTGCCATCAATACAACACTCTTACTTTCCCCTATTCTTTAAATTTAAAAATCTAATTCTGTCATTATTTACTCTCCCTTGTGTTGTTATTTACTCTCCCTTGTGAAATCTGTATGGGTTTCTCTCTTCAACAGAATACAAAAGGTGAATAGCCTGGCGTTTTTTTTTTCTGTAAAATGAAAGTGGACCACGCAACTTTATATTCTTCAACAAATCTTCTGAATACATTTGTTAGCTTTGTGTGAGGAAAAGATTGAATTTAGGTCATCATTCATTGAAAAACATGACATTAGCTCTCCTTGACATGTTTATGAGAGTTCATCTGGGAAGTTGTGAAGTCTAATTCAAGAATCAATAGTTCTTTTAAGTCAGATCTTTTCAGTGAATCTTTTATTTTTAAGTATCATTTATACTGATTAGGGCTGCATTTCCCAATAGCATCGTAAGCCTAAGTAGATTGTAGAACCATTCCCAGAAATAGTCTCTACGATAATCTTAGCTCACAGTGCTTTTGAGAAATTGAGAAATTGCATGCAAAAAGCAACCATCTCTTTTGTCTCCTATGGAGGAAAGACAATCATATACAGGTATATTTGGAACAAAATAAAAGTGAATAAATGATGACAGAATTTTCTGGAAACCCATTCAACCCATTTAGTTCGTTGTTTACATTAGAAATATGTCTGCATTCCTCTCTGTAGACAATGTTTTATCTTCTCAGTGATCATCCCTCTTTCTGGCTCTCCATTCCTTTATTCTTCCTCTGTTCAGTGCTAGTTAAGGTATGATGGCAATCTCCATCCATCTGCCATCATAAGTAATGTTCTGTATCCATCTGTGCCTTTGGATTCTAGCCACAGAGATGATGCCTGAAAGGAGGCCTTATGGGCAGACGAGGCAGTACACATTTGTCAATAACCTACATACAATAACAGAATCCATTCCTGTTTACTCACTCTAAGTGAATCCAGTGATCTATTGATCAAAAACACTGTTCACCCACGACAATCTTTTTCTCATGGGCGGTTGGTGATGAAAGACATCTGTAGCCCTTTTCCAGAGATTTCTGGATCCCTTATGCCATCATAACCCCTTTGGATCATGTGACACTTTACTTCAAAGGCTGCTCCATGCCATTGAAATCAAAAGATGAGTGCAAGTAAAACAAAATATTGGTTCTCAAGTTAAGATCTCTGTTTTAACAAAGCTCACTGAAACACTCAAACAGCACCACTTCATCAATACCTCAATCTCACCATCAAGCTAAAGAGTGGTCACACCAGACAGTAGATCAAATCTTATTTCACTGTCAATACACAAGTAGCTGCTTTCTTAATGTGCGGTCACATTTACCATTGCTTGGCGAACTGTTGCAGGCGAAATCCAGTCATTTTAATACAGAGTCCCTTAAAGGATTTGTTCACTTCAGAATTAAAATGTCCTGATAATTTACTCTCCCCCATGTGATCCAAGATGTTTATGTTTTTTTTCTTCAGTCGAAAAGAAATTAAGGTTTTTGAGGAAAAAATTCCAGGATTTTCCTCCATATAGCGGACTTCACCAGGGTACAAAGGGTTAAAGGGCCAAACTGCAGTTTCAGTGCAGCTTTGAAGGGCTCTACATGATCCCAGCCAAGGAATAAGGGTCTTATCTAGTGAAACAATCGTTCATTTTCTAAAAAAAAATAATAATTTATATACTTTTTAACCACAAATGCTTGTCTTGCACTAGCTCTGCGATGCGTCACGCATTACTTGATCACGTTGGAAAGGTCACAAGTGACGTAGGCGAAAGTACCGATCCAGTGTCTACAAAGTGAACATGCAAAGACTGAGTCTTTTACAAAAAGGTAAAACAACGATGTCGGACGATTTTGAAGTTGGAGGAGAAAATGAGATGGAGTTTTTTGGTACTTCCACCTACATCACGTGTGACCTTTCCAACATGATTACGTAATGTGTGGCACATCACAGAGCTAGTGCAAGTGCAAGAAAGTATATCAGTTTTTTTTTTATTTTTTTTTTTTAGAAAATGAACAATCTTTTCGTTAGACAAGACCCTTATTCCACGGCTGGGATCATGTAGAGCCCTTCGAAGCTTCACTGAAATTGCAATTTGGACCTTCAACCCGTTGTACCCCAGTGAAGTCCACTATATAGAGAAAAATCCTGGAATGTTTTCCTCAAAAACCTTAATTTCTTTTCAACTGAAGAGAGAAAGACATAAACATCTTGGATTACATGGGGGTGAATCAATCCTTGAATCAATGAATCAATCCTATATGAAGTGAACTAATCCTTTAAGGACAAAGTTTCCCGGAAGAATGCAAATGTTTTGCGAGAGAATGCAAAAGTTTTGTGAGCGATTATATTGAAATATAATTTTTACATCACCACATCCCCTCAGGGGCTCCATATTTCAATAGAAACCCACAAGTTTCACATGAGATCAAAAAATGTTTTAGATGGTCATGCAAATTTGTCGCATTGACCAACAGAAAGCTGCTTGGTTTGAAAGTGACTTCTGTGTGAGCAGTCCTTCATATGTCGCTACACCAGTGGTTCCCAAACTGGGGAGCGTGGAGTTATAAAAAGGAGGGTGCTGTAAGGCTAAGAGATAGGGTACAGTCAGTAGATGCAGTATGTAAAAGACTCCTGTGGGAGGGTGGGAGACTTGAAAATATATGTTACACCATTGACAAATGCTGGGACAATACTATTGACGATTCGTGGATCGTTTCTGATATTTTCCAAATGCATTGCAAATCGATTCTGAGCTTAGATTTTAACAGCAGATGGCGCTCTCTAGGCTATATTTTAACTGCATGCTCAAATGCTCACGAAGAAGACCCCTCGTGCGTTCGGCTGAGTCTGACAATGTATTTGCACCTCAGAATGCTTTTATGATGTGAGATTAATGTAAATAGCCCACTGCACCCTTGTAAATCGCTTCAACCTTTTTGAACTTTATGAATAATTATTTTACAGAAGGTTCAAGTGGTGTGTGTAAGGAATTGGAAGGAAGCAGAGTATGGCTGTTTCTAAAGCACGCAGTGCCATCTGCTGTTGAAAACTATCCCTGAACTATCCCTTTAACATGTTGCTTAAGCTAATGACGCAATACTCTATGCATAAAATATGCAGCACATACAAACACAGCTTTTACCATCTTTAAACTGCAGAGGTGGAACAGAAGTTGCATCTGAATTGGTACAATTAAAATGCATAAATAATGCTGAGATTAATGTTTTAAAAATAAAATTTTGTTTATTGAACATTTGTAAGAAAAAAATCAATATCACATTTGCAATTGTGCTCATATTTGTGAAAACAGCCCTCTTTCTTGTGATATTGCTTAATTGCTAATTATATCATATGTTATAATATAAATATTATGTTATAGATCTTATACAAGTACTTTTTTGCAATCATATCTTGAATTTTGTGGGCATTTTTGACACAATCCCTTGATGATTTCTGACCCGGCACAACAGTAATAAAATAAATGAAATTAAAAAATAAGTTACTGATTGATTTTGAAGCAGGAATTTTTACATCCAATCAAATTAATGAGGTTAACAAAGAAATCAAACAATGCAACAGCAATTTAGCGATATCTCTGAAGTTGTGGTCTTGACTGGTCTTGAAATAAAATCCCGAGTCCTTTTAGTCAGAGACCAAGACAAGAACAAGACCTTCAAAAATGGTCTTAAGACCGGTCTCAAGTGTGCTACCTGTTGATCTTTCTCCACTGCCTCAGATTGGTGTGGTCAGTGATGTGTCTATGACTCCTGACGTCCTGACAGACAATTCATCCACCCGAGGGAAAAATTAAGAGATGGATGGATGGGTAAATCACTGTAGGAATATATGGATAAACAATAAATAAGTGCTGGAATTGACAATTGGGTAAAGGCAGATTGGTAGACAATATGGCAGAGGTGGTGATGTGAGAAGAGACAGGCTAAATCAATTCAGTAGATGCAACTGGGACAAAGTTGATCTTTCCGGATGGCTTCTTTTCTATGACACACAAGTCAAGACTGACAAAGATTTTAAAACGAACTCACTGACACTGACAATGGTCACATCAAACCAGACAGCATGAGAGGTCGATGCATATCCAGGCCAATCTATGACATTAAAACCAACATGGCTGAATTTACCAGACATCATTTTCACATCCAAGCCATAACATTTCTCATAACACTTTCTGACCTGATTTGATAATCAATGTTATAGTATCGCAATGGCCGGTATAATATTTTCATATTTGTCGGCTATGAATACCATAAAAACCATAAAAACTGTGTGAATTAATGTCACGTACAAAGAGTGCTGCTGTAAATCTCACTACCTATGGAATCCTACTGATGGGTTGCAAGACTACAGTAAATGGAAACTGGAATTTTGTGGCTGAATTTATTGTGGTTCTTAAATGTACTTGTTCAAACATTTTTTATGCTATTCAACGTCACTTACATTTCATTGAAACATTTCCATTCAAAATGGTAAACATACAGAAAATGGATCTTAATGCATAATAGCAAATAAAGTGGGAAACAAATATAGAAATACAAAAAGAAAGGCTAAAAAACTATAGGCCTAATGTTTGTGTTTGTCACAATTGTAGCAAATATCGTCTATGCACTGTCCCATATTAGAGGTACAGTGAAAAGTAGCCAAGGTTTTTTTTTTTTTTTAAATGGAGATGACAAGCTTGTGTAGATGTTATATATCAAATAAAACATAAGAATCTGCTGATTCAGGTTTGCCATTTAACATTCATTAGCATCACAAATCAAATTAAAGCAGACATTATGCTTTATTACTTTAAACTGTTTTGTCCAGTAAGTCCTCAATAATTTCACCCAGAGACGTACAACTTCTGTCACCTCAGTTCATTTCGAATGGCTAAAATTCATTGTATTACATGCTATTGACAATAAGCTATCAGTCTCCTTGGTTTATGTCTCTGAAGACTCTCTTGGTTTATTTCCTCTAAAGGAAACAAATACGTGACATTCACATGTGCAAGACCTTCACCCAATTATGTCAAGTCAACAAGAACGAAGTCAAAATCCTCACCTGTTCCTGTAGTGTCCTGTACCACCGTGGCTTTACATAAACTCGTAAAATACAATACCATATAGAGTAGGTGCACGACGTAGACTTTATCAGAAACGCAAAAGAGTCTGAACATGGGTGCCCGAAGTGCCCGTGACGTCATTTACCTCGCCCAACTACAACGCATGACCTGTGGAATACTACGTCAAAGGCACTTCCCCGTTAAACTCCGCTGATTTGATATTCTTGAGGATTCACTGACAGTCCACAAAGTTTGAATCAGTTTCTTAAGTACAAGTTTAAGCTTTATTTCCAAGATGGTCTCAGTTCTGCAGGCGGTAGATTTGGAGATCTTGGTTCCATTCTGGACTCCTGAATAACGTGTGATCCTGAGATCGTTGCGTACTGGACCTGTGGGAATTTGAGAAAATGGATTCTTGCTTAATATTTCGAGCGACACTTTTCGGCATGATGTTGCTGGGACTTCTTACACCGGCACAAACTAAAGGGGTGAGTACACAACTGTTTACAACATTGATAATAATCATAAATGTTTCTTGAGCAGCAGATCAGCATATTAGAATGATTTCTGAAGGATCATGTGACACTGAAGACTGGAGTAATGATGCTGAAAATTCCGCTCTGATCACAGGAATAAATTACTTTATTAATAAACTCAAACAGAAAACGGTTATTTTAAATTGTAATAATATTTCACAATATTTTTGTTTTTACTGTATTTTTAATTAAATAAATGGAGCCTTGGTGAGCAGACAAAACTTCTTTTAAAAATATTAAAAAACCTTACCGATTCCAAACTTTTGACTGGTAGTGTATTATATGATTATAATTATATGATTTTTCATTTATATACTGTAGATCAGTGGTTGCTATTCATATCTGACGGTACATCGACAAAACATAAGTATCGTTATTGTTTATTGTTTTCTTACACATTTATCCCAATTATATGACAAACACTTTGTTTAGAAATGCCTTTTACGCGAGCTGTAGTTAAAAGACAATTCAGTTACGTGAGACCAACACACTGTACCTTTAGAAGAAATTCCCTTCATTTGAAATGAATAAGACGACTGCACTTGAAATTATTAGGCTACTGGTACCTTTTGACTCCAGCAGGGGCGCTCAATTGTGACGTCAAAGCTCCAATCAATCAATCTTCATAGATCAACTTGAGCTGCTGTCCGGTATTATGTGTTAATATGCTATCAAAGGGCTTCACTTCTGAGGAATGTTTTCCCGAGACTAGTTACCTCATCTTTGGTCAGAATGCTGCTCAAACTTTAGCCCCGTGAGAGAGAGTGCGGCCAGTAGGCCTATATCAATGTTGCAATCTGATTCCATTATGGGACCGTTGTACTGACACAGTACTTTTTTATAAGGGTATTTCTCAGCATTATACTGCAAACAAATAATGGGTTCCTGAGTCAGTTTTCCACATTATTTATTTTGCAGCATCAAACTATTTTAGCCATGCATTTAGATATTTTAGTTGTGCAAAAAACATGGAAGTTGTTATACAGACTTTGATCACTATAAGAATTTATCACGTTGATTATTATCCTACTGTGTCTATCTTTCTTTCTTTCTTTCAAAAGATCTGTTGAATACAATGTCAAATCAGTTTGAACATTTCTCTTCTGGTCCTAGAGCAGGGTTTTTCAGTCTTTTAGATGATAAATATGATCATCTTGGTGCGAGGGCCCCCCATCCTAAAATTTAAAAGGAAGCTATATATTTCCATGTATAAAGACTAAATTTATACTTTGAAAATCAATGTTATAAATATGCATGAAAATATTTTTATTTACTACAGCCTATTACTGTAGATGTATTATTTATTTATTTTAATCAAATTATTTATTTATTTAGTTTAATCTTATTTTATGTCATTTATATATTTTTACATTTTACACTTTTTTTTTTAAGTCTTTCCCACGGACCCCTTAGCTCTCCCTTGTGGCCCCCTGGTGGTCCCCGGACCCCAATTTGAAAACCTCTGTCCTAGAGCCAGAGCTCTAAACTTTTTGCACTGGTTTTGAACTTTTTTTCTTAGGTGCACCCAAATTTTTGACCGCATCGCATTTAACACCGCAGTTTTACAAATTCACTTTTTTTTTTTTTTTTTTTTTTTAATCACTGTCCATATAGGCAATATTGACTTGTAAATGATTAACTAACAATCTGGTCAACATAAAGTTCTTTATTTGAAGCACAATTCTACAAGGAAGGTAACTTACTGAAAAAGTGTTGGTGCTTAAAGTGCTTCACTGAGCTGAAATTTAATGGATAGTATTCATAGTATTCAGCACACTAAGTATTCATAGTATGCATCACTATTCAGCAGTGATTAACATTGGGACAGTTAATACGGTCATAGTTCTGTTCAATATACAAAGTAACTTTTGTTTTAACATTGGGCGATGCCTGACCAATGAACAACGCCAGCCAGTGTACACACTGTGCGTATACCATGAGAGGGCGCTATTTTAATTTATTACATAATTTTTAAATTGATTATTAAAATATATCTGCGTAAACTCATGACATATTAAGAGAGCAAGAGAGAATAAGAATAAATGAAGGTGTGCGTTTGTGTGTTGTAAAGTCAAATGTGTGTATGTGCGTGCATGGGTGGGCGGGGGATATGTGTGAAAAGAAATCTGATTGGATAGTTTAGTTCCGTCGCTTTTTCCACACATGAGAAATGACGTTACAGATAGTTAATGTTTAAAAACAGGCTCAAAATTAGTAAACACTCTTTAAAATAGCTAAATTCGACTGAAACATTTGCAAAAAGGCCTAAAACCATTGAGTAGGGATGGAGAAATGAAGCCTCTTAAATCTTTGAAGCTTTTCTCTAGAAGTTTCGGAAAAAGGTTTCAAAGCATCAAGAGTGTCGAAAACAGTACATCTTGTGGCGGGTAAAATTTACAGCAGCCATAAACCCGAGTGTGCAGCTCCGTTGTTTTATCCATTAAGCACAAATAAAAGCCTGACAACGCTAAATGTGTTTATTTCAATAATATAATTCACATATTAAAGTTTGGCAATAAATGAAATGGATCAACAAAAACAATAATTATAATAATACTAGCCTACATACTGAGTTGTTTGAGGCAAGTAAATTGTGCTGTTATTTTATTGTAGCCTAAATACTGTTTATATGACAGAACATATGATGATGTAATATATGCTACATGCTTATATATTTAAAATGTTTAGTAAATGGACTTGAACTTCCATATAGTAGGCTAATGGTCTGGGTTCAAACAAACATTCTGACATGCAAAGTGAAGCATTCACCTGACTGGAAACAATGTGCGCCCCTGTTTTCATTAAAATATCATTAGTTTTAACCGGTTTTTATATTACAGTAAAAGAGTAGTAAAGTCGTTCATTGGTTGGAGTCCCCCAATGAAATGGGACATTTTTGTACACGATGACGTCACGACATAGAGCAGATCGCGCCGTTTTGGTGGTCCATGTAGCAGCCACCCAATAAACGACTTTATTACTCTTTTACTGTAATATAAAAACCTGTTAAAACTAATGATATTTTAATGAAAATATTTTCTCATACATATGCATAAAAATGTTTATTTCCACATGCTAAGTCGCACTGGCTGGCGTTGTTCATTGGTCAGGCATCGACCAATAAAACGGCTTCAACCCCCTACCCCCCGACCCCCGTTCTGCTCTCTCACATCTGCGTTCAAGTCAAGCGGCAACCTCCCCTATTTTCTCGTGAAGCCAATACGGAAGTGACTTAAACTGCAATTCATCGACTGGCCGCTAGGGACAGGCTGCAAAAGAGAGCAGAATCTCACTGACCCCCATGTTAAAATGGCCAAGTTTACAGCAGAAAAAAATCATGTTTACAGCCTGGTTAAAATTGTGGTTTTGTTCTATACTGCTAATTTTGCCCTTCATGACAACTCTGAGGGGGGTGAATTTTTTATAACTCATCCGTTTAAATTATATTAAGCCTTAAAGTTATGCATAATTAAGGGTGTGGTCACTTGAGTGACAGGTAGATTGCCGCTGCTGTCTGTGAGTCATCATCTCAGCTAATTCCAGCCACTGAATTTGGCATCTCTGCCGTGTTTGTGCTTTTTTTCGGGATTATTTTATACAATTATAAAATAATATGGCTTGCTGCGTTAATGGTCGAGACTCGAGACAGATGTGCATCTGTGTAGATCTGCTCGCATGCGGAAGATATACAGAACACACGTTGTTGGATCATGGCATTGGCTTAAAGTTTTGTTTGTGAGATTTACTACAATGACAATGGTGGGAGAATATAAAACTCCGACAGCACTGCCTGGATATTATAACTAAAACTGCTCCACTATTTTGAAAAATTATATTTTGCATAATTTCTTGAAGAACGACGATAGAGAGCAGATCATTCAGAAGAAATGTGATGCAAACAATGGATAATATATCAATATTTCATGGATTTAACCTTTTGTGGACAAAAAGTACTGTTTTTTTTTTTTTTTTTTTTTTTCAAATGGACACTCATGGACATTTTACCCAAATGCCACAAAAGATTAATCTCGCGATCGCTATATAAAGGTATGAAGTCCCGTTTGATTTTTCATGTTTTTGCACACCCGACACAAATTAATTAATTACTGATGCTGGACCATCTATCTCGTAAAAAAGACACCGTATATTGACAGTACACCTTTAGAACTTTCTAATGACATAACTTATCTTTTTTAATATTTTATTTAGATAGTATCTAAGATAGATAGATAGCGCCTTTGCCTGCTAGCGTGATCACATCGAGCTAGGCGGGCTGGTTTCAGCAACAAGTCACAATATTATGACGTCCTGCCTCTTTGCCCATTTTCAGTTATCCAGGAGTGACGCGCTGCTAAGATGACAGCGGTCTCATTTTCGCTTCAAAAACGCTCTTCAGAAATCTACGGGTGACGTCACGGACACTACGTCCATATTTTTTTTTACAGTCTATGGTTCAAGTGCACAAGTCAGTTTTGCAACAGGAACATCGCAAAAAGAGTAGCAAAAGTCAAAGCGCCAGGAATTGAACTTGTACTGCCAGATCTGAGAGGTTGTAAGCGCCGACTTGAAGTTGTACAGCGAAACTGAAGTAAAGTGCAAAAGTAAATATGTCTCACACATTTGTGTCTGTCATTTTGTTTATGTGAGTGCCATTTTAAACATTTGTAACTATTAATCTGCAACTTCAACTTCGTAACACGGGTGTTTTGATTGTTGTCTGTGTGTGAAAAATCGAAACATTCAGCTTTTCACATCAGGGCTGTGAGTGTAAATTTCAATTTACAAATACAAATATTAATACGACAAGTTCTCACATTCAAATCAGCAACCTCTCGAGTTTTGCTACTGATTTACCTTCATACTTTATCCTGATTCACTGATCCTGATGGCAATATAAAGAATATACTCCAAAAATCTTTTGTGTAGCGGACCCCATCTGAATGATGGCTGAAACTGTTTTATTGTACATTAGCTACCATGAAATGTCAGTTTTTAACTCCAGATAATCACTGTAAGAGCTTATGCCTTTTCAGGGTTGCTTAACAAACTGGTAAACTTTCTATCCGTAAGAAAACTCTGATGAACCGTAATAATGTGCACGACACGTTAGCCTTGTCCAAATACCCGCACTTGCGGTTCTTGCACTTGACCACTTGTCTACTTACATGACGTATTTCCTGTATTTGGCTCAAGTGTTCAAGTAGGCATGAAGACTGCAAGTGTGTCTAGAACTTTTGATTACCCGATGGGACACGCTTATAGTGTTGTAAAAAATGCAAGCGTTTACAGAATTTTTAAAAATTATTATTTTCAGTACTTTGCATTTTAAAATACACTTCTAAATGTCAGTTCAGTCGTCGCTATGTAACTAAAAGAAGACAGTTTTAAAATTGTGGTGCTTCTTTGAGTGATAAAAAGCAGTTGCAAATGATGTACAAAATACACATAGCCTACTCATCTTTGCATCAATAAAATGTGCAACACTTTATATTTTACTTCCAAATTATATGTAATATATAATTAATTTAACTTACAGTCGTATGTTTTTCTTGACATCTCACGATTTCGGGGCATGTGATTTCCCGAACATAATGCATGATGGGATACGCTTAGCCTTGAATACTGCTCAGAAGCGGTATTCAGGATGGTGTGGGTTTAGTGTGCATTAAGGGCACTGCACTTGGGCATTTTTAAGACATGGGACAGTCTTGCGCACTTACTTCCTGTCGCGTACACGCGCTCTCAAGTGGCCAAGACCGCAAGTGTGGGTATTTGGACAAGGCAGTTCTCTCGCTCATTACTGCCGTAATCATTACCACATTTAGACCATAATACCCGTCAAAATAAGAGCCCCCTTTTTGTAAGACGGATAATGCAGCTCCTTCAGCGTCTGTTCCCGCCCTGTTTGTAAAGCAAAATGTGAGTGGTTGTAGCGAAAGTGTGCTGTGATTGGTCAGCGCAACATCTTATCTGATTGGCTTGAGTAGTCGGTGGGTGGAGTCGACCTATTTGTGGATTTGTCTGCAGTCGTGACGCTAGAATTGTTTCAGAATCCACAAATGCGTGAGGTGATTCACAAATGTGCAGGAAGCGATTCACAAATGTACAGGTGGTGATTCACAAATAAATGCAGGCAGAGTTGTGCTTGTGAAATAAAAACATATTTGTGAATATGTTTTTTATTAGCAACTCTCATTTTATTTATTTGTGAATTTAATTCATTTTTGTGAAACTCCTAACTTATATTTGTGGATCTCATTCTATTCATTTGTGCATACGATTATTTTTTGTGAATAAATTTACAATATACAATATAAATTTTACAATATAAAATAAACAAATTTACCCTCATAGAGCACATGGTAGCCAGGCCTAAAGCATGGCTGTGTAACGTTAATATGATTTTCGCCTTGTGAAAAAACTAAAAGGAGTATGTATATATTGTATTATGTTTCATACCGTTTATTTTTGTAACTGTTTGCGAGTTTTGGTACGAGTATACTCAACTGCATTCAAGTTTTATTCACTGATAGTGAGAAAAAGAATGAGAAATGTTTAAGGAAACTTTGCATATGGTTACAAGTTAATTATTTGCACCACAAAGGAAGTAGATGCATTACTGTGACCAACCTGTTGTGAATTTTGAGTTAAATTATGAGTTGTGTTTAACATAAAAAGATACGAGTAAATGCCATCACTGAGGAAACGTCTCATCATCTTGTGATTATTTCTCCGTTTATTCTCAGGCGTAACATGTACAGGAATATCTGGATCACGGCCAATCGGGGGCCAATCGCCCTTCACTATCTCTGATTAGTTTAGACCACGCTATAGGCCTAATGTGTGTCTGTTGTTGAACCTCAGATTTTTTTTAGTCGCACCATTAAGAAATTAGAAATTGCACGTGTGACTAAATTGGTCGCACTCTAGAGCCCTGCCTAGAGCATGTGTCAGTTACATGAGTGATGTTGTTGTGCTGGGATGTTTGGCAGATTTGTGTGTTTTTGTGTATAAGAACAAGTGTGGGGTCAGTATGACTCTATGTGAACCATCTCTTTGTCGTTATCAGAGACAGACATCTGTTTATGCAGGCTCTGTCTTGTTTTTGCTGCCCTTATCCAGACCCAGGTCTCACATACTCCTCTCTCTCTCTCTCTCTCTCTCTCTCTCTCACACCCTCTGCCTGTCTCTTTCCATCTCTGATGTACACACAAACACTTAGCAACACAACTAAATGCCACATTTGATGAGTAAACTTTGAATTCAGATTATATTCTTTTAGTAAAAGTGAGAGCTTTTGGTTTAGTCTGTTATTTGTACTGTTTGTTTTGCTTGAGATTTAGGCCACATGATTTGGGATTTCCATGTTGTGTCAATTACGTTGTCTTGTGGGAGAGAGTTTGTCAAAACATGATTCCAGCTCTAGCTACAGAGAGCAACATGTTAGTGTTCAAAAGTAATACAGAGAAAGTTTGAGATGTTTTTTTGTGGCTGGGTGGAAATGCGAGAATAAACCGGGAAATGCCAGGAATGTTATGAAGTCAATAACCTTAGCATCAGCCCTGAGGGTGAACATATCATGGATGAGAGAAAGAAGAGCAGAGGGAAACACAAGAAGCTTCTCTCTTCTCCACTGCTAAAACTTAATCCTATATCCCGACTGTGACCTGTGTGTTTTTAGCCCCTGGATTCAGCTCATTGTCCAGCCTGCCTGTTGATTCAGAGCCCTGCTATTCATATAAAGCCAGTAGGACTCATCGTCACCCACCGGGGGATTTACAGATGCAGTACAGACCCCGACACGTTTATCTTTCTGCATGTTTGACCAATCAGAAGGCCTGTCTGAGCTCAGCCATTCCAAGCTGCAGGAAGTCTGAGTGCTAGTGATGTGTGTGTTTAATGGATGTTGTGAAGATGCTGTTGATCGGGAATTATTTTATCACTTTTCCATACAATTTTAGCTGGTGGAGATGGAAAATAAAACTGGTGACATTCTTGAAGCAGGAAGCTGTATTTAGGTAAATGAATAACACAAAAGACAGTTTTAGAGAGTAAGAAATCACCTAATAAAGTCTCTATATTGATACAATATACATGTCAATCAGATATAGGCCTACACTACCATTCAAAAGTTTGGTATCAGTATGATTTTTACATTTTTTCTTATGATTCTCTCACCAAGACTGAATTTATTTAATATAAAAGATGGTAATATCGTAAAATATTATTGCAAATTAAAAGAACTGTTTTCTATTTAAATATATTTTAAAATGTAATTTATTCCTGTGATGGCAAAGCTAAATTTTTAGCATCATTACTCCTAATCAGTGTTGGGGAAAGTAATGCGTCACTTTAGTTACTTGAAAAATTAATCTGATTATGTAACTTGCGTTACTTTTAATGCGTTACCTCCAACACTGCTCCTAGTGTCACATGATCCTTCAGAAATCACTCTTAAGGTGCCGTCACATCAGCAAAATTGTGTGAAAACAGCCCATTGTCCATAGTTAGAGATGTATGAAACAAACCGAGCTGCTTTCTGTTAGACAGTGTCTGCAAGAGGAACTTTCCAGAGCTGCTGCAAATTGCTGATCAAACATTACTTATTAATATCAATGCTGAAAGCAGTCTTGCTGCCTAATATTTTAGTGGAAATCATGATAAATTTGTTGTTCAGGATTCTTTGATGAATAGAAAATTCAGAAGAAGAGCATTTATTTAAAATGGAAAACTTTTGTAACATTATAAATGTCTTTGCTGTCACTTTTGATCAATTTAGCACATCCTTGATGAATAAAAGTATACTTTTTTTTTTTAAAATCTCCAAAATTTTTAATCGGTAGTGTATTTAATTCACAAAATGTAAAAATCCAACTTAGTTTATTGGGAAAATCCTGTAGAATGGGTGTGATACTCAATGATTTGTACCTCTCTTTACATCTGCTGTGTATTCTGACAGCTTTTCCTAATGGGTTTCCATTGTGTTGTGTTTAGTGTAATTAAATAGTGTTAATACACAGTTGTATTACTACACAGCATGTGATTTTTACTAATTTTCTGTTGATACGAGAAGACATTTGGATGATGACTACAGGCCTTTCATGAGCAGACGAACATTAGCTTGATTATTTCAGACAGGTATCAGATTGGTGCCAAATCATTTGCATACTGACACATAATCTCACAGAGTCTGTGTGTTCTAAGAGACTTGGAGGATGTTTATGAATATTCCCCATTCATCGCTAGTTATCAAGTCTCATCTCTCACTTATATGAAATCATATTGGCCTTGCTTTTGACACATAAAATGATTTTACAAATGATTGATTAATGTCTTTTTAATGGGAGATGTGTTTTGTACAAATATTTTGAGTATGTTGGTGTGTGTGCTCGGTGTTTACCTGTCAGAACGTGACTGAACCTGAGCACACCTGAGCAGTGCATCTGTGAGCGAGCACAAATAAACTCATTCTGCAGAGCCTTTTGAAGCATCCTGAAACCCGCAGCACGTTCTCAATCATCTTTAGATCTCTCAGCAGGCCGCGTATTTCATTACACGTGTGTCTCTGTGTGTACTGAAGTCTGTGTTGTGTCGTGTCATATTTTATCTGCATATCTTATCTTATCTATTTTGAATCTAGAGAGGCAATAAACTTTGTTAAAACTGAGTTCATAGTTTAGGTTTAGATTTCACTTACAAAAAAGTATCATGCTTTAACGTATCTTTAACGTACCATGATGCAGAAGTGTCTTATGCTCACCATATCAAATTACCATGGAAACAACAACTGATAGCATCACCACCACATACTTTTGTGTATGGATTGACTAAACGACTACAGCAGCATCAGGGTAAAAATGTGCAATGATAGAAAGACAAACAGTTTACTTGTGATATCGAATCAATCCATATACAACAGTACAGTGGTGGTGATTTTTGCAAATATCTGAAAGCGTGCAGAGTTTAAATGCGAGGTCAGAGAAAAAGGGTGTGATGGATCTTTCACAGTGGATCTTAAGTCTTCCCTATGTCTAAAGTAAGCATAATTTCAACAGAGCTTTCAAACAATGTTACATTAACCACAAAAATAAAAGATTAGAGCACTTTATTTCAACTTCATGTCAAATTATTCTGTTAACCCAAACCTTAAAACCTAACCCTAACCTAACAGTCTACTACTAATACTCTGATGAGAGTTAGTTGAAATGTAGTTGCAAAGATACTTATAGTTAATAGAATGTGTAAAGTGGACCATCCAAGTGTAACCGTATATTTGCTTGGAGTTAAAGGGTACATAACACACACATTTTCTGCCAATCTCATGTTAATCTTGAGTACCTATAGAGTAGTAGTGCATCCTTCAAATCTCTGAAGAGTCTTTAGTTTTATCAGATTTATAAAAGATGGATATGCTGTACCGAGTCTTTCCGAAAACAGCCGAGCTCCTGGAGGCATGCCATGGGCGAAGCTAAAGAATGACGAGCACGCGCTGCTTTTGCGTAGCAAAGCTATCAATGGTCAGCTAACCAAATGTATTTAAACACACACAATACACCATTGCATTATCCCTGGATAAATTGAATATAGCGTATATGAATGATGAATAGTGAATTTATGAATTCACTACGTTCGTGTTGTTTACATTATATGCACTTACGCACCAACTGCCAACAAAACATTTGAAGCAGTTTTACTCACCACCTGCAGTTCTGACACATGACCGGGATCATTACCGCTGTGACCGCTCCATCTTTCAGTTTCAAACGTTCTGTAAATCCAGTGTAGAACTGGGCTTTGTTTATAAAACCATAAGCGGCGATCCTGAGGGCTCAAGCAGCCACAGAAAAACGCTGGGTTCTTTGGGAAGCAAGGTTATCTTTCCCTCACAACCAAAAACACACTTCTTTGGTGACATTGTTGATTTCGTGAAGTCCTGTGACCTGTGCAGCGCTGCCGACGAATTCCGTAAAGCCGTTGATGGGCGTGCTCTTGCTCTTGCTCTGGTTAATGTGCGAACGCTCTTCTGGGAGAAATGCCCATACAAGGAATTCCGCCCTTTATTACATAATAAAGGGCCATGCTCGAAAAAATTTGTCCGAAACCTGTGAGAAATCTGAAGATTATTTTTGGCACAGAAATACTCCATCATACGTCCAACTCGTTTTTTGAAGCTGGCCATGTTTAGCATGAGAACCCAACTCTTTAACAGTGTAAATAAGTCCAAATGCATGAAATAGCATCAGACCCCCCTCCACCCCTCAGAGGTGTGGAAATACTTAAAAATTAATGATGACAACCCACACATTGCGAACTGCATGCTTTCAATCACAATTCGTTATCGATTAGTGAAGGCGGGATAGGCGGAATCGCGCTGAATGACACAGACCAGAAGCGCTCTCTCTTGCGCGCGATCACAGTTCTCTCAGACAGCGCGCGATCAGTTCTCCTCGCGCCTGAATGGTCAAATGCACACATAGTTGTCAAAATGTCCACCGTGTGGAGTATCTCGCGTAAATACAGTCGGTTATGGCTTAAGTGGACGTAAACATTTGGGTGAAAACAGGATAGGCAATGTGTCAGTATCCATGGATTCGGTCTTAAAGGGACCGTAGCCTATATTTGTCATTAATGTTAATAAAACAACAAAAGATGTTAAATAAATGTTATACATGGTAAATAAACATACTGTATCTGAAAAACAAGCTTATTTAATTTTTATCTCTATAGTAGGCTATGTGTTGTATCGTTTGTAATTTGTTTGTAAATTTCTTTTTATATAGCAATTATATATATTGGTAATTATGCCCTTTGAAGGTTATTGGACACTGTGAAATTGTTGATCTTTAAGTTTGTGACAAGCACATAAAAATTATTACTTTTTTCATTAGAGTAATAATAAAGAAGCTGTCCTACATTCATTAGTCTTGCTGTGTTGTGCTTTGAAAAATGCAACATCACCAAAAAAAAAAAAAAAGAGAGAGAGAGAGAGAAATGAATAAATGTATAGGCATTGGTATCGGTATCGGCGAGTACTAGAAAAAAGTATCGGTACTCGTAGCCTACTCGGTCCTTAAAAAATGGTATCGGTGCATCCCTACTTTTTACACAATAGCATAATAAAAGCAGTTAATTTTGTTAATTCTCTGTTATTACACACTTTCGCTCACAGAATAAATGAATAATGACTGATTGCAGCCCAAATTACAGAAACTGCTTTGAAGATATACAGTAATCGCTAGTAATGGCACTTTACCAAAGATCATAAACACAAACAGATGAAGGCCTGGTTTCACAGACAGGGCTTAGATTAAGCCAGGATTAGGCCTTAGTTCAATTAGGACATTTAATTGGCTTTTATAAATGTGCCTTAGAAAAAAACATTACTGGTGTGCATCTTGAGACAAAACAATGGCACTGACATATTTTAAGATATGACATGCATTTTAGTCTGGGACCATGCATAAGCCTTGTCTGTGAAACCAAGGGGGAAAGGTCTTCCTCTTCTCCCAATACTTCATGAAAAGTCATCCTCTTCTCCCAGTCTTCGTCTCTCTTTCTCTCTCGTTCTACAGGCAACCCGTGTGTACAGATTGTCTATCACCCCGTCACGGCGTAGAACCGCACATAGACGATGCACACAATTCCAGACAGATTTGGTTACAGTGTGAAACAAGGACTGCCCCAACTACAATGGTGTCGCTGATCTGAGATCATCAGGAGACATGTTTTGTCTTAGTGAGTTCAAGGGTACGTGACACAGACAGGTCCTGTGTATCTGAACTTTGATATCAAATCAACAATCAGATGTTTTTTTGCATTTTCATCAACTATGAGTGGCGTGACGTGTGGCCAAGTATGGTGTCCCATACTCAGAATTTGTGCTTTGCATTTCACCCATCAAAGTGCACACACAAAGCAGTGAGTCTTGAACACACAGACCTGGAGCTGCAGCACCTGGGGAGTGATTGGGGGTTAGGTGCACCTATGTTGTGGGTAATGAGAGTGGAAGAGAGCGCTGTTCATTCACTCCCCCCACCTACATTTCCTGCCAGTACTGAGACTTGAACCTGCAACCTTTGGGTTACAACTGCCCCACAAACAGAAGTATTTGTTCAGGATTTGAACCCGCATCACTGGCATTGTTGGTCAACAACTCTTGTGCCGCTGGGCAGACTGAGCTGTCATGGACACTTCTTGTCATTCTGAAAGTCATTAACATTTTCACCCAAATGTCATTTCAATCTCAATCTCAAATTATATATTGTGTTTAATAGAATTATGTGGTGGAAATTACATTTTTAACTTTGGAATGAAATAGAACTCTTTTTTCTTGTTCATAACTAGCATTTTATGTCGAACAGTGAAATTATTGAAATGAAATGAGTTTGTTTCACTCAAAAAATAATGAAGTTCGTTGTACTTATATAGAAAAAAGTTGTGTAAACTCAAAACTTCATTGGAGTGAGCAGAACTTAATATGATTGAGTTGAGTTGCAGCAGATTTCTAATTCCCAGCATGCTTTGTGTCAGTCCGTATAAATAAATGTTGAAATTAAGTGTTATTTTGTGTGTTTTTGCACAAGATTAAAATAGGGAGACATAAGTTAGTGTTTGATGTTGTGATATGTTGTGGTTTTGTTATTTTTGTAGGGTTACCATTGCGGTGAAGAGTAGAGCCTGTGGTTAGGTTGAGGATGGGCTGCAAAACATTTAAGACCACATATACTGTATGTTGTTTGATTATATACATGCAAGTATATAATAACAGTCTCTTTGGTAGTTATAATAGCATGTTATTTGCATTAGTTAGTTTACTTAAATATTTTCTCAAATGTTTTGAGTATTCTGGACTTATTGAGTTTTACAGTGCACAGTTTAATCATAGTTTCACCCTTTTTGGATAAAAAAAAACAACAACATATTTTTGTTTTATTTTTCACAGATCATGTCTAATATTTCATCTCAGACATGCTCTTCACACATTGTCTCATTGGTAAACAAGTACACTAACTTTGGATACATCTTTAGGGCCAAAATTGGTGGTTGTTGTGGAAAATGATGCCATAACTAGTCCATGTCATGATTTGTGCAGAAATTTATGTAAAATTATTTTCAAGCTATAAGTATGTAAATATATATGTTAACGATCATAAAATTTATTAGGCTAATTCACATTTTTACAAAGTATTTTCATCATTTAAGACTGAAAGTCTGTGAAAAGTTACATTTTTAAAAAAGCAAAGTTTAAAAATTCAACAATGAAGGCACAGTAAAACATTCCCAAGGGAGTTTTCCCAAGAAAATACTGCCCAAGAAAAAATAAATAAAAATTCCAAAAAACTCATGGGGCATGATATTGCTCAATTAAGAAACACCCATTTATCAACTTCTGTTGTTATCAAAGGAAGCATTACTTTGCTATTATCCTCCTTACCTTTCAAACCCATGCTTGTTGCTGTCAAATCTTTTAATTTTGGAGTTCATCCGTAACAATGCAAGTTCATGCAGAGAGCTGGTTAAACTCCTGGCGTTCCTTTAAGCCATGGATTTTATGCATTTCTTGATTAGGTGATTCCATTTAAATTATGGGTGTCTGCTTGGGCACATCTCGTGCCTTCAGTCAATTAACTCAGAAATCCTAATTATATGATGCTACAAAACCACAAAGGACTAGAATTTTTAATCAATATTTCCCCCCTCCTCCTTTTTGGTGGCCTTATTTTCTTTTCATTAAGCAAGTATGCGATTCCCTCCTTATTGTTATTGTAAATGTGTTCATGCAGTCATGGTGTTGTGTTGCTTGTGTTTTCCTCTCAGGGGTGTGTTTGCAGTGGGAAATCAGGATGTGACTGTCAAGGAATTAAAGGACAAAAGGTAACAGAACATGCAAACATACATACAATCATATAATCATGTATCGATGACTGACAGAGGATTAAACCACTCAGGAACCCATGTCGCCCTGCTGAAAACAAAAAAAGAAGAGGGGAGGGGAAAAAACACCGTCCCCAGAACAAATCATAATTATAACATGGGACGTAACACCACACAACAAATGACCTCGTAATATTGTCACAAAACATATTGCAAGTGATTACCATTATCCTTACAGTGTGTTCAAAACATCAGCAGAGCTAGTAAAAAATCATCTAGAGCTCCTCAAGTTGAACATCCAAGGTAGTTCATATCAAATGTAAATGATGCCCCCTTGTGGTCTCATATTGATGCCTCATGTTTCTTGTGCTGCAGAAGCTTCCATATTTGCAGAACACTCGAGATCCAGGGGGCATCCAGGGGATCCTGTCGGGTAGGTTAAAGATATGTAAAGTTAGATCCAGATCCCCCTGGATCTTTTGTTCTGCAGTGAGGACCATCTCTTCATCTCTTCACAGCCGAGACATACATTTCAGGAAACTGCTAAAATTAACTTTAAAATTAACTATGATTTCACAGATCCCACAATATCCAAACAAACCATTTTTGGAGCTTGGTTATATAAATGCTTTGTTTATAACAAGGAGGAAGTTTTAAACTTTGAAACTGGCAGGATGTTTTAATGGTACAAAGACCTCTTATGTGTCAAAAGATCAAGGAAAATTTGATTTCTTTTCTCATGACCTCTTTAAATTCAATAAAATATTCAGATAGATTGATTAATAGATGTTTATTATGACCAAGAGTTTTGTTTTGACATCCTAGGGAGAGCCTGGAGATGTAGGATATCCAGGAGCTATTGGGAAAGCAGGGGAAATGGTATCTTTCTGTCTGTTTGTTGTGTCATGTACTACATACTATGTAGGGCGCTGTCTCACTTTGGTCGGAAAACCAAACAAAAATAGATTGTTGGCCATTTGTTGGCCAGTCTTTCTTTCAATTCTTTATACTTGAATTCATTCATTTGTTTCTTTGTGTGTGTCTTCAGGGTCTGAAGGGTGACCCTGGTGTCCTTGGAGAGGTAGTGATACTTTCACTTATGGCAATCTTTCACTTCTGTTTAATCTCACTTTAATCATATCATATTGCCTGTGGCGATGAAACTGTTTATTCTACTCCATTAGCTGATGAAGTAATAATAATATCTGTCTCTTTATATTTAATAAGAAGTTAATAAGAACTTATTTATGAAGTGTTATTTAAATATGATTTGTATGTCAGTTCAATATCCTCCTGGGACCCGGGAATAGACTTCTGTCCCATGTCTTCATGTCACAGTTTTAAGTCTGGATGTCCTGTAAAGAGCACATTCAGGGCTTTGCAGAGATACCAAATTTTTAGAGGTTTCGCCATGACAACAACAACTTCTTGGTCTTTAAATATGACTGAAAATGAAAATTAGCACTCTTATGGAAATATGATAATATTTTGTAATTATCATATCGATCGGATTAATTTGTTATATAAATCAACATCTCAAGAAAATGTTATGGGGTTTCAAATCAAAATATGACTTTCTGTTACAAAACAGGACATTGATTTCATACATGACCTCTGTAGAGGACACCAGGACTTAAATCATGTTTATCAGGCATTTTAGGAAGTGAATAAGGAAAAAAATTATATATCAATATTCCTATTAATTATTACATATTATTATGAAAATGTTGTCAATTATTACCCCCATTATTACACTTCTTTTTTCATTACATGTTGCTCCAAGAACACATTAATATGCAAATTAGATACAGTGTATAGATACATTGTATTGAATGGGAAAATCCATGTATGACTACTTTACCCACATATTACATAAAGTAAAATGGTATATAAATTAATTCCATTGTATCTTTCATAACATAGTTGAGAATCATCTTTATACAAAGTTTGGTTAAAAACTATCCTGAAGCCTAAAAATTGATTGGTGATTAAAAAAAAAAATCCCATTGTTTTTGCCTGTACATGTAATTTCATGTCATGTTATTTTTTAAAGAACTTAGTCCTGGTGCCCACTACAGAGGACATAGCATAACATATGAATAAAATATAATTTTTCAAAAATGTTATTTTTTAATTTGTTTCTTATGCTCTAAACAATATAATGACGTGAAAAAATACTAAATTCAAAAAACTTTTTTTTTCTGGGTCTCAGGAGGATATAATAAATGAGATGATCAAAAGTCAAAAAGGTATTTCTGGGCCACCAGGACCTCCTAGTCTACAAGGTAGTGAAGGTTAGTAACCAAATTAATTAAAACTACTTTCATGCAAAAAAGAACCACCAACAAAACCACCTAAATATGCCATGAAATGGTTTTATTTCTTTTGTTAGACACAAAACTTTTGACTGTAAATGCAATATTCAAACACAAAACATGGCTTAGTTAATATAATAATTGTTACGTGCAGTGTAGTAAAGACGAGGCAAATACGGAAAATCCACAGAAAATGGGTATTTAATCATATGTCGGAGCAGGAAACAACACTAACACAATTAAGCAACAACAAGAACAGACCAGGAGTGCTAGGAGTGAGTCCAACTTAACGGGATTGCTGATGACAGTAAACAGGTGCAGGGAATCCAGGGGAAACGGCGGGAAGGCAGATGAGGGAAGTGAGTTCAGGTGTGCAGACAAAGAGGATCTTGGGAACTGGAGTCCAGGAAAGCGTGGTTGTAACAATAATGTACTTTACTGTTCAAAAGTTTTTTGTTTAATTGTTTTTGAAGAAAAAGAAGAAAATAATGCTTTTATTCAGCAAGGATGCATTACATTGATCAAAAGTGGCAGTAAAGACGTATAATTTAAAAAATTGTCGAAAAATAAATAAATAAATAAAACACAAAGATATTAAGAAGCACAACTATTTTCAACATTGATAGTAATAAGAAATGTTTCTTGAACAGCAAATCAGCATATTAGAATGAGTGTGACACTGAAGACTGGAGCAATGATGCTGAAAATTAAAATAATTGAATAGCAGCAAGAATAAATTAGATTTTTTTTTTTAAATATATTAGAATAGAAAACTGGTATTTAAAATTATAAGAATATTTCACAATATTGCTGTTTTACTGTATTAAAAACAGCAATATTGTGAAATATTCAATTAAGTTAAGACAAAAGTACCATTCCCCTATCACCTATCACCAGGGGAATGAGGACCCCCTGGTGACCCTGGACTTCCAGGAACTCCACATAACTGTTTTTTGTCAAAGACTGCCACCTTAAATTTATTTTATTAATCAAGCTTGACTGTTGTACATGACCGTTTGACAAGACACTGTTTGTTTGACATGACTGTTTGTGCTCCTCTCTTGCATCCCCAGAAATCAAAGGTCGCTTGGGACTAAAAAGGCTCAAGGGTGACAAAGGCCTAACAGGCCCTGAGGGTCTGCATGGAGATCCTGGAAAACCAGGTGAGATTAACTCTTTTCATGGTGTACTGTATGTTAAAGGTATATTTCAGGTTCAATGGATAAATTAAGCTCAAGTTAAGCTTTATTTATTACCACTGAAAATAATTTAGATGAATCATTTGCAATGTCTTTCCTGGAGGAAGTATTTTAAGGTATGTGCTACGTGCTAATCACACAATGCTGTTTTCTGTCATTTTAATACAGGAGAGCAAGGAGAACTTTGCAGTCTGTATACTGCTTCTGCTGCTGACCCTGGACCTCTAGGACCACCTGGAGTTTCAGGCGAACCCGGAGGGCCAGGTGATGTCATCATTATGTTGGCCTGAACACCCTAGCAATCACATAACAATGCCTTTGCATTTGCCCAAAACACCTTAACAACTTCTATAACACCCTAGCAATCACGTAGTGATTACCAAGAACACCCTAACAGCTGCATTTGTTTCTGTGTGAATTTTAAAATACAGGTCTCAGAGGACCATGTGGGCCTCCTGGTGACCCAGGTCCAGGCCTAAAGGGAGATGAAGGCAGCATCGGGTCCCAGGTTCTTGTGGGGCCTCCAGGTTGTGCTGGTGATCACGGTGTTTCTGGTGAACCAGTAAGTGGACACAAAAGGAGAAAAATGCACACTCCGGTCAACTAGATCTCTGTCAATTTATTGATGTACTGTAGGCTTTTATGAAGTTGTTTATTTTTAGTTCCCTTCAGGTCGGTCACGTTCGACGTACGTCAGTAGTGACCGACAAATTGGGATATCGCCAGAGAAACTAAACAAGCCAATGGAATTGGCGTGCGATATTTGCATAATGCGCACCGCCCCCGCCAGGTGGTATAAATAGGGAAGCAGATGCAATCGCACTCTGTCTTTCGCTTCTGAGCCAACCTGTGTGTTCCTGCTATTAGACTGAGAGTGACTTCTCAAGCCTTTGAAGAGCCATTGTTTTTCAGTGCTGGTGTTAAGGCACCCTACAGCAAAGCCGCAAGCTTTCCCAGAGTGAGCCTCTTGAGCAATTTATACAGCTCTCAACTGCTGTTTTTACAGCATTGTTTCTGCCCTGCTGGTTTGCGATTTGGGCCGGTTCCTCTGTGCGTGTGACTCAGGGAGTGGTGTACCTGCAGTCACATCGCGGCTGTTCCCTGTGTGCTTCAGCACAAAAGAACAAGAGCTGATTTTCCCCCTTCTAAAAGAGTTTCACAGACGAACCCTGCGTCTTTTTCAAGATGTCATTTCGTCTGTGCGTTACTGGATGTGGTCATTCCCTGGTCCCTGCTGATGGTCACAATCTCTGTGTCACATGCTGGGGCTTTCAGCATGCTGAGGCAGCTTTTGTGGATAGCTCATGTTCTCACTGCGGGAACATGACTATCTCAGTGTTGAGGTCTAGACTCTCGTTCCTTGGTTCTCAGGGGGCGGGGGTCCCTTCCCCTATGCTCTGGTCAGGGGAACGGCGCATCGGCGTGTAGGTGACTTGAGGATCACGGTGAGGATCTCCGCTCCACGAGCTCCTTTCCCCTCAACAACACTGCAGCCTGTGGTGTTGCCGGAGGAGTGTGCTGGTCCCTCTACGGAGCGACCATCCGTTTCCTTCGGTGTGCCCGCGGATGAGCAGATGTATGTCGATCGCGGCATCGGAAGGTGAGCTGGAGTCCTCGGGAGATGAAGACTCGGCTGCACTACCTCCCTCCGGGACCGTAGCGTTGCCTGAGGCCGATCCCGAGTTGACGGCTATGCTTTCCTGGGCCACCGAGAAGGTCAGGCTCGTCTGGAATCCTCCACCGCGTCCCGAACCTTCTCGGCTGGACGATTGGTTTCTCGGGGCGGCCTGCGCTGGTCCTCAGCTTCCCGCCCTGGTGCCATTCTTTCCGGAAGTGTATGAGGAGGTGACCAAGTCGTGGAGAACGCCGTATGGCGTTCGCACCAGGCCAGGTCCCTCTTCCACCTTCACCGCCTTCAGCAACCTAACCATAAACTCTACTCTTCTGCACAATGGTAACGATCAAAACTTCAACATAACAGAAACTCTTTCAAATGTCAAACATTGCTGATCATTAAACATTAACAGATTTTTTCCTTCACTCAAAAACAAATAAAATAACACTTAATTTAAATATTTACTCTCCATTTCCAGCCATATGCAAAGCATGCTGGGAACTAACAATAGTGTCTCTAAAGGCATAATTGACACTGCATAATTGAGTTAATTCTCTTAAAATAAATAGGTAGCCTTCTTTCCTTAATTTCATTAGCTTGATCGGTTCCCCAATTCAAGCCTCAAAAATTATTGTCATGGTTTTTGCCTCAAAATATGTTTTATTGTGTCCTGAAAGCGCATACTCTCTCACGCTCCCTCTCTCTCTTTCAAACGTACACAGATACTGTATAGTACGGACACACACTCGCACAGAAACGTTTTGTCAGCGCTGCTCTGACAAGTTAATCAGTAAAATCGTCTTAGGTTCCGCATGTAACCATGGTTCCCTGAGAACAGGGAACGAGACGCTGCATCTTTCACCGCTAGGGGAACCGCCTTGGGGAACCGGTGTCTGAAACACATATCCAATCTTGGCAATATCATATTGACCAGCGACAGCCCATGACATCATAATCATGCGACCCACAGTATAAAAGTTACAGTTTTACTTCATACAGAAGGAGTTCCTTTTAGGGAGCGTGGCTATGGGCCCGACAGACCCCCAGCCAGTCATTTCTCAGGGGAACGAAGTCAACCCTGTATGCCACCAGGGAGGCTGACACACTCCTAGCTGAACTAGCAACCTAGTCTGCCAACAACCTGTCTGTTTCCTCAGAAACAGAGTCTCTAGACACAGAAGTCTCACGAGGAGACATCCACCCTTGCAAACGAGGAGAGTATATCTGCTTGCGTAATAACGTGCGGTCTCAAGAAGGCCAGATTAAAAAGGCCAACCATCACATCGCCAGCAAGCAGAGTACTTCAGTAAAATATGCCTTCACAAACATGCGGCAACACACCTTTGAGGAGGCCCATTTGAGCCTACTACTCCAGATGAGCACGAGCCTCAATTCATAGCACCCACTTAACAATAAGACCCGCTGACCGATACCCAGCCGCAGGGGACTCACGTCAGGGTGCCCTACAGAGGCCACCTACCAGGTATGTCTTGACTAGCAGAGGAAAACTATACTGTGGGGAATTCGCCCTCAGAGGGGCCAACTAAGGCCAAACCTCGATGGCAAACATACACCGGCTGAATGTAGTCATTGCTCACTGCCATGCCCCCAATTGTTAGAGGCTGGCTCTCAGGGTGGCCCGCTAAGGCCAGCTACCTGATAGCAGGACTAACTAGCTGTTAAGGGCCTGCAACACTGGGGCTAACCCACAGGGGGGCCCTGCTGACGCACAGGGTGGCCTGCTAAGGCCAGCTACCCGATAGCAAGACTAGCTAGCTGTCTGGGGCCTGCAACACAGGGACCCACCCACAGGGAGGCCTGCTAATACACAGGGCAGCCTGCTTAGGCCAGCTACCTGATTAGCAAATCTAGGTAGCTGTCAAAAGACCTGCAACCTTGGGCTCGCCCAAAAGGAAGGCCTGCCAGATACCCATACTGCTGAGGTTTCGCCCTCAGAGACGCCTGATAAGGCGTCCAGTCTGAAGCAAAACCATGCGCCTCTACCAGAAAACCCAAGAGTGCTGGGGACTAACCTTCAGGGTGGCCTGTTAAGGCCAGCTTCCTGGTAGCCAGTTCTACCTGGGACCTACCACATCGCCGACAAGCAGTGTACTCAGTAAAAAGCACCGTTTACCCTTTAAGCAAGGGGAGTACAAACATACACCAGATGCCCTGGAGGGGGCCCATTTGGGCCAACCCACTCCAGATGAACACCAGCATCAGCTTGTGGCAATGCTTGGGCTACAATGGAGCATACTAAATGACTAATCGCAGTGAGGTCAAAAAATACTGCACAACCTGAGCCACCATGGTGAAGGGCAGATAAAAAGTCAGAGCTATATGCAAAGGACTCATAAGAAACCTTGCAACTAAAAAGGGAATACAGTTTACATGACCCTAAGAATGTTACAGGGTAAAGGCATACCATAGCAACTCCACACGTGTCAGAAACAGTATCTGTGCTCAGCTCCAAGGGAATGGGGGCCTGTTTCCTAGGAAACGGTCTCTCATGATCAACACAAATGCTAGAACATTAGTTCAGCGAGCCTAGAGGAGTCAAGCTAGGGCCCAACATATTAATTAGCTTCTGGAAGCGGGCCAGATATATATATATATATATATATATATATATATATATATATATTTTAAAAAGCATTATTACTATTCTTACAGAAAAAGGGGCAAACCGCCTAATCTGCCTCTACGCCAGCCTGCATTGCAACCCCAAAGCAGGAGGGGGTGGGCCATGGCCAGACAACTCTCACTGAGAGGAGGCCAGCACTAGGGATGCCCTTGGGCAAAAAAGTGTGCTCTTTTTTGATTGCTTAATCCCTAGCACTAAGCCTAGGCCAGCTATCAAGGCGGCGCGGGTAAGGGCCAGCCCATAGCACATAGATCTACCTGGTGCTCCGCAGAGCAGCGGCCACTATAGAACAACTCTCAGCTGAGAGGAGGCAAAATCACTCAAAATTACACCGCTAAGGTGGCTAAAGAATACCATAAAGCCTTAGCTATCCTAAATAATCTTAGGATGAGTGACGCTAACCAGGTAACAATGTCAGGCGGTCCCGTGGTCCAACACTAGACATTTAATCTATCTGAAGTCAAAGTGCTCGTCTCTTTGCAAAAGCAACCCTCCAAACCTATAGGAGAGGAGACAAACTACTCTACCCTGAGGTGGCTATCAAGGCGGCCTGAAGAGGGCCAGCCTGCAGCAGAGCAGCGGCCTCAAAACCACTCTGAAGTGGGAGGAAGCCAGCTTACTTGCTATTAAAGAGAAATACAAAAGAGTGTGGTCTCACCAGAGAAAATACAATAAGCGAAAACCAGCACACTCATCCTAAGAAGACCGAAATGGTACTTCTTTCTCTCTAAGAATTGTTCTAGCCAACCTACAGGAAACTTCAGGACCCTAATTATTATATTTTTACAATAGATAAAAAAAAAAAAAAAAAAATACTAATTTAGATGGATGCCCATGCACGTCCTACACAGGGAACAGTGGTCTAAAAGAAATACCTTAGTATTTTAAATAGAGACAAGACCTGGTAACAGTTCTACCTGCAGCCACAGAGTGGCAACCTCCACCATGGAAACGTGGTGTCTTCCACCCTACAAGCCTGAAAGAGTCTTCTCACTATCAAAGCCAAAGGCAGACCATCAGAATCATAATACTCATTATCGGCCCAGCCACAGGCCTGATGTAAGAAGCGCCTGGGGTTAAAGAAGAACAGAGCCTTCTGGCCCAGTCTTGTTGAGGACTCAGACCTCAGCGGCATGCACGTCTTGAATGCCGCTGTTCAAAGCCGCTGCTGCGTATGCCCTGCCATTTACAAGAAAAGTGCTAAACAATAGCATATATTATAATTATTATTATCAGTCTGTGGCATCAACACATACCAATATTCCTTCCAAAAACCCAACACAGGGAACAGTGGTCTACAAAGTAAATACTTTAGGTATTTAAATAGTAACCAGACCTCAAACAGTTCAATCTGCGGCCACAAGGTGGCGACCTAACACCATAGAAAACGTGAAGGTCTACCACTCTTTTCCAGCCTAAAAGGGCATATATATATATTTTTCAGAATATGTTTTGGCATTCTTCGATATCCCTTCAACCTCAGTATGTAGGTCAGGAAGGAATGGAAAGCTCCCTCGAGAATTCCCCCGTGCGTGCTCTTCTCCCAGACAGAGAACGCACAACTTGTGTGTGTCATCTGGTGTCAGATAACAAGGACACGGATCCACACACTTCTAGTCTCTCTGTGCATTTCATAATTGCCACTTCAATAGTGTTTCACACAAAACAGTCCCTGAAGACGAAAAGAGGATGTCATGATGGCTGGGCACTTCTTTTATACTGTGGGTCGCATGATTATGATGTCATGGGCTGTCGCTGGTCAATATGATATTAGGCTCGTTTGAGATTAGCAAAATCTGCACAGAACTGATCACCGCGAGATGCATGTCGGTTAGAAATGTGTCTGAGGGTGGGCCGCCTTGCTCTGATGTCATGCCGACGTATGTCAAAAAAGTCTTGTGACAGTGAGACTCATCGAATTCTGCAGTTGAGCGCAGTTGCTTTCCACTGACTGCGCTGACCAAAAGCACGATGGGAAACGACTTGGTGACGACATAGCTTAATGCTTATTGGTTTAAACAACCGTGATGTATTGATCTCTTTTAAAATGTTTGATTTTAAAACTCTAATATCATGTTTTTATGTGTATAAATTATGTGTGAATATTCCTAAAGTCTCTGACAGTGCGATCTATCTATGGGTTATGTGATTGTTGTCATGTTTATAAAAATATATAAAACATGTCTGTAATTAAAAGATTGGATATGTGTTTCAGACACCGGTTCCAGCGGAGGCGGTTCCCCTAGCGTTGAAAGATGCAGCGCGAGTTCTCTTTCGATAGGGAAAGTTTAGCAACTTAAAAGATACATGACATTTATCACCAGCGAGGTAATAACTGTGCAGTTCTTGAGGTAGATAAACGTATAGTTTTGCTATTAGTAGAGACACTGCTGCCGTGATCGACGCACAGACCTCAGGTAGGCTAATTCACATATTTTGCTAATTCTCTCTCTCAACTGCGTTAATAACTGTATCAACTGTATTAGTTTGCTATCAAGGCTCAAGCCTCCGTTACTAGTTATGAAATGACGTTTTGGAATTAACAACGGAGGCTTGGGATGAGATGCGTAAGAAATTAGCCCCACACACAAGAGTGTTTCAAAGACAAAAACCTGACAAATGTCTTCAAATACAACATCGGAACTGTGTCTTGAGGTGTGGTAACCGTAGTATAAGCGGAATAATTGACTCCGGGCCGTTGAATTCTTAGAAAATAAACTCTGCTTGCGTCGTAGCTGCATTACCACCTCGGGTGAGCATTATTTTCTAAGAATTCAACGGCCTGTCGTCAATTTTTCCTTACTTATAGTATTTTTATGATATTAATACTTTGAATTGGCTTTCATTTTTAGATTTTCATTATTTGATTCAGCTAGTTGCCAAGGCAATTTTAAGTTTAAGTTTTTCATCTAATATTAATATTTTATTTTATTTCAGATTTATTTCAATAACCGAAAATCATTTTTAATAGTTTGACTTTTAGTTTTAGTTTTATTTAAGAATAACAGCACTGATGTGAATCTGATTCACATAGAGTTTGTGGTTGAATAAATTATTAAGTTTGTTTGTTAGATCCAGGCATGGGATAAACTGTAATGTTTTCAGGAGAGAGATGGATATCCTGGTTTCAAGGGTCTGAAAGGAAATATGGAGCCAGTGGGTTATGTTGAACCAGTTGGTAAGAAATCCTAATTAAATTGGAATTTAATGAAATGTAAAGGAATCTTCAATTAACTACACAGATTAACTGGTTGATAAATATTCATTTTATTTAAAGTTTTTCTATACTTGTATTATAGACCAAAAAGGGCATTGCAGTCTAATTGGGCTTCCTGGATTAAAAAGTTGTAAAGGATTTCCTGGACGTAAAGGTGATCTTTCATATACTGGCATACTAACATATTAAAAATGAAGCCATTACAGTTTGTTGTGTCATATAGTATATATCATTTTACGAGCAAATCTGAACATTTTTCCTCTCTTTGTGATGATTTAGGCCCAAAAGGTGATGATGCTGTGTGTGAGGCCAACCCTGTCTCCGTTGACCCTGGTTTGCCCCTTAAAGTTGGGGAGAAAGGGGAACCAGGAGAACGTGGACCTAAAGGATTACGAGGTCTAAAAGGTACAACACCACAAACACAATGCTCAAATTTTCTTTGATGTTTAATGAATTCATCTCGTATTTGCATAATTTCCTACCTTTTAGGAGCGCAAGGTCAGAAAGGAGGTACAGGTGCAGATGGAGGTGTTGGACCAAATGGGAGCCCTGGACCAAGGGGAAACACTGGCCCACAAGGACAGCAAGGTAAGTCTTAAAAATGGTACACCTAGAAGTTTGGACTTTTCTATTTAAACTATAGCAAATTGTACACTACCATACAAAATTATTTGGTTGGTAAATTTTTTTATGTTTTTGAAAGAAGTCTCTTATGCTCATCAAGGCTGGATTTAGTAATGTTGTTAAATATAATTGCTATTACAAATAACTTCATTCTAAAATGTAATTTATTCATGTAATGACAAAGCTGAATTTTAAGCATCATTACTCCAGTCTTCAGTGTTTCATTCTAAACTGTGATATATTTTTTCAGGATTCTTTGATAAATAGAAAGTTCAGAAGAATAGCATTTATTTGCAATAGAATTTTTTTTTGCAATAGAATTTTTTTTTTTTGTTACATTATAAATGTCTTTACCGTTACTTTCGATCAGTTTAATGCATCCTTGCTAAATTAAAGTATCCTTCAAAAACTTGAGGTTCAATTTAGAATTCCCAGTGAAAAAGTCAAATGCCGTCATGTAGAAACAAACCGTCTTTGCCTCCGAAGGTCCTCGTGGTTTGTCAGGCGAAGTGGGCTCACGGGGTCCACCTGGGCAAAATCTGAAAAATGGGCCAAGAGATGGATTCTTTTTTACCAGGCATAGCCAGACAATGGATCTACCAGTCTGTCCTGGTGGGTCAAAACATCTGTACTTTGGATATTCGCTTCTCTTCATCAACGGCAATAACCGCGGACATGGACAAGACCTAGGCATGAAACACAGACAGAACATTTATATGATAACACGCATACAAATGCACATAATGCAAATTGATACATTAACACACACAACAATTCTGAGCACAGAAATTCAGATTTTCACAATCTCTGTGCTTGTGTGTTTGTAGGAACTCTGGGAAGCTGTTTGCCAGTGTTCTCCACCATGCCTTTCCTGGTTTGTAATCATGACGACACTTGTCACTACGCCTCTCGAAATGATTATTCTTATTGGCTGTCTACAGACATGCCGATACCCGCCAATGAGGCATTAATTTCTGGTGATTCACTGGCACAGTATATCAGCAGGTAAACTCAAAGCCTGTGTTCCTTCAGTAGTACTTATATTATTATACCTGTTCTTAAAGGCTGAGGTAACGCAAGTCAGTTTCTATTAAACTGAAAGACATCCGTGGATAAATAATATGATAATAATGTAAATAAAATAAAAAGGAGATCAAGTCTCTCTCTCTCTCTCTCTTCCTCAAAGGTGTGCTGTGTGTGAGGCACCAGCTAATGTAATAGCAATTCACAGCCAGACCATTTATATCCCAAAATGTCCTACAGGATGGCTTCCACTATGGCAAGGTTACTCCTTTGTAATGGTAAGTGGCAGCCATTATTTATGAAGTATGGCAATAAAGACATCATAAGATCAAAATCAAAGATTTAGTCCATGTTTGTTAGCTTAGAGGTAATTTATATTAGTGTACTGCTAAAAGTTGACAAAATAAACATTTCAGATCTGGAATTCTTAATTAAAATGAAAGCGAAAACTCCAAGTAATGTAAAACTCCTTGGTCAGTTTAATAGATACTGAGATGGAATATCACATGAATAAATTAAATGTTTATATATATATATATAAAACATTACACAGTAATGTTGTGAAATTTAAATGTTTTCTATTTTATATATATATATATAACATTTAAAATTCACAACATTACTGTTTTTACAATATATAAATATATAATAAACATACTAAATATACAGAATATAATAAACAGTATATAAATAAACATATAAATATGGCCTTTTAAAAACATGAAAAACCCTTCTGAACATTAAAAAACTTTATAAAAAATCAAAAACATGAAAAAAATCTGCTTTCTCTCTCTCTCTGTGCTTGTTCTGGTTTATTTTTCCTAGCAAACGGGAGCAGGCGCAGAAGGTTCCGGACAGCCGCTGGTCTCACCTGGATCCTGTCTTGAAGAATTCCGGAAGATTCCATTCATAGAGTGTCATGGTCGTGGCACCTGTAACTTCTCTCCTGATTCCTTCAGCTACTGGCTTGCATCACTTGACCCTAGCAGAATGTTCAGGTACAAGAGTTTAGAAACTTAAAATTTTTATTGAATCTGCTTTAGATTACATTTTCACAAATTAGATTTGACTGTGCAAAGTCAGTCTTCATGATTCACTGCTTAAATCATGACTGGCATAGTTTTTAAAACACTGTTATAATAAAGGATTAGTTCACTTTGAAATGAAAATTTCCCCATGATTTACTCACCCTCAAGCCATCCTAGGTGTATATGACTTTCTTGTTTCAGACGACTCAATCAAAGTTATATTAATAATCACCCTGATGCTTTATAATGGCTGTGCATGGAAACCACCTGTAATAAAGGCCTTCTGAAGCGAAGCGATGCGTTTGTGTAAGAAAAATATCCATATATAACACGATATAAAGTAAAATAACCAACTTCCGCCACACCACCTTACGTATTCAACTCAGGGAAAAGTTTACTTTGTTTCGTAAGTTGAATACGGAAGGCGTAGGATGTAGCGTAAGCATTTTGAAGTATGAGAGGCGTTCCACTTTCTTCGTACGTAGAAAACGGAAGGCGGTCTGGCGGATTCTAGTTATTTTACATTATAACGTGTTAAATATGGATATTTTTCTTACACAAATGCATTGCTTAACTTCAGAAGGCCGTTATTAACCCCCCGGAGCCGTGTGGAGTATGTTTATGATGGATGGATGCACTTTTTTGAGTTTCAAACAGGTGGTTTCCATTATAAAGCTTAGGAGCATCAGGGTGATTATTATTGTATTCGTCTGAAAGAAGAAAGTCATATACACCTAGGATGGCTTGAGGGTGAGTAAATCATGGGGTATTTTTTTATTTTAAAGTGAACTAATCCTTTAAGTAAACAACATCACAAATGAAGCTTTAACCTTTTCTCGTTCCTCAGTATGCCAGTCCCCAAGACAGCAAGACAGAAAGAGATTATCAGCCGCTGTCAGGTCTGTATGAAGCTGTAGTCTTAAGGTCAGAGGTGACCTTGGTATGAGACTTGAACTAAAAACTTTCACTTGTCAGTTTTCATCCAAGTTACAAGCCCAGTGTTTGTCATTGATTTCTGCTTCCTCTGTGTCCTGGCCAGCACTTATCCATGTGTTTTTCTCCCAAATTTACTTTAACAGAGGTCCAATTAATCTACACTTTAGGAATGCTACTGAGAAATAATTTAGTAATTAAAGTTTAAATACTTTAATTTTAAATGTTAACTAATAAACATGAATCTCTTCCTGACTAACACTCTATATTAAATACTAACAAATACTAACTAACAAATATTATCTTAATGTGTTACTAATTTAATAAACATATAGTAATACAGCAAATAAATGTCAGTCTTCCAAGTTCCAAATTTGTTTTATAATATACATCCTTTAAGGAATTGCCTAAAAATCTTGAATTAAAATTCAGTAGAGTATTTTGGATGTGTCTGAAGCATTATGTGCAATTGTCAGTGTAAGCAAGGCATGCTTATAATTTGACTATGATTTTCTGTCTGCTTTAGTATACAAATATGTTGCGATACATCTGCTTTGCTTTTGGAACTTTATTCAAGAAAGAATCAAAGTCTGTTTCTTAGTGTACAAAATTGTTGAATTCACATTAGTTTGTGCAAAGCTTATTTGAAATTGCTTTTGGTGCTGAGGTTTTGCAAAACATATTTATGCTTGTTCATATTTAACTCGGAGTTAATGGTGCTATTAGTTAGATGAATGAAATGTTGACAGAGACATTTATTATGTATTATGTGTAGTCATTATGTGAATTCACGAGACGCTCATCATAGCATTGCATTAAGGAGATTTCCTGATGACTCAATTAATTACAATTCCTGTTTAAATTGAATATATGACATGTAAAAGCTTCAATAAAAAGATCAATGAGTGTAGTCTTAAAAACACTTATACAGAAAATATGAAACTTGCCTTCATTGTATAATCTGCTTTGTTGCAGGTCTGTTCCACTCAGTCAGCTATTACTTTTTTTTTTTCTTTTTCCTGTACTGAACGATAGAAAGCAGAATTGGCTGAAAGTGTGATTTGTGTCTATATGAATCACAAATACTGTGTTTTGTGGTTTCATAATTGCAACTAAAACATGATTGCACACATTTCGTTTTGAAGTTACTGGTCTCTTTTTTGACTGCAGTGTTTAATATCTCGAGAACTGTATAATTGAAAATGCTGTAATGTTTTTTGGTCTAAAACAATATTATATATATTGAATATTTCTGTAGAAAATGTATGTGTATAGGATTACAATCTCAGTTCTCAGTTTTAATTGGCCCAATGATACTTTTTTGTCCCCTTAATTCAAAATAATGATTGTGTTTGGACATGTTGTAACATTGCACTAATTGAATACATAATCTTTTGGATGAAGATGTGTCTGTCTGTCTATCTATCTATAATAACCACTTTTAATCTAAGTTTTATGTAACCTGGTTTTGAGATTTGTTTGCCTTTTCCAAGTCATGACTACTTAAGGCTGACCACAAGATGTCAGGGCAGAATCTCTTTTTGAATGCCTAATGCAAATATTTTTGTGTTACTTTTCACTATATGCTTTTCAGTTTGGCTTTTAAAAGTCTCTAAACATTTGTTATCAACATTCATTCATTTTTGTAGTAGGTGGTGTTCTTTTAATGAAATCAGTTAAAGCTCAAATTGAATGTGACATTACTGGAAATGTGACCTCACACTCAAAAGCACCAGTGCCACCTTTTCTAACTAAATGCTACAATGTGGAACTTAAAATGGTCAAAAATCACGTCAGTCAAGCTTGCATCAGCTGAATCCCAGGTGATTTATGTCTACTTATAGGAATACGACGCCTATCACATCATCCATATATAAGCTCCTCAGTATTTATCAGCAGCCATTGCACCTCTCAGAAGCTAATCGCCCTCCTCGATCCCCAGCTCCTCCTCTCTTCAGTCAGGATTGGCCTTATGATTCCCCTGAATCAGACTAATTATTGAAATATGTGTATATGTTAAATTATTGACATTAATTATATCTGCATATGTTGGTTCTGTTCTGTTTACCCTAGGGGGGTTATTGCTGCTCTCCCTGCTCTTATCCATGCTAGGCTGCATGGATGCACAGGGAGTTCTTGCCCAGAACAGAACCATACCGCCAATACAAACTCTATGCAATTATCAATCATATCTGACGATAGTGGTCCTGACAGAAATTCATATTTTTGAAGGCAATCTGAAGGAGAAAAAAACAGAAAAGGAACAACTCATCACCATGTTGTTCTGGGTGGCTTCTAAATGGTTGAACTTGCACATATTAAAAGAGCCTAATCCCAAATTCAAAAATGATATTCTGGTCTCAAGAAATGGCTTGAGGGGTTTAAGATTCATATAAACAAAAGTGATGCTTGTCTTTGTGTAATACAGTAATATGTCTTCTATTGTAAATATTTATTACATTTGGGCTTTGATATTTATATATCACATCTGTCACTACATCTTTTAACAGTGCTTTGAATCTTAATTCAGAATTCATTCTTTGATCTTTTCAATGGGAATGGAAGATGTCACCAACAGCACAAACGCACGTACTTCTTGTGTTAACACTTCAAGAAAAGACACATTAAACTCTTCACTCAGAGTCAATTAAGTTTATAAAACCTTTTATCCTTCACTTCTGCCGTGGCGTGTGCTTCAGAGCGAGGGAGACGCAAACCCAGGCATTTCTCTGTTGTATTTGTTTTAGATTAGCTGAACAAACCCGAATCCATTCAGTCTAATGCTTTTATTGTAGCTCTCATTGTCAAGTCGCAATTCGTTCATTTGCCTTATCTTAATGAGAGTGTCTCCCATTAGTGTGGGACCAGAAGAATCTTAATGCTTTATGACATCACAATCCACCATTGCCCAGCAACCTGGGCAGCTGTCAGTCAATAATAGGAGTGAAGGGAGAGTTTAAAAAGAGCGCTTGGGATTTCTGAGGGTCCAGAACCAGAACCACAGCTCCGAAGAGACACTCCGTGAGCAGAAAACAGAGGTTTGAGATGAGACTGTGTGAGTTGCAGTGTTATTTGGCCCTGTTGGGTCTGTCTCTTGTGCTGTGTGGTCGCAGTGCAAACTCCCAGCTAGAACCGGACCTGGACTTCCGCCATCGCAGACTTCTGCAGAGAGCACGAGCGATTGGACAGGCTACACAGGTGAGTCTCGAACACATATTGACACATCTGCTAACAGGAAACGTTCTCAGAACCTTCTGGCAAGTTTCTCTCAAAATTATGAACAAGCATCCTGACCAGTTATCTGGTCTTTAATAACATCAAAACATTTGCACAAAAATGTTATTTATACATCATTCATTTTTCTGAAACATTTAAGTTGGACAGTCCGGTTTTTTTTTTTAAATGATATTACTTGCTACTTTTTTCAGATGGTGCAGAGAACATTCAAAAGTAACGTTCCTGCAATACTTGCAAAATAATCAATTAAAGAAAACATTTCCTTAAAGTTTTCTTGTTCACATAACCAAGACATAAACATTTTTTAAAAAACTGGACATTTGAACGTTCTGAGAACAATCAGAAATAATGTTTTCATAACTTAATGGGAACATCATCAAAACGTTCATAGAACATTTCTGTTAGCCGGGATGGCCTAGATTTACCAGTAGCTGTTCAAATGAGTTCTAGTTTTCCATTATCTGCATGTTCAATGCTGCCATCCCACACTCAAATTTAACCAACCAACATTAAACTTGTGTAGTTGTTGTTTTGAGTACACATAAATGGAGAGTTTACCCCCCAAAAAATGTCATTTACTCACCCTCATGTCATTACAAACCTGTACTGACTGGCTTTCTACTGCGGAATACTAAATACATTTCCATAATGCAAGTCAATGGGGTTCAAAACAACATTGGACCCCATCAACTTTGTATGGACATACAAAAAAAAAAAAAAAAAAATGTTTTTATTTTTTTTATTTTTTTTTAATATAATCTTTTGTGTTCTGCAGAAGAAATAAATGATATATTTAACAGTAAATAATAACAATTTCATAGTTCAATTTTTGAACTATCCCTTTGCATCAAAACAGGAGGACTATTTAAGTTTTGGTTTGTTGAAATGTTCAGTTTGTTTAATGCTCTAGTTCATTCTACTTTTAATAGATATTTAAATGGGAAATTACCACAAACCCCTTCTAATTCTATAGGAAAAAATCATTACTTTCCATCCCTCTCTCTCCTTTTCCTTTTAACTCCCACACGTTTCTAAATGACCCTCTGTTTTTCTCATTTACATCTTGGCAAGTAAATGCATTATCTTTTACTATACAGGAACTCTAAGATAATGGGATACATTTAGCTCTAATCAAAACACACATTCCACTATAAATACAAAATGTTTTTTCTCTTTTAGCCTTAGTCACCTCATGTATACCTTAATCTAAATGCATGCACCCCATTAGCTTTACCAGACAGTGTTTATTATCCAAATAAAAGGGAAAGTGAGGGGGAAAATGAATTGAAATGTTAATCCCATCATTTCTTTTCTCAGGACTGGACCAAGAAAGACATTGAAGAACTTCTCTCCCTGCTCTCCATGCCTGAAATGGAGATGCGCGAGAATGATATTTCAACGGTGGATGAAAACGAGGACCTACGTGTGGAGCTAGAGCGTTCCGCAGAGAGCTCGAACCACTTTCCCGCTCGGGAACGTAAAGCAGGATGCAAAAACTTCTACTGGAAGGGCTTCACTTCCTGCTGAGGCCCTCATTTGAAGTTGCCAATTAACACCCTCTCAAATCTCTTGCTAACCTAACCGCTGTGGTCAAACCACCAGTTAATTGGTTCTGTCCGCCAATCGACTGATGTTAAGTTAATAAACCACGAAATAAAGAATAAAAATAAACGGGCTTTTTTTTGTGTGGTGGATGATGTGAATATGGTGATGAGGTATACATTTAGTAGCCTATGCTGTCTTTTCTTTGAAATATTTGTGCAGGGAACATTAGCTTTAATGTTGTGTGTGTGTGTGTGTGTGTGTGTGTGTGTGTGATGTCACCGTGGTGAGGTGATTAGTGGTAATTAACAGGCATTAGGGATTATTTCGATCATTTCTGTTTATCATGGTGAGAAGCACGACACACCAATATGATTAATGACAAAGGAGGGAACGAGAAACATTCTCGGAACATCCTCATGATGTTATTTGTCGGTTACTTGATGAATGCTTATGTTTAACTTCTTGGAAAATAAATAAACGTTCAAAGAATTGATTAAAATATAATGTTAGGAAAATACTAACATTATTTTTTCCAACCACGACAAGAAAACTAGACATGTTAACGTTTTTACTACTACGTTTTTAGAACATAAATTTGTTAGCTGAGGTCCACCTTTCCGTCAGTAAAAGCCACGTGTCCTCATCTTGCACGCCTGACTGATGGAACATATTTGAAGAGAACAAATAACTCACGCGCATCATTTGCAGGCGGGTTTCTCCAGTTTGATGTGTTCTTCATTAGCGTGTTATTGTCTGTGAAAACAGACACTGCTCCATGACTCGAGCTCCGTCCCTTGAGGCTCGCGCACGAACGCACAGACAGGGTGGAAAAAGCTGTTAGGCAGTTGTAATTGTTATTTAATTACGGTCCTGAAAGCACCGCAAATATTTCGACACATCTGGACTGTTTGATTAGCAAGCCTGAGAAGAGACTTCGTCAGGCATTATGAACGGATTTCTGCTGCCGTGTTTACCGAGTACACACATTTTCTCAAGTGTGTGTTTGTGTGTGTTTACGCGTCATGCTCATTTTACTTACAGATACTGACAAGCTTGCGTTAAAATAACCATATTGTATGTGCGTATATAGTGTGTTTATGTGACATTTTCTATAGTTACTTGTTTGAGCCAATGTAGAAAATAAGTAGGCATACAAAAACAAGATTTTGTATAAAATATCTACAATGTCTCCTAGTGAGAAGTGATATAAATGGAAAGCAAATGAGACTTTAAAGTCTCCTGCCTCTCATGTTTCTCCTGAGTAAGCTAAATGACCTCTGCTGTAATCCCAATAAGGTCTCAAACTGTACTCAAATACCATAATCTGCAATCAAATTTCTGAAATTCAATATGGACTCAAATCAAATTCTACCAATGTAAATTATATATTATAACCATAACTATGTGTTCATTTTTATAATTATTTTATATATATAATTTTATAATTGTAATAGTTAAAATATGTAATTTTTTTTTTTTTTTTATGGAAAAAGCTATAAACGAGCAATATTTTCCTCTGGATATTAAGGTAGATTAGCAATAATATCTCTCTCATGCACAAATGCACCAACACAAAGATTCTCCATGTTATTCCCTCATAATGCCCCACATCCAGCTAAAACAAAACACAAATATCAGAAAATCCTTCTGCTGTGAGGAAAACAATAGGCCCAAAGCATGAATTGAGTGTATCTTCACTGTCCACACAGCTCTAGCAAAGCCAGTGACGTGTCACGCTCTCCGAACAAAAGACTCATTACTGTCATTCACGACCTTCTGCATGTAAAAATAAGTGATGAGAAGTAGGCACACAGCCAAAGTCATTCCAATTCATTTCAGTGCAGCTTAGCTTATATATGGTATTTTGTTACTTAACTGTTCTTTAATTTCAATCTGGTCAGATGGAGATACACTAGCCACTGTATCTACAGCTGTCAATCAAACCAATTAGTTGTGCTACACTGAACGTGATGAGTCATCATGTCAGCTGGTTAATTCCTCTTTACTCACTGCCTGCCTGCCCACAACCAACTGTTATTTCTCGTGGAGACATATTTCATTTGGTTTAGGTTTAGCACAAATATTTGCAAATGTTGATACAAATGTTGAGCAACGTGATGTTGCCAAACTGCTGTTGAGCTGACGCAAAAGTAAAAAGCAATTTTTAAATCTGCTTTGGTGAGACAGTTAAAGAAAATCTAAAATCTGACAAAACCTCCTTTGGGAATTAAATTAATTTTTATTGTTTTATTATGATAAAATAAAATGTAAGTAATATATAATATAATATTAAAAAATAATATATCTCATTAACCTAACTAAACTGTTTACTGCTGCCAAACAACATAACAATGCAGTTATATTTATTGCCTTTTTAGAATTTAGAGTTAGTCTGTAGTAATTGTAATTAGCTTTGTTTAAATATTTTATTATTATTATTATTATTAATTAAAAAATATATTGTATAATTAACAACAGCAGCAACAACAACAATAACTTAAAAACATTAGAAGTTTATGGTATGTACTTATTTAGACAAATATTAAGATAAATGTGTGTGTATAAGTGGGTTGGAATATGTAGGCCTACATAAGGGCATTAATCTGTGAACAACGCAGGCAATCATCAAAGAATTATTCAAACAACACATCACAATCACTCATCCATTTCAGAGAGAAACAGCACGGCGTCTTAAACACAGTGGTGTGTGCGTTTAAGTGTTTATGTGTGCTTTGAGAAAACCAGCATGTCGTCTGCGCACACTGAGCTGGTCCATTAGCCTTTGAGGCCTTAAACACTCCCTACCATTCATCCCATAAACTCCATTTAACTTTCTCCCCACTGCTAGGCCACCTATAAAGATCTCTCTAGCATGTGTGTGTGTGTTGTGTATGTTTTCATATGCTCTGATGCTGATGGAAGCTGACTGAACTGATGACAGACAGTGGCTTTGTCAATGGTCTATTACACGATCATACCATGTAATACAGACACACACACACACACACAGAGCGAGAGAGAGAGAGAGAGAATCTCTCAGGTCAAAATATTTAAAGGGTTAGTTCAAAAGTTCAAAAATTATGGCATCATTTACTGGCAACTGATTTAAAAAAAATCTATTTGATAAAGTATTAATTAAATTGTATGTAATATATTTCATAGATAGATAGAAGATAAACAAACACACACATACACTGGTCGCTATTTATGTTTTTCATTTAATTAAAGGTGGGGTAAGCCATATTTCAAAAACGCTGTTGGACATTGTTGATATTTGAAATCAACCCAAACAAACCCACCCCTCTCTTCATTGCTCCGCCTCCAAAACTCACCCTCCAATCCTAACCACCCTGTTCCAAGTCGGTCTCGAACCCAGGCCCAATCAGTGCTGGCAGGTGAGGCGAGTGCACTAACAATGACGCTAAACACTGCATTCATTGTTTACAATTAGAGACAATTTCCAACAGTAAAATACTGTTATTTACAGTTAAATCATGTAAATGTACAGCTAATGGCCAAAGTAAACCTAAAAAAAAAACAGTTTAAAGCAGCACATAGGGGCGGGGCATCTTCAACACGAGCCCTCATCATCTCCAGAGTGCAGAAAGCAAGTGGTCAACGGAATCTCTTCAAAATTTTTACCGTCTGCGTCTGCTAAAGAAGCAAACTGCTCAAGGTAAGTTTATTTCTTTGTTGTTATTTAACTATGTTGCACTCAACTTGTAAAATCGCCTTTTTCGTGAGATATTTTTGACTGTACTACTTGGCACGAATCACGTGTTGCGGCCAGACAGACAGTTCTCAACGGGGGGTGAGGCATTTCATTAGTTAGTGTTCTCCAAACTCCAATTATAATGCTAGGTTCGCTAGGTTTGAGAATAATTGACGACAGGCCGCTGAATTATTTGAAAAATAATGTGCATCCGAGGTTGTACATTTGAGGTAATGCAGCCACGACTCCAAGCGCAATTCAACGGCCCGTCGTCAGTTATTCCTCCTCGGTCACCACACCTCGAGACATTGTTCAGATGTTGTATTTCAAGACATTTGTCAGGTTTTTGTCATTAAAACGATCTTGTGTATAACGTAATTATTTCTTATCTGATACCAAGCCTCGACTGCTAATTCAAAAAGTAATTTTAGAACTAGTAATGAAGTGCTTCAAGAACAGAGACATTACTGCATCACAACTGAGAAATGGCACAAAGCTTTTTAATTGCAAAACTATTTTATTGATAAAGTTTCAATGTATGTTCACGTCCATGTGCGAGTGTGTGTCTGCTCTATGCCTGTGTAAAGTATGGGATAAGGAGTGGGAGAATGAGAGTATCCGTTCTCATAGATAATAAAACATGAAAATAAAACATGTTTGCTATATTTTTGCTATATTTGCTTGATCAATTTCTTTGTGGGTGTTGGCTCTTTTGCTGTTGTAGGTTCTAAGGACGTTTGAGATAACCGAAATTGTTTGGCGAAGTGATATGGAACTGTAATGCAGTCAAATCCTCAAGATGCCTGGAACTACTTGGACCTGCCTTGAACCTGCTGTAGTATAAAGAGGTAATATTGCTGAAATTATCTGGTTTTCTTTTATAGGAACCCTTAAATTGATTTACATATATTTACACACAGCTCAACTGTCTGGGCATGTCTTGGCCCCTGCTTCTGTTAAGATGATATTTTGTCTTGTTTTCTAATGTAACAAACATACACCCTCATTTATTTGCTTTATAAGTTTCTAATTATGTTCATCTACTAAACAGTTAATTTTCTGTTTAATTTAAAAGTGTGTCCAGACTGTATATGATGACTATCTTTTGCCATGTGCTACATATAGTCACTAACATTTTCTTAATGTTTTCCTCTCAGACCTTTGCGTGTTGACCAGTTTCATCAGACTTCTTGCTTGATCCTTCCAAAGTTGGTGTGATGTATTGGCCTTCTTTTTTTTGTGTGTGTGTGCTTAATGTTTATTCACACACAGTTTCTCTCATTGGACTGTGCAACATTTTTCTCTTTGACGTTGTTTTTTCCTCCTAAAACTGTTATCATACTGTTTAAATATAGAGCAGTATAGTTTCAAAAATAATCATTCTCATTATTCATTTTCATGGTATGCATCTACAGATCTCAAATTTCTTTTTAAAAACATTTGTGTTCTGCTGAAGAAAGGCAGTTGTACACATCTGGGATAGCATCAGGGTAAATTAACAGTGAGAATTTAGTTTTTGAACAAATTCTTAAAAGTATTCTTATTTTTGCTGGTTAAAGCAAGTGCTATTTTCTTTTTTCTTAACTTACTGTTTGTGTTTATGCTGAGATTCAGTTTAGGTCAGTTTCAACCAATTTGTCAATGCCCATTCTGCCTGTGTTTTAATAAATAGCAAATGATGAACCATAATCTATTTCTTCTTTATTTATTTACTCTCCATCTAGTTAAAATAATGTTTGTACACATTATATACTATACTAAAGATTTTAATTATGTATTGTTTACATAATGTATTTTTTTTTTTATATATATTGCAGAATTTTAGCTGTAACATTGCTGCAAGTACTTTACTGTGAAATTACAGTACAGCTGTAAAATGCAAAACGGTATTGAAATGGTAGAATTACGGTAAATGGCTGGAACCACAGCTGCCAGTATTTTACTGTAAAATTACAGCACAGCTAAAAACGGTGATGAAAGCATAAAATTACGGTAAATGGCTAGAACAACAGCTGCCAGTACTCGATTGTGAAATTACAGTAAAGCTGTAAAATGAATAACAGTATTGGTACTGTTGAATTACAGTAAACAGCTGTTAACTGGAAAAACAGCGTTGAAACCGTAAAATTACGGTAAATGGCTGGAACCACAGCTGCCAGTACTCTACTGTGAAATTACAGTAAAGCTGTAAAATGAACAACAGTATTGGTACTGTTGAATTACAGTAAACAGCCGTTGAAACCGTAAAATTACTGTAAATGGCCGGAACCACAGCTGTCAGTATTTTACTGTAAATTTATGGGTACATTTTTTACAGTGTACAGTACACAAGAGTAAATACAAACAAGAGTTCGTTGTTAGTCGCCAAAGGCACAGCAGCTCTAGACAATCAATGACACTCAAACCCAGTGTTACTCATGTGTGAAGCGGAATCAAAGCTGCCTCCACATCTGTTTTCAGGCCTTCCCGCTTAGCTCTCTCCAGTGCTGGAAAGCTTTTCTAATATTAACACAGGTCCTAAAGCTCTTGCCCAGTCATAAACCTTCCAGTGATATTCTTTTGAGCTCTTTTATATTGTGCCTCATCTCTCTTTCTGCAGTTTTTCCTCAAATCTCCCTCTTGCTCGTCCTCTTTCCTCAATCGTTATGTGCCCCTATTGCTGATTGGCTACAAGTTTGTTGTTGGTGTCGGTTTTTGAAATATGGCTTACCCCACCTTTAAAAAAACGATCATAAGTCATTTGTTTGAGTTGTCTACATTGGTTGCGCTGTAGGCCTATACGTATGTTTATCGTTCACTAAAAAGAACAGACTCATATGTCTACACTAGTTGCGCTATAGGCCTATGTTTTGCCTTTACTAAAAAGAAATGGTTCATAAGAGTCATTTGTTTGAGAATCAGACTACATTGGTCGCATTGTGTATTGGTTTGTACATACATTGTTGCAGCCTGTGGGACAACTCAATAGAAAGACGGTTGTTTATTCTCATTATTCCTCAGTACACAGTGTTTTTATGACATTACATCTAATAGAGACTGCAAACTCACATTCTCAACTCAGATAGTATGAAAATATAATTTCTTTTGGTGTGTGACTAAAGATTCATCACAGGTGCAGCACCACAGCAGACAGCGGAGCAGGAACACTGGTACGTGGTTTCTATAATAATAGTTGTGTGTGTTTTATCTGCATTATACAAGAGACCTTCAATTCTGCATCTTATTTGAAAGTTTTCTACCGCAGCAAAGTTCTAATGAGGTCCTGTATCTATAGATACTAAGAAAGTGTTCAGCGCAAGGCAGTGAAAAGCGTCGCCTCCCAGTCATTTTACACTGACATTAAATTAACTTCATTATCAGCACACTGCACCATCAGCAGGGAAACAACATTAGAGAAATGAGCCAGCACAAATATGTCCACTTCTGCCTCCAAATCCCCATTTAAACTCGCTTAAAGTGATCACACGGCTAGTTCTACCTCCTTTGTGACTCATATAGAAAATTACTGTAGGACAAACCGAAGCCAGACTGTACAGTCAACTGCTTCAGCTGTAAAACTGCAATATATTTACCTAAAACACTTTGGAGGGACTCCTCTATTGTTTTGCAATGTTTCTGTTTGGAAAAATTGGGTCGTTGAGGGTCAGTAAGATTATTTGGCCCTGTGCTTCAGTCATGACATGATAATTCAACCCATAATCCAAAACATATTTTAACATAGCCTACAGAGTAGCCTAAATATTTAGATATAAAATATTCAAATATAAAAAAGGAAAGTAAAGGAATATAATAATATTCAGTAGTACACAATATTTCATATTATATTGAATATTATTTCATATTTCAGATGTCTTTCTCAGATACTTTGCTGCTGTCGCGTTGCCAAGTGATGAACTCACATTTAAATGATGACAGCTGTTGTTTTCTCACACATTGATCTTGATAATTCTCTGACACATTTTTCATTAACATTAGCAAGTATACACAAAGTTTAATATTATCATTGAATGCTTTGTTTTTGATTCACCAGTCCTCCTTAATGATGAATCACAATTAATGATTGAAACATTTTTTTGATACTTCAAATTGGACCATTTTAAATATAATTTTCCATATTTAATGTTGCATTGTTGTGCATCATTTCAAGTTTAAATTACTTAATGAAGGCTATTATATTTTACAAATTTTTTGTTTTTATTTTGGTGCTCTGAGGCTGTGGAATAAAGTGGGTTATTTTCATCTTCACAACAACAGATTAAACTCATTAAATCACAGATGCTTGAAGCAGACTTGATGACTACATCCATGTTAAAATATTCTGTTGTGAAACCTATCATACTGTTATATGGGAAAGCTAGTTTGACTATTTTGGAAAAGGAGATTTAAAAAGAGTGAGGAAGAGAGACCACCTGACCTTCATTGAGAGAAGATGCTGTATTTTCTGTGATACACCTTCAAACCATTGTAAATACAGTTTAAAGTGTCACATCTCTCATTTCCATAAAGGTCAGACATGTATACTACAGGCAGACAGAGGCATTAACACACAGCCTGTTCGGTCAGTGGGTGGCTCACTGAGAGCCAGAGAAAGGCTGAGATGTGAGGGTATCAAGACATAAAATCAATCTCTGTCCCTTTGGCGGTCATGCTGTTCCATTTTGAAGTGGAACTCAACACTGCGTCTTGGATTGACTCTATGGGGAACGTCATCAGCATGAACAGTGTCTGAAGCATGTGTGTAAACATGACAATTTTATTGGCGTCATGGATTGTCATGGAATATATAGCATTTGCACGCGGCACATTCGGCTTGAAGTACTATTGTTAGATAATCTTATCAGCCTGACTTTTCTTTCCCTGTTTCTCCCTGTTTTCTCTCACCTGGTCTTCATGGCTGCAAGGGTAGATTGGAGACTAGTTGTTATTGTTTCATCACACATCTGGTTTTAATGTACACAATGTATATGTGTGTGTGTTTCTTGGAAAGCAGCCAAGAAAGGTCCCTGCCTTTTAGGCCTTACTGGAGCCCCAGGCAGGTAGGGGTACTAGACCAGATGTTGACCATATTTAGACTTGTTTTTCTATATGTACCACATTCCTATATCATGAAAGTATATTCTCATTGGACAGTTGCTACACCACCCCTTCACATGTATAAAAGCCATGTACAGAAGTAAGATTGGGAGGAGGTTTTGTGAACGGATTGGCTTCGTGTTCATGACTCTTTCCCACAGGCCTATGCATTCAATGAGTGAAAAAGACAAACTGAGAATAAGGCACAATTCGGGACAATAAACGGAGATTAAAATAATCTTACAACTATATAAGAGGCACTTATAGTGCTGCATTCACAGTAGGAAACTCCGTTATTGCTCGATTCTTTCTAAACAATATAAGAGACTACAGTATGTACGGAGTTCATTCAGTTCTCGAGGGAGCTGAATCTGTTAATTGTGATGCATTCACTGTGAGAAGCTCCACCCTGGCTTGACTCTCTCTCTCGAGGGATAAGAGTCTAGCATTTGATAATGTTGAATGTGTCTAGGGATTAGAGGCAGAAAGAGTTGATGCAGGTGTTATAAAAATAATAATAATAATCTGCTTCCTCTGCTGCCCCACATATAAGTGTATAAGCCTTATTCCTCCTAGATTTCCACATTGAAGTATCGAGTAATGGAGTTTAGCAAAATGCAAGGATGCACCAGTTGAAGAGCGGCTTAGGAGCTATCTCTCTCCTAGTGTGGCATCCTCTGTGAAGGCTCCCACCTTGCCAATAGAATAAGCGTGTTCAGCTCTCGAGGGGGCTGAATGTGCTCGCTGTTATGAGCCACTGTGAGGGAGCTCCCCTTGTGGTTTAGGCCCTGTGTCTGCTGAAGTAACATAATGGCTGCCTCCATATACTGAAAATATCACTTTCCAGGGTTGAACTACATTCTCCCCTATTTTAGGGTCTACAGTAGAGTTATACTTCCCTGTGAATAGGTTGTTTAGTAGATGCTCTAGTATGACCCATGTTCAATAATATAGTTAGCTAATGAAGCTGAAATTCCCACTGCATGGAGGAGTGGGTATTTGTTCCCCACAGCGTCAATCCAAGATTCAGTGTTGAGTTCCACTTCAAAAGGGAACGTTTTAGGTTACGACTGTAACCATGGCCCCCTGAGAAGGGTAATGAGACACTGCGACTCATGGCCATGCCTCGGGCCTGCCTGCACGTCTCCTTCAGATAAAGAAGTTGATGACATACATTGCAGGCGTCCTCTTATACTCATGGAGCTCCAGCAGTGACGTCATGAAATGGACTGTCATTGGCCAATAAAATTTTTGTGTTTACATGTGTTTCAGACACCGGTCAGGCTAATGACATTCCCCATAGTGTCAATCCAAGATGCAGTGTCTCGTTCCCCTTCTCAGGCAACCCTGGGACCTGAGATGTTTTGCAAAGTGTTTTGGATAGAGACCTCTGGATTTGTCTGCATTTAAGTGTACACTAATTTAACATGTCTGTTAAAAACTCAAAATGGAATCTGTAATGATGTCACAATGGGATTTCATAGTGCATTTGCAACGCATTGTTCTAAAACCTTGAGAACTGAATATGTAAATAAGTATGAATCACATTCAATGAATATGTAAATCAAAAAGGTGACAGTAGGAAGTGACATCATGGCAAACTGTGTCTAATTGTGGTGACAACTTCAAAAGGAACAAAATAAATTAAGCAATTAAGAAATGCATGTGACAAAAAACTGATAATTGCATAATTTTTAAACAAGCAAACTAGTTTTGGAGCTGTCGGCTGATTAGCATGAATTCTGCATATGCATGAATAGAAACTGGTTACGTTTTTATATTCCTGACACAGGAAAAAGAGATTTGATTTTATTTAAGCTGTATAAAAGAATCACAGCAGTTAAATTGCAGACGATTCTTTGTTGCAAAAATGGAGATGAAAAGTTTTGAAAGCAGTTCATTTCGAAACACTCAGGAGATCATTTTGACCTGCTCAAAGACATTCATATGCACACACACACTTGAGAGAAAGTATGTTCTCTCTGTCTGAGTTGAAGAGCTGATTAGCAGTGTGATGGTGGGTAGACAGGGTTCGGCGGGGCTATGTTTAAATATCAATGCTGAATGATTCCGCTGCCAGGTGCTCTTTTCTCTCGTCTCTGCCTGACTGCTCCACCACTAAATACCATTGATTCTGCTATTACACATTCGGGGTGTAACGCTTCACAGAAGTACCATTTGTTTGAGACTGTGTGAGAAATACAGTGAGTAATGTTATATCATAGGGCAGGTGCCTGAAGCACATGGTTTCAATGCATAGAACTGCTAAAATGTTGAATCATGCTCTTCACATACTGGATGTTAGGTGGTACGGTATATTTTATATACAGGAAACATTAACTTTATGAATGCGAGAGAGCAAAAAAAGATGTGCATATATGCATGAGTATGCAATGTGATCTCAATAGTGAAAAATGAAATGTTGATGTTAAAAAATTATCTTGACAAGTGGGTTTTGATATCGTGTGCCGGTGTAGATTTTTGATATACTGTGATAGTAATTACTTGTGACTTTGTTATAGTGTCTTATAGTAATGACAGTTTTGCAAAAAAAAAAAAAAAGTTTTCATTGACTCAAATTTGCTAGCAAATTAAATTAGCATATTTTATATATTTAGATAGTAAATATATAAAATATGCTAATTTAATTTGCTAGCAAATTTGAGTCAATGAAAACTTTTTTTTTTTTTTTTTTTTTGCAAAACTGGGGGAACAAATGTAACCTTTCAACACTCAACAGCAATTTAAAAACTGAAGAAGTTACAATAAACTGCTATGTATTTTTAAAGCATTTTTTTCCTTTAGAATCATTCAGTGAGACAGAAAAGTTTCCCTAACTGAAAACTCTTACACATAAAGTGTGGTTCTAGCACACACATTTTTATGCTTAAGACACTGAAACGTATAATATCAGTGTATGGAGCTTCTAAAATGAAAAGCTTTTTACATAGATTATGTAGAGGCTATGTGTTACAAATGGGTTGATTTTTTTTTTTAAAAAAGCAATGTGACGTGAAGGCCAAGTATGGCAACTCATACTCAGAATTTGTCCACTGCCTTCTACCCATCCAAGTTAGTGAACACACACACTGCAAACAGTAGATATACACACCCAGAGAAGTGGGCAGCCATTGCTGTGGCGCCCGGGGAGCGATTGGGGGTTAGATGCCTTGCTCAAGAGCAACTCATTATAAATGACATTAAAGGGTTATTTGACCCAAAAATTAAAATTCTATCATTAATTACTCACCCTCATGTCCACCCTCATCCTTTCGTTCATCTTTGGAACACAAATGAAGATCTTTTTAATGAAATCTGAGAGCCTTCTGTTCCTCCATTGACAGTCCACGCAACTACTTCAACAACTTCAAGGTCCAGGAAAAGTAGACATAAACCATGTGACTCCAGTGGTTTAACCTCAATTTTATGAAGTGACGTGAATGCTTTGTGTGAACTCTTTTATTAAATGTTTAATGCCATTAGATTTGTCTAACACAGTTAAAGCATTTACCTAATCTCACATATCGTTTTGTTCTGTTCTGTGTGATTTCTAAAGACTATTCAGAATGTCACGATCACCGTCAGTACCTGTCAGTTCCCGGACTACAGTTCCCATAATCCTCCCTGCCAGTCACATGCACACTCCACACCAATCACCCGTTGCCACATACACCTGTAGCCTATTATCTGGACTATTTAAGACTCACTCACACACCAATTCATTGCGAAGTCTTGATCCATCCTGTGTTCAATTCTGAGCAGTTCCCTGTGTTTATTGTCTGCCTGTTATCGATCCTGTCTGGTTACCTGTTTATGATTCCCTGCTGCCTGCCTTTGGACTATTTATTGTTATCTGATCTGTGAACGATATCTGCCTGCCCTGATCTACTGCCTATATCCTGACCACGTCTCTGCCTGTCCCTTGCTGTACCTGTTTGTTCCTGTTAGACCTTGCCTGTACGACTACGCTCACCTTTCAATAAAGCTTTGCATATGGATCCCTGCCTGAGTCCAGTTTCGTTACAGAAGACTTCGCCACAACAACGATCCAGCAGCTTTTCTGGTGAACACTGGTCTGGTAGGAACATTGCGTTGTTGTTATTAGGGCTCAAGCAGGGCTCACGATCGCTGGAGGATTATGTTGCGGAATATTTGGACATTGCATATTATTCAGACTGGCCTGACTGTGCACTGATAGACTTTTTCTGTGATGGCGTTAACCAACCTCTCCAGAACAAACTAAGACAAGAGGGACCGCGTTCATCACTTAGTAGCTTTATGGATTATGCTTTGTTGTCTGTTGGCTCTCTATTTACTGTTGGTGTCACAGAGAAATGCGACACCTCGTCTGGTCGTGTAATGGCTGCCGCTCCAGATGACACTCACAAAATGGTGGCCACCATAATAACAACACCAAGTCAAGTCAGCACTGATTATACTGAACCAAGTCAAGTCACAGTTGACCTCCGTGAGCCAAGTCAAGTCTCCGTTGATCGTCCAGAATCACGTCACGTCTCTGGATCTGTCCGGGAGCGGAGAGGGTTGCGTTCCAGTGTGGCTGATCCACCGCTGACTTCAGCACGAGCGGCTGGCATTCCTAAGCCTCCGCCGGCTGCTTCGCACTCGAGCCCGCCGGCCGATTCGCACTCGAGCCCGCCGGTTGCAACGCACTCAAGCTCGCCGGTTGCAACGCACTCAAGCTCGCCGGTTGCTACGCACTCAAGCTCGCCGGTTGCTACGCACTCAAGCTCGCCGGTTGCTACGCACTCAAACCCTCTGGATGCTATGGACAAGATGGCCGCTTCGCCAGTGCCCACGGGCAAGATGGCTGCCCCTCCTGTTTCTGTGAACATAGGGGTTGTTCCAGCCATTGAGTCTGCTCCAGAGCCCAAGCGTCTTGCCCTGCCGGAGCCACCCAAGCTCCTTGCCCTGCCGGCGCCACCCGAGCTCCTTGCCCTGCCGGCGTCACCCAAGCGCCTTGCCCTGCCGGCACCATCCGAACTCCTTGCCCTGCCGGCGTCACCCAAGCGCCTTGCCCTGCCAGCGCCACCCGAGCTCCTTGCCCACGAACCCGCCACGGCCACCGTTGAATTCCCCAAGAACTTTTTTGGGGGGGGCCATATACCTGAGGGTGGGGAGCTTGTGGGTGGGCACCCTGCACGGCCGCGGCCATCAACAGCCTCCGAACTGTTATGGCCGTCTATGGATTATAACTTACCATGGCCATTAATGGACTCTGACCCGCCGTGGTCATCTACGGACTCTGTCCCGCCATGGCCGCCCACGGCACCTGACCTGCCGTGGCTGCCCAAGCCACCTGACCTGCCGTGGCTTCCCGACACTCCTGACCTGCTGTGGCTGCACGACTCTCCGCCTTGGTGTCCCAAGGCTCCCGAACTGCTATGGCCGCCCACGGTCTCTGACCCGCCATGGCTGTCAGACACTCCTGACCCTCCGTGGCTATCCGTGGCACCTGACCCGCCGTGGCTGCCCGTCGCACCTGACCCGCCATGGCTGCCCGTGGCACCCGACCCGCTGTGGCTGCCAGACACTCCTGACCCACCGTGGCTGGTCGACACCCCTGACCTACCGTGGCTATCCGTGGCACCTGACCCGCCATGGCTGCCCGTGGCACCTGACCCGCCATGGCTGCCCGTGGCACCTGACCCACCGTGGCTGCCGAGTTCCTTTGACCTGCATTGGAGACCCCGTTCCCGTCTGCCAACAGGTTTCCAATGAGCCCACCCCCCCCCATCCCCCCCCATCCATGCAATTTACGTCGCGAGGATGTGTCTTCCGGAAGGGGGGCGTTATGTCACGATCACGTCAGTACTTGTCAGTTCCCGGACTACAGTTCCCATAATCCTCCCTGCCAGTCACATGCACACTCCACACCAATCACCCATTGCCACATACACCTGTAGCCTATTATCTGGACTATTTAAGACACACCACCTCATTGCGAAGTCTTGATTCACCCTGTGTTCAATTCTGAGTGGTTCCCTGTGTTTATCGTCTGCCTGTTATCGATCCTGTCTGGTTACCTGTTTATGATGCCCTGCTGCCTGCCTTTGGACTGTTTATTGTTATCTGATCTGTGAACGATATCTGCCTGCCCTGATCTACTGCCTGTATCCTGACCACGTCTGTCTGTCCCTTGCTGTACCTGTTTGTTCCTGTTAGACCTTGCCTGTACGACTACGCTCACCTTTCAATAAAGCTTTGCATATGGATCCCTGCCTGAGTCCAGTTTCGTTACACAGAAGCTTTGTGACCACGCACACACACACACACACACACACACACACACACACACACACAGGTTTGTTTTTGTGAATTGTGGGGACATTCCATAGGCATAATGATTTTTATACTGTACAAACCGTATTTTCTATCCCCCTACACTACCCCTACTCCTAAACCTACCCATCACAGAAAACGTCTCGGGTTACTTGTGTAACCCTGGTTTCCTGAATAGGGAACGAGATGCTGCGTCGAGACGCATTGGGATCACCTCTGCGTGATTACTTCTTGAAACACTTGTGAAATTGAACCAATGGCGTGACGGGACGTCCGAGGCGGGTGACGTCACAGACCAGGAAACTATAAAGCACACCTGAGAACAAAGAACGCCAGCTTCTGATTGGCTGAAGCAAGACGCTCACAGGCATGCAGGGAGTATGGCAAGGCGACGCAGCATCTCGTTCCCTATTCAGGGAACCAGGGTTACACAAGTAACCCGAGACGTTTCCTTTCATGGGAACTTCCTTTCATGGGAACCCTATCCCAACTACGCCATAATGCCAAGTGCCTGTCTGTTATCTTTAAGACGAGAGTACAGCAGACCCCGGAGTGGAGCCCAAATCAAGGTTATAAAACGTAATAAAGGTATGCTGAGAGGACCACCCAGCTGCATCACATATCTCATGGAGGGGGACCCCCGAGATCACTCCGGACCATACCCCTAGTAGAATAGGCCCGGATAGCCAGAGGCGAAGGCTTTTCGGAAGACTCATAAGCAAGTGAGATAGCCTCGACCACCCACTTGCTCATACACTGCTTAGACGCAGGGCCTCCTTTCTCAGGAGACCCGTAACAGACGAACAGTTGTTCAGATTTACGCCACAGGGCAGCTCTGTGGACATAAGTGTCTAGCGCCCTAACTGGGCAAAGCAGATTAAGTCTTTCCTGATCCAGACTGGAAAATGGAGGAGGACAAAAGGCCTGCAGTACAATCAGCCATTGGACGTTGGTGGGGCCCAGACCGGAGTTCTTGTATGAAGCGAAGGCCTCAGCCTCTGAGTACCACAAAGAAAGCGTATGACCAGGGGGTCTCTTCCCACAAAAGAGTCCCCTAAAGGAGCATGATTGGCGGAAATAGCCGCTACATAGACCTTCAAGGTAGAAGGATATAGACCATCCGAGAATTTTTCTTGGAGAAATTGCAGCACTAGACTGACAGAAGAATGGACAGGGTCCAACTCACGTTGTCTACACCAGGTAGAAAACAACTTCCATTTATATGCATACAGCTTTCTTGTGGAGGGAGCTCTGGAGTGGAGTATGGTCTCCACAACTGTACCATGGCATCCAAACCCAGAGGGGCTGGATGAGTCAGAGAAAACCACAATGGGCAGTGAGATGTTTCTTTCGAAGCAAATAGGTCGACAAGTTTTTCCAGATGAGCTCCACCACCTCGGGGTGGAGTATCCATTCCCCGGGTCTCGACAAGATGTCTGCCCCCCATTTTGATGCCCCAGGATGTAAACTGCTCTCAGGGAGAGGAGCTTCCCCAGGGCGCACAGGAGGATCCGATGGGCCAAATTGCACAACTGGCAAGACCTCAGACCCCGTGGTTGATATAGGAGACGACTGATGGCTCCTCAGGTCTGGGAGAAAGTATTTGAGAGCTTGAAATACCCCTTGTAGTGTAGCACAGGGAGGAACATGATTCAAACTACTGTTCGTTATATCTTCAATATTTGTAAGTTTACAAAATCATAAAGATATTTGATTTAATTTCTCAAAATTAAATGGAACAAATAAACAGACAAGTATATCACAGTCTGAATATTTCAAATAAACACAAAATAATCATGGCTTTTAAACACAACAGGTTTGTTTTTGATGTTAGAATAATAGTTGTGTGATTGTGCTTCCACCTGGGAAACGGCACTGAACCTGGCAGGTAAGGGCAGAGAAAGGGCGGCACCCGTCTCTAACCCCTCTGCCAGATTCATCTGTGAACCCCATGATCTGAGCCGCCGCTCTGCCTCGGCAGAAGCGGGACCCGACCACGAGGAACGCGAGCCGCGGTGCCCTCCTTAAAGAGCGCCCGGCGGGAGCGAAGAGGTTTTATATTAAACTTATCACAATGCTCGCAAGCAACCCCCTCGAGGGCTGCCTGGGCATACTCCGCTCCCATACAAACAACACAGAGCTCATGTGTATCCCCACCCGTGAAGTAATGAGGGTAGGGAGAAGCACACGGTCTGAACTGCTGTTTGCTCACCATTATAGTGTCTTTTATGTTCAAATATATATATATATATATATATATATATATATATATATATATATATATGTGTATGGTGTAACACTGATACTCTTGTCCTCAAACAAAAGAGTTCGTTTCTGTATATGTAATTAACAGACAACACCAAATAAGACACACGATAACACAGAGCACTTGCTGAAGATACAGAAGGTGGCGTTCTTTGTTCTCAGGTGTGATTTATAGTTTCCTGGTCCGTGACGTCACCCGCCTCGGACGTCTTGTCATGCCATTGTTTCACACGCCAAGTGCTTCAAGAAGTAATCACGCAGAGGTGATCCCAATGCGTCTCAATGCAGCTCGAAGTTCCCATGAAAGGGAACTGTGCATATTTTTACTTTCTCACAAAAGCTCATTCTGTATGATTTATAAGCCTTTTGAAAAATGGGAACATGGGGTAATGTCCCCATAAGTCACCATCTCCTTGTAAATACCTATGTCATACCCATGTTATTATACAAATTTGTGTCCTGATATGTCACAAAAACACGCGCACACACACGTTGCATTTTCATGTTTTATGAGGGCATTCCATAGACTTAATGTTTTTTTATAATGTATATTCTATCCCATAACTCTATGCCTAAACCTATCTATCACAGAAAACATCACAGTTATGACTGTAACCATGGTTCCCTGAGAGAAATCAGTCCAATGGCATGACGGAACGTCATAGGCGGGTGAATTCATGACCAGGAAACTATACACCACACCCAAACCAAAGAGTGCTAGTTTCTGGTAGGCTGAAGCAAGTCGGTCACAGGCATGCAGGGAATATGGCAAAGTGACACAGCATCTCGTTCCCTCCCAGGGAACCATGGTTACAGTTGTAACCGAGACATTCCCTTTAAAGGGAACACACACTGCATCTAAGATGCTGTGGGAACATCTGTCCTTGTACCTGTACTTGTAAAACCTCACAAACGTGTGTGGCAAGGACCAACCTACCGCATCACAAATATCTTGGAGGGAAACTCCTGACAACAAAGATTTAGAAGCAGCCATACTCCTGGTTGAGTGGGCCCGGACTATCCTCTTGCTCATTGTCTGCTTAGATGCAGGGTACCCTTTCTTGGGAGACCCAAAACACACAAATAACTGATCAGTCTTACGCCACAGGGCTCTGTGGATGTATGCATCTAATTCCCTGAATGGGCAAAGCAGACTCAATTTCTCCTGGTCTGCAGTATGAAAAGGAGGAGGGCACAAGGCCTGCAACACAATAAGACTTGCCACATTGGTATGGAACGTAACCCTGCTTAGGTTGTAGGAAGGCTTTTACCATGCATGATGCAAAAAAAAGGCAGGAAGGGAATACCGACAAAGGCTTGTAAGTCTCCAATTCTCTTGAGAGATGAAATAGCGACAAGGAAAACAGTCCTAAACTTCCTCAATGGACTCAAAGGGAGCCATGGAAAGGTCTTCCAGTACTACAACTAAATCCCAAGTCAGCACCCTAGAATGTGCCGCAGGCCTCAGCCTCAGCCTCAAAGTGCCACGGAGGAAACAAGTTACCCAAGGATGTGTCCCAACAGACATACCATCCACAGGAGTGTGGTAAGCAGAAATGGTCGCCACATATACCTATAGGGTGGATGGGGATAAACCTGCAGTTAATCACTCTTGCAGGAATTCTAGAACTGTACCAACTGGTCAGTTTACTGGGTCCAGCAGGTGACCCCCGCACCATGACCTCCAACACTGGCCCTTGGGAAAGGAACCAAGGTTTTTTCCACATGATGGAGAAAGAGCACTCTTCTTGGCATTTATGTGAGTGAGAACAACATCTCAATATTTAAATGCTGTCTTGACTGAGCCAAAATCAGCATATCGTCTTTATAATTTAATACACAAATGCTCTGGAGTTGCAGCGGAGCCAGAGCTGCATCCACGCATTTTGTAAACGTGCGGGGTGATAAAACTAGGCCATAAGGAAGAACTCCATATTGTAAGCATTATGCAATATCTACTAAGGGAACCAGTCTCTGCTACTGCAGTAATTGTTAGTATCAAAGTTAACTAACAACTCCTCAGAGCTGGATAGTTGCAGTACTGGTGCTCCACCAGGGAGGAAAAAAACGCAGAGCGTGCTTCCAACCCCTGTGATGAAGTACTGAACACAGCAGGTGAGGGCAGAGAAAGGGCGGTGGCCATCTCAAACCCCTCTGCAAAATCCATCTGCGAACAAGAGCCTTTGCTGTGCCTCAGCAGTAGTGGGACCTGAGCCGCGGGGAATACTAGCCGAGGCACTCTCCTCGAAGAGCGCCCTTTGGGAGTTGAGTGTTCTCAATGGTAACTGCTCTCACTGCTCACAACCAGCCCCCTTGAGGGCTGCCTGAGCATGCTCCACTCCCAGACAAAAAACACAAAGCTCGTGTGTATCCCCACCCATGATGTAGCGTGGGCAGGGAGGAACACACTGCTTAAACTGCTGTTTGCTCGCCATAAAACTGTATAATATCTATATTTAATATATGGAACAGACAACACCAAATAAAACAGACGATTTCAACAGAGAGCGCTTGCTGAAAACACAGAAGCTAGCACTGTTTGGTTTGTGTGAGCTTCGGACTGATTTTATGACGCAATCACGCAGAAGCATTCCAACAGTATCTACGATGCAGCGCGAGTTCCCTTGAAAGGCATGCATTTTTCAAAAAACATCAGTATGAATTATAGGCTGTTTTCCTCAGGGGGACCAAAAAAATGTCCCCACAAGGACAAGGATTTCAAATATTGCCATCTGAGGACACACACACACACATACAAATTAGTCTACCATAACATTAACGTTTGTTTACTCATATTTCATACTTAATGAGCTTTGATGATAATTAAATTAATCTAAACAAAGAGTCCAAATGATTTTACTTATGTTAGTCTGGATTTCATTTATTAATAAAACTGCCATTAAAAAGGTCATTCTTAGATAAAGATTTTCCATCATTTACTGATAAATGAGTGTCCCGCTATTGGGTGTCTAATTATTGAACCAGCTCACCCGTGAGGTTACCCTTTGCAAAGGTTCAAGTTATCAAAGGATTCCAAAGGATTTTGTATGTATTTACATAAAATGGTTGAAGAGGCTGTCATTATGTATGAATTTTACATTTCATGGTTTGTTTTAACTTACAAAAATGTAGGTGCTAGAACCACAGTTACTACAGTGTTAATACAGTATTATGCACAAATAACTGCAAGAGATAGGAGAGAATAAGATGAAGGCCTAAAACAGCAATTTGACCTTTAACATAATTAAAAGACTTATGTGGTTGTTTCCAGTTTGAAAAATGTATGAACCACTCACATTTCTCATGCCTAATTCATTTAAACTTTGCTCATCTTTGTGTAATTTCTTGAAATTAGCCGGCAGCTTATTAAAAATCTTTTGGTGGTGACAGAGATAATAAGAATGGCTCATAAAAGTATCATAAGAAGTCAAACGAAAATGATTTTATCATTTCATCAACCAAGAACAAGTGCCAAAAGAACACACCAGTGCAGTGGAACAGTCTGGCCCTAGTTTCCCTCCAAGACCAGAAGTTTGGTGTTATGTATAAAGGACTTTTATTTCAGCATATGGATGTGATTCTATCATGCACATACTTGGATAAACACTCAATTTTTGCCTCTTGGGTGATTAAACAGCGAAAACATCCCACGGGTATTGAAAAAAGGGAACCGAGTCACAAAGACCAAGATATTATAGGTATTTTAGCATAGATTCTTTAGCAACTGCATAGCAAAGCCCTGGCAACAACCCACAACACTCTAGCATCACGGCAGTGAGTTTTGCACAGGAAAACATCATTCACAATTTATTCCGAATAGAAAAATATCTTTTGTGTTGTTGGTCTAATTGCAGGGGTGAATGAAATGCATTTATGTGTGTTTGTAGTGAATCTCCATGTGTTTGCTGGGAGAATAACAGGTTCTCTGCTCACGTATGCTTCTGTGTGTGTGTGGCTGCAAGTCATTTCACACTTTCATACACAAATTTCCACACTTTATATGTGTGTGTGAAAGTGAGGAAGGACAAAATGCCAGCGGAGGAGGATAAGCCTGCGAGGTGGACGAAGGGCAGGGTGAGTAATTCCTCCGAGCCTCTGATGAGCCCGAAACCTGACAGATGAATTTAAGAGCATGCAATTCAAATCAAAGCGTTTATTTATCTGATCTGCATCTGTGTCGGCATCTCTCTCTTTCATCGCCATCTTTCTTTCTCTGTATCTCTCTCCCTTTCTTTATCTATTTTAATATATAAATTGTAAATTATAAAATATTTTTAAAAACAAATAAAAAATATATTTTTAAATAAAATTATATCTATATATCTATTTATTAAGATAAAGAATATAATAAAATGATATATCATTTATTGTTTTATATTTCTCTCTCACTCTCTCTTTCATTTACTTCAATTCCTGGTTCATGAATAAATTAAAAAGATGAATGATACACTGGACTAAATCTATTCATGGAATGAAGGGAGAAGGTGGAGAAGCAGTTAAGGGAAGTGACAGGATGGAAGTGAAGAAAACAAAGGTTAAGGGAGGGAGGTAAAGACAGAAGAAAGGAGATGTGATTAAACTTAAAATTAATGGAGCGTACAATCTGCCGCTCCTCCAAACCCCACGCATCCACCTTGACACATCCTATTTTCTTAGCCAGATGGCCATCAAAGACTTCTTCATCACCTCTAATATATTAGGTATTTATATAGTATGTATATATATATATATATATATATATGTGTGTGTGTGTGTGTGTGCATGCATGTGTGCGTGCGTGCGTGTGTGTGTGTGTGTGCATAGGTGTCATGACACTTTGTTTTAAAATATGATTTAAACATTGCTGGACAAATGAATGGGAAGGTGTTCATCGTGGACAGGCCTGTCTGCCTCTTCGGGATGATGGACAGATGTGTCCAGATTGCTATGGCCACCTGGAGTCACACTGAGCACCTGACCTCATTTTGTATTAGAGTGTGTGTGTGTGTGTGTCTTTGACAGGTTAATGACCTTTCCAGTAAAACAGATGAGGCTTTGTAGCATCTCATCAGTCAAACATCTCCATGTTTCAAAAATTCCCAGTTTCCTCGAAAGTCTCTCTCTGTAAATTCCAATTGAAACTACAAGCAATTCAATTGACCAACCATGTAGAATGGTGTTTTGAATGGTTGCCAGGGTGTTGCAATTAAAATGAATGAAAATGTCAACATATATTTATGTAAAAACTCATTGGTTGCTCTGTGTATTTTGGTCAGTAGATATGGTTCAGCCCCCCCTTTCGCCTGTTCTGGACTCTATATTTTGGCACCTTAGTGGGTTTTATGTTTCCACAACAGCCCATTTTCTTTGAGTTTTTTTTTTTTTTTTTTTTGCACATTTTTCTCCATCTTATTTTCTCCCTTGTTTAACCTGCCAGAGTGCAGGTTGCAACACATAGAGAAAGTACTTTTAATTTGTGTTATCATTCATGTCTCAGGACAAGATACATCTTAAGTTTCATACTTAATGTATGGGGTTAAAAACAAACACCAGTATGCCAACTGTTGCCTAAGTATGAGCAATCACCCTTAGCAATGTTAATAAAATTAAAACTGCCAAACCTGAAGGCTGATTCACAATAGAACAAAAGTGACTGAGAGACCAGTTGACTGCTGTTTGAAGCCCAATTCTGATTAAAGATTGGTTTTTATTAAGCTTAAAATTAAAAATTCTTTGGTTTTGCATAGTTCATCAGAAAGGCCTTTTCTTGCTGCAGTGAAGGATTTCAGCCATTCAATTTTACCTTCAATCAGCACATTAATTAGTATGAGAAAAGGCCAACATTCGTTTAACAGAGAGAAAGAGGAAAGGAGATTGTAAACTTTAATAAACTGAAGCTTTATTTAAAATCATTAACCCAGTGGAGAGTGTTTGGTCTGCATCTGCAAGTGTTAAAGTAATTAAACTTATTTGAACACTTAATTAATATTAACATTAACATTAACATTATAGCAAAATCTATTCTATTCTAATCTATTGTTTTATCATTGAAAAACTTGTTTTGGTGAAATTATTTTTTTATTTAACATTAATGCCACTTTTTTGCTTGTATGACATGGATTTATTTGTGCATCTGCAATAATGTTTATGAAGTTGTGAATCTAGTTATTCTCATGAAAGTGTATAAGATCTCGGTGCAGTTCGGTGTCCTCTGCCAAACTCTACAGTGCTAATAGAAATCATCGCCACCAGCCATGTGTCTAAATATGTTTGTAGTCTCAAACCGCCAAAGGCTACTGCGTGCGCTCCAAGCACACAAGACTGCAATTAGCATTGAAAAATACAGGCTGTGAAAAATACTGTCGGTAAGTGTTAGTCTGAGATTCATTTGCACTTAACAACGTGCGCAGCGTGCTGGTGTGCGAAAAATAGTAACTACGTGAATAATGCTGCTTCTGATACGTCCCAAGTCACCGGGTTCGCAGCCCATGTGCGGGTGCGACCATCACACCATCCCCATGGGTTCAACGGAATCATTGCGAGTTCTTCTTTAACACATCACGAATCAGAAGGCGCGCGCGGCGTGGATCATGACTGGCCATTACCATCACTTAATCGGAGCTTGTGTCTTGATTAGAAGAACGCAGGCGACCGAGAACCCCCATGGAGGGAAGAGGCAAACATATCCACTCTCCGACCGGCCGGGAGAAAGCACGAGGCTCTTCTCGGAAAACTTGACGTCAATGCGCTCACGCATGAGACAGTGTAAACCAAACCACCATCAATTCATTTTTGGGCGACCTGGTCAAATAGGTTACGAAAACCCACTTGAAACGAGCAATGGAATCTGACCTAGGACTGTTTTCATTGCAGTTCTTGATTCTTACTTTTTTATTTCCTATGTATCTTTTATGATACTTTTATATTTATTTTTAAATCCCTTTTATGCAAAGCTCTTTGAATTACTATTGTTTATGAAATAAATAAACTTGCCAATGCATAGACTTTATGAAACATAACATACAAAAAGCTACTTATTTATGGCAGCACAATAATTGGTATAACAAGGCAGCACAATTGTGTGATATTGCTTTTAATGTTCAATACATTTTTTCTGTTTTTGCTTCTTTAAAATAGTTCTAAACAAACCCACCGCAGAATAGTTCACCAAAACTGACGATTCATTCCTGCATGATTCAATGTTTATGAAAGAATCAGTTGAATAAATGATTCAATGAAACACTCATATGGCTGCATCTGAAATCTTATACTCTCGGGTAGGTAGACTATGCAAGCGCTAAAAAGTATGTTCTGTTTAGTGTAAATGTGTAGTGTAATCGGGACATACTACATTCGCCAAGTTGTCATTATCATGTGACCTACCAGCATCAGTTGCTTCACTTCGCTGCCATTCATAAATCCTCTCCCTTGGCCTGATGGGAAAGTAAAGTGTCCATTGTATGCATACTTCACAATTTTGCCTTTACTTTTTGCCTTACTCTTTTATAAGTAGGCTATGCATTCAGACACTTCTTTTGTCACATAATGTTTTTCGCCTACTATAGTAGGGAAGTATGTGATTTTGGACACAATCAATATCAATTTTTTCATCCCTGAATGGATCAGCATTTTTGAACGATCGGTTGAATAATGATTATAGAATCGCTCATTGAGTCAATTGTTGCCACCTACTGGCGTAACTGCAAGGTGCAAAAAAAAGGTAACACAAAAATCCCCAGCAGCAATGCGAAAACTCACTGTCAAATCGAGATCTGGTGTTTTGCCGAATTTCGACCCCCTGCCAAATTATTACCCCCCTCGTTGAAGTCGTTACCTGATTGCCTAATCTTAACCCCACCCCTAATCCTAACCTCTCCCCCACACCTACTCCTAAACCTATACCAATACTAGGGGAGTAATAATCTGGCCAGGCCACAACACCTGAATTAACTGTTGTATAATTACATTTATTCGAATGGCCTTTTTTTTCTTCAAAACGCACAGAATATATTATGATATGATAATCTCTCTCATTCACTTTCTGAATCTGAGCAATAAACGCACCCACACATGTTGGTTTTATATTTCAGACAGGACCACTTTGGCAAGTTACTTGAGTTTATTGAAACAATTTATCTTTGGTGGTATGGTTCCTTATGGGGGTTCTTGCTCCAAAATTGATTGAACATACAAGAGCTTTAACATTAACCCCCCTGAACCATCAGCTTGGAAATACATAGACAATTAAGACACTTAGTAATGTCTTTAAAAGCAAACAGTGGTAATTGTGTAGATGTGGCAGTGGGACGTATATACTGTAGCTTGGTTATGAGGATGAGTGTCTCTCAGCAGTGAGGTCCATGCCAGCCGGGACTTGAAAGCCTTAGTGATCTGAAACAAAAGAAGACGACAACCAGAAGGTGCACAGTAATATGCTCATGCTTATAATGGGGAGGGAGGGAGGGTTGCGAGCTGTTTGAGCATACTTACCGAGCAGTAATGCCACGTATGTGTCCCGTGTCTAATAGGAGAATGGTAGTCATTGGAGCGATTTGACAGCTGACCGCGTCAGCTGGTCGCAGCACTGTGCCTACGTGGCCTGACTGAACTAACGCTGCGCTCGATTAGTAAGCACATCTTTTAAATGCAATGGTTTTCTTGTAGAGACAAACTGCTAAACCCTAACCCTAAACTTAACCCTCACATAAACCTGTTGATATCAGTAGATTTAAAGGGATAGTTCACCCAAAAAAGACGTTTCATGTCTTAGAACATCAATGTGTCGTCACAAGCTGCAGGGTTTAATTTGGATTTGTCTGTGCATGTTTTTTTTTTTACTCTCATAGATTTTGTTACCATTGACATGCATTATACGACTGACAGACGGCAATGGTTGGAGTTAAAAACCATCATTTGTGTTCTACTGAAGAAACAAAGTCACCTACATCTTGGATGCCCTGGGGGTAAGCAGATAAACATCAAATTTTCATTTTTGGGTGAACTATCCCTTTTAAAGCAAAATATTTATGAGACTTTCAAATGAGGAGCCCCTCAAATGTCATCACAAGTCAGTTTTGGGCATGTTTCAATATATTTGTGTGAACATTTTCAACACTACAACACATTTTTTTTTTATATATATTTTTTTCTCTCTCTTATTACTGAACTTTTTAAACATACCTTTACATTTTCATTAGGTAGGCTATGATTATAGTGTTTTGTAAGTAATTTAAGGTTTTACTATACTTGTGGGTAGACTAGGTCCCTAAAGGTAAACTACAGAGACAAAATGCAGTACGGCATAGTTTGTGTTCTGGGTTGAGTACGATCGCAGGTTAAATCGATCATTAATCTCTTTCACCTTCAGTAGGTTTCACGCCCCTAATCGATGTCATCTTTGTCACTCAGCATCACTCAAACGCACGCGGAGGAAACCCCCCTTGCCTTCTGACGTCAGTCGGATCATTTAAAAGGCAACCTTGGAGGAATGATCTGCAACAGAAGGAGAAAAGTGAAGAGGCAACTTACACTTAGCGCAGCGCTACCCGACGCATCTCTCTCCTTTTACTTTTCACCAAATCAATACTTTCAAAGATGCTCTCCACGCGTATCCAGTGCGCACTAGCGCTCTTGTCCCTCGCGCTCGCCGTCAGCAGCGTCTCAGCAGCACCATCAGACGCCAAACTCCGCCAACTTCTGCAGAGATCTCTCCTCAACCCGGCTGGAAAACAGGTAAATTACTTTAATTGTTTGGGTAATTTTATAGACGTTATAAATGACTTTAGATTGACTCATCTATGATCATCTATGATACGGCAGCAAACAAACAAAAGAACTGTCCATGGTGCTGAAATTGACGGAAGCATCTGCACCTGGAAAGTAGCAAAGTTCTACAATTTATAGAGAATGTATATATATATATATATATATATATATATATATATATATATATATATTTGAACTTACATAACGCTGATTATGATTAATATAACCTCATGCTAACTTAAACTGATGTTCATGTTTTCATGTTTTCATGGTCCAGAACATTAGGAATCAGAAAAAGCTACAAATGTCAATATATCCCATGGCAGAAACGAGATAAATAAATATATGCAAGATATAATATGTATAAAATAACCATTAGTTACAAATTATAGTCTACATATAAAACACGGAAATATAGTCAGTGAATGGCAGATGCCAGAAAGTTCGACTGAAGTTAAAAAAGCAAAAGTTTCAAACCATTGTTTTATATAACACAACGCTGGTGCAGTTCATATAAAACTAAATGAATGTCTAAAACTATTTGACAATTATTCGCTTAGTAGAAACGTTCATTTCGATATTTATCTCTTCGCTCTTCGGACGCACTGTGGCAACAAGTGATGTGAATAAATATTCTAAAGTTTGTTTTTCCCTCTCTCTTTTAATTTCATTATCAGGAACTCGCAAGATACACACTTGCAGATTTGCTCTCAGACCTCGTGCAAGCAGAAAACGAGGTGCTGGAGCCCGAGGATCTGTCTCGCGCTGTGGAGAAAGATGACGTTCGTTTGGAGCTCGAGCGCGCCGCCGGTCCCATGCTGGCACCTCGCGAGCGCAAAGCCGGATGCAAGAACTTCTTCTGGAAAACTTTCACGTCGTGTTAATTTCTCACCGCAAAGCGTTTCCTTTTGACTTATTCTTTTTCTTTTCTTTTTTTACTCCTTCATATTTCTTTTTTCCCGTCTTTCAAATATGCTTCAACCTATCCAAACTGTATATAAGAAAGCGGTTATATTTGTCGTTTAAAAACGATGATAGCTCTCATTGACTATGTTTTTCGAGGCTATTGATGTGTCATCGGAAAGAATGTTTTACGAATGTGTGCAAATCTGCTTTTAATTGTACTTTAGCAGATATCACTATTTTTAATTGTTTGTTTGAATAAAATCTATGTTTCAGAGCCAATGCATAATGCAACTTTTTCCCCATAAACTTTAACACACAGACCATACAACACCACATTGCACTTCATTATCTAGGATAGACATTTAGTGTATAAAAGCCAAAGCATGGAAACCTGTCCAAAGATATAACCATTAATAAAGAAAGACCTGTTTCCAGGAAGAAGAAAATGTTTTATATAGATGTATTCAATAATTCTCCACAATTATTTCACTGAACAGATATGCAATGGTAAATATAAATAAAGTAGTGGCAGGTGTGATCTTGGCAGCGTATCAATTTATTGGTGACCTGCACTGCAATGTTTAAGAGCCATTTAAGAGCCAGAGAGAGCCAAAGTGACTGTGGAAGAAGGAGAAACAGGAGAGAGAGACTCTTGGCTGGTGAATCATAGAGGCTCTTAATAACCTTTGGTTTTCAGCATTAAGAGATTCAGTTAAGAAAGCTCTCAAACAATTATGATTGTGTGTGTGTGTATGTGTGTGTTCTTGCATGGTTTATGAGGACACAAATGTGTATAATGACATGGTTATTACAACGTAAACATGGTTTATGAGGACACTTCCTGTGTCCTCATAAACCAAATGGCTTAAAATATGTACTAAACAATGTTTTTTTGAAATTCAAAAAATGCAGACAGTTTTCTGTGATGGGTAGGTTTAGGGGTAGGGTTAGTGTAGGGGGATAGAATGTACAGTTTGTACAGTATAAAAACCATTACGCCTATGGAATGTCCTCACAAAGATGGCAAAATAAAACCTGTGTGTGTGTGTGTGTGTGTGTGTATTTCTTCCAGTTGACAGGTCTGTGTGTGTGTGTTATCTCCCTGTGCAGCCTGGTCTATAGTGGAATACAAAATGTGAGACTGAGAGCCAGGAAGAGCAGCCATCAGAGACGGGGACCACCGTTCTATATTATGAATGTGTCATGTTCAGTGTTTTTTCATTTGACACATATATGGCCTCTGCTCTTACTGCCCTCATTCTGGGTATGTGCAGATACATTTAAAACACACCATTATCTTTGACATTTACAGAAAACGGACATAGGAAGACAGCAGGTGCAGTTCACTCTCTGGTTTTTACTGTCTCTTCTTCTCCTGGTCCCCCTGATTTCACACATCCCTTAAATGTATATACAAGGACAACCAGGAAACTATAAGCTCATATTTAGAGTTTTGTGTGCATTCTTTTGCTTTTGTAAATTAGTTTCCCCTTGTATATTAGTGTAAATCATATATGCCAACTTGGTAATGTTATTTTGCAGCACAGTGTTAATTATTTTGCAAGGAAACCTAGTGAATTGAGTTTTCATTCAAGTCCACTATATATATATCTATATATCGATATCTATCTATATATCTATCTATAGATAGATTATAAATATGGATGAACCTATTTTTGGCTGTATTTTTAAAGCGCAGCTGAGTGGAAATATGGAAATGTTCCCATAAATGTTTGCATAAACTTGTCAGAAAGATTGTTCAGGCATCTTATTATTTTTATAATTGTTGCCACACAATATATTGAAAACATATTGTGTGGCAACACCCTCCCTATTCTTTTATGGGGGTTCATATCCACCCACCCACGTACAATGTCTCTTGTTCAGAAGACGTCAGTACCTACACCGCTTATACAAATACACACAAAGACAACAACAACAAAAAAAACCTTTTAAACGGTTCACACGTCACACAATCTTGACATCTGCCTCTGAGCTTTTAAAGTGATTAGAAAGCCTTCAATGCACTTCAATATGACACTCTGCAGCATCTCCATTTATTAGAGCTAATTAAAGACTTTAAAAGAAGTCTTAAGAGTCTGTCGCATTTAATTCAATCTACAAGTGCCAATATTGCATCCTAAAGTGGCTAATTCATTTTTTAAGGGGCTTGTGTGAAAAGGTAGGCAGATTTCCGGGGGCAACGGGTGGTGTCGGGTTGTTCTTTCTGCATGTTTGATATTTCCTGTGGTGGCATTAATAGACAAAGAGTTTAAAAAGCCCAGCCTCATCTCTCTGCTTAATGACACCACACTTTGACTTTCCGGAAGGAGCGAGGGGGGTGGATGTTGGTGTAAGTGAATGTGTGCTGTCATTTGAGAGTGTGTTTGTATGTGTGTTTCAGGGTATCATCTTAGAAATGAGGTGGAAGAGAGATAGAAATGAAAGATACCATGAACCATGAAGAAGATTTAGACAATAAAGAAGAGAAGTGAAACACACAACAGTTTTGTTAGCACATCGTTTAGTACCTCGTAAAATACTGTGCAATTGCAGTAATCGCAAGACTGCAAAAAGATGTGGAACTGTTTCACATCTGAAATTCTTCACACTGCTGGAGCTTCATATAATTAAACAAGTCAATGTTCGTTTAATGACGTAATAGCTATGGCCCCAGGTCCATTAGCCCCCAGTGGTTGAAGCAATTCTCAGAGAGCTTTAAATTTTCTGGTGTGTAAACAATGTGTCTTCATTATGCAGTTTGTTTTTGCTATAATTGTCTATATTTTGATTTTAAATCGCACTGTGTAATGTCTGTAATATGTGTGTGTTATGATTTCATACTTGAGCGATGATGACGATGATTATTTTGAGTAAACAAAAACATTAGCATGTTCATTCATCCAATTTACTGTTTTCCCTAACTCTTTCTCTCACACTAAACCAATTCCTTGTTTTGCTTACTTAACTTTGATTAAGTTGCCATAAAAACAAGATTTCTGCAAAGTGCCGATTATAATTCCCAATAACTGCAAAAATGAATGCGATAAAACTTTGATATTTGTTGTTATGTGTAAACATTGAAGATTTGAAAAAAAAAAAAAAAAGATTTTTTTGAAAGCCCTGTAGCTAAACAGTACATGTTAGCAAGCAGGCTAGTGGAGCTAAACAGTTTGACCTTTGTTTACCTCGTAGCAACAACATAAAACTTATAATCGGAACTGTTTACAGAAAACACAACAACAACAAATAATAATACATACTTAACAGGTTGTGATCCATAATCAACTGATTGTCCTGACAAAGTGGGAACTGCTCTGTCTTTCAGGAGAAGCATTTGTGCTCCGTGAAATGTGCAGTACACAGATAAACGCTGGGGTTATAATGTTCAGGAACAGTGTTAAAAATAAATTTTAACCAGTTTTCTAAGTTCGAAAACTTTGTGAATCTTTTGTTTCGAATCAGCGGTTCGGATCATGTATCAAACTGCCAAAGTCACGTGGTTTCAGTAAACAAGGCTTCATTATGTCATAACTGTTTCAACCCATGAATCCTGCGAAATCCCCAAGCATGAACCATTTAACATGGGTTTTAATTAGATATTAGTATAATTAAAATTAATAATAGTAGTTAATAGACTGCATCTGAAAATTTAAAAATGCTGCCTTTGGAGGCTGCATTCCAAAGTAGAAAGGCATCAAGGCATGTCCGAATTCAATGTTAGCTTCACTTCCTGTCTCCTGAGATACTTTCATCTGATCGATTTTTGAAGGCAGCATAGATGTGACAGTTGAGCTAGAAAGAGAATGATGGCATCTGAAAGTTTTGGTTGCTGGTCAGGTTGTGTGTAAATGTACATTTTTGACAAACCTTTTCCACTTCTGATGTCATTTCTAGTGAGAAATTACTATCATAGCAAATAAATATTCGCTTAGTTATCACCAAAGCTCGCTGTAGATCATTAAACCGTTACTCTGCCTGTCTGAAATCAGTTTTGTGAGGTATCTTCGTGCTCAAATGCTGCCTGCAAAGTCATTGCCTACAGTATAAGGCAGAGAGGCAATAAGTCAGCTGCAAGTTTTCGGACGCAGCCATAGGCTGTTTACCTGAGCCATCCATGGAACAAACAAAAGAAGCCCTGAAAATTTGTAAAAGAACACATATTATAAAGATACTTGATATTTAATCTTATTAGATGATTAGATAATTGATAGATTTTACTTTCAATAAAACATTTGCAATGGGTTTGTAAAAGGTGTTTTTATACATGTTTGGCCTGAGTTTTTGTTGCATTTACACTGTTCTGACCAGCAGGGGTCACCAGCGTGTGACGTTTCGAACACTGTGAAACAGTGAATAATTTTGCAAAGCAATCGGTTTAATTGAAAAAAGCTTTGAAAAGCGTAGTTTCTCCCAACACTAGCAACAATATGCTACTGAAAGAGGTCGTCGTCTTCTTCTCTAGCGCAGCTCAACCAGGCCTCGCCCCCTTTTTTGCATATTCCGTGGGTGGGAATTATTTAAATGAGTGACATTATGACTTCACAAGATGCAGAAGAAGCAGGTGCGGTGCTACTGGGGGAAAAAGAGGGCATTGCCCCTTCAGATCTGATTTGTGCCCCCTCAGTTTCAATTTGTCCCCCCTCCACCCCGAAACACGATCACTTTTAACCCTTTGAAGCGTACGATCACACCAGTTTGATTAGAATGTTCAGTGCATCAGCGCTAAATTCAAACGTTTTCGCAATTTTGCTGGCACTGACCCAGAGACGGACAGGCTCAGTGCTTTTCATACATCACAGCTATTCAGTGTTTTCAACCACATAATGTTTATTTGAGTGTTTCAGACATTTAAATAGACATTTAAATGAAGTACTACATTGCTCAAAAAAAAAATAAAGGAACACTTTTTAATCAGAGAATAGCATCAGTTAAAGTCAGTTAAACTCCTGGGATATTGATCTGGTCAGTTAAGTAGCAGAGGGGGTTGTTAGTTTCAGCTGCTTTGGTGTTAATGAATTTAACAACAGGTGCACTAGATGGGCAACAATGAGATGACCCCCAAAAAACAGGAATGGTTTTACAGGTGGAGGCCACTGACATTTTTTTCCCTACTCATCTTTTCTGACTTTTTCACTAGTTTTGCATTTGGCTAGGGTCAGTGTCACTACTGGTAGCATGAGGCAATACCTGGACCCTACAGAGGTTGCACAGGCAGTCCAACTCCTTCAGGATGGTACAACAATACCTGCCATTGCCAGAAATTTTGCTGTGTTTCCCAGCACAGTCTCAAGGCCATGGAGGAGATTCCAGGAGACAGGCAGTTCCTCTAGGAGAGCTGGACAGGGCCGTAGAAGGTCCTTAACCCATCAGCAGGACCGGTATCTGCTCCTTTGTGCAAGGAGGAACAGGATGAGCTCTGCCAGAGCCCAACAATTACCTCCAGCAGGACACTGATGTGAATGTCTCTGACTAAACAATCAGAAACAGACTTCATGAGGGTGGCCTGAGGGCCCGACGTCCTCTAGTCGGCACCATGGAGCTCGATTGCCATTTGCCATTGAACACCAGAATTGGCAGGTTCGCCACTGGTGCGCTGTGCTTTTCACAGATGAGAGCAGGTTCACCCTGAGCACGTGACAGACGTGAAAGGGTCTGGGGAAGCCGTGGAGAATGTTATGCTGCCTTTGACATCGTTCAGCATGACCGGTTTGGTGGTGGGTCAGTGATGGTCTGGGGAGGCATATCCATGGAGGGACGCACAGACCTCTACAGGCTAGACAATGGTACCCTGACTGTGATTAGGTATCGGGATGAAATCCTTGGACCCATTGTCAGACCCTAAGCTTGTGCAATGGGTCCTGGGTTCCTCCTGGTGCACGACAATGCCCTACCTCATGTGGCGAGAGTATGCAGGCAGTTCCTAAAGAATGAACAAATTGATACCATTGAATGGCCCCCTCGCTCGCCTGACCTAAATCCAATAGCACACCTCTGGGACATTGTGTTTCGGTCCATCCGACACCACCATGTTGCACCTCAGACTGTCCAGGAGCTCAGTGATACCCTGGTCCAGGTCTGGGAGGAAATACCCCAGGACATCATCCGTCATCTCATTAGGAGCATGCCCTGATGTTGTCAGGCATGCATACAAGAACATGGGGGCCATACAAACTACTGAGTGCCATTTTGAGTTGCTGCAATGAAATTTCAGCAAAATGGACTAGCCTGCTGCATCATTTTTTTACTTTGGTTTTCGTCTTTGAATTCAGTCCTCTGTAGATTGATAATTTTCATTTCCATCAAACGATGTGGCACATTACCTAGTCCATATCAGTATAGATATCCAGCATTATATTTTTCCCCATTGAGATCTGATGTGTTTTCAAAGTGTTTCTTTAATTTTTGTGAGCAGTGTAGATTCAATGCATCCAAACTCACATAGGCCTACATGACTTTTGTCATTCTGTGAAACATAAAAGATATTCTAAAAAAAAAAAAAAAAAAAAAAATATTGTGTTGTTTGTACCCTCATTGGCTTACAAAATATCTTATTTTGTCTCATTTTTGGTGTCTGAATACCTTTTAACAGCAAACTTTGTCAAAGCCATTATTTCATCCTCTAAAACACTCACCTTATAAACAATTTTTTTTCTCGTATGCATGCCAACACATATAGACTCTTATTTTGAATCTATTAAATACTGTTTTTTCCCCATAGGAGGTTTGTTCCCTGAAACATGGGAGGTTAATTTAGTTCCACCTCCAACTCAAAAGCATTCTCCAGATCTGCTCACATGCACACATCCCAGAGCAGTTCAGTGTCTCTTTTGGGGATTCAAATCCATTGGATCCCTCTCCTCAGAGCCAAAAACTGGCAGTATCAGAGTAATTGGATGCAGGTGTGAAAATATAATGCCGGTATCTGCGCAAGTTTGAGTCTTTTTTGGGGAGCAACCAGTGGAAGAAAAACCCCAAGAGGAAAACCTCCGAACTCAGAACTCAAAAAAAGTCAGAAACAAACTAGAAAATGAGAATGAGGAGGCCTTGGGTGTGCGTGTCCTTGTGGAGAAATACGTTCTTGACATGGAGTGTTTTACTAGTTTTTCTCCTTGCTTTAATAATGCGAACAGTTAGGCATTGTTTCTCTCTGACACGCCACACACAAATATACAAAGTGCAATCAGGAGAATTTAAATCTATGATGGGTTAGTAATGATGTCTACAGAGAGCTAAAAACTCAATCAGAGCCTCAGCATGTGCGTGTGTGTGCATATTTGCATGCATAGTCTTTGCAAATGCGACCAGGTCTGTCTGCCTGCGTTTTTCTCCATCATTAGCAGCTCTCAGGGGGGCAGCGGCCTGCGGGGTGTATGTGCTGATGACATAGCACCCCTTGCGCTTACTCCTAATGGCATACTTTCTCTCCTTAAATCTCTCTTTCTCTCATTAAATCTCTCTTCTTCTCTGTGAAGGGAGTGTGAATGCATTTCTGTAAACTAGCCCTTGAAATCTCTATAATCGTTCATAAAAGTCAGCATGAAACAGAAGTTGCGATAGTCTTTTCTTCCCGATTGTGACGTATATCTGAGTGAAACAGCTTCTAGAACAAGAAAAAATGTAGAGTGACTCTCATGTGAGTGACAGGTTGTCCTGCCCTTGTGCGGAAAAACTATGATGTGCATTTAAATAAATCATTTAGAATAAATACTGCAGTATTACATAAAAATAAAATAAGAACAGAGTGTCTGTTACACTAAGTGAAAATAGCGTCCCTTGTTGGCAAATGCTATTTACACTAGCTCTGTACACCAATCTCTGGTTGGGCCACTCAAGTATTAAAAAAGATGCATGGAAGTGGAATAGAAATGTCTTCAGTGGCGCAAGTTTAATCCGAAAGGCAGGCAGGAACAACACAACATAATAAGACAGAGATCGGACAAGGAACTGAAAACAAACAGGAACTTATATACACTTATATATAAAGGAAGATTAACTAATGACGTGCAGCTGTGATGGTGGTTAGTGTCCATGGAGATAGATGAATGTGCGCAGGTGAGGAACAGGAGGGATGCTGGGAAATGGAGTGCAAGTGCTGGTGACTGTGACAGTACATCCCCCTCCGGCAAAGCACGTCCTCGCGCCATAACAGAACATCCACGGGGAGGGCCGGAGGGGGTTCTGGAGGCGGGAGAAGTGATGGTGACGAAGGACAGGTGGAAGGCTGAGACGACGTGAAGGTGGTGCTTGGACGACGATCCTCTGGCAGTGATGGAGATGACGAACTGCTGGCACAGACCCAGAGCTCCCCAGTGCTGACAGCCCACGGCAAAGACGAGGGAGGGAGGAGTCTAGATGGTGACGTGGCTGACAGCAGCTGGGGGATGACCGACAGAGGCGTGGCCGATGGATCCGCCGGCGCAGACGGAGAGGTGATGGAGACGAGCAACATCGCTGGTACTGGAGACCCAGGTGATGTCGCGGTGATGACTGTCGAAGGCGTAGCCAGAGTACCCAAGGGCTGAGGTGGATCCGGTGTGACAGAGAACAGAGGCGACACTGAGGGGAAGGAGGAGCCCACTGACATCGTAGGGGTGGAGGGACGGAGTGCAGCAGACGGACCGCAAGTCCGTGACGGAAGAGGTGTGTCGAGGGACCAAGGGGAAGCCAGCAGGATGAGGGAACCCGGCGGAACCGGAAGTCCGAGGGTCTCCGGTGAAGCCGTAGGTGGGAGGACCCCCGACGGAGCCGACCGGTCGACAGGCCAACAGGCCGAGATGGAATGAGGATCTCAGAGGCAGGAGACGGAGCCGCAGGATCCTCAGGTGATGGCGCTGCAGGTGGACACACGAACTGTGGCTTGACGTCAGAGCTGAGCTCCCACGGAGACGGCGATGGAGTCGATCAGCCAGTCCTCATCCTTCGTTGTCGTGACTCTCTCGTCCGCTGATGTCGCTGGCTCACACCCCTGGTCAGACTTGCGGTAGGGCTGCATATACGGGGCGAGGGTCAGCTCTGTCCTCTCTTCCTCGGGCTCTGGCTGACGCCTCGTGGCGGGTGCTGGCTCTGTCTGCGGGGGGCACACGCAAGTTCTCCGCGGTCGAGGATGTCGCTACGGGCTCTGGGTCTGGCTGTGCTCCAGATCGGGGCGCAACGCTCTCCAGACACCGAATGACAGTTTCTCTCCAGTTCAGTCCGGTGGTGTCTGGGAGGTCGAGGCGCTGGTGGAAAGTAGCCCCGATCCGGTTTAATCCAAAGGGCAGGCAGGAACAACACAACATAATAAGACAGAGATCGGACAAGGAACTGAAAATAAACAGGAACTTATATACACAAAGGAAGATTAACTAATGATGTGCAGCTATGGTGGTGGTTAGTGTCCATGGAGATAAATGAATGTGCGCAGGTGAGGAACAGGAGGGATGCTGGGAAATGGAGTGCAAGTGCTGGTGACTGTAACAGTAAGGCTTGCAGTCCTAGCTTTTAACGCAATCGACACGGGTTCGAATCCGCCTTTTGTCGATAAAAATGAAAATAATGTTCTAAAAGTGGAAATAAACAGCGAACGAGTGCTTAATAATATTAAAAGTGTTTATTGGGTAGGGTTAGGGGAAGGTGTAGGGAGGGTTTTTATTCTCCCAATAAGGCAGCATCCATTTAATAATTTTAATAAATATAATCATTTACACTCTATGATATTATTGCATCCTGTTAATGTACAAAAATACTGAGGTGCAAATAATATCTACCAATATATAGATAGCATCTAATTATTATACTACTATACTATGATACTTTTATATCTACAGCTATTTGCATTTAGTGTAAATAGCGTCTGTCATTCAGAAAAAAATAAAATATATATATTATTTTATTAATTTCTTTATTCAACTTGTTGTCATTCATTTGTTTCTTTTTTCAATCATAGGTTTGTTTGTTCCTTCAGTCATTGGTTCTTTCATTAATGTCATGTATTTGTTGTTTTATTTATTCATTTTCCATGTTCTCTATTTCCACGTGCATTTCAACAGTTTGTTTGCTTGGCAGGATGTCCTTTCTTTTTGTAATATCATTAATTGATGTTGATTAATTAATTAATTAATTTAGTCAGTCATTTGTTTATTCAAGTATTTGTTTGTTCATTCAGTCAGTTGTTCATAATTAATTCATTCAGTTTTCATATTTTCTTTTTCTAAAGCAGAATTTTAAATTATTTCCACTTTTCTTTTTTTTTGCACCAAGTTGGCTCTCAGTTAATTAATTCATTTGTCCATTTCATTTATTGACTTTTGTTTGTTTGTTCATTTGTTCATTAACTCCTCCATTGGCTCATTATAGATTTCCTGTCTTTCAAAAGTTGGATGTCAACATATTCTGTTTTCTCTCTTTTTCATCTGTGTGTGGTTGGTTTATGAAGTCTCAGTGTGTCTCAGTGAAGATGTTCACCTCTATTACCCTCTTCAGCCTTCCCATAATCCTGTCGAGGTCAAGCACAGCAGCGCCTCACATCACTTTTTGAGCAAAGAGGAAGATAATGATGATAAGTATGAGGAGAAAGAATATCTGATGATCTCATTCTTGTGCCCCGTTAGATAAAGTCATGAGGTACGTTCTGCCTGATCTCTATCTGCTCCCATAATGCTTTTCACCATCAACCCTGACCCTCTCATCACTGTTGCGATCAGACACAATCATCTTCAGACAGATCCAGGATAAGCCTCTTGTTGGTCTTTGATTGGCTTTATATACTGAGATCAAATAAGTGTGTGTGTGTGTGTGTTGAACAATGTGCATTTGATGTCATATTCAGTACAGGTATTCCACAACAGTGATATAAAATGCTGAAACATATATATTTTGAGATCACATCAATTGTGTCTTCAAGATTTAGCACGTTAAATCGCGTATATGTTAATGTATACTGTATTGTGTCAGAGAAGGGTTCCACTGGCTACAACAATAATTATTTCCAAGAGAGGATATTACTGCAAATAGAGAAGTCATTATTTCAGTGAAACCCACAAAATCATCTCAATTTTTATCCGTTAAGTACACCAAAAGCCATTCCTCTTCTCTCTTTATCAGTTAAACACATACTGTGCGGAAATGAGGACCTCCAGCCTTGCGCTGCTGCTGTCCATTACCCACAATGCTTTTCAAGTCAGCTGTGATAATGGATATGCAAATGATATGTAAATACAGCTAATGGACATGTTTCATTTGAACCGAGCCTTGATGTGCTAAGGAAATACCATAGATGGACAGGCCAGAGATGCTGGAGAGAGCAGATATGAAAGAAAAGCAATTTATGTGTCATTATAATAGCATCAATCACTATGCTTATATAGCAGATATTACTGAGTTATGATTATATTCAATGTCACAGAAGCTTATTTAAACCAGCTTCCCTGCAATACTTTTCAATAGCAGGGAATTTTCAGTGCCACAGCCAAACAAATCCAATGTGAGTTTGCAGGATGTTTTGAATAGGCTATAATGAAAAAATAATGGCAAGAGGCATCTTTCTAAAGCTGTCCTCGCAGGCTGCACACTGAAACAAATATAGGCTGCAACTCGGCCCAATTCAGGAACAAATACAAAGTTCTGTTACATCATTCTCTATAGGGCACAGCTGATTGGTTCCTGCTGTATCAGTAGCCAATGAGCTCGCTGCTCAATCTTTAAATATTTGGTCAGCATTTGCTGTAGCAGTTGCAGTGTGCTTTCATAAACCCTCCACCTTCCCCAGCTCCACCTGTATAGATCTGCTACAGGTAATCCATGCATGCTATGTTGTACAGCAGCAGCATGTCTCACTTGCTCACAGCAGCGTGTTGTGTATGTATTGACAAGTCCCGTATTTGCTCTGCAGCAGCAGCAGCGTAGCATATCTATTCCCCCAAGACCAAACATATCAACATTGCCGTTTCTATAACATGCCAAACACTCTGAGAGTTCTCATGACAGAGCTTACTTTTATGAGCCAGCTCTTTTTAATGAATTAAAAGCACACAGCGCGACCATTGTAGTCTGATACCCAAATAAGTCACTGCTCCGGGTGTGTGTGTTCACTACTCACACTTCACTAATTTGGATGGATTAAATTAGTGAATCATAACACACAGTGCAACCAGTTTAGCCTTATGAGCTGGTTCTTTTTAGTGAATCAAAAATATACAGCGTCACTAATGCAGTCTAATTCCCGAATGAATAACTCTTATGAGTCGATTCCGTTAATGAATCAAAACACAGCGCAACCAATGTATCCTGGTTCCTGAATGAATGACTCTTATGATCTTTTAGTGAATCAAAACAAAGCACAACCTGTGGCTGCATCCGAAAACCTAGGAAGCTGACTTGTTGCCTAGTAAGGCAGTGTTTGTGCATGAAGGTACCTGACGAAACTGATTTCGGACAGACTTCTGAGGCAGTGTAACAGTTTAATGATCTACAGCAAAACAGCACGAGCTTTGGTGAGAACTAAACAAATATTTAATTACTACAGTAGTAATTTCTCGCTAGAAATTACATCAAAAGTGGAAAATTTTGCTCAAAAACATAAATTTACACACAAACTGACCAGCAAACTCAACTTCCAGATGCCATCTTTAATTTTCTAGCTCAACAGTCACAGAATTGATGTACAGGACTGTAGGATATCAAAGGCAGTGAAGGATACATCTATGCTGCCTTTAGAAATCGATCAGAGGAAGGTATCTCAGGAAACAGGAAATGAAGCTAACATTGGATTCAGACATGCCTTGATGCCTTCCTACCTTGAAATGTGTCCTCCAAAGGCAGCATTTTCCAGTTTTCAGACGCAGCCAGTGTTTCCTGATTCCAGAATGAATGACTCTATGAGGCAGTTCTTTTGAGTGAATCAAAAACAGTGTGATTCACGAACAAAAGAATTTTGCCATCTTTCTTATTTAGGCATACTAACTTTTTTTGCTGTGAAATGAACAGTGGTTTCGTTAAAGATTAGTAAGTGAAGTGTCACAAAGATCATTTAGAAGTACTGATTAGATTATGTTTGTATGAAAATTAAAGCTGACTATTCTTATTTGGCAGCGGCTATTTACACTAAGTGAAAAAAGCATATTCTCTTAGTGACAGATGTTATTTTCACTAAGTGAAAAATAGCATATATATATATATATATATATGCACATGCATTCTGTCATGTGTAGGTGCTGTAGAGACGAGATATATATGGAAATCCACAATAACAGGGTATTTATTACAAGAAAGGAGAGGAAACAACCATACACGCATTAAACAACAATAAGAACAGACAAGGAATGCGCGCATGGCAGCCACGGTGCTTAGCTCTCCAGTGTTTGTACTGTTTTTGTTAGTTTTTCCTGTTTTTTGTTTTTCAAATACCATCAGTTTTACCAGGGATGAACTGCTGAACATTCGGCAGTACACACCACAAAATCTTTTACCGGATTTTGATTATTCAGATGTTTTGTTGAATGTTGTAGTCGGTGGAGCGACAGCGCTGTTTAGACACTTCAGGACGCACAGACAGGGGAAGCGCGCCGGCGCCCTCGTGAAGCTCAAACAGCGCGGATTAAGAACGCCGCTGCCTAGCATCCATCTGGCGAATCTCCGCTCTCTACCCAACAAAACGGACGAACTCCTTCTGCTCTCCCGGACAAATAAGGATTTTTTGAACTCGGCTGCTCTGTGCTTCACGGAAACCTGGCTGAACGACGCCATTCCGGACAGTGTGTTAAGTCTGCCGGGCTTTCAGCTGTTTAGATCAGATCTTGACGCAGAATCAACGGGGAAATCGCGCAGAGGCGGGACGTGCTTTTACATCAACGAAAGGTTGTGTTAAAGAAGATGTGCTGTCCTGATCTTGAAACACTCTTCATTAACTGCAAACCGTTCTATTCGCCGCAGGAGTTTCGCTCGTTCATTCTGGTGAGTGTCTACATTCCTCCGCAAGCGCACGTGAGCTCGGCTTTACAGATACTCGCTGATATGAACACAGAGAGTGAGCAACAACACCCGGACACTCTCGGGGACTTTAATAAAGCGATTCTCTCACGTGAACTTCCAAAATACAGACAGCATGTTACTTGTCCCACCAGAGACAGTAATACACTGGATCACTGTTACACAGCAATAAAGTATGCATATCACTCTGTCCCATGGGCAGCTTTGGGGCTCTCTGATCACTGTTTAGTTCATCTCATACCAACCTACAGGCAGAAACTGAAATCAGCTAAACCTGTAGCAAAGACTGTAAAGAGATGGACCACCGAAACAGAGCGGGCTTTACAAGCCTGTTTCGAATGGACTGATTGGAGTGTTTTTGAAGCTGCTGCCACCGATCTGGACGAGCTCACAGAGACTGTTACATCATATATCAGTTTCTGTGAGGATTTGTGCATTCCTACAAAGACTCATTTAACTTACAACAATGACAAACCATGGTTCACTGCAAAACTCAGCCAGCTCCGTCAAGCCAAAGAAGATGCTCGCACAAATGGGGACAGAGTCTTGTACAAACAGGCCAAATACACACTGGAAAAGGAGATCAGAGTGGCAAAGAGGAATTATTCCGATAAGCTTCGGAATCAGTTCTCTTCTAATGACACGGCTTCAGTGTGGAAAGGTCTGAAAGTCATCACCAATTACAAGACACCATCCCCCAGCTCTGTGGAGAATCAACAACTGGCAGATGATCTGAACGAGTTTTATTGCAGGTTTGAAAAAACACCATTCACACCTCCTGTAACCCCTGTCTCCCCCACACCGGCAATTCAGTTCAGTGAAGATGACGTGCGCCAGGTCTTCAGAAAGAACAAGAGAAGAAAGGCACCAGGCCCAGACAGCGTTTCACCAGCCTGTCTGAAAACCTGCGCTGACCAGCTGGCCCCCATCTTCACACAGATCTTCAACAGATCACTGGAGCTGTACGAAGTCCCCTCATGCTTCAAATGCTCCACCATCATCCCCGTCCCAAAGAAACCCAAAATTACTGGACTTAATGACTACAGACCTGTGGCTCTAATGTCTGTGGCCATGAAATCATTTGAAAGACTGGTTTTGGCTTATCTGAAGGACATCACTGGACACTTACTGGACCCCCTGCAGTTTGCTTACCGAGCAAACAGGTCTGTGAATGATGCAGTCAATATGGGACTGCATTATGTTCTGCAGCATCTGGACAGACCGGGGACTTATGTGAGGATCCTGTTTGTGGACTTCAGCTCTGCTTTTAACACCATCATTCCATTACTCCTCCAGCCCAAATTAACTCAGCTCTCCGTGCCCACCTCTGTCTGTCAGTGGATCACCAGCTTCCTGACAGACAGGCAGCAGCTAGTGAGGCTGGGAAAATTCTCATCCAGCACCCACACCATCAGCACCGGCGCACCTCAGGGCTGTGTTCTCTCCCCGCTTCTCTTCTCCCTGTACACCAATGACTGCATTTCTAAAGAAGTGAAACTCCTGAAGTTTGCAGATGACACCACACTGATCGGCCTCATCCAGGACGGTGACGAGTCTGCTTACAGACTGGAGGTTGAACAGCTGGCTGTCTGGTGCAGTCTTAACAACCTGGAGCTCAACACGCTCAAGACAGTGGAGATGATCGTGGACTTCAGGAAAAAAAAACCCTGCTCTCCCCCCACTCACCATCATGAACAGCACTGTGACTGCAGTGGAGCCATTCAGGTTCCTGGGCACCACAATCTCCCAGGACCTGAAGTGGGAAAACCACATTGAGTCCATTGTGAAAAAGGCCCAGCAGAGGTTGTACTTTCTTCGCCAGCTGAGGAAGTTCAACCTACCACAGGAGCTGCTGAAACAGTTTTATTCTGCCATCATTGAATCCATCCTCTGCACTTTTATATCTGTGTGGTTCAGCTCAGCTACCAAATCTGACCTCAGAAGACTACAGAGGGTAGTCCGGTCTGCTGAGCGAATCATTGGTACAACCCTCCCCACTCTCCAAGAACTGTACTTATCCAGAGTGAGAAAAAGGGCAAAGAAAATCACTCTGGACCCCTCACATCCAGCACACTCCCTCTTTGAACTGTTGCCATCAGAGCTCTGAGCACCAGAACGACCAGACACAGGAACAGTTTCTTCCCTCAGGCAGTCCATCTCATGAACACTTGACAAACACGGAACACACAACACTATTATACATTATTTACTTAAAACACATACTTAATATTTCAAATTTGCACTCATCATAACTGTACATACAAATTGTCCATATTATATATTGTTTTTTGCTCTTTTTGCACTTTGTCTATCTTGTATATTTGTATATTATTCTTATTCTTTTTATTATCTGTGTCTTGTCTTGTCGCTGTCACTCTGTTGCACTGTGGAGCTTCTGTCACTAAAACAAATTCCTAGTATGTGTAAACATATCTGGCAATAAAGCTCTTTCTGATTCTGATTCTGAGTGAGTCCAACTTAAAGGGAGTGCTAATGAATAGGTGAATAAACAAAATGAATAAACAGGTGCAGGGAATCCAGGGGAAATGGCGGGAAGGCTGATGAGGGAAGTGAGTTCAGGTGTGCAGACAAAGAGGATCGTGGGAACTGGAGTCCGGTAAGGCGTGGTTGTAACATTACCTCCCCCTCCCCGGAAGGCGCGACCACGCGACTCAGATGGAACAACGGGGGAGGGGGGCGCCCTGGACAGTCGTGGCAGGTCAGGAGCCGTGGACGGCCATGGTGGGTCAGGAGCCGTGGACAGCCCTGGTGGATCCTGAGCCCCACCCACATGTGTGACACCCACATGTTCCCCACCCATTGGTACAAGGCCCCCCTAAAAAAATTTTTTGGGGAAATTTAGGGGGGGCTGGAAGGGCTCGTGGCATGGAGTGGGTTCGTAGACTGTAGGAGCGGGCTCGGGGTCTGCCGGGGTGGGCTCGGGGCCTGCAGGGGCGGGCTCGGGGGCTGCTGGGGCGGGCTCGTCAGTTGCTGGAGCCGACTCGTGGACTGCTAGAGCTGACTCGGGAACAATTGGAGCGGACTTGTTGGCAGCTGGAGCGGGCTCGTGGGTAGTTGGAGCGGGCTCGTGGAAGCCTGGAGCGAGATCAAGGAGACTTGGGGCAGGTTCGAGGAGACAAGGAGCAAGATCGAGGAGATTAGGAACAGGATCAGTCCAAAAGTCTATTAGCCAGTCAACCTCCCTTGGCAAGGGCTCAGACTGGGCGGCAGGCTTTCCAGGAGGCTCTAGTGAGGCAGCGGCCTTTCTTTTCGGCCGTCTGGGCCTCGTAGTGGATCTCTTCTTGGCCGGCTTGGGTTTTGGGTCAGGCAGGACACCAGGGGAATACCCACCGGAGGGGTATGTGGGGGAAACTGGCAGTTGGCGAACTGGCCAGGCCGCTTGTATTTCTGTGGGGAATGGACGAGGAAAATGCAATTCTTTTTGAGCCTCTTCAATTTCAAAATCAGAACCATTCAGGAAGAGAATCAGATTAATTATCTCAACTAGGGAAAAAAAAACATGCAGGTTCACTAAAACGAATCGTGTCCTCATCCAGACCTGCCAGAAAACAAGCGTTTAACGGGGCATCTGGCCAGTTCACCAAATAAGCAAGCTCAGTAAATTCCTCCACATACCTCTCCAGCGGGCGACCGTCCTGCCGGAACCCACACAGACGATCCTCCGCTGAGGCTTGTCTGAGAGACACAGGAGACTCAGGAACCAGGAATAATCCCATAATTTTTGTGGAAATCCAGTGGTTTAGGTCTGTTCTTCTGTCATGTGTAGGTGCTGTAGAGACGAGGCGTATACGGAAATCCACAATAACAGGGTATTTATTACACGAAAGGAGCAGAAGCATACACGCATTAAACAACAATAAGAACAGACAAGGAGTGCTAGGAGTGAGTCCAACTTAAAGGGAGTGCTAATGACAATAAACAGGTGCAGGGAATCCAGGGGAAATGGTGGGAAGGCTGATGAGGGAAGTGAGTTCAGGTGTGCAGATAAAGAGGATCGTGGGAACTGGAGTCCGGGAAGGCGTGGTTGTAACACATGCGGAATGTGGAATGTTTGATGTTTGCAGGTCAATTCTCCTAGTTAAAGAATAGCTGCATAGAACCAAAAATATTTTTTTAACTTTATGTATTTTGTTATGTCAGTTTTTATTTACATTTATGCTTTTGGCAGATGCTTTTATTAGAAGAAATGTAAACAGCATTGATGGTGTACATATTTCATTTCAAGTTTCTATTTGACATTTTTGTCAAAATTGAGTTATTCACATATTCTTATTCTGTGACAAATTATTTACATTATGTGATGTTTTTGGTAATGCTGAGTACATTTGGGGACATTCAGGGACTAGGTTATATCTAAGTCCAATGGAATGCAAAATCTTTGAAGCTCAATATGTCAGAACTGCTCAGAATGCAGATAGAACCTTAAAATTCCAAAGGGACAATTTATTTGTTCAAGCATGTTAATTTTGCTGGGAATCGAACCCATGATCTTTGTGTTGTGTATAGAGTGCCATGCTTCTACTGCTTGAGCTGCAGGAAGGCACACAGTATAAGTGCTTTTCCATACTTCTGTTTACAATGTTAAAATCGTTTTTTTAAAAATGGTTAAAAATAATTACAATAGCCTATAGTTTAAAAATGTACAGTTTGTAAAAAATAGATATACATTTTTTTTTTATGTTCTCATGTTTGTTTATTTATTTACTTTTGTAATGTATGATACCTATTAATGTTAAAGGTTTACTGTTTTTACTTGATTTTGTTGTTGTTCATGGGTGTGATTTTTGGTGAACAGAATCCAATTAGAGTCAGTTTGACCCGCACCATAATAACCATTCCCAGAATTTGAACATAACACAAGGCATACGCAAATAAAGACTGAGGAGGACAGACAGAAAGAGAGAGACATAAACAAGTGTTGGATGATGTCATGTTCTCCTGAAGGGTGAAAAAGAGGCAGACGTGGAGAGGTGTGCAAGATAAATGATGGAAGAGGAAAAAGATGGGAGGGGATGGAGGGTGAGGGATGGGGTTCCTCTATTCGCTCCCCATTGTTGTGCTGTCTGTGTGAAGGAGGCCATTACCCTCACAATGGAGACAAAGTCCTTTAATTCAGGCATTCAACTAGACAATGCAGCCACTGCTGCAGGAGCCTGCTGATAGAATGCCTCTTTAACCCTGAAGCCTCCCACACACACACACACACACACACATGTAATCAAAACATACACAAACATAGAGCATGCATATGCACACATACCAACTCTAACAAGCATAAATGCACTTACAAACAAATCACATTTCATATAATCATGTCTCATACATTATCAATATTGCTTCCAGAACTGGTGTGGATTTATATGAGTACTGTATGCCAATCATCGCCTTTAGTCGTTGAAGCTGCAGTAATGAATGCCTGAAAGCAGATTTTGAAAAACCCAGCATTCTCATCATGGCCATGGCCAAAACCATCATCTTTCACAACAAAAAGTTTCTTGCGGCTGTTGATGAGAAAACACTTTACCTGTACTTTCACAGCCACTGACGCAGAGACACACACGCACACATACACAGATTGTGCTGAAAGATCATCTGGCTGATAGTGTTTGACAGACCTAAATATGTGACTAACGTGTGATTAATTTCATAAAGTCAGCCATGACTCAAAATGAGAAGAATATTGAGCAGAACTGTTTACCGTGTGTGTGTGTGTTTGCTGTGGAATCATTTATCTTGGATATTTACTGATTAAAGTATTAAGCTTCGGAGGCAAACAGGGTCAGTTTAATGTGTAGTAAGATAGATTAAAGACCTCCAGACCTGCACACACACAGCTCATTAAATGTAAATAAACTTTAACAATGTAATAAGAATAATTAGCTTTCAGTAGTGGAGTTTGGAAATAAAGTTTTCTAAAGTGCCCCAGGTGGTACATGAAAGAGATAAAGAACATAAAATTAAAGAGAGCTGCATCATTTTGCACAGCGTTGGAAATAAAAAACAAATGCTCATTAAGAGTGTATATTTAAAATATTGGAGGCTATTATATTAAATAGACAGTCCCAGTGTCTGAATATGCATGCTTCCCAACTACAAAGTAAACAGCACGTCAAATGAAAGATTGTTACTTAAACAGTAGGTCAACAATACCCTGAATACCTACTGCATCTGTTGAGGTTATGGAGTGTGCAACCAGATAATAATATGGAATTCAGGCACAGCACTAGCTAACTTGAACGTGTTACTAATATGCTACTCTGCCCTTAAAAAATTAACATGGCAACAAGTAGTTGCTACTACTGGAAAATCAAAATAGTTTAAAGTAGTACAATGGCAGTGTTTAGGGAAACCTGCCATAGTGGTGCAGAAATTGATTTAAAATGTGAGTAAGAATGTGTTTAATTTCTGATTGCATTTAATTCAAACTTTCAGTATTGGACTATAGGCTATGCTATGCTTTGTTAGTTTTTTAAGGATAGGCCTACCCTATTGACCAACTTTAAACTGAAACTTTTATTTTTCTATCTTCTTACCTTGACATGTTTTATTTTTTCCTTGTTTTTTTTTTTAACCATCGTACACTTATAAAAATTTATGAGAAAGTTATCTGACTGGCGGTTAGCTCATGAATATTAATTTCGCAATGCTGACGTAACTTGATAACTTTCCTGGAGCGCCCAGTCACGTAAACTAATTAAAATTCATGAGGCAAGCAGTCAGCATAGTAGGCACGGAAAGGAGTTCGTCACCATCTGGGAAAAAAACGACCACAAAGCTTGCAGAAGCACTGCAGAGGTGGTCAACACCCCCCTCTAGAGGTCAAAATGCTAATAACACTCCACTCAATTCTATTGACTCTGTCACCCATCCGCTGCAATTACCCAAGGCAGCTTCTTACAGTGGCAGCTGCCATTTGTAGAGGACATTCTTTAACCGGAGTGATAGTGTGGTAATTCGGTCCTCCTAAAGCACCTGGGGTTAAGTACCTTACTTAACGGGCACAATGCTGTATTTTGAGATTAGTTACTCAGTTACCATGACCTGGGACTGGACCTTCACCCATTAATGATTAGGCAACAGACAACCCAGTGATCTAATTTTACAAAGTTCACATCTACAAAGGTGGTTGCTATACAGTGTCTTCTTTCATAATGGACATTGCTCTATTTTTTTTTTTTCTCACTCTTTTTTTGTGTGTGTGTGTGTGTGTCTCTTATACACTCTTATTGGCTTTCTAACACACAGCTCATTACCCACCTGTTGACTATAACACTGTTCTTCTAACAGTCCAATTATCTCTCTCTTGCTATCTCATACTGAGAGAGAAAACAGTGTGATATGGATCTTTCTGGAATTAAAGAACTTCTGGTTTCAAATACATTAATCAGCTCCCATCACCCACAGTGATAACCCATCAAAAATCTGCAGTAGACACACATACACAGAGGTGACCTCAAACAAGGACAGGCTGGCATTAGCTAGTGGCCATCACACACACACACACACACACAAAGAGAAATTATTTAAAGAGAATTTTAATTAATGTGATTTGAGAGCTAATAAAATTGTTAACATGTATAGTTTATATATGTTCTTGTTGCTGTTATTCCTAATGTAATTTTGGCTGACAAGCATAAATGGATGTTTTATTAACAAAGTTTGGGAGGAGCACATTCAGATAATTAAACCTTATTAACACGAGATGAGTGCATTCAGTTAATCAACTTTTAATTATTATACAGTTAATTATTAATGATAAGAGGTATATATACAGCAGACTTACCTCTGTTCGTTGACATCAGCATTGGACCCACCATAAGTTCCCAACATGTCTGAAATTGAGCTTTTCCCGTCCAATGAAGAATCTTTTGTCCTCGAGGAATCTTTGCCACAATCCTCTAGCCTAATGAGTGATTTTCCTCTGCTTAACACCGCAGTCAATCCCCCGGTGTTATCTGGAAACAAACGGGTCCCCGCACACCAAGTTGGGGGGAATTCTCCGGTCACTTATTCCGCATTGGGGCAGCCCAAAAAGGCCTCTCCCAGCAGCAGATCCAAGCTCTCGGAAGATGGTCTTCAAACTAAAGCTACATCAAGACCAACCGGTTCCACATCAAAAAAGCCCTCCAAACCCTCATCGGTTTTATTTAAAAAAAAATCCATGTATAATCCATTATATAAAAAATTCTCCATCCGGCGAGGCTTACCCATCTGATGCTGTGAGTATTGAACTCCCGTCGGATGCTGCGTGTGCCCTCCTGGTCAAGCGCCCATGTCTTCTCTTTCTCCAACGGCGAGGCTTACCCGTCCGATGCCGTGAGTCTTGATCTCCCGTCAGACACTGTGAGAGCCCTCACGGTCGAGCATCTATGTTTTCTCTTTCTCCGTCTGGCGAGGCTTACCCATCTGATGCCATGAGTCTTGGTCTCCCATTGGACACTGAGAGAGCTCTCCCTTTTCAAATTTCTTTCACCCTGCTGTCGGCCGATAGGACCTACTTGCCCGACGCCATGAGCTGCTACAGTTGGAGGCTACATGGGCCCTCTCGGTCGAGCATTCCAAATCACGCAGCTCCCCCTTTCATTGGCCGGTGGGGCCCGGCGCTGTGCATCGGGCAGGTGGGTCCTATCGGCCGACCGCAGGGTGAAAGAAATTTGAAATGCCCAGCTAGGAGAGCTCTCGCAGTGTCCAACGGGAGACCCCCAGTCGGACGGGCAATCCCCAGTTGCACGGCTCAAATCACGCTGCTCCTCGTTCATCAGTCAGTAGGGCGTGAGCCCTCCCAATCGGGCATCCCAAATCATGTAGATCCGCGTTGGTAGTCGGTAGGGCCCACGCAACCTCTGATGGGAGCAGCTCGCGGCATTGGGCGGGTGGGCCTTCCCGGTCAAACAACCAGGCTTCTTCCCAAACACCAGCCCGCCAAATCTCGGCGCACACTTTAGTCTGGCGGCTGTCCTTTGGTCATTTACATTTTGGGGAGTACTCTGGGTTTGGGCCAAATTCCAAGCTCAGAACCCTCCCCCCAGACAGCACGCCAAATACCCATAACATAAACAGCAGACTTACCTCTGATCGTTAACAGTTTATCAGCATCCTTCCTCCACCCCATCTCCTCACTTCTAGTTCTAACTATGGACTCTATGCACGGAGCGTTCTTTAGAACTTCCGCTTTAATATAAGCCGGCACGAACACTTCCAGTGAGATGTCATTTGCTTGTGTGTTGAGCATCAGTAGTGTAATACATAGTTTATAATAAGAATATAGTCACTTAAATAGTCAGGCATAGCATTACTTTAGTTATTCAAATGTAAGACGGCATAAAAATAAATAAATAAAGACGTACCTCATTGTTCCTCCTCGGCTAAATTCAATTCGACCATCAGTTTTCACACTTTTATGTGAAAAAAAGCTTCAAAATATGCACGGTTACTTCCTGGTTGTCGTTAAGGCTGCTCCAGCATTTCCAGTGAACTGTTAGCTGTTCATTCTGTACTCGCTGTACATCGACACAAAACCATCAATGGTTGACTTTTTAATGTTGTATTCATATTTTAATGCTGTTATCACATTTACCTAATTTGCCAATAAATTTGTTTTATTGATTGCAATAAAGACGAAGCTATTAGGACCGTTTAAAAACACCGTGTCTGTAATTAGACATGCACAGGCATTTTTTCCCCAGCACTTCAAATGTTATTGTTAATGTGATGACCACAAACATTATTTGTTCATCCGTCTGAGATTATCTCCATTGTAAAACCGAACGTTTAAAAATGTAGGAAATTCAACATTTGATTGAAAACACTTATTTAAAAATAAAAAAGACAATAATTACCACTTTAACCAGCAGGTGGCGACAAAGTAGCATTTAGTTGCGCATAAATCAGCCATTTCCTTTAATCATTTTTCACTTCGTTTTTGACAAAATATTAAACATTTTAAAATAACTAGGTTTAAAAATACATTTTGTCAATGTGAAGTATGAAATACTCAAAAAATCTTCAGAAAAACCGCACTTTCCCAACTGTCAGTCAGTGCAGCACAAGATCAATGATTTCAGCACACTTGTAAAAACAACATTTTATTCAATTAATCTAATTAAAATGCACAATAAATATTTAATTTTTGAAGCTTTTTTCACATAAAAGTGTGAAAACTGATGGTCGAATTGAATTTAGCCGAGGAGGAACAGGACATGAGGACATGAGGTACGTCTTTATTTATTTATTTTTTATGCCGTCTTACGTTTGAGTAACTAAATTAATGTTATGCCTGACTATTTAAGTGACTATATTCTGATTATAAACTAAGTATTACACTACTGATGCTCAACACACAAGCAAATGGCATCTCACCGGATCTGTTCGTGCCGGCTTATATTAAAGCGGAAGTTCTAAAGAACGCTCCGTGCATAGAGTCCATTCCTATCACAACCAGGGGGAATACTCTGGGTTCGGGCCAAATTCCGAGCTCGGAGCCCTCCCCCCGCACAGCATGCCAAATACACATAACCTTTACTCTATCTAATTATATGTAGGCTAAGTGTGAAGTCGTGAAATATCTTGAAATTACATGAAATACAATTTTAATGTCATTTAAGTACATCAAACTGGGTTCGCCTCTATGATTTAAAAGTTTAGTGAAGACCCAAATAAACACTGTGGACAAATCACATCATGGTCACTTAAGTAGACAGAAAAGGAGCTCAGAACCTGGGTTTTAGGCAGAGCCAGATTATGGTCCCACAAGGACCATCGTCGTCACGGGTCTTTGGTACGAGGTTCTAAAGGCCCCTGATAATCTAAAGTACTGGCCCTGCCACCACAGTCTGTACTCCAGCTTTGGTCTTACAAAGTTATTGGAAGATGCAAAGCATGACAAGGATGAAGATTGAAGCAGCAGTATTGTCACAGATAGGCAGGCAGACAGACTGATATTTTGTAGACCTAAAATCTTTCTGTTCACATTCATATTATTTTGTCAACAACACAAAATCAGCTATTAAGAAAGATTTGATGAAATTCATAAATATTATATATCCTGTAATGTCTTTCTCTTAATGCAAATTGTTACTTGCATTGATACAACACCATCCACATGTTGTTTTTGTTTATATTGAAATAACGTCTCTTTTGTGCAATTACTAGCTGCGTGAGAAAATACAAACTTCCACCCCGCCCCCCCCCCCCCCCCCCCCCACACACACACACACACACACACACTCACAGTCCGTGGGGGAGAGCACTCATTGTAAACTGTTGCAATGGGACGTGTGTAGAAAAACTAGAGTTCAGACAGGAATGCAGCACCTTTCCAACTGACAGAGAAATAAATAACGTCATGGAGCTTGCACGGTGAGAACTTTCTTTCACTTCTTCAACTTTTCTTCTTCAGTAAAATATAGCCTATAGATTTCAGTGGTCTGAACAAAAGATAGACGTAGGCTATCAAAACAATATCGATCTGTTCTGATCATCTTCACCAATAGCTGATTATAATCTGTTTGAAATGAATTATTATCCATTATTTATTTAGTCCGCGTGGGAATGATTCCTTTCGCGGCGCAGTCTCGCGGAACTGAATTGTTTTTTGCTGTCAACACTTATAAACAAAACGTTTTGTATTAGGCTATAATGCGACATAATAATGTGATAAATAATGAAGTGCTAACTAATGAAATTAGCCTACTTATCTATGTACTGTCCGGATATGGAATCTAACTGAACGCTGCACTGTTGCTATGGTTACCACTTCAAGCGAAGGCATCTTCTGTTCGCGAGCGACTATTTAGCGCGCTCTGAATAGCATTTCGTTGCTGAACCATAATTATTCCACCCCTCCCGAAACCCCCATAATTTGCAGATTTAATGAGGTGTGATTTGTTCTTGTTTCTCTGTTTTATGTTTGCTTATAGTGATTAATTCCAAGCAATTAAACTCATAATAAAATAATCTGACATACTTTATTTATAGACCTTATTCAGAGCAGCGCCATGACAGTTATTAAAGCGAGGCTGTGAGGGACAGACTTAACGTGTTTTCAATGGCATTCGCTGTAAAAAGTGTACACACTGTATAAAGATCACATATAGGCTAATTTTCCACAGCTCATATTGTCGGGTGTTTTATGTATACTGAAATAAAAAAAAAAGAAAAGAAGATATTTTGCATTGAAGAGATGTACTGTAGCTATCACTCACAGCCATGCTTTCATTCCTGTTAAAAATCAAATACGGTGCTGCTGTGAATAAGGTCCGATCTTGATGTTTAATATTTAAAATTATGATTTTGATGTTATGGTTTAAATAAAATACATTTATACACAGTGTCATTGTGATCTTGGCCCAGTGCGTATGGCCTGTGTGGACTCAAGTAATTCATCTTACGGACATGTATGGGACCATCAAGTCTCCAAACTTTCCTGAATCCTATCCGAAAGAGACAGAACTACAGTGGAATATAAGTGTACCAGACGGATATCAAATTCGTCTCTATTTTATGCACTTCGACATAGAGCCATCATACTTATGTGAGTACGACTACTTGAAGGTAAGTGAATATTTACAAATGTTTCAATCTCCTCTCACCTCTACTACCTCTTGTTTAATTAAATTAACACAAGACTATTAAAGGTAGGGTAGGTAATTTCAGAGAGGCTATCAAGCTAGCTTTGAAAGCATGAGATCCCATCCTCCCTTCAGAGCGCTGTTCAAAGCCACACAGCAAAGTTTGCAAACTGTCACAAGACAGAGTTAAATTACCTCATGTTTTAAAGCAAAAAACATTACAATATTAATGAACATGAACAACTTATAGAGCTCTTACTTGTTCCACCTGATTGCTGCAGATTCATTTCGGCATTGATAGTACTGACATAGAAACGCATAAATCCGAGTCTGAGGACATGAACAGCTCCAGGTAGAACGCCACTGGTTGCCATCTTGTAATTACGGTTATGACATGGCATGGAGGCAGCATAAGCTTGTTGTTTTGGTTCATGTGGAACTCTAAAAGATGACTGCTGTTTGTTTACGGCACCCGGTGACTGTGTCTAAATTATGCTGATGACATGTGATGTCTGCGCGAATGCAATGATTGGACAAACATTTTTTGGTCCTGAGACTTCCACAGAAGATATATCTACATGTTTTAATATTTAGACCACTTCTATTATTGATTGCTATCCAGCCTGGTCTCATTGTTAATACGTAGGTATTAATACGTATCTTTCAACAACATTTTTGTACATTGTAGGTGCTGAAACTTACAATATGAACATATTGGCAGCATTTATACATAGCATTATTATGTTTTTACAGTGAAAAAACATAAATATTTATGAATCTTTCATGTCATAAAGATATGTGTAATTTCCCTTTTATCATTTTATAGTTAAATGTAAGATCCCTAAATCCCATCCCAAACCTAAACTTTATACAGAACCATTTTATACAGAATATTAAAAGAATAAAACATAATGGACAGAAATGTGTAGGAAAATGACAATCGTAATAACAATATAGCATTAAAATGATATTTTGATCCTACATCTACCCCTAAACCTACCCATAACCATTTCTTAAAACTACATACTGTTATAAATAAAAGAATAACAGACAAACAAGCATAATCACAATTATTTATTTATTGCGAAAAATGTCAAAAGTTGTACCGCAAGTAGTTCAGATGATTATGAGTCACAGTCCTCTCTAGCGGTAATAGTTTATGGGTTACAGAGCAGAATTTAAGTTATTAATCAATGAAAATATGAACGGCTTCAGTCCGTGAAGGCGCGCACTCATTTCAGATGTCAGATTCAATCCACTGAAAATGGCATGTCACAATCTGTGACGAAGCAGGTGAGAACCAATGAGCATTCGATATCAGTGCCGTAAACCATGTCGGAACGCTTCTTGAGGGCAGAACTTTCAAATTTGAATCATAACGAGCGTGGGCTTTGACCGTGACAGTCGCTGCTGAAAATGAATATGAAGATCGCCAGATAAAGGGCTGAATTTGGATCTGTTCCTTGCAAACATTTGGATTTTAAAGATTTGGAGTACAGCGGACAAATAAAATTTATGTGATTTGTAAATTTTATGTTGTGTTTTGGTGTATCTTACTGTTTTATTGTCAGTCGCTGCATTGGAGAAAACACCTTCTGTGTCGCACAGCAAACAAACTAATATTACAAAATGGTTAAACAATTACAGAAATGTTATCCATTTTAAAGTTTTAAAGTGTAGTCTTGTTTAACATTATGTAATCCTCCGAAACGAGTTTGCAGCACAAGACACAAACATAAATTTCATATTAAGTGGATATAAACTGCATTTAATAAATGTGACTAAGTATTGATGTTACAATTGAATACAATAGAATCAAAACAATGCCACGATTTTAATACAATGGAATTCATACACATTCACACTTGGATATGTAAATGATTTACGTTTAATTGCTGTTAATAGGCAAGTATTTTTACGTTTTAGTGCTATAAATACGTCAATATTGTACGTTTTTGTGTGTATGAAAACGTAAGTAAATGTACGTGTGGTAGAACCACACTTTATGTAAAAATACACACATTCTCATGAGATCATGTTGTGCTATCAGGATGTAAAGAGAGTTTCAACCTGAATAACAAAAAGTGTTTATAAAACAAATTGCTTACCCTACCTTTACACTTATCAGGTTTGCAGGTACAAGTAGAATAATGCTGTGTCAGTGGTATCATATGGTAAAACCATGGTATTAGATGATTATTATGGTATTTATATGCCATTAAAAGGGAAATGTATTATGTCAACCATGAGTTTCAAAAGTTTAAATGACTCCTTTCCAACAGTTAAAGAGCAGCTCGATCTGTCTAGACTCACTCACGGGCCTTTTGTAGCTTTGATTATAAGCATCTCATTTCCAGTCTCAGGATCTTTTTGTTTAAATGCGTAAGAATGGTCTGTAAGAGCGTTTGACTGACAGGTCTGTGGCAGATGCCCTGGTACCCCGGGTGGATGTAGTTAAACAGCATTTATTTCACATGAGCCAATGTGCTGCCCACACTGCAGGGGGGCATATTCATATTCAAATACCCCCAGTGGGTCCCACAGCAACCTGCTATGGTAACAAGCAAGGCAACCGACCAAAAACTGGGTGCTAGACAAAAAGGGCACAGAAAACATAGACACACATGATGGCTGCTGCACACATACACATATAGGGATTTAATATAGGGTTTTCCATGCATTCTGTATTCAAGCAAAATGCAGTTTGTTCCACACTTGAACTCTTTTGTCCTTTTTATATGTGTTATTAACCTACCTGTTTATGGAGCTAGGATTATGATAATACTATTTGAATTTAAATTGTGTAAATTTTAATTATAGACAAGTGTAATTTAATAAAATTGAATATTATGTGGCATTTTACATAGATCTGAATTGGATTTTTTTTAAAAACTTGAATATTAAACATTTGAAATTGGACACAACTGAAATGTTTTCATGGCAGAATTTTATAGACATGTATTTTCAAACAGCAGATTAGTCTTATAAAGTTGATGGGCCTTGCCCTACCCACATACAATGGTTCATACGCTCACGCATTATACCATTAATTTCCGCTCAATACACATTATTGTAAGCCATCTATTCATGTTCACACAGTGCGTGTGTGTACTGCTAGTCAACAGAAAGGCAAGAACCTATTGATTATAATCGGCGCGGCTTGACACGACAGGTCAAATCCCCAACAGCAAACGAATTTCCGTTATTTCTGACGCAGTCCACGCTCTTTGCAGCGGTCAGTACAAGCTGTTGTGACACGGCACGTCGCGTCCGGCATAGACACGGTGTTGCGCCACGCCGCCTGCATCCAATGTCATTATATTACTGATTATAATCAGTGGGTTCTGTTGTCATGTCGCTCTCGTCCTGTGTAGACACAGTAGCATGCTAATCACTTTCACACCAAATATACTTTAAAACAAACAATAGAGAAACTTAGACAAATGTTTCAAGTGCTGAAAAAGCCAACCTAACATATAAATACAGCTCATAAATGTTTAAGCACAGACTCGCCTCAGAAAAACAACTGCAGCTCTGTAATTGGCCGAAATGCTCCGTTGGACTTTTCTGAGACCCTCTACTCTTCCCTTGTTTTGAATTTCTTCTTCATCTTGAAAACTTCATCTTGAAGCTGTATTTTTAAAAACGGAACATTTGTAGTCTAAAATTTCAGAACGAAAAATCTGCTGTTTGAAAATACATGTCTGTAAAATTCTGCCATAAAAACATTTCAGTTGTGTTCAATTTCAAATGTTTAATATTCAAGTTTTAAAAAATCAAATTCAGAACTATGTAAAATGCCACATAATATTCAATTTTATTAAATTACACTTGTCTATAATTCAAATGTACACAATTCAAATTCAAATAGTATTGTCATAATCCTAGCTCCATACCTGTTGTGCAACCATTTTGCTTGAGGTGTGTCTGGTGAAATAGCTGTGCAATTAGGATTCTTGCATTGGCAGAAGCATGTCTCACACACACCAACACCCACACACATCTTTGTTGACCGTGGGTTACCCTCCGTTCACTGACACTGGTAAAGTAAACACTCAAGCTGGGAGCCAGATAAGAGACATGTTTAGGGCTGTTTGAGTGCATGTATTTGTGTACAAGCACAATGTGGTCTCGGTCTGCAGTGTTTGTATGCATGCCTCTGGTTTGATTGACAGTTTGGTTGTCTGCTGAGTGTAATTGTGTTCATGTGGATGCCAGTTTTTGTGTTTGTGCAGATATTTCTTGAATTGAGGGTTTGGCAGCATTCTTTTGTGTAATTTGTGTGTGTACATCAAACGCATGAGAAACTGGGAGTGTTCGAATTGTGTGGCCGTGCAGGTATATTTAGAAATGGGAACATTTTCAGCCGTCTGATTGTGTCTGGTTGTGTCATTTACTCACCCTCATGTTGTTCCAAATCTGTTTGACTTTCTTTCTTTTGTATACCAGGCATGAACATTCTGTATAATATCTTTCTGTGTGTGACAGAAATGAGAAAGTCATACCAACATGAAAGTGAGTAAATGATGTAAGAATTTTCATTTGTGGGCAATCTATTCCTTTAAGTGTATGCAGAGTTACACAAACTAAATGCACTTGAAACCTTGACACATTTTTTTCAGGATTCATTGATGAATAGAAAGTGCAAAAGAACAGCATTTGTTTGAAATATAAATCGTTTGTAACATTATAAATGTATTTACTGTCACTTTTGATCAATTTAATGTGTCCTTGCTGAGTAAAAGTAATTCCTTTTAAAAAATGTTACTGACCCAAAACTTGTGAATGGTAGTGTCCCTATAAATTGCTTGTAATTGTTGTTGTATTTGTTCACACAGGTATATTCAGACACTGAGGAGCTGGCAGTGTTTTGTGGGAGAGAGAATACAGACACAGAACAGGTCCCCGCTGCTGATGTCATCACGTCCCCAGGGAGCGTTCTCAGTGTGGCGTTCCGTTCAGACTTTTCCAATGAGGAACGCTACTCTGGCTTTGAGGCTCACTTTAGTGCGGTTGGTGAGTGTTTAGAGTAGTGAAAACATGCACATTATTTCAGTCTCTTTATTCTGTTCTCTCTTCTTCTTTCTGCAGATGTAGATGAATGTAGAGACAGAAATGATGAAGATCTTGTCTGTGATCATTTCTGTCATAACTACATTGGTGGCTTCTACTGTTCCTGTCGTTATGGGTTCTTGCTTCATTCTGACAACAGAACTTGCAAAGGTAGCCTTATAGTATTGCTGTGATGTCATTTCTAGGTCTCAAAAAATAGCTGCATTTTCTGTTTTTGGCCAGAACAATCCCTTTTCGTTTCATTACAGTTGGGTTTTCCTACAATATAACAAACTTGCATGTTCAATACATGTTGTAATACATATCAACCTGTTGCTCCATAACATAAAGGGCCAATGCCAAAAGACATTGCCATTTTTACATCTCTTCACAAGAACACAAGTTTGACCCACTTCTTTTTGGTGCCAAATGGTGGCAAAGTTTAAACATTATTTATATGTGGCTTGATTAGGAAAATCCTTTAAGTCTCCTAATACCTCTGAAAATGTTGATCAGTCAGTTAAGTTCATGTCACAACTACAAAGATCATTCCTTTTGAATGTGTGTGTTTGCATGACTGTCTCAATGTTAAATGTTGAGTGCACTCTTGCTGTATACACCATAGACTGCAAAAAAATATGGATTACGCACCTCCACTCTCTTCCATTGTAGAAAAGTGAAGCCACCAATGTCCCAATGTGGCACTGACATCTTGTGCTGATTTGGGACCTGAGTCTGCGCAGTAGTGAACTCGAAATCTCCTCACGAAAAAAAGTCCATTGGTTCCTTAGTGACTACTTCGCTCAGAGAAGCTGTCAATCATGACGTCACACCCCCCTTTTTATAGCATCAAATAACTAACTAAAACTAAATTTATTTAAAAAAAAAACGAACTCTTGAACTTACATCAGTGTGATTAAAACTACATAATATAACAGAAACCATCTTTGAAAAAAAAATATTAGAAGTGTAATTTAATTGTTTATTGTGTCACACACCCCATTAAATTACAGGTGCTGGTCATATAATTAGAATATCATCAAAAAGTTGATTTATTTTACTAATTCCATTCAAAAAGTGAAACTTGTATATTATATTCATTCATTACACACAGACTGATATATTTCAAATGTTTATTTCTTTTAATTTTGATGATTATAACTGACAACTAAGGAAAATCCCAAATTCAGTATCTCAGAAAATTAGAATATTGTGAAAAGGTTCAATATTGAAGACACCTGGTGCCACACTCTAATCAGCTAATTAACTCAAAACACCTACAAAGGCCTTTAAATGGTCTCTCAGTCTAGTTCTGTAGGCTACACAATCATGGGGAAGACTGCTGACTTGACAGTTGTCCAAAAGACGACCATTGACACCTTGCACAAGGAGGGCAAGACACAAAAGGTCACTGCAAAAGAGGCTGGCTGTTCACAGAGCTCTGTGTCCAAGCACATTAATAGAGAGGCGAAGGGAAGGAAAAGATGTGGTATAAAAAAGTGTACAAGCAATAGGGATAACCGCACCCTGGAGAGGATTGTGAAACAAAACCCATTCAAAAATGTGGGGGAGATTCACAAAGAGTGGACTGCAGCTGGAGTCAGTGCTTCAAGAACCACTACGCACAGACGTATGCAAGACATGGGTTTCAGCTGTCGCATTCCTTGTGTCAAGCCACTCTTGAACAACAGACAGCGTCAGAAGCGTCTCGCCTGGGCTAAAGACAAAAAGGACTGGACTGCTGCTGAGTGGTCCAAAGTTATGTTCTCTGATGAAAGTAAATTTTGCATTTCCTTTGGAAATCAGGGTCCCAGAGTCTGGAGGAAGAGAGGAGAGGCACACAATCCACGTTGCTTGAGGTCCAGTGTAAAGTTTCCACAGTCAGTGATGGTTTGGGGTGCCATGTCATCTGCTGGTGTTGGTCCACTGTGTTTTCTGAGGTCCAAGGTCAACGCAGCCGTATACCAGGAAGTTTTAGAGCACTTCATGCTTCCTGCTGCTGACCAACTTTATGGAGATGCAGATTTCATTTTCCAACAGGACTTGGCACCTGCACACAGTGCCAAAGCTACCAGTACCTGTTTTAAGGACCATGGTATCCCTGTTCTTAATTGGCCAGCAAACTCGCCTGACCTTAACCCCATAGAAAATCATTGGGGTATTGTGAAGAGGAAGATGCGATGCAGAGGAGATGCAGAAGAGCTGAAGGCCACTATCAGAGCAACCTGGGCTCTTATAACACCTGAGCAGTGCCACAGACTGATCGACTCCATGCCACGCCGCATTGCTGCAGTAATTCAGGGAAAAGGAGCCCCAACTAAGTATTGAGTGCTGTACATGCTCATACTTTTCATGTTCATACTTTTCAGTTGGCCAAGATTTCTAAAAATCCTTTCTTTGTATTGGTCTTAAGTAATATTCTAATTTTCTGAGATACTGAATTTGGGATTTTCCTTAGTTGTCAGTTATAATCACCAAAATTAAAAGAAATAAACATTTGAAATATATCAGTCTGTGTGTAATGAATGAATATAATATACAAGTTTCACTTTTTGAATGCAATTAGTGAAATAAATCAACTTTTTGATGACATTCTAATTATATGACCAGCACCTGTACATGGAGAATGCGGTGTTTATAATTTATACTGGGACCAACCACCTGGGGGCGATCGAGACGCTATGGCATCACTTTTCAGGACTTGTGCGGCACGCTTGGTATACAATTAAAGGTTCTATATAGAACCTTAAAGGGTTCTGTCAGGCACTTCATATATAGAACGTTTTAGGGGTTCCCATAACGGGATCATATGGATTTATTTTTAATGAATTAATTTGTTTTCATTTTTATTAATTACACATCATGTAATCATACTTTATCACTAGAAGAAAATTGAAAATTGAAAAAACCTGTTTAACATGAAAGCATTATGCAATAATTAAAGACATTTCTCCTTATATAGAACCTTTTTGGCATAAAACATTCTTTAAAGGGTTAGTTCACCCAAAAATGAAAATTCTGTCATTAATTACTCACCCTCATGTCGTTCTACACCTGTGAGACCTTCATTCATCTTCGGAACACAAATTAAGATATTTTTGATGGAATCCGATGGCTCAGTGAGGCCTGCATTGCCAGCAAGTTAATTTACACTTTCAGTGCCCAGAAAGCTACTAAAAACATATTTAAAACAGTTCATGTGACTACAGTGGTTCTACCTTAATATTATAAAGCGACGAGAATACTTTTTGTGCACCAAAAAACCTTCAAAGCTTGACGAATATTTTGTTTCGAATCAGTGGTTCGGATCGTGTGTCAAACTGCTAAAATCACGTGACTTTGACGCTCCGAACCACTGATTCGAAACAAAAGATTCATAAAGCTTCGAAACTAGATATTGTTGAAAAGTATTCTCGTTGCTTTATAATATTAAGGTAGAACCACTGTAGTCACATGTACTGTTTTAAATACGTCTTTAGTAGCTTTCTGTGCTTATCTGTGCTGATGGCAATGCAGGCCTCACTGAGCCTTCGGATTTCATCAAAAATATCTTAATTTGTGAAGATGAACGAAGGTCTTATGGGTGTGGAACGACATGAGGCTGAGTAATAAATTACATAATTTTCATTTTTTGGTGAACTAACCCTTTAAAATTTAGATATAGAACCACACTGAACCTTTTTTTTCTAATGTAATTAGTTTTAACATCAGTTCAAACACATACCTTTTTATTTATGCATGATTACAAGAATGAAAACCAAGTGCAATGTAGCTGTGTAGGTGGGCTCTTGTCAAACATTTGCTCTAAATTGCATAGATTTTTGTAATAAATCTTGTACCGTTGGATTATCCTGGATTAGTTGCTGGAATTCCTAATTATAAAGCAGTGCTTTAAGAGAAACCTTGCAGCAGGTTCATTTGAGACTACATTGTGTACGTTAACTAATTACAAATGTACACATATTTATATAATGTTGGCTTGGATATAATTTTGCTATTTTATCATGATTTATGTTGCTGTAATGTGTTGTGTTGGTAGTTAATGTGTGTGTTGGAGTGGGTCTGTTTTATGTCTAACCTTTGCCCCCTCCTCATCTGATTGTAGCTAAGCACCAACGACTAAATATTTACATTGTGGTGGTCAGTGAAATGTGGATAAACTTGTGAACTTCAAAAACCCGATTAGAAAGGTTGCAAACATTGCAGCTTCCATGCAAGCAAGTCATATTTATTTCTAAGGGGATTTTTAGCAGCAGATTTAGAGTAGAAAAATACTATTTAGAGTAGAAAGTAGATTTGCATTAGTCATTTATGATCACTGTTCATCTGTGCGCACTTCTCTTTTGGTTGTTGTATTTTGAACGCTGAAAGATACTGAAATATAAACGTGTGTGTTTGTAATCATTGCAGTGGAGTGTAATGAAAGCGTGTATACAGAGCGCTCCGGAGAGATTGCCAGTGCTGATTTTCCTAAACCGTACCCCAAAAGCTCTGACTGCACGTATCGCATTGAGCTGGAGGAGGGTTTTCAAATCACTCTGGAGTTTGATGACACCTTTGACATCGAAGACCATCCTGAAGTCACCTGTCCCTACGACTTTATTAAAGTGAGACATTTTTTTTAAGGGGTCATGACATGAGAAATCAAATTTGCCTTGATCTTTTGACATATAAGAGGTCTTTATATCATTAAAACACCCTGCAAGTTACATAGATTAAAATGTCCTCCTCATTATAAACAAAGCATTTATTTAATCAAACTCCAAAAATGGCTCGTTTTGATATTGCCGGATCTGTGACGTCACACAGGCAAATGAAGAGTTTGGTTCCAAAACGCTATTACTCCATTTTGATTCATTTGAGTAAAAAGAAAGTGGCAAGATGAAAACCACTATTTTCTGTTTCAAACTTTCACATAGCATTTTTTGGTTATAAAAACATTAAAAATTCAAATCTACATTTTGATTTTAAAAGGTTTATTATTAAAACGGATTATTTTTTCCCCAAAATGCAATAAATCCATGACACATTTCTTTTTTTTCAAAATGCAATTAATCCATCAATATAAAAGTTATTTTTCATATTGAAAATACACAACAAAGTAAGTTGATTCACATATATGACAGCCTCCGAACTTTGCCAGTACTGATCTTATATACAGGCATTTTACTAAAAATACATCCAGTCGTCGCTCCCAAAATGAATTCAACGAGTCATCTATTTAATGTTAGCCTATAAATTAATTGTCTCCGTTTGTCATTACTGATTAAAGAGTATCTGGCGCCACCGCACGGTTAAAATAAACACATTTACAGAGTACACTGGTATTAAAAACGGCTTTTAAAAACTGTCCATAATTCAGTTTAGGGGACCGTGACAGAAGTTTGATGCTGTTGTGGAACAAGCAACAGCCGGCATTTTTCCTCCTCCCGACTCGAGTGCCTCATCTTCTTAATCTCCTCACGTAAATGATTACATTTCGATGACTTGCGTTTCTTTCCCAACACAGAAACCACCACAGGTTCATCAATGCCATCAAAATTATTAATTTTTCTGTTTTTGTTGATCACAAAGTACAAAGCAGATAAGGAAAACTGGGATGCCGGGTGTATTCAGAGCGCCGCCATTACTGTTTACAGTGCGTGGAATGGTGCGCTGTGATTGGTTGAGCGGATATATCGCATTCTGCAGAGAAAAAAGACTGGCGTTTGTCGCGTTTTGGAAAGAAAGGGAGAAAACATGACAGAATAACACAACGGATATCGCATTTTGCGCAAAATTAATAAATGACTTTTCAGTACCAACCAGATACAATACTGATTTTGTCGGAAACTCAGTTTTTTTGAAAATGGCGTTTATCACGTTTTGGAACCTAACTCTTCAAATATTTTTGCATATAAGACAATAGTTCATCGACCAATAGTTCACTGCACCTGCCTACTGGCATTCCGTTGCTAAAAGCCCTGGGTATACTTAATTTTTTTTACTCGTATGCTAGTGTACGCGCACAGTCAAACATACAGCCTTGGAAAGTATACTTCATTTGACTTGTACGCATGGCGTTCGACGCATGCACAATTTTGAGCAATATCTCGTTACAACCTATGTAAACTTCTTTGTATTCTTTAATGCTAGAGTTGTACACTTTCTAACCTATTTGCACAATCTGTTGTCTATACAGGCCTCCATTGTCACTGTAGCTTGCATACGTTCCGTTTTTTTCTTTGACTACCTTGTGAATCGACGCCACCAGGGCACGGTTGCCACCTTTTGGATAAACTAATTACTGCAAAAAAATAAATAAAAAAATGTGCATGTGCAAGCTGCGCAAATAAGTACATGTGGTTATAAAAATCCGGCGGTGTGCGTACAGTACCAGCGTACTCTTTTGATGACGAAATTCGCTTAACGTGCACTGTACGCTGACCCTCGCATACGCGTAAAAAGTAAACTATACTTTGGTCTTACCAGCTGACATTTGCCTACACTGGATGTGAACGTTGTGTCAAAAGCAAATATAACTCATTATAATCACTCTCTACACTGGATACAGTATACAGATACAGATGTGTTCTGTTTCTAAACAAATTGAAGAGGGAGAAAATGTTTGCTTTGACGTGTCCAGTTTAAACTACTCATTTGCTAATTTCAGAAGGATCCCAGCATCAGGAATGGTTTATTTTTAATGGCGTCATGGAACGCATCAGAGGATTATATGTTTATTAGGAGCATTTCATTTTGTAAATGAGGCACAGTGTAATGGAGAGTTCACAAAAAAACTTTTGTTGACAGATGAAGCAGTCAGCTGTATTGGATCTGACAGCAGTTGCATCACAAAGTACCATAAGTAAACAATTTCATAATGCTTTCTTTGTCTGTAAATGACGGTTTTATATGGATAATGTTTTCAAAAAGTGCAATAGTGAGTGGGTGTTGATACTGTTTCCTATACACTGACGTTAGCAAATCATAAAAGTGGCCATTTACTGACAAGCCTTAAAGGAGTCGACCCTTAAAAACAGATAATTTCAGACAGGGTCAGAATGAAGGTTGAAAATAAATGTTTTTTCTACATATACATTTGTTTTTTTGTGCAATTAACATTATAAGTGAACCTCAAGGAACATATTAAAATAATAAAAAATCCATGTCATGACCTCTTTAATTTACAACAGCGTTTAGCCATCATTATACAAAATTATTTGACTGCAGAATGTTGCATTTGACCAATTAGAATAAAGTATTACAGATACCTTGTAATTAATTAGTTAATTAGTTTTTATAACAGCATGTAACATGTAAATGTTTATATTTCAACAACAAATGTCATTAAAAAGTTGAAATAAGAACTGCCCTATAATAAATATGACTATTGTCGGTGTATCACTAATAATTATAATTAAATATTATGATAGATTTGGTTTAAAAGAAAAATTCATGATGTCAATGATGCTTTATCTACAGATTCATGCAGGAGACAAGGAGTTTGGCCCATTTTGTGGTGAGCAGTCACCAGGGAAGATCCAGACAGGAAATAACTTGGTCAACATCCTGTTTCATAGTGACAACTCTGGAGAGAATCTCGGCTGGAAACTCACTTACACCTCCACAGGTCAGAGACTGTCAGAGAATTAATTTCAGACCATATAATGATCATTTTTTGTGTATGTTGTGGCAGAGTTTAAAATATTGTTATTTTCAGGTTCTGAATGCTCCCCTCCAGTGGCGCCCCTTAATGGACACCTGGAGCCTCTGCAGTCTAAATATATCTTTAAAGATCACATTACGTTGACCTGTGACCCTGGATACTCACTGAGACAGGTCAGGCAAAGGACACATTTCACTGATAAAGGCACTGACTGTTTTACATCACACTCACATTCTCTTACAGGGTGATGAAGAATTTGAGCATTATCAGATTGAGTGTCAGAGGGACGGGGAATGGAGCAGTAATCTCCCGCTGTGTAAAAGTAAGTCTTTTAACAGAGACTCTGTAATTCTGTTTTCCTCCTGCCTTTTTTCTCACTTGCCCTTTCTCTTCTTTCTTATTCTACTTCTACTTGCTGCGACCAGAGAAGGAATTCCAAAGGAGGAGTCGTTCCCTACCAAGCATTTTAACCAATCAGATACTGAGTTAAAACTTTATGGGACTGGCTGGTAGCCAATCACTGTTCACTACAAACTACAACCCCCATAGTACATTGTGGATGTAGAGCTTGATATATACACTACCATATATATCAAGGTTTGGGGTCTTACATTTTTTTTTTTTTTTTTTTTTGTCCAGCAAAGATGCATTACATTGATTAAATGTGACAGTAAAGACAGAAGATTTCCATAGATTTCAAATAAATGCTGTTCTTTTGAATAGTTTCTATTCATTAAAAAATTCTGAAAAATCATGATTTCCACAAAAATCAAATGTTTTCAACATTGATACTAATAAGAAATTTCTCTTAAGCAGCAAATCATCATATTAGAATGATTTCTGAAGGTTCATGTGACACTGAAGATGAATGATGTTGAAAATTCAACTTTGCCATCACAGGAATAAATTTAAAATATATTAAAATTTGAAAGTTAAAATGCGAAAGTATCTCATGACAAAGATGCATTCTTAAATCTCTGTATTTGTTCTAGGTTACCCAGTTCCCAGTTTAAGCCTAGTCCTAATTTTGTATCGGTTACTTCAGGCCTTAATTTGTATCTTTGAAAACCAAGCCTAAAAATACAATAAACTTTCAATAAGAAGAGTATGAAAAAATGCATACAAAAATATATGAGTTGAATAAATTAAATGTTTTTACTCAGTTACTCATGTATGTAAGATTAGTTTTTTAGGTTATGAGCATAAATTCTGACAAATTCACAGCACTTGAAAAGCGATTGGATAAAAATGATCTGTGACTTTGTTTTGTTGAAAAATGTTATACTACATTTTGTTACCATTTTACAAACTGTCTTTGCTAAACATTAACATTATTACATTTCCAACCTCCATGCTCAAGTCTGGTTTTGTTTTCCTGACAGTGAAAGTGGTGTGGTTGTGAAGGCCACACTGAGTTTAAGTATCATAAAATGTCTCCATCTACTGGTCATTAATGTTGCTAGTGCCTCTGAGCTGAAATATACCAGTGAGCATGTACATGTACTGTATATATCCCTTGGTCAATAGTACATATTACTTTTACTATTAGGTTCATTTTGAGACAGAAGTACATACACATAAATGCACTTAGACTTTCAGACAGGGCTGACTGCAAAACTGCCTCACCTGTTGGGAGCGGACAACCATGTGGAAGAGTGAAGGCTTAATGTTTGGTATGAGTGTGATCTTGACTATTTAAATGGTTCATTTTTTTTCTCCACTAAATTAAAGGGTTAGTTCACCCAAAAATGAAAATTCTGTTATTAATTACTCACCCTCATGTTGTTCCAAACCCATAAGACTTTCGTTCCTCTTCGAAACACAAATTAAGGTATTTTAAATGAAATCTGAGAGGTTTCTGTCCCTCCATTGACAGTCCACGCAACTACCACTTGACACTTTAAAAAGTTCATAAAGAGATGTTAAAACCAGTCCATATGAATCATGCAGTTTAAAAGATGAACAGATTAAATTTAGGCCTTTATTCACATATAAAAATTCATCAACTCACACATCTGTTGACGTAAATGGATCCTCAAGCATGTTCGCTTGACATGTGAGAACCAGTGAGGTTCATTCTCGTGTTTTGCAGCATGTTTGAGCTTCCGTAAGAAACAATGAGGTTTGCTCTTATGTATCAAGCAGTACAGTTGAGCTTCTGTTTGTTATGTTTTACGATCTCTTTATGAACTTATTAAAGCAACAGTGGTAGTTGTGTAGACTGTCAATGGAGGGACAGAAATCTCTCAGATTTCCTCACAAAATCTTCATTTGTGTTTCGAAGATGAATGAAAGTCTTATGAGTTTGGAACGACATGAGGGTGAGTAATTAATGACATACTTTTCATTTTTGGGTGAACAAACCCTTTAAATCCCTTCCATCAAGAGTCTTTTCTCACAATAAGCATGGCATGTCTTTCTACAAAATCCACCAATCATATTTGAGAATTCCTGTCATTATTCAATAATTTAACATTCATTCTTAACATTCTGTGTGTCATACAGTTTTCACCTCATCCTGCTCAAATAATTCCTCCCATCTAATCCATCAAACAAATAATACACTACTTGTATCCTGTCAAACCTTTAAAATTGAGTACAATGTAATAACTATAATTATATAATAAAAATAAATATTCTGATAGTGTACTTTTGAAGATTTTTGAATAATCTCTTTATTCAATTTTAATAATTAAAAAACAGTTCAAGAACTATAGAGAAAAGAAGATGAATCAAATCAAAATATGAATCAACCCAAAATCTTCATCCAAGAAATCCAAATATAGCAATAATTACTCTCTAACATGTTTTCTCTCCTATTATCTCTCCTGTAGTGGTTGATTGTGGTCCAGTAGATGTAGTTCTGGGTGAGGTTGTTTTTGAGAGCTCTGAAAACAGTACTGTGTTTGGATCCAGAATCCAGTACAGCTGCAGAGACTCTGTCAAGGTCAACAGTGAGTATTTCTCCGTCATTCATTGATGCTTTAAAGTCATATTAAATGTCACCGTATTTGACTCTTACCGGCCTTACAGATACTTACACTTGTCATCAGAGTGGGGAATGGGTGAGTGAGGATGGGACACCACTGCCCACCTGTCTACCAGGTAAGGTGTGTTACCAAGAGTCACTAATATTAAAATCACTCATATGCCTATATTCTGTTTTGTTTAATTATTTTATTATAAACAATGGTTCTTTACAGTTTTGGCATGGTAACTCAGTACTAACCTACGTAACTAAAGTAGGCCTATATGTTACTGTTGTTTGTGTATTTTTAGTAGGAGATTTTGAAAGTACCTTGAGTACCAATCCTGAATCTCAACTTCCTACTCCACTAGCAAGCACTCCTCTTGGTAAGACTCAAACTTCAAACATAATGCTTTGGAACTGTTAAAGAGCTTTGCAGGGCACCAGACTGCGACGAAATTGCGACCAATAAAACAAGATTAGTTGTGATAATTTAGAATACTCATTGACCTTAATTTCTTTAGGGAGCCACATTTTCTGCATGCAACAACAAACAAACACAGCACAGGGCGTAATTCACAAACAAATTACTCTTTTGAACAGATTCTTCTTAAAGGCACAATATGTACAGTAATATTTTTGGATTAAAATATCCAAAAACCACTAGAACACTGTTATATATTTTGTTGACTTGTGTACTTACATTATCCCAAATGTTTCCAAGAATGTTTAAATCCAGAGAAATAAGCAATTTTAACCAGGACACAGACTGTGTCTGTGCGTTGCCTATCAATGACATCATACCCACGTTACCCTCAATTTCCGGTTTTCTTTTGTAGAAACCATGGAAACACCAAAGACGCTTTTATATATTATGTGTTTTATTAGACAGATGAGCAACTGTTTGGATACATTAATCAGCAGAAAACTAATCATTGTTATATAGCTAAACACAGCAAGTCTTATTGTTTAAATCTCGTTTTCTTGATTTACAGCGAGTACCATGTTTTACCATGACTAATATTGATCTAGCTTACTGCAGTGTGCAACAAGTGTCTAGTAGCCGCCGAGCGAATGCACAGAGTAACGTTATAACAACTTTGGAACACACAAATGTATCTAATATGATAAAACAGCGCTGCTTTACTCTGCATATGCTTGACCAGAAGAGGCGGAAGCAGTGGTCTGTGGCATAATAAAAGCTCCATTGCTCTCGAGCCATGTCGTGTGTCGCGCTCGGCTCCAACGGTTTTCAGCCACACCCTGCCTCATACTACAGTAATATTAATAAATCTTTAAAACATTAGCTCATCCATGAATATGATTTCTGCCCGAGTCTCGTCGGATTCTTGAAGACAGTACCTTCCATGATTCCACAAAATCAAGGCATCATCATGCTACGCCTTTGTTTTGAATAAGCGACCTCTAGTGGCGAAAAATTACATATTGTGCCTTTAAGTCAGTCTTGAATATTCATGAAAGTCTCAAACACGCTTGGGAGTTTGCGGTTTGAATCAGGCTCACTCAGTTAGGGAATCGTTCAAAGCTGTTACGCAGTTCACAGTTGACTCCCTCAATGAACCTCGAGTCATTTTTTGGTCTGGTTAAAAATAAACGGGGAACCAATGTTGTGATGTATCGTCAGACATCATTCTTTTTAGTTTATGATTGTTCATATGACAACTAATGATACATATTCAAATACTAAATATTATTTATATTAAATATATTTATAAGCTTCTAAAAAGTTTTGAGTCAGTAATTTTTTTAAGAAATTAATTTTATTCAGCAAGGATGCATTAAATTGATCAAAAGGGACTAAATACATTTACTTTGTTACACAAAACAAAAACAAAAACAATTTTAAATAAACTGTTCTTTTGAACTTTCTATTCATCAAAGAATCCAGAAAAAACGTATCATAGTTTCCACCAAAATATTAAGCAGCAAGTTTTCAGCATTGATGTTAGAATGATTTCTGAGTGATCATGTGACACTGATGAAAATTCACTCTGAAAAGTGTTATTTTAAATTGTAAAAAAAAAAAAATTCTTTTTTCTTTTATGCATTTTTAATCAAATGTAGCCTTGGTGAGCATAATAGACTTCTTCCAAAAACATTAAAAATGTTATCCACCTCAAAATATTGAATAATATTAAATATTATCTACAAAATATTATTGTTTTTTATATAATTTATTGACTTTTTTTTCAAAGAGGCACCCCAATTTATATTAAATACATCTAGGAAACACGCTGGTTAATAAAACTTAAATTATATAATGTTTAATAATTAATATCCCTTCATCAAAGCACACAGCAGAACAACTATTTTTATTAAGTGCCTGTAATTTGTCAGCTAAAAAAGCAATTTGTGTACTAAATGTTTAAATTTAGGAGCCAATGGTCTAGAGCCCTGTTTTGGGTGTCTCTGTGCTTAGTTGCTTGTATTTGTGTCTAAGAAGTGCATCTATGTCTTGTGTTGCCATATGCATATCTATGTTAACTTGCACATGTTTTCATTTAAGCATGCGGTGAGCAGTCACAGCTCTTCCCAGCCCAGCAGAAGCGAATCGTTGGTGGGAGAACAGCATCTCCCGGTCTGTTCCCCTGGCAGGTTTTGCTCTCAGTAGAGGATGTGTCCCGTGTCCCTGAAGATCGCTGGTTTGGCAGCGGCGCTCTCCTCTCCCCAACCTGGGTTGTCACAGCCGCTCACGTGCTCAGATCTCATCGCCGTGATCTTTCCGTCGTCCCTGTCACTTCTGAGCACATCCAAGTGCATTTGGGCCTCACGGACGTACGGGAAAAGCACTTGGCCATCAATCGGTCTGTTGAGAGAGTCATCCTCCATCCTCAGTTTGATCCTCAAAACTATAACAACGACATTGCTCTGGTTAAACTCAGCCAGGAGGTGGTGCTGTCTGCGTTAGTACAACCCGTCTGTCTACCAAAGCCTGGTGTAGAAGGTCATGCCCTGATGCCTCGACCCAACACTTTGGGTATCGTGGCCGGTTGGGGCATCAATACGGCCAACGCTTCTGCCTCCACCAGCGGCTTGAGCTCTGATTCCACCGCCGTTTCTGAGCTGCTCCAGTATGTGAAGCTTCCGGTTGTGCCGCAGGATGAATGCAAAGCTAGCTATGCGTCACGCTCTGTCAACTACAATATCACCAGCAATATGTTCTGCGCTGGCTTTTACGAGGGTGGTCGGGACACCTGTTTGGGGGACAGTGGGGGAGCCTTTGTCATCCAGGATTCCCGCAGTGGCAGATGGGTAGCACAAGGACTGGTGTCCTGGGGCGGGCCAGAGGAGTGTGGCAGTCAGAGGGTGTATGGGGTGTACACCCGGGTGGCAAACTACGTCCACTGGCTACACAGGCACATGGATGTGGACCGCTAGTGGTGAGGGTGTAGGAAAATAGCAGTGAAGCTGGACAACTCTCCTTTCTGTCATCTTATTTTGCCATTTATAATGCAATAATTTTCTTAATTTGAGCAAGAATTACACCCAATATTGCTAATTCTTTCATTTGGTCACATTCACTTATAAGTTATGGAGTTTTTAAATTTCATTTGGCTGTTTTTTTTTTTTTCTTAAGTTCACTGTCTGTGAATTCATTAATAGTACAGATGGTATGAACTTGCACCGGACGCTTGAATCATCCAGTCAGAACCACATTCATTATGACAAGTAGCATTGTACTCACCTCATATTTGGCCCTGTGCTTGGATCTTTCATCGTTTTTTTTTTTTTTTTTTTTTTTGTCTGCTGTTGTTTAAAACACTCTACACTGTCTTAAAAGCACATTGTCCTTCAGTGCTGATTATGGTCTTTAGCCTATCAAGACAGCATTTTATATTACACTACTGTTTAAAAGTTTGGGGTCAGTACTTGAGCAGCAGATTATCATATTAGAATGATTTCTAAAGGATCATGTGACACTGAGGACTGGAGTAATGATGCTGAAAATTCAGCTTTGCCATCACATGAATAAATTACATTTGAAAATCTATTAAAATAGGTTTGACTGTATTTTTATCAAATAAATGCACCCTTGGTGAGCATAAAATATTTTATTTTTAAAAAAATCTTACTAACCCCAAACTTTTGAATGATCAAATTTACACCTTTATATCTATATCGACATAAATCATTTACACCTGATGAAATGCATAGTTTCATACACCATATGTAATATCTAACACCTTTAAATTGTTATACTTTTATAAACACTCCTATTAAAAGCCAATAGACATTTCTGTAAGAAATGCACCGATTTTATTGTTGTATTTGCACATGTTGGTGAAATAAATGTTTCAAGAAACATGATGCTTTACTTGCTATATTTATCTAATGTTCAGTGTGTAAGCTTTATTATTTGTCTTTGTCAACTTGTTACCCATTGACACGTTTATGGACTACATTGTCCCCTTCTATTCCTTAAGTAAATATTTACTTTTACAATAAGCAGTGTTGGGGGTAGCATATTACAATGAACTTTGGGTTACGTAATCAGATTACTTTTTCAAGTAACTAGTAAAATAACGCATTACTTTTTCAATCTACAACAACATATCTAAGTTACTTTTTCAAATAAGTAACACAAGTTACTTTTTCACATGTATTGACTGCTCTCCTGTCCCCATGCTGTGAGCTGTCTGTGAACATGATGGTTATTGTAGTTCTAGACTAAATGTGAACATGCATTTACTCATCTCACTTGCACAGAAACATTCAGTATTCCTCAAAATCAATAAAAACAGTGAAATGCAATCTTAGAATTTTACGCAAACCTGTAATAATTAACTATATTACACAGATTTTAAATTAACTATATTAAATTACTATATTAAATTACTGCTGACCTTCAGTGATCTAATTCAACCATACTAATATGCAAAAATTAAATCTTTAGATGAGATTTAGAAACAAAAGTGTTGAACTTTCTTCTCCTGTATCCTATTCTTCTTTTTTTTTGGCAGAATGGCAACAAAGCTGAAAGGTTTGTTTGAGCTGCGCCCTCTACTGTACAGGTGTAAATATGCATTTCCTTCAGCCTGAAGCTTATTCATTTCACTTTTGGTATGAAAGGGCCTTAACATTTGCTAAAAATTTTACTTTTTTGTTGTTGTTATTAAAAAACAAACAAGCAAGCCCAGCCCAGGTGAGAAAAAGTAATGCAAAAGTATTGTAACATTACTAGTCATAAAAGTAACTAACGCAATTACTTTTTTAGGGAGTAACGCAATATTGTAATGCATTACTGTTATAAGTAACTAACACTGACAATAAGTGTCTACACTTAAAAAACTTACCAGGGTAACCAACACCAACACAAGGGATCAACACCAACCAACAGTTATAATATTTAACATTCATACATAGCCTACATATTCATTAATCAGCGTCACAGTGGACTTTATGCTGTAACTGCAATTATTTTAGCAGCTCGCATTAATCAGTTGAAATAAGACAGACGATTGTAGAATTTCATCTGTTTTATTGTCAAGGCTGAACAGCCTTCAGTCAAATTGAGAAAATGACAATAGTTGTGTACAGTACATTACAGCAAGCGAGAAGTTGTGAGGCACTGGAGTAAATATTGAGATGTGCAATGGAAGCTATGAGCAGATTACTCTCTGATTGGCTAATCCCTCTGACATCATAAATGGATGGATCCGAACAGTTTGATCAGACATTGAAAGTTTAAGTCAGTAATCAATGAGAAAGAACAGCTCTGAAGCGATGATTAAAAGTGTTCTGAGAACGCAGAGATCTTTCAGTGGTTAGTGAGTTGTGTTGGCTGGTGTGCTTATCATGCATTTCATCTACCTGCGAAATTCCCCTCTGTGTAACAAAGAACAAACAAAATATATATTATGATTACAATCGAAATATTTGCAGTATAATCATGATATTTCATTTTACAAACAGTATGTGACAAAAGAAATATGTCCAAATTCACAGTACTCATAAAAGAGTAGGCAAAAAGTATTTGATGGACACTTAAAATGGAAAAAATGGAAATTCTGTCATTAATTACTCACCCTCATATCATTCATCTTCTGAACACAAATTAAGATATTTTTTAATGAAATTCGAGAGGTATATGACTTGTCCACAGACAGCAATTTAACCACCACTTTTAAGGTCCAGAAAGGTACTAAAGATTGTTAAAACTCGATGAAACTGCAGTGGTTCAACCTTAACGTTATGAAGCGACGAGAATACATTTTGTGGGCAAAAACAAATCAAAAATAACAACTTTATTCAACAATATCTTCTCTTCTATGTCATTCTCGTAAGCTGTTTACATTCAGTGCTTCCAGGTTCTATATCAGAATGCGGAATAAAGCTGTTATTTTTGTTTTGTTTTTGCGCACAAAAAGTATCCTTGTCGCTTCATAACATTAAAGCTACAGTCCGTAAGTTTTGCCTCTTTGTCGCTATCTCTGTTTGAAACCTGCAATTGCAGTTATTTGCGGCATTATCATCTTTACGTGGGTTGTGCTTCGGCACGACTCGTTCTCAGCGTGGATGAATCTAATGTTTGCTGTCAGTCACTACATCGGTATGGATACTGTACTTAAGAATCACAGATTCTGCGTCTTGGAAGTATGACCAAAAAAAGAATTTTCACCAGAAAATGTCATCTTAAGGAGTAAGTAACAAATCTGCCAATTTTGTTCTGACCAACTGAAAAAAAAAAGCATAAATCGCGCTGCCAATGGTGATTAAATCTAACGATTGCTTAGCTCGGATCATGCCAAACCATGCAAATTATTATTGTTATATTTTGTTCTCAAACTGTTAATGTTAACAACATCAGCATTGTGTGACTATGTGTATTTAGTGTGTATTAGCATTACCAGTAGATTTCAATTTGTGAAGCCACTCCACAGTCTGAAGTCTTTTGTTTTTGACTACGGGTGAATCTCCAGTTGTCACTAATGATTGTCATTTGGACCTTTCTGGATTACAATCCGGCATTAAAATGATAAGTTTAATTATTCCAGCTGCTGTGAGAAAAGGCTAAATGATCCGCTACCAGTAGCATCCTCACATATAGCCTACTAGCTGGGACTCCTTCTTTCTGTTTACAGATGTGACGTAATGATGCAAAGACGAACGGCTCGAATTTCTCACGGAAACCCACCAGTACCGATTTTATTATAAAACATTATTACAAGCTATACCGTTGTGAATCGGGCTAAGGTAAAGAGATATGTACTTGCGCAAAAATTGATTTTGGATAATTTTTAACCAAAAAAAGTTACAGACAGCAGCTTTAAGGTTGAACCACTGCAGTCTCGTCGACAGTTTTAACTATGTCTTTAGTACCTTTCTGGACCTTGAAAGCGTTGGTTTAATTGATGTCAATGGACGAGTCATATACTTCGCGGATTGCATCAAAAATAAATCTTAATTTGTGTTCCGAAGATGAATGAAGGTCTTACAGTTGTGAAACGACATGAGAATGAGGAATTATTGATCATTTTCATAAATCATTTTTGGATGAACTAACCCTTTAACTGACGCTGTAGGTCACATGGTAATGTGGCGACAACATGGAGAATGTAGTAAGTCCGAATTACATTCAAGGTAACGTTATTTAAAAAAAAACAAACAAAAAAAAAACTTCTTTTTTTAGCGGTCGTTAAGTAATTACTTGTTCAAAATACTTACATACTCAAGAGATTATTGTATTTCTGACGCAGCCTATGGTTAATCTTTTACGTACCTGTTTGTCGGGGTGTGGTCAAAAGCGGAGTCTATCCTCGGCTGCTGGGAAGACGACCCACGCCAATTCGGTCAATCGGAACGCTGACTCGTCGCCGTGGCAACTCAACCACCTTCCTGCAGACACAACGATAATAACCCAGTCATTTCCTTCAGATTACTGCCTTTTCGGTCACTCACAGTCGTGGATTGCCGTCTTCACATACTGCCGAGTGGAAACACACTTCAGCCTTTAGAAATGAAGCTAATAAGGCGAGTATCATAGTGAATGGATATATTCAAAATTACGGAATCCCATTTCCGCAAAATGGGAAAAATAAAAAAAACATGCTTTGGTAAATAGGTAAAAAGTCGAAATTATGATATACCAAGTGATATAACATAGGCCACCAAGTCAGTCACTGTGATTTAGCCAAGTAAGATGTTTTTGGATCAACATGTTGTTGATCCTAAAATATTCCTGTCCGAAAACATAGTCCTAACCCCACCCATAACTTATCCCTAAAATCAGAAGGGAATGATAAAGCACCTAACCTGGTTGTAAGCCTAACTTGACATAAATTGTAAACTTGTCCTCAAATGTGATTAGTTGATTATGTTGTTCCAGGATCATCAAAAAAGACAGTGATCCAGGAACTTGTTGTACTTTCACCCTATTAAGTCATAGTGACTTAGTATGTCATAATTATGATTTACCAAATTATTTTTTTCTTATGTGGAAGAAACAGGCTTCCATACTAAATAGAAATTTTACAAGTCATATGTTAAAATGCTTGGGTATATACCAGTGGCGTGCGGTCCATATAAGCTGCGAATGCTCTGCATACCCAAGCCATTCGTGGACTCGGCAACTAATATTAACATTATAAATTGCTATTAAATTAAATCCCTTGTTTGAGGTGTACCATAAAGCCTACATGATTGGAAATGCATATGTAACTGTCCGTAATTTATTTATTTGCCAAATGACGGTAATTTTCTTTAAATCTGCCAGTTACAGGGACTTCCGGGTAAGCTGAACTACAGCAGCTTTTGCGCCTTCACATATATTTATAATAGGTAATACTTATTATGTTATACTTATTTTTAATTATTAGTTTAAAAAATACTTCTGGCATACATTTAAATTGACGGCATGGTGTTTTTTATTTGTCATGTCTGATTTAGATCTGTGTCTGTGTCCTAAACTGATACGTTTAAAGGTGAAGTATGTAGTTTCTGTGACACTACGCAAACGCACCTTTCGCATGTTGCGCCTTCGTCGACTCAAACATCACAAAAGCTCTTACAGTTGCTTGTGAAGGTACGTCTCAACAGGTAAATATGGGCTACTCTCAATAAAAGGTCCAACATATTAGAAATGCTTTTCGCTGTGTTGCTATTTGTTATGAGTAAGCAAATGAGTAAACTAACAATGTCTAGAGAGAATGCCTCGCATATTAGCTATAAACCCATTCAACGTAACTGCATCGGCTACATGTTTTTACATGACGCACCACCTAGCATACCTGGTTAAAAAAAGTCACCGCTCGCCACTGGTATATAGAAAGTACACCTGATGTATACCGGACATAGCCTACTACACTACATTTGCTAAAATGAGAATTAGGCCTATATGACAGCGCACACTGCATGAATGAACTGGAATTGCTGGGATGATTTTTAACCTCTCTTTTCATTTAATCAGACTGATGATTAAGATAAAAATAAAAAGTTAGAAATTTCTACACAACAATGAAATTATGAGGTTTAGCATTCTACCGTTTCACTTACTATTTAAAAAACAACAACACTGAATACAGAGTATACTGAAGTATTCAGCAAGTTTGTCGTAAGCTAGTTTTCCAGCACTGTTAGTAATAGCTTATTACTTTTGCTCATAGGGCCAATCTGTGTTTGCTCAATGGATATTAAATCAAATTTTGCAGCTTATGATTTTCCTGGAAAATGGAATCACACTATATGATCTCACACTTTCTTTAGAAAATGTCAAAGTCTAGTTACAGAATCCAACATTTGCTTTCAAAATGATTATCTTTACTGAGGATCCATGGAGCAGTCACATTATGGAGGGCTTTGTGAGCTTTCATCATGTGTTTATCAGGCTCATGAGAGATGGATTCGGGTGTTGAGATTTGATAATGCATGGTGTGGTGCTTTCGCTGCTGTTCTTGGCTTCTGTCCTGATCTTATCAAGTGCTGAGGATCATTTTGATAGAGCCTTGTCAGAGCCTCAGGCCATGCTGAGTTACACTGCATGTTCCGTCCGGCAGGAAGATCAAATCATTCACAGAGATAAAACAGTTTTGATCATTGACTGGAAGTCCGATGCTACAGTCATCAGCACAGTTGGACTGTCCGTTCCCGTAAGCCAGTATCAGGCACTTACTATGTCATACAAAACCTCAATCCACCACACCACGGTGACTCCACCCAAGAAATAGAAGTAACTTTAACTGTGGGCTACAGACAAAACATTAATTGGACTTAGTGAACTGTTAAAACATAAACACACTCACATAAAACTATCAAGCTGTGAATGACAGACTTCAGCCAATAAAAACTGTATGTGTTTGAGTCATGGCCAATCTAAGCTACTTATGGTTCATTATCTGTTTGGGATCACAGCAAATCAAAATTGTGTTTTTTACATTTTTTCAGACTTAAAATCACTAAAATTCAATGATTTAGTTAATTGAGACAATATTCAGTATGGTGTGATGATAACATAAAAAACATCTATTGGTGTTTACAGAACACCAATAAAGAACCAAGGTGTCAGTTTACAAATGTATTTGAAAATGTTTAAATGTTATTTCAGTTATTACTAAAATAAAATAAATTTGAAATATTTTAATTATAATATTATTTATTTCTCTTAGAAATGTTTTCCACTTCTTTTTTTCTGAACTCTTGTTCTCTACCTTTGCTTGTTGTTTTTGGGATCCATGGTGCTGATTGACAGGCGGTCAAGAGGCGTGTTGGATCCGGGGAAGCTCCGTTTTCTCTTGGTCTCGATGACATCGTTCTCCAGTCGGACCAGCTGGTCGTGCAGGAGGTGTTTAGCGTTCACGGCTCCTGAGGTCTTCTGCTCGGTTTGGCCTTGCTGGACACTGCGGCCTTCCACCACAGATGATTCCACATACTAGATCAAAAAAGGTGAAAATACATGGTAATATTCAGTTTTCAAAATTGTCAGTAAAATCACAGTCTCACCAAAAAATGTTCTTTTCCATGAAGGACAATTCATTTAACACAATTTTAAGGTGGTAAACAGCTTGTACACCTCAGAGGCCAACTCAAAACTTTTAAGATGCAAGTTGGTTCCTTCTATGTCATATTGAGAAACGGGCAGAGTGCCAGACTGGGTGACCCAGTGGGTCAGGTCTCAGACAGGCAGACAGGTAGCTCATGTTCATAAGGAGACGGCAGTGGTAACCTCCTGTGGTGGCTCTCTAGGGGAAACCCCACTGTATTTATAGAGCACTCAGACTGATGACAGTTTATCATCTGTCACTTGTACCAGTTAATCACATCATGCTGTGTGTGTTGTCTGAAGACAGGCAAGAGTGAAGTTCCCTCACAAAACACATACTGTAATCTAACATTATTCTCTCTCTCTCTCTCTCTTTATATATATTTGAACATCAGCGAGTGAGACCTGGACTTACCTCTGGTCTTTCTTGGGGTATGTGAAGACTTTCCACACTGCAGTGGAACAAGGTCAGTGTCAGCAGACCAGAGAGCAGCACACATCCACAGCCTAGCATCTACAATACAATATTAACAATTTGATTACTGACAATCATATACAGTATGTGTATACTACCATTAAACTGTTTGGGGGCGGTTAGATTTTTTTATGTTGTTGAAAAAAAGTCTTATGCTCACCAAGGCTGCATTTATTTAATCAAAAATACAGTAAAACACTGATATTGTGAAATAGTATTACAATTTAAAATAACAGTTTTTAATATATTTTAAAATGTAATTTATTCCTGTGATGTCAAAGCTGAATTTTCAGCATCATTACTCCAGTCTTCAGTGTCACATGATCCTTCAGAAATCATTCTAATATGATGATTTGCTGCTCAAGAAACATTCATTTTTATTATCAATGTTGAAAACAGCTACTTAATATTTGTGTGGAAATCAAGATACATTTATTTTTAGGATTCTTTGATTAAATAACAGCATTTATCTAAAATAGATATATTTTGTAACATTATAAATGTCTTTACTATTTACTTTTGATAAATGTAATGCATTTTTGCTGATTAATAATTTAGTATTAAAGTATTAATTTCTTTTTCAAAAAATACTCCAAACTTTTGAACGATAGTGTATATGTATAGAAAAAATGCATAATAAATAAATAAATTATATATATATATATATATATATATATATATATATATATATATATATATATAATATATTTATAGCAACATAATTGCAGTGATTAAAGTTTTTATGTCAGTGCATTGTCAGTTGAGCGTGCACACACACACTCCAGCTTCAGCACCGTGTTGAATTACTGTGATACAGGGCGGTGTTTACATTCATCCAGACTCCATCTGTGAAAATACACTCTGACTGGGCGGTCCAGCAGCCGCTAGAGTGTGAGAATGCTTCTAACACACACCCTCTACACAAACACATGAACTCAGCCCAAACACACACTCTGACCTGCACCCCTACCTGTGTGTCCCCAAAACACACTCTTAACCAAACTCGCAAAAAAAAAAAAAAAAACATCCGCATGACAGGACGTCACGTTACCGTCATTTCACATCACTTGAGCAAATGTTTTATAGTGCTGATACATTTTTACAGTAAATAATATATTTAAGAGAACACTATTATCTTAGCTCATTCATGTTTTTTTTTTTTATTATTATTATTATTATTATTTCCAAAACCACCTTATTCAGATTATGACGATGCACTGTATCCTACATTTTGACTGCCGTCTGCTGGCAGTTGTGATGAATTGCAGTCCACCAGCACCATTAAAAATGGCATTCATCTTTGTGAAACTTTCTTCTTATTTTTAAAGTACCGTGAAAATATATTAATTAAATAAATGCAAAGTCCAATGACTGGTAAAAAACCTCTACCACAGCTCTACCATAAATAGGTTACAGATAGATAGATAGACAAAAATATAAACAAAGCTAGATGTTACATGTGAAATTCTGACCTTGAATCATATAATTCATTATTTTATTTTGCCCTTTTATTCATTGTCAGATGTCATTTTTAAAGAAGTATAACACATTTTCTCACCAAATATGAACACCTGCCAGTATTTTTTCCTAGAAATTATTCAAAACTTTTTGGCAGGATTGTATAGTATCTTTCCAAAATGCAAAAATAATGAGTGTCCCGTCCTTAGTGTTTTAGGTCTGGTGCACTGAGCACTGGACCAGATGCGGTGCCTCTCCTGCCCCACGACTGAGGAAATGCATTGTCCAGCAACATGGGCTAACTTTAGCATTTTCCGTCCCCAAAAATAAACAACTCCAGCCATCTCCCATTGCCCACCCTGCATGCACACACACACTCACTCTCTCAAAGACACTCTCAACGGATCTCTGATATCAAACATGATTTCACACCTCTGTGTCACAATTGCAGCAATGCAACATCAACAGGATGTTTCCGATACTGGTTCATCTCTAACCCTGGAGCTCAAACAAATTCAAAGTTGCTCATCAAACAGCAGATTCTCTACCAACTAACCAGCGTTATTCTACAACAACCCCTAACAAATGTCTTTAAATACATCTTCAACACCTGTCTGCTCACCTTTCCACCCAAACACACACACACACACACACAGCCCTGTAGGAACATGAAGGTTGGTCTTTCTCCAAGGCTCCTTACCCTTAATCTGATTTGGTTTCAGTCACACAGAGACGGACAGATGGACACCGTGCAGTTCCTGGAATTTCTCACGTTCTCTGCCTTTGCTGGTTCCTGCTGTTGTCTTTCCCGGTTTTATAGGCTCTCGTCGGGAATCTCCACTCCAATCGGTGGTCGCGATTGCTGTGACATCATTTCTGCAGGTTTTCCACTGTGGCTCGCCCTGAAGCCACTCTCCCCAACTCTCTCATCCTCATTACGATTACAAACTAATAGCAACCCAAGGGAGCAGCTGAACACGTTTGAATGTGCGTGTACGTGTCTCTTTCTGTCCTTCTTTCTTGGCTTACATGCACATATGACGGCCAAAAGTGCCTGGAAGGTCAGCTCCTAACTGAGAACCTGCTGTGTTTCCACAGGTTTCAAAGTGTGTGTGTGTTGAAGTTCAGTATGTGTAGGTGGTTTATCTCTCTCTGGCGTACAATCCAATCTCTTGTGTATAAACTATACTGTATCTGGCCAGATGAGTGTGTGTATTGATGGTCGTTGATGACCTGCATCTTGTAATTCACTCACTGAGTCTTAACTGGGGAAAAGTGCTCAGATCTCTCTCGGTTTGAGAAAGTTAGGTGGCGTTAAGTTGTGAAGAGTTCCCCAGCAGACTGCCTGTTCTCACACTATATTTATCTGCACTCACAGAGCTCATCTCTCTTTACTCCCACTGTTAAATAAAGAGCAGACCAGGCAGGCCTGTCTACCTCACCAAAATTTCCACAGAGACCCTACGACGATCCCTCTCTCTCTCTCTTTCTCACTCTCTCCCTCACTAAGATGTTTTGGAAAATCAGAGGACACCAAAGAGGGAAAGCCAGGAGACGTGCGTGTGTGTGTGTATGTGTACAGATAGAATCAGAAGATCTGTGCCTGTAAATTTTATTTCTCTCTCATAGCACAAGAGACTGAATAAGTTGAGACTTTTTTCCCAAATAATTCCAACAATTGTCATTTGACAACATACAGTACAGAGCTAAAATAATAGTGGATTGCATAACTAAGGTTATTTGGGCTTGGAATAATTTGGTGAAAAAATTACAGCACTGAAATCTGACTTTTGATTGCAGACTTTGAAATCTTGAAATATCCGAGTATACGTTGATATTTTTGATAAAATCTGAAGGAGGCACTTTTGAGATTACTGAGGTCTTGTATCAAGAGAAAAATTTGAGAAGCAGGACACATAAAGTTGCAATGTAAAGCCTCGTACACACGGGACGATTATCGCATGCACTTACAGCCAGCGTTTTTCGAGACATTTTTCGTGTTCATACAAAAGATGCGCCGAGTGAACGTGCAAATTCACTTCCTGAATTCACTTCCTTTGGCCGTCGCTTGTGCTGAACGGTAGTGCAAATAAGCATATTTATGATATTAATAAAATTAAAGAAGATAAAAATACAGATATAAAATGGCATATACATGACATGAGGAGATGGTAGTCAGAAACGGTAGTGCAAATAACTCAATGACAGTAGTGCAAGTGAATGGTAGTGCAAATAAACCTATTTATGAAATAGACATTCTCAACTATATTTCTTGAATGTAAAAGAAAAACAGTAAAAATACAGAAATAAAATGGTAATAATACACATCTGTCGATGTGGCCAAATACTGGCAGAGCACCCATAGTTTGTAGGGGTCTTCCTCGTCTACTTACTTCCTCAAAAGCACCAGTCTCATTGGTTGGCCAGTTTTTAACACGTCAAACCAAAAAAACGAACCCCAGGCGTTTTTTAAAAAAAATTACGCTTTTACGCCTGGCGTTTTTCGCATCGGTTTTCGTTAAACGTCCGCGATATTCGTCCCGGTGTGTACAAGCCCTTTAGGGAGGGAGCAACAAATCTTTTGATCTGTATTTTGCCATACATACAAAATGGATTATTGAAAATAATATAAAAAATGGTGGTGTGGAGGCAGATCTGAATACGAGCTTGCAGTCGATTGTAAGAAAAGGCAGAGGTTTAAGTGGACTAAATGATTGCAGAAGTCCAGCATATATCACCAGAGAGAAGTCTGTCATTTTCACTGGAAAATCCTGACGTTTTGAAGAAAAATTCCAAGGTAATTTAAAAAAAAAATGAAACATATGCATGGATGAATTATTTACATTAAGATCAATAAAATGCATTTAGAAAATAGAGGATTTTCCATTTCATGCTGACTTTAGGCAAATGTTTCCATTTGATCTCCATCTAATAGCATTGCTAATGAATCATTGTTTAGGAATCAGATCTTTTCAATGAATCACTTGATTCATGATTCATTTACCAATCAGACAACTGGCTTTCAAACTCACTCAGTGATCTGGTTTCAGGGTGTAACAGCTCACTGGTGGTGAAGATTATCAGGTAGTAAACAACTTCAGTTTTTGATATGTTCAAATCACAAAGCTATATCATACGGCTTTAGCAAACATTATTTTTATGATAATTTCATAGTGCTTTTTGAAAGCTTCTATCTCCAACTGTATTTAAAAGAGCAAACACCGCATTGTTTAAAATGTTTCCTTTTGTGTTTCACAGAAGTAAAAAAGTCTTGGAATGCTTTTTTTGGAATAACATGTCGGTGAGTAAAAGATGACATTATTTTCATTATGGGTGAACTGTTCCGTTAAGATCTCATTTATGTTTTTTTGTCTAATAGGCATTATACAGAAAATTAACAAGATGAAGAGCAAAATGCATTATGGCATGAGAAAAGCAAGAGATTGAAAGAAAGAAACTGGATGAAATGAGAGAACGAGAGAGAGGAAACCTGTTTCTACACTTATTGAGATGTGGATCTGCAGTGTTCCGTTACCCAAAATCCTCAGGGTGAGTCCAGATCTGTGTGTATAGCGACCAGACTCAACACAACCCCATTTAACTATAATCAGACATGAAGATGTGTGTGTGCGTGAGATCGTATCTGTGTTTTTGATCGCTTATCTTTAAGTCCATCGATTGGCAGGCTTCTCGCCGGTACTCTTACATCCAGGTGGATGTGAAATAAAGAACATCTCTTTAATTGCACGCATTTTCTGTTGCGTGTGTGCGTGCAACCGAATATATCTTGCAACTCTGCCATTTACCGTTGTGTGGTGTCGGAAGCGTCTCCATGACGATGCTCTTTTAAAAGAGGAAGACCGTCATGTCTGGCCCGAGCTCTCAGGATCCCCATGCTCTCTTGAACGTGATAGCTTTCACAGTGATCCAGGCGTCGCATGAGAGTACAAATCATTTTGGGAGTTTTGAAAGATAATTCTTGGGTGCACAAATGTACACAAGCGTTAATTTCGTCAATTAAATTACAAAAAAAAAATATTTGTTAGCAAAGATGAGACTGAATATGTGCATCATGACCATAATGAAAACATACTATTGATGAAAATATGAGAAAAAATAATACTGCAAGATCTTAACAATGCACTAACAATGTCTTTTGAAGAAGAAACATCTAAAAAGAATAGGATTGTTTCATATCCAATGATCAGGAAATCAGGATTTTATTACATCTTGATACATGTTTAAAATAATATAAAAAAGTTTGAATGTTTGGTTTAATTTTGCACTTTTTCATCAACTAAATTTGACTAAGAATTAATGAATATGACATTGACTATATATAAAGGACGGCTAAATATAAAGGAGATTTTCATCAAAAATGTATGCACATTATGTGTCATAATAAAGAAGAGACAAAAAAAAAAATTTGTTAAAACATACTGTTGATGAAAATGATCAGGAAAAAAATAAAAATCTATGATTGTTTCATATTATTCAATCGTAGTCAATAAGGTTTAGACTTTGTTGATACATGTTTAAAATAATATATAAAATGTTTGAATATTTGGTTTAATTTTGCAGATTATCATTAACTAAAGTTTACTAAAACATATCTTAAATATAAAGGATATTTCTGTCAACACAAAGACTAAGATTAAAACAAAAAAAAATTGTGTAAAATTTAATACTGGCGTACATGCATAAATGCACATTTTGACAGCGTATCTTAGAAGTTGCATTCATGAACTCAGTTTGACTTTTGTAGGTTCATGGTACGTGTGCGAAGACTCTCGTGTCGGCTATCCGGCGCCCTGTCCCATCTCAATCTTGGCCCACATAGTGTCTATTCAGAGCGACAGAGGGTTTGCTCACTGTAAAAACACACCTGGCCTAATAATGACACTACTAATACAACAATAATGTGGGAGTAATGTCAGAATAATGTCGGAAAAAACAGCCAATCCCCCTTCTCGTCATTAATGGGACCCTCTACGCTGGTGATGTCATCTGTCCCACCTGCCGTAGCGAAGGAAGCACTTCTGTGTGCTCCAAGGAGACGGGGGTCATGGGGTCAACCACTTAGTGATCGCGTGAAAGGAAGGCTAAGAGTAGCCAAGCTAGTCACCGGAGTGACGTTCCCGCACACAAACACACTCACGGTAGCCCGAGCTGGAAAAAGTGAGCGTGTGCCTGTGTGTTGCTAAGCGTGTAAAGGTGGCTTTCTCTCTCGGCTTCTGCCTCCCGGCTCTTTGCTGTGTTGTTTTAGTGGTCTGATCCTAATCTCCTTTGAAATGTCAATTTTCACGTAATCAAAACACCATCTATATTTAGTTTCCTGCAGGCGGGCCATTATGTTTTATGTGCTATGCTTGATAGCCTAGCCGGACACACTCATTCTGACATAACCTCAGCTTTAAAAACTATTAAGACCCTGTCACTTGGATGCACTCTTTAGCGACCTTGTAAGAAAGGCCTCAGTGGTATATTTGAGTCACTTTCAGGGCGAATTTCTTTCAAAGTTCACTCTGTAATTGTGGCAACTGACAGGAAGTTAGTGCTAATGCAACTAACTAGTTTCTATGGTTATTCCGCCCATGTGTTTACAATCACAGAGATTTTTTCCCTTGATTTCAATTGTTTTTTTGTTTTTTTTTAAATCCTAAATCTCTCTTAAATATGCACCATGTTTTCCTGGCGATTGTTTAAAATACAGATGATAGAAGTGTGTGTGCGAAAGAGACAGAGTGAGAGGTGGATTAAAAGAAGTGTGCAGCTGTGCGGAGCGTCTCTGGGAGGGAAACCTGATCGGATGAGAAGTCCGGACAGAAGACGAAACAGGGTGTAAGGGTGCCGAAAATGAGAGAAAGAAGGCTCTTTTTTCAGTCCTCAGATACAGCGAGATAGTTTTCTCAGGCTGTTGTTTTAGCCACTGAGAGAAAAACCATGTGTGTGTTTTTCCATTTTTGTGTGAGACCCTGAGAAGCAGAGAAATTCCCACTCTCTACTTAATACCTTTGTATGATGAGACTTGTCATTTGGCCGGCTGCAAGGTTCAGTGCACCTGTCAGAAGCTTAAGATATAAGAAAACGTCATGCTGTAGAGCAATGGTTCTCAACTGGTGGCACGCAGGTCTCTTGTGAAAGGGTCATGGAAGAATAAAAACAATGTTCAACTAAACATATAAGACATGACATCAAAATAAAAGCAGGGAGAAAACATTTATCATTTCGTTTGTTGTAGACATTAAAGGTGTTCAAACTCATCTGTCACTTTCTAGCTAAAATTAAGCATTTGCCAATTTGGACAGGCTGTGTGTGGCTTGTACTCCTCCTCAAAAACCATGAACTAAATACAAGATAAAAGAAAATACAACCCAGATTAAATATCCCTTTACCTGAAGTGAAGTTAAACATATTTTGTGCCGAAGGCAATGTATTTTCTGCTGTTAATTATTTGGTGATGAGAGAAAAAAAAAAAAAACACATTGGAATTGAAGGAACATTTAGAAAGCAAATAATGCCAAAAAAAAAAAAAACTATTTTATTATTCATTTTGCATTATACAAAAAATCTATGCCAGCGTTTAATGTGTTAATATATGATACCATTTAAAAGTTTCAGGCCAGTAAGTTTTTTTTTAACACTTTCTTTGAATGAACACTTAGGCTATATACAAAAGGATGCATTAAACTGATACGTGACAGTAAAGAGATTAATAATATTACAAAAGCTCCCGAATAATAATAAAAAAATTATCACGGATTCCACAAAAATATTAAGCAGCACAACTGTTTTCAACATTGATAATAATAATAAATGTTTCCTGAGCAGCAAATCATCATATTAGAATGATTTCTGAAGGATCATGTGACACTGAAGACTGGAGTAATGATGCTGAAAATTCAGCTTTGACATCACAGGAATAAATTATATTTTACATTATATTAAAATATAAAACACATTTTATATGCTAATTATATTTCACCATATTACAGTTTTTACAGCATTTAGATCAATAAACAAATGCAGCCTTGTTGATCTTAAGAGATTTCTTTCAAAATCTAAAAGATTCTTTCAAAATACTTTGGATTTACAGCTCAATATTAATAAAAATGACAATTATCGAGAACATTTTGGTTCACTTTATGACTAACACTATATTGCCTTGCTACTTGATTTCCAATGTAAAAATCTGACTCCTAAAGCAAGATCAGTTAGTCTTAGTGTGTAGATCAAGATGCTTGGAAAAAATATATAAATACATAGTTCAGTCATGAAACTCTAGATGGTGCAGGCTGATTGGTTCTTAATGCAAGCTGATGATAATTACAGCCTTAACTACTTGGCTCAAGCTGATTGGTTCATGTCACATCTGCAGCCAATGAGCTTGTTGCTCACACATTTAAATGGCTGGTTACATTCACTATAGCAGTTTGCATCGTGCTTCAGAGTTCCTCTAAAACCCTCCACCTTCCCCAGCTCCACCTGTATAGACCTGCTATGGATTATTGATGTATGCTATTTGTCCAGTAGCACTATGTCTTACTCACAGCAGCAAATCGGCATATGTATTGGCAGTAGCAAGTTCCTGTACTTGCTCTGCAGCAGCAGTAGCAGCAATAATCTAAAACAACAGCAATAATCTACAGCAGCAGCAATTCAGCAGCAGCGTAGCAGATCTGTTCCGCCAAGACCAAATACATTAACATTGTCATATCCATTACCATGCTAAAAATCTTCTGTGAATTGAAATCACATTACCATCATTTAAGCATATTGATCTCTGCACTAACTGGTTTTGCTTTAGGAGCCAGGTCAATCTAAATTGGAAAGCTATAGATCAATCATTTAGCATTATTTATTGCACAGGAGAAATACTGATACTGATGCGTGTCGTTACTATTATAAAGGACAGAAAAAGGAAAATAGAGAGTTGTGACAGTGTCATCAATAAGGCAGAAAGCAGAAGAAAGAAAAGGTTTGTCATACCATTTCAGAAGGATAGACAAAGTAAGGGAGAAGCCATGTGACATTGCTAGAAAGGGAAAAAGAAGCAAGCGATTACCGTGACACACTTTTTCCCAATCTGAACTCATAATCACTTGCTCCAAACCACTGGGGACTGAGTCCACCTCACAGACAGAGAGAAACAGAACGAGAGAGCAAGAGAAATGATGATGGCGCTCGTCACCCTGGAAACAGGCAGTGGTTACCCCAGTTTAAGGTAAACTTCCCATCCACCCACCTCCCAGCTCCATCTCTCTGCTTCTCTGGGAGGAAATTGGGGTTATGCTCTCACCAGAGGGCCAAATCTAAAGTTTCCCCACATTTATTCTGAGGGGAAGAAAAGCCAGAACAGTGCCTCGGGTTACGGCCCAGACTGAGAGAAAGACAGACACAGAGAGGTAATGATGGAGTGAAGGGTGTCAAAGGGTGAAGAAGGGAGAGAAAGAGCATGGAAAAATGTGAGGGTTGTTCTATAAAACGTATGCCATTTGTGTCCTTCGTATAAAAATGGGTAAAAATAATACTAACATTAATTAGCTTCGCAATATATTCATACAGACATTTCTCTTGTCTTGAAGATGCCTATACTTCCAAGTTTTGATGAAAGCAAAATCTGGAAATTAAATATCAGTGCACATCCGTTCAAAAGTTTGGGGTTGATGCTTTTAATGTTTTTGAAAGAAGTCTCTTATGCTCACCAAAGCTGAATTTATTTGACCAAAAATAAAGTAAAACATCAATATTGTGAAATATCATTACTATTTAAAATAACTGTTTCTATGTGAATATATTATAAAATGTAATTTATTCCTGTGATGCAAAGCTGAATTTTCATCTCCAGTCTTCAGTGTCACATGATCCTTCAGAAATCATTCTAATATGATGATTTGCTGCTCAAGAAACATTTATGATTATTATTAATGTTGAAAACAGTTGTGCTGCTTAAAATTTTTGTTGAAACCATAATAATTGTTTTCCAGGATTCTTTGATGAATAGAAAGTTCAAATGAACAGCATTTATTTGAAACAGAAATCTTTTGTAACATCCCAATATATATTAAAGTACATTACTTTAGCTTGTTACTTAGCAGCTTGTTACTTATCTGACAGAATGTTTAAAATTAAGATCATCAACTTGAAAAGCACCCTTTTATAATTAAAAGAAATGAGAAAGAGAGGGGGCTAAAGGTACAGTCAATGTCCTGAGGTTCGTAGAGCCATTGAGGCATGTGATTGCGCTCGTTGAGTAAACATCGGCTGACAAGGAAAACAGTAATGCTTCCTCTTTCCCAGAAACCCACTAGGACTCCTCAAAAACACTGACGGACCGCAGCGTGTGGCTAGAGCCAATCAGATAACTCACAATGTGTGAGGGGAATTTTGAGTAGAATTTCAGGATTAAGATGTGCACATGATCGACGGTGGGCCTGAGTAAGAAGAAAAAAAAATTTCCACAAAAGGTGAAACTAATGACTAGTGTTGATGAGAGCAGAGGTGATAATGCAGACAGATTATGATTGCATTTGATAAATATAACAGATTTTGACAAGGAACAGCTAGAGATTATGGTATCAAAAAAAGATAACAGTATTGCTTAGGGTGATTATGGAGACTTGTGCAGATATAGCACTGAAAATTATTATTTTTAACTATACAGTAGTTATAATATATATATATATTATTTAACTTGGAGTGAAACTGATAGACGGAGCTGAGCTATATTAAAAATATATCATAGAAAGCTGAGGGATCTTTTAACTCTGGCCAGTTAACTATCACCCAAAACACCCTAACAACAAACTAGCATTCACCTAAAGTGTCCAAATTGCATATAAATGTGCTTAAAAACACACAGAACACCTTAGCAGCCACAAATCAATACTCTGGCAACCACATATTACATCCTATTGTGGGCATTCTCTTTAACAAATGTAAAAGATTAGTTTTGTGAATGTAACTATGACTGTGCCTCTGTCTAAAGGCCAGGCAGGAGTTTATATGTGTGTGTGTTCATTAGCATGTGCCTTAAATCAACATGTGCATCAGCTTTAGATGGTCTATGCGCTGGCTTCCTGTTGGCTTTTTACTGGTGGGACTGATTTGCATTGCAAACAGTAAGAGGCTGCAGGGTAGCTCTCTGAATCACAGCCACAATCAGTTGTAAACAGCTTTACTGACACACGTTATAATTTATGAAGTGTGTTCAAGCCCCCAGCGCTGCCAATCATTCTCACTGAGTCTCGCTCACACGCAAGACACGCTAAAATACATGTCCAAATACAACCTTTATGTTGCTGTTTTGTTCAATATGTCAAAGCAAATTTCTAAAATTAATAGCATGAATAAAATGTCGTCTGAGTTGTTTAGAGACCTATTTTAACTAGATTTTGTGGTAAATTCATATTTTAAGAAGGAAGATTAAAATAATGAGAAAGAAAAAAATACAATTCTACAAATTACAAAAAGAAAAAGAATATATACACACCAGGAAGGTTATTGCTGCGAGTCAATAGCAATGTCCTGCATGTCCTAAAGTGGTCGATTTGTTAATTACAAATCACTATGAAACAAGCAAGTTTGTAAAGTATAACCTAGGGGTGTCCAATCCTGCTCATGGAGGGCAGAGTTTAGCTCCAACTTGCCTCAACATACCTGCCTGGAAACAATAAATAAAATAAAAAAAACAGTAGATACCATCACAGAAGTTCTAATGGTTTCCACTAAATACTTTACAAACCATCAAGCATTAACCATTAAAACCATCACCAAATGGTTTCAGTAGCAGTGTTGCCAAGTTTGCGGCTTTCCCGCAGAATTTTAAATACTTGTGAACTTTTGCTTCGTGTTGATTTCCCCCCCCCCCCCCATGGTTTAATTGTTTGACATATAATTGTAATTCACTGAAATGCATGTATTGAAATATTATACATTCTACCAATGATAAAATTGTGCTAGAAAGGGACCTTTGAGCTCCCTTATGATTACTACCAGTGATTTTCAAGATGAAATTATGTATACCGCTGCACAGTGACTGTAAAATATGTATTTTAGGTATAAGAGTGGCATGTATTGAGTTTTTATATTTGTATAGGGTCACTGGGCTTGTTTTAGGCTATTTTTGATTGGCCTTTGGGCTGGTTTTGTTACCCCTGTCCTGTATTGTGTTTTGGGCAGGGGCAGACTTAGTGATTTGGAGGCCCTAAGTGATTGCAGGTATGTCAAACTTCAAACTCAATATATATATATATATGTATGTATTATTTTTTTCTATTGTTTTTTCCTACATTTGTCTTAAACTGCATGTCTTAGCGCTAGTTTATGATAAACATTTTATAAGCTTGATGTGCTCAAAACATCAGACACATTTTTGGCAGAATTCTAATGTCCTTACGTTATTCAGCCTGAGGGTGGTGCTCTAATGATGATTGACAGACACACAACAAATGCATAGAATACCATCTTAGAATTGCCTTAATGTAGGATTTATTGCATCCGAATGTTGTTTTAGAATATTACAAGTAATGTAGGAATTCCTGTGAAGAAAACAGTCATGTCTATTCTCAGAAAAACATAAAACAAAACAGAACTACTGTATATAAAATCTATTCACATGAGCATGTTTAAACAAAATACTCTCATTAATTTAATACGCTCCACAATCCACAATAATTTAATCCTACTCCACAAAGGAAGAACAAACATGCCAACTAGTTACTGACCTGATGCAGACACATATCTGAAGCGGACTGATATCGTCTTGGTCTGGAACGAGATTTACGTGAGGTAATGTCACATGGAAATAAGCGCAGCAGCCAGAAATCTGCCCAAATGGTTCTCTATGAGAGGGCGCTGCAGTTCTATTTTTCACCACAGATTTACTTTACACAGATTAAATTTGTGGGCCGCTGTAGAGCTGGGGAGGGCTCTGAGACTGGCTGCCTCCGCTTATAATTGGTCCCTATGGATCCATGACAGTTTCCATTAAAACCAATACAGTTCCCATTAAAACCATTACAAATTATATAAGGGTTTCTATTGTTTTTTGTTGTTGCTGTTGTTGTTTTCCCCAGCAGGGTCTAGTATGCCTAGTAAGACCTTGATAAGCTGGTTCAGGGGCCAGTTGCATAAACATAGCCATTATATTAAGACAGTGTCTTGAAATCTCGTATGACCCACTAGTGTGTCTGGTGTGTTTAATTGGAGCTGGAGCGAAACTCTGCAGGACTGTGGCCCTCCAACAGTAGGATTGGACACCCCTGACCTAAACACACTGCAAGTCATTGGTCAATTTAGAAAATGGCTTTGGCGCCCTCTAATGGTTACAACTATAACACGGTTTAGATATTCAGGGGATTGAAATTTGTCAAAATGTGTGAATTATTGTGGCAAAAATCTAAAATATTTTAAACAAGAGACTTTTTTGGAAACATTTTTCCACATGTAGGTGTACAACAATGTGATGAATAGTACTTTTGTTAGGTTGGTGTCCGATAGAGATCCCAATGGAAAGTGCTCGAGCACACTTGAGGTTACTTAGGCGAACGTGACTTCTGTTCGCTATGATCTTTATAGTGCGCTCTTACTAGTTAGCCTATATTCATTTTCTTACTTATGAAACATACAGCTAAGTTGTACAAAAAAATTCGACACCCCAACATGCGTGAGGGTTTAAAGGTTCTTAAAGTGAATGTGGTCGTATTTTTTTTTTTTTTTTTTTTGTTGAAATACATAGGCTATATAAAAATAGGTAACATTTTACAATAAGATTTCATTTGCTAACATTAGTTAATGTATTATCTAACATAAACTAACAATGAGCATTTGTTACTGTATTTGTTAATCTTTGTTAACGTTAGTTAAAAATACAGCTGTTCGTTGGTTGTTTGTTACTTCACAGTGCATATAATGTTAACAAATACAAGTTTTGATTTTAATAATGTATTAGTAAATGCTGAAATTAACATTAAAAAAGATTAATAAATGCTGTAGAAGCAGTTCATTATTAGTTCATGTTAACGTTAACTAATGAAACCTTATTGTAGTGTTATCAAAAATATCTTCTGATTTAAGAACTAGATCAGGGTCAGATCATCATTCCCTAACTACTTAAAATGTGGATATCAAATATACCACCTGTCACATGTCTTGTGTTTCTGTTCTCCCTGTGACCTAGTTTTCCCCAGTCTGATTAGTTTATTTCATCCACCTGTGTCTGGTTAATTAACTCATCACCTTGTTTAGTTCCCTTTGTTAGTCTTGTGTGTGTATATATACCCAGTGTTCTCCTTCACTCCTTGTCCGTTCTCTTTTACGTTTGTATGCTGTCACCACCCTGTTGGAATCTCCTGTGTTTAATTAAAGTATTACTCGTATCCTCATTTTCATCTTTGTCGTGCTTTGATATCCAGCTACTGTAACACCACCATAGTGATTTTCTTTTGAGGTCTGGTATAAAAGAATGTGATGTGACAAAGATTCGGCTATGTCTATTAAACCATTGAAATTACGTTCATACCAGAATATTTAAACCTGCTTTTGCATTGCCACTGAAAGCAGTGGTCATGTAAGCTATATGTTTTAAACAGATTCACAAAGTGTTTTCAATAACACACTATTGCTACTTCTGTGTTGCAAACATTAGATAATAACGCAAGTATTGCAAAGACAATTTATAGTCCGAATATACATTGATGTTGTGACAGCAATCAAAACGATTAAATGACCTTTAAAACTAATGTTATTACACTGTTCTACCAGTAGATGGTGACCAGTGGGTGTTAAAATGTATTTTATTAATCAAAATCATTCATTCAAGAGATTCATTCAAAAACACTGGATGAAACAAGTCTTCATTGTTTCAAACGATTTTGTAATGAATTCATTAATTCATGTGCAGTTCACTCTCAGCCAATAAGATTCCATGTAGCATTTTCATGGATCAGTCATCTATTCTGATTGATAACTTTTGACAGCGTTTAATCCAGAAGTTGATTTTTTTTTTTTTTTTTTTTTTTTTTTTTTTTTTCGTGCAAAAGCATGGAGAGATTCGCGAGCGCATAGGACACAGTTTCAGTGCCCGCACGCAATATCTGAGGAGAGGCTGTTGATAAGAGAGCACTGTATATTTGAGAGCGCGCGTCCAGTTTTGTGCGAGAGCAAAGGAAATCCGCGTGCGAGCGGAGAGATTCGTGCTCGCACATTACATGGATGTGCTCTTGCGTCACAATAATGTGCTCTCGACTTTTGTCATTAAAATAACGCCATACAAACCCCCCATAATTCGTAACCTGAAATGTGGCAACCGCATGAGGAATGTATTCTCTTTCAATGCTAACATATTTTGGCACAATCTAGTGATATCCTCGATATAAGGACTACTACACATTTATGAAAGTTGGCTATTCTCTTATTTTGTCAGGTATTTGGCAGAACCTTTTCCCACTAGCAGATGGCGCCATATCATTGCTACCTCATATTAATGGCATTTCATTCATGTTAGGTAAGTGAGTGTACTCGTGCATGTGTCGGGAACGTTTCCCATAAGGTTTGTAAAAGGCTTGTAATTTCTGGATTGGTTCCTTTTTCCTCCTTTGAATCCTTTTTGTCCTTCTCTTTCTCATTTCACCCCTTCAGGCTTGGCCCCTGTCCAGATCTAACCCTTTTAAAATGCGCGCACACACATACACCCACACACAGACACACACACACACAAATGTTAGGGCCCAAGCCCTGTAAAAACAAACATACACACAAACACACTATAAGGTTCAAATTCTAGTACATAATGTACACATACATAGGCTGCTATTATTCAAGTTCGGCTACACAAATTCATACAAACACACACTTTGTCACTTGCACGTTTGTGAAATTACCATTATAGTGTATATTTCTACCTTTTTAAACAAGTTGAAATAATAAAGCAGAGTAAGCAACTGTAATTGAACTAACTACTCTGAAAACTATGCTATGTGAATGTTAAACTAAATATGATATTTAAGATGTTATTATTGCAAGTTTAGGCCTGATTGTTTTAAAGATGTTGCGAACTGGGACTCATCATGGCAGATTTGAGGAAGCCCAACAGCATAAAGCTCTAATCTTCATTTGGAATAGGGATGGTTGAGATTTGGACTGGTTTTGTGTCTCATTATTGACTGGAGAGGGGGTTATTTCTTGGTGTAATGGGGGTGCACCTGGGGTCCATGCCAGGGCCCCCTCAAAGCAAGAAGTGCACAACAATCAGGAGCTCTGATTGGACAATAGGGTCATCATCCGAGCAAAGCTTACAACCGGCAAAGAGCCACATGCAAACTCTTTTTCTTTCTTTCTTTCTTTCATAAACAAGATTTATTTAACTGTACATTTCCATACTGAATATCAGTTTGCTTAAAAAGTATTAAATAGCTGAGTATTAAAAACATGTATGTTTTTATTTTTATCTGTGTAAGGACATTTAGGATTCTTTAGGAGATACATTCTCTCTCTCTCACACACACACAAACACACATATGTTGGGTTTCGATGTTTTAGGGGGACATTCCATAGACGTAAGGGTTTTTATGCTGTACAAACTGAATATTCTATCCCGTTACACTAACCCTACCCCTAAACCATCACAGAAAACTATTTTAGATTTTCATGAAAGATAATTCTGTATTATTTATAAGCTTGTTTCCTCATGGGGACCAAAAAAATGGCCTCTTAAGATCAAAATTTACTATGCTTGTGGGGACATAACGTATAGGGAATACCAGGACCACACAGACAGTAGAAATAAAAATAGAAATAAGACATTTTAAGGAAAACAATAACCACAACTACATAGGGTGATCAGGCGTCCCATTTTTCCCGGGACAGTCCCGTACTTCAGCTCTATTTTTAGTGTCCCGACTTATTAAGGAAAAAATCATGTTTTGTCCCGTATTTCATCTTTTCTAAAATTTCGTTACTAACTAGGTGATCATCGAACGAGTAGTAGTAGGCCTAGTAGTGTTCTGTCACGCAAGAACAGCCCAATCAATTTGTTGTAGAACAAAATTACCATCCAATCACAATTCGTTATCGATTAGTGAAGGCGGGATAGGCAGAATTGCGCTGAATGACAAACCAGAAGCGCTCTCTCTCGCGCACTCTCTCTCTTTCCTTGTGCGCGATCCCAGTTCTCTCAGACAGCGTGCGATCAGTTCTCCTTGCGCCTCATGGGGCTTTCACACAGGACGCGGTATGCGCTTCGCTCGCCACTGGGTTCAGCGCAGCCCTTCAGATACAAAGCGATTTGCGCTACGCTGGCCAGAGCACAGTAGGCAGAGTTTTTCTATACTTGTAGCGGGAGTTCTATACGTCTAGTCATTTGATTGTTGTTCCACCTTTCGGTCAGCAGCAAAGTATATGTCCCGTAAGAAGAAGAAAGAGAGCAGCTCTTGACAGTGTCTGTCATGTCTCCATGACACAGCTTTTCTCCCGATGTCTCTATACAACCAGCAAACTTGTATCGTATAGCTCTGGAAATTCCAACACATACAATAGCTGTTCATCCATTTTGTTTTCTGATTGTTTGGATGCCCCGTTGCTTTTGGTCGTGCGGGTAATCGTCACAGAGCGCAGCGGCAAAAGTTGAACTATTTTGAGTTTGACGTGAGGTCACCTGAGGTCAGTAGACCAGAAATGATCCATCCGCATCCAACAGAGCAAATTGTCTACTACTAACACACATAATCATATATGAACGTACTTTAAGTAAAAATGGCATAAAGTGAATGTGACGTCACATGGCAATGCTGTACCTCAATTGAGTTCCTTAATTATATTATTATATGTACAATAATTATACAAAAGATTCTACTTCAAATAAATGCTGTTCTTTTAAAATTTCTATTCATTAAAGAATCCTGAAAAACTTTCTTAAACATTAAATCATCATATTATAATGATTTCTGAAGGATCATGTGACACTGAAGACTGGGGTCATGATGGTGAAAATACAGCTTTGCCATCACAAAAATAAATTACATTTTAAAATACATTAGAAAAGAAAAGAGTTATTGTAAATTGTAATTATACTGTTTTTATTATATTTTGATCCAATAAATGCAGAGATGTTTTTCAGAACATTAAAAAGATCCCAAAAACTTTTGAACAGTACTGTATTTGCAAGTGTTTAACTATAAGTTTATGCGTTTATATAAGTTTATGCGTTGAACACAATTATGAATTGTATTTCATGTGTTTAGAAGAAATAAACGCAGTAATGTTCTATACAAATGTTAAGAAAAAAGTGCAGCTAAATTTCAAAGGAAAGATATTCAGTGGTTAGAAAAGAGGGTTATGTCCCTACAATACCACACCTATATGAACTTTATCTTTCTCTCTCAATAAAAGAGGCCACTATTCATTCTGAATTCTCAAGTTAGTCTGATATTACATCTCATTTTTGAGCAAAACTAGTTAAACTAAAGTCTATTAAACCTAGAACCATTTAGAACTTTTTAAACAATATTAATACTGTGCTTTGTTCCAAAACTTTTGCATCTCAAAACATTATTCTGTTATGTCAACAAATCATTGAAACATATGATCCATAAAAGGTGAAATCTAACACGTGAGAATTAGTTTTATATTTCAAACATCAGGGTGGAGTCCTTACAGAATTATAGAGTTGACGTTGTTAAGCGCGTGTCATTTAACTGTGGACGCCAAGTGTGAAACCTCAGTTCCAGTTCTCCAGCATAGCATTTAGCATTCAGAGGGTTCAGAGTTTAGAAGAGGATGGAGAAGAGAGACAAAGAGGGTCAGGTGAGCCAAGAGGGATGCTGATGGAAGATTAGAAAGATGAGACAGTTAAACCTTCATCCTCCCCCTGTCAAGACACATTCTGCATCATTTGTTTTGCTTTAATGTTCAGTGTAAAGTACAATGTCAAGTGTGTGGGATTTACAAGCTATCAATTATGTGATCATGTTTTCTCGAAGACTTTCAATACATGCAGTCTGAAATCTTTTGTTATGTCAGATTATCTGATTGAAAGATTTATCTGTCATTAGGTCTAGGAGACACTCCTAGAGATCAGATAAATGACAGGAGATCAAGTGCATCTCAAGTGCTCACATCCCAAATGTGTATGACCATTCAGGAAAAACAGACTCTTCAACAAGTTGCTCAAATGGCAAGGGTTGTTAAAAGGTTAACCACAATAAAACAAACCTCAGTCTTCCCCTTTGGGGTGAAAGGTTTATACTTTTAAGCTGAGACTGTTCATTCATTTATTCAAGCCACAGACATATTTACAGACTAAAATAATCAATAAAAATCAGACTCTTAGACAAAAAGACACGCCCATGTCGAAAGTGTGAATTCTGAACCAGTTATGCTAATTTTTGAAAAGGTATGTTTCTAATAAGTAACTAGATAAGACGGTTTGGGGTGTGAGTGTGTACAATTTACATGTGGAACAAAACATCAAAGTATCGTCAAGTTATGTTTACCACAGGCTTTATTTTACACATAAATTGAAAACCCCCATTATAAAACCCCATAGAAAAATCTTGAAGGAACCAGTGGCGAATTAGGCTGTGTCCGAAAACTTAGGCAGGTGACTTGTAACCTCACTTCCTTATCAGGCAATAACGTTTTTAGGCAGCATTTCGCACGAAGGTACCTCACAAAACTGCGTAACAGTTTAATAATCCACAGCCAAACAAAATGAGCTTTGGTGATAACTAAGCAAATTACTACAATAGTATTTAATTACTACAATAGTAATTTCTCACTAGAAATGACATCAGTGATCATCTGTGATGCCTTCAAAAGTCGATCAGATCAAGGTATCCCAGGAGACAGGAAGTGAAGCTAACATTGGATTTGGACGTGCCTTTTGCCTTCCTACCTTGGAATGCATCCTCCGAAGGCAGTATTTTTAAGCTTTCGGATGCAGTGTTCAGGCCAATTTATACTTCTGCGTCGAGTGTATGCCATATTTTACATTGTAGGCTACGCACGTAGCTGATACTGTCGTGAGCATTTATACTTCTGTGTTCTGTCTGCGTTTACACCGCTTACACCGCTGAAACGCTAGTTGGCACTGGGGTTTCTATGTTGAGTTGAGTTTCTTCACTACTGTTTTGAGTTTAGGCTAGTACAAACAATGGCGACTGAAATTGAGTGGATCGTGTTGGAGTTGGAGCTGATCTATGTTGAAAAACAGTTACTTTTCGTGAAATTACTAAAACTAAAATGCAGAAACGACAGAAGGTGTCAGAGGAGATGATATGTACAACCCGTGAACTGGTTGAGGCAGAAAGAGGGTGATTTTCTGTGCTGGTCCGGCCACTGAGAGACATGGATGAGGAAATGCATTTCAGATACGCCGGAAATGCATAGGAGGAAATGCGATGCTACCAATCCGACAAATCTCAGATCTTGTGGTCTGCGACGTAGTTACATTTCTGGGGAGCTGCGCATCAGGGTATGGCATAGGATACAGCGTAGAGTACACAACTATGCGTAGGCTACGCCATACCTACTGCGTACACTCGACGTAGAAGTATAAATTGGGGTTTAGTCTTCTGGCTTCTGATGTCATCCCTGCACCCATCTATTACTTTAGTCAGAATAGCTGATACAAAACACGTGAGATGCCAGAAGGTTGCTATGATTACAGTGTCGATCATTGCTGTTTCAAGAGTGAATTCTGTTCCTTACATGAATGATAACTTGGGGGATTCACTCCTGCATTTAAATGCGGTTGTCACTTCTGAAATTTTACAGAGTGTACGTGGCCATTGTCTTCAGCTTTGTGCCATGTGTAGGAAACTTTGTTTGAATTATTGATACATTTATTCAAATAATCACAAGCTTTTGCCTAAATAGGTGTCTTTATTGGCATGGTGATCTAACGGCAAGTTCATAACCTGACCTGTTGTCGGTTGCAACGACAATCTCATTGTCTTGTTCAGCATCTCTCTATGCTCAAACCTAAAGTGAGCAACTGTTGTTTTCACTTTTGTCTTTCTTGTTTCAAAGATTCACCTCTGTTCTGGTCTCAGTAGAGTTCACCTCAATAGAACTTAAGATGTTTGATAAACTCAGTAAGATTTTTTAGAATGTTTTTGAAAAAAGTCTCTTTATAAAATATATAAAATATATTTTAATACATTTTAAAATGTAGTTTATTCCTGTGATGGCAAAGCTGTATTTTCAGTAGCAATTACTCCAGTCTTCAGTGTCATATGATCCTTCATAAATCAATGAAATCAATGTTGAAAACATTGATATTAATATTCTGTTCCTTAATATTCTGTGATATATATATATTTTTAGGGTTCTTTGATGAATAAAAAGTTCAAAAGAACAGCTTTTATTTGAAATAGAAAACTCTTGTAACATTATAAATGTCTTTACCTTCATGTCTGATCAATTTAATGCATGCTTGCTGAAATATATTAATTTCTTTCAAAAAAATTGTACTGGCTTTTGTAGTATTGTACAAGGTAGTATTGTGATGTATTTGGGGTTAACTTTACATGAACATCCAGACAGAACTACTACATCAATCTAGGACATCTCAAAATACAGCCAGTTGTGTTTGATAATTTGACTTTCTTGGATCAGTAAGTCAACTCAGGTTTACAAAATATCTTAAGACCACTAAATAATAAGAGATTTGTGGGCAGATTTATAAGTTTTTTAGATTCTTTTTGGGATTAGAGTAGCATGATTTTTAATTAAGCCATATAGAGAACCAGAACAACAGAGATATGAAAATAAAAACATAAAACCTTAAATCTCGTGAATTACGTGGTCTGCCATACAAATGCATACTGTGCATCATGCATTTAAACTATCCTCAGAATTGCACTGAATTCAGCTGTATGCCCTTTCTGTCATGCGAAATAAAACATTTCTGTCATGTGAATTGTCTAACATTGTCTCATCAAAAAAAAAAAAAGTCTCGTCATCATTACAGCTATTTTGTTTTTACGATAATAAACTGCCATGAAAAAATCATTTGAATAATGACATGATGTCACAGGATGCAACACTAAAAAGGAAAGAATTGCCAATTACACTTCGGTACAGGCGTCAGAACCGTGTCTTCTTGCAGCAGATGAATTCCTGGTGCTGTTTTGACTCCGTTACACATTTTATAGCACTTTGTGAGTTCTTAGCTGGTAAAAGTACCATCATATGTACGCAAATTATTCAGCACACAGAATTGTTTTGGATGTTTTGTCACAAAATATACTTCATAAATGCCTTTTTTTGTATGTATCTTTAGATTCAATATTAAAAATGACAGTGTAAATGCTAAACGAATTAAAGTGCCCCATTATGGATTTTTGAAAATTACCTTTCATGTAATGTGTAACATAGCTCTACATGAATGAAAACATCCTGCAAAGTTTTAAATCTGAAAGTGCACTGTATATAAAGTTATTGTCTCTCCAAAGTAAGAGCCGTTTCGTTGTGACGCCAGGGAAAATTAATTTTTTCAACAATACCACAGCAGTACAATCTTTTGTTGTGTTCCTGTCATTTTACTGACAACTGCTTCTCAAACCTATATTTTCTAGCAACCGTTCAAAATTCATAATTTTGTATGTTATATTGTGTAACGTACACCCTAGTCTGTATGTCTCGTTCCAACGGGCTAAATCACGTTTCTGTAGTTCTGTTATTCAGATTTGGGTCCAATATTGTCTAAAAATGTGTTGATTAATGCAGCTTGTCTGTCTCATTGCTTGGAGTAATGATCAAGGATGGAGCACAACTTTTGTTTACAAAGTCTAATGCATTATCAGCTGTTCATGTTTGACTAACATGGGAGTTTAACAAACTGCTTTTTTCCTTTGCATTTTTATTATTACAGTAGAGTGGAGCACTATCTGTATTGTAATATGATGTTAAAATGGTAGTCCGCACTAACTAGTTGAAGTATTCTCTCTGTAAACAGTATACGGCCATTGTAATGTCAAACAATGATATAGACATTTTTCTTTGTTAATAGTTATGACGAAAAAGTCTGGCCTAAATGTTAATCTTATGTTAGAGGTTTTCAGCTTTGATGGCATTCTGATACAGTTCCCACAGGTGCACCTACATAAAGTATAACAATGACTCTGCTATCACGTCTTATAAATAACGCACTTACCATATAGAACCGTCCTACTCCAGTCGTGATTGCGAATCAGTTTCTGGTTGATCCACTACTTCAGATGTTTCATCGTCTGACTCGGGCTCGAATTGATACAGTAAAATCTATGCTATCTTTTCTGTCCATACATTGTATACAAATGTATGGAAATTGCAAATTGATAGCTGTCATTCAGTTATGGCAATAGTGCGCGCAGTAGATCAATCACAAAAGATTGGACCATCTGACCAATCAGAGCAGTGTAGGATCATGGAAAGGAGGGGTTTAGAAAGACAGATTCATTGAACTGCTTCAAGCGAATCGTTTACAAAACATTGAAAACTCAGGTGAAATTAAATGTATATTATGAGAAAATGAAAGTGTTTTTTGACCTTGCATGCAAGTAAACCTGTTGTAGGAGACTCCCAAAACAATATTAGGAACCTTAAAAAAGGCATAATAGGGGCACTTTAAGACTAAATGTACCATTTTCTTTTTTGGTCCGGATCAAAAGAACCAAGAGAACTGAACTACAAGTGTGAACACACCCTCTGGTGCCACAAACAAAACTTTTGCCAAATGCATTGGTTATTTCTTTCTCAAAAGCACACGTCAACTTGGTACCTTCATAACATGACAAATTAGGTGCTGAAGGCCTCAGTTGAACGGGCATGTTAAAGGGTTAGTTCACCCAAAAATGAAAATTGTCCCATGATTTACGCACCCTCAAGGCATCCTAGGTGTATATGACTATCTTCTTTCAGACGAACACATTCAGAGAAATATTAATAAATATTCTGGCTCTTTCAAGCTTTATAATGGCATTGAATAGGGGGCCTGATTTTGAAGCAAAAAAAGTGCATCCATCCATTAGAAAAGTACTCCACACAGCTCTGGGGGGTTAATAAAGGACTTCTAAAGCACAGCAATGGGTTTTTGAAAGAAAAAAAAAATCCATATTTAAAATTTGATTAAGAGAAATTTTAAAGAAAATTTCGAAGGAATACGATATAAGAGAAGAGGATCTTGAGTTTGTTGCCAAGCCCTATTTGTTTAAATCGCTACTCCTACATCATACGTCATACATTGTGTCAGGGGTTACTCTTGTGGTGCAAGTCAATTTGCGCAGCATGCATACGGTCGTCTGCCGGAAGCTAGTTATTTTAGATTATAAAGTTTTAAATATGGATATTTTTCTTACAAAAACCTATCGGTTCGCTCCACAAGGCCTTTATTAACCCTCTGGAGCCGTGTGGAGTACTTTTACAATGGATGGATGTACTTTTTTGGCTTCAAAATCGGGCCCCCCGTAACATGCCAGTTCAACTGAGGCTTTCAGCACCTAATAAACTGCAGTGTTTTCAGCTTAAGTGATATCAGCTGAATGTGTGATATCGCTCATATTTCATACTGACCTGCCAGTCAGTTTTCCTCTGGTGTTTTTAAACAGTGAGAACATTATGCCCCTTCTTTTTTTTTGTATTATATCTTTGGCCAACCAACATCCACATATTTTTTACTAAATGCCCAGGTGAATGACCCTAGAAGAGGAACACTGTAACCTAAACGCACACACACTGAACACACCCTCAGCAGTGTATTAAAGACAAAGACATCACTCCGGTCGTGCTCTGCTGCCTTTTAAGTCCTCCAGGAACTTTTCAATTCCTCACGCTCTGCTGGTCCTGTAGAACACTTCGTCTAGCAAAAATTTCAACCTGCAACTTTTCTCTCTTTACTACATCATATGATCTGCCCAGCAGCCAATCAGAGGCCTAGGAGGGGATTAGGTTATGGTTAGGCGGCCGGCCCATTGTGTTCAAGGGGAACTAAGTGGGCGAGCGGAGGTGTTGTCAGGCACTTGGTGTCACCTGAGATCAGGTGTGTTCTCTGTGAAGTTTATGTTGTAGGTGCCAAACTGGGGGAAGGTATTAGGCATTCCACCATAATCTGTCTTTTCATTGATCATATAATAGTTTCATTAGAATAAAGAGAAGAAATGAAACACAAGCACATAATCAGAGGCAGTGCACAGGGGCGGGTTGCGTTTCGGTAATGCTCACATTCCACACTTAAACACCCTGTCTACACACATCTATACCTGCCGGAAGCCAACAACAATTACGTTATGCAAGAAAGGTGAAGTGAGTTGTTAAAAGTGGTTTAGAAATATTTATTTTTAAGTTATGTACACCGCATTATGTCTGTACAGTACAGTTAAGATAAGATAAAGTTAAGATAAGTTCAAAAGGAAATATTTCTTAATATTTTATAGATGTCTCTTATGCTCACCAAAGCTGCATTTATTTGATCCAAAAATACAGTAAAAACAGTAATATTGTGAAATATTATTACAATTTAAAAAATAAATAAATAGTGTATATCTTGTTTGAGATTAGTAATTTGACTCTTTAAGGTGAAACGTGTTTAATTGACATGCTTCAACCTCATTGTCTCTATATTGTGTTTAACCTTTTGTAAATGCATTGTACAAGTCAATATATTACTCCGCACCAGCAAAACAAGTTTGTCTGCTGAAATGCATTGGTTAATCAGATAGAATGAAGTCTCAGATTCCAATTTATGAATCATTTTATTTCAGATGTTATGTCAAAAGACAGTTATCCAAAAGTGGCACAAGGTTTCTAACATACCCTTAGAAATGACATATAACGACATTTTTCAGCTATAAGCTTTAATTTTAAGAGACAATATGAAAATGCAGAGCATGAGAAGTGCTTGAGAATGTTACTTTCAAATGTAATGTGCTATGGAAGCCTTAAGAGGCCATGCATTTTTCCAATCTTATTTTATTTATTTTTTTCATTATAAAACACAAGAAAAAGCAATATTTACCTCAAAATTACAAGAAAATTTGATCATGCAAGGCAAAAAGTAATAATGCATGGCCTCTTAAAGCTTCCAAGTGTTACTCCTGTTTTAAAGTAACAAGTTATTTAAGTTACATTGTTTCTTTTTATGGCATGTAACCTAATATATGTGGTGCATTAGATACTGTACTATATTGCAATAAAATGTTTGTTTGAGAGATTTACACTACAAAATCCAGTAAATGCACTGAATAAATAGAAAACTGACACTAAAAACAAGTAACTCTGGCATAAAGCACTGAAAAATTGAAAAACTAACACTAACAACAAGTAACTCTGGTATTGTGGTTTAAATTCAAAAAGTAACGTTACTTTTCTTGTTACTACAGTACTTTTGCAACTTTTGACTGCATGGAAGCTACATTGGAGCTTTTATAAATGGGATTTCTGCTCATCTTCTGGACTAGTTAAAACAATTAAACTGGCACCAACTTCGGCATAAATCTAAAAGGCACTTGAAAAATGGAAGGAGGTGCGAGTGACTGGAAATACTACAGATTAAATCAGGCCTGGCAGTGGGAAAAGAGGGGGGACCATTAGCGAGGCAAAGGGACACTGCAGCACAGACACCGTCGGCGGTACTTTCATCTGCACGGCGTCAGGTTCGGCCTGTGAGGGGGTCTGTATATATCCTGCCGAAACCAATATGGCTTTGCTCACGCCACACAAAAGGACCCCTGCTTAGGGCTGTCCTACATGTGCCTGTAGTGAAGGAAGGGGCGTTCGAGATCGGACCGGAACATGGGCAGCCGTGGCGGGCGGGGATGCAGGAGAGAGCCCTGGGCTTAATTGGCAGCGTGTGCTCTGCTGGAGACCATTGTTCAGGTAAAAGAGGCTTAGCATCGCAGCACGCTAACAGTGCACAGAGTCTGCTTTGACACGTGTATGGAGCTTAATCTCATTGGAAGGGGGGCAATTTTCTCGATGGAGGGGGCTGGTAATAATGAGATAGGGTGAAGCAGGGAGGGGATGGAGGACCCCCGTGAAGAAGTCAATGGCTCTGTTGACTTTGTTTTGACTTTACATCGACATGTGATTTTCAGTTAATTGGCCCGTCAGTGTTCCAGAGGTCCAACGACACTTACTTAAAAGGCACTGCTCTTACTTACTGTACTGAGAGTTTTATATCACAACAGTACTTTACAAACTAGTTGATTTTCATCTCATTGGAAAGAAAAATTACAAATGAAACCTCTTAAATATCTCAATTGTTTCTTCTAGACAGCAATGAGATTAAATGTACAACAAATGGAGATCTGTTAAACTGCTTCCTGTTTTTTAGTTATTCTTCTGAAAACATAACAAGTAATCACAGATATATCTTATCTAGAGTTAAAAAAAAACATCTCAATTATGTCATAAGCAAAAGAAAGAACAAGTTAGAAAATAGACTAAAACATTACACAATTACTATTCTCAAAATAGTCTATTAAAAGAGCAAAATAAAACAAAAGAACAACTTTAATATGATAGATAAATAATACATTTCTGAAAACAATGACTAAAATATACACTCCCGTTCCAAATGTTGTTAGTAAGATATTTTTTTAACAAATGAATACTTATATATAAATATCACATTTTCCACACACACACACAAAAAAAAATCTAAGCAGCACAGCTGTTTTCAACAATGATAATAATAAGAAATGTTTCTTGAGCAGCAAATCAGTGCAATAATCTTTGTCTGTTTAATTTCATTGTGTTTTGGACACAGTCCAGTGCCTATCCAGTTCTGTTTGCTACTCTGATCCCTTGGTTACTGATTACCTTCACCTGTTGTTTACTTAGTTACCTTTGTTATCTCTGTATATTTAAGCCGTCAGTTTCTTATATGCTATATTCTCAGATCGTTGTGTGCTCATTACATCCACCACATATTACAGAACGCAAAACGTTTTTTTGCTGCATTTTTCTTTTCTTTTATTGCCCACAATGTATGTACCAGCTGTTCAGTTGCTTTGTTTGGAGCAAGCAGATCGCTCACTTGAGGACCACACAAGGGACTTTTTATATCTGCCGTGCCTCACCTACTATCTGGACTGCTCGCTTTGCGTATTTTTCCACACCAGCCTCAGTGAGCAGTCCAAGGCATGCCTGCCCATGAATGGAGTGGGTGCTGGTGAACAACGGACCAGCGTTTTATTATCTGCCCCACTTCAGATCCAGAGCCCAGCCAGCCGCCTCCCACACACTGCACGGAGCCTACGCCAGAGCTCACCCCAGACGAAAAGCCTGAGCATGCCGTGATGCCAGCAACAGAGTGGATGGCTATCATCGCCCTGGAGCCCGCGCTTAATGAAAAGTGTGACCAGGCGTAGGGCGGCATCTGTAATTTTTGATGAGGATTTGAAAGAAGATTTTCCTCCAGATCGATCGCCCGGTCTCATCAGCACTTCGGCTTCACCTGGGTCTTCACCTCCATCAGCTCCATCTCAGTCTGTCACCTGGGTCAAACTGCCAAGTCTCCACAATAGACCTTATTCAGAGCAGCGCCATGACAGGTTGTATAAAGTTACTAGATTACTTATAATTTTCCACAGCTCATGTTTGGAGTTTTATGTCTACCGAAGTTTCTCTGAAAGATGTTTTTGCAGTGTTTCGTCAACAGAACAATCCAAAAAACACTAAATAATAGTACAATCCACTGAAGAGATGTACTGTATGTCTATCTATTCGCTAAAGCCTTGCTTTCATTCCCATTAAAAAATCAAAGATGGTGCTGCTGTGAATAAGGTCAATGGCTTCTCCCTCCCTCGACTCTGCCATGGGCCTTCATCCTGGCTGTGCTCTGAGTCCCCACCTGGCTCTTTCTGCTCTCGTCTCCTTGCACCATTATCACCACCCTAGTTTCGCCCGCCATCATCTACTCCTGTATCCTACCTGCCGGCCCCTCGTCCTCCTCCAAAGCCCCCTCCCTCCCTCCTCAGTTGGGCATCTGTAATTTTTGATGAGGATTTGAAAGAAGATTTTCCCCTTAGTCTCCTATCCCTGCTGATCCCACCCAGCTCCAAGTCTCCTCGCTTTTCTACCAAAGCAAGCCAGTCTTCTGGCCCCACCTCTGCTGGTTCCCTTCAGTTTCTCGGCTCCTCCGCTGTTTACTCCACTCTGCTGTGTGGATCTTCCTCAGGCCTTTCTGTCTGCAGTTATGCCTTGGCACTTGGATCACCTGGCTCTACCTCCAGCTGCCAAACCCCCGTCACTCCACCTCGGCTCGTAGATCAGTCAGCCCCACATTGGCTCCTCCCTCCCTTGAATCCACCTGGGGCTGTCGTCCTTATGGCTCCACTGGGCTCCTTCATCCCTCCGACTCCACCATGGTCAGTCGTTGCTCTGTCTGCACCACAGACTTCTGGGCCTTCAGCTGCACTTTGTCCCTCCAGTCTTTCGGCTCCGTCAGACTCCACCTTCCGTCTGACTCTGCCTTGGTCCTCAGTCAAGCCGGCTCTGCTTCAGTCCTCTGGCACCCTTTCTCCACCTCATCGCTTGCGGCTCCGCCTTGGCCTCCAGATCGATCACCCGGTCTCATCAGCACTTCAGCTTCACCTGGGTCTTCACCTCCATCAGCTTAATCTCTGTCTGTCACCTGGGTCAAACTGCCAAGTCTCCACAATAGACCTTATTCAGAGCAGCGCCATGACAGGTTGTATAAAGCTACTAGATTACTTATAATTTTCCACAGCTCATGTTGTGTGGAGTTTTATGTCTACCGAAGTTTCTCTGAAAGATGTTTTTGCAGTGTTTCGTCAACAGAACAATCCAAAAAACACTAAATAATAGTACAATCCACTGAAGAGATGTATTGTATGTCTATCTCTTCGCTAAAGCCTTGCTTTCATTCCCATTAAAAAATCAAAGATGGTGCTGCTGTGAATAAGGTCAATGGCTTCTCCCTCCCTCGACTCTGCCATGGGCCTTCATCCTGGCTGTGCTCTGAGTCCCCACCTGGCTCTTTCTGCTCTCGTCTCCTTGCACCATTATCACCACCCTAGTTTCGCCCGCCATCATCTACTCCTGTATCCTACCTGCCGGCCCCTCGTCCTCCTCCAAAGCCCCCTCCCTCCCTCCTCAGTTGGACTCTTATTGGCACAAGGACGTGTCTTTTAGTTCGAATATATACAAATGTAATTTACATATTTTAGTTTGTCGTGAGATTTTAAGCACACAAGAGTCTGCATGTGAGTACGTGCTCGAGAAAAATGAGAATTAGCAGTAATTCGATCTCAAATGGATTCATTTAAAGAAGTTATTACTCCACCACCTGCGTGACATCATTCACCAAAGTGGCTGAATGACAGGTTTGCGACAATGCGGTTTGGGGAAACAGTCGTGACTAGCTAGTTGATTTGTTCATTGATTGATGGTACTATGGTAGTGAAGCAGCGAGTTATGGGAAATGCACCCCAGACCTAGTTTGTTTGCTACTTAGTTCCCTTAATTACTGATTACATTTACCTGTTGTTGATTTAGTTATTTTATCTCAGTATATTTAAGCCCTCAGTTTCTTCTGTTGATTGTTCCTTGTTGTATTAGTATTACGTGGTTGTGTTTTATAATTACTCCTGATTTTCTAAAGTGTGTTCCTTTTGGATTTATTAAAGTCTCTTATATATTGAAATAGAATACATTTATCTACGGGTTATTGTAATAATATTTCACAATATTACTGTTTTTACTGTATTTTTAATCAAGATTTGTCTTGGTAAGCATAAGAGATTTCTTTCAAAAAAAGATTATGACCACAAACTTAGAGTTAGAGTATACATTTTGAAAATGCACGAAGAATGTATCAAAATGTGCTCAGATTAGCCATCTTAGCAACATCTCCAACCAAATCTCAATATGAATTCAAATATTTCTTATTAATTTCATCCAAGACCAGTTTTAGGAAAAACATCTGAGACAAAGTCTCCTGTATAAAAGACCAAAACCTGATCAAAAAACTTTTCCTTTGGGATGATATTTTGATGCCTAGCATATATATATATAGACAGTTTTATACCATGTTATTTACTTCAAAGACTATGGTACATGTACAAAAAACATTGTAATAGTGTGGTATGTTTTGTAAATATTTATGTCTGGTTATCATCTTGCACACCCTTGCACCTTGTACACTTTTAACTGCTTTATCTTGGTGACTTTCAAGACTTTGCCTTCGTGTATGTGGGTCCCAACACTCACAAATAAATGCACACACACACACACACAAACATTTAGCCTTTAACTAGTTTAGCGACCACTTAACATATCTAACAGGTTGCAAGCCCCATGAGTCCAGTTTGTTGGCCAACAAATTCTGAGCAGCAGTGGCTGGTTATTAGAGCACTCGGTGGGGAGCTGCACAAGAAAAAAGGGCCGGGACTCAGAGACAGCTGGGCCGGGGGCAGAGGGGTTAGACGCCCAGGTATCTCCACCTGTACCATCGTCACTGGCCCTGAGAGAAGGCAATTAATTCTCCAACTGCTGAAAGAGGGAGGGAGAGAGTGGTGTCTATGGTGGTGGGGGTCAGATGGTGTGTGTGTATGAATGAAAAGAGGATGAATTATTATATTTGAGTGTTTAGTGAAGTGCATATCAATTCATACCAGTTCTGTATAAACTTAAGGGACTTGGGATATGTCTGAAGGTTTTGTGTGTCGTGGTGAAGACTTGGTGATTTCTTAAGCCCCCTGACCCTCCTCTTCACTCCCACTGTCTGTGCTGTGTCAGCAGGGGTCATACACACCCACACACACTCTTTGTTCCTATACATTCTCCTCTTATACATTAACATTAATTTAGCAGACACTTTTGTCCAAAACAATATGAAATGGGAAATGCAACAAACATTCATACAGTATAGTCCATCATGGAATCAATACAAACCTCCATCATTGCTAGCTAGTACTTGACATAACACACTTTTGGGAAGCTAACATGTCCATCAAAAACCATATTAAACCATATTAGTTGACAGATTACATTGTATGTTTGTACTTTCAAAATCATATTTTTCATCAAAGGGCCATTTAAAATTAACATGTGAATGTAAATAAAATTATGTAAAATTTAAGGGAAATGATGAGCAGTTACAGTACCTAGAGTGTTTACTTTTTCATATAGTTTTTACCTAAAATCTCAATTTCTGCATAAACCTTTCTAGTACAGAATTCTGAGGACAGTAAAACAAAAACAGCATTTTTTTTCTTTTAAGAATAATTCAGATGCTAGTTTGTGAGTTGAGTCAAATGATCATAAATTTCATATGAAATTTATGATCATTTGACTCAACTCACAAAAATGCTGTTTATTGCATTACTCCCTAAAAAAGTAACTAATTGTGTTACAGTTACTTTTTATGAAAAGTAATGCGTTACATTACTTTTGCGTTACTTTTTCTCACGTTTTAATAACAACAAAAAAGTTATATTTTTTTGGCAAATGTTAAGGCCCTTTCACACCAAAAGTGAAATGAATTAGTTTAAAGTACAGTACAGTTGATGGCTGTAAGTTCAGTTAAGTAAGTTCAACTCTCTTTTTTCTAAATTTAATCTAAAGTCATTTTTGCTTATAAGTATGGTTGAATTAGATCACTGAAGGTCAGCAGCAAAGACATTGGTTCATAAAGTGAGAATAAATACATAAAGTATATTTGTGTAATTTAATATAGTTAATTATTACAGGTTTGCGTAAAATTCTGAGTTTGCATTTCACTGTTTTTATTCATTTTGAGGAATACAATTTTTTTTTTGTGCAAGTGAGATGAGTAAAAACATGTTCACATTTAGTCTAGAACTACAATAACCATCATGTTCACACAGCACACACAACACCTCTGCACTTTATGTCTCTCAACATGGTGACAGGAGAGCTGTCAGTCAGTAAATTTGTTAAATGCTTCATATGCTTTTATGCAAGCATTCATGTTTTTCAAAGTTCCATAAGCCTGATTAACACACTAACAAAAGTGAAAGTATTTTCTCTTTCATTCACTGCTTCAGCATAGTTTATATTTAGCTCATCAGACATAATTCATGCTAAGGAATCAGTGTGAATTCATCTACAAAAAGAGAGCTGTAAAACCAGACCTGTCAACAGATAGAATATTAGGCCTGCAAAAGTCAGCTCTGCCAGCAGACAGATTGATAAACAGTCAAAGCAGCTGACAGCAAAGGACAGAGGCTGTTTAATAGAGGTAGGAGGAGAGTGACAAACTGCCATTCATGTCATAATGAGGCACCTGACAACAGCTCCGCTCTTAATTACCCAAGCTGCCACCTCTGAGTTTAGTTAGCACATAGAGGGGTGCACGAACACACACACCCATTTCACACTTCAAAAGCGCGCTTTTTTCAATAGACTCCCGCATATTCTACCAGACACACTTAAAGTAATATATTCTATGGTTTGTATTCTTTATATATGAATTGAAGAGTGCCTTTTCCAATCATGGGTTCATTAAATACACACACAAAGTGTGTACATGGATTGGACCTCATCACTTTGTAGCATGTTTCATAACCTCAAAGTGCACATCCTGAAGCAGCATTCATGTGAAAGATTATCAAAATGATCATCCGTCATTCTGATGAGGCTTCACTGTACTTACGGTACCTAAAGTTTAGGGTTGGTAAGATTTTTTTATGTTTTTGAAAGTTTCTTATGCTCACCAATGCTGAATTTATTTGAAAATACAGTAAAACAGTAATACTGTGAAATTTTATTATAATTTTAAATAACTGTTTTCTATTGTAATAGATTTTAAAATGTAATGTATTCCTGTGATGGCAAAGCTGAATTTTCAGCATAATTTCTCCAGTCTTCAGTGTCACATGATCCTTCAGAAATCATTCTAAAATGCTGATTTTGTGCTCAAGAAACATTTCGTATTATTATCAATGTTGAAAACAGTTGTGCTGGTTAATATTTTTGTGGAAACCATGACACATTTTTTAATGAATAGAAAAATCCAAAGAGCTGTATTCTTTTGTGACATTATAAATGTGTTTGCTGTCACTTTTGATCAATTTAATACTGCATCCTTGTTGAATAAAAGTATTAACTTCTAAATAAAAACTTATGAACAGAAATGTATTGCTCATGTTTGCAGGTTATGAAAGAAACATCAGTAATGTTTCAGAAAAAAAAAAAAGAAGATAAGCTGTGACATCAATATATCAATATTTGTGATCAGATCACACTTTTTTACAATTACATTCCCTGTTACTCACACATAAGATTGGTGCACAGTTCTGGAGTATTGTTTGCCATTTCTCCAATGCTTCATTTGAGTTCACCCCAACTGTTACTGGGTTTCTATATCACTGGTATCAGGTGAGAGAGGTCTAGGAGAGAAAGACAGAGAGTGCGAGTGAGCCTGGACTGAGGTTTCAGGTGAAATTACCTGTTTAATTGGCAGTTATAGTGTGATGGATTAAACACTATCACCATATCCGTCCTCTCCTACCTCCGCCTCTCAGCTCCTTTCTACAGACAAGCAAAGCTGCTCCCGAAACCTACACAAAGTCATTTTAAAACCCTGCAATTAATGCCCACAGGCCCCATACATCCAAATGGGGAAATACATACCATAGACTTCATAAAGACACTATAGACTAAACCAAACCCAAACCTCTACTCCTAAAACAAAACATATTGCATTTACAGAATTAAATACATTTTTGTGAATTATTTTTCCAATTAGACACATTCCTGGATGTCCCAAAATTAAGTTTTGTTATATTTTTGCAAATTAAGACCATTTGTATCCAAATTATAGCACAAATACACAGCAGAAACCTAAAAAAAAAGTCCTTATCAAAGTCCTTTTAAAAAAAAATGCAATTACCCAATAAACACTTCATTTAAAGACATTTTGCAACCCAATTATACTAATTTAGTCTAGCAAAATAAGGTTCCACCCTTGCTGTGTAATTGAAATCAGTCAAAATATAACAAATAAGAATGCTTTTCACTATCAAAGACACAGTTGATTGAAAAATGACTCGTTACTATTCTGTTAAATTCGTTTTTCCATCTTATTAAACAAAATGTTTAATTTTGACATAATTTTAAGATAAATATTTGCCATTAAAATGAACACTTGCACCAATCACTCACCAAGCAGTAAATGAATTTTAAGTTCAAAATATTCTTATGAATTGTCAACGTCAAAATGTTCTGCTCATCATCACATTAATAATGCCTTTAACAAGTGAGTAGATGGCATTTGACATCTGTCCATGCAGCTTTCTGCCAGTATGTTAGAAAAAAATACCCTCATAACAGTTAAAAATGCACTTATTTGCATTTATTCACTTATATCACCCCTTAATTAAGTTAATTTCTGAAATCTGACCTGTATAAAGTTAATATTTGGGCTATTTACTTTAATATGATTATGCTTATCACGAGTATCATCAGCAAATCTCTTTCTAGACAGCTGCATTTGGTGATGTCTTCCAAATGAAGTGCAAAGTACAAAAAGCCAGGTGAGTATTAAAATTACAATCTTTCAGTTCTTTGGGGGAAAAACACAGACTGACAGAAATGCACAAAAGTATGTTAATGTGTCACTCTGTGGTATGCACCTTTCATTTAACTCTGAGAGGGGGTCATGAGCATGTCCTTTAGCTCGTTTGGTTAAATTAATTCATCATGGTTCTAAACTATCAGTTGAGGAATTATACATTAACCCACCGGACAGCGCACAGCACCCAGATGCGCAGAGGAACCATCTACCTCTCCATCCTAAAGCAATAAAACCTTGTCTGTTGCATTAAATACTCCAATCACGCCTCTTAAGGTGAACAAATCACGCGCATTGCCTTCTGCTCGAGCACTCGCTCATTGCGCATCTGCGATCCAACAGTTGAAAGTATCACGTCACTAATCTGACAGCTTCACGCCGAATCAGGTTGCTGCTGCGCTCTGGAGAGCCGCGCTTAAGCGGGCGTCAAAGCAGTTTGAATGAAGTTTAGCGCACTTGCTTCTCGAGGTCTTTGGAGAGCTCGCACCTACCCGTGTCACCCTGCCCCAAGAGTTGGTAAGTGTTTCACTAAATATTCTGATTATTGGGTAACTAAATATTTCTGTCACCTGTTATTTTAAAACATTTTACTACTTGAGAATCCTCATGGTGAGCTGGCTTTACGCGCACCTGTCAGTTGGTGTTTTATCAGGTCTCCATGTGCATCTTGATGTTTAGATGTGTCTGATAAATTGACAATTATTTGACATGCTTAATTAGCACACAAAAGCAACGCCAGCGCCAATAATGAAGCAATAGAAGAGTAGCCTAGTTTGTTGCAGTGAGCGCAACACGTGGGTACTGTGAGGGCATGATTGTGAATTTCAATAATTTATTGAATGATGGCGCAGAAGATGGAGAGTCTAGTTGTGGTTTTTGCCTCTGTTTTTTTTTAAGTACAATGAATTTTTTTTTTTTTTTTTTTACTGCTGGTTGAAAGGTATGGTGTTAAAAAAAGGTATGTATATATATATAATATAGCGTTTTTAAACAACATTTCAGTAAAAGTTAGATTACAAGTCTCAGAGCACATCAAAAATACTGTCACTGTTTATCGCTTAGGACACATTTTATGAGATTTTATACAAGTGGATGTTGAATACTTGATTCTGACTGCTTGACTAACTTTCTAAGGTGTCCATTTATTATAACAACCCCCATATTTATGTGTTCATATTTATAATCGTTAATAATAATTTATTATTATTAGTTTTCAGTCGATGGAAGGAAAATTGCTTGCAAGACGTGATAATATTTATCTCTCGTAATGTTTGTTTGAATTATTTTTTGGTGTTGGTGTCTTTTTTTTTTTTTTTTTAAAGTGGTCGCGACATGATTAAATATGCAAATAAATAACTGTCGTCTCTGTTATGATGGATTTTGTAGAGCACCATGCTGTCCTGCCAAGATCTGAGCTTTGCAGGAGGGCAGCGCTATGAGTACTCCGCCTCGACGTCAGCTGATGGTAGTGTTGACGTTTCCACAGCGACGCTCGTCTCCCTCTGGGACGCCGGTCCCCTGGACAACGCTGCCCGCCAGCACGAGCCGCCGCGGCGGGGTAAGTCCTGCAATATGCCGGGATCAGCGGCGCGAGAGGCTTCCCGCCTTGGGAAACTGGAATTTTTCCATCTTGGACCTTTTTTTTTTTTCGTGTTTTGTTAGAGTAGCAATGGATTGTGGAGTATCTGGCCACCTCCAAAGTGTTAGTTCTTTTGGGCTCTTTCTTTTGTTTTTTTTTTTTAAGTAGCCTATTTATTTCATTTATGTTTTTTGTTTTTTTCTTCACTTTTCAGTTTGCAATTACCCCTAGACTATTACTTATCAGGATAATGACCTTTATTTCAAATGTACCATTTGTTTTAGATTCACTGCCTGTGTCTGAGCATGGATTGGGACATCAACCCACCTGGCCTGATCAACTGTCACCTCAACTTCAACGAAACAAGCAGGTATTTAAAAAGATCATATTCTAATTACTCAACCAAAGCTGTTGACATAATGTTAATGATAGTAAAAATTACCCCCCCCCCCCCCCCCCCCTCCCCAATAAAGCTCCAAGACACCCTAATGCAAAGAGAAGAAGAGCTGGCAAGACTTCAAGAAGAGAACAACAAACTCAAAGAGTTTTTAAACTCATCATATGTGAAGTCTTTGGAGCAAAAAACTAAGGTAAGAAATCTCACAACACTGAATTATCACAGTTCAGGGTTGCCAGGTCTGCACAACAAAACCCGCCAAATTGCCCAAGCATGGCCAAAACTAGCACAATTGTGTTCCGGGAGATAAAAACTTGTTCTGGGGGTAAAAATCACTTCAACTCGCGGACTAAAAAGACAGCCCACGGCAGCAGTGTAAAAGTATCCCAGTTTCGTAGGAAAACCGCAGACCTGGCAACACTGTCACAGATGGATCAGTAAACTAAGGTGATATGTGTGATTTTTTTCCCATATTAAAATACTTTCTCCTAATCCAAATGAGACAAAGAAGGGTCATCTATAAAACTAATATATATCTATTAATTATAAATATATCTCTACATATTATATGTTTTCTTTGTGTCCTTAAGTGTCCTTAAGCTTTGGAAAGGCACTATCTAAATTAAAAATAAACCTCAAGCATTTAAAGCGACAAATGAAATAACAATGCATGTTTATAATATGCTTTGGTGTGGACTCTAATATAGTTATCATTATAGTTACCTTTATAGTTTTGGTTCTTGGTGTGAATGGCCCTTTACTGTCGCTCATGTCAGATCTTTCCTCAAAATACATCTACAATCAACTTCTCTCACATTCACTTTACTGCTTTCTCCCTTCTTCAAACTGCAGAAACTTATTTCTAACCACAAGGTTCCAGATGGGTCAAGACACCGGAAAAGAACACATGGTGATTTCCGGAACCTGAGCCAGTTGCTTCACAGCGGCGAGGGGAAGCGGACCTGCCGCAATCTCTCTTTGGAGTTTTGCTCTGCAGAAGAGCTGGCAGCCACCCCACCTCTAGACTCATGGATACTAGAGACTCTTGGTCTGCAAGACGAAAACACCGTCGACCCAGCCCGCACTTTCAACACCCCTTCTTTCAGCTGTCCACTTCCTACAGAAGATCATTACAGTACGGCAAATGTTGACATTGGCTTCAGCCCTAATGCAGAGACGCGCTGCGATTACAGCAGCATCGTAGACTCATCCAGCAACTGCAGTCTTGACACCTCCAGTGGCTACAGCACCTCCCAGAGCTTGGGTTCAGATTATTCAACTGTTGACCCCTCAGCTCTGTACACCATCACATCTACAGGGTCGCTAGTCAGCTCTCCACCAGCGATGACCACCGCTCAACACTTCACGCCACCACGAGCTGCATCCACTCCATATCGGCCCCAGGATATAAGCCCTGTTCCATACTTCAACACACCAGGCTGTGGTTCCTCCAGTCCACCAGAGGGCGATGGTCAACTTTTCTCCACACCTCGTATGTCACGTAGCAGGACAGATTTAGCATTTAGCATGTCACTAAGTCCACAAAACAGCGTGAAGACGCACAGTTTCCCTCAAGGACAAGCTTTCACACGCAGAGATGCACAAGGGGGGTGGAACTTCACCTGGGTGCCTAAACAATGTTCCTAGAGACATTTTTGAGGATTGTGGGAGAACAACAGACTTTTTAGCCATTTTTGAGGACTGATAACCCAATACACCCCATAAGTGCAACAACTCTTCAATTTTTAGAATTTACGGGTTTTATATATACATATATATTATCATTATATAGCTTTGTGATATTATGTCATTTATGAATTTGTATATAATGTTTTTATTCATTGTGATTGAAAGACTTTGTCTTTGATGTTAGATGCAGGATCATGACTGAATTCATTAAAATCACATTTTTTTTCCATAATTCATTTTTATGTTACTTTCAAATTGTACAAGAAAACATTAAGATTGTCACCACACACCTTGATGTTACAAAGCTAAGTAATACACAAACACAGCATATGTCACTAACTCTAAGACACCTGGATCAAAAACAGTTCGCATATGTCTTCCATTGAAAATACTAGCTCACCATAACAGAACAATTGTCTCTTTAATTGTGAACTGATGCATTGTAAGTATCAATGTTGTGAGTCCCAAATTTTCTCGCGCTACACTGTTAGCCCTAACCTGTCATTCCCACAGCTGTCCCGCTTCCCTTCCCTCCTTCCCCTATCACTTTCCCTCCCTCTGTTTCTCTCCGGTACGTCTTCTCCATTCTCCCGCCACTGTGAGACAAAAGAGAGGGCCGGCTGGTCTCGAGGGAGACTTCCTCCCCGACCCGCCCCGCAGGTCTGAGACCCCCATGGGGGTCCAACATGGGATACTTACACCCTTCCATCCCTCCCCTCTGCCCAGCCTCTCACTCTCTGCTTTGCCCTAAGGGAGCTGGGGACGGCAGGGAAAGTTTGGGCCTTGAGTTAGCCATGGAGAAGCCAGGGTGAGTGGTCTATCTCTAATGACACGGTTAAGCCCCCTGCAGATGGCCTCCAGATTGAGGGGTTGACAGGAAAGAGCACCTTGAGAGGTACAGGAGCCTGGAAAATAACGGTTACAGGTGAAAGAACAAGGAAAAGGAGATGATACACGGTTGGGGGTGACGGAAAGGGAATTTCTCAGGAAGTGTTAAACAATCAACAGGTTGTGGTTAAAAGAATAACAATGACATAATTCAGAGATTGTCAGTCTGCAATTCAATATTTTTTTTCAACTTTAGGTCTTATATATTTGGTCTTAGATTAAATTATAGCCTCCCATTCAACCCGAATGCTCAATTCTTTGAAGTTCAATGGAAAGTAAAGCACTGCAGGGATGATGTATTTTTGTAGGCCAAAACCCGCAAACGAGTAAACATTTCAGTACTTCTGTTTCCATCCTCTTGAAGTCAGTGGGTTTTTTGAATGGATTTTTGGTTAATGCCTGAAATAAGGCCTGTGGTGAACACAAGCTTAAGATATTTTCATGTTACTTGTCTTGGAAAAGGAGGTTGCTAACAAGTGGCAAATTGGGACTAGAGAAGTTAGGGACATTAAACATCATCAGCTGAAAAGGTGAAGTCATCTACTGAGCCATTTATGGGGACACTATACTGAGACATTGAACCGAGGTCCTGACTCACTGTGGTCGCTAAAAATCCCAGGATGTCCTTCGAAAAGAGTAGGGGTGTTACCCTGACATCCTGGCCAAATTTGCCCATTGGCCTCTGTCCATCATGGCCTCCTAATCATCCCCATACACTTGGCTTCATCACTCTGTCTCCTCTCCACCAATAAGCTGGTGTGTGGTGGGCGTTCTGGCGCAATATGGCTGCCGTCACATCATCCAGGTGGATGCTGCACATTGGTGGTGGTTGAGGAGAGACCCCCTTCCGTATGTAAAGTGCTTTGAGTACCCAGAAAAGCTCTATATATAAATGTAAGGAATTATTATTATTAATTATTACTCACTAGTCCACTTTTACAGCCTCATTGTGCTCTTGCAAACTCAAAATAGCTTTTTTACTTCTGCCTACTGTGTGTTTATTTGTGAAGATTATCATGACGAACAAAAAGTGTAAGAATCATACACTTTTATTGGTCACAGGGCTTATTTTATACAATAATCCAAAAGCCAATGGAAAAATCCTGTTGGGTTTTTGTTGAGGGAACCAGGGTGATGCTAACTTCTGAGTTGGGCTATAAAAATAAGTAATCACTGCAGTACTCAATACAATGGAAATGAAAAACACTACAAGCCAGCTGGTACTGATTGTCTAGGGTCTTGGTAACTTCACAGTTTATTTGCAAAGACGGGGTGGATAAAGGTGTGTTTGTAGTTTGAACAAATCATTCAAGCATTAGAGTTTGGATGGCCCGTTTTTGAATGTCATACAGTATCTAGTTGTGTGGCATCATTTCATTACAACACGATCAGCTCAACCAGGCAAAATAAAGCGTATATCATTATGAGTAAATTTAAAAGGGATTTTTAACAAATTCCTGAAGACAGCCTCTGGTTAACTATGTAGACACAAAAGTGTAACATTAACAACAGGTCTCCATAAAATTTGCACATAAATACAGAAGAACAGGCATTAAAATAAAACACACCAAGACTTGCCCAAACCCTATACCTGTATGAAAACTTCTGCACTTTTCTGAATAAAATAAAATACTATTTTATGATAACTATATTTGTTATATTTAGCTAACTTCTGGGAGCAATTCAAATACCCCCAAAAGATAGCGAGGTCAACCACACACGCTGACTATCGATAGTTATTCATTATCTGCAGGCTCCCGGCTGTTCCTTGCACCATTTCTGTTATAACAAGAACACCATTTACACTTCAGAGCCATAATACAAAAAGTACTCAATAATTCTACTTCAGATTATGCTGTCAAACTAATATGAGTTTCCCTGACAGAATAGAACTAAACTGTTCTACAACTCCTAGAATCACTCAGCTATTGTGAGGCAAACTAATTCATGCTTAAATGTTTGAGCATAAGCAAATAATAAATCATAACTGTACCTGTACAATGTTAAAGTAGATATAGGTGTTAGACATTAGAAGAATACTCAACAGAGATAAAGTTAATGTTTAAACAGGCCGTGTGTGCCTCTCTAATTAAGGAAGCCCTGTTATCTTGATCTCTAATAGGTCTGCAGTAATACATGATGTATAAGGTAGAGAGAGTATGCCGGAATGCCGCTCTGCCTGGTGCGATAGTTAATGTGTGTCTATGACTGTGCAGCTTGAGTAACTGTACACTGTAAACTATAGCTTCAGCTGTAAAATCACTTCAGATATTTCTGTGATTTTTCTCTCATTAAGGTCTCATTGGATACATTTCAGGATTTCCTCACACACACACAACAGAAGTGCTCAGATTTTTGTGTTCCTGCATGAGGGTTTAGGAGCTTGACAAAGTTTCGGCTATGTTTTTACTACATACTGAATACTGTGCAGCACACACTGTATATTGACTACTTTAGTTTAAGAAAAGTAAGTGAAACAGTAGACATCAAGTTAAGTGGGACACATTATTCCATGCAGTGTGCTCTGATTACTGCACATTTTGGCAAATATGTAAGCTATACTACACTTATAAACAGTTAAATATTAGATCATTGAGATTTATGAAAAATAAAATTATTGAGATCGTTGGGAATTGTAGGACTAGAGTGCAATAGTGCTCACCCTATTTTCAGCGGCACTGTTTTTTTTTTTTTTAAGTAATTTTTCCAATTATTTTTCCCATAGGGATTTAAAAAAATTTTTTGTTAAAGAATTATATAAGCCATGAACCTAGCCAATCAGCTACGAGGTGAATCACAACACTACAAATGTTGATTTGAAGCAATTTTTTTCTTTCTTTTTTTTTTTTTTTTTTTGAAAATCGGACAGAAAGACAAAACGTACAAGTTTGTGAACTTGAGGAAAAGAACTACAATCCCATGAAGCATTGCAAACAGTGTAATCAAATTAAAAATGTTGGAGAAATATAAAACTACTCATTTACAAAATGTGGATTATATACACAGATCAGGCATAACATTATGACCACTGACTTACTTACTTACGCCTATTACCCCTACTGGGGCATAGGCCGCCGACAAGGGTTCTCCAGGCATCCCGGTCATGGGCCAGTCTCTCCAGCTGTCCTCAAGTGCGGCCTGTACACTTGACATCGGCGTCCAGGTCTCGGTGCCAACTGTTTCGAGGTTGGCCACTGACAGGTGAAGTGAATAACACTGATTATCTCTTCATCACGGCACCTATTAGTGGGTGGGATATATTAGGCAGCAAGTGAACATTTTGTCCTCAAAGTTGATGTGTTAGGGTGTACTCACACTAGGCACGGTTGCCTTGAACCGAGCCCGAGCGCAATTGTCCCCCCTCCCCTCTCCCCCGTTGGCCTGCACTCACATTGTCCTTAACGTTCCAGTCCGGAGCACGCTTACGTCATATACGATGCAACTTTTTGAATGAAAGAAAACAGGAAGAAATGCACTTTCACTATACTGCCTAATTTAGGCTATTTATAATTTACGCCGCACAGTGATTTTCAATAGCACATATCAGAGGATTATTACAAAGGCAGCTTACGTTAATGGAGGAATTTGCAGCTTTACTCGCAAACTACAATTCCTGTTCATCAATAAGGTAAGATGAACCTTATAAACCCACATACACTCGAATTAATTACATTATTATTAAGTGTACTATCAAAGTAGTAATAAAGATGTCTGCCATCGTAATGATGACAGTAGCACACACAAAAGTTGTAGCTGTTCCGTGCTCTGGCACTCTGGAATGGAGCGATCACACTTGTCAAACGAACCGGGAACCTTTGGGGGTCAAACGCGCTCGGGCACGGTTCAGAGCGCCTAGTGTGAGTACACCCTTTAGAAGCAGGAAAAATGGGCAAGCGTAAGGATTTGAGCAAGTTTGACAAGGGCCAAATTGTGATGGCTAGACGACTGGGTCAGAGCATCTCCAAAACTGCAGCTCTTGTGGGGTGTTCCCGGTCTGCAGTGGTCAGTATCTATCAAAAGTGGTCCAAGGAAGGAACAGTGAACCGGCGACAGGGTCATGGGTGGCCAAGGCTCATTGATGCACGTGGGGAGCGAAGACTGTCCCGTGTGGTCCAATTCAACAGAAGAGTTCAAACTGTTTAAGAAGTTAATGCTGATTCTGGTAGAAAGGTGTCAGAATACACAGTGCATCACAGTTTGTTGCGTATGGGGCTGCATAGCCACAGACCAGTCAGGGTGCCCATGCTAACCCCTGTCCACCGCCGAAAGCGCAAATAGTGGGCAAGTGAGCGTCAGAACTGGACAACGGAGCAATGGAAGAAGTTGGCCTGGTCTGATGAATCACGTTTTCTTTTACATCACGTGGAGGGCCGGGTGCGAATGCGCCGCTTACTTGGGGAACGCATGGCACCAGGATGCAGGATGGGAATAAGGCAAGCTGGCGGAGGCAGTGTGATGCTTTGGACAATGTTCTGCTGGGAAGCTTTGGGTCCTGCAATCCATGTGGATGTTACTTTGACACGTACCACCTACCTAAGCATTGTTGCAGACCATATACACCCTTTCATGGAAACGGTATTCCCTGGTGTCTGTGGCCTCTTTCAGCAGGATAATGCACCCTGCAACAAAACAAAAATGGTTCAAGAATGGTCTGAGGAGCACAGCAATGAGTTTGAGGTGTTGATTTAGCCTCCAAATTCCCCAGATCTCAATCTCAGTGTGCTGAACACACAAATCCGATCGATGGAGGCCCCACCTCACAACGTAGAGTACTTAAAGGATCTGCTGCTAACATCTTGGTGCCAGATACCACAGCACACCTTCAGGGGTCTAGTGGAGTCCATGCCTCGACAGGTCAGGGCTGTTTTGGCAGCAAAAGAGGGACCAACACAAGGAAACATAACATTATGACCACAGGAAGGTTATGCCTGATTGGTGTACATAAAAACTATAAAGAGAGAGAGAGTAAAATATGCATGTATACATACATTTTAGTATTTTGAGAGATCGACTCGATTACATTATTTGCAGTGCTTCATGGGAGTGGTTGGAGCGAAAGAGCTAATAGAGTGGTGCAGGCATGACATCACTTTGTCAGCATCACACTGGTACCCTCAACAAAAACCTAATAGGGTTCTCCATGTAATAGGATTTTCCATGTTTTGGATTATTGCAATAAACAAGCTCTGTTGTCAACAAAAGTTTATGATACTTATATGTTTTGTCTGTCAAGATAATTTTCACAAATGAACACAACTTTTATGAATTTTGAAGCCTAAATGCCGTCGTCAGAAGTAAAAAGCTAAAGGTAGGCCATAAACAAACTACACCACAGCCCCACAACTTCAATGTCACTAAGCTTCCAACACCTCTTTCAGTTTTTATCTAAAAAACATTTTCCCAGAAAGTTTCAGTTAAAATAGTTTGTAAGAGCACAATTATAAGCATAACAAGGCGGTAAAGGTGGACTGAGCAAACCTGTTTGGCATGACGACGTTTAATGTCCCCGACAGCCTCTGTAGTCCCATTTAGCCACTTAAGCAACTGCCTTTTTCAAGATGTGTAACAGCTTTAAAAAATCATGAGTGGGGTAATGATGTATTTTATGTTGTAGAATAAAACATAAAACGTAAAACCTTATTTCAGACATTTAACCAAAATCCTATTCAAAAAACTCATTGACTAGAAAGGTGTTATTGAATTAGTGCTAGAAAGGTATTGACTGCAGCGGTAAATGACATCCAGCTCCACCTCTCTGGATGTCATGGGTTAAGTTGGACCTAGTCCAGCTCCATCTATGTGGATCTAAAGGGTAGAGGGATAGAGTTATGGGTAGGGTTAGGGTGTGGTTGGACCTTCTAGCTCCACCCATTACACCCAAATTACATCCAGAGAGGGGGAGCTGGACCCATGGCTCTGCAGTGAGCAGCCACTCATTTTGCTGCGTTGCTTTTTATGACACTCTCATTGGAGTAATTTTCTGTACAGCATCATTGGGTAATGTAGATTTTCACCAAAAATTCCTCTATTAAACATGATTATTTAAAAAATATTGTGAAATAATGCAGGCTGATGGCAACAGCAGAAACAAATTAACAACCTTGTAGCTCACAGTAGGGTTGTCTTTAAATATTTATAAGTCATCGATCAAAATCAGTTTCCCTGTGGAGAAAATAAAAGTGGTCCAGAACCCATCTGCTGCACTTTTTCAATTGTTTGATACATGGAAATGTATGTACATTTTACCTGTACATATTTAACATTTCACATTTCCATGCATTATTTAACATTTGACTGAACTTAGCATTTTATTCATTTGTATTGAAAGATGCATATTTTATATTTATGTTTTTATATGTTCTGCTCATTTCTAACATTTAAGTTTCTATCTTGTTTTGCCTTATATTGATAAAATGCTTAAATGCTATTAAAATACATACTATATATTTATATACATCAACAATACAGTAATATATGACATTCTGAGCATAAACATTTGAGTGTCCGGTTCAGAGCTCCACCTACTGGACACAGTTGCACACATACACAGCAAAACTACTTGTAAAACAATCTGAAACGAGGCAATCCTGATCAAGTAACTACTACAGAACAGCACTTAGATTAGGAGAGGCCAAGACGAGGAAGTGAGAAAGAAAGACAGCAAGATGGAGGTGTTTAGCTGACAACACAATACAGACAAGAGGTGTAGCTGTAATATAATGAAACGAACAGGGAAAGCGTGACAGAGAACAGTTAAACTATTGTGTGTGTTGGGGGGTGTATGTAGTGTTCCGCTCGGAGGATCGTGTTGCTGCTGTCGCGTGGCAAGTGAGTCTGGAATGTGAAGAGACCACATTACTTGAAACATCACGCTGCTGGAGAGCTTACTCAAATTAACACATATTCACAAATACAAATATTGCAATTGCATGAATAAATAAAATATTACAATTAAAAAAAAAAAAAAAAAAAGAACAAGAATGTGGCATTGTGCAACTGAGGCCTTCATCATTGTAGTCAATGATTGGCTGTTGCAGAAAGACATTTGCAGCCTTGATCATCAGTCCTTAACCATTCAGCTGTCAATCAAATCGTTCATCCTTAACTGCCACGGAGAGTCTATTGCACAATAGTGGCAGCTTATAATATCAACTATCAACCTTAAGCAAACACAGACTTACTACATATAGACAAAAACACAAATATGAAACGATAAACTCTCACTTGCACAAGCCCAGATGCACCTTTGACCCCGTGAAAGTCCCTTTACATCAATTTTAAGATATGCTAGTTTACTCAATCAATCTGCAAACAATGTCCAATAGTGGATTTACATTTACAAGCACAGAAATAGGCTTTTCTCCCTGAGCTGTTATGAACAAATGTCATTTCCGCCACATCTCAAATCACCTTTCGTTTTGTAGTTGAAATGACATTTTAAAAAATTTTTTTGGAATAATGACTGTTTTGCTAATGCTAATTTCTCTGTTAGCATTTCATGTGTCCAAAATACACAGAATTAAATATTTTCACACTTTTATACCTTCAAGTCTCATGCATGCTGAATGAAGAATTCACTGATTAAGATCTTTCGGGAAAAAAAAAAAAAGACTTTTATTGGTGCAAACTTGTTGGTCAAATTGGAAATTAGACTTTGCAGTAATGATTTTATAGAAAATATATGTTAATATATTTTACACAATATGGTTTGTCTTTATATCACTGTTTATTTGGATTATCTTTAAAAAAAAAAAAAAAAAAATCTATACATAAAAAAAAAAAAAAGTAGCAGAGATAAAAGACTGCATGGTAAAAAGTTTCCAAAACGTTTTTAATGTGATCTTTATATAACAAAAAAGTTATCTGTGACATACAGCGACTGTAGTTGAAGAAACACAGATACGTCTCACTGACATTCAGTGGTTTTATAAATCCTGGATGTTATCTTCTTCAGTGTACCGCTTATAGTTTAGATGAGTCACCGCCGTTCATTCAGCCATCAAATTTTACTGTACCTAAAGGACACGCTCATAAATCTGTACTGAGAGTCCCATGGGATAAATGTTAGAGAGATCATGATGGGACAAAGCTGTTGGTATTTGCGTAGGCACACACACACACACAATACTTCAATAAACATTTATAGGTTCTGATTGACAGAGAGGAAATGGAGGAAGCGGATGCAAACCAAGAGCCTCAGGAAAAAAAAAAAAGGCATTTTGAATAATCATTTTACTGAGCGACGATAAGACATGCATTGATCTAAGTATTTGTGTGTGTATGTTTTGTGACCCTTCCCAGACTAACCTGACCAATGCCCATACAAATATATATCTTATTGCACTTTTTGTTTGTTTTGTAAAAAATCACAAAAACAGAAAGTTGTAGGGTTTTGAAAAATGTAATACAAAGAAATGTTATGACATAAATTGAATAAGAAGTATTTAATATTCTGCACTATTTCAAGGTAATAATCAAATTAAGTCTTCTGAGTTAAGGATGATCTGTGCCTACTCAAAATTCGGTGTAAAGACACAATGCAGCATAAAAGCCAGTCTAATTTATGCCTGCTCTGACCCATCTAAGCTCCTTGTACAACAATATGCAGTGTAAATGCATATATGCCACCTATGAGCAGCATTTCATTTTTTATTTTTTCCTGAAAGTTGATATTAAGATAAATACAGAGATAAATTGGTGTTTTCTGAACTGGAGAAGTATAGTCTCAAGCACCCTGTATCATCCTTTCTGCTTATTATCACTTGTGTTTTACACAAACATCTGTGATTACACTGGAATGAGCAGATACAAGAGACCCTAATGTAAATATGACCTTTACATTCCTTAACTCACACCTGCTTAGGGTTGGCTACATACACCTGTCATATACAACACGTACTGTATGCATCCATATCTGCTCATCCTCATTTACGCAGCTTATCATCCTGATCCTTTTCAACCAATAAACCTCACTGAGTGTGTCATCCTCAGTAATGTCTAATGTTACACCTAGGTTCAGATGACTCCATAATTTACTGAGATCTTAATTACAAATATCAGCGTTACATATAAATGATTACTAATTGTATAGAACTGTTGTCTTTACAGTTTACGGTCAAGTTAGAGTGGGGTTCCTCTTATGTAAGATAGAAGTGAAGCTTCTTGATAAACATCTCCCTCTAGTGGAATTATATGTAATTGCTTCAAATTCATTGCATGTCAATGAAATAATAGAGACTGCAAAAATGATTAAGGAGTGTTAGAAAGAAGTTTTGTTTTCTTCAGTATGTGCACCTGTACTGTCTATATGCATTAGAAAAGAGAAATACACAGCATATGAGATCAGTTCACATTTTATTGCTGACCATGTAGGCCTACCACATAATACGTAACACAATAATACAATTCAATTCCTTTTCCTGACATTCCAGCTTAATGTAGGTTGTGGACAGTTTAATCTAAGCAGTCTTTAATTTTACGTATGTTTTAATCTTAGGTCGTTTCACTTTCGATTTTTTTTTTTTTTTTGGAGGGGGAGGGGAACTAAGAGATGAGGTGAAAATTTGCTGACGGGATGTGGCACCAGGTGGCAGCAGTTATCACTGCACCGTTCCACAACGGGACTAGAGAAAACTAAGGACATTTAGGCAGCAGGTAAGTAGTTTTATTTTTTAATTTTTTAAACGTACGTTTGGTTTGTGACGGGTATAATTTTGGGTAATGTTGAATCACTCGTGATTCCATAAAACAATACTTTCACTACGGTTGCCATTGCCAACTTCTGCCAGGATAACGTTATCCTTTTTTGCACAAATGCATTTTTTTGCCTGTTGACAAACAGCTTTGTATACATGATTTTTAACGTAAACATCATTACACACATCTGTTTAGCCTTTACATACACAAATTAACAGCTTGCAATGTAGTTTGCATTTCCAATAAAGATAGCAATAATACACCAGAAACGTAAAAAAGGTAAATAATAAAATTGTAATAAACAGTAAAGTGCAGTAATATCTAGCTAGCTACAGTCCTTATTTGATACGTCCTTCCCAATGTGAGGACTCTCATACAGCTCGCACCTTGTCCATGTTTCACATCCATCTCTTTGTCTGTGGCCTTGTAGCATGAAGAAGAATGTGGAAATCTGACAGTGTTTAGCCTGAACTACAGTCACTGGTGAAAGCCAAAGGTGACGATCAGAGTGGAGTCAACTTATCAGTCATAAAAAATTAAGCTCAGTCCAAAGAGCCATAACCTCTTTACATGTTCATACATGCAAGGAACATTTCAATAAAAAATACAAAAGCTTATTTCTTTAAAAACTGGGTATCTAAGAATAATGATGTGATTAAAATTGTGGTGTTTGCAGTTGTAGTTTTTGCAGTGTAAAGTTTGGGTCATCCTTCAGAGCAGACAACAGCTGCCTTCCTGAATCTCCAAGGTTGTTCATGTACAGATCCAGCTCTCTCAGGTGTGAGGGGTTCGATCTTAGAGCTGATGCCAGAACAGCACAACTTTCATCTGTGAGGCCACAATATTCCAAACTGCAAAGACAAACAAACAAATAAATAAAACCCTGAAGCTTTAGAATTGATTGTAGTTAATGAGGCACCCTATCAGAGAAGGTGCAGGCCAAAAATAATGATCTTACCGCAGTACCTCCAGATTACAGTCAGGCTTTTCCAGAGCAGTACAGAGCATTTTCACACCTAAGGTTCTCGGTTTATTTTGAGAAAGATCCAGCTCTCTCAGGTGTGATGGGTTCGATTTCAGTGTTGAAGCCAGAGCGTCAAAACCTTCCTCTGCAATGTTGCAATCTCTCAGTCTGTAAAGAAAAAAGAACAAAATCCTAATGATGTTGTGAAAAACTAAATGTACAGTGGGGTCCAATGTCTAGGATGACATTGAAAACCTAGATTGTTTTTTAATTTAAACCTCGAAATAATGTTTTAAGATTTTAAAAGAATTTAAAGTAACAAATAAGAACATTTGTGAAATTGTCCAAAAGGTCACATTGCCCTCGAATTGTCCTCAGTCATAATATAAATAAAAGCAACTGAATACATAGAAGTAATACTACAGGAAAAAAAAAGGAGATGAATGTTAAATATACCGACATCTATTCTGAAAACTCAGAAGATATTCTGACTGTTTGGTAATGTGATGATTAGTAGTTAAATCAGCATTTTCATCTCGCTTACCGCAGAACTTCCAATTTACAGTTTGGATTTTCCAATGCAGCAAAAAGTGGTTGCACACCCGAGTCACCCAGTTTATTCCACCCTAGATCCAGCTCTCTCAGGCTTAAAGGGTTTGATTTCAAAGCTTCGGCCAGAGCAGCGCAGCCCTCACTAGTGACGTCACAATTGTTTAATCTGTTGAGAGAATGACACACTCATTTCTGTCCCCACACAAAACTTATTTGACAAAAGTGGTGAGTGCTGATCTTGCCTGAGAATCTCGAGATTACAGTCAGAATTTTCCAGTTCAGCAGAGAGCTTCTTTACTCCAATGTTTCTGAGTTTATTCCCAGACAAGTCCAGTTCCTTCAGATGTGAGGGGTTTGATCTTAGGGCTGAAGCCAGAGCTACACAACCTTCATCTGTGATACCACAGTCTCTCAACCTGCAGAAACATAAAACGAAACAATGTCATATAATATTTACTGTGTCATTTATTACCTCTGTGACATACAGTAACCTTACCTCAGTATCTCCAGCTTACAATGAGGATTCTCTAGTCCATCAGCGAGGTATTTCATTCCCAAATCTCCCAGTTTATTCCCACACAGATTCAGCCCTCTTAGGTGAGAGGGGTTTGATTTCAGAAACAAAGCCAGAGAAGCACAGCCTTTATCTGTGATATCACAAAGTCTCATCCTACATAGAAAATGGAATCAGCTGTAGGTTAAAAGTCACACCATTTGTAAATTACAAAAAAAAAAAAAAAAAATCTAAATACACAGATCAGGCATAACATTATGACCACTGACAGGTGAAGTCAATAACACTGATTATCTTTTCATCACGGCACCTGTTAGTGGGTGGGCTATATTAGGCATCAAGTGAACATTTTGTCCTTAAAGTTGTTGTGTTAAGCCCAAAGTATAGTTCACTTTTTACGCATACACGAGGGTCAGCGTACAGTGTGCGTGATGCGAATTTCATCATCAGAATAGTACGTGTACCACTGGATTTTTGTAACCACAAGTAGGTTGCACATGCGCATTTAATTTTTTTGTTGTTTTGCATTTAATTTGTACTGAACAAACAACTCCGATCCATGGAGGCCCCACCTTGCTACTTAACTTAAAGGATCTGCTGCTAAAATCTTGGTGCCAGATACCACATTACACCTTCAGGGGTCTAGGTGGTCATAATGTTATGCCTGTGTAGTATGCCATTCCTTAGCTAAATGATAATTTAAAGTAATCTCACCCTAGTTTCTCTAGTTTACAGTGAGGATTCTGCAATTCAGAAGAAATAATCTTCAATCCAGAGTCACTACATTTATTTCCAGACAGATCCAGCTCTTTCAGTTGTGAAGGGTTTGATCTCAGAGCCAAAGCCAGAGAAGTGCAGCCCTTATCAGAAATACCACAAAACTCCAGTCTGAGTAAAAAAACAAAAACAAAAACCCCAGAGGTTTAAGACTTTAATGCCTGGTTCAGACTGCACTATTTTAGCCCAATTTTGCCACAATCTGCTTGACGTAGGGTGTCCGTGGGAATTTGTAAATGACAATGGGTGTCGGGACGCAAGATTCGATCTTTTCAGCTTGTGTGTCATAGTGGACGACAATTGATGCCGCGTCTGTGATGCTCACAACGTCACGACAAAGACTAGCATGTTTATTTATTTTTTCTGTCACATGTGTGACACTGGCTAATAGGAGCACAGAAGTGCCTTCCTACATGCTTTCAAACATGCTGAAACAGAAGAGAGATGATGGTATTGTACCTACTAGGTGAAATTTACAATGGAGGAAAGGTTTGTGGAGCTATGGCAACAATATCCCTGTCTTTATGATGTTTCCTTGAGGGACTACCGTGACAGAGTGAAAAAAGATAAATAAAACATGTTACCTCATCATGAATGACCAAAAAAAAAAAAAAAGTTAGTCTTTCTGTCGTGACATCATGAAGCATCGCAGTATGACACACTACATGAGTACCGACGCACATTGTCGTTTACGAATCCCAATGACCGCCTATGTCAGGGATCGGGAACCTTTTTTGACCAAGGAGCCAATTTTTCATATTTTGTTAATGAATTTTTCTAAAAGAGCCAAAGTAAAAATAACAATCTATTATTATAAAAATGCTTTTTTTCAATAATGTTTTAATAATAGTAACTTTTTTAGGTCCATATACAACTAAAATACACAAATATCATGCAACAAACAATAAATAAGTTTAAAATATAATTAATTGTGCTGGGCTTTCAGTATGAGGTTGATTTACCACCTAAGGGGCATAAATTCTCATCAGAGTCGTGTGAGAGAGTGAGTGAGTGTGTGAGTGAGTGAGGAACAATGCACACACAGTGCTTTCGTTGACTGTGTTTATGCGAATACTCACCAATACGGGCAAGGCCAAGGGTACTGTACTTTTCCGTGTTCCACTTGGAGCGCGTGCACAGAAAGATACTTTCAGAAGCAGATTCAGGTTCTCTTTCGTGGCTTTGAGTTTGTTTTTTAATATCAAGCATGTCCCGCTCTACACGGATTATCATGCAGATATAAATACGGCACATTTATAGGACATAAACGTCTATGCGGCAAAAGCTAAAGTAATCAGTGAAATGTTTCGAAATGCCTCTTGGCACAGCAGAGCACCAGTTTTAGTAAAATGATGTTTCAGTCCAGTCACTATTTTACATACTTTTAAATTTTCGCTGCTGTTCAAAAAAATCCTTCTTTTCGCCGTTACAGCTGCGCAGCAGCTTGAATCTGAGTGCAGCAGGAGCTCTATGTTACCATATAAACGTAAGTGGTTAGCCGTTGAATGCTGTTATGACACTCGCAAACAGCACTGAACACACACTTTGGCTGGTACAACTTGAAATATTATTATTATAAACTTTTCATCAACTTCGGTAGGCTCTATAACAAAGGAATTGGTGATCTCTAGTGATGTCAATTTTTTTATGGATCATTTGTTGGTAAAGGTGAGAGACCTGGCAAGCCACATGATTTTTGTCAAAGAGCCAGGTGTGACTCGGGAGCCATAGGTTCCTGACCGACCGCTGCCCTACGTCAAGCAGATTGTGCCAAAATCGGGCTAAAATCATGTAGTTTGAACTGGGCATAAGCCGCGATTAGGCCTTAGTTCATACCCTGAAAAAACATTACTGGTGTGCATCTTGAGACAAAACAATGGCACTGACACATTTTAAGATATGTGCAAGTTACTTTCAGTTAAAACAGCTCAAACATGCATTTTAGTCTGGGACTAACTAAAGCCTTGTCGGCAAAATCAGGGGCTAGTTTTCCAAATCATTTTTAAGATGATATAGGCACCTTAAAACAAGCATGAAATGCAAACTTTTTCATAAAATGTGTCCTGTGTATTTTGTCTCATTTCTAAATTTGTGTTTTAAAAATAAACTACATGTACTACTTCAGTATTTCATTTTATTTGTTATAAACAGATGAATAAACCAAATGTAATGGGAAATGTAGCTTTCCTGTAGCTCAGTGGTTAGAGCATGGCACTAGCAATGCCAAGGTTGTGGGTTTGATCCCAGGGATTGCACATACTCAGATACAAATGTATAGTATAATGCAATGTAAGTTGCTTTGGATAAAAGCGTCTGCCAAATGCATAAATGTAAATGTAAAATAAAGAAAAAAACAAAAAGATGAATTTACCCCAATCTCTCCAATTGACACTGATGATTTCCCAGTGCAGCACAGAGTAGCTTCAGTTCTGAATCATTTAAATTATTACTTCTAGCCAGGTTCAACTCTTTCAGACATGAAGTTTTTGAGGTGAGAACAGAAACTAAGGTGCTATAACCTTTCCTTGTCAGGTTATGCTCACAAAGCCTGCAAAGAAAAACATTTTTTTTTTTAATTTTTTTTTTTTTTTTTTTTCATTTCAGCATGTGTATATATAGACAGTGTTGGGTAGATTACTTCTGGAAGTACAATAATCTGTTTTAATTAAAATAATCAAAATACTTCTAGATTAATTTAAATAACTAAATGCCAGAATAATCTTATGCCATATTTAACACAAGACAAAAATACAATTCCATATATATATTCTCTTAATTACTACTGGCATGACATACTTTGCAGTTCTGGATGCTTCAAGCACTGGCTGTAGCCTTTGAAGACACTCATCTGGCAAGACGTGTGTCCCGATGTATTCATTTAAATCAAACACATCTAGTTTTTGCCCTGAGGTCAGTAATACAAAGACCATTGCTGACCACTGCGAGGCTGTCAGTGTGGTATTTATTCTTGACCCAGATTTTAGATAATGCTGGATTTCCTCCACTAGGGAATGATCATTCAGTTCATTCAGGCAGTGGAATAAATTGATTAATTTCTCAGTAGGAGGATTCTCTTTGATCTTCCCCTTTATGAACTTAACTATTTGCTCTTTGTTGTCAGAGCTGTCTTCCGTCTGTGTCAGTAGGCCTTGTAAGAGAGTCTGATTGGACTCCATTGACATGCCCAAAAGGAAACGAAGGAAAAGATCCAGATGTCCACTGGTACTCTGCAGAGCTTTCTTCACAGCTCTCTGATGGAGGTCAAATATTGAACTTTGTGCAGCACAAGGCAGAAATTTGAGTAGAAAACCTGGTTGGTCTAATTCATTTGTGTTTTGATTCATAAATGAGAGGTACACATATAAAGCTGCTAGATGTTCCTGAACACTCAGATGAACAAAAGAGTAGACTTTCCTCTGAAACAGCCCTGATTCTTCTCTGAAGATCTGAGTGCACAGTCCTGAGTACACAGCTGCTTCTTGCTCGTCAATGCCAAATTTTCTAAGATCTTCCTCATAGAAGATCAGATTATGTTTCTCCAGCTGCTGAAAAGCCAGTTTCCCCAGTTTGAGAATCATGTCCTCTGCTTTCATTTTCTTCTCATAGTCCTTCTCATGTTTGATGTTGGTCTGAAGGATCAGGAAGTGTGTGTACATTTGAGTGAGAGTCTTGGGAATCTCTCCACTCTCTGCTCCACACAACATCTTCTCTAGAACAGTGGCTGAGATCCAGCAGAACACTGGGATGTGGCACATGATGTAGAGGCTCCTCGAGGACTTCAGGTGTGAGATGATTTTATTGGCCAGACTCTGATCTCTGATTCTCTTCCTGAAGTATTCCTCCTTCTGTGGGTCATTGAAGCCTCGTACCTCTGTCACTCGATCAACACACTCAGAGGGGATGAGATCAGCTGCTGCTGGTCTGGAGGTGATCCAGATGAGAGCAGAGGGAAGCAGATTCCCCACAATAAGGTTCGTCAGCAGCACGTCCACTGAAGCTGATTCAGTCACATCACACAACTTCACGTTGTTCTGAAAATCCAGAGACAGACGACACTCATCCAAACCATCAAAGATGAAAATTATTTTACTTTCATTCAGAGAGATTTCCAGTTGTTTTATGCTTAAAATCTTTACAAGATCTATAAGACTGAATGTTTTGTCCTTTACCAAATTGAGCTCTCTGAAAGGAAGTGGAAATATGAGATGAACGTCCTGATTCGCTTTCCCTTCAGCCCAGTCCAGAATGAACTTCTGCACAGACAGAGTTTTTCCAATGCCAGCGACTCCTTTAGTCAGCACACTTCTGATGGGTTGGTTTTGTCCATATAAAGGTTTGAATATGTCATTCAGGTTGATTTGAGTATCTTCTGTTTTTCTTCTCCTAAATGCAGTTTCAATCCATCTGATATCATGTTCATTATTGATCTCTCCCCTTCCACCTTCCGTGATGTAGAGCTCAGTGTAGATCTCATTGAGAGGAATGGGGGCACTGTTTGTTGATTTCCCTTCATGCACACACTGAAAAATGCTCCTCAGATTTGATTGGAATGCATCTCGAATTTTATCAAGGGGTGAGGCATTACTGGAAATCCAAAATAAAACCTGTTATTCTTTAAATACATTTTAAACTATTACTCGCAGAGCAGACCATTTACTTCTTTTATTATGTATTATTTAATACAGAGATTTCTAATACTACATACAATAAATAGCAAGCTATACAAAAGACTGAAAAGTTATATAAAGGAGGGTTTAATCTCGCTGATCTTTTACCTGGATTCTTTTAAATCCATTGGTTTATTCATTGACAGATCACTCCTCGTGGACTCATGGCTGGGACATGGAGAAGATCTCCCCATCTGCACTGAGCTTCAGAGAAACAAAGACATTACAATTTGTGAGACAAGTGTGAGATATAAATGAAAAATTATAAGAAAATTATTTTTTTAAAACGTTATCTCTTTTTAAAATTGAAAAGTAGTAGAGAAAGAAGCTTAATTTTTTATTAATAACACTTTTACCTGGATTCTTTTAAATCCATCGGTTTATTCATTGACAGATCACTCCTTATGGACTCATGGCTGGGACATGGAGAAGATCTCCCCATCTGCACTGAACTTCATAGGAAAAGAGATATTACAACATTAATTCAATGGAGCTTCCTCTCATTCAGATTCAAATACAGACACAATAAAGTAGGTTCAATTGTGAGAGAAAGATTCAATATTAATAAAAGAAATGTGCAATTGCAATATAAAATTTAAATGTAATAATAATTTAAAAGCTAAAAAGTGAAGGAAGGAGGATTTAATTTTAGAACATAAAACTAAAAACCCAAATCTTTAAAACTAGCTAAAATGGGTTTTGGTCATGATCATTTACCTGGACTCAAGAAAAGTCTTTTTAACCTCGAGTTGATCCACTGAATGATTACTTTTAATGACCAAATATTAAAGGGTTCACCCAAAAAAGAAAAAAATGTCATCAATTACTCACCCTCATGTCATTCCAAACCTGTAAGACTTTCATTTTCAGAACACAAATGAAGATCTTTTTGATGAAATCTGAGAGATTTCTGTCGCCTTCGTTGACAGCTACGCAACTGACACTTTGACGCTTCATAAACTTCATAAAGGGATTGTAAAACTAATCCAAATAAATTGAGCAGTTTAGTCCAAATGTTCTGGAGAGACACAATCACTTTATACACTGAACAGTATTAATTTAGGCTTCAGAAAATTTGGACTAAACCTCTCAATTCATATGGATTAGTTTTTACGATGTCTTTATTAACTTTTTGAGGCGTCAAAAGTGGTAGTCGTCTATAGTAGTGGTAGCTGTCTATGGAGGGACAGAAATCTCAGATTTCATCAAAAAGATCTTAATTTGTGTTTCAAAGATGAACAAAAGTCTTACGGGTTTGGAACGACATGAGGGTGATTAATTGATTAATTTCTGGGTGAACTAACCCTTTAAAAAGGAACTACATTTAATAATCAGCAAGCTACAGCTGAGAATATGTCTGCGCATAACATTATCATTTTTGCATGTAAGTAAAGACTGAAAAGTTATATAAAGGAGGGTTTAATCTTGCTGATCTTTTACCTGGATTCTTTTAAATCCATTGGTTTATTCATTGACAGATCACTCCTCATGGACTCATGGCTGGGAGTTGGAGATGCTGATCTCCCCATCTGTACTGAGCTTCAGAGAAAAAGAGACATTACAACATTCACTCATTGGAGATTCAGATCCAAGTACGGCACAATTAAGTAGGAGCAATTGTGAGATAAAGAGTCAGTATTAATAAAATAAATGTGCAATTGTGAGATATAAAATAACAATTTAAAAATAAAAAGTGAAGAAATTTTCTTTAATTTTATTACATAAAACTGAATCATGCTCTTTTACCTGGGCTCAAGAAAAGTCTTTTTAACTTCGAGTTGATCCATTGAATGATTACTTCTAATGATTGGGTGTTGTTAAATCTGATCTCCCCTGCTAGATTGTGCTTCAGTAAAATAGAAATGGTGGAAACATTATATTAAGTTACCAGACATAAAGTAAGAAACAAATTTTACAGCCTCTATGATAGTTTAATAGTGTATTTAGTTGCCAACCTGTGTACAGTAGGCCAAGATTTTACTTTTACTTTTAGCCAGCAAATAAAGCATCAGTTACTTTACTTTACTTTTTTTTAATAAAATAACACTTACCAGTTGGCCTCAGTATTAGTGGAGCATTCGGTCACAACATTTTCAGAACTCATTCCAGCTATAATTACTCTGAAAATAAGCCAAACAATAGTCATATTAACAAGTGAACAACATGATAAAAATATGGCTAGAAAGTTACCTAATTCATTTGAAACACTATGAAACACCACATATTTAATTGCAAATAGGCTATAAATGCAATACAAAATACTGGACAGTAGTCACAGTGTAAACATTCCTATTGTGTTTTTGTTTTAACCAATCTATTTATCTCTCAAAACAACAGTTGTTTTCATCACAGTACAAGGCAAACATGTCACCAAACTACTTGTGTACTTCATGGTATTTACCTGATTTTTTCAGTCAGGTCAGCTGATCATGAGACTGCTTTCAAATTCCAAATTCACATCTAAAAGTAAAATAAAAAAACAAAAATCATTGTCTCATTTCAAATAAACAAAATTTAATGCATACCTACTTTATAGTGTTAACTAATTTAGTTTGGTTGAACCAACTCTTTTTGCTTTTGTAGATTTTTGAGGAAATTACAGATGCAAATTATATTTAAAAGAATCTGACAATTAAAAAGCTGATAAATGAACAATGTTTCATATCAAGCTAATAATAAAAAAAGAATTTAAATAAATAAAATAATTTAACAATATTATAACATTCACAAGTTTGTTTATACTCACTTTGGCATCTTTGTTAATGAGAGCATTATCTTTAGGAACAGAACTTCATTCTTTACCTTGATTTAGTGTAAAACAGATATATTCTCTAGCCCAGATGGCGACAACCCCGCAAATCAGTCAGATGTTTTCGGGCAATTTCTAACTTTCATTTCTGTTCACTCGTCTGACAGCTCTCAGAGCACTACACCCACCTTCATCCCTGAGATCATGAGAGTATGCAGGTAAACAACTGGCAGAAATACAAGACAGACCAGTTTCAGGTAGAAACACTGAAAGCCTGGAGTAGTTTGACTGGTCACGGATCGCTTTGATCGGAAGAGGGAAAATATCTGTGGCTCCGCTCCACTTATTCCAGGCCAGCTTTTGTTTGCTTTGCAACAGTTACTGAAACTACTAAAACACACAAAACAAACTACAAAACACATTAATGAATGCATAAAATTAAAAAATAACCACAGCCTACCTTTTCTAGACCTTCTTCCTGAGCACAATGTTTTCTTTCTCTCTTTATTTTTTTAACTTTCTGATTGCTATAGATACTTTTCATTCAAATATTAGCTCAGTGGGCGTACACTATTATACCTGCCAAATAAAAGGCAGTACAAACCATAGCAACATTAAAACAAACCAGAGTCCTTGAGAGAAAAATACAAAGTTAATGTTAGAAATTATGGTAAATCTTCTCTTTAATTCACATAATTAGAATTGCCAGAAAAACTTTCTTCAACATGTCTTGTTTATACACAAATATTTTAATGATAATAATAAAAAGACAACCTTTTTTTTTTTTTTTTTTTTTTTAGATAAATTGACAACAATTGGAATTAACTGCACAATTAATTACAATATAAAATAAGCACAAAACCTATTTTTAATGCATAAATAACTAAATGGTAAAGATCATTTAACCCCCAGGGAAATTTCATAGAGAACGTTCATGTTTACATATTTATAATGAGCATATCGCCATCTGCTGGAGAGAATCTGAAGCATTCAAAAAATAGTTCCATCACCACCACAATGTGTTGGACAGACTTTATCAAAAGAATCATCAAAACCAAGTTAAGCTCAAAATGAATGGATCTTCACGTACTTTGGAAAGTAAGTATCAGTCACTGGTTCAGCTTTACTGCAGCAACAAATCCACTTCATCAGTCACTTCTTAGCTGGACTCTTCAAATGAATCTTTTTAAAAAAAATAAATAAATAAAAGTATTTCTCTCAGATAAAAGTATATTTCTCCTGTATGTTGAATACATTATTCTCCTAGTGTTTAAAGCAACAATTTTCCCTTAGTTAATGAAAATTGTGTTAAAAAAAAAAAAAAAAAAATCTCAAACTTACTGTAATTTCTCCAGTTTATAGTGTGGATTGACCTTTATTGCAGTGAGCAGGTCAGTGCCCGTCTCTGTGAGTTTATTTTTAGTCAGATCCAGCTCTTTCATGTGTGAGGGATTTGATTTTAGAGCTGAAGTCAGAGCAGCACAACCTTCATCTGTTATATCACAACACTTTAACCTTCAGACAGAAAAATTACACAGTATTTACTCTCTCATTTCAGAACACACTACAATATATACACTTCACTTTTCCTTAGTAGGATTACCAATCCTAAATAATGATCTTACCATAATATCTCCAGGTTACAAAGAGGATTCCTGAGTCCATCAGAGAGAAATTGTACGCCTGCATCTCCCAGTTCATTTTCAGACAGATCCAGCTCTCTCAAGTGTGAGCAGGAACTGTACAGGAATCTCAGGTATCTCAGAGCAGAAGTTAGAGCTGCACAACCTTCATTTGACACAGTCTCAGTCTGCAGAAATAACAATGGGATATTCTTTAAAAGGTACATATCACACACAGTTTCGACCAATCTCATGTTAATCTTGAGTACCTATAAAGTAGTATATCATCCTTCATATCTCCGAAAAGTCTTTCGTTTTATCAGATTTATAAAAGAAATATATGCTGTACCGAGTCTTTCCGAAAACTGCCGAGCTCCTGGAGGCGTGCTGTGTGCAACCTAAAGAGTGACGAGCACACGCAGCTTTTGCGTAGCGAAGCTATCAATGGTCAGCTAAACAAATGTATTTAAACACACTCAATACACCATCGCATTATCCCTGGATAACTTTTGATTTATTATACGTTCGTGTTGTTTACATTATATGCACTTACGCGCCGACTACCAACAAAACAGACATTTGATGCAGTTTAACTCACCACTTGCAGTTTTCGAGTCATGACCGGGATCTTTTACCACTGTGACCACTCCATCTTTCAAACAATCTGTAAACCCAGCGTCGAACTGGGCCACTAAAAATGTGATTGCAACTTTCACGTCTTTATCCTTTTTTGATAGTTAATTTAAGGTGGTTTCTATGGATATTTAAATGACAAATGTAGAGAGCGTATCAATGTAATGCGTGAGCACAAATCTCTCAGCTCCACTAAACGCTGGGTTCTTTGGGAAGCAAGGTTATCTTTCCCTTACAACCAATAACACACTTCTTTGATGACATTGTTAATTTCATGGTCTAAAAACAAAGTGACAAATCTTTCTCGAGCAAGTCTTGTGCAGGCCTGCCGACAACTTCCGTAACCTGAACGAAGCACGTCGATGGGCGTGCTCTTGCTCTCTCGCTCTGGTTGATGTGTGTGTGCGCTCTTCCAGGAGAAATGCCCGTACAAGGAATTCCATCCTTTAATATAGAGCCATACTCGAAAAACCCCTCCGAAACATGTAGGAAGTCTGAAGGAGTGTATTTGGCACAGAAATACTCCATTATACGTCCAACTCATGTTTTGAAACTTTGGCCATGTTTAGCAAGAGAATGTAACTCTTTAACAGTGTAAATAAGTCAGAATGAAGGAAATAGCATTAGCCCCCCCCCCCCCCCCCCCCCACATCCACAAAAAACATCAGTAGGATAGATTTAAAATTATGTGATGTGTTCTATTTACACTTGGAAAAAGTTAATGTGCTGATATTCCTGGTAAACCATCAAAACTAAATGGATTTCTCTACATTATATGCTAATGTAATATTACTTTGTTAGCAGACAGTGATGACTCTTAGAACATCTACATTTATGACTAGCTTCTTAACTGGACTAATTACATATTTTGAATACCAACATCAGCACACCATTTAATTGTCTTTTTTTTTGTAGGTCTTGAAGAGCTTACTTCAGTGTCTCCAGTTTGCACTGAGGACTTTTTAGCGCATCAGAGAAAAGCTTCATGCCTTGATCTCCTAGGTTATTCTCAGATAGATCCAGCTCTCTCAGATGTGAGGGGTTTGAATTCAGGGCAAAAGCCAGAGCAGCACAACCTTCAACTAAAGAACAGTTCTTAATTCCAGGAATACAGCACAATATGCAAATATAAACTTCAAGGATGATTATAAAACTTCAGACAAACACTTGTGTGTAGATTGTGTTAGTAGTTCAGATAATATATGGAGGACAGCTGAAGTGTTAGCAATATTGTTTATAATAAGATATCATTCTATTAAAAAAATAAAGAGAGTTAAAATAAGTCTAAAAAAGTCTTAGTGTTTCCAGTTTGCAGTTAGGACTTCGCATTCCAGCACAAAGTAACTTCACACCTGAACTCTTCAGATGATTGAAGTTTAAGTTCAGTTCTCTCAAACATGAGAATTCTGAGCCGAGAGCTGAAGCCAGATCAGCACAGCAATTCTCAGAGAGACTACAACAGCCAAGCCTGAAAATAAAATAAGATCACATTTATGCATTCATATTTTTATGTACTCATCAGTTTATGCAAAAATGCTCTGAACCTGCAGCTTTTCAGTAAAATATCAATGCTTTAATGGCACCAGGAAATACAATTTAATGCTTTTATTAATGAGTTCTAGTCAAATGCACACATCTGTACAAACACATGTAAGCACAAAGGATCTAAATATGAGATTATACATTATTATTAAAATATACATTTTAAATATGATTTTAAAATGTCCAAACTTGTTTTAGACAAAGTATAGCAAGTCATTCTGCAGGGCATTACTTCATGTAAACATATACAACCCATGTACACGTAGACTGTCAATCACACATCCATGTGGTTTAGAAGCTCTATAAACACTTGACTTCACATATTCTTAGCACAAAATGCAGACTTACTTCATTATTATGTTCATAATGTGAAAGAACATTACTTACTGAACTGATCTGGATGCTTCAACCACAGGCAGTAGATTATGGAGAACTTGATCCTGTGTGATGTTTATTTGGTTGAACTCATCCCTGATTTATTTCTTTAAATCAAACACTTCCAGCTGCTCTGAAGTAAGCAACACAAAAACTAGAGCTGACCACTGTGACGGAGACAGAATGGCATCTCTTATCGTCCCTGAGCTCAGATACTCTTGGATTTCATTTTCCAGAGTATGATCACCTAGTTCATTCAGACAGTGAAACAGATTGATGGATTCATCTGGATAAAGATTTTCTCTAATTTTCTTCTTGACATACTGGATAATTTCCTCTGTATTGTGAGATGTTCCTCCTGTCTGTGTCAGTAGGCACTTAAAAGAGTTTGATTGGACTCTAACGAGAGACCCAGAAGGAAGCGAAGGAATAAGTCAAGATGGTCATTCTTACTTTGCAAAGCCACTTCTACAGCCCTCTCATAGATTGTGAAGCATGCTGGGGACTGAACATTGTATTTTAAGGCCTGGTATTCACTGAGAACATCTACATTTTTCAAACTGAATGAAAACAACACATACAGAGCAGCTAGATTTTCCTGAATGCTGAGGTGAACAAAGCAGTAGACTTTCCTCTGACACAGACCAAACTCCTCTCTGAAGATCTGAGTGCACAATCCAGAGTATACTGATGCTTCTGTCACATCAATGCCACACTCTCTCAGATCTTCTTCATAGAAGATCACATTGTGTTTCATAAGCTCTTGAAAAGCCAGTTTCCCCAGTTTGAGGATCATGTCTTCATCTGTCAATTTCTTCTCCACAGTTCTTCTCATGTTTGATGTTGGTCTGAAGGATCAGGAAGTGTGTGTACATTTGAGTGAGAGTCTTGGGAATCTCTCCACTCTCTGCTCCACACAACATCTTCTCTAGAACAGTGGCTGAGATCCAGCAGAACACTGGGATGTGGCACATGATGTAGAGGCTCATCGAGGACTTCAGGTGTGAGATGATTTTATTGGCCAGACTCTGATCTCTGATTCTCTTCCTGAAGTATTCCTCTTTTTGTGGGTCATTGAAGCCTCGTACCTCTGTCACTCGATCAACACACTCAGAGGGGATGAGATCAGCTGCTGCTGGTCTGGAGGTGATCCAGATGAGAGCAGAGGGAAGCAGATTCCCCACAATAAGGTTCGTCAGCAGCACGTCCACTGAAGCTGATTTAGTCACATCACACAACTTCACGTTGTTCTGAAAATCCAGAGACAGACGACACTCATCCAAACCATCAAAGATGAAAATGATTTTACCTTCATTTGGAGAGATTTCCAGTTGTTTTGTGCCCATGAAAAACTGTAGAAGATCTTTAAGATTGAATGTTTGGACCTTCAGCAAATTGAGCTCTCTGAAAGCAAGTGGAAATATGAGGTGGACGTCCTGATTTGCTTTCCCTTCAGCCCAGTCCAGAATGAACTTCTGCACAGAGACTGTTTTTCCAATGCCAGCGACTCCTTTAGTCAGCACAGTTCTGATGGGTTGGTTTTGTCCATGTAAGGGTTTGAAAATGTCATTGCAGTTGATAGGGGTGTCCTCCGTTGTAGCTTTCCTGGAAGCTTTTTCAACCCAGCTGATCTCATGTTCGTTATTGATCTCTCCACCTCCACCTTCTGTGATGTAAAGCTCAGTATAAATCTCACTGAGGAATGTTGGGGTTCCTTGCTTTTCTATTCCCTCATAGAAACACTGAAACTTTGTCTTCAGGTCTGATTTCAGTTTGTTGCATTTTGACAGTCAGAGCTTCAACATACATTAGAAAACACAATGTTAGCAAATTAGCAAGCACAGATTTATACACACCCAAATATGACTTGATTTGACTTTATGAAAGTAAATGTTATACAACTTATCAATATTTATTTGATTTTTTACAGTGGCTTCAATTTACTTATTTATACTGTATGTCTAAATACCTGCACTCTGTACTGTTGGGTTTCTCCTATCCAAACTCTGACCCCGTTTTCTCACATGTGACTGGAGCATTTTACAGACTTCAGCATGTTGACAGTCAATACTATGAGTAATTATAACACAGATAAAGCTTCAATATTCACGGTTTACATTCTATAAATGCCTCCAATGTTTTCCATCTTCATTTTTAAACATACCCGTGTTCAGAGGTGTCTCCATCCTTAAAGAACACTGGATGCTCTATTGACTGGTCACTGTTTATGGACACACTGCATATTTATTGATAAAGTCTTATCTTAAGAAAAGAACATTTCATGATAAAATCAGTTCTGAACAAAATATTCATTAATTTGTTTTTGTTAAAGTTCACTGAATGTTAAAAAACCAGACTCACCAGCTCCCAGCTGTGTGTAAAAGTGACCTCATCTGTCTATAAATTTACAGATTTTCTAAAGCATTTCTGTTGTACCCGTTATCTTTAAAGCATGTGCCATGTTTGCTTGACCAGCACCTTTTTAGGGACCCACAGCTTTTGATGATTTTTATTATGAAAACTATTCAATTACTTGATTATGATAAATATATTTAATAACTTCACTGTAATGCACTGTACTGTCGCCAAATTCAGCTCACACAGCACTGCTGTCCTGATAGTTATACTACAACACTTATTTTGATAAAATGTATTTTTGCATAGTTTTTATGATTTTTTTTATAATGAAAAATATTCAATAACTTATGGTTATTGAAGTTATTTGATTATATTTCACTATAATAGTGAAATATGATAAAATGTAATAAATATTATACAAAAAGACAGTTTTCCAAAATAAGTGTTGTAGTATAACTATCAGGACAGCAGTGATGTGTGAACAAATTTTTGGTGACACTACAGTGTGTAACATTGAAGTTATTGACTGTTTTTTAGTAACGCTTTTCGGGTTTTGCACTTTGCAGATGGTCCCTTCGAATCTGTCTCTCAGACGTCTTCGCATAGAGATCAATGTATTTTGTCCACTGCGGAGGAAAGCTGGTTTTGAGGAAAATTAGGTTGTAGCTGCTTATCTACATTACTACGATTGAAAAGAGATGTTATTTGTGTACCAGCAGCATTTAACTCACGAGTTATTGATCCGGGAAATTCGAATCTGTGAATATGCGGCCAAGTTTACTTAAGTTGAAAACTTTCACTATCCCAAGTCTGAAGAAATGCACCTGTGCACTCGATTTCAGGTATAGCCTAAGTTACGTAATCAGGCTTCACCGGTTCACCAGCCCTATCCCTAACCTTTAATCTCAATAAAAGACGTCTTTCTGAAAAGTGCACACCTTCTTTGTGACACACCACAAAGTTAAAGTTTAAATATAATCTGCCTAATATGAGGTTTGATAAGTTGAGAAGGACATAAAGAATCTGAAAGTAAAATAATAGGTAAATAATAGGTAAAATAATTGTACTCCAGTATATTTTCAAAAAATATATTTTAGAAAAATATACTTAAAATGTACGTTTTGTGTAATTTTTTTAAAGTGTATTTATTTGATCATTACTTTAAAATACTTTTTAGGTATATTTTAAACTGTATGCTCAAAATTGTAATTGTAACAATTCACTGAAAGTATATTTAAAAAGTACATTATTTAATATCCTGAAGTTGTAGTGTATTTAATGTTAAATTTGAGTATAATGTTTAAGTTTACTTATTCATGCTTGGAATTCCTTTCATTACTTGTGCATATTTCTTTCAGAAAGTGTTAAAATGTATGACTGATGTGTTAAAAGCCCATTTTTAAATATATGCAGTGTAGCCTACAATTTTCAAATATGTGTAAATATGTTTAATAAGTTTACACTGGCAGAAAAGAATCATACGTTACAATCGTACACACAAATCTATATTAAACACACCAGCCGTACATGGAGTTGGGTGGTTTATTGGAATTCAAACGTCTCTTCAACTTGGTCTGTGACCAATCAGATTTTGTTGTTTACTGCCTTCAGCCAATCAGAGCTGCTGACATCATGGTACTCGTCTGAATCCCCCTCGCTCACTCACAGGAGGAGGCTTGCAGGTTAAGTACAATGTCGCAATATGCTTTATTTGTTTAATAAAACACTGAAAGCGCAATACATCGCTCAATCTTGGGAATCCGGACCAGTTCAATCCAGTGACATCACAGCCTGACCTTGATGGCGACGGCAACCGGCTAAGAATAAAATGGTCTACGCGATCCCGGAAAGAATCTGAGAAAAAGTCCTGCTATTTGGAAGTAAGTTGCATAATCTACCAGTTATTTCCGATCACTAAATTATTTTTCTCAATCTCACAAATGAAAAACTGTCAATGCTTAGTTTTGCTTGAACAAACGGAGAACGAGGTTTCGGCTTGATATCTCCTTTTTGAGTTTTTGCGTGGTGATTTATTGCACATGTATGCAGCACCAAAACGGCCTGTTCATATGATTGGTCAAATCGCCCTGTATTTTGTACATCCGAAATTAATTCATAAAGAGTCGTATACTGAAAAACCGTTAAAACCGTTTTGCTGAAACCATGTGAAGTTAAATAAAAACCACTGGACTTGTTAATGAAATATGTCTCTTCATTAGGGATTTTGTTACATTTTATTTATTTTAATGGCCTTAAAAACAAATGCATTCAACATTAGGAAAATGTCTCCTAAGTAATTCATTAAACTGTAGTTAAATGTTAGCATGATTATAATACTGTATTGTGTGAGATTATGTAATTCAAAGTACAGTAGTCAACATTTGAAGTAGATCGAAAAAGTTCATCAAAGTTGTCTTAAGAAGAAGGTTTTAGGACAACTTTGATGAAAGGTTTTGATCCACCTCAAATGTTGACTACTATAGTACAAAGTATGAGTATTGTTATTGACTACAAAGGGTGTAATTTTTAGTATTTGGAATAAGCCAATGAGCATACAGTGTACTATTACCTGTGAAATAATCTATTCATAGTATATTGCTTGTGTGTTCAGAAGACACTTGTAATTAATTTGTAATGTACTTATAACACAAATAAAGTGTACTTATAACACAAATAAAGTATTTATAACACAAAGTATATTTATAACACAAATAAAATATACTTATAACACAAATAAAGTATACTTATAACACACATTAAGTACAATTTAATATCACTTTTCAAGCATGTAATTAGTCCCTACACAGGCATATACTTAAAGTGTACTAAGTATACTTGAAGTTGTTCCAATTTAGCACACAAAAGTACACTAAATATACTTAAAGTTATGCTTTAATACAACTTACACAATACATTACAACTAAAATATACTTAGTACAAAACAAGTGCTTCAAAATAGCACACTTCAAGTTAAATAATCATTAGCACACTTGAAGTATATTGATAATTAGTCTGGCTGCAAGTATACTTAGCATACTTTTTTTTCACCAGGGAACAGCGGCAAGGAACCCAAACTCCATCAGGTGACAAAAAAATGGAGGAAAAAAAAAAAAAACCTTGGGAGAAAGCAGGCTCAGTCTATTTCATAAAGACATCCTCTGTTTCCTGCCACAATCTCCTCGATGTTCTCCAGCAGTTCTGTGACTTGAGATCCATCACCCCAGTGCTTATTGTTGAGAACATGATACATGTTCCCACATTTGTCTATTATCCATTGAAGAGCTTCTCCTTCACTCTCAATGAACAGTTCAATGCTTGTGTCTCTCAACCAGTCATGTTCAACAATCATGTGATCACAGATTTTGAGACCATGACAGGGAGCATGTTCCTCCACAGCCCTTCTGTACACTTCAGTGAAAGAAACGTCCACTCGCATGACATTTATAATTTTCTTGGGCTTGTATGTATGCAGTTTAAGCACTTTAATTGTAATTGTTCTATATGTACAGATCTGATCAGGTAATGAAAGATATATAAACTTATTAAATGAAGGAAACTGTTATTATAATCAGAATGAGAAAAGAAAAGAATCATGCAATAAAGTTTAGACAGTGTTAGACTGCACATGTATCTTAATCTGAGTGTGTCTTAATGTATCTTAATCTGAGTCAGGTTCTCCATCAAACTCAGGAATAGAACCAAGAGACTCGATTCCAGAGCTCCTTTTTGAACTTGGCATTAAACTCTGGGACACATATGCTGAACTGAACCCTGAGGAAGGACTGCATCCTTCAGCAACTGGAAGTCAAGAAATAAATACATCAGAGAAACGTTTAAATATTGCAAAAAAATGCACAAAAAAAAAATAAATAAAAAAAAAATAAAAATAAAGAACAACTTACGATTTAGTGGATTATCCATGCTATGTGCTCTTTTAATGGGTACAGCAGCTGTTCTTTCAACTCTCTCTAAAGTCTCTTCATCTAGTTTATAAAGACATCCTCTGTTTCCTGCCACCATCTCCTCGATCTTCTCCAGCAGTTCTGTGACCTGAGATCCATCACCCCAGTTCTTATTGTTGAGAACATGATATCTGCCTCCACATTTCTCAATGAGCCACTGCAGAGCATCACCTTCACTTGCTATGAATAACTCTATGGGAGTGTCTCCTAGTTCATCTCCAACAGCAAACACAACCAGCATGTGATTCCAGATATTTTCACCGAGAGTCTCCATGATTTTCTCTAGTGCGCTTTTCTCTTCCTCTGCAAAGGAAGACTCAACACTCCAGACTAAAATGAAAGCATGTATTCCTGAGGACTCTTCTGTTACACTTCTCAATATGTTGAGTTTAGCATCCTCAAGTATTTTTCCAATAAGGTAATCTTTCTCAAAACCTGGTGTGTAAACCACAGTGAGATTCCTTCCAGACACTTCCCCATTTTCTTTTAAATTCTCTTCTATTCTTCTGTCAAATGCTTTTCTTCCCAAAATTGTGTTCCCAGTTGAACTCTTGTCAGAATAGTGTGGTCCAAGTAACACCAACCTCATTTCAAAAAGTTCAGCAACTCCTTTAAAAAGACAGAGCACAGACCATAAATATTTTCCATTACTTCACCAAAAAAACTGTTTCCATTGTTTACTCACCTGATGTTGAATGTCTCAATTCATTTCTTTTTTGCACTTCAACTTGCATCTGTTTTGCTCTTTCCTCTACTTCCATCCTTCTGTTTTTCACCTCTTGTAAATTCCTATGATCTATCACAAAACAGCTTCCTTTGTTTCCTGCGAGCATCTTATCAATCTTTTCAAGCAGCTCAGTCACTTGATTGCCATCATTTGTGTTCTTGTTGTTGAAGACATGATACCGGTTCCCACATTTGTCTATTATCCACTGAAGAGTTTCTCCTTCACTCTCAATGAACAGCTCAATGCTTGTGTCTCTCAACCAGTCGCCAAAGGTAAAGAGAACAATGATATGATCCCAGACATCTGCACCAAGATAAGCCACATGTTGCTCTACTGCCCTTCTGTACACTTTATTGAAAGAAACATCCACTCGTATGACCAGCAAAAAGACGTGAGGTCCTGGAGGACAGAGAGATGGACTCAACACAACCTCATCTTTATAGAATCTGGGGGTGTATTTTGAGAGGTAATTTCTTCTTCGCCCTGGAGTATCAACCACAGTGATGCGTCTCCCAGCAACATCTCCTCCTCGTACTTCAGATGTAAGTGATCTTTTTAAATCAAATGCAGGTTTGCCCAGGATGGTGTTTCCTGCTGAACTCTTCCCAGATCCATTATAACCCAGCAGCACCATCCTCAGCTCTGAGAGTGGATGTTCATCTCCTGCTGGCAGACATAAATATTTTATTATGGTAGGTCAGCATTCTGTTACTCTTTGTGCTGTTTTTATGACCTCCAGTAAAGGAGTCTCTGTCGAGAAGGAACATCATTGTGTCATAAATAGAGTAGGCTATAAAAAAAAATAAATAAAGAGGTTAAAGTCCCTTGAAGTCAAGTCAGTCCACTACTGTAGATGGCCATCTTGGTAATGTTTTCAGGCAGCCTAATGAAATATTATTGTTCAAGCAGATATTAGCGTTACTTAAATAGTAAATTGAACAATAATATTTCAAATGAGGAAATAACTATGAGAACAATGATAAAATATATAGTTTGAAGTCTGAGTGTTCTAGAGTGAGCTCTATCAGTGTGACTTTCATTCTTAGAGAGCCATTTTGAGTGTTACAGTTACATTTGTTCATTCATTATAAGGGGCCAAGCGCTTTCCCCCCTTAAACTGTCTCTGGTTAAACGCAATAGCAATATACATAGTTATAAAAATCTCACCACTTGTTCTTGTCTTGTCTTTTAGATGCTGATTTTTTATCCTTCTTTCCTCTGCTCTCTTTTCCTGTTCTCTCATCTTCTCCTCCACATGATGCAAAATCTCTCTGTCTATTTCATAATGGCCGCCTCTGTTTTCTTCCACCAGCTCCTGTATTTTCTTAAGCAGTTCTGTGACCTGAGATCCATCACCCCAATTTTTAATATTGAGAACATGATATCTGTTTCCACATTTCTCAATGAGCCACTGGAGGGTTTCATTCTCAAACACTTGTGTTGTTATATCTCCAGAATGATCTGTAGAGGTGAACAACACTATTGTGTGCCTCCATACTTCATCCCCAAAACATCTAACATTATCACACAGAATGTCTTTTTCATTTTGTTTAAACGGTGTGTCCACATTTAAGACCAGAAGCTGGACATGAGGTCCTGGAGGACATTTAATCACACTCAGGACAATTTCCTGTTTGCACAGTTCAGGATTTTCTTCAAAGGGTAAATTTCCCCACCAGCCTGGAGTATCAACCACAGTGATCTTCGTGCCAGCTATTTCACTGCGTATCTTCATACAGTGCAAAGTCTTCTTCAAGTCAAACTCCTTCTTGCCCAGGATAGTATTTCCTGCCGAACTTTTCTCAGCATTTTTCGGACCAAAAAGGACAATCCTCAGCTCTGTTAAGAAAGAATCAGGGCAGAGGTATGTGAGCATGTACTATAAAAAGTCTAGATAAAACATCAAGCTGTTTATGTTAATATTACATTACTAGTAGGGTTGGACAATTAATAAAAAAAATACCATTTCAGTAATGTCTGCAGCGATTAACTAATCACGAAAAGTGTTGATTATAACATTCTATTTCGGTCTACTCACATTGCTTCAATGGTTTCTATTTACAAAGTGTTTTTTGCAGCCGTATTGAACATTGTAGCCAATCATAAACATGTCTGTTGAACATATGAATGCAATGGATAACCACAGACTTTTAAGTCACAGGCGCCAAACAAATCCACACAATACCAAGACAATGTGATAAAGGGAGCATTCTCTGTAGCTTTCTGTATATAATTTTGAATAAAGTTTGAATAATAGTTTTGTTTTTCTTGTTAAGTTGATTCGTCACTGTCTTGATGTGCTGAGACATAAAACAGCAATAATCTAAACAGTTCTCTGCTTATTTTGGATGTGTACCCTATAGCTAAAAAAATAAAAAAAAAGCATTTAAACATAATCAAGAGCAATAATCGATTATAAGCGGACAGCCATAATTTCTAGAATAAAATTTGATTAACCAAAATGACTAAAACAGATCAAAGTGTGCAATAATCAATATTTATCACACTCACCCGAGGAACTACGTGAACTGCTTGGATTCATGACGACACTTCTCAGGTTCCAAATTTCTTTGTAAACAGGTAAATATTAGCTCCAGTCCTTTAAAATAATGCATCAACTGCAGTTATATGCAGTTAATACAACAAGCATTGTCAGAGACACGGCTGCGTTGCACAGTACAGCTTGTTTACAGAGAACAGCAGAACTTTGGACCCTAATTTCAACTGTTTTATTGAGCCATATATTTTACACAACGGACAAAGAACAGTCAGGTGGGTTGATTCCAAAAGAATATATCCATAACAAAGGTATCAATATGCAAAATACAACATGTAATCACCAACTGGTAATAATAATAATTTAAAAAAATTATTATTATTATTTTTTTTTTAAATAAAATGATAATAACAAACAGTTTGCAATATCAAGCAGCATGATGGTGAGTTTTTGTAGAGCTAAAATAAATGGAAGCGGATAAGACCGGAAATCTCAACACAATCAAGTTAGAATGGCTGCACTCGCTCTTACAGTAAAAATAAGGTGAACAGCTCCACAATGAGCCACAATCACATTATAATAAAATGAATGAATGAATTGTATATATGGTAAAAGTGCACAAAAAAAGTCCAAAAATGTTCTCAACATTTAAATTTGTGCTTTAAAATCATAATTTAAAGCCCAAGCTGAAAAGTGTATGTACACAGAATATTTTAATCCACTCATTTTGAGATTAATAGCCACTAAAGATGAACTGCTCAGATGACTCTCAAATCAGTAATTAGTGCTTGTCTTCATGAAACATGTCACCTTCTGCTGGTACATGAATTACCATTGTGTCTTCTGAACAATCAGTCTTCAGATTCAGATGTTTTAATGGTTTCCATGTGACTTCAGTAGGGGTATCAAAACATCCCTTGGGTATCCCCCGGTTTCACAGATAAGGCTTAAGCTAGTCCTGGACTAAAAAGCTTGTTTGAACTGTTTTAAAGAACATGCAGTGACATTGTCAGGTTTGCGGCTTTGCTTCTACTGCTTTCAGCTCCACCCTGCTTCATACAGTGACGTGAATAAATCTTTAATACATTAGCTCATGAACATGATTTCTAATCGGATTGCTTCGGCTGTGGGGATAAAGACAACAACTTCCATGATTCCACACTCACAGCGTCATCAAACTATGCTTTTGTTTTGAATAAGTGACCTCTAGCAGCAAAAATGACATATTGTGTCTTTAAAAGAGGTGGGGGATCTTCGTATGTAAGGATGTGCTCAGTGTTGCCAAGTCCGTGGCTGATTTTGTCTCCTGCGGGTTAAAAGGTTTGAAGTACGCCTATATTTGACTTAATGCTTGTATTAAAATATTTTATGGGAGTGGTATATTTTGAGTTTTGATATTTGGGATATTGTCATTGGGCTACTTTTGGGATATTTTTGATTGGCCACTGGGCTATGTTAAAAATTTAATTTTTAAATTGTTCAGCTTCTGCTACAAAATTTATTGAACATAATGGTATATGGATTCTAAAAAAGGATGAATTGCTTGCATAACTTTAGTAAATTCAGGAAAGACACAAATTCCAAAAACAGTCTGTTAGAGCTCTCCTAGTTCCTCCCTGCTGAACATGTTTGATTAACACTTTGAACAAATGCTATACATTACCGGCTTTTACACATGTGAAACTATTAAACTTCACATAATGTATTGTTCTTTTTAAAGAAAAATCCCATAACAACCCTTAACATATACAGGCTACATTTGTTAATAAATATATGTTAGTGACTGAGGTGTTAGATGTTTCATTGTCTGGTCAAGGATTGATTTATAATTATATATAGTTACTGTCATTTACAAGTAAGTAGTGGATTGGACACCTACGAGATCAGAGGTGGATATCACGGGATTCACACTCATGCGCTGTGTTGCTGATAAACTGGATGTAATTTAATATGATAAACTGGATGTAATTTAATATATGAAAATAAATATGATGAACAAGACACCCAAAGTACTTGTTATTTATTTCCATTCAAAAGACATGTTTATCAATTATTTTTACTTTAATATAATTTTTTTAAATATAATTTTTTTATAAATGACAACAATCACATGACTGTTTAAGCCCCGCCCCTCACTTCCGGATCTATGGCTGCAGTTCTGCAGCAGGATACTATTGTGCAATATTTAGGCAATCATTTAACAGAGAGACTGCCCCCATAGAGAAATTTCATAGAGAACACTCATCTTTATATTTATAATGAGCATGTCGCCATCTGCTGGAGAGAATCTGAAACATTCAGAAAATAGTTCCATCACCACCACAATGTGTTGGACACACTTTAAATCAAAAGAACCAACAAAACCAAGGTAATTTCAACTCAAAACTAACAGATCATGTACACTGAACAGTAAATTGTGAAAGTCACTGGTTCAGCTTTACTGCAGCAACAAATCCACTGAACTGCCCATTGGCCAATTCTTAGCTGGACTCATCAAATGCATCTTTTTTTTTAAAAAAAGCAAACAATTAATTACATTTATTTCAGTTAAAAGTATATTTCTTCTGTATGTTGAAAATATTAATTTCCTAGCGTTAAAAGCAACATTTGTCCACTGGTTAATGAAAACTGAGTTAAAAAAAAAAAATTCTCCAGTTTATAGTGTGGATTGAACTTTATTACAGTGAGCAGGACAGTGCCCGTCTCTGTGAGTTTATTTTTAGTCAGATCCAGCTCTTTCATGTGTGAGGGATTTGATTTTAGAGATGAAGCCAGAGCAGCACAACCTTCATCTGTTATATCACACTTCCTCAGCGTTCAGACAGAAAAATTACACAGTATATTTACCATCTCATTTCAGAACACACAGTTACACTAAATAGCCTACACTTTATTATATACCTTTTCCTTAGGATCACCAATCCTAAATGATCTTACCATAATATCTCCAACATACAAAGATGACTCCTGAGTCCATCAGAGAGAAATTGTACCCCTGCATCTCCCAATTCATTCTCAGACAGATCCAGCTCTCTCAGGTGTGAGGGGTTTGAATTCAGAGCAGATATCAGAGCTTCACAACCTTCATCTGACAATTTACACAATCTCAGCCTGCGGAAAAAACAATGGGGAATTCTTCACATTCTGTTACACACCCACAAAAAACATCAGTAGAATAGATTTAGAATTATGTGATGATCTACTTACACTTTGAAAGAAATAGACAAAAATAGATAATTTTAATGTGCTGATTTGCCTGGTAAAGCATCAATACGAATTAGATTCCTCTACATCAGGGGTCGGGAATCAAGTTTGGCATCGGGACAAAAAAAAAAAAAAAAAAAAAAAAAAAAATTCGCCACTAGATGGAGGGCCAGAACATGTATAGTCAAAGGAAATTAATTGATGAAAAATGCAACTAGAATTGCCTGTGACAGAATGTTACAGTGATGTTTTGTAACTGTTAGTGAGCTGTTACTCTGTGTTAAATCCTGTAGTAGAACAGTCATTAACAAAAAGCCGTATTTGTGTGGCGGTGTCCGGGTTTTACACCGGATAAATTAATTAAACCAGAGTAGTGACCTGGCAATTATCTTCATTCACCAACTTGCAACATAGACCGCCTTACTAAAACACGCATATGTGGGAGATGCGGAATGGATAAAAATAACTCAAAAAATAAAAGAGGACTTGAATAAGCCCATTAATGGCATGTTTGAGTCATGCTCTTAACGAACTATTTTTTATTTCCTCTTTCCATATTGTGAATAATAAATGTGTATCATTTAAGTTCGCTTGTTACACAATATATCCTAACTTACTGTAGCTAATAATTATTTGACGTAGCCTACTTTTACTCAGAATTATTCCTTGGTATCCTCACGTACTAAACTGCATTTTTTTTTTTTTTTTTTTAATTGTTTGCGTTCTGTACGCTATTATGTTGTGTGCAGACTGATGTTAACATTGAGGCTAGCTGGTGAGAGAAAATGGCAGTTTCAAAGAGTCTAAAGAGGAAAGCTGACAGCCAAAATAGGGCATACAAAGAAGAATGGAAAGACAACTATGCGTTCATCCTACCTAGTTTTGTAAATGCAAAGCCGGTGTGTCAAGTGGTGGTCGGAGCGGTACTGTCACAGCGGCAGGGTGACCCACAGCGACTCCATCCATGTGCCTTCTACTCCAAGAAGTTATCCCCGGTGGAGCAAAACTATGATATAGGTAACAGAGAACTTCTTGCCATCAAGTTAGCTTTGGAGGAATGGAGACACAGGTCATCACGGATCATTGTAACCTGGAGTATCTCCGTGATGCCAAACATTTGAACCCACGTCAAGCCCGCTGGGCCCTCTTCTTCACAAGATTCAACTTCACGGTAACCTACCGTCCTGGGAACAAGAACTGCGAAGCCGATGCTCTCTCCCGGCTGTATCAACCTGATCCAGAGAATCCCGACCCCGAGCCTATCCTCCCTCCAGCCATGATCGTCAGTCCCATTCTTCAAGCATTGATGCCCTACTTAATCATCCACCAACCCTCAAAACATCTACAAGAACAGGACAAAGTCCATGAATGTGGCTACTTTTTTTACTCTTTCACCTCTTTTCAGGCTAGCAAGCTCATCAGGAATCTTTTCTTGTGAGGGTCTAATAATCTCCAATCTCTAGTTCTTCTATTGAGAGGTGAGATTGTTCAGGTTGACCTTTGAAAATCTCCATTTCTCTTTCCAGAGAACTTCTTTGTTGTCCATTCACATCAGAATGAGCAAAAGTAAGTCTCAGTTGTGTCCTCTTCTGACAGATTCTTAAATCTCAAAAAAGCTGGATTGCTTGCTGTGTCTACACATCTCCACTGTTTAGCTTGTGAAGCCTTGAGGATTTCTGTCACCTGATTGGCTCCAAATATTTGAAATCGTGAGGTCTCATTCTTGAGGTATTTGAGAACAGAAGCACTGTCCGTCCAAAAGATGGAGTCTTGAAGCTGCAATGCAGTTCTTTCTTCCATAACACATCCATACGGCTTGCCATGGTAGCAGCAATGAGCTCCATACGAGGGATAGTAACAGACTTCATTGGTACTACTTTTGTTTTTGCCATGAATGCACAAGATCATAAACTCCTATAAGTTGTTGAAAAGCCAACTTTCCCAGTTTGACAGTCATGTCTTCATCATTCACTTTCTTCTCATAGTCCTTCTCATGTTTGATGTGTGTACATTTGGGTGAGAGTCTCAGGAATCTCTCCTCTCTCTGCTCCACACAACATCTTCTCTAGAACAGTGGCTGAGATCCAGCAGAACACTGGGATGTGGCACATGATGTAGAGGCTCCTCAAGAACTTCAGGTGTGAGATAATTTTATTGGCCAGACTCTCTGATTCTCTTCCTGAAGTATTCCTCCTTCTGTGGGTCATTGAAGCCTTGTACCTCTGTCACTCGATCAACACACTCAGAGGGGATGAGATCAGCTGCTGCTGGTCTGGAATGTGATCCAGATGAGAGCAGAGGGAAGCAGATTCCCCGCAATGAGGTTCGTCAGCAGCACGTCCACTGAAGCTGATTCAGTCACATCACACAACCTGAAACTCACACAACCTGTTCTGAAACTCCAGAGACAGACGAAACCTCATCCACACCTTCCAAAATAAAGAAAACATTATATTTATTACTGTATATTTCCAATTCTTTTGTTTCCATGAAAAATATATTAAGAAGTCCCAAGAGACCGAGACTTTGTCTTTATAAAATTGAGCTCTCTGAAATCAAGTGGAAATATGAGGTGAACGTCTTGAATTGCTTTCCCTTCAGCCCAGTCCAGAATGAACTTTCCATCGTCAGCAACTCCTCAAATCTTATGAAACAACAATTAGGGCAATGATTAATTATACTTATTTTCCATTTAATTTGTTATTCAGTAATTGGTAAACAAGGTTACACTTATTAATGGGACAGAAATGACAGACCTTTGTCATGGTATGGTCCCTCTTTCTCTATGTCAGATGTATCTATAGACCAGTTATTCCTGACAGACAGCATGCTGATTATGAAAGAGTTTGAGCTTTCTCCAGGTGACATTCTGTCATCTTTTAAGTTGGGTGGAATCAACAACAAACTTGTTGCTTTTTATAGATAGGCAGCTGGGTGCAGTAGAGACTGATCTTGATCTCTTTCCTGTTCTTAAAGTTATATATCTGTCACCATTAAATTCAAGATATGAAACCAGTTATGAAAGTACATATGAAAGTACAAATGATTATTGAACAAAAGTACTAATATTGACAATCATTAAGTACGCATTTCTTGATACTGTGCTGGCTGTTTAATTGCTTTTGTTAGACTGATGCACATCTCACCTGTATTCTGGTGACATTCTGCCATCTTTTAATTTTGGAGGGTCAAGAATAGAATGGCTTTTCATAGACAGGAAGCTGGATTCTGAAGAGACTGATCGCTTTCTTGATCTTAATTAACACACAGTAAATAAAAAAACAAACAAACAAACAAACAAAAATGTTATGGACTCTTATTTTGATATTCTGTTCCTTTAGTTCCTTTTTCCCTATTGTGTTTAGTTTCCATTTCCTTGGTTTCTGATTATGTCCCTGTTCTTTTCTGTGATTAATTATCATCAGCTCTTTTTTAGTTCCTGATTATCCCCTGCATATATACTCTCTGTTCAGTGTAGTCCTTTGTCAGTTATTGTTATTTATTTCCTTCCTGTATTCCTGAGATTATTCTAGTTCATTCTCTTCATCATGCAGTTGTTACAACCATCATTACAAAAGCTTTGATTTATTTGACTCTGTCTCTGATTTTGAATTTGCTGCGATCAGTAACATACCTACTTCTTGGAGAAAACACTTCATATTTTAAACCTTCTACTTTGTCCATTAGTCACAGGATCTTCATGAAACTGTAGTGCAACTGAACTGATTAATATTGATCTGCCCAAAAATATTAAACATATTTAGTGAGGAGACCATTTCATTTCAGATCATTTTATTATTTACCCAAGATCCCATAGAAATGGTTGTCAAGGCTGGAAATAGGCACATGCAGATTTTATAAAGAAAAAAATTTGAGGTATGTAATTATTATTATTATCATTTTGACCAAAGCCATATTTTGAATTTGTAATTAAACTTTTGAAAATAAAATCATTTAACTTATATTAGATTAAATTGTAGTTTATCAGGTAAAACGTGTGTCACGTTTCAGTTTGTGTTTGTTGTAACTTTCTGTTTGTATTTCGAACAGTTCCTTTGTTGAGTTTCCCGCCACTCGTTTGTTTCTATGGTTAACATCATTGAGTTCATTTGTCCTAGCTGTGTCTGATTAATTATCTTGTTAGCTCCCCTGTTTGTTCTTGTATTTAAACCCTGTGTTTCTTTCAGTTCTCTATCTGCCCTTGTCATTGTAAAGTTGGTTGTTCTGTTCCTTTGTGCTGCAGCCAGCATCCCTGACAATGTGATGCATTTTTAATTTCAAACCTTTATGTTAATATGACAAGCTGAACAATGTCTGACAGGTGTGGGGTTGGTTGTAATAATCTTTAAACATTTTTTACGACCATCCCCATACATACAACTCCAGTCCCTGGTGCATCTACCAACCCAGAAAACATGAAATAGGACAACACAGTAGCTTTGCTTTGGTAAGCCTTTCTCTGCAAGCATGTGACAAAACGAGCTGCTCAGATTTTTGCTCCCCTTGTGACGTAGGAAGGGAATCTTATTATAATATTAACAAAAAAAGAAGGAGCGTTTCTGTCTGAGCGATATTTTGTAAAAATATTAGACCATTCACAGCATTTGATAGCAATCATAAACATTAGTTTGGTGTGTATGGTTCTGTTTGGCAAACAGGCATGCTATGTATAGTGGGCATCCATACGAGTTTTGCACAAAAGATTAACATGATGGCACATGCTAGTCCATGAGTTGAATCAACTCCACAGCAACTACATAAAGTTATCCTCTAACCATTCACAAATGTCCAGTTGCATTCTTAAAGTTGTAACTTGTAAGTTGTAAGTTGTGTCTCTCCATCAGTGTCCGACTCCAGTTTGAACAGTGTAAGGCTGAACACCGCTACTGACAATCATCATTTTGGCTGCATGAGATTCTCCAGCTTTGTTGTTGTTGAGCAACCGAAGCAGGATCTGTTAAAGCTCCACCCTCTTCTGGAAAGCAGGCCATTTAACGTGACACACACAAAAACGTTATGTTTTTGCTCACACCCAATGGGGGCAAATTTGACAAGCTATAATCAGTGATCTGTAAGGTATTTTTAGGTGAAACTTCATAGACACATTCTGGGGACACCACAGACTTAAATTACATCTTGTGAAAAGGGGCATAATTGGTCAACCTTTAAAAGAATCCAAGTATGTCTAAAGTAAAGAGATTTATCTTTGGATTCATTGCGTTTTATTGACTGTTTACTTGTCTATGCATTTATTTACTTTAATTTAGTTGGTATCATGAGATTTTTAATGACTTTTCACAACAGTTTTTTTATAGATGTTGTAATCGAGTCATATCACAACAGTAAGTGCTTACGATCTTGTATATTAAGATAGATATTATATATTTCTTATGTCCAGTTAGATTGGTATCTGCTGTACTTCATAAATTTACTGTATGAATCAAGTCTGAGTTGTTTTTATCTGCACCATCATATTACAAACCCATACCTGCTGATGTAATGTACAACTGGGGAGAGACGAATGGTGATTCCAAAGCAATACATATATACTGTATATTAGGTTAATTTCTTTAGTACATTACATGTACATATATAACAATTCATGAGTGAAAATTATGCTAAAAAGTATTGATCTCAGACGTTTATATGTTATTTGTTGTACTACAACTAATCAGTATTCTTTTTCTCAAAATCTCTTAACCATGGCAGGAAAAACAGATAATTTGGGGAAGGTATGTGATGAGCTCTATACCCCTGCTCATCGGACAAAGGATCTTTTAAAGGGATCAGAATTATTTGATCATGTACTCATTCTCATGCCAGATGTACAGGTGCTGGTCATATAATTAGAATATCATCAAAAAGTTGATTTATTTCACTAATTCCATTCAAAAAGTGAAACTTGTATATTATATTCATTCATTACACACAGACTGATATATTTCAAATGTTTATTTATTTTAATTTTGATGATTATAACTGACAACTAAGGAAAATCCCAAATTCAGTATCTCAGAAAATTAGAATATTACTTAAGACCAATACAAAAAAAGGATTTTTAGAAATCTTGGCCAACTGAAAAGTATGAACATGAAAAGTATGAGCATGTACAGCACTCAATACTTAGTTGGGGCTCCTTTTGCCTGAATTACTGCAGCAATGCGGCGTGGCATGGAGTCGATCAGTCTGTGGCACTGCTCAGGTGTTATAAGAGCCCAGGTTGCTCTGATAGTGGCCTTCAGCTCTTCTGCATTGTTGGGTCTGGCATATCGCATCTTCCTCTTTACAATACCCCATAGATTTTCTATGGGGTTAAGGTCAGGCGAGTTTGCTGGCCAATTAAGAACAGGGATACCATGGTCCTTAAACCAGGTACTGGTAGCTTTGGCACTGTGTGCAGGTGCCAAGTCCTGTTGGAAAATGAAATCTGCATCTCCATAAAGTTGGTCAGCAGAAGGAAGCATGAAGTGCTCTAAAACTTCCTGGTATACGGCTGCGTTGACCTTGGACCTCAGAAAACACACTGGACCAACACCAGCAGGTGACATGGCACCCCAAACCATCACTGACTGTAGAAACTTTACACTGGACCTCAAGCAACGTGGATTGTGTGCCTCTCCTCTCTTCCTCCAGACTCTGGGACCCTGATTTCCAAAGGAAATGCAAAATTTACTTTCATCAGAGAACATAACTTTGGACCACTCAGCAGCAGTCCAGTCCTTTTTATCTTTAGCCCAGGCGAGATGCTTCTGACGCTGTCTGTGGTTCAAGAGTGGCTTGACACAAGGAATGCGACAGCTGAAACCCATGTCTTGCATACGTCTGTGCGTAGTGGTTCTTGAAGCACTGACTCCAGCTGCAATCCACTCTTTGTGAATCTCCCCCACATTTTTGAATGGGTTTTGTTTCACAATCCTCTCCAGGGTGCGGTTATCCCTATTGCTTGTACACTTTTTTCTACCACATCTTTTCCTTCCCTTCGCCTCTCTATTAATGTGCTTGGACACAGAGCTCTGTGAACAGCCAGCCTCTTTTGCAATGAACTTTTGTGTCTTGACCTCCTTGTGCAAGGTGTCAATGGTCGTCTTTTGGACATCTGTCAAGTCAGCAGTCTTCCCCATGATTGTGTAGCCTACAGAACTAGACTGAGAGACCATTTAAAGGCCTTTGCAGGTGTTTTGAGTTAATTAGCTGATTAGAGTGTGGCACCAGGTGTCTTCAATATTGAACCTTTTCACAATATTCTAATTTTCTGAGATACTGAATTTGGGATTTTCCTTAGTTGTCAGTTATAATCATCAAAATTAAAAGAAATAAACATTTGAAATATATCAGTCTGTGTGTAATAAATGAATATAATATACAAGTTTCACTTTTTGAATGGAATTAGTGAAATAAATCAACTTTTTGATGATATTCTAATTATATGACCAGCACCTGTATATGACTTGTATGTACACAAACAAAGATTTTTAGAAAAATATTACATCTCTGTCATTCCAGATAATGCAAGTGTGTGGGACCCTCAAAGCTGATGCTTCAAAAACCAACATAAAGTGAATGCCAGTAATTCACATGACCCCAGTTGATAAATCAATGTGTTCTGAAGTGAAACGAGAGGTGTGTAAGAAAAACACTAATATTTTAAAATATAAAACTCACTTCCAGCCAGTGGTCATGCAAGGGTTAATGAGAGCATCATGAAGCATGACACAAGTGCATTATGAAGCTCACATGAGAAGTGATGTGGAAGCATATAGGCACTCATGCGCGTTTCACAATTCTCTGAGGTCATGTTCACGTCAAGCGTGAACTCATGAATGTGTGTATGACAGTTTGCTGAAAGAGATGGTTTATATGTAAAAAGTTTTAAATATTTGTATTTTTCTTACACCGATTGTTTCACTTCAGAAACACAGGTTCATCAACTAGGGTTGTATGGATATCTATTGAGTTAACTTTGTTTGGGTTTTGAAGCGTCAACTTTAAGGAGCTAATCCGAATTTACAGAGAAGTATTATTTGGTAACACTTTACAATTAGGTTTCATTGGTTCACATTAGTTAACTAGTTAACATGAACTAACAATAAACAATACTTCTACAGCATTTATTAATCTTAGTTGTTTTGTTTTTTTTTTAAAACATTTATTAATACATTTTTAAAAACAAAATTTGTGTTAACATTAGTTAGTGAACATGAACTAACATGAACAAACAATGAACAACTCTATTTTTATTTGTGCTTCATGGTTGTTTATTTCAACTTATTTGGACCACAAACACAGGAAAAAAAGGAGCAGAAACAAGCTATAAAAACATTTCATATGTTGTCTCGGGGGGGAAAAAGCTTTTAATTCAAATATTGCATATTTTTTTTTCATGAAACTTACCCACATTCAATTGTTGATTAAAAAAAAAAAAAAAAATCATGAAGCTAAAATAAAACATTTTGTTGATGTTTAAAAGCAGAGGCTCTGTTCTTTCTTTTGATATATTGCACATTCATATGACAAAATATTCTGGGGGCCATGAAAGTTTTGTGAAAACTATCAAATGCTGGCAGTAGCTGGCAATTTTTTTTTTTTGCTTGCATTGTACACAGATTACAATGGGAAAGATAAAGTGATGCAATGAGATCCAGGTAGACAAGCAATGATTATGTTAGAGATCAAATTTGTATAAGGAATCACAAATTTATTAAAGGGTTAGTTCACCCAAAAATGAAAATTCTGTCATTATTTACTCACCCTCATGTCGTTCCACACCCGCAAGACCTTCGTTAATCTTCGGAATAACACAAATTAAGATATTTTTGATGAAATCCAAAAGGTATATGACTTGCCATAGACAGCAATATAACCACCACTTTCAAGGTCCAGAAAGGTACTAAAGACATTGTTAAATTAGTCCATGTGACTGCAGTGGTTCAACCTTAATTTTATCATCATTAATTTTAAAGTGACGAGAATGTCTGGCTCCACGCATTACACGCATGCATCGTGCTGCTCACATGAACAGTGTCGGCCGATACTGAGCCGGCGTTCTGACGTAAAACCTGGAAACTTTTTTTTTTTTCGTGCACAAAAAGTATTCTCGTCAATAAAACAAAGGTCTTATGGGTGTGGAACGACATGAAGGGTGAGTAATTAATGACAGAATTTAAATTTTTGGGTGAACTAACCCTTAAGTAAAAATGTAAAATTATAAAGACAACAAATGAATCAAGTAAATATGAAAATTGTTTTAGCAAATAGGTTTAAACAAAAATAACATATACATCTTATTCGATAGTTTATAATAAAATCCAAAGTAGTGTGTCTAACAAGATGAAGACTGTGAAGATCAAAGTATAGAGAAAGAAGGACCCAAAAGAAGTAATATATTTGCAGGCAGAAGCAGAAGTGAAGAGCAAAATAAGAGCAACAAATATTAGCAAGAAACTCACATCCTCCTAAATGTATGTTTTGTATATTTTGGTATGATAAGAAAAGTTCAAACAGACTTATCCATTATGTCATAGTTAGTGTAACTGCTTGGTCAACTTGACAGGTCAAATGCAATATGAATGCTAATGATTGCAAATACGAAAATAGATATGAGGTGTTGTTTTGACACCTTTAAGAGAATATTGCAGAACTTGCCTTCTCTCATGTCTCCAGAGATGGAAACAGACATATTTTGATACAAAGGCACATCACATTAATCAAGTCCGATGGAAAATACACCCACTTAATCTTACAGTACAGAAGAGACACAAAAGGTCTTACATTTGGAAATAATCAATATCAGATCATAATATATATATATATATATATATATATATATATATATATATATATATATATATATATATATATATATATATACGATTAAAGAAACCAGTAACATGCAAAAGAATAATAATGTAACATAAGGAATATAACAGTTAATAATGATTAAATGAATACATATCTATCCATGACTAGAATTCATAAAGAAGAGATAAGATAATAAGATTCATAATAGAAATAATTAATAAAAGAAAGAAATAAGACATTAATCAAAAGAATAAATTTGAATATGAATAATTTTGCATACACCATGTTTTGACACATTACAAACAGCTCACTTCCAATGTAGGCATTATAAAATTAAAAATAAATTTAGATTTATTTAGAATTTTTTTTTTCGTCTTTTCCTATAATTTAAATGGTTTTGCATATAATATATACAAAGCTAAACTCTTATTCTAAATCAGAGTTCTTCTTCAGAAACTGGAAAAGAGTCAAGAGACTCCAATCCAGAGGTCATTTCTGAACTCACTGACTTGAAACAGTACTTTCCAGGTAATTCTTTGGATAAGACACTCATGGACTGATATTCTGAACTTTCTGAGAAAGAACTGCATCCTCCAGCAACTGCAAAGAAAAATTCATATATCAGACACCTTCTGATATTCTGGTGTATTCAGATAAAAAGAAAAAAAACTTACTATTTAAAGGGATCTCCATACTACTTGCCCTTTCAAAGGAAACAGAAGCTGTTCTTTCAACCCTTTCTTGATTCTCCATCCTTCTTTCCTTTGCTCTCTTTTCCTCTTCCACACGTTGCAAAGTCTCTTCATCTATTTCATAATGACGTCCACTGTTTCCTTCCACCATCTCCTCAATCTTCTCCAGCAGTTCTGTGACCTGAGATCCATTACCCCAGTTCTTATTGTTGAGAACATGATATCTGCCTCCACATTTCTCAATGAGCCACTGGAGAGCATCACCTTCACTTGCTATGAATAACTCTATGGGAGTGTCTCCTAGTTCATCTCCAACAGCAAACACAACCAGTGTGTGATTCCAGACTCTTTCACCGAGAGGCTCCATGATTTTCTCTAGTGCGCTTTTCTCTTCCTCTGCAAAGGATGAGTCGACACTCTGGACTAAAATGAAAGCATGTGTTCCAGAGGACCGTTCTGTTACACTTCTCAAGATGTTGAGCTTAGCATTTTCAAGTCTATTTCCAATTAGGCAATCTTTCTCAAAACCTGGAGTATAAACCACAGTGAGCTTCCTGCCGGACACTTCCCCTTTTTCTTTTAGATTGTCTTCTGATCTTCTTCTGCTAAACACCTTCCTACCTAAAATTGTGCTCCCTGTTAAACTCTTGTAGCAACAGTATGATCCAAGCAACACCAATGTCATTTCAGAAAGTTCAGAATTTCCTTAAAAAAAAGAAAAAGAAAGGAAATAGAACATAAACATCAATGACAGACATAAGGTTCAGTTATACCATTTTTTTTGTTTTCACTTTTACTCACCTGATGTTGAATGTCTCAATTTATTTCTTTTTTGCACTACAGCCTTCATTTGTTTTGTTCTTTTCTCTACTTTCATTTTTCTTTCTTTTACCTCTTGTAGATTCTGATGATCTATCATAAAACAGCTTCCTTTTTTTCCTGTGACCATCACTTCTATCTTTTCCAACAGCTCTGTAACTTGATTATCATCATCTTTGTTCATGTTATTGAAGACATGATATCTGTTTTCACATTTGTCTATTATCCACTGAAGAGCTTCTCCTTCACTCTCAATGAACAGCTCAATGCTTGTGTCTCTCAACCAGTCACCAAAGGTAAAGAGAACAATGATATGATCCCAGACATTTGCACCAAGATAGGCAACATGTTCCTCCACTGCCCTTCTGTACACTTCAGTGAAAGAAACATCTGCTCGTATGACCAGGAGAAAGACGTGAGGTCCTGGAGAACAGTGAGATGGACTCAACACAACCTCATCTTTATAGAGTCTGGGGGTGTATTTTGAACAGTAATTTCTCTTTTGGCCTGGTGTGTCAACCACAGTGATGTGTCTTCCAGCAACATTTCCTTCTCGAATCACAGATGTAAGTGATCTTTTGCAATCAAAAGCAGATTTGCCCAGGATGGTGTTTCCTGCTGAACTCTTCCCAGCACCATGGTAACCCAGCAGCACCATCCTCAGCTCTGAGAGTGGATGTTCATCTCCTGCTGGTCACATGCAGACATAAATGTTTTATTATGGTATGTCAACAACCTGTATTACCTTTAGTGCTTAGTCTTATTCACTTCCAGTAAAATAAAAGCATTTTAATCAATCATCATTATGATGAAAAGAGAGGTCTTTATAACTAAAGACGGTTCATGTTCAATAAATTCAAAAAGCATCTGAAAGTCTGACAAAAATACAAAGGTACTAGACAGTGTACTTAACAACTTAACAGCTGTGTACTTAAGAGAAAGAACTATGATCCTATGAAGCATTGCAAACAGCATAATCAAATAAAAATTATGGAGAAATATAAAACTACTCATTTAAAGGCACACCATATAATTTTTTGCTCTCTAGTGGTTAATAAATAAAACTGCATGCATCTTGCTGAAAGAACATTGTAGCTGGACCTCTCTGTTTATGTCTATGACGAGGTACGCAGGTACTGGCTACACCGCAGCGGTTGTTGTCCCACTTTGTCCAAAATAATCTGAATATAAACTGATGTGGTGCTGTATATCCTACACCTTCCCTATTCAACTTACGGACCAAACGCAGCACCAGTTCTGTTTTTTCCATAAGTTGAATAGGGAAGGTGTAAGACATACAGCGTAAGCTTTTTGAAGAATACAGAAGGCGGTCTGGCGGAAGCACTTGCGAGGTGATCGTTTCTGTTTATAAAGCATATACATTTTTTTTTTTTTTTTAGAAAATGACCAATCGTTTCACTAGATAAGACCCTTATTCCTCGTCTGGTATAATTTAAAGCCCTTTGAAGCTGCAATGAAACTAATTTTGACCTTCAACTGTTTGGGGTCTATTGAAGTTCACTATAAGGAGAATAATCCTGGAATGTTTTCATCAAAAACCTTAATTTCTTTTCGACAGATGAAAGAAGGACATGGACATCTTGGATGACATGAAGGGTGAGTAAATTATCAGGAAATTTTAATATGAAAGTGAACTAATCCTTTAATATTGCATATTAATAATTAATAATTAATAATTAATATTGCGTATATTGAGACCATAAGAGCTGAGTCTACTTGAACATGCTCTTGTAATGGTATATAACTGTCTTCATTTATTTTCTTAATATTTCTCTTGTGGCCCATACGTGGTGAATAAAATGAGAAGAGAAGGATTTTGTGTTAAACAAATTTTTTTTTAAGGGTCTAGGGTCAAAGACAAAAAATAAAAAGTGTAAAAATATATATAAAAAAATAAATGTGTAATACAGCTTAAATTTTGTTTTCCCCCCTGTACATTAGAATGTGTTCTGTTTAATTTGATATTTTTTCTGAGCAAAAAATAATGACTATCATACATTTTTTACCATAATTTACAAAAGACACTGTAGTGTCTGCAGTGGATCAAAATCATCAACACAACTATAAATTAAAGAAATCTTTTAACGTTTGACCTCCTTCAGATAACCCATAGACCATGGCTCCGGCAGGTCTAGATGAAATGACCCTATTGGCATCTTTGTTGCCTCCATTGAAGAGAAGCAGGAGGCCTTCTCACCAGCTCCGGGGACTTCAGAGAGTCACCCGTGCTTCACCCCACATGGCGCTAAGGGCCATGTGGCATATCCGAGACACTGTGAAAACCCAATACACATCACACACACACATACAGAGACACAAACACATATTTGGAAACTGTATCTACATTTAGCCTCAAAATATGACTGTGTCAAAGTGTACCTGTTGTTCAAGCTGCATGCATGTATGTATCCCTAGTATATAAGCTTAACTATGACTGTAATTGTGTTAGTTTTATTCTAAATGATAAATTCAAGTATAAACTGTATCTTCGCCTTTTTGTGTTTGCCACCCAACAAGTTTAGTCTCGTTTCAAACCTCTCTGAATGTTCTAATTAACAATGTATGTTACATTACTGTAAAATGCATTCCTATTTTTAATAGTACTTAGAAGAAAATGTACTCAGATCTGACACTTCATAAACTATGCAAATTAGATCGTAAATGGAGACAAAGAAAAAGTTTGCCCGCCAAACGTTTTTACGACAACGACGTCACTGTCACGATTTGTACTGTGTGTGCATGTACTCGATTTATAGAGACCTACTGGAGAGTGACAAATGATAGCAATATGGATTCTTTTGTGTTTTATGTACATATTCAAGAATTTCTCTTAAAAGGAGAAATTCCTTACAATCTTTCAGAGCGTCGGAAGGTGAAACGGGCGTCTATGAATTTTACTATCAAAGGTAACTATGGCCTAATTTCACAGACAGGGCTTGGATTAAGCCAGGATAAGGCCTAAATTCAATTATGGCATTTAAGTAGCTTTTATAAACGTGCCTTAGAAAAAACAAAAAAACATTGCCATTTTAAGACAAAACAATGGCAGTCATATATTTTAAGATAAGTCAGTGCAAGTTACTTTAAGTTAAAACAGCTCAAATATGCATTTTAGTCTGGGACTAGTTTAAGCCTTATCTGTGAAGCCAGGGGTATGAGTACAGAGAGATTTTATAATGAAAAATAGAACTGCCTGTCTGGAACAACCTGGGTCATGTACTTAATTCAAAAATTTTGTATAAAATACCAAGCTTTGTTAAAGGGATAGTTCACCAAAAAATGAAAATTCTGTCATCATTTACTCACCCTCATGTTGTTTCAAACCTGTATGTGTTTCTTTCTTCTGCTGAACACAAAACAATATATTTTGATGAATAGTTAGTAATCAATGAAGAATAGTTGGTAATCAAACAGTTGACAGTAGTCATTGATTCCATAGTAGGAAAAACAAATACAATGGAAATCAATGGCTACCGTCAACTATTTGATTACCAACATTCTTCAAAATATCTTCTTTTGTGTTCAGCTGAAGAAAGACATTCATACAGGTTTGGAACAATATGAGGGTGAGTAAATGATGACATGTGACTGTAACGTAGTGTAATCCGTCAGATATCAGATATCTTTTTCTTTTAACTTTGAACACTAACTTTTTCGGACATTTTCTTTTTTCCTTTTAAAACAGATGACAGACTCTTCTACATCGGCCCCAGTAGGCAATACATTCGGCTAGTTGTCCTGTCAGAGGAAGAGAAGAGGTCTGTTCTTACAGAGTGCCACAATAACCCTGGGACTGGCAATCACAGTGGTGTCAGAAGCACTCAAAACAGGGTTATTGCTGGCTACTATTGGTCTACAATTATCCAGGATGTGAAAGACTGGGTAATGTACTGTAGAGGTGTTTATTTTTTCTTTTACTTTTGCCAGTTTTTGTTATACAAGTATCTATACTTTAGAATGTCTTTTTTTTTATTTTTTTTTTACCACCTTTGATTGTTAGATACCTCCTTGATTTAGATCTTGTCACCGCTGCCAGTTAAATGACCCAATCAAGACTGTTGTGCCAGTCTTGCATTCCATTAAGGTACTGCTTACAATGTTTTAGCATACTGATGAGACTAACCAGCTAGTCTCAAGCTTGTGTACAGTTTTACCAGCATTTGGCTGATGCAAATTTTGTGCCATGCAGGTAAAAGAAGCTTGGGAGGTGCTTGGTTTGGATTTGATTGGACCACTGCCAGAAACAGCACGCAACAATAAGTATGTCCTTACCATGACAGACCTGTACACCAAGTGGGTGATTGCAAAACCCATGCAATCTAAGACAGCAACTGAGGTGTCTGCAATAATAACCACAAAGTTGTACTTGTTCAGCATGGTTAGGAAAATCATTACAGACCAAAGGAAGGAGTTTGTTAACAAGGTGAAGTTTTGTAAAGGTTTAATTATGTTTTTTCCCCTCTACTCTTGTCTCAACATATGTTGTTATCTACAATTACTCCAATCTTGCAAATTTAATCGATGATCCCTCTGCAGCTCAACAACAGCATTTTCAGCATGCTGAAAATCAAACATGCTGTCTCCAGTGCTTACCATCCCCAGACCAACGGACAGGTAACTCTTTTTATATCTGTCCGTTAAGATCTATTGTTGTCTAATGGTTATTTATCAACTTTATAAATGCATTGATATGTACAGGATGAAAGAACCAATCAGAATATCAAGCGTACTCTCAGGAAGTATGTGAATGACAACCACAATGACTGGGACCTCCACCTTCCTGCTGTGGTACATGGAATCAACACTGCGAAGCAGGTTGTCTTAACACTCTTACTTATATCTGTAATATCTATGGTTAGTTGTCAATGGTATAACTGAATTAATGTATTTATGTAATGTCAAGGGTGGAGTTTTCCTGATAATTCAAATTTAATAGTTAATGGGAATCTTCCTATGTGATAAGTACTCCACTAGATACAGTCCCTACTTCCTCCTCTTCCATCGACACCCACGTCTGCCTGAGGTCATGAATGCCTGTCCCATGGGAGATGATTTTGAAGTTGCTGACCCAGAAGATGACATTGACACCAGAGTCAATAAGATGAAACTTCTCAATGAAACGGTTTGTATTTGATATAAAGGTAAATTAAGTTGTGTATAACTATAGGAATTAGACCTGGGCATAGACTGATCTATGTATGTTCTTTGCTATGATTCTGCTTTATATGTAACTCTAAACTCTTATGTCACTGTTACACTGTGTGTGTGTATATATATATATATATATATATATATATATATATATATATATATATATATATATATATATATATTGTAAGACTTGATTTTCCTGCTAAGACAAAACTGAGATCAAGTGCAAGTGCAATAAAGCAATAAAACTCATCTGGACGAAAGATCTCAAAAAAAACACCTTGCCCTCACAACGTCTACAGGATGCAACCCCCATACAGTGATGGGGAAGTGTCTTAAAAACACTAATCCACCACTGTATGTGCATTTCTTACTCTTTAAGCAATTGATGTTATGCATTTATTATTTCTGAATTGGCTTCTAATTGTCCAACTATGTAAATGGCATGATACATTTTTACTTGACAAATAAATATTATTCTTGATTTATTCTGCATTATTCTTAATCCATTACTTCTAGTAGATTAAAGCGAAGGTATTACCACAAATCTGTGCTCAGGATTGATCATACGGAAGGTTTAATAGTCCATTTCAATTTCTGACTATCGCTGCCTTAAATAAGTTGCAGTTTTCGTAAATATATAAAAACTATGCTTTTTGTTACGAGTAAGCAGAGCGCGACCAACTTAAAGGTAGATATTTACCCTGCATCCATTGTTTAAGGTCAGAACTGATGAGTTTGTGTCCGAGAAAGCACTCAATCGGCCGAAGTGACTTTTCTAAAGCGATACCGGGACCGCAGTGAACGAATAATTGAAAGTAAAAGATAATCAGAATAATCAAATATCTAAAGTAACACATAACAAATTATTAATTTCTAATTGGAAACACAACCTAAGAGTAATAATCATTTGAAATTGGAGTCAGATTAAACGAGTGAAATTAAGTGAACTTCGCAGGGGCGCCGAAAAGGCATACATGCGTTAAACCTTCGCCCTGGCCGTCGGATTCCGTTTTTGGGCCGATGGGGGGTTTCCTACAATATATATATATATATATATATATATATATATATATATTTAGAGATGTGGAGAATGTAATGTTTCTGGGACTGTGTGTGTGTATACATGCTGAGAGTGTCATTATCACTTTAGCATTCTTTGCTTCAGTAGATAGCATCACCAGGAAAATAATTGATGATGGAGGCCCAGTGATTGTAATTAATAAACCTCATTTCTTATTCTACCTTAGCCTGACTGAGACTCCATTGATATGTTGGTTTAAAAAAAATCTCATCAAGAGAAGAGACGAGAATTCTGTATTTGTTTTCAATAAGTTTTGATTTTTGGGTACTGTTCTTTTTTTGTAGGTTCTTGGCAACATAGAGAGAGCACAGAAACAGCAACAGAAGTCATTCCAAAATCGCAAACGCAAGTTTGTGCGAGTATGTTCCGTCCAGGCGGGTGATGACGTTCTGCTCTCAGGGGACCCCAAGAAACGACGAATAGGAGATACATTTAAAAGTCGGCACCAAGGACCATATAATGTGGCCAGCATTTCTTCAAAGGGGTGGCTACTATTATGAAAGGGTCAACTTGCCAGAGGGTCAATGTGTCAAGACTGAGGACGTACTACAGATTAAAAAGTAAGAGTGTTCGATAAACTCTGATTAAAACAGTTTACAATTAAATGCTAAATTCAGAAATATTGGATATTTGTTTGTAATTATCATTAGATGGACCAACTGAGAGGAAGATTCTCCAGGACCACTGTTACACCACTGCAACATTTAAATGGCAGATAAAGCATCCATATGCTTGTTCCGGTGCAAAGTGGGAGAAGGACTTGAGCCTTATTCAAGATGAACTGGTAAGCATTCTGTCTATTTAGTGACACTTTGCATATTTAAATGATAACCATTACTTATTCAGGTCAAACGTTCTTTATTTTTAGTTGAAGTATGTGTTGGACAAAAATAGGCCATCACGAGAACTGATCGTAAAGGAAGGCAAAATTTGCCTCACACGAGAAGACTTCTGGAGCCTGGGTTTAAGCCAGTGCATGGAATCTAATGTGCGTATGTTTAGTGTCTTAGTTTACTGCACAAAAAAACAAATTCCCAGATAATGCATAATGTTCCACATGGCAGCGTTCTCAGGGATGTAATCGTTCTACAATTAATTTCAGATTGGAAATGCTTGCCTCAAGATTGTGGAAGAAGCTGCACGAAGACACATACTTTATACTATTATATCTTCTTTTAAAAGTATTTATTTTGATGCATGTATGTTTAATAACTTATGTTCTTTTCATAAGACCTCTATGTTGTTCCCACCTGGAAAGACAAAGTTGTGGACCCAGTGCATTGTTTGCCTGTAAGTTCTCTTTTGCTATCATATACTCATCAACTGAAAAAGAACTCTATTGGGAACAGGCACAGAAGTATATGCATGCATATTATTTTGTCCAAATACTATTAGGAAAACGTGAGGTCCAAGGATGTCATACTATTTCCAGCTTGGAGCAGGCAGCAGGGCGAAGCTGACCACTATCTACTCTGTGTTGAGTTTCTTTTTATAATCTTTCTAGCTGTAATATTTTCAAATTCAACAGGTAGGGTTGGTGAGTTCATGGATATTAACAAAATACCCATTGCAGGTTATGTTGGTGGCTAAGAGGGAGATATTTTTTCTTGATTCTCTCCGCCCTGATGGTTTTGGAGATGAGGCTTACAGAACCATATTTAGGTTGAGACTAAAGATATTTAATTTACTGGCCTTGTTCCAGGCATGTTATTTGGTTACGATTTCAAAAAGGAGCCTCGTTCTCAGGCTTCAAGTTCATATAAGGGCATCGTTATCAGGCTACAGAACTGATCACTTAATTACACATTATGTATTTTGTGTTTTCTTTGGAATGCCAGACACATTGCAGCCTTCATTGCCCTGGGATCCTGGACAGAAAAAACGGGAAGAGACCTTGGGGTATGTTTTAAATGATGGAATTTTGTAAAGCTAATTTAAAGGATAATTTAAAGTTTACCCAAATTCTGTCATTAATTACTCACCCTCATGTCGTTCCAAACCCGTAAGACTTTTGTTCATCTTCGGAACACAAAAGATCTTTTTGATGAAATCTGAAATTTCTGTCCCTCCATTGACAGCTACATAACTTTGACGCTTCAAAAAGTTCATAAAGAGATCGTAAAATGAACATAAACAGAATGGTCAGCGAACATAAACAGAAACTTAACCAAACCTGTTTGATGCACGAGAACAAACCTCTTACGGATGCTGTGTTCTGAAGATGAACGAAAGTCTTATGGGTGTGGAACGGCATTAGAGGTGAGTATTAATGACAGAATTTTCATTTTTGGGTGAACTAACCCTTTAAGTATGTATGTATACATATTTAAACAAGCTAGCAGTTGTTTTTAAATGAAATGTGGATGCACTTTTCCTTTTCCAGTTTTTTCCTCAACAGCGTTCAGAGATTTCCTGTGCTGTCTACATGCTGATGGTAAGAATGTTTAATTTGTCAAAGCTGTTAGATGATAAAATCAAAGTCTTGCTGTGTTTATTTGTATTTCACAGTATGCTCTCAGTACCTGTACCTCGTGCCCATTAACATTCACCAAGGTAATCTGGATTTTTACACAAGTATGCCATCAATATACTGGTATGTGTCAATTTTTTATTTTTATTTTTGTGTGTGTTTTTAGGAGGAGGTGCCAATGATTCGCCAGTGGTGGTGCCTTCAGCTGATGGAGAAGTTTTGCCTAGAAGGGTATGACAGACTCTACAGATAAAATTTCAGTATCTTGGCTGTATTTAATCTAGGGCTGGACCTGAATATTCGATTTATTCAGATATGTTCGGTGGGTTGGTATTTGATTTTCAATTTTGAATCTTCTACTTGTTACACTGCCTTTATTAGAGCAAAGAATATGTTTAGCCTCCTCCCTCCACAGCTTTGAATATTCTGTGTTGATTGCTACCGAAGCTTCGAAGCTCAAAAAATGGTATTCGGACCAGCCCTAATTTAGTCACTGTTAGCAAAGTGATACTAGAAAGGTGTTATACAAATCGGGCATGTACATGTTCATGTTTCCCAAAGACATGGACAGAGATTTGCATTCTGGACAGAAGAGGCATCCCAACTCCTTCAGGGAACCCTTGAGCCTGTCTATAGGGTGTCTAAATCCACCACCAAACTGTTGCCCAGCAGAACAGCTGTGGTTAAAGAGGACACTGATATGGTAAATAATTATTTTTATTTTCCATGCTGGAAAAATGGTTCAGTTAGTTTATGTGCCATTATTGTCTTATCCAGGTGCAACAACCAACAATTGTCAGAGACCTATATACAGCATTGAACTGGGTGCAAAATCACAGTGACATGTTTCGTGGGGAGGTGACAGAGCCTGCTTTTCTGAAGATGAACCATGATGACCAACAAAATGCCCTCAGGAAGGTCCAAGGGGGTGCATCCTCTTAGGCAAAGGATGAATTTTTGTTTATATTTCAGTTGCAAGAGGACATGGAAACATTTTTGTCTCACTGTGCTGATAAAGAAGGCCTAAATGTTAATGCCATGTTCCCCATTGAGCAATTCCAGTAGATGAAGGAAGGAAGGAAGGAGTGAGACGGGAAGGAAGGAAGGAAGGAAGGAGAGAGACAGGGAAGGAAGGAATGAAGGAAGGAAGGAGTGAGACTGGAAGGAAGAAAGGAAGGAGAGAGACAAGGAAGGAAGGAAGGAAGGAAGGAGGGAGAGAGACGGGGAGGGAAGGAAGGAGAGAAATGGGGAGGGAGGGAAGGAAGGAAGGAAGGAAGGAAGGAGAGAGATGGGGAGGGAAGAAGAGAGATGGGGAAGGAAGGAAGGAGAGAGACGGGGAGGGAAGGAAGGAAGGAGAGAGATGGGAAGGAAGGAAGGGAAGGAGGGAATGAAGTGAGGCGAGAGAAGGGAGTGAGTTTACTTTTGGGAGGGAGGGAGGGAGAGAGAGAGAGAGAGCGAGTGAGTGAGTGAACGAATGATTTGGGGAGGGAGTGAATGAATGAAAGATGGAAGGAATGAGTTCATTTATGAAAAAATTGAATGAATAGGTAAATTTTATCCTGTTTTTTTTTTTTTTTTAATGCAGACATTTGTTAAAGTATGCTGAAATAAGTAGAACATCTTTAGAAAATTAATATTAAATATAAACAAACACACTTATATACACATGTATTTCACAAATTGGATCAAGCAAATGTAATATATTTCGTTTATTTCTATTTTATTTAATCAATTTAATTTATGCCATGCATTAACATTGATATATTTTACCAAAAAAAAAAAGTGTATTCATGTCAAAAGCATCACTAGTAAAGAACTATTTCCGGTACGGATCGGGTAGTGTCAAATAACTGGCGTAAATTTTTTCGACATAATTCAGACAGGAAGTAGACGCATTTTGCACATGCGCAGTACAAATCGTGTTTCCGGTACGGATCGAGTAGTGACAGTCATAAACGGAGAGAAGTAGCGCCGGTTACAATGTTCTTCCGCAAGACGCATGCAGTTCTGTTTATTAACTGCTAGAGCATGAAACAAAAACAGCAGCGCGACAAATAAACTGCGTACTTGTGTAGTGCGTACGTGTGTCTCTGTTGTTAAAGTTTATCGTTAATTTGATACTCATTTTAACAATCGGGAGTCATGTAAACATGACGTCACGTGCGTCTTTTCTGGTCTGTCGTCATGGAAACATGAAGCCCTGGCGTTTGGACCAGAGTGAAAACAAACGACATATCACTGTATACCACCAGTGTGTGTGAAAACACTCACTGTGGCTTTTTAAATGAATTGTTATTCATTCCTAGATTTATATCTGTTATTTTTCAGTTGTGGCAGACTATCAAACTAGACAATAAAAGAAAGTTTAATGTTTTTCTTTTGCTGCATTTATTCATTCCTCACACACAGAGGATTTAACCTGAACCGAAGCCAGTATAGAACCTATGCAAGTATAGAACCATTCTTTTCTAAGCGTTTTCAGCTCCATGCGTAAGCTGAGTTTCCTTGCTGGCTCTCAAAGGTTTAACTGTTTGTAATTTGCCATTTTCTTTGATCACCTCTGTTTTCCTGTCTTTACTTTCGCTTTTGTATATATGTGTATTCTTTGTGCATATTTAGCCGTATAGTCCATGTATTCGTAGTTTCGTATATTAAATGCATTATATTCATGCTTGATTGTCTCTGTTGCTCATTCAACAAACCAAGTCACTTCTACGTTTGATTCTGCAAAACTGCTTTACGCTTTAATGCTATAATAGGAAGTTATTCTCGCGGCCAGAGACTAACTTCCTCTTATAATAGTCTATGAGAAAACTGATGGTTTGCTGGACAAACTAGGATAGTTTTTCTCAAACCACTATTGAACTAGAACCAATCATTTACGTAATTAATTATAATTCGTTGTAATTAATTCACAATATATGTGCATAATTTCCTCTTTGGTCGATCTATATTATAATTAATTATAACGCGTTACATATATTTCACCCATGATTTGAGCTAATTGATTAAATACCTGTAAATTCGTTACAACACCCACTAAAATGTCATTCAGTGTAACAATATCAGAAAATCTTATAAGGCATATTTAAAACAGGAATCATTTGATGACATATTAAAAGACTCTATTTAAGGATCAGCCCCAAATACTAATTAACTGTCATTTTTAAATCTTTATACTTTGCTAATAACCTTTAAACCACTAGGTTTTACCCATTTGTCAGCAAGAAGTTTTTGTAAGGAAGTGAAAATCATTTAAAATATAAAAAAAATTTATTATGATCACATATTCTTTTATATATTTTAATAATTACAGGTCAGAATAAGTATATTGTTTCATTTTTAAATAAATACTGTATATCTGTTATGCTTAATGACCATGGTTTGTTACTCTGAATGACATTTTGCCAAAAAGGGAAAATTGCCATTGTTCCCATAATTGCAATGTTTTTAGTATTAGTCTGTATCATTAAATTAGTTAGAATAATATTCCTGAGTAAATGATGGCAGAAGCAGATGTTGAAAAATAATAACCATATTATTCTACTGTTCTGATGCTCCTGCCATGCTCTCTTAGCTTGTCATTTTTTTCTGATTTGCTCAGCCCCAAAAATTACTCATTGCAGCTATATTTATTAATACTTTTCATTTGCCAACATAAATGACATTATCAGATGAGTATTTTGGGTGGAGAATCCCCTCTGAGATAATGACCTCTCTTAAACTTGTGACATTCCATAGTGATAAGGCCTTGACCACCAATCAGAATCCACCCTGCTTTAAAGACCTCCAGCATTTAAAGTGGCAGACGACAAAACTGCACATGCTTATAATGAACAGTGTTATCGATTATTGGTGTGGACGCTAATATAGTTATTGTTATAGTTATTGTTCTTGGTGTAAATGGGCTTTAAGTGTGCTACCCTACTGGGTCTGCATTTACGTTTTGGCATTTTACAGTGCCTTTCAACTCTCCCTGTTCATGGGCATCTAAAATTAAACAATATAAAAATGCATTAAAATATTCAGTTTAACACATATTTGACAGTGCTAAACATTCCTCATTTACCTGTAATATAAATAAGATGCTAAAATTGTTATTTATACAATGATACTGTCCTTCAGTGTAATGGATGACACTGTGGTGTCATAGAGAATTTGCATTACACTGAATGACAAAAACACTACCCTGAATGACGAAACTTCTACTTCAGCTTATATTACAGGCCATCAACTGGCCACCTATATCAAATAGTGAGCTTGATCAGTAAAGTTAATAACAATTATTCACAACATCTACTTATTTTTCAAAAAATCTAACAATATAAGTGTTTTTTGGCATTTCACTGAATGACACGCGTTTTCGTAGGCTGCCACACCATGGCTGCCACACCATGAAAAGGTGGAATTTTCAAATATTTAAAGGATTAGTTCATATTGAATTGAAAATTACCCCAAGATTTACTTACCCTCAAGCCATCCTAAGTGTATATGACTTTCTTCTTTCTGATGAACAAAATCGGAGTTTTATTAATAAATATCCTAACGTGTCCAAGCTTTATAATGGCAGTGAATGAGACCAACAAGTATGAAGGTCAAGAAAGTGCATCCATCCATTATAAACGTACTCCACACGGCTCTGGGTGGTAAATAAAAGCCTTCTGAAGCAAAGTTTGTGTAAGAAAAATATCCATATTTAACAAGTTATAAAGTAAATTATATAGCTTCCACCAGACCGCCTTCCGTATTCAACTTACGAAGAAAGTGTAACGCCTCTCGCAGTTCAAAATGCTTACCAATGTCCTACGTAGGGGTGTGCGCGGAGCCACTATCTGTATCTGTATTTGTAACAATCTTAAAATTATTCCTAGCTGTATTCGTATAAAACCGGAAGTGGGCGGGGCTTTACCCGGAAGTTCGTACAATTTCTTGAGAAGACCATTATGTCTATGGTATTACAGCCTATATATCTGTTTTCTTTGTAGATATCACTAAATTATGCCTTGCATAACTGAAAAAAATATATATTTTTTTATGATTATAACATTTATTTAAATATCTTCTAACTGTCTGAGCTGATAGTCTCGATGGAAATGCTTCTAGATGTAGCCTACGTGCAGTTGTGCGAATCCCAGCTCGGGGACCTTTCGTGATCCGAAAAATAAAGAGGCTATTTAAATATATTCAAAATAAAACAGTAAGGGTTCCTACGCTGTTTGGAAAAGTATGAAAAATGATTTAAGTAATCTTCAGGCCTGGAAAGTATGGAAAAGGCAACAGGAAAGCGGCTACTTGATTTGCGTTCAGTTCATTGATAGAATTTACACTCATTGACTTTAAACACTCATTGCGTTGTGATTTTAGAGGTTTGTGTGTAATATTGTGATTTTGCCTGGCTCACTGGTTCCGACGCAGTTTGGAAATTTATGGAATTTGATTTATGTAATTTCCAAGTCTGGAAAAGTGTGGGGAAAAGAAATATTTGTTTCAAGACTATTTCCCCTAGCTATTCAATTTTCTAAATATAAAATTAGCTAATGATTGAGTGATTTCATGGCAAACGTTTAGTGATTTTAGTTATTGTCGTACACAACTGAATTCAAGGCGCTGAATGAATTCAAAACTTTCTCTTTACCATAAGCGAGTCTCTTTTGAACTTCACTAAACAAATGTGTGTGTGCCACTCAAACCAGCAACCGATAAAGGAGCAAACGTGTAGACCTAGAAAATGTATATGTATCTTTGATTATCTTGACAGAGAGCAGGTTTTTCTCAGAGACGCGCAGAGACGGAGCGCGGCTATTTGATTTGCGATCGTGCCGTGCTAATTCCATTCATTTGCGTATCATATCGTGCAAGGTTTACATCAATTAAATGTACATATTGAACAGTATATGTGTATAATATAGAATTTTGTCGATATTACTCCTGTCAAGCTCTGATTTCGGAGAGATGCAACAGCAGCACAGTTATTTGATTTTCGCTCATTTCATTCATAAAGTTTACACGCATTTGTTTCACACTCATATTATTACATAGTGATTTTAGATTTTAGAGGTTTATTTAGCCTATGATCCCCTGGCACACCTGTTATCCAGCAAACACGAGGAGTGAGTGTTTTAGTTTCAACCGAATATTATTCGGCAGGATTATTCGTTATCCGTTATTTGTTTTGAAGCCATTATCCGTGCCACTCCGAATAAGGTAATGTATTTCCGATTGTGTTCATCAGAAAGAAGAAAGTCAAATACATCTAGGATGGCTTGAGGGTGAGTAAGGGAGAACAGGACACAACCTAACGCTTTTTGACTTTCTCAGTTTGTGTAAATCTGCTTAGGGTTCAGAGAATTTATTTTGTTCCACATTAATTTCATACATGTCAGGTACAAATATGTGGCTTTGTTTCATTAGTACAGTGTATACTTTTTTCTTTATTTACCCCGAAAGAAGGGAAATGAAATGTGACAACATGCCACATAGGTGGGGCACGTTGTAACATGACCATATGACAGCTAAAAAATGTTATCTGATTTAATTAAAAAAAATATACATGACAAAGTAAAAAAAAAATTGTCAATCAAAGACAATAATTGTTTTTTTCATATAAAATAGCATTTTTTTTTTTTAGAAATTCAAATTTAAATAATTTTGTAGTTTGACAATGAACACTGTAAAACACAGCTATACAGCACTGGTCAAAACAATACAGGCAAACAGATGAAGAAACATATTCAGACATTCAGAAAAACACAAATGCTGAACATTTCTTGAAATAATATTTTCTGGATGTTCCGGTTCTTCCTCTCAGTCTTTATTCACCATTTTTTTCCATGATTTCTCAACAGAAATTCATAAAAGTTGATTATGCCAGTTGTATTGTAACTGTATAGTATAGTTCTAATAGCGGGGCACATTGTAACACAGTGTTACAACGAACCCTATCTGTGCAACTGGAATTTAAACCTGGTTTGTGTCTTCTGATAGTTAGTGAAACATTAAAGAACTACCCAAACTGCTAAACAACAGACTGGAGATTAAAATAATATCAGATTTGTCTAATTTTAAATAAACACAAAAAAATATAGATGAAAAATTAGCGTAAGTAATAAATTTACTTTTGCTATTGTTAAATAAATGTTCAGTGATATCTTCCAAAGATTTCTGAATTTTCTCAATTTTTTCTCTATATATTGTCGATATGGCAACAAGTAAATACGCTAAGTTTTTTCATGCTTGCTTGTGTGGAAGAATTTAAACCATGTGTGTTACAACTAACCCCGCGTTAGTTTGTGCCCCACGCTCCCCTAAGGCTTGCAGTAATTTTCATTTCAAAGTGAATGTGATGGAATTATTTAATTAATCATAACTAACATTTCTTTTTCTTGCAGGAATAACATTTATACGCTTTAGAAACCTAAATGTCCCCAACACCTTGGCCAAAGTCAGTGCGTGTCTGAATCATGTCTGAATATAACAAAAGGGGAAATGAAACTAGACAGTTGTCTAAATGGCTTTGAGTAACAAAGTAAAGTAAACAAGAAATCCAGATTTGCTTTTAACCAGTAACAGAAGGGTTTGGTGAATTATACATATGAAGGACCAATCACATTGTAGAAAAATGAAGTAATGAATCATGTCACCTTTGCCATGCTCCTATTCTATAAAAACTGTTGTATTCTTTTTGCTGGTGGGATTTTCTCTTGTATCATCACAGAGAGGCACGAAATCACTCTCCAGGACATTCTCGTTCACTGTCCCTCGCTGGTGGAATGATCTTCCTGCCTTCATCCGCAATGCAGAATCCCTGGCAATATTCAAAAGACAGCTGAAAACTCATCTCTTTCGTGAGCACTTATCCTCATCCTAAAAAAAAAAAAAAAATGTTCTATACCTATCCCTTCACTTCCTTTAATCCCTCTCTATTGTAGCTTATGATACTCTGAGCACTGCCTAAAACTTGTATTGTGAGCACTTCTTGTCCCTATTTGCCTCGTCATGACGACTCGCTTACTGTATTCCTCACTTGTAAGTCGCTTTGGATAAAAGCGTCTGCCAAATGAATAAATGTAAATGTAAATGATTAAAGCATATTGAAGGCATTGCCTGACTCTGAAGTCTTGTCTGATTACCACTGCACAGCAGGGTAGTGGAACACTAAAGATCTGACTCAAAGCAAGTTGTTGCCAGTAGACACACTACAGTTCATAAGTATCGATTAGGAGACGCTACACTTTGTAGTGAACAGCACATTCCAGGGCCCAGTTTATGGCGGGCCCCTCTCTGTCCGTAACAGCGGACAAAGGTTTGCTACATTTTGATTGGATCTTGGTGGACTAACACAAACAAACTGTCCAATGCCGTCAGATAAAGATGTAAGGACAAGATCCAGACACCTCTTAGAGGGCAAGAAGAAGACCTCTTGTACCAAGCCTGGGAAGGACAGGACTTCTCATTGGTCCACATGCAGTTTCTGCCCTTCACCCATCTAGACACTACTTCCTAAGGTTGGCCAGAGACTGCCATAAAAATTCCTCAGGACCTCAGCAGCAATGGGTGAAACAAAGAGATCACAAAGATCCATCCAAATCCATTCAAAACTATGTTTGAAAACCTTAGAACTGATGCAAACTACACATCCATTTCATACTTATTCACAGAAATAAGTATTCTCAGTGACAGCTATTTGTAATGCAACATCAGACACAAATTCAGCTGTTAATGAACAATTGAATGAATGCATGACAGTTCAATCTTTTTCCATCATGTTTAGTCTCTATTTGTTTAGAATATTGCCAAAGGTATTCTGGTGGTGGTTTGGAAAGTGAGAAATGCATTGGTAAACTTTAAAGACACTGTAAAGACTTCCAACTTTGTGCTTTATGCAAATGAGTTCCACAGGGGAACCTTCAATGCCAGCAGCCAATCACAGCACTTGAATGGAGAAGTGCCAAATTGCAATCTCCTCCTCATCGGAAAGGGATAAAGGTACACTTCCAACAGACACTCCAAGTTCTGGGTCTCAACTCTGTAAGGAGTGAGACATTAACAGATATACCAAGTTCTGAGTCTCCCATCGGAGAAGACACAACAGATATACCGTTCTGAGTCTGCCCTTCAAAGGGGAAAGACATAACAGATATACCGTTCTGAGTCCCAGCTTGCGAAGCTGAGACACTAACAGATACAACACCGTTCTGAGACTCTGGTTCCGTCGTTGTTTCCGTCCAGCGAGACAGTAACGACATTTGCAACAAGGTTAAGCTCAGGAGAGCAAACCTACACTCCAAGGTACCTTCGTCTGCGTGTTCCAGATTGTTAAGGACCTTCTGCACCTACGCCAGGGCCTCATCTGCGTGTTCCAGATTTTAGGACCCTTTGGTGCTCCAGGAGATCAGCATCCCACAGAGCTTCGTGTTCAAGACTGTTGAAACAGATTCTGGCTCCTCTCCCCACTGCATTGTCACCCAGCACAACCAGTGGAAGATGTCACCGTCATCGGACTCAACCACGTGGAACGTAAATATCACTTAACCAAACCTCTTTCCAGAGACCTTGGCATTGTTGTATATTATCAGTATATAATTTCCTAATTCCCATTAGATGTAATATAGCTGATGTTAGTTAATAACAAATAATATTTCGTTTATTTGTTTAGTGCATAATAAGGTTCTCCACCTTATTATTTTCAGAGAAACAGTTTATCTTTCCATAAGATAACGTAAATCTTCCACAGCCACACCAACTTAATCACTTGTATTCTATGTATTTTATGCACTTTATTCCTTTATCATTCATGGTATTCATTTAGTAGTTGTGTTAGTTATTCTTGTTTATCTTTTGTTAATAAAATGTATTTTATTACACTTGTGTCTTCTTTGTGCTGATAATACAGAAAAGGCTCTACAAGTTAGCAATCTCACCAATCTTTCAAATAAATCAGCTGACCACTTTACATTAATTCTAAATGAATGAAAAGCCCCTGTTGAGAGTGTTCTCATACTGCAAAGGTAATAGACCTTGACTGGTGCCCTGAACTAGGAAAAGGGGGAGAGGTGGTCATTTGATGTACTCATAACCACACCTTAAGAGACGTGTGACCCAAAATTCAGAATGTCAGCGGTGACATGAGTACCAGTCCCTATTTTACTGTGCGTCCTTGGATGGGCGAAAGTAAAATCACTACAACTTAGTATTTACTTGAGTCAGTATTAGTATTTACCTAACCCCATATGTTGACATTTTATTTTCACAAATGTTATTTGAAATATTAAAGCAGACACTTTACTTGCAGTTAACATGTTTTTTTATGTATATAAAATGACTTTTGTAAAATGGCAACGTCTCGTCTTTGTGTTACATTCACCGTCTCGTTCCTGTTTGTTTTGACTGTCACATGCTCCTTTGTTTTCAGTTCCCGCCACTCATCATTCACCATGGACACTGATTACACTCACAGCTCTTAGTCATTTGAATTGTGTATTTAAGTTCCTTCCTGTTATCAGTTCGTTGTCCGGTATTGTTAATGTTACGTGTGTTTACTGCTACCTGCTTCTTCTTTGAGATTAAACTACTTAATATTACTCGTATCTTAGTTCCTCGTCTTCCTTGTGTGTGCTACTGTAACACTTTGACCCTCTAACATCTTTTATTATCATTGCAGCGCGTTGGTTATGTAGTGATGCACTATGAAAATATGCGGGGCAAATTAATTGTAATATTAATTTAATAATAATAGTAACCTAATAATAATAACCATTCAGATCATCATACACTCTAAAAATGCTGGGTTAAAAACAACCCAAGTTGGGCTGAAAATGGTTAAACCCAGCGGTTGGGTTAACAACTTAAAAATGACTATATGGCTGTCTTAAAAGGAACCCAAAATAGGTTGGAAATTAAATATCAGACATAATTACTAGAGGCAACAATAATAATCAAAAGGTGAACATTTATTAATAAGCAATTTAATAAAGGTTTATTGGTTAATTATTATTAAACTTATTAACAAATGTTCATTTATTAAATATATTAATAAATGTTAATTTCCAACATATTTTAGGTTTATTTTAAGCAAGCAATATTCACCATATTGTAATGTTATTGTCACCTGCAGAATCCATCCTGGTCTACCACCTGCACTCTTTCTTCAATCACCACCAGCTGTCTTCTATCACCTCATCACCCCAGCACCAGATATATGTTCCTCTGTTTCATTCTCTGTTTGTCAGGTATTGTCTATGTATATCGGTTGTGTTTTCCTACCAGTCCCTATCTGGATTACCTGTGGATTATTAAAGACCGCTTGAACTTTCATCTTCCTCGTCGTTCATGTGTTTCTCTTTACCGAGTTGTGACAGCTATTTCATGCATTCTGACTTATTTACACTGTTAAGAAGTTGGATTCTCTTGCTAAACATGGCCAAAGTTTCAAAAATTTCAAAAGTATTTCTGTGCCAAATACACTCCTTCAGATTTCCTACATGTTTCGGAAAGTTTTTTTCGAGTATGGCCCTGTATTACGTAATAAATGGCGGAATTCCTTGTATGGGCATTTCTCCCAGAAGAGTGTGCACACATCAACCAAAGCGAGAGAGCAAGAGCACGCCCATCAACGTGCTTTGTTTGGCTTAATGGAAGTCATCGGCAGGCCTGCACTGGGCTTGCTCGTGAAAGATTTGTCACTTTGTTTTTAGACTATGAAATCAACAATGTCACCAAAGAAGTGTGTTTTTGGTTGTGAGGGAAAGATAACCTTGCTTCCCAAAGAACTCAGCGTTAAATGGAGCTGAGAGATTTGTGCTCACGCACTGCATTAAATTAACTATAATTAACTATAAATTAACTATAAAAATAAGGATAAATAATGCAATCACTTTTTTCTTGGTTAAATTTAATGGAGAATATCTTGTGTTTTCTGTGGCTGCTCGAGCCCTCAGGATCGGTGCTTTTGGTTTTATAAACAAGGCCTAGTTCGACGCTGGATTTACAGATCATTTGAAACTGAAAGACGGAGCGGTCACAGTGTTAAAAGATCCCGGTCATGAGTCGGAACCACAGGCGATAAGTAAAACTGCATCAAATGTCTGTTTTGCTGGCAGTGTATTGTGTGTGTTTAAATACATTTGTTTAGCTGACCATTTATAGCTTTGCTACCCAAAAGCTGCATGTGCTCGTCACTCTTTAGCTTCGCCCATATATATACCTGTATTTCTGTATATACAGTATAAAGGTAATAGGCAAGTACAGCTCCTATCTGACTGAATGAGGAAAGACATATTTATTATTATCTTTTTTTTTTTTTTTTTTGCATGATTTTTATTTCCAGAATGACCATACTGAGCGTTACAATTTCTTCCATGTATTATTACATACTAGCTGTAAGTGTCTACTTCCCCGTTTTCCCTCTTTGGTTGAACACAATAATAATAAAAAGAGAAAAAAGCTCACCAGTTGTTCTTGTCTTGCCTTTCAGTTGTTGATTTTTCATTCTTTCTTCTGCTCTCTTTTCCTGTTCTCTCCTCTTCTCCTCCACATCTTGCACAATCTCTCTGTTTATTTCATAATAACCGCCTGTGTTTTCTTCCACCAGCTCCTGTATTTTCTTAAGCAGTTCTGTGACCTGAGATCCATCACCCCAGTTTTTAGTATTGAGAACATGATACCTGTTTCCACATTTCTGAATCAGCCACTGGAGGGTTTCATTCTCCAACAGTTGCGTTGTTATATCTCTGGAATGATCTGCACTGGTGAACAACACTATTGTATGCCTCCATACTTTCTCGCCAAAGCATCTAACATTATCACACAGAATGTCTTTTTCATTTCGTTTAAACTGTGTGTCCACACATAAGACCAAGAGTAGGACCTGAGGTCCTGGAGGACATTTAGTCACACTCAGGAAAATTTCCTGTTTGCACAGTTCAGGATTTTCTTCAAAGGGTAAATTTCCCCACCAGCCTGGAGTATCAACCACAGTGATCTTCGTGCCAGCTATTTCACTGCGTATCTTCATACAGTGCAAAGTCTTTTTCAATTCAAATTCCTTTTTACCCAGGATAGTGTTTCCTGCTGAACTTTTCCCAGCATTTTTTGGACCCAAAAGTACAATCCTCAGCTCTGTTAGAAAGAATCAGGGCAGAAGTATGTGAATATGTGCTTTAAAAAGAAAGAGTCAAACACCAAGCTGAACAATTCTTCACCAGTGTGTAGAAAATTGTAAAGATGTTAATATCAGGCCTGGTTCCAGAATAAGTCTGAGGGTGCTCTTGTAAGTTTTTATTGTAAGTTAGATTTTTACATTTTACATTTATTTTATATCATTTGCATTTCTATCACTTATGTATGTTTCTAAAAAATATTTTGCATAAAGCAAACCATGAAAAAAATAGTTATTAATATTTAATGTTATTGAAAAACAGAGTGAAAAAAATCTCATTGCAAAGTAATTTATTACATTTATTCGCTGTGGACTACTTGCACAACTGCTTCAGTGTTCTACTTAGTACTGCTCAAGAGTTTCCGGTCAGGGTTCAGTGCACTAATGCTGCCTTCACATGCTCTCAGAATTATTGTAAATACGAGTTTCCTAGGTAAAAACTGCACATGAACGCCCTCCCATTTCGAAACTTGAATGCAACGGACTCGTAATCATAACTTCATAAGTGGGAATTATCAAATTCCCGATAGCATGTGAAGGCAGCATTATATTCAGAGAGCTTCTCATAAGAATACAGATTATTACTATGTTTTAGGGTTGCCAAATGAAGAGTTCATTTGCAAAAACAGATAACTATTTTTATTAATTCTCACAAATCATGTTTTTTTTTTTTTTATTGTGCAGTCCAAGTAATATCAATCAAACTGCAGTTGGGTTGTTTTGATTCAGTAATAATAACTCCAAAAAATACAGGTAACTTACAAAATTAAAGTTCATTGAAAGTATATATATATTGTTTTTATATATATATATATATATATTGTTTTTTTTTTAACAAAAGCAGATAACATGGTTCAGAGTTACACAAACCAAGTAATTGCTTTGTAATAGCATTTAAACCACACTCAAACACACGTGTACACACAAACGCACACACACACTAACAGATCGGCACACACACACACACACACACAAACGCAAAAGGACAACCAATGGTTCAGCATGTAAGATGTGTATGGTGTACAAGGACTTGCAGGAGTCGAAATTATAAATCCTCGAACACGTTTAGTCAGCTTTGACGAAACTCCCCTCAGCTGGCATGTCTTTTTGAAGTGACTAGAAGCCTTGTCACCTGACCTGAATACTGCGCGCTGATTTGGACTTATCGACTAAAACAGACTTATCGGTTTCTGTACACAAACAACAAAGGCGCTTGTCAGTTTCAAACTGCCGAAGTCACGTCCCCCAGTGGTGAACCATTGAAATTTCGAAACACTTACGATGTAACACAGCCTCGTTTACTGAAATCACATGACTTTGGCAGTTTGATACGCTCCGAACCACTGATTCAAAACAAAAAGATCCATAAAGCTCAGAAGCTTCATGAAGCAGTGTTTCGAAATCGCCCATCACTAGATATTGTTGAATAAAGTCGTTATTTTGTTTTTTTGGCGCACAAAAAGTATTCTCGTCGCTTTAATAACATTAAGGTTTGAACCACTGTAGTCACATGAACTGTTTTAAATGTGTCTTTAGTAGCCTACCTTTCTGGGCATTAAAAGTGTTAATTATGCTGGCAATGGAGGCCTCACTGAGCCATCGGATTTTATGAAAAATATCTTAATTTGTGTTCCGAAGATGAACGCAGGTCTTACAGGTGTGGAACGACATGAGGGTGAGTAATTAATGACAGAATTTTCATTTTTGGGTGAACTAAACCGGTATCACTTTAAAATAACAGTACATGAATAATCATGTCCTAATACCTGAATTAATAGTTACTTCAACATGAACTCATAATTAGTGAAGATTTGAACTAATCATAAACTAATGAAGAGCTATTCTTAACTACAACAGGAGTCATAAGGATTCAAAAAGTGGGCGTTTCTGTATTTGTGGGTGTTTTCAAACTGGTGGGTGTTTATATATCATGCAATGAAAATGATCCCCTTCACCCGACCTCACCCCTAAACCCTACCCACACTCTCAAAAACGTTTATGGCCTTGCCCATCAATCATTAATGTCCTGCAGAGACCTGTACGTGGAGGTTTTTGCCTGAATGGTAAATAACTATTTTGTGTGCATGTTCTATAAGAAATCAGCTTCAGAAAGGAACCCCACCCTCACTGCCTTGCCATAACTATTCAACTTACCACAGATATAAAATGTTTTATTTATTTACCCAAACGCTGGGATGATGCTTTTGAGTCATTTTTGGGTTATTTTTTCAGTGTTGGGTAGTTTTTGTGTTGTTATTCCCCCCACCCCTCCCCCCTACATTTTCATCCTTTTCAGGAGAGAGCTGTTCTGGTGCATTTCTTTGCCGAAATACAGGTTTGTGTGCATTTTATTTTATCTATAAAATCATTGCTGTGCTGTAAATCATTTTATTTTATGAATATCAACATACAGGTACGCAATGTCAGTCACCTAACTAACAAGTGTTGCATCTGTCTTTTTGCATGATGGCCTGATCCCTTGCATAAAACACATTATTTTATTTCTAAAGATACTAAATCTAATTACTTATAATGTTAAAATATGTTCTCAGAGCTATGTTTGTTTATGGGCAGGTTATGGACTCAGTCACAGCATCTTTCGGCAATGAGTGAAACACACAGTGGCGGTCTGAATTAGCAGTTTCCCCGCCAAACATGAGATCCAGCACTGCTACCCTCTGGAAACGGGATAACAGAGGCCAGTTGATTACACTTGAATTGCTTTTAAATGTTTTAACTTTTTATTCTAAAATGTTTGTTAAACGAGTTTAAATGTAAGTGTTGTGTAGCCTACATATTAAAATTGATTAAAATATGTATGAAGAAATGTTTTCTTTATCTGAAATAAAGGAAGATATCATGTAAACTAGTGGTTGTGTTGTGTATTTTACAAAGGTTTTTAGATTATTATGTTGTGTTTTTTTCAGAGTGTAAGTTTGATTCGAGTCAGAATTATGTGGTAATTATTTATTAATTACTAATGGGTTCCTTAAACCTTCACTTTAGAATACTGTTCCAGGTTGTAAGTAATTCCTGCAGAATTATTTGATAATTCTCTATTAATTACTAATGGGTTCCCTGTATTTTCACTTTCCCTCAGTCGTTGCCTTACAAACTGGAATTTACTCAATGGTAATGTGATATGCCGAGGAAAACAGACACACTTACAATACTGTATGAAATAGCTATAAAAACTAATCTGAGGTAAGTTGGCTATGGCAAGGCATTTACAGTGGGGGTTGGGTTCCTTTCCGAAGTTGATTTCTTACAGAACAAACACAAAACAATTATTTACCACACAGGCAAAAACCTCTATAAAATTTATTGTATTTATTAATATTACATTTTCAATATACTACTACTGATAACATTAGTAAACAAAGGGCCACAACTCAATATAATTGTATAATTCATTAGTAGTTACTTCATAGTCATTTTTCTTGAACATGAATTAGTAGATAATTAATAGTAGTTCTTATGACAGAATTCATTAGTTATTGATTAGCTGTTACTTAACAAAAAATTCTATACTGATTAGCTAACTGTCACAGACACGCCAGGTTCCAGCACCATCCAATCACAGCGCACCCCTTCTCCTGAGTATTGATCATCCGCACCTGCACCTCATCTAGCCACTCATCACGGCCACCATAAAACACACTCACACACTCACAGTCACTGTCCGGTCTCGTTTGCATCAAGGATACCCTATATGCTTACCTCAAGGACTCAAACCGAATTACTTACCTGTCTCCAACGTCTCCTAGTCTCCTCGTCTCCATCGTGTGTGTGTGTGAGTGTCTTCTGTCATCCACGTCTGCCTCAACTCATCATCTCCACGGATCTTCACTCCTGCAATCACCACAAGGACAGTATCACGATTCATCTTCATTTTACCATCTTACAACACTCTATTCAACTCACCTGCACTACTGTTTACTCTGCTGTGTGTGAAATAAAACCGTATTACCTGTTACCTCTGTCTCTGCCCCGTCAGTATTGTAACAGAAGACCGGACCCAAAAAACTGCGTCTTCACACACAGCATGAGCCATCCGGATCCCATCCAAGAGCTCGTCGATGCTCTTCGGCGAGCTCTTTCCACCACACCATCATCACAGCACCCCGCCATTACTTCCGCAAACACCGCTACCACTCCTTCACCTCCTTTGCACGCCAGTCCCATGGCTAAACCAGCGCCCTACTCTGGATCGGCGGAGGACTGCAGCGGATTCCTTCTGCAGTGCTCGCTGGTCCTGGAGATGCAACCGCACAACTTCCCCACCGAAACCTCCAAAGTGGCGTTTATAATCTCCCAACTGCAAGGCAAAGCGCTCCAATGGGCCGACTCGATCTGGTCCCAGAACCATCCCATCACTCAGTCGTACTCCGGTTTTGTGGCCCATTTCCGGGAGGTTTTTGGAAAACCCATCTCAGACTCTTCAGTTGGTGAGAAACTCTATAATTTAAAACAAGGATCAATGTCTGTCAATGAATATGCCTTGCAGTTTCGGACACTCGCTGCCTCCAGCGGTTGGAATGAACAAGCCCTCATCACCACTTATCGTCGAGGGTTGGATCCTCGCGTGCGGTTGCATCTCGCTGCATACGAGGACTCCATCGGCTTAGAACGCTTCATCCAACTCTCCATCCGTTTCGCCACTCGTATGCAGTCGTGTTTGGAAGAACACCAGGGCCAGTCGCTGTTTGCCATCTCAGCGCGCCGACCAGAATCCGTCAGCCCCCCAGAACCAGCCAACGAGCCTATGACTCTGGAGGGTACAAGGCTTTCACCAGCTGAGCGGCAGAGGCGGCTGACCCAGAATTTGTGTTTATATTGTGGTTCTCCTGGGCATGTCATCTCCTCATGCCCAATCCGTCCTCCGCGACCCTTGGTGAGTGCCATCATTCCATCCATTAAAAATATGAAACCCCTCACCACTGTTGTAAATCTTACTGCTGCTGATATTACTCTTCCAGTTGTTGCCCTCCTCGATTCTGGGTCAGCCGGCAACTTCATCTCCGGCGCCCTCTGCCGCCAGCTCCACATCAAGGTCACGACCACGCCGACCACCTACCAGATTAGATCTGTAACTGGAGAACTTCGGAGCCGTAAACACGTCCGTCATTGTACAGAAGCCGTCCAGATTCAAGTTGGTCTCCTGCACGTCGAACACCTCCATCTGCTGGTTCTGGAGGGATCCACCGCTGACGTGATCTTAGGGCGCCCTTGGTTGGAGCAGCACAACCCGACCCTTTCATGGAAGACCGGCGAAGTCCTGAAGTGGGGCGAAAAATGTTTCAATGACTGTTTCCCTGGACTTCCTCTTCCTCGACCTCCATGCTCCGAACCTCTTCCAGTCTGTGCCACGACCATCGAGAGTCCAGTCGAGCAGAGATCCGTTGACATTCCTGAATGTTACGCCCCCTTCAGCGACGTATTCTGCCCTAAACGTGCCTCCAAGCTGCCTCCACACCGGCCATGGGACTGTGCCATCGATCTGCTTCCGGGTGAACCAGTGCCTAGGGGAAGGATATACCCTCTATCCATCCCGGAGGAGAAGGCCATGGAGGAGTACATCAAGGAGGCATTAGCTCAAGGATACATCCGACCATCCACTTCCCCTGCTGCTTCAAGCTTTTTCTTCGTGGCCAAGAAGGACGGAGGCTTGAGGCCCTGCATCGACTACCGTGCACTCAATAATATCACTGTTAAGTTCCGTTATCCCCTTCCTCTCGTCCCTGCAGCCCTAGAACATCTCCGTGGTGCCACTGTCTTCACCAAACTGGACCTCCGCAGCGCGTACAACCTCATCCGGATACGCGAGGGGGACGAGTGGAAGACCGCCTTCGTGACACCTACCGGCCACTACGAATATTTGGTTATGCCGTATGGCCTGGTCAACGCCCCCTCCGTATTCCAGGATTTCATTCACGAGGTGCTCCGGGAGTTTCTCCATCGCTTTGTCCTGGTCTACATTGACGATATATTGATCTACTCCCGGAGCTTGGCCGAACATCGCCACCACGTTGCGGAGGTCCTCAAACAGCTCCGTAAGTTCCATCTCTTCCTCAAGGCAGAAAAATGTTCATTTCATCAATCATCCGTTCACTTCCTCGGCTACATCATTGACAGCAGTGGCATCCGGATGGACGAGGGGAAGGTGGACGCCATCAAAAACTGGCCAACTCCCTCTTCAGTTAAAGATTTACAACGCTTCCTTGGATTCTCAAACTTCTACCGTCGGTTCATACACAACTACAGCTCTCTTGCCAGCCCACTTACCAACCTGCTCAGGAACAAGCCCAAGTCTCTGTCCTGGACACCTGAGGCCACGGAGGCCTTCCAACGCCTCAAGGAAGCCTTCACCACCGCTCCTCTCCTCGTCCACCCAAACCCAGAGCTGCCCTTCGTCGTCGAGGTGGACGCCTCCACCACAGGAGTAGGAGCGGTGTTATCCCAGCAGCAGGGGAACCCGAGCAAACTCCATCCATGTGCCTTCTTCTCCCGCAAGCTCAACCCGGCGGAGAGGAACTACGACATCGGAAACAGAGAGCTCCTGGCAGTTAAACTCGCCCTGGAAGAGTGGAGGCATTGGCTGGAGGGAGCTAAACACCCCTTCATCGTTCTTACAGATCACAAGAACCTCGAGTACCTGAAGTCCGCCAAAAGACTCAACCCCAGACAAGCCCGTTGGGCTTTGTTCTTCACCCGGTTTAATTTCTCCATCTCCTATCGCCCTGGTCCCAAGAATATAAAAGCTGACGCTCTCTCCCGTCTCCACGCTCCAGAGGACTCCCCCGAAGATCCCGAACCCATCCTTCCAACCGACCTATTCATCAATCCCATCTCCTGGTCAGAGGAAACCTTGCCCTCCTCCAATGCCTCCACCAACACTCCGTCGGGTTGTCCCCCAGGCTTGCGCTACACCAAAAGGACACAACGCACTCCACTCATCCACTCAGCCCACACGTCACTTGGCACTGGTCACCCGGGGGCCAATGAAACCCTCTCGCTGCTGAGGGAACGCTTCTGGTGGCCCAACATGGCAGCTGATGTCAGAAGGTACGTGCAGGGCTGTAAGGAATGCGCCATCTCAAAGAGCCCACGCCATCTACCATCTGGCAAGCTTTTACCTCTGCCCGTTCCTAACCGACCCTGGTCACACCTAGGAGTCGATTTTATCACGGATCTGCCTGCCTCCGGAGACAATACCTGCATCCTCGTAGTAGTGGACAGATTCTCTAAATCCTGCCGCCTAATACCTCTAAGAGGCCTGCCCACCGCTATGGAGACCGCGGAAAACCTCTTCAACCATGTGTTCAGGTATTTTGGCATTCCTGAAGATATTGTCTCTGACAGGGGACCCCAGTTCATATCCAAGGTCTGGAGAGCCTTCTTCTCGCTCCTAGGTGTGACCGTCAGCCTCACCTCGGGATACCACCCCCAGTCGAACGGGCAGACGGAGAGGAAGATCCAGGAAATCGGCCGCTTCCTCCGTACCTTCTGTCATAGCCACCAGGACTCTTGGAACCAGTACCTGGGTTGGGCCGAGTACGCCCAAAACTCCCTTCGTCAGCCCACCACCGGCCTTACACTTTCAGTGCGTACTCGGCTACCAACCTCCACTGTTCCCCTGGTCCGGGGAACCATCGGACGTTCCATCTGTGGATTACTGGTTCCGAGAGAGCGAGAGGGTCTGGGACTCAGCACATCACCAACTGCAGCGAGCCCTGCGCAGACGCAGGATGACAGCAGACCTTCGCCGCTCTGACGCTCCCTCCTTCCAGCCCGGTCAGAAGGTCTGGCTGTCAACCAGGGACATCCGCCTGCGTCTGCCCTGCCGGAAGCTGAGTCCCAGGTTCATTGGTCCATTCACCATCTCAAAGCAGATCAACCCTGTCACCTACCAGCTTAAGTTGCCACCTCAATACCGCATTCACCCTACCTTCCACGTTTCCCTACTGAAACCTCACCACCCTTCTGTTCCTCTCTCCACAGGACCTGGCGTGGCAGCCTCCGAACCCCCCCTTCCACTCATCCTGGACGACGGCGCTGCTTATGAGGTTCGCGAGATCTTGGACTCCCGGCGCCGTGGTGGTCATCTTGAGTACCTGGTCGACTGGGAAGGCTACGGCCCCGAAGAGCGCTCATGGGTTCCCAAGGATGACATCTTAGATCCCAGCCTTCTTCAAACCTTCCACTCCAGCCATCCGGACAGACCAGCTCCCCGTGGAAGAGGCCGACCACCACGACGTCGGGGTCCTCGGCCCTCAGGAGCGGGCCGTGGAGGGGGGGGGTACTGTCACAGATACGCCAGGTTCCAGCACCATCCAATCACAGCGCACCCCTTCTCCTGAGTATTGATCATCCGCACCTGCACCTCATCTAGCCACTCATCACGGCCACCATAAAACACACTCACACACTCACAGTCACTGTCCGGTCTCGTTTGCATCAAGGATACCCTATATGCTTACCTCAAGGACTCAAACCGAATTACTTACCTGTCTCCAACGTCTCCTAGTCTCCATCGTGTGTGTGTGTGAGTGTCTTCTGTCATCCACGTCTGCCTCAACTCATCATCTCCACGGATCTTCACTCCTGCAATCACCACAAGGACAGTATCACGATTCATCTTCATTTTACCATCTTACAACACTCTATTCAACTCACCTGCACTACTGTTTACTCTGCTGTGTGTGAAATAAAACCGTATTACCTGTTACCTCTGTCTCTGCCCCGTCAGTATTGTAACACTAACACATCTTACTTAGTAGTTAACAGTAGCAACTTAAGTGTTAATGAAGAATTACTAGTTATGCAGTAAGTAAGAAACAGTATTCTAAAGTGTTACCAATAACTGAGCCGTATAGAGATGTCGTTGCAAGAGTTATAGTTATAATAAACTCATCTCTTTTGTGAGCACTTAACCTCATCTTAAAAAACAACAACAAAACTATCCTTTCATTACCTATCCTTTCACTTCCTTTAATCCCTCACTATTGTAGCTCATATACTCTGAGCAATGTCTGAAACTTGTATTGTGAGCACTTCTTGTGTCTATTTGCCTCTTCATGACGACTTGAAGTATTCGCTTGTTGTATTCCTCACGTGTAAGTCGCTTTGGATAAAAGCGTCTGCCAAATGAATACATGTACAGGTGCTGGTCATATAATTAGAATATCATCAAAAAGTTGATTTATTTCACTAATTCCATTCAAAAAGTGAAACTTGTATATTATATTCATTCATTACACACAGACTGATATATTTCAAATGTTTATTTATTTTAATTTCAATGATTATAACTGACAACTAAGGAAAATCCCAAATTCAGTATCTCAGAAAATTAGAATATTGTGAAAAGGTTCAATATTGAAGACACCTGGTGCCACACTCTAATCAGCTAATTAACTCAAAACACCTGCAAAGGCCTTTAAATGGTCTCTCAGTCTAGTTCTGTAGGCTACACAATCATGGGGAAGACTGCTGACTTGACAGTTGTCCAAAAGACGACCATTGACACCTTGCACAAGGAGGGCAAGACACAAAAGGTCATTGCAAAAGAGGCTGGCTGTTCACAGAGCTCTGTGTCCAAGCACATTAATAGAGAGGCGAAGGGAAGGAAAAGATGTGGTAGAAAAAAGTATACAAGCAATAGGGATAACCGCACCCTGGAGAGGATTGTGAAACAAAACCCATTAAAAAATGTGGGGGAGATTCACAAAGAGTGGACTGCAGCTGGAGTCAGTGCTTCAAGAACCACTACGCACAGACGTATGCAATACATGGGTTTCAGCTGTCGCATTCCTTGTGTCAAGCCACTCTTGAACAACAGACAGCGTCAGAAGCGTTAAAGATAAAAAAGGACTGGACTGCTGCTGAGTGGTCCAAAGTTATGTTCTCTGATGAAAGTAGATTTTGCATTTCCTTTGGAAATCAGGGTCCCAGAGTCTGGAGGAAGAGAGGAGAGGCACACAATCCACGTTGCTTGAGGTCCAGTGTAAAGTTTCCACAGTCAGTGATGGTTTGGGGTGTCATGTCATCTGCTGGTGTTGGTCCACTGTGTTTTCTGAGGTCCAAGGTCAACGCAGCCGTATACCAGGAAGTTTTAGAGCACTTCATGCTTCCTGCTGCTGACCAACTTTATGGAGATGCAGATTTCATTTTCCAACAGGACTTGGCACCTGCACACAGTGCCAAAGCTACCAGTACCTGGTTTAAGGACCATGGTATCCCTGTTCTTAATTGGCCAGCAAACTCGCCTGACCTTAACCCCATAGAAAATCTATGGGGTATTGTGAAGAGGAAGATGCGATATGCCAGACCCAACAATGCAGATGAGCTGAAGGCCACTATCAGAGCAACCTGGGCTCTTATAACACCTGAGCAGTGCCACAGACTGATTGGCTCCATGCCACGCCGCATTGCTGCAGTAATTCAGGCAAAAGGAGCCCCAGCTAAGTATTGAGTGCTGTACATGCTCATACTTTTCATGTTCATACTTTTCAGTTGGCCAAGATTTCTAAAAATCCTTTCTTTGTATTGGTCTTAAGTAATATTCTAATTTTCTGAGATACTAAATTTGGGATTTTCCTTAGTTGTCAGTTATAATCATCAAAATTAAAAGAAATAAACATTTGAAATATATCAGTCTGTAATGAATGTATATAATATACAAGTTTCACTTTTTGAATGGAATTAGTGAAATAAATCAACTTTTTGATGATATTCTAATTATATGACCAGCACCTGTAAATGTTAATGTTATATTTATTAATTTTTAAAATGTTTTTAAAATGTTTTTAAACACACGAATTACTTTACATTTAGACGTATAAAATCATTACTTTTAGTTTTTTTTTTTTTTTTGTTTTTTTTTTTTCTACAATAGCGTTTAAAACGTATTAACCAAGGCATTAGATATGTATATGGGAAGCTGATCCGAGACCAGCAGTTGCTTGCGGATTGCTTTATCTGTGTGTTGTGCCGGGGCAGAAACGAAAGTAAAAACACGTAGATTGTATGAGTAAGATACTTTCGCTGAATTATTATATATATAAATACCCTAGCCTGTCATACTCACCCGAGGACCTAGGGCTACGTGCACTGCGTAGGCTCATGATGACAATTTTTTCTTCGGTTCCAATCGTCTTTAACCTTTCTTGACAGGCAATCCTTTGACATAGCCTATAGGAAAACATCAGTTACACAGTACGTGGCTACAAGGTTATAAAGAAATTTCAAAGATATAGGTGAAAACCGAAAGCTTAATGCTCAGTTTGGCAACAGCAGCATTTACAGTCGTGCTTGTGAGAAAACATGTTTAGTTATTTATCAACACAGTTATCAACATTAACAATTTTATATGTTAATAGCCTGTGTAACATGTAAAGTAAAAAGCAGTCTTACCAGTTTCTGACGCGCCTCAAGTGAAATTAAAAGTAACACGAGACTTTTGTCTTTAGAGCTGCGGACACGTGACACCACGAGTTCTCCTATTGAACTTCAGTTTGAGCCGTGTCAGCAGTGAAACATAAGTGTTTATTCCAAAACATAGATCAATAGACACATTTTAATATGCACTTTCAAGATCCGAAATCATATTTTACAGAAGAATTGCCTTGCCTGCATAAACGACATGCGCAAAAATAAAGCTATAAGATATGAAAAAAAAAAAAAAAAAAAAAAAAAAAAAAAAAAAAATCAAATCAACATTTAAAGTCAACAAAGTAGCAGTACAAATAACACTAAAAGAGTATAGCTGGCAAGATCTGCAGACTTCACTAAAACATTATTTGCAACATTTTGCTTATTTGTGCAGTGATTGTTATTGTGCAGACAGTTGTGAATATCAGGTTATATAAAATGGGCAAATATTGTTTCATAAGGGCATAGAAAAGTAAGCAACATGCTATAATCAAAACAATAAAATTAGCAAATGAATGTAGTGAAATGACACTACTGAATCTTGTCCCAGCATTGCACACAATCAATAAAAAAAAAAAAAAAGATGAACTCCTTTTCGGTTGAGATGTGATTGATGATATGTTGGCTAAACTTATCAATTTTCTAGTAATAAATTCATTACTGCAAAGAGCATTACCATACATGGGAACCTTTTTCATTAAGTTACTGGTGCAAAGAGCATGACAATTTTTTGCAAACATTTGTACCCGAGTTTTTGAATACATGAGTAACCTTTTCGTTACTTCTCTGTTCTATAAACAAGTAATGAAATATATAAAAGCTTAAAATGAAGGAAACTTATATTAGAATCCAGAGGTGTAAAGTACTTGAGTAAATGTAATTAGTTACTGTACTTAAGCATCTTTTTGGCTACTTTGTAGTTGTACTGAGTATCAAAGATATTTGCAACTTTTACTCTCTACTTGACTACATTTTTGAGCAAGTAAATGTTCTTTTTACTCCACTACATTTGTGATGAGTAATGCAATTACAAATTACATTTTCATGGCAGCTAACTTTTTCTGCAGCAGTTTGTTTCTGATATAAAGAAGCAATATCACCATCTAAGGGCATTGAAGGTACTATATCTTGTGCATTTTGCCTTTACTCCCCCAAAACTTGTCAACAAGGCTTGAGCTTAACTGAGACTTGAGAGTTTGTAGACATTTAAAAGGTTGTTGTGTCGACCTTGATTTATTGCAATATTGAGGTGTTCAGTTTTATTTTGATTTTAGAAAATAAACTTGATTTCTCATCTTACAAATCAATTGTTTCTTATTTTCACTGGACGTCTCTGAGGACTAGTGCATCTCTGAGCCTACATTCAGCATGAGTAAAATACTTAAGTACTGTTAAAATCAGATACTTTAAGACTTTTACTCAAGTTGTATTGGAATTGGTTACTTGTAACTTGTAGTGGAGTCATTTTTTATGCAAGGTATCAGTACTTTTACTCAAGTATGGTTTTTAGGTACTCTTTACACCTCTGTTAGAATCACTCATCGAAATTAATTCACTATCCAGTGTCAATCTGCAACCAAAACAACAACAACAACAAAAATAGACATTGTTAGACTGCACATGTATCTGATTGAAGTTCTCAATCAAACTCAGGAATAGAACCAAGAGACTCCACTCCAGAGCTCCTTTTTGAACTTGACATGAACTGCCTCTCTTCAGGTGCTTCTTGTGATCTCTGGGACACATATGCTGAACTGATCCCTGAGAAAGGGCTGCATCCTTCAGCAACTGCAAGGAAAGTAAATAATACATCAGAAAAATGTTTATATATTGCACAATATGCAAAAAATAAAGAACAACTTACGATATAGTGGATCATCCATGCTCTGTGCTCTTTTAATGGAAATGGCCACTATTCTTTGAACCCTCTCTAAAGTCTCTTCATCCAGTTCATAAAGACATCCTCTGTTTCCTGCCACCATCTCCTCGATCTTTTCCAACAGTTCTGTGACCTGAGATCCATCACCCCAGTTCTTATTGTTGAGAACATGATATCTTTTCCCACATTTCACAATGAGCCACTGGAGAGCATCACCTTCACTTGTTATGAATAACTCTATGGGAGTGTCTCCTAGTTTATCTCCAACAGCAAACACAACCAGCATGTGATTCCAGACTCTTTCACAGAGAGGCTCCATGATTTTCTCTAGTCCGCTCTTTTCTTCTTCCGCAAAGGAAGACTCAACACTCTGGACTAAAATGAAAGCATGTGTTCCATAGGACCATTCTGTTACACTTCTTAAGATGTTGAGCTTAGCATCCTCAAGTCTTTTTCCAATTAGGTAATCTTTCTCAAAACCTGGAGTATAAACCATGGTGAGATTTCTTCCTGCCACTTCCCCATTTTCTTTTAAAGTCTCTTCTGATTATCTTGTATCCATGATTATCTTGTATGCTTTTCTACCCAAAATTGTGTTTCCTGTTGAACTATTGCCAGAACAATGTGGCCCAAGCAACACCAACCTCATTTCAGAAAGTTGAGCATCTCCTTAAAAAAATAAATAAATAAAAATAAAGCATAAAACATTACTTGATTACTTTTTATTGTGCAACCTCTACATGCATTTGAGCAAAACTAACATGTACCTATACATAGAATTTACGGCAGTTTCCAGCTGAAATGAACACTAGAGGCAGTAAAACGGCAACAACTTTTATTCATTTTCACACAAATTACAATTATTGGGACACATGATACAATAGCACGTGTACACTAATAAATTTTGATTTTTACATCACATAACCAGCTCCATGTAGACATGGACAAATAAATATAAATATATGGACAAATTTGTTACCCTTATTGCTCATTTAAACAATGCTTACTTCCTCCTGTTACAGACAGAATGGCAAGAGACACAGATGGCAAGATGGTATGTTTATTGAGACACAGCAGTTGAAACACAGCAGGGGAGGTAAGTAGATGGTGAATAGGTATGGAATAAACAAACTGATACTGTCCTTTACTTGCAGGGTACGTGGGATGGAGGCTAAGAGGATGACTGGAGACGGAGGAAGGTGAACACACTCACACACGGACGATGGAGACACGGAGACTGGGAAACACGCTGGAGTAGAATTGGTAGGTATTTCTAGTGGATATGGAGATCGACTAGATGAGTCCTTCGTATGAACGAGACCAGACAACTGGCAGAAGGGTAGTGCAGTGTTTTATAGTCCGTGGTGATGAGGTGCTGATGGGGATCAGGTGTGTGTGTGTTCAGTACTCAGGTGAGGGAGTGCACAGTGATTGGCTGATGGAAGAGCATGGCGTGTCTGTGCCAGACCCTCTCACTCTCTCGGAACCAGTAGTCGATGGCTGGCACGTCCGATGGTTCCCTGGACCAAGGGAAGAGAGGGGGTTGGTAACCGAGTACGCACTGGAAGGGAGTGAGTCCAGTAGTTGGCTGATGGAGGGAGTTTTGGGCGTACTCGGCCCAACCCAGGAACTGGTTCCAAGAGTTCTGGTGGCTGTGGCAGAAGGTACGTAGGAAGCGCCCAGTCTCTTGAATCTTCCTCTCCGTCTGCCCGTTCGACTGCGGGTGGTAACCAGACGAGAGGCTTACGGTCACACCTAGGAGGGAGAAGAAGGCCTTCCATACTCTTGAGGTGAGCTGGGGTCCACGGTCAGGGTGACATGAGTTCGGCGGTTTCCATGGCAGTAGGCAGTCCCTTGAGGGGAATCAGTCTACAGGACATGGAGAATCTGTCAATTATCACCAGGATGCAGGTATTGTTGTCAGAGGCAGGTAGGTCGGTGATAAAATCCACCCCTAGGTGTGACCAGGGTCTGTTGGGAACGGTCAGAGGTAGGAGCTTGCCAGATGGAAGATGACGTGGGCTTTTGGAGGTGGTGCATTCTTGACATCCCTGTACATACCTTCTCACATCCCTGGCCATGTTGGGCCACCAGAAGCTTTCCTTAAGCAACGAGAGGGTTTCATTGGCCCCTGGGTGGCCAGTGCTCAGAGATGTGTGTGACGAATGGATGAGTGGAGTGCACTGGGTCTTGATGACATACTGCAAACCTGGGGGGCAGCCCCAGCGTTGTTAGAGGCATTGGATGAGGGCACAGAGGTTTGGGACCATTGGATGGGACTCACGATGATGTTCTCAGGGAGAATAGGCTCCGGTTCTTCACTGGTCTCTTCTGAGGTGTAGAGATGGGATTCTTTGGGCCAGGACGATAGGAAATACTGAAGTGGAAACATGTGAAGAACAGCGCCCAGCGAGCTTGGCGGGGATTTAGTCTCTTAGCATCTCTTAAGTACTCCAAGTTCTTGTGGTCAGTGAGTACTGTAAAAGGGTACTTGGTGCCCTCTAACCAATGCCTCCACTCATCCAGAGCCAGTTTGATGGCTAGGAGTTCCCGGTTGCCGATGTCATAGTTCCTCTCTGCCAGGCTGAGTTCGTGGGAGAAGAAGGCGCATGGATGGAGTCGGGCTGGATTCCCCTGCTGCTGAGAAAGCACCGCTCCTACCCCGGTGGTAGAGGCGTCTACCTCAACAACGAAGGGCCTTTCTGGATCGGGGTGCACGAGGAGCGGTGCGCTGGTGAAGGCTTCCTTGAGGGTGTTGAAAGCTTCGTTGGCAGTTGGTGACCAGGACAGAAACTTGGGCTTGCTGCGGAGTAGGCTTGTCAGAGGGTATGCTATGGAGCTGTAGTTCTGGATGAATCTTCTATAGAAGTTTGCAAACCCTAGGAATCGTTGAAGCTCTTTGATTGTGGATGGAGTAGGCCAGTTCTTAATGGCTGCTACCTTCCCCTCGTCCATTTGGATGCCACTGCTGTTGATGTTGTATCCTAGGAACTGCACTGAGGGTTGATGGAAGGTACACTTTTCGGCTTTGAGGAGTAGCTGAAACTCTCTCAGCCGTTTCAGGACCTCCGCAATGTGGTAGCGATCTTCGGTCATGCTCCGGGAGTAGATCAAGATGTCGTTGGTGTAGACCAAGACAAACTTATGGAGGAACTCCCGGAGCACCTCATGGATAAAATCCTGGAAGACCAGGCCATACGCCATAACGCAGTACTCATAGTGGCTGGTAGGGGTCACAAAAGCTGTCTTCCATTCGTCCCCCTCGCGTATCCGAATGAGGTTATATGTGCTGCGTAGGTCCAACTTGGTAAAGACAGTGGCACCGCGTAGATGTTCCAGAGCCGCTGGGACGAGGGGAAGAGGGTAGTGGAACCTGACGGTGATACGATTCAGAGCCCGGTAATTGATGCATTGCTGCAAGCCTCCGTCCTTCTTGGCCATGAAGAAGAAGCTCGAAGCAGCAGGGGAAGTGGAAGGTCGGATGTAGCCCTGATGTAACGCTTCCTCGATGTACTCCTCCATGGCCTTCTGTTTAGGGATGGATAATGGGTAGATCTTTCCGCGGGGCACTGACTCACCCGGAAGCTGATCAGTGGCGCAGTCCCATGGCCGATGTGGAGGCAGCTTAGAAGCTCTCTTTGGGCAGAAAACATCACTGAAGGGGGCATAGCAAGGTGGTATATCCACAGACTGCTTTTTCACTGGGCTCTTGATGGAGGTAGAGCAGATAGGTACCATCACAGATCGAGGAGGAGAAGGCTGAGGAATGTGAGGGAAGCAGTCTGGGAAGCAGGTGTCACCCCACTTCAGGATTTCGCCGGTGGTCCAGGAGATGATGGGGTTGTGCTGCTCCAACCAGGGACGCCCTAGGATCACATCAGCAGTGGAATCCTCCAGAACCAGGAGATGTTGTTGTTCCACATGCAGCAATCCAACTTGGAGTTTGAATGGACCGGCATATAACTGGACATGCTTACGGCTGAGAGGTTTACCAGTTATGGAGTGAATTTGGTAGATAGACAGCGTTGTAGTGGTCTTGAGTTTGAGCTGGCGGCAGAGGGCACCAGAGATGAAGTTACCGGCTGACCCGAAGTCAAGGAGGGCATTGACTGGAATGGAGAGATCGAGAGCAGTAAGCATTACAATAGTAGTGAGTGGCTTCATTTTCTTGATGGAAGGGAGAATGACACTCACCATGGGTCGAGGAGGACGAATGGGGCATGTTAATATGACATGCCCAGAAGCACCACAATACAAGCCCCGGGACAGCCGCCTCTGCGGCTCAGCTGGTGTCAGACGATTATTCTCCAGTTGTATGGGTTCGTGGCCTGGTTCTGGAGGGCTGATGGATGCTGGCTGACGGAGGGATGGTGAGTATGGTGACTGGCCCTGGTGCTCATTGAGACACGACTGCATACGAGTGGCGACTCTGATGAAGAGCTGGATGAAACGTTCTAGGCCGATGGAATCCTCGTATGCAGCGAGATGCAGCCTTACCCTGGGTTCCAATCCCTGACGATAGGTGGTGATAAATGATTGCTCATTCCATCCGCTGGCAGCCGCGAGAGTTCTAAACTTGAGAGCATAATCATTAACAGACATGGATTCTTGCTTTAGGTGATAAAGCTTCTGTGTTGGTCCGGTCTTCTGTTACGGACAGAATGGCGAGAGACACAGATGGCAAGCAGATGGTATGTTTATTGAGACACAGCAGTTGAAACACAGCAGGGGAGGAAAGTAGACAGTAAATAGGTATGGAATAAACAAACTGATACTGTCCTTTACTTGCAGGGTACGTGGGATGGAGGCTGAGAGGATGACTGGAGACGGAGGAAGGTGAACACACTCACACACACGGACGATGGAGACACGGAGACTGGGAAACATGCTGGAGTAGAATTGGTAGGTATTTCTAGTGGATATGGAGTCCTTCGTATGAATGAGACCGGACAACTGGCAGAAGGTGAGTACAGTGTTTTATAGTCCGTGGTGATGAGGTGCTGATGGGGATCAGGTGTGTGTGTTCAGTACTCAGGTGAGGGAGTGCGCAGTGATTAGCTGATGGAAGAGCCTGGCATGTCTGTGACACCACCTAAAAATGGCTGAAATTAAAAGCAAATTGACTCATGTTTATCTGCATACCTATGGTACGTCACAGTAAAGCAAATAACATGTGAAAAGAAATAAATTATTGCTTATTCTACAAAGATTATCTAAAATGGCCTGGGCTGCATTTCTCAAAAGCTTCGTCAGTCTAATATCAAAGAACCATTGAAACCAATGGTCTTTATACGATAGACTTGGCTCACAATGCTTTTGAGAAATGCAGTCCTGGACAGATTTGTTAGTACCACCAGAAAAGATGATAAATACCTGGATCATAGTGGTATTTCAAATGAACTGCTTTCTTTAATTAATATCACACAACTTCAATCTTGTAATCAGTCATTCAGCCTATTTAAATGGAGAAAAGTATTGTATGCATCACTGAACTTGGACCAGAGAAAGAAAAGGGGAGCATTGTCTGAGATCAGAAACAAAATTGCAGAAAAGCATTGAAGGTAATGACTATATGATGATCTCCAACAGTTTGTCTCAGTAAAAGAAAAACCAGGAGGATGCCACTGTTGAAAGAAAAACATAAAAAAGCCAGGAAGAGGGGGCCAAACCACCTGTTTACAGGTGCAGAAGTTTCACTGAAAGCTACAGAAATTGCATGTTTGCAGTGATTTTGATTACATATAGAATAAACAATGATGGATGTTTATTATTTTTGTTAGTTTCAAGTTATTTTAGAGAAAATTGTGGGTTATTTTTCCGTATAAGCGTACCAACTAATTTGTCCAGGTCAGTATGCCTTTACTAACAATTACAGAGTTAATGGGTTAGTTCACCCAAACATGAAAATTCTGTCATTAATTACTCACCTTCATGCTGTTTCACATATACATATAATTAGATAGAGTAAATTAATGTGTATTTGGCGTGCTGTCCAGGGGGAGGGCTCCGAGCTCGGAATTTTGGCCCGAACCCAGAGTACTCCCCCCGGATGGGGTGGTGGAGGAATGCTGATAAACTGTCAACGAACAGAGGTAAATCTGCAGTATATATACCTCTTGTTGTTGGTTGATTAGCTTAATGCTTTCCACTTGTGCTAATTAGGTTAATTATCTGAACCTGCTCCTCCCGAATTTTGTTAATAAAACTTCATTTCACATCCGTAAGACCTTTGTTCATCTTCAAAACAGAAATTAAGATATTATTCATAAAATCTGATGGCTCAGTGAGGCCTGCATTGCCAGCAAGACAATTAACACTTAACAGGAAAATGAGAATACTTTTTGTGCACCAAAAAAACAAAATAACGACTTTATGACAATATCTAGTGATGGGCGATTTCAAAATACTGCTTTATGAAGCTTCGAAACTTTACAAATCGTTTGTTTCAAATCGGTGGTTCAGAGCGCGTATCAAACTGCCAAAGTCACACTCCTAGTGGTGAACCATGAATTTCGAAACCCTTATCACTTAACGAAGCCTTGTTGACTGAAATCACGTGACTTTGGTGCTCCGATTTTTGGGTGAACTAACCCTTTAACCCTTTGAGCGGTACGGTCCAACATATGGGATTTTTATTTCTGTGCCCCTGGGTGTACGGTCCCACGACGTCACATAACTGCCAGATTCAAACTGTGCTTTCGCACTTTGGCTGCGAGACGGACGCGCGCAGCTCTTGTCATATACCAAAGCTATGCAGTTCTTTCAGCCACATAATGCTTCTTTTAAAGTTTCAGACATTTAAATACGCATAAGCACCATTAAAACAATACATTTAGAGTTTATAAAATACACACTGATGTCAGACATCAGTGGAAGCAGTAATAACAATCCATTCAAATATAATTTGCCGACATTTATTCATATCAGACACACATAATGGGCCTAAGTAACTATAAAGTTTACTCTATTATTCTTCCAGTTCACCAGCCACTTACTTGCATATATTTCGGGAGAAACTGATGAATTCACATGCTGTAAATCCGACTGACAGGACTCTGTGAACTGCAGCGCAAACTAAGATGGCCCATCTCGCATTATAGATCAAGATAAAGATCGTTTATAAAGGTTTTTAAACGACAGAACACAGTCACTTACACATATTTGAGAATCGGAATATCATATGGTTGATGACATGGTAAGCAAGTTTGCGAATATTTTAAATAAAAAAGGAAAAACAAAATAATAGTGATCCATCTGTCATACAGTGTTATTGTGGCTGCGTTCAGTGCTTGTGACACGCAAGACGCATCGCCATGGAAACAATAAGGGTTCTAAAATAATGGTCGCCTTAAAAAAACTCACTCTGGGAGGTCAGTTAGAATATTTTAAACTCACGCTTGAAAGGGTTAACTTGTTTGGTAGCTCACCTGGTACAGCATTGCACTTGCAATGCAGAGCACTCGGGTACGAGTCCTATGAAGTACAATTTACAGTAAAAGAGCTCAAAGACTTCTAGAAACAAGCTAAAATGATACGGTTGCTTATTTAATTTCCGAGCTGCCGCTATACATACAACAACCAACTTAACAAAATATGTCAGATTTAAGTTAATCTGTTCCACATAATATTGAACATGCTTTTGACGCCACTCACTTGACATTTCACTTTGAAATCATTGAGAAATGTGCAAGAATCTACCTATGTTGCCACAAGCACATATTTCCAGTGAGCCAGGGTTGTTTACTGTATGTATGTAAGCAACATTAAACCATGTTTTTTACTGTTTACTCACCTGATGTTGAATGTCTCAATTCATTTCTCTCTTGCACTTCATCTCACATCTGTTTTGCTCTTTCCTCTTCTTTTATCTTTCTGTTTTTCACCTCTTGTAAATTCTGATTGTTTCTCTCAAAGCAGCATCCTTTGTTTCCTGTGACCATCTCTTCTATCTTTTCCAACAGCTCAGTCACTTGATTATCATCATCTTTGTTAATGTTAAAGACATGATATCTGTTCCCACATTTGTCTATTATCCACTGAAGAGCTTCTCCTTCACTCTCAATGAACAGCTCAATGCTTGTGTCGTGTGAGATGGACTTAACACAACCTCATCTTTATAGAGTCTGGGGGTGTATTTTGAACAATAATTTCTCCTTTGGCCTGGGGTACCAACCACAGTGATGTGTCTTCCTGAAACATCTCCTTCTCGAATCACAGATGTAAGTGATCTTTTGCAATCAAAAGCAGATTTGTCCAGGATGGTGTTTCCTGCTGAACTCTTCCCAGATCCATTATAACCCAGCAGCACCATCCTCAGCTCTGAGAGTGGATGTTCATCTCCTGCTGGTCACATGCAGACAAATGTTTAGAATTCTAAGTCAGCATTCTGTTACTGTTTGTGCCCAGTTTTAACAACAATAAAATACACAAATTCATGCTAAAAACGTCTCAGGTTACGTATGTAACCATGGTTCCTTAAGAACAGGGAACAAGACTCTGCGTTTACCGTATATGGGGAACGTCACACGTGAACCGATGTCTGAAAGCCAAGTATCAAACCACTCCAATCCTATTGGCCGGCGACAGCCTATGACATCATCATAGCGCGACCCGGAAGTATATAAGGAGCGCCTTGAGAATCAGTCAGTATCTTATCGTCTTGAGGGACTGTTCAGCAGGCAGCCCCGAAGCATGACAAAGCAACACAGAGTCTCGTTCCCTGTTCTCAGGGAACCATGGTTACATATGTAACCTGAGACATTCCCTTTCTAAAGGGAACTCAACTCTGCGTTTACCGAATATGGGGAATGATATACCCACACCGCCATGCTTGAGGAGAGTGCATGCCAGATGGCTAGACAAACGTCAAGCAGTTTTGAAAGAAACGCCAGATAGCAACTCACCCTCGGGTCACACAAAGGCTGTCAGTGACAACATTTCCTACTGCCAACAGCCCAAGCTGAGCCTCAAAGAGGCCTTCCGTAGAAAGCCTACCAAGGCTGCTCAAAGGCTTCTGGGACCAAATCTTCCGCAAAAAAGAGGTCCCTTTAAGGGAATGTGGCCAGGGAACCGAAAGAAACCCCGGCCAGTCACTAGAAGGGGAACATAGTTACCCCAATGCCACCAGGGAGGCCGACCTGGTCTGATAGAGGACAAACTTAGTCTTGGCCAACCCTGTCTGAATACAGAATCTCAAAAACGCATTCTTCAGAGAAGACAGCAAGTAAGAGCGACTGCGAAAAGGCAGTAAGCAACTCAAACCCACGCGTAGAGATGGGCATCCTGCTATGGACCCTCTTATTGAGGGGAGTATACTTTGCTCAATCCTAGGATCTACTCAGCGCCTGATTATTTGCACTGAGGAGGCTGTGCGCTAATAAACCCTGATGAAGGGGAGCACAAACCAGCCTGGGGCTGATCCTCAACGGGAGGCCTCAAGGAAGCCTTCAACCAATGATCAGCTTAGGGAGCTAAGCACTATACAAAACAACCCTAACAGGGGAGTACAAAGCTCAACCTAACAGATAGACCATACTGTAGGCACATAATCATGGAGGCCAGAGAGGGGCCTACAACATGACAATAGTTCTGCGTAGAGTAGAAACTCACACATGCTAACATGTCAGTCACAACAGTGGGAAAAACCAAGGGTGGCTTGTCAAGGCCAAGCCCCTGAACACCAATCTTGCTGGAAGCAAGAATCAACCACATGACAGTAACAGCTACATGTAAGCACATGTGAAGCTACATGTAAAATCAGAAATGGGGGTGGGAAAGCTTCAAGAGTGGCCTGTAAAGACTAAGCCTCCTAAAAAGGAAACTTGCTGAATGCAAGCACCCACAAACACATGATTCTTTCAAAAACGAGTCAAACCAGCAGATAAGACTGTAGAGTGCCCACATAACAGTCCACCTAACACAATCCAACAAGCAGTGCACTCAATAAAAGAACCTTTTACTCTTTAAAGCAAGAGGAGTACAACATACGCCATCATGATCTAAAGGAGGCCCAAAAAACAGGCCTACGACTTCAGACAGACACGTGGCGTCAGCTTGTGGCAGTGTTTCAAGATCCAGGAAGAACAAACAACTGAACTACAAGGAGGTTAATAAGTCACCTGGGACCCTGGCTAACCAGCAGTGTACTCAGTAAAACACCTCTAAACTCTCTCAGCGAGAGGAGTACACCATTACATACACCAACATGTTCTCAAAGGAGGCCCGAGGGCCTGCTACTTGTAAACATGTGACGTTAGTCTAGTGGCCACTAAAGTTCTAGGAGCAAAATAGAACCAGCGTATTTACGAGGTAGCTACTTAGCTCAACTAGAGCTAAAACATGAACCAAGCTCAAGGAAGCAAATGTAGAAAACCGAAACGCAGTAAGATTTACTACAGAAACTCACCCTGAGAGGTCAGCCACTCAGCCATGTACTCAGTAAAAACACTTTTTACCCTCAAAGTGAGAGGAGTACACAAACGAATGGCAACATGCTACACAGGAGGCCTAGAAGGCCTACAACTTGCAAAACACGTGGCATCGGCTAGTGGCAATCCTGACTGCACCAGCCAGCAGGCCATGTACTCAGTAAAAACACTCTAAATTCAAGAGGAGTACACACTCCGCCACAAAACTCTACGAGAGGCCTTACCTACTTCAGGGCCTACTCTTAACAGAGACGGGCGTGGCCTAACGGCGGTGATGAGACACAGAACTGTGCCAACATGTAATCTGAAAGGAGGCCTTAGAGGGGCCTACGACTTCAAACACACGTGGCGCTAGCTAGTGGTCTAAAAGGAGACCAAGCTCAAAGGGGACCAGCTCTAACCCAAACAGTTGTGGGAAGCTAAACACAACCTGAGCTAAGTCTACACATTCCAACAGGCAATGTACCAAAACTTAAGCAGTTACAAGGCACAATGAAATGCTAACATGGTCTAAGGGAGGCCTACACAAGGCCTACTACCTCAAACAGACACGAGCATAGACCTGTGGCAGTGCTAAACAAGGTGAGCAAAACTCATGACCATACACCAACAACACTTGTAAACACAAGCTGCTAAACTAGAAGGAGGCTGAAACCATTAGAGCCTACAACTCCTACAGTTATATGCAATATAGCTGTTGTGGCAATGATCAAACTAGTGGGAGCTAACAGAAACCAAACTGAAAGTGAGGTTCTCTACACTCAACCTGAGTGTGCAATCCAACAGGTGATGCACTCAGTGAAACACCACAAACCCTAACCGGGGAGTACAATAGTCACCATGCTCTCGACACAAGCCTACTAATATGAGAACAGGTACTAACCTGTGGCAGCACTAGTGTAACTAAGCTCACATACATGTAGGGCAAAGGCTAGAACCCAAAACAAACATAAGCTTTGTAAATACATGCCATCCTAAAAAGGATAAATGTTCTCACCAAACAGATCTGTGCTGAACCCTAGAAAACAGAAGCTAAAAAGCTAGCACCGTAGCTCAAACTTGAATGTTAATTCAAGGGGCTCAGGGGAAAGACAAATTCACAGCATGAAAAAGTTCTAGAGAGTGGGGCCTAGCAAACACTGCATACACTTATCTACGCAAAGATAAGGGCTTACCACCTGAGAAAACAGCATCAGGGAGGCTCATAACAGCCTACTACCTTAGCTGTTATCTTCAGCCATTGCACCTACACAATAATCAAGGGGAAATGGGCATAAGGCCTAACAACTCCCTCAGGAGGAGGCCAGAACTAGGAACTATACAACCTACCAAGATGATAGTAATACAAAGGGTGACGAAGCTATAGGCCTACAGGGCCACACGAAGCATAGCAATGCCTGGGCTTCACCTCTGAATTCCACCGAATAAGAGGGAATAAAGCGAAGCTCAACAAGCAAACAATGTCAGGCGACCAATTAAGGCCGACACAGACATAAATATTAACTGAAGTGATGAGTGCTAACTCAAACTTACTCTAGCTAACACCAGAGGAGAAGCTACACTATACAAAGGTGGCTAAGAGGCGGCCATTTTGTGGCCTGCACAAATATCGTTCTAGCCAACCTAACAAACTTCAGTCTGCCCAAAAGATCCCTTACTTTTTCCGACTACATACTCAGGAAAAACTATACAGGAACACAAGGTCAATATATTTAGAAACATAAATATAGACCCAGCTTACCTTCCTGCGGCTCGAAGACCGGAGACTCTCTTTCCCTTCTCTTCACAAGGAGGGATGGAATCTAGGGTTCTTTGAAGCCTAAAAGAGCCTCTTTCACTATCAAGCCAGAAGGCGGGCCCTTAGAAAAATATTCATCAAGGGCCCAGCCGTCATCCTGACCGTTTAAGAAGCACCTGAGTATGTTAAATGAAACCAAAACCCAGGAGGTGGAGGAAGAAGGGGCGAGGGCAGATGTAAAGTTGCCTTCGCAAAGAGAGGGAATCGATTACCGACGGAGCTGGCGTCCGCAATCAATCACCTCCCTGCTTCTTCCTCCTCAAGTCCCGTCGTCTCTGCGACTTGCTCCGAAAAAGAGGAGGCGCCCGAGCGGCCATACTGGACCTCTGGTCCTGTCTCTGAGCCTCAGCTCCTTTTAAGCCTAAAAGAGCCTCTCATTATAAAATGTATACATATATATATACATATACATGTTTATAAAATATATACATATATATATATAGATATATACACACACACACACACATATATATTTATATATATATATATATATATATATATATATATATAAATATATATATATATATATATATAGGAGGCGGAAGAAGAAGAGGAGAGGGCAGATGTAAATTGCACCTGCAGCTGGGGGATCGATCACAAACGCCTCTGTTGTTTATAATCGATCCTCCATCTTAAACTCGCCTCTTCCACCTCCCATCTGTCTGGGCCCAGATTCAGATCTGATTTGGCTAGGGTTTTTCCATGCCCTCCTGATGTCAAACATGGAGATCAGGAAGGAAATTGAAGGCTCACGGGAGCTGCAGAGCTATGGACAGAAAGGAACCGCTCGTCGAGCTGTCCACGTGCGGCCCCTTTCTTAACGCGCCCTCACGGCAGCTGCAGTCTGCCAGAAGCGTGTCCCACAAACTCCAGCAGCTCCGCATATACAGCAGCCAGAAGAGCGTTCACTGCTGGACGCGATGACGTCAAACACGGACGTCATCGTCATCCAACAACTCATCCTCGTCAGCCCCAGGGGGCTGAGAGAGAATACACCTCTCTCAAACTTCCCAACGGGCTCACCTGCAAGCCCCATGATTGCAGCCGCCGTTTTGCCTCAGCACAAACGGGGCCAGAATCACCAGGCACAGATGCGGACACCTCTTCCCTCGAGAAGAGTGCCAAATGAGAACGGAGCGTCCCAATAGGGAGACGCTCACAGTAAATAACAGAAAAACACAGACAGCGCCCTCAAGCACTGTCTATGCGCGCTCCTCTCCAGGACAGAAAAACGCCCAGAATGTGTATATCAAGTGTCAAAACCTGGGATACAGATGAACACACTCTCTGAAACGTTTGTAAGGCATAATATAAGATTCCCTTACCGGATTCGATACAATCGCAATCAGACAAAACAGTCCCGAAAGACGGAAAGATACTGATTCTCTAGGCGCTCCTTATATACTTCCAGGTCGCGCTATGATAATGTCATAGGCTATCGCTGGCCAATAGGATTGGGGTGGTTTGATACTTGGCTTTCAGACATCGGTTCACGTGTGACGTTCCCCATATGCGGTAAACACAGAGTTGAGTTCCCTTTCGAAAGGGAACTACTTTTAAATCAAAAGCATTCTAGAGTAAAGAGTGGGACTCACATTGTCAAAACCACCATTTTGAATGTTATACAATTTCTCTCATTATTTTAATATAAGGGGTCTCCCCCCTTACAGAATAACAACAAATAAAGCTCACCAGTTGTTCTTGTCTTTTCTTTCAGTTGCTGATTTTTCATTCTTCTCTCCACTGCTTTCTTTTCCTGTTCTCTTCTCTTCTTCTTCACACACTGTAAAGTCTCTCTGTTTATTTCATAATAACCACCTCGGTTTCCTTCCAGCACCTCCTGTATTTTCTTAAGCAGTTCTGTGACCTGAGATCCATCACCCCAGTTTTAGTATTGAGAATATATCTGTTTCCACATTTCTCAGTGAGCCACTGGAGGGTTTCATTCTCAAAACACTTGAGTTGTTATATCTCTGGGATGATCTATTTATCTATCTAACACTATTGTGTGCCTCCATACTTCCTCACCAAAGCATCTAATATTATCACACAGAATGTCTTTTTCATTTCGTTTAAACTGTATGTCCACATTAAGATCAGAAGCAGGACATGAGGTCCTGGAAGACATTTAGTCACACTCAGGACAATTTCCTGTTTGTACAGTTCTGGATTTTCTTCAAAGGGTAAATTTCCCCACCAGCCTGGAGTATCAACCACAGTGATCTTTGTGCCAGCTATTTCACTGCGTATCTTCATACAGTGCAAAGTCTTCAAATCAAACTCCTTTTTTCCCAGGATAGTGTTTCCTGCTGAACTTTTCTCTGCATTTTTTGGACCCAAAAGTAGAATCCGCAGCTCTGTTAGAAAGAATTGGGAATATCTACTTTATAAAGAAAGGGTCTAAATGCAACAGATAAACAAATCTGAATATTTTCCCTTTAATAATATGTTTATGTTAATGGGTCATTTCTATTATAGCTGTGTTACTAAAAAAAATATGATTATGATTAGCACTAATTAGCACTAAATGACTGACTGTCCACACTATGTATAACACCTGTTCAGATTCAATTTATGTGCCCCGTGGCACACTTTCCTTCTCCAGAACATTTGCATTGGTTTCTATGGCACTGATGTTGCCTTCAGACTGACGGCAGAAGGTCTGGACTCTATCGCAGCTTTCATTGGCTAAGGACTGCCCAAGAGGACATTTGACTGACATGTAAAGTAACCAATCAGAGTTCGTTTTGTTCCGCGTCAGGTTTAGGGGTGTGAAAATAAAAAGTCAATGTACCTACAATACCCAGACTACATCTTAAAAGGCAGCGGCTGAAACGTACAGTATGAGGCTGGCATGCATGGCTTCAAATTCAAAGAAGTGTGTGGACTCGACCTGCACTTTGCAACAACACAAACTTCTTTCTGCAACAACTTTCAGAATGTTTCCTACAACATCTGACATGATCACGTCTTATGTGCCATGACAAAGAATCTAAACAAAAAAAAAAAATCTACACAAAATGAAATATATTTCCAGAAATCTGTTTTGAAAGGGATCTCAAACCACATATGAATGTAGCTTGAAACAGATTTGTAAAAATCATATTTCATGTTATTTATTGACGTACACACTTGCTAAATATGATTAGAATTAAGCTGAATATGCACAAAAAAATCAGATTTGGACTGACAGTCTAAAGAAGGCTTTGTTCCCACCAATCTCTTGTTCCCACCAATCTCACCATTAATTCTATAGATTATTAAATACAATTAAAGTTCAGCCCCAACCTCAATCAAACACCTGAAGCAGCTACTCAAGGTGTTCGGGGTTGTTTGAAAATTACAGGCAGGTATATTAGAGCAGGGTTTGAATTAATGTCAGCATGAAGGTAGCTCTCCAGGAACAGGGTTTTCTGAAACCAACTTTGAGAAACCTCAATTAGTCCTGTATCAATAATATTCACACTGTTTTGTTGTCCGCTCATGTGGTCATGTCTATATAAAACTTTTTCAGTTGTTTTATGTCAACATGGTGCCCAATCCTGTTCTTGGAGATTTACGTTCCTGCAAAGTTCAGCTCAAAGCTTGAACAAACAGACCTCCACCAGTTAATTTAAGATCTTCAGAAACACTTGATAACTACAAGGATGTAAGAAAGGTTGGAACTAGGAACCACATTAGACACTCCTGCTCTTGATGAATATCTTTGGCCACTGGAATGTTTCATAGTTCATTCCCCTTTCAAAAGTCATGCATTTTTAGATACTCTCTCAATTTACAAAGAACTCCAACTGTTAAGAACATATCTGTTTCTGGAGATCTACTTTCCTGCGGAGTTCAGTGCCAACCCCTTCTCATCTATCTATAATTATGTTCCTTGAAGAGTTAGCTGGTTCAGGTGCATTTGATTAGTTGTGAAGCTGAACTTTGCAGGAAGGTAGATCAGAATTAGGCACCCTTTTCTAAATGAAGTTAAATGAATGCTATACAATCAAGAAAATTTAAAAAATGCTTTTATCATGGCTGAACTGAATGCTTTGGTGTTGTTTTTGCAGAAATGTTTCCATGGAGGAGCATACCCTTAGACCCCACTACACAGTAACAGTGTAACTTGTGTAACATTTTTATTAGGTTTCTGTGCGTACCCTCAGGTGAAACCCTGCAGGCACCCTTGGGCTCCGGTGAGTCTGATGTGTTCCACCTGTAATAGAAAATATACTATGATGACAGGAATGTTCAGGTTATATAAATTATAAATTTATATATAAATTATATAAATTACTTTATTCACAATCACACAGTGGTACCATTTTTAATAAGGAAGCTCATTTCTGCCAAAAAAATGAATACTTTTGTAAATCATCATTATGAAAAAGTCAAAATTATGACATACTAAGCCAAATTTATGATGAAAAATCACAATTATGACATAAAAAGTAAAAATTGACACACGAAATCAAAAGCATTATTACATAAAAATGTACTTAAAAATTTGCAAATTATGACAGTCAATTTTGAACTTTTAAACTCATAATTATGACTTAGTGGCCTGGTTTCACAGACAGGGCTTAGTTTAAGTAGCTTTATACATGCCTTAGAAGAAAACATGAACGATGTGTATCCTGAGACAAAACAATGGCACTGATACATTTTAAGATATGTGCAAGCTGCTTTCAGTTAAAACAGCTCAAACATGCATTATAGTCTAGGACTAGGCTTAAGCCTTGTTTGTGAAACCGGGGGTCTAAATGGTCGTAATTTCAACCCATCTCATATTTCAACATTTTATCTCATAATTTTTTGACATTTTAAGTCATTATGTCATAAGATTTATCAATGATAGTCATCTGCATAGAGTTTCTGCAGTATGCAAGTGTTTTTACATCGGTATAGCGACAACAAAACTGTTTGTTGAGCTTCACTGTTTAATGTAGAACTGTTTTCTTGGTTTTCTTTCAATTTTTGCTTACTTGAGTGCAGAAGATCGTGGTTGGGAGATATCATTAGGATGCATGGCGTTAGTTTTCACTGTTACGCTGATGATACTCAGCTCTATATTTCTTCGCGCCCTGACGAAACTTACCAATTCACAAAATTAACAGAATGCATAGCTGATATAAAAAATTGGATGACCAGTAATTTCCTACTTCTAAATTCAGAAAAAAACAGAGATTCTAATTTTTGGACCAAAAACCTCTTCACGTAATAACCTAGAATACTGTCTAACACTTGATGGCTGCTCTGTGAAGTCTTCGTCGTCCGTTAGGAACCTGGGTGTGCTCTTTGATACCAAACTTTCATTTGAAGACCATGTTACTAGCATCTGTAAAACCGCATTCTTCCATCTTAAAAATATATCTAAACTACGACATATGCTCTCAATGAAAAATGCAGAACAGTTAGTTCATGCGTTCATGACCTCAAGGCTAGATAACTGTAACGCTCTACTGGGTGGTTGTTCCGCTCGCCTGATAAATAAACTACAGCTCGTACAAAATGCAGCAGCTAGAGTTCTTACTAGAACTAGGAAGTATGACCATATTAGCCCAGTTCTGTCAACACTGCATTGGCTTCCTGTTAAACATAGTATAGATTTTAAAATCTTGCTAATTACTTACAAAGCACTAAATGGTTTAGCTCCCCAGTACCTGAGCAAGCTCTTAAAGCATTATAGTCCTTCACGTCTATTGCGATCTCAGGATTCAGGCCAGCTGATAATACCTAGAATATCAAAATCAACCGCAGGCGGTAGATCCTTCTCCTATCTGGCACCTAAACTCTGGAACAATCTTCCTAGCATTGTTCGGGAAGCAGACACACTCTGTCAGTTTAAATCTAGACTAAAAACGCATCTCTTTAACCTGGCATACACATAACACATTATCAATTTATATTTTCAAATCCGCTAAAGGATTATTAGGCTGCATAAATTAGGTCAGCCGGAACCGGGAACACTTCCTATAACACCAGATGTACTCGTTACATCAGAAGAAGAATGGCATCTATGCTAATATTAGTCTTTCTGTTTATCCCGAGGTCTACCGTAGTCAACCAGATCCGGGCCGTATCCAGGTGAGACCAAGGACCGGCGCCTTGACACGACCACAATGTAGCCCTGAAGTATCAGCAGAGATTGAGTCAACTAGATCATCCATTGTGAAGGCCTCATCAACACGACAGCCAGTGGCACAGCTCCTCAACAAACCGTCCATACCGGTGTGATGAATACGATCCTCAACTGGACTGAACTGGAATAAATACTTTGAATGTTGTGATCCTATCAGACATAAGATAGCAACCTGAATCGTAACAAAGCACTGTTCGCCAGAGGAGAACTGGCCCCCCGCCTAAGCCTGGTTTCTCCCAAGGTTTTTTTTCTCCATTTTAACACAGAAGTCTATTTGCCACCTGTTTGCCATCTGATGTCACCTGTTGGAGTTTGGGTTCCTTGCCGCTGTCGCCTTTGGCTTGCTTAGTTGGGGACACTTGACATTTGATATTCAACAGTGCTTTGATCTGCCGACATTGACACTATTCTTTAAGAGCTGCTGTGCAGCCAAAATTATATACCAGTTATCAATGTAAAGCTGCTTTGACACAATCTACATTGTAAAAAGCGCTATATAAATAAAGGTTGACTTGACTTGACTTGACTTGAGAAGAAGCTCCACCTTCTTCATGCAGTGGAGGATCCATTTCATCTACGAAAATCAACTGCAGGGTTTTATTTAAAGAAGCTTTCTGTGCAATACTTTGCTATCTCTTTACTTCTGAAGCCATCTGTCAGTCAACCCATTAAATAAAATATATGTTCATTTGCTAGAAACCAAAAATTGGGACGAAAGAGATTAAATGAATTCAGAAATGCGTCAGTGAACAGAAATCATCACAGCATATATTCACTGACAATTGTATTTTTCTTGGTCTACTGAACTAAGAGACTACATTTGTCTGACATTTTCGAGACCTTTGTCACTACCTATCAAGAATTATTCTGCAATAGCATTTAAAATATATATTATACAAGGCAGATTCGACTATGCTAGACCAGCAGTTGTGTCCTGTCTCAAATGGCACCCTAAACGCTTGCGGCCTTCCTTCGAGTCCGCACTTTAGTGACATAATGCCGCTTTGACTGTCCAGAAGAAGTCTGCTACAGAGCTCTCTTCAGCACAGGCTCGGCAAAAGTGCACTTTGAGTGCACGTTGCGTGGTCATGTGAGATTACCTACGCTGAACTAGCATGTCAATAAAATATAAATAATTAATATTTGTCTTTCTCACCTGAGGAGCCATGTGAACTCCTTAGATTCATAATGATTCCAAACTGGCTCTTCTGTTCCAAAATTTCTCTTTACACCTCCTTCACAGCCAAATCAGAACCTTGATATAAAACATAACTTTTGGTATATACTATAGCCTAAATGATTTTGAAGAACAAACTTTTTTTTTAAAGAGCATTAGTAGGCTATAAATTGTTTACAGAACAGTACCCAAAAGCTAATTGCCCAGTTGGATTAGAAAATTGTGCAGCCTATTTACAGTCGTGCTTACTGAGAATAAGAAAACATGTTTCATAATTGTATTTATCAACACAATTATCAACAAAAACTATTTTATACTAATAATATTATGTCAAGAATCTAAAGATAAACGATTCAGTGTAATTGGCATTCGGTGCTGCTTTATATAGGCAGAGTGCTAACCGCTATTCATGCAATCGAACGCCATTGCAAAACTTTTTTTTCCTGTTGATCTCCCGCTCCCCCTGCAGTACCCGTGTGCCCCCCCTGGGGGTCACGCCCCACACTTTGAGAACCATTGTTGTAGTGTATTACTGTAGTGTATTACTGGGTATAAATGGGCTCTACTGTATATGGGATTGTTCACACAGGGTTCCATAATGGCCCCATGTCAATTGCCCACATGGATTTCTTATAGAACTGCACTTGTCAACAGGTGGGCCCCAACTGGGCAACATGCACAAGACCCATCTCGGTCCCAGCTTTAACCCAGACAACATTTGTATGTGGGGCACATGTGGGTTTAAAATGGGCTGAAAAATGGGCTCTATATGGTATTATCCGTGGGTTCCATAATGACCCCATGCCAACTGCCCACATGGATTTAATATAGAATTGCAATTGTCCACAGGTGGGCCCCAATTCGGCAGCATGCGCAAGACTCATCTTGGTCCCAGCCTTAGGTTTAATGTGGATACTACAAGGTTACTACATGGGCTGAAATACAGGCTATAAATGGGTTTGTCTAGGGGTTCCATGTTGGCCCCAGCAACTTACTCATGTGGGTTTTATGCAGGATTTCACAGAGCTTTAGGCGGGGTCCAACTAGGGATCATCTGGGTTCCATCTAAATGAGTAGCATCACTACACAAATAGGTTTTTAAGCATTAGAGCACGCTGTGACATTGAAATCTTTTCAAATTTCAATTTTATTGAAACTGCCCATCATATTATGATAAATTAATATTTAAAGAAGCAGATTAATGTCAGATTAAAGAGTATCTTTTCAAAGTTATATACCTATAACTGTTAAAAGATATAATTGTTCAAATTAATGTAATAATTAAAGTTAACACATATCCAGAATGCTGCGGCAAGACTGGTCTTTAACGAACCGAAGAGAGCGCATGTCACACCTCTCTTCATCAGTTTGCATTGGCTGCCAATAGCTGCTCGCATCCAATTCAAGGCTCTGATGTTTGTCTACAGAACGACCGCTGGCTCTGCACCGCCATACCTTAACTCACTACTTCAGACTTATGCGCCCTTGTGGTACCATCACAAAGGGGCACAAAATCACTCTCGCGGACCTTCTCCGGGTCTGTTCCTGGCTGGTGGAATGACCTACCACGCTCTATCCGTGCAGCTGAGTCTTTAGCCATTTTCAAAAAAATGCTAAAGACATATCTTTTTCGTCAGCACTTGACCCAGTAATAGTAGCACTTACTACTTTATCTATTTTAATATTTTTTCAAAAAAAAAAAAAAAATCCTTGCTACGAGCACTTTACTGACGAAACTGTGACTTCACACAGCACTTACTTATTGTTGTACTCATGTTGATTTGATTGCTTCTACTACTCTCATTTGTAAGTCGCTTTGGAGAAAAGCATCTACTAAATGACTAAATGTAAATGTAAATGTAAATATTTTGAACCTGTATTTGGCCCAGTCTTTACTGAAAGCTTTTAACATTTGAACAGGAAATAAATTGGGGACCGTTAGAAGCAGCAGCAACTATACATTTTTCAGTACTGCTTACACTACAGACAGTCATTTGTGAATTCTAGATAACCTCAGTCTTCCTCTGTCTCTTGTCCCAGTGAACCATTTTGAGAGTTCCCTCTCAGCTTCTTGCCAGTTGATCTTTGTCATCAGTGCAGTCTAGGAGTGGGACGGTTCGCTGTAAAAAAAAAACGAACCGTTCCATTCTCCACCCACGGTTCGGCACGCGCTTGCACCGCAGTTCATCCCAAATCTGACGATGCATGTATAATATGGTTTGTACAGACAGATTTGGTTAATGTATATTTCAGACGATGGATATGCATTCTAGTTTCCCAATACGTTACAACAGCAATGATCAAAAGAACATGGACAAAACATTCAATCGTTGTAAACAAATGTTCAATGAGGTGGCGAAAGCTCTATGAGCAGTCATTTACACCATCATCACCCGGGTGTGAGCGCAGGTGAGACCTGAACATCTCAAGTTGCTATCTGTGTTTAAACTAAACTCATTTAAATCTTGCCAATTTAAACATTCATCCATAAGACGTGAAAGAGAACTTGCACGCACGCTGTGAGGAGATTTGTGTGTGTGTTCATCCGAAGCGTCACAAATTCACACAAAAATTATGTCAACATGCCCATTTTAGCGAGTATCCTAACAAACATAGTAGGTTATGTCTTAGGAGAAAAACCAGACAGACAACGCATGTGTATCAGTATCAGTCTTTGAATTATGTCTTAAAGAAAAAGCAGTCTTTCCTGCTCTGTGTTTTAATGTTAATCGAACGACAAAGAACGAAGAAATCACCCTTGACTGAATAGCTTTTGTAACTTCAATAATATTTCATCTTTATTTAACTATTCAAAGAAGTTTATATGCAGTGTTTTTAAATTTGATTACTTTATTCAATTTCTGTACCTGAAAGCGGTTAGATACCTGAAAAACCTGTAAAGCATTGTTTATTTTATTTGTATCTTAGCTTTCATCTATTTATTTGTGCTGTTTCTTGTAGTGAGATTATTTGTTTTTAGGACAATTGTCAAATAAAGATAAAGAAAATATTTTTACTGAACATAGCACATACCAAACTGTACTGAAACCGTGACACTAAAACTGTGATTCAAACTGAACCGTGAGAAATCTGAACCGTCCCACCCCTAGTGCAGTCTTCTTAAGAGCCTCTGCAAAACAAATTTGTATAATAAAAACCAACAACAACAATAAAAACTTAATTTGGAATGGTCAAGGTATTGGAATGTCACTGAAATGAGTAGAGAATTACTGTTTATTTATTCAGACAACTCCGATTTCATTTTGTAATGATAAAATCAGTTCAGATCAAATAAAGTATGAATATGCAATGTGTTTTAAAGAATCACTTCATTAACTGTAGTGAGTTAACCATTCATAAACAATTAATAAATATAAAAATAATAAAGTTTTTTGTCTCAAGACTTTTTTTGTTAGGTATTGTCAGACACAGACAGGGACAAGAGGGTAAGTATATCACAGGTTGTTTATTAGGAGACAGAGGCATGAACACAGGAGTCACACAGGTTAGTAGTTTGTAGATATGAGGACTTGGAGTATAGTCACTTAGCTGAACAGTAATCGAGTCCTTTCTCTTTTGTAGGCGAATTGACGGGGGAAAACAAGTCTGGACGAAGGAGTGGAGACACGGAGACATTGGATGAGAGCTAAGGAGTCCGGGTAAGTACAAACGAGACCTGACACTGAAGTGTGGGGAGTGAGTGTTCATATAGTGCTGGTGTGATGAGGTGCAGGTGCCGCTGATCAGTACTCTGGTGACTGTGAACGAGTGGGTGGAGCGTGGAGATCCGGTGACGATGTGTGTTGAGTGTTGGTGGTGGGAACTGACTCTGTGACAGGTATTATTAGGTAGTTTGTCACATTCAGATTCTCTGTCCATGGATGGAATGGACCAACAAAAAAAAAAAAAAAGCATAATAAATTATTTTAAGTATAATTTTTTTATTGCTAATGATTTATGACTGCATTTAAAGTAGAAATATTAAAATAAGTAATAAGAAATATGTGGACGATTCTTAAATCTCCAGGATGGCTCAACTTAAGATTCACAGTTTTAATAACTTAAGTTAGAGCTTATTTTTTTTCAGAGATCACGATTCTGAACAGGCAACTAAACAAAATAACTTAATTTAATAAATAAATAATTTACCATAAGTTCTGACAAAATGTTAATTTGAATGAATGATTTAATGACTCACTCAAATAATCAGCGTTTTTTAACAAATCTCTAGAATGAATTATTCAGTGACAGATTAATTTGTTTAACAGTCTCTTGACTCGCCACCTACTGGTGTAACAATGTGACAATCTTTATTTAAAGTGTCAAGTTTCTTTCAAAAGTCTATTTTGATTGCTTCTGCAGACAGAGTTTATGTCTTATAATCTTTTATCTCAGTACTTCTGCGATAATTTGAATAGTACTTCTGCGATAATATCTCTTTGCAATAGAGTCCAGACCTTCTGCTGTCAGTCTGAAGATCTGGCTATGCAAGACTATTAATCGTGTAACTCTATTTTCTGATAATATATGTGGCTCCGTATATTTCTGATATGTAGAGAAACATTACACTTAATTCAGAATCCTAACTACACATTGTATTAAAGGGTTAGTTCACCCAAAAATGAAAAGTGTCATTATTTACTCACCCTCATGTCGTTCCACACCCATAAGACCTTCGTTCATCTTCAGAACACAAATTGAAATATTTAATTTTAATTTTAAGATATCCGACAGGTACATGACTCATCCATAGAAAACAATATACTCACCACTTTCAAGGTCCAGAAAGGTACTAAAGACACTGTTAAAATCGTTGACGTGACTACAGTGGTTCAACCTTAATTTTATAAAGTGATGAGAATACTTTTTGTGTGCCAAAACAAAACAAAAACAATGACTTTATTCAACAATATCTTCTCTTCTGGGTCTTCTGATCTAACTTGAATAATGCACAAGAGCAAACCTCTTCTGGAAGCTCAAACATGCTGCGTAACACATGAGATTGAACCTCAATGAACCTTATTGGTTACGCAGCACGTTTGAGCTTCCGGAAGAGGTTTGATCTTATGTGTTATTCAGGTTCGGTTGAGCTTCTGCTTATGTTCGCTGATCAATGTTTACACGCGAGTAAAAGCCAAAATTAAAACTTTTCATCATAACAAGCTATTGATTCTCTTCAGAAAATTTGGACTAAACACTTGATTCATATGGATTAGTTTTCCGATCTCTTTGTGCAGTTTTTGAAGCATCAAAGTGGCAGTTACAAAGGCAGTCAATGGAAGGAAATCTGACAGCATTCTGTCATCAAAAAGATCTTCATTTGTCTTCCGAAGATGAATGAACGTCTCACAGGTGTGGAACAACATGAGGGTGAGTAATTAATGACAGAATTTTTATTTTAAGGGTGAATTAACCCTATAATCTAATTCACATATAACAACTGTAAGAGTTAGAAAATAAATACTCACTAATAGCTCATTTTTCTTATTGGAGTAGTATCAGTCTTAACAACATGGTCTTACCTCAAAATTTCCACTTTACATCAAGAATGCTTAGTAAAACACAGCAGAAAGCAGCCGCACTCCTAGATCCCCAAATGTATTAACAGACAGATCCATGTGTTTCAGATACGTGTGATGTGAACCCAGAACAGAAGCCAAAGCAGCACAGCCTTCATCTGTGAAACCACAATGTTTCAATCTATAGAGAGAGAACAGTAAAACACTCTTCACTTCCTTATCTTGCACCTTATACTTAAAATTGAATCACTGGAAAATGCACTTTATTACTTTTTGTTATACTTAGAAATTTATTTATAGGTTTTTGTGTTTTGCTTTGTCATGGTTGTACTATAAATACACTATATTCCACAATTTTAAGAGAGGAGGACATCGACATTTCTGAGCCTTTTTTAATAGGTATGGAAGAGAAAGGACAGGAAGAAAAGGGGGACCAGAAGCCAGATTTGAAATCATGAGGTCTGCATGAGCACTACCACTAGGCCTATCTCCAGCAGAGAAAACTGTGTATGTGTTTCTTTTGATCATGAATTAAATGATTAGAACAACAGGAAGACATAAAGATGAGAGTGGGTGGGACCAGGTATAAAAAAACATGCCTGATCAGAGGAAGATGACCAAAACTTTGTCAGTTTTTCAATTTTTTTTTTTATTTTCTATAAATCTATCACATAATTAGTGTCATATTTATAAAATGTGGTCTTATGTAACAATAATCTTAAACAAGTATCTTAACACTCTGGAGTCTGAGGTATCGCCGGCGATACCACCTTGGTTTTTTTCTTACCAGTGTGAAAGCGACTAAAAATACTCTGTCAATTTTGCACATACAATTAAGAGTTATACACCATTTTAATCTGTGGAATATCTTCTTTTATTTGTGTACACTCAGAGTAAAAACAAAATGATGTGCTTTTTGCAAAATAAAGAAAACTAACATGATGCGTGATCTCTCGTCTCCCTCTGAACGAAGTCCAATCTGATAGTTCTCAGAAAATGAAGTGTAACTTAGTGAATACTAATCACAAAAAAAAATAGACTTATGTCTAAAGAAACATTGAAATGTCAGGTTTTAAATCGTGTAAGTCAAATCTAAAATAAATATTCTGTTTTATGTAATCTGTATGAAAACAGAGCCATGTCATAAGTCCGTGATTCAGCTCATTATCCGCTAATGCGGCCACGCCCACTGAGCGAGCGCTATTCAGACGCAAATTCTGAGGCAATACATGTATACATCGTCACAATCGTTTATTTATCTTCAAAAGTGTTTATCTGCATGTTAAGCCATGGTTACCAATCTCTGGAAGCCTCTGTTAGTTCCTGGAAAGTCACATGGTATGCCTGTTCTTCTTTAGGAGGCATTTGTGGACTAAAGGTGCACAGAGCGCCCTCCGGCTGCAAGTTTGAATTGAAAACACAGTATCCTGCGCTCATAGTGATGACAATAAATATTGAATAAATATTACTCCTCTGTGTAGAAAATTGACATAAACATATGAGAATCCATCAATATTTCTCCAAATGTGCATGCTTTTAAGCATATTAAGAAATTATGGTCAATATAAGATTTTGAGAGTAAAACAGAGGTCAAAATGTAAAGCTTGAGTCTTAGATCTTTTTAATGATGTATAGTTTGTCAACTACACATTAACATTTAGGCTATATAATATAACAAATATAGTTGCCTATATGAAATACCATAGAGGTAGGAATGTTCAGACGCTTTGCATCACAGAAATACATTATATTTTAAAGTATATTAAAATAGAAAACCATTATTTGGTTAGAGACTTGAGACTTCTTTTAAAAACATTAGTAATGCATCCAATCTTTTGACTGGTACTGTAATTTAACAGGCCTATACAAAATTTTCTTCACATGATGTGCAATAATATGTGCATGCATGAGATCACAGAAAATCATGTTGTTGTTTTTTGTAAAGAGTGGACATTAATCCTGTTATCAGCATGATCACAGTGGGTTTTTTCACAGCCTACCTGACTGAAAGAGCTCATTATTATGCGGGTAATTCAGGTCATTATGCGGATCTTTTGTCTTCTCAGGTGTGAATCACAGCATTATTCATGAAGATTCACGCCTCCACGCATACTGTGTTTCTTGACAAAAAGTGTCTTACAAAATCTAAATCAATGTATCGTTTTACATGTAGGCAGGATAATTTTTACATAATTCTGAAGCAAAAACTCTAGTCTACAACCTCCAATACCCAGAAGGTTGGAAAAAAATATATAATATTAGTTTTGTGGCCTTATTTCAGTGATTTGAGTTTTTTGTTTTTTCAATAACCACACATAAACGTTATTCCTTCAAAAATTCAAACATGTACATACATGTTGCTCACATATTATGGTAGCCTAGTTTGTGCTGAATACAGCGTAATGACACTTTTTCCATTAATATGTTTATGAACAACTGAAAAAAGCACAAATGTCAGGGCATGTCAGAACTTCTCCAGGGCCCCAAAAATCCTCAGACCCCAGAGGGTTAAAGTAACAGATGAATTCTGTCTACAATTTACTTCAGTATCTCCAGTTTACAGCGGGGATCCTCCAGTCCAGCACACAGCATCTTCACTCTTAAGTCTCCTAGTTTGTTTTCAGACAGATCCAGCTCTCTCAGGTGTGAGGGATTTTATGTCAGAGCAGAAGCCAGATCAGCATAACCTTCATCTGATACTTGACAATCATTCAGCCTGTAGTGAAAACAAGAATCTACATAAATTCATCAAATAACCATTCAGAAATGTCCTATTTCTTTCTACATGTTGTCACTTCTTCTTGAGTCTCTCCATCATTGTCCAACTCAGTTTCTGACATTTTAAGTTAGTCTGCGTGAGGTAACGTTAATCGGATCTGCTAACACAAGCTCCTGAAACTCCGCCCTCTTCAAGAGAGCAGCAGCTCATTTGCATTTAAAGGGACACACAAAAATGGAGCATTTTTGTTCACCCTCTAAAAGTGACAAATTTAACATGCTATAAAAAATGATCTGTAGGGTATTTTGAGCTAAAACTTCACATACACACTCTGGGGACATCAGAGACTTATTTTACATTTTGTAAAAGTGCTTCAAAACTGGTCAATACATCACTCAATGCATTCCCACAACAGTAATAAAACGAATGTACTAATAGGTTTAATAGGAGAAACTGTGGTAAGATACCTAAGCACCTCCAGTTTACAGTGATGATTCTCCAGTCCAGCAGAGAGCAGTTTCATTCCTGAATCTGAGAGTTTATTTTTAGACAGATCTAGCTCTCTCAGTTTTGAGGAGTTTGATGTCAGAGCTGAAGCCAAAGCAGCACAACCTTCATCTGTGACACCACAACTCACCAGCCTACAGAGAGAACAATAAAAATCAGCTCAGTGTAGAATCTTTATTAAAGAGAGACTACAATCTTAAACCACTTACCAGTATGCAACCATAGATGTCTAGAGTACTACTGTATAGAAAATATTTACAGCACAAACCCAATAAGTATCACCCAGAATGATTTGGCAAAGTTGCACACATTTTTTAATTATATTACAAGGTTTTTCACATTACACCTAACCCTGGGTTAACCAATGTTCCATTCTTATTTTGAAAGGAGGTTAGCACTGCTGTTATCCCTTGGTTATTTGCCTTACTCTAGTACAGCAAAAGTGATGTTAACAACCCAGTCTCATTAGAAAAACGTACCCGTGGAAACGTTTTCGCGAGTTGCAAAATACGTACCAATACGTACATATCACTGCAGTTTCGATGTGAAATGTCCACTGAGTGGCGCTAAAAGCGTGTTCATTTTTTTTTGCCGGAACAGATAAACGTGAATATGGTACGTTTTTATGACGCTGGTTTTTATATGAATCACCGCAGTTCTGATTTGACATTTGCACTCCACTGCATTTTAAAATAACGTACCACCAACACTACACCTAAACCTACCCGATAGTGTTAACAAAAGCAAATGTGACATAAATAGCATCCGTAATCGTGCTGTTTTAGCTTGTTTAGATTACTCTTTGAGTTCTTTTACCTTGACTCGCCTTTCAAGGGATTCGTACCCAAGGCTTCCTAGTCCTAAGTCCAACTCCGTATCAGCTGAGCTCCCAAGCAAGCTTGTTATGTAAGAAAAGCAAAACATATGGAGCTGGTTAAGCGATGCAAAGTCCAAAATATATTCGTTTACAAATTGTGCACTTTGGTAAAAAAGCGTTTTAAAGTAATAACATAATATTGTGCAAGGAGACGCGATAACGAGTCTTTATTAATCCATAATCTGACCCCGTAATCGTATCTGTGTATGAAAACGAATAAAAGCGCTTGCCGTTTTACTGCCTCTAGCGTTTATTTCTGTTGGAAACTGCAGTGATATGTAAACATTGATACGTATTTTGGCAACTCACGAAAACGTTCCCACAGGTACGTCTTTCCTATGAGACCGGGTTGGATGTTAACTACAATTCAAAATGCAGTGCTGGAGTCTAGCCATAGACAACCTATCATAAACCAAACAGTAATGTGTCAATGTAAAAAGTATCAATGCAGCCTCGCTATTGCATGCGAGTAAATGTTTTAAAAATATTATTCATATAAAAACATAATTTACAGATGAAGCATTATGGTTACCTTTGATTTTACTTATGGTTTGTGATAGGGCTGTTCAACGATAATCATGATTATCGTGTCCAAAATAAGATTCTGTGTTCAAGTAATATATGTGTGTTTGTTCTGTGTATAATTATTATGTATATATAAATACACACACATACATGTATATATTAAAGAAATATATGCATGCATGTATAAATAAATATATATATATATATATTTTTTTTTTCTTAAATATAAGATCTTTTTTTAAATATAAATATACATGTTTGTGTGTTTATTTATATATAAACATAATTATACACAGAACAAACACACATATATTACATAAACACAGACTCTTATTTTGGACACGATAATCACGATTATTGTTTGAACAGCCCTAGTCAAATCCAATACAATTGGCAGCTTCATCTTTCAAAAAGTTTTTTGCAAACTCTCCATTACATTGCGTCTCATTTACAAAACAGCTTGTAGAGTATTTTAATGGTACAAAGACCTCTTATATGTCAAAAGAAAATTTAATTAAAAAAAAAATCTAAGTCTATAAGTTATGTAAAACTATAAACTTTAATTTATATTATATACCATAAATATAATATTATATAAAATTTGCTCCTCTGCATTTTCCTTCTATACAGGTATGACTACCATAAGAGACCAATAAGTGTCACTTTGATTTAGAATTGATAAAAATGTTTTATAACAATTTGGTTAAACTTTTGAGAATCAAAGCAATTACAACACTCTGCGATGATCTTACATCAGTGTTTCCAGTTGGCAGTAATGATTTTGCAGCCCATCAGCGAGAATATTCACTCCTGAATCTTCTACTTTATTTCCACTCAGATCCAGCTCTCTCAGGTGTGATCTCAAAGCTAAAGCAAGAGCAGCACAACCGCCATCTGTGAGATTACAATTCACCAACCTGTACAAAAAACAACACAGCCACTGTGACCTCCTAGAATAAGTTCAATGAAGAATGAAATCACATTAAAATCATAATGAGAAGTGATAAATAAACAGGTCTTAATGAGGACCACAGTAACTTAAAAGTGGCACTCAAAATTAGGATCTTACTTAAATGTTCTAAGTTTAGATAGATGACTCTCTGGTCCTGCAAAAAGAAGCTCCACTCCAGAATCTCCTAGTTTATTCTCAGACAGATCCAGCTCTCTCAGGTTTGAGGGGTTTAATCTCAGAGAAGAAGCCTGTGAAACACAATCTTCATCTGTGAGATCACAATCATTCAATCTGCAGAGAGAAAAATTACACTTTCTACTCTCTCAGCAGGGAACATGTTTTCACAGTTATTGACAGTATTCTATAAGGATTAATGATATGATACCTCAAATCCTTTAGAGTTCAGAAGAAACATTATGATAAAACACGGATTATAGACTAACACCACTCATTAGTATGCAATGCATGCTTGTATTCAATTGTAACCTATTCAATTGCAAGTCTCAGGGCAATGATCTTACTTCAATGTCTCCAGTTTACAATAAGGACTCTTCAATGCATCAGAGAGCAGCTTTATTCCTAAGTATCCAAGTTTATTCCCAGACAGATCCATGTTTCTGAAGTGTGATGGGTTTGAACTCAGAGCTGATACCAGAACAACTACCAGTATCTGTGATATCACAACTGACCAACCTGCAGAAAGAACAATAACAAACTGTTCACTTTTTCTATGTTGCCTTTCTCAGGTCAGTGAAGCTAGAACCTCCAGCTACATTTAATCAAATATTAAAATGCTTTGTCTGAACTACAATACTGAATGCGACTAACTCATATCTGACATTAAAATTCATGATCTTACTTAAGTGTTTCAAGTTTACAATAAGACATCTCCAGCACAGTAGAGAGCATCTGTACTCCGAAGTCTCCTAGTTTATTTTCAGACAGATCCAGCTCTCTCAGGTGTGAAGGGTTTGATCTCAGAGCAGAAGCCAGAGTAGCACAACCTCATCTGTGATATCACAATCTTTCAACCTGCAAAGATAACACCAACATACCATCACTTAGTTTAGGACACAGAGCTCATTTCAGAAGATTTTGAAGAACTTAACATTGACTGTAAACACAAACCAGTAGTATGTGTTTACAGTCTTGGTTTGCACCCTTTGGTGTCACTATGGTTTAAAACTGTAACTATCATTCTGAGACCCAAAAATAATTGCACAAGACCACAAAGAGATGATCTTACTTCAGTGTTTCTAGTGTCCAGAAAGGATTCTCCATTGCAGCAGAGAGCAGCATCATGTCTAAGTAACCTATATTATTATGTGATAGATCCAGCTTTCTCAGGTGTGAGGGGTTTGATCTCAAAACTGACATCAGGGCAGCACAACATCTGTGAAACTGCAATTGACCAATCTGCAAGACACATTAAAGACATATTGATCTACACACCTATATTCAAATTGCAGGTTTCTAAAAATCTAAAAAATGCATAAAAATGGTCAGACTTTTCCATACCTTTAATGTGGTATTGAAATCCAATAGAATTCAAGTAATAAACAAATAGAAACTCAGAAAAAAGAAAATTAAAAGTCTAAATATTTGTGTTTGGGGTCATTTTCATATTAAATGATAAAATTTCTCTTCATCTTTCTTAATGAGGCCTGCAGGTTTTGTACCAAAGTTGGCTGGCATTTGGCACTATCCATAATTCTTAATTCATACTTCTGCAGTCCCAAGCTGAAGAGAAGCAGCTCTATAACATGGTGATTGCACCTCCATACTTCATTGTGGGTATGGTGCTATTTGGGTGATCAGCTTTCTCTCTTTTTTTGTGCCAAACTTACCTTTTAAATTTATGGCCAAAAAGTTTGGCTTCCCTTGGCACCCTCCTTAACAAAATGTAATATTTTTTTTTTCTTTTCTATAGATTTCTGACAGGCACCCTGTTCTTTGGAATGTCTCTGTGGGGCCCCAATGTCTCCACTTGTTGATGATGGGTATATGGCACATTAATGTTTTGGAAATACTTTTGAACCCTTCTCCTCATAAGTACCTCTTCACAGTGAGATCCCAACACATCCTTTCCAAACTCTTTTTGGGTCATGGCTTAAGCATTAAGATGAGACCAAGAAGATAGTAACAAAATGTATTTATGTATATGATTTATTTATTTAAATTTATATTATTTATTATATATTTATTCCAGATTAATAAGCATAATTAGAAATATAATTACTTTCAGTAAGAGATTGAATGTGATTCGTTAATTCCAAACAGATTACCATGCACCATTATAAAAGTGTGTGCACACTTAGGCAACCAGGTAATTTTAGTTTTTTTTTTTATTATTATTATTGATTTTTTCCCCACTTAAGTTGCGATTTGTTTGCTATGTGTTTTTTTTTTTTTTTTTTTTTTTTGCCTTCAATATCAAATTAAAAACGGAAAAGAATCTGACATGATTTTTCTTCTATTTATTTTGCTCAAAAGAACAGGGATGTAGTGATTTTACTTTCACCCATCCAAGGACGCACAGTAAAATAGGGATTGGTACTCACGTCACCGCTGACGTTGTGATTTGTGGATCACACGTCTCTTAAGGTGTGGTTATGAGTACATCAGATGACCACCTCTCCCCCTTTTCCTAGTTCAGGGCACCAGTCAAGGTCTTGTACCTTTGCAGTATGAGAACACTCTCAACAGGGGCTTTTCATTCATTTAGAATTAATGTAAAGTGGTCAGCTGATTTATTTGAAAGATTGGTGAGATTGCTAACTTGTAGAACCTTTTCTGTATTATCAGCACAAGGAAGACACACGTGTAATAAAATAAATTTTATTAACAAAAGATAAACAAGAATAACTAACACAACTACTAAATGAATACCATGAATGATAAAGGAATAAAGTGCATAAAATACATAGAATACAAGTGATTAAGTTGGTTGTGGCTATGGAAGAGTTACGTTATCTTATGGAAAGATAAACTGTTTCTCTGAAAATAATAAGGTGGAGAACCTTATTATGCACTAAACAAATAAACGAAAGATTATTTGTTATTAACTAACATCAGCTATATTACATCTAATGGGAATTAGGAAATTATATACTGATAATATACAACAATGCCAAGGTCTCTGGAAAGAGGTTTGGTTAAGTGATATTTACGTTCCACGTGGTTGAGTCCGATGGCGGTGACGTCTTCCACTGGTTGTGCTGGGTGACAATACAGTGGGGAGAGGAGCCAGAATCTGTTTCAACAGTCTTGAACAGGAAGCTCTGTGGGATGCTGATCTCCTGGAGCACCAAAGGGTCCTAAAATCTGGAACACGCAGATGAGGCCCTGGCGTAGGTGCAGAAGGTCCTTAACAATCTGGAACACGCAGACGAAGGTACCTTGGAGTGAAGGTTTGCTCTCCTGGGCTTAACCTTGTTGCAAATGTCGTTACTGTCTCGCTGGACGGAAACAACGTAGTGTTTGTCAGTGTCTCTTTCCTCACAGGCTGGAGGCTCAGAACGTGGTCGTATCTGTTGCTGCCTCACTGTTGTCTCTCTGGATGAACCAGAGGCTCAGAACGGTGTTGTATCTGTTAATGTCTATCCCCGTACAGGACAGACTCAGAACGGTATATCGGTTGTGTCTCACCCGATGGGAGACTCAGAACGGTATATCTGTTATGTCTTTCCCCTTTGAAGGGCAGACTCAGAACTGTATATCTGTTAATGTCTATCCCTGCTAAAGGACAGACTCAGAACGAGGAGTGTCTGTTGAAAGGGTACCTTTATCCCTTTCCGATGAGGAGGAGATTGCAATTTGGCGCTTCTCCATTCAAGTGCTGTGATTGGCTGCTGGCATCGGAGGGGACACACACAGTGTGGCCCTCCCTTCTTTCCCCTGTGGAACTCATTTGCATAAAGCACAAAGTTGGAAGTCTTTAAAGTGTCTTTAAAGTTTACCAATGCATTTCTCACTTTCCAAACCACCACCAGAATACCTTTGGCAATATCCTAAACAAATAGAGACTAAACATGATGGAAAAAGATTGAACTGTCATGCATTCATTCAATTGTACATTAACAGCTGAATTTGTGTCTGATGTTGCATTACAAATAGCTGTCACTGAGAATACTTATTTCTGTGAATAAGTATGAAATGGATGTGTAGTTTGCATCAGTTCTAAGGTTTTCAAACATAGTTTTGAATGGATTTGGATAGATCTTTGTGATCTCTCTTTGTTTCACCCATTGCTGCTGAGGTCCTGAGGAATTTTTATGGCAGTCTCTGGCCAACCTTAGGAAGTAGTGTCTAGATGGGTGAAGGGCAGAAACTGTATGTGGACCAATGAGAAGTCCTGTCCTTCCCAGGCTTGGTACAAGAGGTCTTCTTCTTGCCCTCTAAGAGGTGTCTGGATCTTGTCCTTACATCTTTATCTGATGGCATTGGACAGTTTGTTTGTGTTAGTCCACCAAGATCCAATCAAAATGTAGCAAACCTTTGTCTGCTGTTACGGACAGAGAGGGGCCCGGCCATAAACTGGGCCCTGGAATGTGCTGTTCACTACAGGGATGTGTAGATTTATTTTTATAGCCACTTTATATCTGGATTTGTCTTAATGAGGCCTATCTCAGGTTTGACACTCCAGTTCATGATCTTACTTCAATGATTTCAGCTCCCAGAAAGGATTCTCCATTACAGCAGAGAGTAGAATTGTGTCTAAATAACTTTATTCTCAGACAGATCCAGCTCTCTCAGGTGTGAGGGGTTTGATCTCAGAGCAGAAGCCAGAGCAGCACAATCTGTGAAACCACAACTTGACAACCTGCAGAAAAAAATAAAACAATACATGATGCTACAGACTCATAATCACCATATTATTTTAGATTGATATGGGTTTCTCAGTGGTTGAAAATTATTGTTTAAATTTAAATCTGATCTTCCAAATCTTAAAGGCACAATATGTAAGATTTTTGGATTAAAATACCAAAAAAAACACTAGAACAATGTTACATATTTTGTTGACTTGTGTACTTACATTATCTCAAATGTTTCCAAGAATGTTTAAATCCAGAGAAATAAGCAATTTTAATCAGGACATGGCGTGTTTGTGCATCGCCTATTAATGACATCATACCCGCTTTACCCTCGGTTTACGGTAGCGCGCAGCACTTTTCATATATCACATTTATGCAGTGTTTTCAACCAAATAATGTTTATTTTAGGTTTCAGACATTTAAATACACATGACTACTAACAAAACAATACATTTAGAGTTTGTAAAATAAACAATGTCTATAGAAGTGGAAATAACCACCCTTTCCATAATAATTAGACGACACGTTTTATTCATATAAGATACACATTGTGAAAGTAACTTTAAAGCTTACTCTATTCTTCCCCAGTTCACTGGCTCACTTACTTTCATGTATTTTGGGAGAAGTGGATGAATTTACGTGTTGTAAATCCAACAGATCCGATTCTCTGTACTGCTGCGCAAACTTGGTGGGTGCCCATCGCAAGTATAGCTCAACTAACGTGATCGTTATAAAGGTGTTTAAACAGCAAAACACATCCACTTGCACATATTTGACAATCGGAATATCAGATATTTCATGCTATAGTTAACAAATTTGTGAATATTTTTAATAAAAGAGGAAAAATGAAATAAAAGCAGATCATCAGTCATACAGCACTGTGCTGTGTTATGTGACAAGCAATGACTCATCTCCATGGAAACAAAAAAAAAGTGATACGTTATAAATAACGGTCGCCTTAAAAAACTCATACTGGGGGGTCAGCCAGAATATTTTAAACTTACGTGCAAAAGGGTTAAGAAAAGTAATGGTTAGATTGCAAAGTAAGAAAGAAACTGCAGTATTTTACACCTCACGAGGAATAACAGTCAATTTTATTATATTTACTTTTCTTAAATAAGACATCCTTGATGATGTACGCAGCCTTCAAATGTGACTTCCGGAGGATGCAGCCTCCAAAATGAGGCACAGCTTATGTGTTTTATTAGACAGGTGAGCAACTGTTTGGATACATTCATAGACAGAAAATTAATCATGTTATATAGCTCAATACAGTAAGGCTTTTTGTTTAACTCTCTTTGTCTTGATTTACAGCGAGTACCATGTTTTACCATGCCTAATATCGATCTAGCTTACTGCAGTGTGCAACAAGTGTAGCAGCTGCCGAGCGAACACAGAGTAGCACTATAACAACTTTCAACACACAAATGTACCTAATATTATAAAACAGCACTGCGTTACCCCACATATGCTTGACCGGAAGAAGCGGAAGCAACGACTGCGGCATAATAAAAGCTCTGCTGCTCTAGAGACGTGTGTTGCGCTGGTCTCTCATTAGCAGTCACTCTAGCGGCCTTGTTCTGCTCTCACAGCACTCGGCCCCGCTCTGCTTCATACTACAGTAACATTAATAATCTCATCCATGAACATGATTTCTGCATGAGTCCTGTCCCGATTCTTTTCCACTGTCTGTAGACGTGAAGACAACACATCCCATGATTCTGCGAAATCAAGGCGTCATCAAGCTACGCCTTTGTTTTGAATAAGTGACCTCTAGAGGCAAAATGTTACATATTGTGGCTTTAAGTATGTGGACACATACTTGATTTTTAGTGTTTTTGTCTGTTTGTTTGTTATTATTAACTGGGTCTTTACAACTTTACATACCTGTTCATTTTTGTAACAAAAAACGAAACAAACAAATGTAGCGTCTGTGGTGGATCAAAATCATCAATACAGCTATAAATTAAAGAAAGCTTTTAACGTTTGACCTCCTTCAGATAACTCATAGACCATGGCTCCGGCAGGTCTGGTTGAAATTACCCTGGTGGCATCTTTGTTACCTCCAGTGAGGAGAAGCAGGAGGCTATCTCACCAGCTCCGGGGACTTTAAAGAGTCACCCGTGCTCCCCCCCACAATGGCACTAAGGGCCATGTGGCATACCCAAGACGCTGTGAAAACCCAATACACATCACACACACACATACAGAGACACAAACACACATTTGGAAACTGTATCTACATTTAGCCTCAAAATATGACTATACCAAAGTGTACCCGTTGCTGTATTCAAGTGAACGTGCATGTATCCCTAGTATACAAGATTAGTTATGATTGTAGCGGTGTTAGTTTTATTCTAAGCGGTATATTCAAGTATAAACTGTATCCCTCACTTTTATGTGTTTGACGTCCGACAAGTTTGGTCTCATTGTAAAGCTCTCTTTATGCCCTAATTGACAATGTATGTCACATCACTGTAAAATGCATTGTTGTATTTTTAATGGTACTTTGAAGAAAATGTACTCAGATCTGACACTTCATAAACCATGCAAATGAGGCCATAAATGGAGACAAAGAAAAAGTTTGCCCGCCAAAGTTGCACCCGCACCATTGGCTGACGCACCCGAGGAGGCGTTTGGCTTGTTTGTCCTTAAAAAGACATTCACACGCATGTTTCCTTTGTCTCTCGATTGTCTCTCGATTGTCTTTTGATTGTCCGTCGCCACCTCACGCACGTCTCTCCCGGACGTCTCGGCGACCGCGCTTCCATCACGCGCTCCTCTACATCTTCGGGACGACCATCTGTTTGGCACAAGTTTTTCTTTTGTCAAGCCTCCGTCATCCTCCATCACCTCGGAGACGGACTCTCTCTCTTCTTTATTTTCCGGTTATCTTACTCTTAAGTTAAAACCTTGTTGAAAATCCCGCCGAGAACCCAGCCTCGGAAAAGGACCAATCGCTCCAGCCGCGCGCATTGAAACTCCTCCAGAAAGGCAAGCAACCGCAGCACCTGAACCTATGCAAGTATAGAACCACTCTTTTCGAAGCGTTTTAAGCTCCATGCATAAGCTGAGTTTCCTTGCTGGCTCTCAAAGGTTTAACTGTTTGTAATTTGCCATTTTCTTTGATCACCTCTGTTTTCCTGCCTTTACCTTGCTTTTGTATATATGTGTATTTCTTTGTGTATATCTAGTCATATAACGTTAGACCATGTAGTTGTAGTTTCGTATATTAAATACATTATATTCATGCTCGATTGCCTCTGTTGCTCATTCAACGAACCAGGTCCCTTCTACGTTTGATTCTGCAAAACTGCTTTGCGCTTTAATGCTATAATAGGAAGTTATTCTCGCGGCCAGAGACCAACTTCCTTTTATAAATTGTTTATGAGAAAACTGATGGTTTGCTGGACAAACTAGGATAGTCTTTCTCAAATCACTATTGAACTAGACCTAATCATATATGTAATTAATTATAATCCGTTGTAATTAGTTCACAATATATATGCATAATTCCCTCTTTGGTCGATCTATATTATAATTAATCATAACGCGTTATGACTTAATTATATATATATTTCACCCATAATTTGAGCTAATTGATTAAATACATGTAAATTCGTTACACAAACAAACAAATCAGCTGCAATTCTACTACAAACAATACAAGCTTTGTCAATTTTTTTTTTTTTTTTTTTTTTTTGGAAACACAATTTTATGTCTTGCTAACTTATAAACAAAACGTAATAACACCCAGCAAACTAAAAAGCATAAAAGTATTAAACTGAGGACCAGGAGTGTCATATTAATAAATAAATCTTTCATTAAAAAGACAATATACATTTTTTTCTTTCAATAAATAAATAAATACACTCATTAAATAAATCATAACATTTGTTAAAAATGTTCTGTCCAATAGAAAATGTAATTTACATGTTACCTACTGACAAATTTCATAAGTTAAAAAAAAAAAAAAAAATGATATATTGACACATATTGCTTTTAATTAAATATTTTTGATCCTTCATAGTATATAGTGAACATCAGACAATAATAAGGACTACCTCATATCTGATACTCAAAATCAAGATCTTACTTCAGTTTCTCCAGTTTGTAGTATGGATTCTCCAGTCCTGCAGAGAGCACCATCATTTCTAAATCATGTAGGCTATTCATTGACAGGTCCAGCTCTCTCAGGTGTGAGGAATTTGATGTCAGAGCTGAAGCCAGAGCAGCACAGCCCTCATATGTTACACCACAGTCATTCAGTCTGCAGAGAATAAAATTACACATTCTTCACTCTGTCAGGGACTTCCTTTACAAATAAAAACTACAACCCTACACAACTCTTTAGTCCCATACATGTTACTAGATTGCTTAAAAAATCAGACCCAACAATTACTGTACAAGACTATACAAATCACCATAATCTATTTTATTGTAGTGTTTGACCGTTATATATCTACATTGGCCAGTAAGTTTTTTTTTTCTTATGATGAGAAGCGTCACATAGTTGTTTTCACAATAATAGGATTACATAACAGAATCAAGTCGCAATCTAAAGTATCAATCTGTTAATTTTTTTTTTTTTTTTTTTTATTAAATTCAAATTATTTTTCAAATAGCATTAATTTTGAGAGCCAGCTAATTTGTAACATTAATTCAATGTTTAGCGGGTTTAGTAATATTACTTAAGTGTTCCAAGTTTAGAAAATGTATTTTCCAGTCCAGCACACAGCATCTTCATTCCAAAGTCTCCTAGTTTATTTCCAGACAGATCCAGTTCTCCCAGTTGTGAGAGGTTTGATGTGAGAGCTGAAGCCAGAGCATCACAACCTTCATCTGTGAGACCACAGTCATTCAACCTGCAGAGAGAAAAGTGACAAGTGACTGAATCTCAAAGCACAGCCTGAAATCTAGAACTGATAAAAAAAAAAAGTTGACATTTCATGGTAGTTTGACTGCACAAACAATTTGAAACAAATAGACTAAGTTAAAAAAACAAAAAAACATTGAGAACCAGGTCATTTTTAACCTCATGATTTACCTCAATGTTTCCAGATTACAACGAGGATTTGCCATTGCAGAAGAGAGCAGATTTACTCCTCTGAATCCTAGATAATACGTCAGATCCATTTCTCTCAGTTTTGAAAGGTTTGATGATAGTCGGAGCACCACAACCTTAAACGTCACAACTGAGTAAACTGTGGAAAGCATAATGATACATTATTTCACTCTCTGAAGTTATTTTCCCCTTGTACCACATAGCCTACCTCAGCTCTGTTTGATTTGAATAAAGATGACATGCGTGCAGCCTACATACGTTTACAGGCAGTTCCAGAGGATAGTGTCCGTAACACGATGGTAACCAGCTATAAAGCAGTGCATGTTATTATCATGTCACGAGTTAACTAAACCCAGAGCATTCTGCTGTTTACCTTGATTCCTGAAGGTGGCATTGTTTCTATCATTCTAGAGACAATGATATCGTCTCAGGTTACGTATGTAACCATGGTTCCCTGAGAACAGGGAACGAGACTCTGCGTTCGAGATGCATATGGGGAACATCACTCGTGACCCGGTGTTCGAAAACCACTATCAAAAAACTCCAATCCTATTGGCCGGCGACAGCCTATGACGTCATATGGCGCGACCCGGAAGTATAAAAGAGCGCCTAGGGAAGCAGTCAGTATCAATCGTCTTCGAGGGACTGTTCCGCAGGCAGCCCGAAGCATGGCAGGGAAACGCAGAGTCTCGTTCACTGTTCTCAGGGAACCATGGTTACATACGTAACCTGAGACGTTCCCTTTCGAAAGGAAACTCAACTCTGCATTCGAGACGCATATGGGGAACGATATACCCACGCCGCCATGCTTGAGGAGAGTGCATGCCAAAGAATGGCTGGGACAAGAAAACAGTTTCCTGAGAAACTGCAGCAACTCCCCCTCGGGTCACACCAGGCTGTCAGTGACAGCATTCCCTAAGGCCAACAGCCCAAGCTGAGCCTACGGAAGGCCCTCCAGAGGAAAAAGGCCTACCAAGACCGCTAGAGGTACCTGAGACCAACTTTTCCACAGATAAAGTGGTCTCTTTAAGGGAATGTGGTCAAGGAACCGAAAGGAACCCCGACCAGTCACTAGAGGGGAACGAAGTCACCCTCAATGCCACCAGGGAGGCCGACCTGGTCTGTTATAGGACAAACTTAGTCTTGGCCAACCCTGTCTGAGTACAGAATCTCCATAACACATTCTTCATAGAAGAGAGCAGGTAAGAGCGACTGCAAAGAGGCAGGAGCAACTCAGACCCACGCGTAGAGACGGGCATCCTGGAGAGCAGAACTCAGCTGAGTGCTATGAACCCTCGTATTGAGGGGAGCTCATCCTAGGATCTACTCAGCGCTTAATTAATGCACTGAGGAGGCTAAACGCCTGTTCATACAAGCCTGTTTAGGGCCTATCCGTCAGCGATGGGGCGTGGCCGATGGTGGTAAGGTTTCCCGAGCATCCTGCCAACAAGTCAAACTAAAAAAAGAGGCCTTAAGGGGCCTACAATCTCAGTGACAAGTGGCGTTCAGCCCTTAAACAGGATAAAAACACAACTGTGCCAACATGTTAATTAAAAAAGGAGGCCTAAAGGGGCCTACCATTTCAACAACACGTGGCTACACACGTGAATTAAGGAACCAAGCTACAGGGAACCAGCTTAAACAAAAAAGCTAACTGCAACCTGAGCTAAGCTATACATTCCGAATCAGAATCAGAATCAGAAAGAGCTTTATTGCCAGGTATGTTTACACATACTAGGAATTTGTTTTAGTGACAGAAGCTCCACAGTGCAACAGAGTGACAGCGACAAGACACAGATAATAAAAAGAATAAGAATAATATACAAATATACAAGATAGACAAAGTGCAAAAAGAGCAAAAAATAATATATAATATAGACAATTTGTATGTACAGTTATGATGAGTACAAATTTGAAATATAAATAAGTATGCATTTTAAGTAAATAATGTATAATAGTGTTGTGTGTTCCGTGTTTGTCAAGTGTTCATGAGATGGATTGCCTGAGGGAAGAAACTGTTCCTGTGTCTGGTCGTTCTGGTGCTCAGAGCTCTGTAGCGTCGACCAGACGGCAACAGTTCAAAGAGGGAGTGTGCTGGATGTGAGGGGTCCAGAGTGATTTTCTTTGCCCTTTTTCTCACTCTGGATAAGTACAGTTCTTGGAGAGTGGGGAGGGTTGTACCAATGATTCGCTCAGCAGACCGGACTACCCTCTGTAGTCTTCTGAGGTCAGATTTGGTAGCTGAGCTGAACCAGACAGATATAGAAGTGCAGAGGATGGATTCAATGATGGCAGAGTAGAACTGTTTCAGCAGCTCCTGTGGTAGGTTGAACTTTCTCAGCTGGCGAAGTTAATTTTCACGATGGACTCAATGTGGTTGTCCCACTTCAGGTCCTGGGAGATTGTGGTGCCCAGGAACCTGAATGACTCCACTGCAGTCACAGTGCTGTTCATGATGGTGAGTGGGGGGAGAGCAGGGTTTTTTTTCCTGAAGTCCACGATCATCTCCACTGTCTTGAGCGTGTTGAGCTCCAGGTTGTTAAGACTGCACCAGACAGCCAGCTGTTCAACCTCCAGTCTGTAAGCAGACTCGTCACCGTCCTGGATGAGGCCGATCAGTGTGGTGTCATCTGCAAACTTCAGGAGCTTGACAGAGGGGTCTTTAGAGATGCAGTCATTGGTGTACAGGGAGAAGAGCAGTGGGGAGAGAACACAGCCCTGAGGTGCGCCGGTGCTGATGGTGCGGGTGCTGGATGAGAATTTTCCCAGCCTCACTAGCTGCTGCCTGTCTGTCAGGAAGCTGGTGATCCACTGACAGACAGAGGTGGGCACGGAGAGCTGAGTTAATTTGGGCTGGAGGAGTGATGGAATGATGGTGTTAAAAGCAGAGCTGAAGTCCACAAACAGGATCCTCACATAAGTCCCTGGTCTGTCCAGATGCTGCAGAACATAATGCAGTCCCATATTGACTGCATCATTCGCAGACCTGTTTGCTCGATAAGCAAACTGCAGGGGGTCCAGTAAGGGTCCAGTGATGTCCTTCAGATAAGCCAAAACCAGTCTTTCAAATGATTTCATGGCCACAGACGTTAGAGCCACAGGTCTGTAGTCATTAAGTCCAGTAATTTTGGGTTTCTTTGGGACGGGAATGATGGTGGAGCGTTTGAAGCATGAGGGGACTTCGTACAGCTCCAGTGATCTGTTGAAGATCTGCGTGAAGATGGGGGCCAGCTGGTCAGCGCAGGTTTTCAGACAGGCTGGTGAAACGCTGTCTGGGCCTGGTGCCTTTCTTCTCTTGTTCTTTCTGAAGACCTGGCGCACGTCATCTTCACTGAACTGAATTGCCGGTGTGGGGGAGACGGGGGTTACAGGAGGTATGAATGGTGTTTTTTCAAACCTGCAATAAAACTCGTTCAGATCGTCTGCCAGTTGTTGATTCTCCACAGAGCTGGGGGATGGTGTCTTGTAATTAGTGATGACTTTCAGACCTTTCCACACTGAAGCCGTGTCATTAGAAGAGAACTGATTCCGAAGCTTATTGGAATAATTCCTCTTTGCCACTCTGATCTCCTTTTCCAGTGTGTATTTGGCCTGTTTGTACAACACTCTGTCCCCATTCCTGTGAGCATCTTCTTTGGCTTGACGGAGCTGGCTGAATTTTGCAGTGAACCACGGTTTGTCGTTGTTGTAAGTTAAATAAGTCTTTGTAGGAATGCACATATCCTCACAGAAACTGATATATGATGTGACGGTCTCTGTGAGCTCGTCCAGATCGGTGGCAGCAGCTTCAAAAACACTCCAATCAGTCCATTCGAAACAGGCTTGTAAAGCCCGCTCTGTTTCGGTGGTCCATCTCTTCACAGTCTTTGCTACAGGTTTAGCTGATTTCAGTTTCTGCCTGTAGGTCGGTATGAGATGAACTAAACAGTGATCAGAGAGCCCCAAAGCTGCCCGTGGGACAGAGTGATATGCATCCTTTATTGCTGTGTAACAGTGATCCAGTGTATTACTGTCTCTGGTGGGACAAGTAATATGCTGTCTGTATTTTGGAAGTTCACGTGAGAGAATCGCTTTATTAAAGTCCCCGAGAATGATTAGAACAGAGTCCGGGTGTTGTTGCTCACTCTCTGTGATCATATCAGCGAGTATCTGTAAAGCCGAGCTCACGTGCGCTAGCGGGGGAATGTAGACACTCACCAGAATGAACGAGCAAAACTCCCGCGGCGGAGGCAATGTACCCTAACATAAGAAGGCTAAAGGGAACCAAACAAGCCAAATGGTCTAAGGAAGGCCTATAAGGCCTACACCTCAAACAAACACATGGCAAGGCCTGTGGCAGTGTAGATATGTGAGCAAACACTGATGAAGTAACAGCATGCATGACAACAAATGCTAACTAGAAGGAGGCTAGATAAACAGGCCTACAATCTAAGTTATATGCAAATAACCGTTAAAAGACCACAAAAAAAAAGGGGTTAATAGCAACCATCTTTCCTCAGAAAGTGGTACTACTACCCTGAGTATGCAAGCCAACAGGTAAAGCACTCAGTAACAACAATAAACCTACTAATGGGGAATAAAGTCATCAAAGTCTCTAAAGCGGCTAATTGAAAGCCCGCTGAATGAGAGCAGGTGCTAACCTGAGGCAGCATACGTAAGCTCACATATAATGTAGGGCAAAAGTCCAGAACATTCAAAGCAATCCAATGCTTTGATGAATATGCTATTTCTAAAGAGGAAATAATTTTCTCCATACAGATTCCCAAATCTGTACCGAGCCAAAGAGGACAGAAGCTAATACTTTAGCAACGTCAACTCAAACTTGTTTAAGAAAACAAGTAGCTCAGAGGAAAAAATACAATTCCCATAGCATAGATGTTCTAGAAGTGGGGCCTAGCACAACTGCATAACTTAAGAGGCCACCGAAAGAGGCCACCGATACATGTAAACTGAAGTAGTAAGTGCCAGCCCAAACTATACTGAAAATAGCTGAGAAGCTAAAGAAGACTAAACGGCAGCCATTTTGTGGCCTGCTCAGTCAACTTAAAAACCACCTCAGTTTTCCTTGCCCAAAAACCCCTAAACATATTTTACTGTTACATGTTCAGGAAAATATATATATACAGGAACAAAACAAGGTCAAATATTAAGAAATAAATTGAACCTTGTCTTACCTTCCCGTGGCTCAAAGACCAAGGACTTTCCCTTCTGACATAGATGGAAGGAAAGAATCCCGGTTCTAAGCCAAGAACCCTTTCACTATCAAGCCAGAAGGCGGGCTGTCAGAGAAAAACTCATCATGGGCCCAGCCGTCAGCCTGACTGTTCAAAGGTGTCTCCTGAACATGCACAGTTAATAAAAGATTCCCGGGAGGCCGGGGAAGAGGGGCAGGAGTAGAAATGAATCTACCTCCGCCAGAGAGCCGGCGCTGCTGGCGCCTGTGCTCGATCACCTCCCTTAAGTCTTGCTTCCTCTTCCTCGTATCCCGCCGCTTTTGCGACTTACTCCGAGGGGGAGGAGGCGCTCGAGCGGCGACACTGGATCGCTGGCCCTGTCTCTGAGCCTCGGCTCGAGACAGGCCAGGGTCTCCCGGCTGTCTGGGCCCAGAATCGGATCTGAGCGGTATGCAATTCTTATAAGCTGCTGAGCGCGCCCTCGCCTTTCTGAACTTTCCAACGACCGTCTCAACGGAGCCGCCGAAAAGCTCAGAAGGCGAGACTGGGGCATCGAGGAGAAAGCCCTTTTCTTTCTCCCCGATGTCCGCCATGTTCAACCACAGATGCCTCTCCGTGGCCACCATGGCCGCCATTGATCGACCGATCGAGGCGGTCGTCTGCTTGGTGGCCCGGAGAGCGAGATCCGTAGTGCGGCGCAGCTCAGCTACCGCATCAGGGGACAAACCCTGCCCCTGATCCAGATCCTTCAGCAGGTCCGCCTGGTAAGCTTGCAACACCGCCATGGAGTGCAAAGCCGCACCAGCCTGACCTGCAGCAGCGTATGCCCTGCCGTTCAGACGAGATGTCATCTTAAGAGGTCTAGATGGCAGGACCGGAGCTTTTAGTGTCGGTGAACTGCCAGTGACGAGATAGTTCGCAAACGTCTCGTCAATAGGCGGCATCGACACATACCCGTGCTGGCGTAATCCCTCCACATCAGCGAAATTCCCCTACTGATGTGAATGTATTCTCGCCGAGTACGGGTTCTTCCATGCCTTCTCGATCTCAACATGGAGATCCGGAAGGAACGGAAGGCTCACCGGAGTTACGGGGTTATGGTCAGAAAGAAACCGTTCGTCCAACCTACCACGAACGACCTCTTTCCTTTCACACACCCACGGCAGCTGCAGTCTGCCCGCAGCGCACTCCATAACCTCCAGTAACTCAGCATACGCTGGGCAAGGAGGCCTGGAGAAAGAAGCTGTCTCACTTGCTTCTTCCTCCACCGCCATCTCCTGCTCTTGGGGGCTAGCTGCCAGAAGAACACTCGCTCCTGGATCCGATGATGTCAAAGATAAGACATCATCGTCATCCAGGAGCTCATCCCCGCCAGCCGCCGCAGGAGGCTGAGAGACAGTAACACCCCTCTCAAACTCCGCGGCGAGCTCCATCTGCGAGCCCCATGAATGCAGCCGCCGCTCTGCCTCAGCATGAGCAGGGCCAGACCCACCGGGCACAGATGCCGACACCCCTTCCCTCGAGAAGAGGGCCAGGCGAGAACGGAGCGTTTTCATAGGAAAACGCTCACAATTCACACAGACAGCGCCCTCAAGCACTGTCCGTGCGTGTTCTTCCCCCAGACAATGAACGCAAAGGTTGTGTGTATCTTCCGGTGTCAAGAATCTCGGACACGGATCAGCACACTTCCTAAAACGAGGTGGCACGATAGTGGCAGAAACACAAACAGTCCCGAAAAGACGAAAGATACTGACTGCTTCCCTAGGCGCTCTTTTATACTTCCGGGTTGCGCCATATGACGTCATAGGCTGTCGCCGGCCAATAGGATTGGAGTTTTTTGATAGTGGTTTTCGAACACCGGGTCACGAGTGACGTTCCCCATATGCATCTCGAACGCAGAGTTGAGTTTTTTTTTAATTTCAAAATATTTAACTGTCGTTAAGAGTGCACGATTTTTTTTAAAGTCACCTTTTCATTAAAACACTGTGCGACCAACTATGGAGGATTTTGAGTGTAGGCCTATATACAAATAGGGGGAGACTGGGGATTGTTTAAGCATTGGTAACTCAGTGGTTGTTTGTGATAGATCTCTCAACATTTCATACATGGTTGCCACATATGTCTACTACAAATATAACTTGCTCTCATAGCCACATGCCACTTCTCCTGTGAGCTCAAAAAGGTGATGGGAGTCTATGACATTGATGACATCACCACAGATCTTTTCTGACTTGTCAAACTGACAGTGTTGCAACACTCCCCGGTCTCTCCCCTATATAACATTATCTAAGTAACTAAATAAAAATTTCTCTGTTGTGCAGTTGTTGTTCACAAGGATTCTGTCTCTGATGAAGAACGAGATGAGGAAAGATATGCACACTTTGACTGCAAAGAGAAAGGGACGTTTTATAAAAATGTAATTTAAGGAAAATGGTTGTCTGATTTGTCAAGCACATAAACTGCACTGTGTATGTCAAATGACAGGGGTATTTCATAATCGCTTTTAATTTTAAAAGAACAACCAAATAGATCATACTTCAGATTTTCTAGTTTACAATAATGACTGTAGTGCATTACAAAGCATATTGATATATTGGATTGTGAATCTCGTTGATCAACAGCGTGAATATTAAACTAGGGCGCACAGAAGCGCTTTGAGACGTCTTAGCACGTCGTCTAATGAACGTGACGTATATTCATGAGCACCACATCTCGTCCGCTCAGGCCGCGGCTTTAACCGCTGTTTTGATTCAGTTTCTCAGTTTCAGTTTTATTTCCTCCAGATCATCCGATTCTTCCTGAAACATCTTGACGCGGTCAGTAAGAAAGTCATGTGTATCTTATTTACTTAGTCGATCGCTGAGGATTTATAAAAACAGTAGGCTGACTTGTTTCCTGTTACTTTCACTTTCAAAAGGAAGCAAAAGAGTAAGTGGAAATTATTCCATCGCTTTCAGTGTGACATTCTGAAACGCTTAATGTAGCTAACGTTACTAAGACAGTGATTTTAAAAGATCAAATTCAGTAAACACTATACTAATAAAACATACTAAGAAAGCATAATAAGTGTAGATAAGCAGATGAGCACAGCAGAATATGAACGCAACTGCTTATCTGCACATAGTATGCCTTATGAATAAGTTGTGTATTACAGTTTTTCTTGGTGGCTTTGGAACATTTCTCAGATCACAATTCTCAAAACTACTTTTTCAACCTCTACATCATCATCTAGTGACTTCTGCACATCATAGAAGCAATTTCTCATTCTTTTGAACAAGTTGTTAATGCTTTGGTACATTCATGCAATTGATTATGTACAGTTGTCTGCTGTTTCCTATATCATCAATTACTACTGTTACCTTGCTCAAAATGTATTATACTGGTTTGCTTTCCTGTTGAATAGTCTTACCCTTCAAAACATCTAGGCATTAGTTCATCACATAAGCTGTTAAATGCGAAATGTTTTTTTTTTTTCAATTGCTAACAAGCATCGGTCGATACTGAAGCCACATTTTCAAAACTCATTAAGCGAAACGGATGTCTATGCGGACCAAACTGTGAATCATTTTTCATTGCTTTCAGTTTCACACAAAATGCATTCAATGATCACATTTTCCAAAATCCATGAACACTTTTGTCATTCATACTTCACCATCTGCACTATACACTATATTGCCAAAAGTATTGGGAGACCCCTCCAACTCATTGAATTCAGGTGTTCCAATCACTTCCATGGCCACAGGTGTATAAAATCAAGCACCTAGGCATGCAGACTACTTCTACAAACATTTGTGAAGGAATGGGTCGCTCTCAGGAGCTCAGTGAATTCAAGCGTGGTACCGTGATAGGTTGCCACCTGTGCAATTCGTGAAATTTCCTCACTACTAAATATTCCATTGTCAACTGTTAGTGGTATCATAACAAAAACTGTTAGTGGTATCATAACAAAGTGGAAGCAATTGGGAACAACAGCAACTCAGCCATAAAGTGGTAGGCCATGTAAAATCACAGAGCGGGGTCACCAAGTCGCCAACTTTCTGCAGAGTCAATAGCTACAGACCTCCAAACTTCGTGTGGCCTTCAGATTAGCTCAAGAACAGTGCGTATAGAGCTTCATGGAATGGGTTTCCATGGCGAGCAGCTGCATCCAAGCCTTACATCACCAAGTGCAATGCAAAGCGTCGGATGCAGTGGTGTAAAGCACACCGCCACTGGACTCCAGAGCAGTGGAGACGTGTTCTCTGGTGTGACGAATCACACTTCTCTGTCTGGCAATCCGATGGACGAGTCTGGGTTTGGCGGCTGCCAGGAACGGTACTTGCCTGACTGCATTGTGCAAAGTGTAAAGTTTGGTGGAGGGGGGAATTGTGGGGTTGTTTTTCAGGGGTTGGGCTTGGCCCCTTAGTTCCAGTGAAAGGAACTCTTAATACTTCAGCATATCAAGACATTTTGGATAATTTCATGCTCCCAATTTTGTGGGAACAGTTTGGGGATGGCCCCTTCCTGTTCCAACATGACTGCACACCAGTGCACAAAGCAAGGTCCATAAAGACATGGATGAGCGAGTTTGGTGTGGAGGAACTTGACTGGCCTGCACAGAGTCCTGACCTCAACCCGATAGAACACCTTTGGGATGAATTAGAGCGGAGACTGCGAGCCAGGCCTTCTCGCCCAACATCACTGCCTGACCTCACAAATGCGCTTCTAGAAGAATGGTCAAAAATTCCCATAAACACACTCCTAAACCTTTTGGAAAGCCTTCCCAGAAGAGTTGAGGTTGTTATAGCTGCAAAGGGTGGGCTAACTCCACATTAAACCCTACGGATTAAGAATGGGATGTCATTAAAGTTCATGTGCACGTAAAGGCAGGCGTCCCAAAACTTTTGGCAATATAGTGTTTGCAGCACATTTTTCGAATAATTAACATAGCTTTCAAAACTGATAAAAGCACATTCATGTAGGGAACTACAGAAGTAAAATTAGCTCAAATGAAATAATTAATTTATAGGGAATTATAAAGAGTCATTTATTTACGACCGAGCAACTGAGTCGTCCAGCGTTCATTTGCTCGAGCCGTAATAAGCTCTTGTAGCGGATATGAATATCCAACTATCGTGAAAATAATAGCTTGGTAACAAGATCGACAGTTTAAGACATTACATTTTAGAAGCACATAATACAAGACACTTTCTTTAAAAATCTACAAGAGACTTTATTTATTCTAACACAAACTAATCTAACACAAACACACACATACACACACATTCATACGTGTTGCAGTAAACGAAAGGAAATGAGAGAGAGAGTTTTAAGAGAGAGAGAGTAATATGATGAACAGGTTTCCTAGCAAAAATATGCACTTCAGAAGATCTGACCTGAACGAACCATGAATCATTAATTTAAATGCACCAGTTCAGTTGATAGAATCTGGAGGTACTTGCTTGAGTCGACTTTAAATGTGCATCATCTCGTCGGAGTGCAGCGAAGCGTTTTCCAAGTCGATGATTTGTCTTTTCAGGTCCAGATGGTGGTTAGGTAAAAACCAATCGCATTTTAGCTTGCTGGAAAAATGAAAGGAAATCTCTTTGTCGCTGGAGTTGAAGTTGAAGCGGCAAAAGTCGTTGGTTGAACTTTGCGGCAAAACTTATAACACGAGACTCAACGGAAAAGAAAATTAAGTAAAAGAAAAGGAAAGTGAGTGAAAGTTGGATGGCTTGAATGAGCTGCTTGTCTGTTCTTCTTGTTACTCCATAGTTACTCGTTGTTCTGCTTACTCTGGTCACTGCTGACCGGTTCTTTCTTCTAGTTTTCTCGTTCGTTTCTTCTTTTTTCAGCTTCTGTTCTTTTGTCTTGCGATATGACTATTTAAACTTAGGTGTTTGTCCCACCTCTGAGAGGAGTTTTGGCCAATCAGATATCGTCCTGTTTCAAAAGGTGGCTTTTCTCTGCCCCAATCATACATAGGTGTTACCTCCGGTCTCTGCTTTGGCAGAGTACTGTTTTAGACATAATTTCTATTAAATGGAATATGATACACTTTTACACAGATTTCATTCAAGCCATGATTAAGAAGAGAGAAAGAGAATTAAATTCATTCCAAATAAGGCATACTTTCAATCAGTCATTCAAGAGTTATCACATTTACATGAATTGTGGGTGTTCTAAAGCATAACTGGTTACAGGTAGTATTTATGGACATGATGTAAAATGTATGCAGTTAAAAGATGTTTGATAAGTCCATTTAAAATTGTTTGGAACAATTTTGATGCAGTTTTAGTTGTAGAACAGTCTTCGTTGGGTTTTCTGTAAAGTTAGGTCCCTCAGAGAAACAAAAGAGGCCTGCATTGTCTCTTTGTCTCTCTTTTGGTCTGGTGATCAAAGAGTCTTTATCTTTTTGGTGACCATTTGGTTGCTACATTTTGGGTTAAAGGTTATCATCTCTCCTGCAGTCAGGAAGCACGGGTGCCATAAAAAGTACCTATCAAAGGTTGTTCTGTAGACGGACTGGAGCCGAAAACTAGATTCTCTGAGTTTTGGTTTCTGGAATTATGTTGTAAAAGAATCCTCTGAACGATTCATTTGTCTGGTTCGTCCATGGTTCCTACATTCAAATCAGAATGATGACAAACTTTTCTAGAGGAATTATACTGAAATATAAAATCTTAGCATAATATTTACAATGAAATAATAAAAAAAAAAAAACACAATTAATTGGAATTTAAGCTGAAAGCCAACCCAGATGCCCTATTTTTAGTCTCTATTAGCCTAGTCGTTTTTTATTCAGCAATCTTTTCTTAAACCGGGATGGCTTCAGAATTATTTTGTTTGGAAACATGGATCAAGGAAGACACATCGGTGGGGAAAGAAGAGTGGCAGAGAGAGGAATTCTTATCCTATAATGAAATGGTGAAAAAGCATTCAAATTTTAAAGATCAAAGTTGATCATTTATGTAATGATCTCTATTGTTGGTGTTTTTTAGGTCATTGTGTTATGAATGACATGTATGCTTACTGAATGAGAATTGTTGCCAGAGTTGTGGTGGAACAAGCTTATTTTGAGACATCTGAGTGAGTTTTAGAGTTGAGATTAACTGTTTGGCCAAGATTAGTGTTGGTAATGCTGACTGGATGAAGGGTTTTGAAAATGTGGCTTCAGTATTGAACAATGCTTTAGGGCTAGAGAATACATAGATTATCGATTCATTATACAATGAATCTAGAAGGATTCTGATATTTTCCATATGTATCGTGAATGTATTCTCTCAGCTGTCAGTCAATAAATGTGAAAAAGTAACTTGCATTACTTATTTAAAAAAGTAACTTAGATATTTTTTTTTGTAAACTGAAAAAGTAATGCATTACTTAACTAGTTACTTGAAAAAGTAATCTGATTATGTAACTCAAGTTACTTGTAATGCGTTACCCCCAACACTGTTTTATGATATTACTGTACTGATACACAAATTTATACAGCAGCTTTTTATCTTGCAGCAGATTATATGGAATATAATGGAGGTTATGTGCAAACAGACACACGTTACATGAAATATAATGTGCAGTAAAAGCTGATTTGCTCTCACAGAGTGTCAATATGAGGAAGCGCTGTGGTCTTGTGTCTCACAAAAATGTGCCAGGTATAAATTCTCCACTCCCTCCTCATAATTACAGATTTAACTGTTTATATTCGCTATGATGTATAATTCTTAATTACAGCAGTAGGTGCAGAACTTCTGATGTATGTGTTTCTCTCAGTTCCTCTAAAGAGCATCTCAGTGCAGCTGCAGGTTCGGGATCACGTGGCCTCCGTTAGCTCCAGTCTGCAGTATGTCAATGAGGAGGAGCGTCCACTGGAGGCAGTGTTCATCTTCCCGCTGCCCATGGATGCCGCCGTCTGCCACTTCAGTGCCAAGATCGGAGAGCAGGAGATTGTGGCGGAGGTGCAAGACAAACAGAGCGTGAGTCTAAACACCAGCAGTAATGTGTTTTATCTGTGAGAGGTGTTTAATTCCTGCTCAGTCTGACCTTAATCAAACACACCTGTGTGCATCCGCTAACTGAGAAATGCTGCCTCCGCAGGCAGGATATGATATGATATCCCACAATCATGTGCATTTCATTCCATGACACTAAACACAGTAGTTGTCTTGAGAAGTTTGTGAACTGATCAATTAAAAATGTGAAATGTTCAGATCAGACAGAAATGAGCAGGGATTTTCTTCCTTGTGCCTATATCTTTCTATTATTATAAATTCTGTGTCAGCTGGAATAAAAGTGGTTATGGATGTATTTGTCTCTTCCAGGTGCGGGATCAGTATGATGATGCTGTGAGTTCGGGTCAGCAAGCTTTTCTGTTGGAAGAGAGCGATGAGAGTTCGGATGTGTTCAAACTGAGTGTCGGCTGTTTGTCTCCGGGTCAGAACGCTTCCATCACCATCATCTATGTGATCGAGCTCAGCGTTCAGGCCGACCACGCACTGCGCTTCTGTCTGCCAGCTGTACTCAACCCCAGATACACACCTGCAGGTGCTGTTTACCCGATTTCACAAAAGACCTCAAGATCATCATCACATACGCGTGTTTTCCATTGTGTCTTTCTACATGATTCTAAAAAAATCAGTTACATCTGATTTAAAGCAGCAAAGGTTTGAAAACAAACCAAAACAAAGGAACAAGAAATCCTTTCATGAAACTAGATATAGTCAAACCCCTAACAATGACATACAATACTAGTCAAAAGTTTGGAATAATCAAGATATTTTAACGTTTTTGTTCGGCGCCGATAGCCTAGTGGTTAGTGTGCCGATATATGGTGCAAATGCGTTCACGGCGACCCGAGTTCGATTCCCGTCTCGAGGTCCTTTGCCGATCCTGCCCCACTCTCTCTGCCCAATGCTTTCCTGTCTGCTCTCTACTGTCCTCTCCAAATAAAGGCACAAAAAGCCCATAAATATAACAAAAAAAAAATATATTTTTTTTTGAGTCTCTTCTGCTCAGCAAAGCTGCGTTTATTTGATCAAAAATATAGCAAAAATGTGATAAATGATGGCAATTTAAAATAGCTGTTTTCTATGTGAATATATAGTAAAATGTAATTTATTCCTGTCATCAAAGCTGAATTTTCAGCATCATTACATTCAGTGCTTTAGTATTCAGCAGTCGAATCGGCTTTGTCCTAAACCAGCCAGGTGCACAGGTCAGTTCTGGTTATGTGGTTTGGCTCTATACTGACTGGTGTTATACAGTATCTCTGTTTGTCCATGTGACTGTCTCAGCTTCAACTGCTGGTGTTCCAGAAATTTCCTCAGTATGTGTTATTCCGTACACACTGTCTCTGAGTGTCGATGTGAAATCGTCAGACCGCATCTCCAGACTGGAGTCCAGCTGCCCTCTGGATCCTCTGGTGTTCCTCGACTCTGACCACACTCATGCCACGGTACTGTGCGTCTCTGTGTGTCAATTTTTTATGCACTTAACGCCACAGTTTCAAGAAGCCTATAATGGTGTGTGTAGGTGAATCTGAGTGCTGGTCACCGGTTCGATAAGGATGTTGAGCTGCTTCTGTACTATGAGAATACCCATCAGCCCACTGCTGTTGTGGAGGCCGGAGCAGCCGTGGCTCAGCCAGGTAAATGGTTTTGCTTGTACACAAATTCAGTACTTCTAATATGTGACTTATAGCCAGTACAGACTTTATGGATTTTACTGTCCTTTACAATTGATACCAGTGAGATCATGGCACACTGCGACTATTTATTTCTCTGTCAGACTGCAGGATACACATCCAGTGGTGTGCGGTGGTGTTTTAATCCTCAATTTTTTATATATACTGTATATCAAATGTAAATTTATGTACGTTATTCTTAATTTTCCTGGTTAAATAAACATTACATAAAAAAGAGAGACCAAATACAGTTCTATTTTGTATTTGTTGCAATAACTATGTAACGTTCTATTTATAAAACCAAGTATAAATTTCATCAAGTTAGCGTTTTTACACATTTATTCCAAAATAATAACTAAAGGCAGTAACAGTTTAAAGCTGCAGTCTGTAACTTTTGCCACTCTAGTGTTAATAAATAATAAGTTAATAAACAGAACTGCATGCGTCTTGCGGAAGAACACAGGCACTCTGCTACTCTGCAGTTGTACGACCCGAACCGTTCTAAAATAGTACGAAATTAAACACTTATTATAGGTGTACCGTAGTGATTCAGGATAAGACAAAAACACGGTTTGGAAAATGGATTTATGATGTACTCACTCATTATATAATTTTTGTAAATTTTGAACACAAAAAAGTTACTGACAGCAGCTTTAAACAACATATTATTTGTGAACTAGTTTGGTTTTGACGTGACAAAGCGGTGAAATGGCTGAGCTGTGTACTTTTTAATTAGTCTTCCCATTAACGCTGTCTTTAGGCCGATGAGAACGCACACAAAAAGAAGTGTGATTTATCACATAAGCCAGTCATATCCAATCATAACCGGTCATATCCAATCAAAGCGTGATGGAGGCATTGCCTCTTCTCATGTGACTTTCCCCCCTTCATTTTCAATTACCCCCCACTAAACCCACCGTACGCTTTAGGGTGTCTGTTTTAACTCAATGGGGACTGAGGAGGCAAGCCTCCCACTGTAACTTTACCTGGGGTGTCGCTGTTGGACACTGTTACTTTAAAAAAGCAATAACGTCACATTTTTTATTATCACATTTTGTAATGTTTGCATTTTATCTTTTGTAATATTGATTCTTTTCTCATCCAGTTTTTTTGAGGAGATACTGCCTCCCTTGACTCCTCGGAGGAAATGCCCCTGTACACATTATAGGCAAGATGGCTGTTCCACTGATGCTCAGGGGAGCTTCACGCTCATGACTGCAATAAGGCTGGGTCAATAAACCAATGCGTCGCAATTCTCCAAATGATTCTGGATCAGTTTTGAGATTTTCAGTATGCATACTGTGGTTAAAAACTAGCCTAGAGCACCGTTAAAAACTGAGCCCAGAATCGATTGCAGAGAGAATTGTGATGCACACTGAAAGCATCAGAATTGATCCAGAATCATTTGGAGAATCGCGATGTATCAGTTTCACGAGCTAGAGTAAAGTAGTATGCATATATCGTGTACTGTCCGAGGGGAGGGCTCTGAGCTCGGTATTTTGGCCCGCACCCAGAGTACATATGGTTAGGAAAGTAACCAGGCGAGTGTGAGGAGACAGGGTGATGCTGAAAACTGTCCAGAAACATAGGTGAGTCGACTGCATATGTAGGCCTCCACTCATGCTGATTGGGTAGACATGCTGATTGGGTAGATAGACATGTTGATTGCTGACTGCCGAGAGCTGGTTGGAATGACGTGATGATTGGATAAATCTTTGCTAATGAAACATAATTTATTGTCCCAGCCCTAGACTGCAATGTAAAATATCAGACATTGCCAGAATTTCCTTATGAAGGCAATTATCTGGCCATTGGTGCTCATGTCTCACTAAGCAATTAAAGTGATTTTGCCTTACAATCAGTGCTTGAAGTGGAAAATAAAGTGCCGGTACTCCCGATGCTCAGTTCAATACGCGTTCCTGAAGAAGGGAGGGCTTGGCAGCTTCCGTACATGCAACATGTCAGAAGGGCCGGTACACAAGAAAAACTGGCAGTACGCTAACGGTAAAAATAATGGCTTACCGGCCCATTTCAAGCACTGCCTACAATGACAAATCGTTCATGATCTTTTGCATAGTTTTCTTTTAAACCTAAATAAACACATTTGCCTTTGATTTGCAAGTAATCCTGAAAGCTTTGCCATGTCCCAGTTTTCCTACTTGTGCCCTAAAAGTATATACTATGTTTAGGATGAAAAATGTGCATGCAAAGTAAGTGCATGAAAGTGTGTAGCAGACAAGAATGAAAGTGATAGTGTTCATAGGTAAAGATCGTTGTACAGCATAACACAGTGCTGAAATCAGACCATTTACACCGTGTTACCCTGTTTACACTATCTCTGTTTCAGGCTCTCTGATGGGCGACCCGGTGCTCATGATCAGTTTGTACCCAGAGTTCCCTGCAGACCTGATGGCATCATTGGCATCTCAAGGCGAGTTCGTTTTTGTGGTGGACAGATCAGGCAGTATGCGCTGCAAAATGCATCGTGGGAAAGACGCACGGATGCGCATCAAAAGTGCAAGAGTAAGATTTATGATTTATAATATGTCACATTTATTGAGATTTCACAAGTTCGCACTTGCATATGATTAAGTAGAGTAGAGGTTATGCATATTTGGCATGCTGTCTGGGGGGAGGGCTCTGAGCTCGGAATTTTGGCCCGAACCCAGAGTACCCATCCCCTGGTTGTGATAAGAATAGTTAGGACTAGAAGTGAGGAGATGTTAGGACTAGAAGTGAGGAGTGAGGAGAACTCAATCGTTAATTGAGTTGATTAACTGCTCTCATGTTAATTAGGTTAATTATCTAAACATGCTCCTCCCGAACTTTGTTAATAAAACATAATTTATTGAGTCTCATCTGTGCATATGTCTCTCTAGGACACTCTGCTGCTGCTGCTGAAGAGTCTGCCCATGGGATGCTACTTCAACATCTATGGATTCGGCTCTCACTTTGAGTCCTTCTTCCCGTTAGTAACCAGATGTTAGTTGTTCTTCAGGAATGATCTCATGTTGTTTAGCGGTGGTTTTGTGAGAGACTGTGGTGTGTGTCATTGCAGTCAGAGTGTTGTGTACAGCGAGGACACAATGGAAGAGGCTCTAAAGAGAGTGAAGAACATGAAGGCAGACATGGGCGGTACAGAGATCCTACAACCTCTGAAACACATTTACAGTCAGCCCTGTTATCCTGATCACCCCCGTCAGGTACAGCCAAACGTATTAATCATTGAACACTCTTTCTGAACATTGGTGAGGTGTTTTTCTCAGCCTGACACTGATTCTCTCTCAGCTGTTCATCTTCACTGATGGAGAGGTGTGGAACACTAAAGAGGTACTAGATCTGGTGAAAAGTCACGCCTACTCTCACAGGTGGGTGCGCTCGTCTCACTCCTCCTCTTTTACTGATATCACAGCATTTAGCTCATGTCGGGTGATTAGTCTTCTTGTGTCTTCAGGTGTTTCTCCTTCGGGATTGGCAAGAGTGCGAGTGCAGCTCTCATCAAAGGAATGGCCAGAAAAAGTTCTGGTCATGCTCAGTTCATCAGAGGCACTAAACGCATGCAGCCCAAAGTAAGATATGCTGTAAAAACAGACTGGACAGAATCAGTTTAAGTATTTACCTCTCTTTCTTCTGGTCTTCTCTGTCAGGTGATGCAGTCGCTCAGGTTTGCTCTCCAGCCGGCTGTGGATAGTATCTCTGTGGACTGGACCGTTCCCGAGGGCGTTACGGTGGACATGCTGTCCCCACCCATCAGTTCCCTGTTTCAGGGTCAGAGGGCGCTCATCTATGCTCAGCTGAAAGGACAGGTCAAACTTTCAATGGTTTAATTGTAAAGGATTTTTTAAAACTATTAGCCCGCTCTCAAAAGGCCTCACAGCCTGTCCTAACTTAGATGTGTCACATCACTGGCCCTGAAGAAAGTAGTCGAAGAGTGTAAAGTCATCAAATGCTTATGTTACGTTCTGTTTCTCCCTTGTCATAGAGTTCAGGAAAGACAGAAGGAGCAGTGACTCTGAAATACAGGCTGAAAGATCAACCAGTGACTAACCAGCTCCAGTTTACTCTTAAACCAACAGAAGACACAGGGTAATACGCACACACACACACACACACACACACACACACTGTAGATGTGTTTCAGAGGCTATATGATTTATAAGCTTACAGGTGCTGGTCATATAATTAGAATATCATCAAAAAGTTGATTTATTTCACTAATTCCATTCAAAAAGTGAAACTTGTATATTATATTCATTCATTACACACAGACTGATATATTTCAAATGTTTATTTCTTTTAATTTTGATGATTATAACTGACAACTAAGGAAAATCTCAAATTCAGGATCTCAGAAAATTAGAATATTACTTAAGACCAATACAAAGAAAGGATTTTTAGAAATCTTGGCCAACTGAAAAGTATGAACATGAAAAGTATGAGCATGTACAGCACTCAATACTTAGTTGGGGCTCCTTTTGCCTGAATTACTGCAGCAATGCGGCGTGGCATGGAGTCGATCAGTCTGTGGCACTGCTCAGGTGTTATAAGAGCCCAGGTTGCTCTGATAGTGGCCTTCAGCTCTTCTGCATTGTTGGGTCTGGCATATCGCATCTTCCTCTTCACAATACCCCATAGATTTTCTATGGGGTTAAGGTCAGGCGAGTTTGCTGGCCAATTAAGAACAGGGATACCATGGTCCTTAAACCAGGTACTGGTAGCTTTGGCACTGTGTGCAGGTGCCAAGTCCTGTTGGAAAATGAAATCTGCATCTCCATAAAGTTGGTCAGCAGCAGGAAGCATGAAGTGCTCTAAAACTTCCTGGTATACGGCTGCGTTGACCTTGGACCTCAGAAAACACAGTGGACCAACACCAGCAGATGACATGGCACCCGAAACCATCACTGACTGTGGAAACTTTACACTGGACCTCAAGCAACGTGGATTGTGTGCCTCTCCTCTCTTCCTCCAGACTCTGGGACCCTGATTTCCAAAGGAAATGCAAAATTTACTTTCATCAGAGAACATAACTTTGGACCACTCAGCAGCAGTCCAGTCCTTTTTGTCTTTAGCCCAGGCGAGACGCTTCTGACGCTGTCTGTTGTTCAAGAGTGGCTTGACACAAGGAATGCGACAGCTGGCTTGCATACGTCTGTGCGTAGTGGTTCTTGAAGCACTGACTCCAGCTGCAGTCCTCTCTTTGTGAATCTCCCCCACATTTTTGAATGGGTTTTGTTTCACAATCCTCTCCAGGGTGCGGTTATCCCTATTGCTTTTACACTTTTTTTCTACCACATCTTTTCCTTCCCTTCGCCTCTCTATTAATGTGCTTGGAGACAGAGCTCTGTGAACAGCCAGCCTTTTTTGCAGTGACCTTTTGTGTCTTGCCCTCCTTGTGCAAGGTGTCAATGGTCGTCTTTTGGACAACTGTCAAGTCAGCATTCTTCCCCATGATTGTATAGCCTACAGAACTAGACTGAGAGACCATTTAAAGGCCTTTGCAGGTGTTTTGAGTTAATTAGCTGATTAGAGTGTGGCACCAGGTGTCTTCAATATTGAACCTTTTCACAATATTCTAATTTTCTGAGATCCTGAATTTGGGATTTTCCTTAGTTGTCAGTTATAATCATCAAAATGAAAAGAAATAAACATTTGAAATATATCAGTCTGTGTGTAATGAATGAATATAATATACAAGTTTCACTTTTTGAATGGAATTAGTGAAATAAATCAACTTTTTGATGATATTCTAATTATATGACCAGCACCTGTATATCCTCATGAGGACCTCAATTTAGGTCCCCACGGTGACACGAGTCCCCATGAGACTGTATGTATTCAGGTCCACACCGGAATAGAAAAACATGTAGACATAGTACACACACACACACACACACACACACACACTCATGAGTCATTAAGTCAGTTTTCCACATTAAGAATTCCAAGTATTAAAAGTAAAAAATACTGATTGATGAACAATGTTTATTATTATTATTATTGCCAGCACTAGTCACACTTATCATTAGTCAGCATTAATTAAAACCATTAGTGCAGAAATGTAAAATGCATTGATCTGCAAATAAGCAAACTTTTTATTTTATTAAAAATTAAAAACATTAATATTCAATATACTGTAGCAAATTAGCTCAAAGGGGAAATATTAATAATTAATTATAACTTGTTAGAATTAATTATAAATATTTATATCATCTTTAGAATTAACTGTAGCAGAATTCATTTTACAGTCGACTGTTCTGTTCGTCCACCGAGCTGATCTTTTCTCAATTCAAAGAAAGACTAAAGAAAGAAAGAAAGAAAGAAAGACTATTCTTCTGGCCAAGCAGGATAACACTGTTAATATAAATAATAAAAATACTAATCAGCATAAGAGCATGTAACAAAATTGAATGTTAAAGTGACCTTGATTCGTGAGCAGTGAACACAGAGACAATCCAGGCAATCAAGAGACAATGAAAATATAATAAATGGGAGTAGATATAATACAACTAAACTAAGCAACGCATATATACAGAATATATACAGCATATATACAGAACCAGCAAGGAACCAAACCCACCTTTTTTAAATAGGGGCTAATCTTAACTTAACACGTCTAACAGTTAATAGAAAGGTTACTTGCATTAGTTTTGAAGTGGAATGAGAGTCAGAGAAAACAGGGAAGGCTGAGTTCAAACAGAGCGTGCTGGAGTTGTTCCCAGCGAGTCTTCCGGGGAGAGGTTGGTCCTCGAATAATTAACAAACAAAGTTAAGTTGTGAGTAAAGTGCTGGAAAGAGGTATGAAACAGCTTCACAAACAGTCTTTTCAACCACACAGTTTTGTTATTTTTTGTGTTACAAATATTCATATGATCATTGGAATAAATGTTTATAGTTCGGATATAAACACTGATGTCTATGGTATTGATTAAATAGAGTAAAGGCCTGTTCACACCAAGAACTATAACTATAAAGATAACAATAAAGATATATAAATATAAAAGAATAGCCCTGTCCACACCACAGCTACAACAATAACGATATAGACAAACAATATTGTTAGGATCACAATGATTTTTTTTCCAGCTGTTGAAAGATAAAACACTGACAGCCAATCAGAATCCATTCTAATTCAAGGCCTCGCGCATTTAAAATGGCAGACGACACTGCGGAGAAGTTAATCGTTGATGTCCAGAAAAAGCCACCACTGTTTGACAAGTTAAACCCCCTTTTCAAGGATACTTGAAAGTGGATATATGGAAAACAATCAGTCATACCCTCTGAATACATGGTGAGAAGTATTAACGATGAGATCATAATGCCAGGCTAATGGCATTATGATCATTATGTTTACACAGTTTATAGTCAGGTACCTCACGTATCTGGCGCTAGCTTTGACAACATTGTCTTACTTCCTTTGAAGTTGCAGTGAAAAAAGACTAGGTGTTGTTTTTATTCCACTATATTGACTTCACCAGGTAAATTCACTGTTAGATTAGATCGATTACACTAGCTATTCACTCGAAACATAGCATGATGAGGACATCTGCTGGTTAAAGACGTGTAAATGCAACGAGAACAGCAAAAGCACACTTTAAAACTGCAGCGCGTGAGCTTAGAATAAACAGACCATTATTGTTTGTTGGTGTGGACGAAAATATAGTTATTGTTATAGTTGTCTTTGAAGTTATTGTTCTTGGTGTGAACAGGCCTTAAAGGTGCCCTAGAACACTATTTCACAAGATGTAATACAAGTCTAAGGTGTCCCCATAATGTGTCTGTGAAGTTTCAGCTCAAAATACCCCATAGATTTTTTTATTATACCATGTTTTAACTGCCTATTTTGGGGTGTAATTAAAAATGCGCCGATTCAGTGCGTGTACACCTTTAAATGCTCATGCTCCCTGCCCCCAAGCTTGCAAGAGTCGCAACTCTATAATACATTGCATAAACAATAGAATGAGTTCACACAGCTAATATAACTCTCAAAATGGATCTTTACAAAGTGTTGGTGATGCAGCATATCAGATCACGTAAGTATGGTAATGATTTTTATGGATGTTAACATTTGATTCTGAATGAGTTTGATAATGCTCCATGGCTATGGAGATTCGCTTTATTTTCAGTGGTGTTTTTCATGCACGAGATTTACATATGAACGAGGAAACAATGGTGTTTGAGACTCACTGTATGTCATTTCTACACATTCCGCACATGACATGCAAGAAAAAAAATTAAATCGTGCGCACAATTTACTAATTCGTTCCCTCGATTTACTAATTTGTGTGCACGATTTACTAATTCGTTACCTCGATTTACTAAAACGTGCGCACGATTTCCTATTTCGTTACCTTGATTTATAAATCATGTGCATGTACAGAACTCTTTTTATTCAACTATGCCAAGGTAAATTCAATTTTAAATTCTAGGGCACCTTTAAGTCACTATTTGAACGTAACGTCGCTTCAAATAATGCATTTATCGATTACATTGTTTTGCCACTAGGTGGCAACAACTGTGAAAAATTTATTTGTCATTGAATCATTCATTCAAGAGATTTGTTTAAAAACACTGATTCATCCAGTGTTGAATGAAGTGAAGTATTTATTAGTAAGTCATTGAATCATTCATTAAAACATATATATTTTTTAAAAAATATCATTCAAAATAAACATTTTAAATAGACTGCAGCAATTAATATTTTGTTAGAACTTCTAGTAAACTACATATTATTCTGTTTAGATGTTGTCCAGAATTGTGGGAGAATCGTGATCTGTCTTTGAATCGAAAAAAAAAAAAAAAGAAAAAAAAAGTGGCCTCACTTATAAAGAGTGTGATCGCACAGAGTTGATCTTAGAGTGTGTGTGTACACATAAATCCACACCAACACTCATATTTACAAAAACTGTCTTTGACATGGAAAAGTTCTTAGTGCCATGCCAGGGTCTGAGCAGATGTACGCACTTTTCCTTGTCAGTGTACTGCAGGTTTTTGAAAATCTAAGCTATTCTTGCAGCTCGCCATTCTGAATTAAAGGATTTGGACAATGACTGGTGTTTTTTTAAATGTAAATGACATTAATTAGGTGTTGTTTACAAGGCGGAGAACTGAAACATACTGAGAACTTAGTCGGCCGACAAACAAAAACTAATGTGCATGCACAATCCTAAATGCGCGTCTCTTGTGCCTCATATCGGAGGCGCGCGTCTGACTGTTTCTATAGAAACCGGAGCTTCCGCTGCAGTGACGCAATGACTTTATCAATCGGCGATTGGCTCTTATTTAGAAGGCGGGACTTATTCCGCCATATTGCGCGTTGCATTTTCTCCCATTCATAATAATACGAGTGATGTGTCTTGTGTTATTCTATAGTCTTTGCCTAAGATCAAAAGTAGGATCGTTTCTACCCAACATTTTACAAATGAGGCCCATGATTCTCAGGTTATCCAGAATCGTGCAGCTCTAACTACAATATCAGATTAAGTTATGAATAATATAAGTGAGCAAACAAGCAGGGAAGATGCATGAGCATTAATTAGTGTTATTTTAGCTAAAATATCTGTCTGCACATTCAAGCTCAAACAGCTCGCCCTTTTAAGCTTTACATCACAAATAACTGACAGTCGTGACCTGAGTATGATTTTGTTTTTACATAACCAGCAATAAAATTCAGTGTTAGTAACTTACTTTTCACACCATCCATTGCACTCACTCAAGCTCCGATAATATCCCGGATCACTGAATCACTGAGTTGTTGTATTAAGAATCAACTTGGACAGCACTCTTGATCTTCCTTTGCCTTTTATGTTGGCAGATAAAATTCTCCATTATTCAGGAGCAGCTGTAGTAGATTTAAGGTTTTACTTACTTTTACAAACGAAACGACCTTATCTCATGTTTGCGTTGACATTAGTGCCGTATCAGAGCGCCGGGCCACGTCTCTGTAATTAAAGGCTGTTTTTACAGGTTTGTGTTCATTGCAGATGGACGATCCACCGTTTGGCAGCCCGGTCTGTGATCCGCTCTCTGGAGCTGGAGGAGCGGACCAGAGGAGCAGACGCGGAGGCCATCAGGAGCAGGATCGTGGAACTCAGTGTTCTGGCAGGAGTTAGCAGCGTTCATACAGCCTTCATCTGCGTCAATAAAGATAGCAAACGGACCATCCGAGGGCCACTGCTGCAGAGGAGAGTGCCAGTATGCTGTGAGTTCACTGATTTCTGTGTGCGTTTACAGCAGTCCTGATCCTGCAGAGACACTCCGGTCCTGGAACAGATCAACTCTGCTGGACCTCCAGGATCAGGATTGTTTAGAATGTGATTTCATAAGCAGTTTCCTTTCACATAAAAGTGAAATTAAATTCTTTATCAGATAGATTCCAGGAGTTTCCAGTGATGGCTTACTGTAAGAGAAAGCTTGGTAAGAAATAATATAAATTATCCTAATTATTTTGAGTGATGAACTCTGGTGATGCAAAACCACTAGCTTTTATTTTATTTTACTTGGTTTAACCACAGTTTCTGTTTGTGTCACGACACACAACACATTTGGGTTATATGAATGTTTAGGTTTACAGAAACCTTAATATCTCAGCTCAGGATAGTCGTATATGGTACATGTAAATTATCTTATAATTTTGGGACTGAATGTCCCTGGTGGGGGACCAAAATGACACATTTTCATAGATGCAAGTCCTCATAGATTTTTAAATTTGTGTTATTTGTTAGCTCATTTTGCTATTACATTACATCTGTACATTTCTCAAAGAACACCAGTAAAGCTTTTCCCCATATTTCTACCAGCTTTAGCTCTGTAAGCAGCAGAATCTCATACTCAATCTTATTAAAGCAGAACACACTCATAGACAATTTAAATGTGTGCAAATTTCAGCTTTCTATCTAGTCCAGTGAAAATCAATCCCAAAGTGAGGGGTAATTGCACACTTTTACAGTCCCACAAAAAAAAGTCTGAAATGTTCCGCATGTGCACTATATTTAACAGAAATCCCTGAAAAATCAGGGCTGAGACTCAAATCCTAACCCTAAATGTGCAACCCTGAACAATCCTGATCACTTCATTTGACCTTTAATTATAACTCTAAGGAACAAGAACATGCTAAATATTTATAGATTTTCATTAACCTTCTGAGGATTGTTTTTTGTCCCAAAGAGCAATGACCATCCCATTCATATAATGAAAAAGAGGGTCACCCCAGAAGCTGCTGCTGTTTCCCTGTCTTAACTCTTCATGGAGCTCATGAAAAGGACAGGGTATTTAGAACAGAGCCATACCGCCAAATGTAAATTTAGCAAAACATGCCAATAAAAATTGACTTAAAGGTGCAATTTGTAACAATTTTGCAGTAAAATATCCACTAAGCCAGTGTTATATATTTTGTTCACTTGAGTACTTACAATATCCCAAATGTTTGCAACTATTTGTAAATCATGAGAAAATTGCAATTTTAACCAAGGCTCCGGGACGTGTGAGGAGTCGCCTGTCAATTGCGTTACCCTCGGTTTCCGGTTTTATTTTGTAGAAACCATGGAAACACCAAAGACGCTTTAATATTTACATGTTTTAATAGACAAGGGAACTGTTTTGATTATATTTATAGACAGAAAAATAATTATTGTTATATAGCTCAACACGTTTAGTCTTATTGTTTAAATCTAATTTTCTTGATTTTTTGCGAATACCATGCTTTACCATGCCTCAGAGAAAAACACTATTTTGTGAAGTAGCTAACATAGCATAATCAGATCCAGCTTTATTTTTAGTAACAGTAATACAGCATTTTCTCCATCACACAATACGTTTTCAAATTAATTTCATGCCATTTATCAACACAAACCATCCAGCATTTAATATATTCTAAAATCTTACTGCATTGTCCAACAGTGTCTCACAGAGGCCGCCGAGGGAACGCACAGAGTAACGTTATAACATTTTCAACACACTGAAATGTATCTAATATGATAAACAGAGCTGACCGGAAAAGCGGAAGCAGTGCCGGTGACTGTGGCACAATAAAAGTTCTGCTGCTGCGTGTGTTGCGCAATCGCTCCAGCGGCCTCGTTCAGCTCCCACAACACTCAGTCCTGCTCTGCTTCATACTACAATAACGTTAATAATCGCATCCATGAACATGAGTCCTATCCCAATTCTTTTCCACCGGCTGTGAGGTGAAGACCACATGTTTCAAGATTCCGTGCTCAAACTTGGAGTCATCAAGCTACGCCATTGTTTTGAATAGGCCTCTAGCGGACAGCAAATCTTACATATTGCATCTTTACAAGTTTGTCTTTGGTATTTTTGAGTTAAAACACCTGAATGAAATGTATTAAAGTGTCTGTTATTCTTATGTGCTTTTCACTCTGTATCTTTAGAATCGGTGGCTCCTGTGGCATATTGTGTAAGGAGGAGAGCTAGACCGCCAACTGGTATTTGTATCTAAATATCTTTTTTCTCCAATATTTGAATGTCACTGTTTGAAAGATTGTTTTAGATCACTAACAGGCACATCACTCAACTTGTTTTGTTCTTTTTTTGAATGTGTATTTTCTTATTGTCTTTTTCTCCATATCTGAATGTCACTGTTTGAATGATTGTTTAAGTATATTTTAGCAAATGCCCTTAACAGTTTCTCTGTATTCCTCAAACAGCGGCTCCTCTAATGGCTCCTCCAAAGTGTAAGTCAAGATATATTTCACTAAATTGTTCCTTCTTTATATGAATCTAAATATATATTTTCTGAATGTCAGTCTTTGATTTTATCATGTGCATATGGCTGTAAAGTGTACAACATTTCTTACCACACCCACCATGTCTGTCATTTGCTCCTCCTGCCGCACTGTCCTAAACAATAACTAGAGCTAATATTAATGACTTATGGGTAAATGTAGATTCCTGGTGTAGCACTCTTTAAATACTCTTTTAATATCTTGGATATGTGGACGTTGCCAATTGGAAGACCAACAAATGGCCAACAAATGAAGGTCTGCTTATGGAAATTAAATACATTTCTCAAGGGTTTTTGTGCTTTTGCTTTAAACACTTTAAATAGTGCAAAAACATTGCATGTAGATTATTTCAGAATAATAAATTTTATTAATGGAATTGGAACAATGATTTTTTTTTCTTTTTCGGAGGTATGTCATTACATACAGTAGTAATGACATACCTCCGAAAAAGAAAAAAAAATCATGTCTGTATTGCTACACCATACTTTAATCATACTCATTTCTACAGTAAGGGTTCGTTAATTTTTTTTTTTTTTTTGCGCATTTTGTCATGTACAGCTGAACTGATGACATCGTGATGACATCATCACTACATTTGTCTGGTGATGTAATCGTCATTATCACAGCTGTTTTGTCTGTGTATTTCAGATGAACTCGAGCCCCAGACAGACCCTTTGCTCCAGCTGGTCTCTCTTCAGAAAGCCGCGGGATGCTGGGAACTGAACGCAGCGCTGGCCAACGTGTTTGGGAAGACTGAGGACGAGGTGGCCAATCACAGACCGGTGCAGGTAGGGGCATATGATGTCATATGCTCAGATGGGTCACGGTTGGTTCATTGTTTGTGACGTGTGGTTGTGTGTTCCAGGTGGACAGGTCAGTGTGGGCCACCGTTCTGGCTTTGATCTGGTTATACTCGTGTAGATCAAATGACCAGGTTGAGTGGCAGTTTGTGGCCATGAAGGCGGCGTCGTGGATCCGCTCTCAGAAACGTGAGACAGTTTTCATTCAGCAGTCAGTGCTTCCTGTACATGGTCTTGTACATTGGTGATTGAGTTTGAAGGTGTGTGTTTTTCAGCGGACGGCCTGTCGCAATGTGTGTGTGATGGGAACGTCCTGTTGGGATGTCATGTGACTGAAGACATGCTGGGAATCTGAGGACTGCAGATTAAACGCTTTGTCACAATCGAGTGTCTGTTTTCAATGGCAGGGGGATTTTTTTAGTTTATGTACGCTGTAGTGCCTGTCCCACTTTCATGTCATTGTTTTACATGTGATTCTATGATACTATTAGTACTTCTTAAGATAATCTTAAGAACATCTAAGTGTACTCAACTGTGCTATTTTGAGACACCATGAATATAAACTAAAATTTGCTTTTAACATACTATCTCTGTATTAAAAAATGTAGTTACCACTTGTAGTATACTAGTAGTAAAACTAGTTTTTAAAACTAACCTAACCAACTTAATCTACCTAACCACCTTTCCAACTTAACTAACCTAATCACTTAACTAACCTAACCAAGCCAACCACCTAACTAACCTAGCCAACTTGATCAACCGAGCCCCCTAACCAACTTAACCACCTTACCAACATAACTAACCTAGCTACATAACCAGCCTAACCTAATTATGGTATCACTAGATAGAAAAATAGATCTTTTCAGTCACTAATTATTTTTCCCTTTGTATTCTGCTGTAACAATATGAAAAAAGTACAACTTATACTGCACATTTTTGGTCTGTTCTCCCGATTTAATTCACAATATAGAATGAATCAATGCACTGAGATTCTCGTTTTTCTCCTCAAATCCTCTCGTCTCTCTCCAGGTTTGTTTTACACGGCTGTTTTAAAATGTAATCGTCTCCCTTTTCACTTCTAATGCCTGTTAGCAGTGAATAAAAAGGGGTAAATACAATATTTAGCAGAGGGAAAAGTTGGATAAAAAAAAAAAAAAAAAAAAAATATATATATATATATATATATATATATATATATATATATATATATATATTTAGACTGTAACAAACATGGACATACAGTAAAATAGGTACTGATTTGGGTTGAGAGTACAACTTATCTATATACTATCTTAAAGCTTCTCCTAATATAGCACAAAACTGTCAGCCTAGCAACAATATTACAGTAACATGAACACCGAATTCATAAATCAATATTAACATTTGTGCAATAGTGTAACTTCCAAATGATCAGAATAGTAAATATTCATGCTTCTGAAGATTTTTATTGTAAAATCTTAAACACAAAACAGTTTTTTTCATGACAAACTCATTCCCCGTGCAGGAACTAGAGCCCTGGAATCACATGCAGCCTTTTCCTGTACAATCAAAAGGTTCCCTTTTTAAAATAAGAGTCCGATTGTTAAGAAATATCATTCCTTCATTATACACACACACACACACACAACACAGAGAGCAAACAAAAAAGCCATTACTACAGGTTTGGAATGACATGAGAGAGAATAAATAATGACAAGTTAAATAAAGAAGACAAATTGTGCAGTGCGGAGCAGTAAGAAATACTGGTCTAAATAAACTGGCTGATGTGTTAAACTAATAACAAATATTTAATTTAAACGAAAACGATGTACAGTGCTCAGCGTAAATGAGTACACCCCCTTTGAAAAGTTACATTTTAAACAATATCTCAATGAACACAAAAACAATTTCCAAAATGTTGACAAGACTAAGTTTTATATAACATCTGTTTAACTTATAACATGAAAGTAAGGTTAATAATATAACTTAGAGAACAACATTTTCAGTTTTACTCAAATTAGGGTGATGCAAAAATGAATACACCCCACTGATAGTCTCTGGAGCAAAGCTAAATTTTAGACTACAAATGTCTAATTTAACAAGAATTCAACCACAGGTGAGTCTAATTATTCATTACACAGGTGTCCAACAGACAGCTGACTATAAAAGGGTGTTAAAACCCCTTCCCATTTCATGCTGTCAGCAATGGCACCACATGGAAGAGAAATGTCACAAGACCCGAGAAAGAAGATAATTTCTTTACACCAAAAAGGTGAAGACTACAAGAAGTTCAGCAAAGCTTTACTTATCAGTCAGAATACTGTAGCAAAAGTGGTACAAAAATTTAAAAAAGATGGAACTGCAACCATCTCACAGAGTCGTCCAGGTCATCCACGAAGTTAACACCTTGACAGGAGCGTCTTCTGATGAGAAGGGTTATCTAAAGAAGTAGAAAGCCAAACTGGGGTGACTATTTCCCGTGACACAATACGGCGTACACTGCAGAGGAACAGCATGGGTGGGTGCCGTCCATGAAAGAAGCCTCTCCTAAAGTTTAGGCACAAAAAAGCCCACCTAAAGTTTGCCAGGGCCCATGCTGACAAAGATGAAGACTACTGGGATTCTATACTCTGGAGTAATGAGACCAAGATAAATGTTTTTGGAACTGATGGCTTCAAAACTGTGTGGCATCGCAAAGGTGAGGAAAACAAAGAAAAATGCATGGTGCCTACAGTGAAACGTGGTGGCAGTGTCCTTATGTGGGGCTGCATGAGTGCTGCTGGTGTCGGGGAGCTGCATTTCATTGATGGCTTCATGAATTCACACATGTACTGCTCTATACTGAAAGAGAAGATGCTACCATCATTCCATACCCTTTGTCGTCATGCACTTTTCCAACATGACAATGATCCTAAACACACATCTAAGGCCACTGCTGGATTTCTGAAGAAGAACAGGATAAAAGTGATTCAGTGGCTCCTGATCTGAACCCAGTCGAACACCTATGGGGAATTCTGAAGAGACAAGTTGAGCATCATTCTCCATCCAGCATCCAGTCTCTAAAAGAGATCATTCTTGAAGAATGGAAAAAGATAGATGTTGAAAAATGTCGCCAACTTGTTCATTCCATGCCTAGAAGACTTGGTGCTGTCATTAAAAATCATAGAGGCCATACAAAGGAGGCCATCACCCTAATTTGAGTAAAACTAAAAAATGCGTATTCTAAGTTATATTATTAACCTTACTTTCATGTTATAAGTTAAACAGATGTTATATTAAACTTAGTCTTGTCAACATTTTGGAAATTGTTTTTGTGTACATTGAGATATTGTTTAAAATGTTACTTTTCAAAGGGGGTGTACTCATTTACGCTGAGCACTGTATATGTATGACTTGTAATGGATGTTTTGTATTAATGGGTCACCATTGAAATCAAAATTTGCAATGCTTATTTTTTTGGAATATTGCAGTATTTATTTTAAATGATTTATCCATGTACAACATTGTTTTTAAATCCACATGTCCTAGTAATATTTAATCAAAACAACTTCCCTTTTCTCTTGCAGCATCATCTCTGATTACGTGTGTACAGCCGCGAGGATGGGACAACCTGTCGCTCATGAGATCACAGCAACTGAATTAAAGAAGGATTTGCTGTTCATGATCTCTATTCTCTTTGAATTTGTGTAAAACTGAAAGAAACAGAGAAAACACCACACCATGGTTGCGGATCAACGTCACCACCACCAAGCTTCCTCAAACTTCATTTAAAAACAACTTTATTTAAAAACATGCTCGCTGATTATGATCTGCGCTGTGTATGAATACTTATCCACTTTTTCATGAGAAATGCTGTCCAAATGTTCTGTTTGTCATGATGACGTCTAAAGTCCCCACCAAAGGAAGTAGTCCATTTTAGCAATTTGTTAGCAACCGCCGTTTTTTTCAAGACACAATAAAGGTTTAAAAAATCACAAGAGGGTTATAATTGGTGTGCTTTATGTCATAAATCAAAACGTGAAAATATTTAGAGACTTTGTTAACCACAGACCTTGCTTCAGGCGATTAAGCAAAAACCCATTCAAAAAACCCACTGACTTCGGGGCGATGGAACCGGAAGTCCTAAAATGCTAACTCGCTTCCGAGTTTTGCCTACAAAAACACGTCATCCCTGAGGTACTCTATACTTAAGTAAATTAAGTTAATCCAACACAGTATTTCTCCTTCCCATCATGCTTTGCACATGGCTGGATAGGGAGAGTAAATGTTGAAATAAAATATTATTTTATGCATTTTTTTTAATCAAGATGATAAAATTGGGATACTTGTTAATGTTTAATGTTCTTTTATGTTTATATTTAAAAGAGTTGTGGTGAAGTGTAGCACATATGCTTGGGTTGAGGACTTGCTGACAAGAATTAAAGTTGTTTTAATAATAAAAAACAATTACTTTGGGCATGTCATGAATGTTATAAAACTGTCTTCTGGCTAACACCTAACAATAAAAGTCTTTACAAAGTAAAGATTTTGTTAAAGTATTATTCTTAAATAATGTATGTAAAAGTTGTAAAAATGATTTAATGAATGCATTCAAAATCAAACTAATCCATTAAACTGGATTACTTATTTTAATTTTTGTTTGATATTAAATTTTAGGATAATTGAACTTAATAGTTTTGGACAAAATAAGAATGTTAACCTGACTCAACTAAATGGCATTGAATTAACCTTATGCAATAAACTTAAGTGTACTGAAATAGATAATGTTAATTAAATGCAACATAACCCAGTTAAATGGAACCTGTTGACATAAAAAAAAGTTAAGTAAATCCAACGTATCATTTTTTTTAGTGCAACGTAAGTTAAAGTGACAGTTCACCCAAAAATGAAAATTCTGTCATCATTTACTCACCCTCAGGTTGTTCCAAACCTGTATAAATTGAATTGTTCTGTTGAACACAAAGGAAGATATTTTGAAGAATGTGGGAACTGAACAGTTCTGGGGCACCATTGACTTCCATAGTATTAGTCCCCAAAGCAGCCTGGTAACAAACTTTCTTCAAAATATCTTTCTTTGTGTTGAACAGAATAAAGAAATTTATTCAGGTTTGGAACAACTTGAGGGTGAGTAAATGATGACAGAATTTTCATTTTTGGGTGAACCATTCCTTTAAATTAAATAGATGTTACATATAATTTGGTTGTAAAACATAAAGTGTTGCACATTTTACTGTAGCAGAAACTGCAGAGATTATATAGTATGTATTTTTGTAAAACATTTGCTAATGCAGCAGCATAAATCACATATTGGTTAAAGGGATAGTTCACCCCAAAGTTAAAATTCTATCATTACTTACCCTCATGTCGTTCCACACCCATAAGACTTTCATTCATCTTTGGAACACAAATGAATTTTTTGATGAAATCAAAGATTTCTGTCCCTCCATTGATTGCCTTTGAAACTTGATCTTTGAAGCTTCAAAAAGTTCATAAAAGGATAAAAAAAAAAAAAAAACTATCCCATATGGATTAAACGGTTTAGTCCAAATTTTCTGAAGAGACTTGCTTTTTATGATTAACAAATTTAATTTAGGCATTTACTCACATATAAACCTTGATCAGTGAAAATAAACAGCTCAACCGAACATGAATAACGCACAAAAACAAATCTCTTCTGGAAGCTCAAACGTGCTGTGTAACACACGAGAATGAACCTCATTGGTTACACAGCACATTTGAGCTTCTGGAAGAGGTTTTTTCTTTTGCGTCATGCAGGTTTGGCGGAGCGTGTTTATGTTTGCTGATCAAGGACTATACGTGAGTAAAAGCCTTAATTAAAGTATCAAATATCAAGTTGCAAAGGCAGTCACTGGAGGGACAGAATGCTGTCAGATTTCATCAAATCTTCATTTGTGTTTCGAAGAGGAACAAATGTTGCAGGTTTGGAATGACATGAGGGTGAGTAATTAATTACAGAATTTTCATTTTGGGTTGAACTAACCCTTTAAGTGTGTCCCATTGATTAAACAAAAGTCTTAAAACACTTACGGTCTTCACGCCCACTTGAACACTTTGGCCAAACTGCAGAAATACATAATTTAGTTAGACAAGAGTGGCCAAGTGCAAAGACCACAAGTGTGGCTATTGGGACAGACCCAGGGAGTTCAGAAACAGTGTTTACTGATACAGAGAAAAACTCCCTTTGGAGTGACTTTGTGTTTTGTAACTTTGCAGACAGTGACAGTGACATTAAACACTACAGAAAGTTGAAAACAGCATAATTGGTTATGCTATGGTTCTCTTTAAATGTTATATGTACAACCATACAACTATGGTTCTCTTTAAATGTTATATGTTAAATCTAAATCTGAAGTTAAATTAGGTATAAACCAAAATAGTTCTCACTTGTTGAAGTACATAATCCAGGCTACCTTAAGCACCATGTCATATGTGACAAAAATCTTACCACAGACTTTCCAGTTTGGAGTGAGGATTTTTGAGTATACTGTAGCTAAAAACAACTCATTTCTGGAGTCTCCAAGTTAATTTTTTTATGAGAAGAAGCTGACAGATGAAGACATGATCTTCAAACTGGGGAAACTGGCTTTTCAAGAGCTTATGAAATGCAACGTGTGTTACATTTATTATTATTATTATTATTATTCATTTTTTCATTTTTTTCATAGTCCTTTTCATGTTTGATGTTGGTCTGAAGGATCAGGAAGTGTGTGTACATTTGAATGAGAGTCTCTGGGATCTCTCCACTCTCTGATTCACTCAACATCTTCTCTAGGACAGTGGCTGAGATCCAACAGAACACTGGGATGTGGCACATGATGTAGAGGCTCCTCAAGGACTTCAAGTGTGAGATGATTTTATTGGCCAGACTCTGATTCTCTTCCTGAAGTATTCCTCCTTCTGTGGGTCATTGAAGCCTCGTACCTCTGTCACTCGATCAACACACTCAAAGGGGATGAGATCAGCTGCTGCTGGTCTGGAGGTGATCCAGATGAGAGCAGAGGGAAGCACATTCCCCTCAATGAGGTTAAACTGTAGAAGATCTTTAAGATTGAATGTTTGGTCCTTCAGCAAATTGAGCTCTCTGAAAGCAAGTGGAAATATGAGGTAGACGTCCTGATTCGCTTTCCCTTCAGCCCAGTCCAGAATGAACTTCTGCACAGACACAGTTTTTCCAATGCCAGCAACTCCTTTAGTCAGCACAGTTCTGATGGGTCGGTCTTGACTAGGTAACTAGGTGACTAGGATGTTATTGCAGTTGATTTGTGTAGCTTCTGTTTCTTCTTTCCTGGAAGACTTTTCAGTCTCTTCATTTTCACCTTCTGTGATGTAGAGCTCAGTGTAGATCTCATTGAAGAGTGTTGGGTTTCCCTGCTTTGCTATTGCCTCCTCATGCAGATGTTGAAACTTCTTTTTGTGTTTGGTCCTAAAACTTTGCTCTGCTAAGAGATCTCATTGCACCCAGCAAGGTGAGCGAGACAGAATTCTCAGACTTACTGAAGGCATTAAGAGACTTTTATACAGCAAAAAAGAATGTGTCGGCGGAAAGATTCACGTTCCGAAATCGTCGACAGCAAGCTGGAGAATCTTTTGGTAACTACATAGCTAGCTTAAAGGGGCTGGCCTGCACATGTGAATTTGGCGCCAGCTTGGAGGAGCAGCTAAGAGATCAATTTGTGTGTGGCATAATTGACAAAGAACTGCGCCGAAAACTGTTGAATGCCACGAGTGATGAAGGACTGACATGGGCACGTATGCTGGATATAACAAAAGATTTTGAGTGTACCACCAGTGGCATGCAGTCTATGCAGAAGGGACCGCCCTCATCATACATGCGGACGGATCATCCAGGCCTGCGGGGAATGAAGCAGCGTGAGTCAAGGCCTTCGCGACCGGAGCCGAGGAGCAACACCGGCCGGGAGTGCTACAGATGTCTGGGGAAAGAACATGGACCAAGCGACTGCAAGTTCAAAGAGTTTCAGTGTCGGGGATGCGGAAAAGCTGGTCATCTGGAACAGGCCTGTAAGAACAAGTGTACTGATTTCAAATCAAAGGAGCAGCATCAGTCTACAGGGAAAATGACTGCTCGTTCTCTTCAGTCTCTTCAGTCTCTTCTAAACTTCATGGACAGACGGGAGGATTAATTTCATGGAGCCGTAGCATTACCATCGGATGTTGCAGAGGAATGAACTGAATTGAGACTGCATACAGTTACTACGAACTTCTCCGGGTATGTGAAACCACACAAGGTTATGGTGAGATGTAACGGGGTTAAAATGTGTATGGAGGTTGACACTGGGGCCGCTGTGCCGGTCATTTCCGAGAGTTTGTACTGGGCAAAATTTAGAAAGATAAAAATGCAACCATGTCATTTGAATCTGTGAACATACACTGATCAACCCCTGAAATTGTTGGGGAAAATTAATGTCTGAGTTCAGAATGGGCCACAAGATTTACAACTAACTTTGTTAGTGTCACGAGGAAAAGGGCCAGCTCTTATGGGTCGCAATTGGATCTGGGTGCCAAATTTGGATTGGTCTTGAGTGAATCACATAGGCGATCCAGTTGAGAACATCTGCGCAGAGCACAAAGCCGTGTTTAGCTCGCAGTTAGGTTGCGCAAACGGGGTAACCACCAAATTGCGAGTTTCGCCTGAGGCAAAGCCAAAGTTTTGCAAAGCAAGGCCGGTGCCTTATGCTCTACGGGAGGCCGCAGGAACTGGAGCAACAAGGAGTAATTTCTCTGGTGTTACACAGTGAGTGGGCCGTGCCCCTTGTCTGTATTCCAAAACAGGACGGCTCAGTTCGCATATGTGGTGATTATAAGGTGACGATTAATCCGTGGCTAGACGTTGATCAGTACCCCATACCCAAAATGCAGGATTTGTTCTCCACTCTAGCTGGGGGAAACCATTTCACAAAATTGGATTTGATGCAAGCGTACACCCGACTGAAAATGGATGAGGAATGTAAGCCTTTCTTCACAGTTAATATGCAGCGGGGATTATATGCGTACAATTGTTTACCATACGGGGTCGCTAGTGTGCCGTCAATCTTCCAGCGTACCATGGATATGGTATTGCAAGGATTAGAGGGTGTTGTGTGCTATCTGGACGATATTCTAATAACCGGAAAAGACACCAATGAGCATTTGAAAAATTTAGACAATGTTTTGAAATGACTGGACGAACACGGGCTTAGGCTAAACAAAGAAAAACAAAGTCCCAAGATGGCGGCCATTCCAGAGCCTCGTCCCAAGATGGCGGCCATTCCAGAGCTTCGTCCCAAGATGGCGGCCATTCCAGAGCCTCGTCTCAAGATGGCTTCCATTCCAGAGCCTCGTCCCAAGATGGCAGCCATTCCAGAGCCTCGTCCCAAGATGGCGGCCATGCATGTGCCCTTAGGAGTTTTGGTGGAGTATGAGAGGATGTCTTGGAGCCCAGAGATGGCTCCAGCCCCTAGGTCCGCTCCATCCCCTGAGTGCGGTCCAGCCCCTAGAGGCCGAGCCTGGGGTCCACACCATCGGAGGCCGCACTGTCGGAGGCTGCACCATCATGGTCCCCTGAATGGTCGGATCCGCCCTGGTCGCCCGAGCTCCCGGAGCCACCCTGGAGGCTCTCTAACCTGCCAGCACCATCCTGCTCACTTGCCCGTCAACTCCCGCCCTCCCTCCCTGGTTGGACTCTTATTAGACGTGAGGATGCGCCTTCTGGGAGGGGGATGTAATGTCACATGTTTGGACTTTCTGTTTGTATTTTGCTGTTCCTTTGTTCAGTTTCCTGCCACTCCTTTGTTTCTATGGTTACCATCATTATTAGTTCATTTGTACCAGCTGTGTCTGATTTAATTATCTTGTTAGTTCCCCTGTTTGGCTGTGTATTTATACCCTGTGTTTGGTTCTGTTTATTTGTCAGTTCTATGTTGTATTAGATGAGGTTGTTCTGTTTTCTTTGGAGTTCTGTTTAAATAAAATGTTTAATCTGCTGCAGATCCTGCATTCCTCCTTTGTGGCAACCAAACTGTGACAATTTCAATATTTAGTTGAATTAAATCACATGTTTTGTAATGTTCAGTTGGTGCTGTGTGGTGCGGTTAAGAACTGAAATATAGATACAGAATGTTGGATTACATTAAAAAAGGGACATTTTACTTTAAAATTAGAGTATTTAGAGTTCACAGAAAGTGAAAAAGTTAGCAAAAATGCTTTTCACAACAGAATCTAAACCAGATGGCTTTTATTTATGTTATGTCAGGATGTAGGATCAGCAGGTCTTAAACAGATTCTTAAATTTGTAATCCCACAATTGCCAGCTGATAAAACCTATTCTCCAGGGACCATATTCATATAACATCTAAGGCTAAATGTAGATCTCATCTGGCTGAGTTAGATGGTGATTGACACTAAACAGTAGAAAATCAGTCCAGTCTCTCCAGCTGTAAATGTAATTGGCTGTTAAAGTCTTGTGTTGCTTATAATAAATTGAAATTTTGATAACACGCACATAAGCAGTTTTTCAGAATGCTCTCAATTACATGTAGCCTATAGATCAGATGCATACTATATGCATTAGTGAGTGTGGTGGTCCTTTATGGGGTGTCGCTCTGGGATGGGTGAGTATGAGGCTGGGAGGGAAAAATCACAATATACTCACTACAAAAAACTAGACTGCACCATTGCATGCATGCATCTGTCATAGACACGCCAGGCTCCAACACCATCCAATCACAGTGCACTCCCTCTCCCAAGTACTGATCACACGCACCTGCACTCAATCAGCACCCTCATCAGTCACCTTATATAACACACTCACACACCTTCAGTCACTGTCCGGTCCCATTCGCATTAGGACTTGTCACGTCTGTATACTCCAGAAGAAAACCTGAAACCATCCTCCCTGAGAACCTAATTGTCAGTTCCACTACCTGGTCCGAGGAAACCATGCCCTCCTCCAATGCCTCCGCCAACACTCCGCCGGGTTGCCTGCCAGGCTTGCAGTACCTCACCAGGACACGGCGCACTCCACTCATCCACACTGCCCACACATCACTCAGCACTGGCCACCCCGGGTTCAATGAAACCCTCTCGCTGCTGAAGAAGTCCACGCCATCTTCCCTCCGGCAAACTCCATCCTGGATCTTCACCACTGCAAGCACAAAGGACAGTATCACCCATCCATCACACTCCACTCACTCAAGAATTCATCTGCTTACTCACCTGCACTTCTGCTTACTCTGCTGTGTGTCAATAAATACCATCTACGTTACTCTCCTGTCTCCGACCCTTCTGTATTGTAACAGCATCGTGGTGCTCATATTTTATTTCAGTATAGTACACTTCCATAATGTACTGAAAGTGCTCTATTTTTGTGCACAAATTTTGTACTAAACCTAAGTGTACTCAACTGAACTAAAATGTGCTTTTAACATACTATCTCTGTATTAAAAAAAAAATTTATTTAGTTACCACTTGTAGTACACTTGAACCCATCTTTCATACACTTTTAAATATACTCATCAGACATTGAAAATAGACTTATGAATTTAAAATATAAGAATGTATAAATATATACAAAATGTATTTATAATGTATTATAATATAGTATAATATAGTAGCACTTGTTGCCACATTAAAATATAAAAAAATATTGCATTTTAAGTACTTTATGCCAAAAGTATACTGACTGTTAAATTGTGAATTTTAGTACACATTTTGACGTGAAATAAGGAGGATTCAATAGCGAATGCAGCAAATATCAGTTTATTAAGAAAAACAGCAGCAGGAAAGATAGCAAGGGTCAGACGTCGTGGGTGCAGATGGCAAAGTCTTTCTTGGTAGTGAAGAGATTGCAATGGGCAAACCAGTCCTCCGACAAGAATCCAACAGGTAATCCAAAACTGCCTCAAAGGGGAATATCCAGAACAGGAACAAGGCCAGAGAGGATCAAACACAGCCAGAACTAACACTGCATGAACACACCAATGATCTGACAAAACGGGGCAAAATGCACAGACATTAAATAGTGGCGCTGATGAGCCCCAGCTGATGCTGATCAGCTCATCAGCAGCAACACACATTCACAGAGAGTCAGAGGGCCCATCCACACGGAGACGAGTTTAGCTGTATATGCAAAAATTTTGTAATGCATAGGCGTTTCGTCCAGACAGATCCATCCAGACATACTGGTCTGGCATGTATCCTACATCATTTTAAGTTGGTTTCAGTGGTTATATATGATATAGATATATAATTGAGACGGGGGAAAAAAAAAAGATCGGATAGAGAAAGCTCTGGCTTCGTGTGGATGTAGCCAGAGTGAACCAGTGAACCATGACACATTTGACCTGCATGTTTGCCACCAAAAAAGTTTACCACATTCTAAAATTATACCTATTGTGTAGTCACTTCATGAGTCTGTTGTTTTCCATCATTAATGAATGAACTATTTGAATCTTAGAAATAATACATTCTTAGAAGACATACAATAAATTTGAATAAATTTAAATTACTGTAAATGTAATTCATTTAAATGTAAACACCCATAGATTGAAAGGATAATTACCCTATTACCACATCGATACAATGCAGCACAGGTATGGTATGTAATGTACAAACAAATAAAAAATGATCCCTTTTGTCAAAAACTTTTTTTTTTTTTTGTGACGTACAATTACAATCCCTTCACACAAGTCCAAACGGACCTAATGGGGGAGAGGGGAACAAAAGCACACAAGTGCCGAGTAACCTAAAACAATAAAATTTCAAGATAAAACTATGCATCACAGGTATCTTATGTAAATGTATATTTGCTTTACATTGACTACACTTAAAATCCATTTAGATGCTAATGCTAATTTGTGCATTTATATTAAGTGCACTTAAGTACCACAGTTGGCATAATGTATAACTAGTACGTTAAATTTAATTTAAATTTAGTATTACTATATAAAAGGCTACTAAGATTGAACTAATTTTAAAGCATTCAAAGGACACTTTAAGAAATACACTAATTAAACTCAAAACTTTGCAGTAGTATACTTTATTTCAATGCACTAAAAATCTATTTAAGTGTTAGTGCTAATTAGTGCACTTATATTAAGCACACTTAAGTACCATAGTTGGCAAAATGTATTTATAACTAGTACATTAGTAATATATTTTTAATAAAATCAATTTAATTGAAACTAAGGATTGATAAATAAAAGTCTACTAAAATTGAACTAATTTTAAAGCATTTAAAGCACACTTTTAAGAAATACACTAAAAAAAAACTGTTCTGTATATTTTTGAGGTAGTATACTTTATTTCAATGCACTAAAAATCTATTTAAATATTAGTGGTATTTTAGTATACTTTTTCCAGTGCACTGAAGTACTTTTGAAGTAGAAGTATACCTTTAATTATTGTATTTATAGTGTATAACTTTTACAGTTTTATTTAGCACACAAAAAAGAATGTACTACAAATTGTATTTAAGTATTTTTTAGTGCATTCAAGTATACTTATATGAGCCAATACTGAGCCGGTGTTCAGACGTAAACACGGAAGAACCGTCCCATTGAAACTCACTTGACTTTGTTCAGCTTATTATCAGAATGAGCCTGAAGAGCTGAGAGTTGCTCCATTGTTGACGCTCCTATTTCATTCCCAGACAGATGCAGTTTACGTAAGTGAGAGTGGTTTGATGTCAGAGCAGAAATCAGAGCAGCACAACCTTCATCTCTGACACCACAATCATTCAACCTGCAGAGGGAACAAAGACACACATCTTCTTTGTTTAGGATACACAACACATAGACACATTTGTGATTTCTGAGTTTGACTTGCAGAGTTGACTAGCAATTTAATCACAGTGACTCTACCCTAGTGTCTCTAGTTTACAGTCAGCACTCTCCAGTGCAGCAGACAACCTCTTCAGCCCAGAGTCTCCTATGATGTTGTTAGACAGATTCAGCTCTTTCAGCTGTGAGAGGTTTGATGTCAGAGCTGAAGCCAAAGCAGCACAACCTTCATGAGTGATACCACAAGTAGTCAGCCTGCACAGAGAAAAAAAACACTATTAATCAGTGTAGCAAATAGACCTCATGCACCTATAATTGTTGAGGGGGCACCAGTAACAGTCCTGTGTGAGATTGATGGTATGATTATTTCCATTTAGTTTGAATTGGGACCCTGTTTAAAATCCCAACCTAATATATTAATTTCTGGTAACTATTTTACAGCATCCTTGTTACACATTAATTAGTAATAACTATAAATTATGCATAATTATACAAACCCTAAACCAAACCCTAATTCTAACCCTATAGTAAGTACATGTATTTAATTAATATTACTCAGTACATAAATGTATAATTAATTACACCACAATAAGAAGTTGTTGTTTCCTTCTAATAATAATATTATAACAATTAAATACAATGTTAAAAAAATATTCATTATTCAATGTATGACCCAGGAATGTTTTCTTACCACAGTTCTTCAAGTCCGAGAGTAGGACACTTTGGTTCATTAGCAAGAAAATTAATTCCAGAATCTCCCAGTTCATTCTCCGACAGATTCAGCTCTTTCATGTGTGAGGGGTTTGATCTCAGAGCTGAAGCCAGAGCAGCAAAACCTTCATCTGCGAGACCACACTCCTTTAGCCTACAGAGAGAAAAATGGCATATCCTTCACTCATTTCATTCACGAAACACAGATAAGTTCAGCAGTAACACCCTTAGCAGACAAAATGAGATCTTACTTCAGAACCTTCAGCTGACACTCAGGATTCTTTAGAGTATCAGATAGCAGCTTCACTCCCACATCTCGTACATTATTTTTAGTCAGATCCAGCTCTCTCAGGTGTGAGGGGTTTGATGTCAGAGCTGAAGCCAGAGCAGCACAACCTTCATCTGTGATATCACAAGCCCTCAGCCTTAAGACAGAACAATGGCACTTATTTGTATAGGTGTACTGAGGATAGACTAAAATATTCCAGATATTAGAACAACAAAATCATACTTAAGCTTCTGTATTCTACAGAGAGAATCAGACAGACACGTCACTCCTTTATCTCCTAGTTTATTAAATGACAAATCCAGATGTTTCAGGTGTAAGGGGTTTGATCTCAGAGCTAAAGCCAGAGAAGCACAACCTTCATTTGTGACACCACAATTTTTCAGCCTGCAGAGAGAATAATAAATAATTAAATCTCAGTTCAACAACACAGCAAAGGCTTCTTCATAAAAAGGTAACCACAACCTACGTACATTTAAATATGTGCTTTGATTAGGGATGAAATTTTTATCAGTTTCACAATAAACCACGATAAACCACCTAGTGGGTGATATGGAAAAGAATCCCAGCCCCGAAAGAGGAAAGCGAGGAGTCTCAGATACGATGTTCAGGTCAGAAAGAACAACTCAACAGACGACACTCTTTGGAGCAATGGCTGGCTCTGAACCAAAAGAATTACACACACTCACACAAATTGAGTCCCTTTAAAAAGTAATTATGGATTTAAGAGAACTTGTTGAAAAGTGTGTGGAGACAGCTGAGAGACTTGAGCATGAAAACACTAAACTTCAGGAAAGGCATGATTGCATGAAAAATCAGAACAGACGGGATAACCTTGTATTTACTGGCATCCCAGAGTCGGAGTGGGAAACATGGGAGGAGAGTTAGAAAAAGGTGCGGGACGAAGTTACCAAATATCTTGATCTAGGCAGAGCTAAAAGCGATGTGGAACTCCTGATTGAAAGCACTCACCGGGTTGGGAAGAGATCATCTGGGAGAGCATGACTGGTGGTGGTCAGTTTCACCAGGTTTAGGACAAGGAAGAGATTTTACAGAAGGGATGTGAACAAAGCAGCAGTAAAGATGATGGATCAAATGGCTGAATTCGGGTGTCAGAGGACTTCAGTACTTGGGTGCGTGAGATACGGAGAAAGCTGGTTAATTACATGCAAACTCTCCATCAAAATCTGAGTCCACCAAGTCTGAGTCTGTGGTTGAAATTGGACTGAATAATGAAGGAACATCGTAGGGCCCAACTCATAGACTCTGGTCTCTCAACTGAGGTTGTAGAGAACATACTTCACTCCAGAGCTCTATTCACAAGGAAGCATTTCACTTCTTGGTGCAATATGTGACAGTGGGATCCAGTAAACTCCCTGGATGGTTCAGTACTAGAGTTCCTTCAAGACAAGTCACTTTTCAGTAGGGCTATCCCCTTCCACTTTTAAAGTCGACATGGTGGCCATTGCGGCTTACCATGTCCCTTTGGGTGGTATATCTTTTGGGAGGAACCCTCTAATAACTTGTTTCCTTCATGGTACTTTGAGGCTGAGGCCTGCAACTCGTACTAGAGTCCCTGCTTGGGACATAGCCGTTGTGCTAGAAGGCTTATCTGCAGCTCCCTTTGAGCCCTTTGAATCAGTTTCAGAAAAGTTTCTGACATTAAAAACAGATTTTCTCCTAGCCATTTCTTCTCTAAAAAGAGTAGGAGATCTCCAGGCCCTTTTGGTATCCCCTACGTGCTTTGAATTTGCACCAGGGATGGTTAAGGCATTCCTTTATCCTAAGCCAGGCTATGTCCCCAAGGTGCCGACCAATGTACTAAGGTCTATCGTGTGGCAAGATTTCTACCCTCCTCCCTTCAAGTATCAGGACCAGGAAAAACTGTACATTCTCTGTCCAGTAAGAGCACTGGATACATACACTATATTGCCAAAAGTATTGGGACACCCCTCCAAATCTTTGAATTCAGGTGTTCCAATCACTTCCATGGCCACAGGTGTATAAAATCAAGCACCTAGGCATGCAGACTGCTTCTACAAACATTTGTGAAAGAATGGGTCACTCTCAGGAGCTCAGTGAATTCAAGCGTGGTACCGTGATAGGTTGCCAACTGTGCAATAAGTCCATTCGTGAAATTTCCTCACCACTAAATATTCCACGGTCAACTGTTAGTGGTATTATAACAAAGTGGAAGCAATTGGGAACAACAGCAACTCAGCCACAAAGTGGTAGGCTATGTAAAAATCACAGAGCAGGGTCAGCGCATGCTGAACAGTGTGTAGAGAGCTTCATGGAATGGGTTTCCATGGGCGAGCAGCTACATCCAAGCCTTACAGTACCAAGTGCAATGCAAAACGTCGGATGCAATGGTGTAAAGCACGCCGCCACTGGACTATAGAGCAGTGGAGATGTGCTCTCTGGAGTGACAAATCACGCTTCTCTGTCTGGCAATCTGATGGATGAGTCTGGGTTTGGCGGTTGCCAGGAGAACGGTACTAGCCGGACTGCATTGTGCCAAGTGTAAAGTTTGGTGGAGGGGGGATTATGGTGTGGGGTTGTTTTTCAGGGGTTGGGCTTGGCCCCTTAGTTCCAGTGAAAGGAATTCTTAATGCTTCAGCATACCAAGACATTTTGGACAATTTCATGCTCCCAACTTTGTGGGAACAGTTTGGGGATAGCCTCTTCCTGTTCCAACATGACTGTGCACCAGTGCACAAAGCAAGGTCCATAAAGACATGGATGAGCGAGTTTGGTGTGGAGGAACTTGACTGGCCTGCACAGAGTCCTGACCTCAACCCGATAGAACACTTTTGGGATGAATTAGAGTGGAGACTGCGAGCCAGGCCTTCTCGCCAACATCACTGCCTGACCTCACATATTTTTATGTTTTTTTTAAATGTCTGGGAGGCTCAAAGTGCATGTGATTTAAGAACATTCACATCTATTGTGAATCAGCGATTGAGAGAAAAAGCAAATGCTGCATGGTACACAGTTTTAGAAAACAAGTAACACATATTCAGAGAGAGAGAGCTACATTGCATCTGTATATAACATACAGCTGGTATGATCGTTGTTCCTGTTCAGATGCTCAGGTCATCATTTATCTATAGAAGCAGGCAGATGGAGTAATACACCAGTGGCAGAGAGAATCTGTAACTATTATAAGTTAACTTTGAATACCTCTGTGATAGTAGATGAGAAGCATTTCTTGATATTTTTTTTAATTTTTCTTTCTATGTGGATCTGCGTAAGAAATATTTAGGTGATCTTGCTCTTATTGGTGATGTCTGTATTGACGTATCACATGTTTGTGATTTGGAGTATGCATGGAAATCGGTACTGTATATACAGTCATGTGAAAAAGGACACCTTATTGAATTCAGATGCAACTTTGCAAAGTGAAAACCAAAAGAGCATATCAGCACAAACACCTCATACCAAACGTCAAGCATGCGGGTATAGGGCTGATGATTTTGGTCTTGTTTTGTAGCCACAGGACCTGGGCACCTCACAATAATTGAGTCGACCATGAACTCCTCTGTATTCCAAAGTATTCTAGATTCAAATGTGATGCCATCTGTCCGACGGCTAAATCTTGGCCAAAATGGGGTCATATAACTGGACAATGATCTGAAGATCATGTTACGGCCCAAGCCTTTGTATTTATTATTATTATTATTATTATTATTTAGTGTGGTGTATATTTTTCCCTTTGTATTAATTTGGTCCATTCTCTTCTCCCGAGAGTAAGCTCCGCCCCTGTGCACCTGCGGCCCATTCATTCACGACGCTCTGGGCTGGATATAAGACGGGAGAGTGTAGACGTGGGTGTGCTGTTGAGTGTGTTGAACTTGTGTTGTTTCCATCAGAACTCCAGTCGCCAGGCCGCCACTGCCACTGTCTTTAGCTCTACGTGAGCGTGGCGCACACTTGAGGGGAAGCTCGTGCTTTCTAAGCTTACGCTGACGACTGGCTGTGTTCAACGAGCTCTGTGTGCGTCCTGATGGCCCGCTGTCGCGGTTAAGCCGTGTTTTTGTTTTGTTTTATTTCTCTTTGTCTTGTTGTTCTGTGTGTTTGTTTGTGTTATTTTAATTAATGGTATTTGTGTCAGTGAGCTGATTCTTTATCTAAATAGTTGCCAGTGTCACGTGAGTGCTGCGGCATTAATAAACAGTTAAATTGTCTTTCTGTCTCATGTGTCCTTTTTATGTTGCTTGCCCCCTTCCCTAACGAGCACTTTGAAAGTGGGGTTCGTAACAATCACCAGCAAATCTACACCAGAATGGCTGAAAAAGAAAAGAATAAAGGTGTTGCAATGGCCCAGTGAAGTCCAGACCTCAACCCGACTGAAAAGCTGTGGCAAAAGCTGTGTATTAACAAATGTCTACAAACCTCAATAAACTGGAGCAACATGTAAAGAAGAGTGGGCCAAAATTCCTCCAGAATGATGTGAGAGACTGATAAAGTCTCTCACATCATTAAGATAATGATTACTTCAAGTTATTTCTGCTAAAAGTGGATCTACAGGCAATTGAATCATAGGGTGTCCTAACTTTGTCACCCATGGTTTTTCCATTTTGGCTTTATTTTTGCTAAATAATGACATGGTGTGATATGTAATGTGTTGTTCTAAACCTCATCTGAGTTTTTTTTTTTCCCCCAAATTTTAAGACCTGCCAAGCACTAGATATTTTTTTGTTATGTCCTGTTATGAAACCACGGAATTCATTAAGGCGTCCTAACTTTTTCACATGACTGTATATCATGAAATGAAGAAAAGAGCATCTGCCATACTATTGTAATTCTGTGGAACTTGAAACAACTACACTTGTATGTACATATTTGAATGTATATTCATTGTACACAGACACACAAATTTATTTATTTATTTAACCACATAAATAATTACGGGTACATTAAATATTGAATTGAGATTAATGTTTTAAAATCTGACCTGTTTATATATAAATTTTTGTACAGTGTACAAAACAATCACCCAGACAAGATGATCATTTTCATCTAATTTAAACAAAACCATGATAATATTGACAATCGTGATAATTTTGGTCACTATAATCGTGATATGAAATTTTCATCCTGTTTCATCCCTAGCTTTGATATTACGATATTTAATGTAAATGACACATGAAGGCTGGTCTGTGTTTAGTTTGGGACTAAAACTTTCAGTCTGGACTTGACTATAAATAGATAAATATCTATATATTTATAAATATAAATATATGGTTTATATTATAATTATATTGTAAATATATTTGTACAGTTAGACTGACTATTATATAGATATTTTTGAGACTTTAAACACACCCTACCCTAAAAACATGCCAGTAAATAGATGACAATGATTTTAGATAAAATAATACCGGGGTCTCCAATCCTGCTCCTAGAGAGATATACATTATTGTAGACTTAATCTATTGGAGCAGGGTTGAAAATTATCTGGTTCAGGTGTGTTTGTTTAGGGTTAGAGTTGAACTGCAGGATTGTAGCTATCCAGGAACATGGTTGGAGTAAATATTTTAGGCATAAGCATCATATTAATAACACAAACCATTACCTCAGTATCTCTAGTTGGCAATGAGAACTTCCCAGCCCTTCAGAGAGCAATTTCATTCCTGCATCCAGTAGTTTATTTCCATTCAGATTCATTTCCTTTACACGTGAATACTCAGAGGCGAGAGCTACGGCCAGAGGAGCACAGCACTTTGCTTTCGATTCACAAGGATCTCTACATTTGAGATAAAGTTGAATTTGTTCCACTGGTTCACTGTCACCCAGATCATTGAGGCAGTGGAACAGATTAACAAATTTCTCTGGAGTTGGTTGTTCCTCTATCTTCTTCTTGATGTAATTGACTGTTTCCTCTAAATTGTGGTTTCTCATTTCTGTCTGTGTCAGAAGAACTTTTAAGAGAGTCTGATTGGACTCAAGTGAGAAGCCCAGAAGGAAGCGAAGAAATAGTCCCAGGTGTCCAGTTTTACTTTCTAAGGTCTCATCGACAGCTTTCTGATGCAGGTCAGATATTGGAACATGTGTATGTGTTGATTTAGTCATTTGGACAAACACATTGATATTCTGGGTTATAAAGGTATGGTGCACATACAGAGCAGCCAGATGTTCCTGAATGCTCAGATGAACAAAGCAGTAGACTTTCCTCTGACACAGACCAAACTCCTCTCCAATCTGAGCGCAAAGTCCTGAGTACACAGCTGCCTCTTTCACATCAATGCCACACTCTCTCAGATCTTCTTCTTTGAAGATCACGTTGTGTTTCATAAGCTCTTGGAAAGCCAGTTTGCCCAGTTTGAGGATCATGTCTTCATCGTTTACTTTCTCCACATAGTCCTTCTCATGTTTGATGTTGGTCTGAAGGATCAGGAAATGTGTGTACATTTGATTGAGAGTCTTGGGAATCTCTCCACTCTCTGCTCCACTCAAAATCTTCTCTAGGACAGTGGCTGAGATCCAGCAGAACACTGGGATTTGGCACATGATGTAGAGGCTCATTGAGGACTTCAGGTGTGAGACGATTCTGTCAGCCAGACTCTGATCAGTGATTCTCTTCCTGAAGTATTCCTCCTTCTGTGGGTCCTTGAAGCCTTGTACCTCTGTCACTCGATTAACACACTCAGAGGGGATGAGATCAGCTGCTGCTGGTCTGGAGGTGATCCAGATGAGAGCAGAGGGAAGCAGATTTCCCTCAATGAGGTTCATCAGCAGCACGTCCACTGAAGCTGATTCAGTCACATCATGCAACTTCACGTTGTTCTGAAAATCAAGAGATAGGCGACACTCATCTAAACCATCAAAGATGAAAATGATTTTACATTCATTTGGAGAGATTTCCGGTTGTTTTGTGCCCATGAAAAACTGTAGAAGATCTTTAAGACTGAATGATTGTTTTTTCAGCAAATTGAGCTCTCTGAAAGCAAGTGGAAATATGAGGTGGACGTCCTGATTCACTTTCCCTTCAGCCCAGTCTAGAATAAACTTCTGCACAGAGACTGTTTTTCCAATGCCAGCGACTCCTTTAGTCAGCACAGTTCTGATGGGTTGGTTTTGTCCAGGTAGGGGTTTAAAAATGTCATTGCAGCTGAATGGGGTGTTCTCCATTGTGGCTTTCCTAGAGGCTTTTTCAATCAATCTGATTTCATGTTCTTTATTGATCTCTCCACCTCCACCTTCTGTCATGTAGAGCTCAGTATAAATCTCATTGAGGAGTGCTGCATTTCCTTTCTTTTCTATTCCCTCATAGAAATATTGAACCTTTGTCCTCAGGTCTGATTTGAGTTTGTTGTGGACTTCAGCATGTTGACAGTCAGAGCTACAACATACATTAAAAAAAATACACAAATTAGCCAGCACAGATTTATACACATCCATATGTGGCTTAATTTAATATTTAATAATGTAAAGGTTATAAAACTAATCAATGCTTATTCGATTTTTATAGCGGTTTCAGTTTACTAATATCTGCACTCTTTACTGATCTCATGATGGGATTCTCTTATCCAAACATTAACATGATTTTCTCACATGTGACTGGAGAAGGTTGCAGATTTATTGTTAAATATGCTACTTTGTTTCTTTCTTCAGGTGCCTCTATTTAAAAAACAGCATGTTTTTAAAACAGTTTATAAAGCTACGTCCATTTTTTAAATTACCTTTGTTCAGAGGTTTCACCATCCTTAAAAGGGTATGCTATTTCATGCATTCTGACTTATTTACACTGTTAAAGAGTTGCATTATCATGCGAAACATGGCCAAAGTTTTAAAACACGAGTTGGATGTATGACGGAGTACTTCTGTGCCAAATATAACTACTTCTGGTTTCGGACCGGGTTTCTGAGAGTTTTTTTCGAGTATGGCCTTTTATCACGTAATAAAGGGCGGAATTCCTTGTATGGGCACTTTACCTGATAAGCGTGCACACACACATCACCCAGAGCAAAAGCAAGAACACGCCCATCAACACGATTTGTTCGGGTTACGGAAGCCGAGTGATTTTTCAACAATGTCACCAAAGGAGTGTGTTTTTGGTTATGAGGGAATCAAATGTCTGTGTTTTGTTGGCAATGGGCACGCAAGTGCATAAAATGTAAACAACCCTTTTTATTTATAATGATGTCGCAGGTCGTAGACTATCGCAACGCAAAAGCTGTGCATGCTCATGACTCTTTAGCTCTGCCCATGGCAGGCATAACTCCAGGAGCTCGGCTTTTTTCGGAAAGACTCGGTACAGCGTATCTATCTTTTATAAATAGGATAAAACTAAAGACTTTTCAGAGATATGAAGAATGCAATACTACTCTACAGGTACTCAAGATTAACATGAGATTGATAGAAACTGTGTTTGTTACCTACCCTTTAAAGAATACTGGAAGGTCTATTGACTGGCTTCTTCTTCTGGGGTGTGGTCCTTCTGCCTGCATTGAACTTTAACAAAACAAATTAATGAGCACTTTGTTCAGACATGCTTTTTATTCAGACCAGACTTTATCAATACATTTGCAATACCTTTGTTCAGAAGTGCCTCCATCTCAAAACTGACCTTGTCTGTCTTTAAAGGGGTCATATGAAAATCTGACTTTTCCTATGTTTAAGTGCTATAATTGTGTCTCTGGTGCATCTACTAGCACAGAAAATGTGAAAAAGGACAACCGAGTAACTTTGTTTTGGGAAGCCTTTCTCTAAAAGCATGTGAAAAATTGAGCCATTCTGATTTTGCTCCCCTTGTGATGTAGGAAGGGGATATTATTATAATATTACGCCCCCTGAATCTGTATGTTTCCACCCACGTCGCCGCCATTGTTTTCGCAAGCGATGAGTAACACTGGTCCTGGAGTGCAGCAGCAGCAGCTGTCCCGCAGTTTAGCTACAACCCTGATCAAACACACTTCAGGATTACTAAAGCTACTTGAAGGAAGGTGAGTTGCGTCAGAGCAAAACTCTGGAGGACAGCACTCAAGAACGACCATCCCTGAGCTTGCGATATGTCTCAGTGTATGTAAACATTATCACTGATCTGTTAATGGCTATAATAGCAAACATATGAGTCTCCATAAACTCCTGGCATCTGAGCCACCAAGGATGCAGTGGTGTCATTTTATTTATGAAGGGAATGTGGCTAGATAAATTCAGTATGTGTAAGTCATTAACACTAGAATGCTACACACGAGGGTCAGTAAAACACAGGATTTGCACAGAAGTTGATTCAAAGATGGATCGATACAAACTGTTCATGATCCAATTTCTTATATATTTATTTCATGATGTTTGTAAATTGTCTTCCTGAATGTGTTTAGTTAGCATGTTGCTAATGTACTGTTAAATGTGGCTAAAGTTACCATAGTTTCTTACTGTATTCACAGAGACCAGAGCCATGTCGTTATTTTCATTTTTAACCCAAAAACGGGTGTAGTCTGTATAATTAATAAACGCATTTTCATTCTTATTGAGACTCTCCAACGGTGTGTAGCTTTAGCCACGTTAGCAGTGCATCACTTCACGGCAAGCTATTAAAATCATTCAGAATCGAATTTTAGCAAATATCCACAAAATACATGCCATACCTATGTTATATGCTGCATCAAGAACAGTTTATAATGATCCATTTTGCGAGTTATATTTGCTGTGTGAACTTCTGTATTATGTATGCCTCAGTGTATTGGAATGATGAGCGAGCTTGGGGGCAGGAGCAGGAGCTCATTTGCATTTAAAGCAACCCACCCACAAAAACGGCTTGATTTTGCTCACACCCAAATTGGGGCAAATTTAACAAGCTATAATAAATGATCTGTGGGGTATTTTGAGCTGAAACTTCACAGACACATTCTGGGGACACCAGAGAATTATATTCAAAAGGGGCATAATAGGTCACCTTTGAAAAATTTCGAAAGCGTTCACTATGTCAACAGCAGAGGAAGAGAAGAAATTATTGAATAAAGTTATTGTCTTTGTTTATTTTTTGAGCACAAAAAGTAAACATTAAGGTTGAACCACTGTAGTCACATGGACTACTTTAACAATGTCTTTGCTACCTTTCTGGACCTCAAAATGTGCTCAAAATGACTTTGCTGCATATGTGTGGTTCAGAAACCCTCGGATTTCATCAAAAATATCTTAATTTGTGTTCTGAAGATGAACGAAGGTTTAATCCACATAGCTCTCTCCATTTACTCCTGAAATCTGAGCTGCTGAAGATGAGGTGGATTCATTTTGTTTTCAAACAAAATGCTCCCTCAACTCTACCGAAATTCGTTTATGTCTGCGCAAATCATTTTACACCGGACTGCTTTGTGAACGAATGTCAATGCAAAGGGACAATACAAAACAGAGGATGTGCTAAAAATTTTTTACTCAAGGATACATTAGTACAAACTGTTTGTGATCCAGCTTACAGTCTCCAGAGTGATACTGGATACGAGTTGATTTACGGAAATAAAGTTTACCAGTTTATTAAACACCACCCAAAAAGGCATAAGGTCTTTATATATTTGTTAACTGTTAGTTGTAACGAGTGTTTCTGTGTACTTCGCTGTGTATGTTGATGATAATGCAAGGGAGAGAGAGAGTTTATGGATAATATTTTAATGCACACTTGCACTAAGTTTTATTTAGCTCTTACAGTGATTTTCTAGAGTGAAAACAGACGCTTCATATTTTGTGTGAAGTACAATAAACGTTATAAAACTCATCGGTAAACAGGCTTGTACTAAAACAGTGGATAAAAACAAGAAGACAATATAAGTTATAACCATAGTTAAACTAAACTATAACTGTTCTATCTCCATGCAGCATATATTCGTAGTTTTTGACATTATAGTGCGTCCTGACTGACTCCTGACACCAGAGAATCAGCTCTTGAAGCTCCGCCCTCTTAGTCAGAGCGCAGCAGCTCATTTGCATTTAAAGGGCACACACTGAAACGCAGCATTTTAGCATTTTTTTCACATACACACTCTGGGGACATCAGAGACTTATTTTACATTGTAAAAGGGGGCATAATAGGTCCGCTTTAAAGAAATTTAATGATTATGTAATCTTAATCAGAAATTTGTTGACAGCACGACTGCTTTGAAAATTATGAATTTTGACAAATGTTGTGAATTGCATGCAGTGAAATCATTTTCACTGAAAAATGCGGAATAATGACTAAAATATTTAATACAAATAAATATATATGTTCATTCTGATCTCATTCATCAGGTTGCCATTACTAGTTAAGACGAGCACTGACACCGTGTGGTGAAATAATCACATATGTTTACGAGTCATGGCTTTCTCAAATACATTTTGTACAAAGCAATCATCAAAATATCTCTTCTTCGGTCTCTGAAAATGTCCGGATTTTGAAATGATCCCGCGGATGCTTATTTTAAGAGGTGTTTATTGAACTAGGTGTTAACATCACATTGAAAATATACATAACCGGAAGAATCGATGCACTGCTTCTAAGACCACTTCCAGTAATCAATTCCGCTGTGATAAACGTCTATTACGAGCTCTACGATTTTTTTTTTAAAGTGTTTTTAGGGTATTTTTGCCTTTATTTTGACAGAACAGGTCAATGAGAGATTATAATATTGATTATAATAGGTGTTCTTTTTATCAGTGACACAAAATGACTGTCCTATCCATAAATGTACCTATCCTCAGAAGTGCGGTCACATTTTATTCCATCATGCTTTAAAGCATCACTCTTCATTAACACACATCTGTGCTCTGGTGAGTCTGATATTTTCTGAAATTTTTGCAATTATGTCATGTAATTTTAATTATTGACACATGATAGTCCTGTCTATAAATGTACCTGTCTTTGGAATTGCTGTCACTTTTAAAATTTAATGGGTTTTCCATTGAAGTGTCAGTCTTTATGGATACACAGCTGGACTCTGGTGAGTCTGATCTCCTCTGCCTGTAACAGAGAGCAGATTATACTTCATATGCAACTGTAAAATAATAATAATAATAATAACAGGGTGTCTACAGATATGAACAAGTTAAATTTAAGACTTTTTAAGACCTTTTTAATACCACCTTACTTGAAATTTAAGGCATGTGATCAGCTAGAGATAAAAAATCTGACCACGCACCCAAGCCATGCCCCTGGCACTTCTTTTTTTTTTTTAAAGATTAAAAGATATGTCTTATATTGTAATAATACCTACTATTGTTCTGTAAAAAATAAAAAGCAGCATTTAATAATCATGATAAAAATTAATATATTATATAATATATTAAATTAATTAATCGAGTTGTTATTATTAAAGTACCTGTGAAAAGTTTGGAAACAATTATTAATGATTTTAAAATAAGTCTCCTCTGCTCACCAGGGCTGCATTTATTTGATCAAAAATACAGTAAAAACAGCAATATTGTGAAATATTCTTACAAATAAAAAAAAGTTTTCTATTTTAATATATTATAAAATGTAATTTATTCCTGTGATGCAAAGCTGAATTTTAAGCATCATTACTCCAGTCTTCAGTGTCACATGATCCTTCAGAAATCATTGAACCATCTTGTTATATCTAACATTTTGGTCAGACTCGGCTCAGAGAACACAGAAATTAACGCAAATAAGTAATGCTAACGTCAGCGGCCATGTCACTGAACAAGCAATCGTTATTATAGTTCAAAAAGGGCAAACAGTAGAATTAATTTATTATATGACTTGACTCGAGATACAAAAAAATGCAAAACTGCAAAGTCGCATTTGTCATCGTGACAGTAAGTGGGCTTTTAAAGCTGGAATAATGAGTGGATTAAGCATTTCAAACGGCAAGACAGGAATAACATTGATGGAACTTTCTTGGCAAGGAGGATTGTGCATCACAGTCAGGTACAAGGGAGAATATAAGTAAGACAAAACATTTTATTTTTGTAACTTGTTTATTGACTTATTAATAGCCATTTGCTGTGGAATAGACCTATGTGCCGATCGGGTCTGGTCAGGTCTGTGTCTTCCTGGCCGGGTTCGGGTCCAGCTTTCAAATAATAGACGGGTCCGCGTTGGTTCCGGATAGTACATTTATGGCATTTCTCGGTTCTGCACGGGTCTGGGTCCAACTTTCAAAATAATATTTGGGTCCGGGTCGGTTTCGTGTAGCACATTTTTGGGTATCTTTGGGTTTGGGTACAAATTTTTGGACCCGTGAAGACCTCTCGTGTGTACACAACCACCCTATAATGATAAAAATCCAACCACTCCTTTTTTTATCCCCATAAATCATTAGCAGTGTCTCTGAACAAGCCGTTTGCAGGTTCCTGGCAATGTGACGTCACATTAGCCACAGGCCCCGCCCACAAATGTTGACAGACACTGCCGTTTTAACATAGAACTGCCCTGAGCAAGTTCACAGCCAGTTGTACATAGTCCGCCATTGCTGCACTGACGAGAATGTCTCCCAAGCATTTTAGGTGTTCTGTAGCTGGATGGATTAATCCACATAGCTCTCTCCATTTACTCCTGAAATCTGAGCCGATGAAGATGAGGTGGATTCATTTTGTTTTTCGGAGAAAATGCTCCCTCAACTCTACTGAAATTCGTTTATGTCTGCGCAAATCATTTTACACTGGACTGCTTTGTGAATGAATGTCAATGCAAAGGGACAATACAAAACAGAGGATGTGCTAAAAATTTGTTACTCAAGGATAGATTAGTACAAACTGTTCGTGATCCAGCTTACAGTCTCCAGAGTGATACTGGATACGAGTTGATTTACGGAAATAAAGTTTACCAGTTTATTAAACACCACCCAAAAAGGCATAAGGTCTTTATATATTTGTTAACTGTTAGTTGTAACGAGTGTTTCTGTGTACTTCGCTGTGTATGTTGATGATAATGCAAGGGGGAGAGAGAGTTTATGGATAATATTTTAATGCACACTTGCACTGTTTTATTTAGCTCTTACAGTGATTTTCTAGAGTGAAAACAGACGCTTCATATTTTGTGTGAAGTACAATAAACGTTATAAAACTCATCGGTAAACAGGCTTGTACTAAAACAGTGGATAAAAACAAGAAGACAATATAAGTTATAACCATAGTTAAACTAAACTATAACTGTTCTATCTCCATGCAGCATATATTCGTAGTTTCTGACATTATAGTGCGTCCTGACTGACTCCTGACACCAGAGAATCAGCTCTTGAAGCTCCGCCCTCTTAGTCAGAGCGCAGCAGCTCATTTGCATTTAAAGGGCACACACTGAAATGCAGCATTTTAGCTCACCCCCCAAAAGTGGCAATTTTAACATGCTATAAAAAATTATCTGTGGAGAAATTTAATGATTATGTAATCTTAATCAGAAATTTGTTGACAGCACGACTGCTTTGAAAATTATGAATTTTGACAAATGTTGTGAATTGCATGCAGTGAAATGATTTTCACTGAAAAATGCAGAATAATGACTAAAATATTTAATACAAATAAATATATATGTTCATTCTGATCTCATTCATCAGGTCTCTCACACACTGCAGCGTTGCCATTACTAGTTAAGACGAGCACTGACACTGTGTGGTGAAATAATCACATATGTTTACGAGTCATGGCTTTCTCAAATACATTTTGTACAAAGCAATCATCAAAATATCTCTTCTTCGGTCTCTGAAAATGTCCAGATTTTGAAATGATCCCACGGATACTTATTTTAAGAGGCGTTTATTCAGCTAGGTGTTAACACCACATTGAAAATATACATAACCGGAAGAATCGATGCACTGCTTCTAAGACCACTTCCAGTAATCAATTCCGCTGTGATAAACGTCTATTACGAGCTCTACGATTTTTTTTTTTTTTTTAAAGTGTTTTTAGGGTATTTTTGCCTTTATTTTGACAGAACAGGTCAATGAGAGATTATAATATTGATTATAACAGGTGTTCTTTTTATCAGTGACACAAAATGACTGTCCTATCCATAAATGTACCTGTCCTCAGAAGTGCGGTCACATTTTATTCCATCATGCTTTAAAGCATCACTCTTCATTAACACACATCTGTGCTCTGGTGAGTCTGATATTTTCTGAAATTTTTGCAATTATGTCATGTAATTTTAATTATTGACACATGGTAGTCCTGTCTATAAATTTACCTGTCTTTGGAATTGCTGTCACTTTTAAAATGTAATGGGTTTTCCATTGAAGTGTCAGTCTTTATGGATACACAGCTGGACTCTGGTGAGTCTGATCTCTTCTGCCTGTAACAGAAAGCAGATTATACTTCATATGCAACTGTAAAATAATAATAATAATAACAGGGTGTCTACAGATATGAACAAGTTAAATTTAAGACTTTTTAAGACCTTTTTAATACCACCTTACTTGAAATTTAAGGCATGTGATCAGCTAAAGATAAAAAATCTGACCACGCACCCAAGCCATGGCCCTGGCACTTCTTTTTTTTTTTTTTTAAAGATTAATAGATATGTCTTATATTGTAATAATACCTACTATTGTTCTGTAAAAAATAAAAAGCAGCATTTAATAATCATGATAAAAATTAATATATTATATAATATATTAAATGAATTAATCGAGTTGTTATTATTAAAGTACCTGTGAAAAGTTTGGAAACAATTATTAATGATTTTAAAATAAGTCTCCTCTGCTCACCAGGGCTGCATTATTTGATCAAAAATACAGTAAAAACAGCAATATTGTGAAATATTCTTACAAATAAAAAAAAGTTTTCTATTTTAATATTGTCACAAAGGCGACCTCCGTGATTCCCTCCTCTGGCCATCAGAAGGAGCCTTCACCAGAATATTGACTTTCCCACGCACTACATTTCCCATAAGCCCTGTACCTTGGCGCTGATTGCCACACCCAGCTGCTGTGCATTACCTGGACTATTTAAGCCGCTCTCCAACTCGCTATCTTTGCGAGGTCTTGTATTGCCACGGTGTACAATTCTAAGCGTTTACTTATTCTGACTGTCTGCCTGTTGTTGAACCTGCCTTACCCCGTTTACAATTCTCTGCTGCCTGCCCTTGGACTATTTGCTGTTTATTGGACTAGTGATTCTTATCTGCCTGCCCCGATCTACTGCCTGTTGTTCGTTTACGATTCTGCCTGTTCTCTGCCATTCCTGTTTGCCCCTGTTGACCATTGCCTGTCTGACCACGAGTATTGTTAATAAAGCTGCTTATGGATCCCACTCCGAGTGACGAGTCGTTACAAATATATTATAAAATATAATTTATTCCTGTGATGCAAAGCTGAATTTTCAGCATCCTTACTCCAGTCTTCAGTATCACATGATCCTTCAGAAATCATTACAATTTGATTTGATGGTCAAGAAACATTTATGATTATTATCAATGTTAAAAACAGTTGCTGCTTCAGATTTTTTGTGGAAATAGTGATACATTTTATTTTTCAGAATTATTTGAAAAATAGAAAGTTCAATGAACAGCATTTATTTGAAATTATATTACATGTATTTATCAAAACATTTATTAAAGCATTTATTAAATAGAAATATTTTGTAACATTTTTAATGTCTTCACTCTTCACTCACTTTTCATCACTTTAATGTATGACGAATTAAAGTATTAATTTTTCTCTTTTATAAATCTTACCACAAAAGATTTTGAATTGTATCATTGTTTCCACAAAAATGTTAAGCAGCAAAAACTGCATTTTAACATTGATACAGGTGGGTAGTGGTCTCCGCAGCGTCACCTACGGGTTCGCTTCCCCAGTGTAGTCTAGTTTACTTAGTGGGTTTATCGGAACAGCAGTAGACTCTCTCGGCGTGAGCTCGCCCCCTTCCCCGTCCCACTGGTGCGCCGGGTGGCTAGAGCTTGCGCTGGGCGCTGGAAGGGGTTCATACTGTGGCGCTTTATTTGGGATCCCAATTCGTCGGTCACTACTGACGTACGTCGAACGTGACCGACTGAAAGGGAACGTCTCGGTTACGTATGTAACCCTCGTTCCCTGAAGGAGGGAACGGAGACATACGTCCCGTCGCCACAGTTGCTGTACCCTCGCTGTAGTGCGGACTAGGTTGTCTCCTCAGCGAAAAACAGAGTGCGATGGCATCTGCTCTCCTATTTATACCACCTGGCGGGGGCGGTGCGCATTATGCAAATATCGCACGCCAACTCCATTGGCCTGTTGTAGTTCACTCGAAGCTGATAGCGCTCTCTAGCGATATCCCAATTCGTCGGTCACTACTGATGTACGTCTCCGTTCCCTCCTTCAGGGAACGAGGGTTACATACGTAACCGAGACGTTTCTGAAGAGATGTGACACTGAAAGTTCTCTTTGTAAATAACAACAGAATTATAAACGATTCCAATGACGAATTTTGCATTCCCAAAAGCTAATTTAAACGTCACAATCAAAGTAGCATTTACAGTGAATCGAAAATGAAAACAAAGCAAGCATGCAGCGCGTCAGACTATTATTTATATAATTACATCACAGCCGTTGCGAATTTTATATTAAATTCTCACCACCATTCATAAAAAGGTTACCGGGCAAGTAACACGTTTCAGCGCTGATTCTACTCGCATTTGGCGCGTTGAACCATTTGAACCCTTTTAAGGGACTGTTCATATGTGGCGTCTAAAAAAGCATGAAAAGCGTGTCGGGCCGCTTTCTCCTTTCCAAAGCACTCGGGAGCTTGCGCTGCGGTGGCGTCTGCCGTTACTAAAGCCAAGTTTACACTACAGGACTTTAAACGTCGGCAGATCGCTGTGCTGTTCAGACTACATGACTTGCTGTGGAGTCTTGAAGTCGTTGTGGTGTTCACACAACGTGACACTACGTAAATTATCTGCAACAAGAGGTTACGCACTACATGAGCTGACGACAACTGTCACCCAACGACTTTATTTGAAAATGGATGTTGGGAGTAAATTAGATTAAATTTTGAATTAAATTTAATTAAAATGAAAACCACCCTTTCACACATAAGTTTAAAACATTCTGGCTGACCTCCCAGAGTTAAGGCGACTGTTATTTTAGAAGGTTTCCTTTTATTGTTTCCATGACGACAAGTCATGGTTGTCACGTGACACACCGCGGCCAGCCGGGCACACTGTATAACAGATGTATTGCTTTTCTCACCATGACATCAACTATCTGATATTCCGATTCTCAAATATGTGCAAGTGAGTGTTTTGTCATTTAAAAACCTAGATAATGACCTTGATCTTAATATATAACGTGAATTCATCCATTTGTCCTGAAATACATGTGGCCGGTGAACTGGGAGAACAATAGAGTGAGTGAGCTTTATAGTTACTTACACTATGTGTATCTGATATGAATAAACGTCGGCAAGTTATTGCTGCTTCCATAGACATCAGTGTATATTTCATTGGCTGTTGCGTCGCGACACGTGACACCACAGGATATCGAGTCGGCCGACAGCTCCAGATATTTATTTAGCATGCTAGATATTTGTCTGGCTTCTGCGAGCCTCTTTGATGCGTCGTTGAGTAGTTCACACAAAAAGATTGGCGAGCGCCGATCACTCGCTGATTTTCCCCCGATCACAGCCCGACCGGCCGGCGAGCTCGTTAACTGGCAAATCGGGCTTAAATTGGTCTTAAAATCCTGTAGTGTAAACTTGGCATAAGCAACCATGAGCTGCGCTCTCTATGACGACGCTATAGTTTGTTTCAGCAAAGGATATATGGATTTCCAGCACCGAAAATCACTTGCAGTAGCTCTGCTACAGCAGATTTATTTAAAAATGTGTATCCGTGCACAGCTCTGATCAGATATTGCTACATCTTGGCTGAGCTTTGTCCTGCAGTTGGCACCGCACGAGAAAAAAAAAAATCTTCTGTCCAATGATCAGTCAGTCATTGGGTCTGGCAGACTATAGAAATTTTTGCGGTAATGCGACAAAAAAATATTTAAGACCTATCGAATCTGAATTTAAGACATTTTAAGACTTTTTAATGCCTTTTATTAGGAAAAATATATTTAAGACTTTTTAAGGATCCGTGGCCAACCTGAATAAAATAGTCTGTTATAATTACACATCACTTGCATTGTAAGCTTAATACAGATTCAGATGATTTACATGTGTCACACTACCTCAGTTAAAATCTTTGATTTACTGAATTCAAAGATTTACAAAGTAATTTAATATTGGAAAAAAATAAAACCGTATAAATAAAGCATCACCATAAATAAGTTTATTATTACAGATTTTGAAATGTGTAATTAATTGCATCTAAAACAGTTAATTGCGATTAATCACAGAACATGATTGATTCACAGTCCTAATTCCTTTAAATATTTATCTTCATAAAAGTTTTGTTAAATAACTTTTTTATTTGACAGAACAGATTAAGGAGAGAAAGGAAGTGTTAGGAAATGAAAGAGCAATATATGTCTCATGGACACACAGCTGTGCATTTGTGAGTCTGATGTTTTCTGCCTATAACAGTGCAAATTTGACTTAATTTACAACAAAAGAAACAACAACAACAACAAAAATCTGTTCAGAATAAACTAATGATTAACAAACAAACTTTGTTGGGCCTACTTGATTGCTCAAATCTATATTGTTTCACATTTGTTTCTTGTTTTCTTCTTTAATTTGTATGCTTACTTGAGTGCAGGGGTTTCACTTTGCAGTGAAGGATCCATTGCCGTTTATTCCTTGGTTCTGTAAATCTCATCCACTGTGTTACTGGGTTACAGGAATAAATAAGATTTTCAGTTAGAAAAGTATATTTTATATACAACAGGAATTCAAAATACATCAATAAAATATTTAAATTATCAATATTAAAATAATGTAATATAGAAAAAATATCTAAAATAGATTAATTATGAGATAAATTAATGAAAACAATGAATATGAGAAAAACAATGAACAATATTTCTACAGCATTTATTAATCTTTGTTAATGTTAATTTCAACATTTAATGACTAATACATTATTAAAATTAAATGTTGTATTTGTTAACATTAGTTAATGCACTGTGAACTAACATGAACAACGGACAGCTGTATTTTTAAATAAAGTTAACAAAGATTGACAAATACAGTAACAAATGTATTGCTCATTGTTGTTAATACATCAACTAATGTTAACAAATGAACCTTATTGTAAAGTGTTACCAAGAAAAGATAGCAGCAAAGCGAATAAAGACATGGACTTGGATGCAGCAATGATAAGAGTTCTATTAGGTTTGTATTCGGCAAGCATATTCAAATTTGGTTTCACACTCACACACACACACACACACCCACTAACACGCGTGCGCACACACACACACACACACACATTATTATGGTAACATCTTACTATTTCATTAGTTAACATGAACTAAGAATGAAAAATACTTTTGCAGCATTTATTAATATTATTTAATGTTAATTTCAACATTTACCAATACATTATTAAAATCAAAATGTTGTATTTGTTAACATTTGTTGATGCACTGTGAACTAACATAAACAAACAATTGTATTTTTAAATAACGTTAACAAAGATTAAACAAATACAGTAACAAATGTATTGCTTATTGTTAGTTCAATGCTAATGTTAACAAATTAAACCCTTACTGTAAAAAGTGTTACCATTATTATTATTATTATTATTATACATTTACCTTGAAAACTTATTTAAAGACTGCTGCGCCATTCGTTCTGGATTATTACCAATGGCTTTTTACCACTTTGAATAGCCTGTCTTACTACCTGTTGAACAGGTTTAATACAAAAGCTCCAACCTTTACAAACACACCCTAGTTACAGTTGTGTAACCACAGTTTTTACCTTGAATACTGACATGCTATTTTTGTATGTTGATGCTTTCAGTTTTATTTTATAAGCCCAAATAAGCTATTACAAAATTGACAAGATTTATTGTAGTGATACAGACATTTTATGTTCCCTTGTATTTGTTGGATGCCTATTCCAAGCAAAATCAACTTATCTTCTAAAAAGCATTTTAACAAACATCTCACTTTTAAACTTTTATTCTCTAAATATTCTCAAAAGTATTTAGAATGTAATAAAAGGAACAAACTTACAGTTCAAACACCAAGCCTTACACTGTCCAAATGAAATGAAAGTAAACTTCTCTCAGATCTTTAACGCCTATAAAGGTAGAACATGTTCCCGTGGCTGAGATCCTGCCTTACTGGATGTGCAGCTTTAAATTTGGAGACATATGTAAGAGCAGAGGACAGGAGATGAAATGTAAAATGTCAAAATGTTTTATACTGAGAGCTTTAGAAAACAAAATCTTGAACTTCAAGTACTGAACATAGAAAATAAATGGGTTACTAAAACTGTTCCAGTTTAAAAGCAACCTCTGTTTCTAGAATCTCTTACACAATAAATAATATATTATTTTATTAAATATATAAAATCACATAAGTCCTAAAGGTTTTATTTTGGAAAATCCTTAAGTTGATTTCAAAACACATCCAGGGGTGTGAAGAGAAAACGTTTGAATCTCAGAGCTGATCTCAGAGCGGCTTTACCTTCATTTGTGATGCCACAATCATACAGTCTAAAGAGAAAACAATGACACATCACTGTAAAAAATGAATCATCGGTCTTGTAATTTTCATAAAAAAATTAAGGTGATAATTAAAAATAGTGTGTATATTTTTGTTACAGTCACCGGTTCCTGCACTACACTTCCCAGCATTCCCTCTGCCCTGCACCTGTACGTCATCTCCATCACCCGCACCTGAAGGCAATCTTCATCATCATCACTCATTTGGACTCCCTTTATAAACAGTCACTTTACTCACCTGTATTGTTGGTTATCTTACATGTTTATGTTGTGTGTGTATACCTCTGTTTCTATTGGATTTCTTAGTAAAGTATTACTCCTTGATCTGTTCCTCGTCGTGTGTATTCCTACACAGCAACGTATTGTAACAGAATAACCGACCGCCCTAAATGGATGAATGGGCCAAATTCATCGCCTTGGCTCAGGAGAGCCATGACTTTTTTGTGTATTCCTCACGTTTTCTTCTTTTCGCCATCAACAGCCAGCTGGAGGATGAGGAATTAAGGAAGTTGTACTGGATCGGGGAGAGCTACAATGGACCTTGCGAGCTTCCAGATACCACCAGCTTGAACTGGAGGGAGGCCATGCTGAAATGCGTGGAGTTCAAGCGGCCCCGATCCGGAACCCCTCCGAACCCAGTTCCCAACCAGAGACCCTCCGCCGATGGAAACGACGACCCCGCCGTGACGTCAGAGCCCGCGCCAAGAGGAGCGACCGAGCCTGACATCACCCCGGAGCCTGAGGTATTTCCAACAGAGGAGAAGTTCGAGTCGGGGGTCCCTTCCAGCGTCGAGGGAGTTGGTGTCAAGAACGATGAGCAGGACAGAAATCCCACCCACCCGCCCGTCACAGAGAGTGAGTCCACCGACAACAATACTACCCCTCAGCTGTTTGAAGACTCTATACTGGACTCATCAGTTCCTACCAGCCTGTCTCTCCCACATCCTCTCCTGGAATTGTATACAGAATCTGTATCTTTGCCTTCTTCCTTGACCCCAACCAAGTCTGCTGTTCTGCCCGAGCTGTCACCCATCAGTCCCGCTACACCACCATCACCTCCTCTCAGTGACGTGGTTTTTTCGCGGGACTACTGTGAGCCATCTCCTCCGGGGCGTAAGGATCCCGTGGCTCCGCCTCCAGCATCTGTTCTCGTCTCTCCTCCTCAACCCGTCGCCCTGACTCCTTCACCTACGCTCCTCCCTCCTTCGTCGTCTGCTGGGACCTTCGAGCCATCGGCTTCGCGGAGCTGCCTCGGACCGCCAACTTCCCCTGGGTTGGACGTCACACCGCCTACGCAACGGACCTACGGGCCGTCCGTTGCTCTCCGGCCCTCCACCCCTACTGCTCCAGCTAGCTCCGCCCCCCCTCAGGCTCCGTCGCCGCCCTCGGTCGCTCCAGCTACACCTCAGCCCTCAGGATCCCTGCCTCCTCCTCGGATGGTCGTCGCTGTGGCTCTGTCGCGGGCGCCTGGGTCGTCGGCATCGAACCGCTCCATCTGTCTTCCATCTGCGCCGTGGGTTCCCCCTCCATCGCCGCGGCCGCCTTCACTCGTCCCCAAGGTGGCACTGATGCCTTCACCACCATGGCTCCTCCCTTCAGTGTCGCCGCCGATGTCCATCATCCTGGTTGGGGACTGGGCCTCCATCCGACTCATCCTCCAGCTTCACCGTCCACCTCCTTAACCCCCTCCGGCCCGCCACTTTGGATATTCTTCTACGGCGCGAGGACGCGCCTTGCTGGAGGGGGGAAGTACTGTTACAGTCACCGGTTCCTGCACTACACTTCCCAGCATTCCCTCTGCCCTGCACCTGTACGTCATCTCCATCACCCGCACCTGAAGGCAATCTTCATCATCATCACTCATTTGGACTCCCTTTATAAACAGTCACTTTACTCACCTGTATTGTCGGTTATCTTACATGTTTATGTTGTGTGTGTATACCTCTGTTTCTATTGGATTTCTTAGTAAAGTATTACTCCTTGATCTGTTCCTCGTCGTGTGTATTCCTACACAGCAACGTATTGTAACAATTTTATTAATAAAATTGTGGTTCAGTGTAGAAAATGTTGAGAACATTGCACTAATAAAATTAAGAGATACATTTAAAGGAAACGTACACAGTTTTGAGGCTTGAATTAAGGAACCGATTAAGCTAATAAAATTAAGGAAAGAAGGTTACCTATTTAATTTAAGAGAATTAGCTCAATTATGTGGTTTTATTTAGACACCATTGTTAGTTCCCAGCATGCTTTGCATATGGCTGGAAAAGGAGAGTACATATTTAAATTAAGTGTTATTTTATGTGTTTTTGAGTGAAGGGAAATATCTGTTCATGTTTAATGATAGTTACCATTGTGCAGAAGAGTAGAGCTCATGGTTTGGTTGTGGATAACTGCATGAACTAATACTTTAAAACATGCTGCTTTGTTAAATGAGCAATAACTTTGCTATTGCAGTACAGTAACAAGTTTGTTCCTACTTGTGCTGTGCTAGCAGACTACAGACTTTTAATTGTACAACATAACTCAAAGTCAAATATAAACAGGTCATTTCCATTCACTCTAAATCACACACTTTTGAGAGTCAACTTAAAATAAAGAAGCAAATTTCACTAAAAATATTAAATTAATTGTGTCATAGACTAAATAATTTAGGAGATTTTAGATGATTTATTCAAGTAGATTCCATTAAAGAAATCCAACCTTAAAAACTACTCAGAATTATTATGTGTAATATTGTTACCAAAATTTTTTTTAGTAAACAGCACATAACATTTCAAGTGCAGGTGAACATCACAATTCAATCATGAAAATGTAGCAAGTTGATGAAAGACACAATAGAATAAAAATTAAGTACAAAAGCCATCATACCCTTACGAAAAAGTTTATTCAAGTATAATATTAGTATATAAGAAAGCATACTTTCAGTCTACTTTTTATATACTTCTCAGAAATATACTTAAAATTGTACTTAAGTATACTTGATTTACTGACAGCCTGAAATTAAGTACAAGTTTAGGCCTACTTAAACAGTAGCCCTAAACTTGTACTCAATCTTTTGACTGAGATATACTTAAAAGTATAATTAAGTATTTTAAGTATACTTGGCTTGTAGTTATCTTTTGATTGAGTAACCTATTAAATATTTTTTTCACATAGTTTTACATACTGTCTTATAAACTTACATTGTTATAAAATATTGATTTATAAAGAAAACAGGTATGTTACTAATTCTGACAATCTGATTTTTTTGTGTAGGCTAGTCCACTTGTGTACATAGGAAACTCAAATCTACTTTACTCTTTCCCTGCCAATGACTGAATTTTCAGGCTATCAGTGTTTTCACTGTTATACAATAGGGGGCGCTATTACATATCTTCTGAAAGAGGACAGAATCTCCAGATCAAAATTGATTTTAGTATACTTACTACATAAAGTATAAAAATATACCTGAACATTACTTAGTATATAAAATGAACTTGAAGTATACTTATTTTTCATAAGGTTACCTAGTCTACTCTAGTGACTTTTTGAAAATACTGATTTCTTTGTGAATTAACTAGGAAGCTACAGTTTGTCAGACTACATTGTAGGGCATACAAAATTATTTGTGATACGAGTTTAAATGCTGAGAGATTTTTCTTGGTGCTAATAGTGTATCTCCATAAACAAGTCTTTGCTAACGCTGAATAATATTATGTCATGTTTATATAATACATTTTTAAAAAGTAGTAGTTTAAGTCAGATATCCTTTTTTTCAGTGCCCTTTCACCCCTGCCTTGGCTTAAAGGCACAGCTTTAATTTTATTTTCACTTTCAATATAATGAGCACATTTGTGATTCTCTAGGCAAATGAAGTGAATTCAGTACACACTGAGGATTCTGTACAACACCATAGAGAGGCTTAATCCCTGAGTCACTTAGATGATTTTTAGACAGATCCAGATATCTCAGGTGTGAGGGGTTTGATGCCAGAGCAGAAGCTAGAGCTGCACAACCTACATCTGCGATGCCACAATCATTAAGCCTGCAGAAATCGATGAAACTCTTCATTCTCAAGTTCAAGACATAGAGATAATTTCAGACCAATGTTATATAAACTCTCAGATAGAGCATCTTACATCAGCATTTCAATTTGACAGTCTGGATTTTTCATGGCACCAGAGAGCAGGTTTACACCCAAGTCTCTGATATTATTCCCAGACAGATCCAGATCTCAGGAGGGGGGTTTGATGTCAGAGCAGAAGCTAGAGCTGCACAACCTTCATCTGTGATACCACAGTTTTTAAGACTGCAGAAAGGGTAATGACAATCTTTATTGTCATGTTCAAGACATAGCGATAATTTCAGACCAATGTTATATAAACTCTCAGATTGATCATTTTACCACAGTGTGTAAATTTTACAGTCTGGATTTTGATATTATTGATCTGATATTATTCCTAGACAGATCCAGATATCTCAGGTGTGAGGTTTTTGATGTCAGAGCAGAAGCCAGATCAGCACAACCTTCATCTGTGTAATCACAATCCTTCAGCCGGTATAAAGATGTGAAAGTAGATGTGTTGATCATTTTGAAGCTGCACACTGGACAAATGAGGCTAAAATTCACAAAGTCTTTTCCAATTCAGAAAGAAGCTTTAAAGGGTTAGTTCACCCAAAAATGAAAATAATGTCATTTATTACTCACCCTTATGTCATTCTACACCCGTAAGACCTTCGTTCATCTTCGGAACACAAATTAAGATATTGTTGATGAAATCCGATGGCTCAGCGAGGCCTGCATAGACAGCAATGGTACTTCCTCTCTTAAGATCCATAAAGGTACTAAAAACATATTTAAATCAGTTCATGTGAGTTTAGTGGTTCTACCTTAATATTATAAAGCGACAAAATTATTTTTTGTGCGCCAAAAAAACAAAATAACGACTTTTTAACAATATCTACTGATGGCCGATTTCAAAACACTGCTTCGGAGCTTAATGAATCTTTTGAGTCGAATCAGTGATTCGGATCGCGTAAAAAAAATGCAAAAACTGCTGAAATCATGTGACTTTGGCACTCCGAATCACTGATTTGATTCGTAAAGCTCCGAAGCTTAATGAAGCAGTGTTTTGAAATCGGCCATCGCTAGATTTTGTTGAATAAAGTCACTATTTTGTTTTTTTGGTGCACAAAAAATATTCTCATCACTTTATAATATTAAGGTAGAACCAATGTACTCAAATGAATTGATTTAAATTATGTTTTTAGTACCTTTATGGATCTTGAGAGAGGAAGTACCATTGCTGTCTATGCAGGCCTCGCTGAGCCATTGGATTTAATTAAAAAATATCTTCATTTGTGTTACGAAGATGAACGAAGGTCTTAGGGGTGTAGAACAACATGAGGGTGAGTAATAAATGACATTATTTTCATTTTTGGGTGAACTAACCCTATAAGATTGGTCTGTTTTTGACTCAGAATCAGTGTATTTCAGCAATTCAACAATGTGACCTTTCTGTCAAAGCAGTTCCAGGTGCTTCTAGGCAGACAACCCAAATTCCATTATACATGTAATATCTTTGAAGTATTAACTGGACAGCAACATTTTATATTTACGTGCAATTTCATTGAAATCCTTTGTTTTTTTTATGAATCAAAATTGAGCATTATGTCCCTATTTTTAAAAGGCTTATATGCTGAGAGTTGTGTAAATGGTTAATCCTTATTGTCTGGCCTTTTCAGTGTCATTATGAAATTCTGAAGTGCATGAATATAAAGGTGATCTTACTTCAGCATCTCTAGTTTACACAAAGGATTTTCCAGCACAGTAGAGATCCATTTCACTCCAGAGACACCTATTAGTTTATTCATAGATAGATCCAGTTCTCTCAGGTGTGAGGGGTTTGATCTCAGAGCTGATGCAGGAATGTGCACCAGAGCTGTTGCCAGTGAATTGAATGTTCATTTCTCTACCATAAGCAGTCTCCAAAGGCATTTCAGAGAATTTGGCAGTACATCCAACCGGCCTCACAACCACAGACCACAAGTAACCACACCAGACCAGTACATCCACATCCAGCCATTGGACAGCTGCTGCAACAATTGGTTTGCATAACCAAAGAATTTCTGCACAAACTGTCAGAAACCGTCTCAGGGAAGCTCATCTGCATGCTCGTCGTCCTCATCGGGGTCTCGACTTGACTGCAGTTCGCCGTCGTAACTGACTTGAGTGGGCAAATGCTCACATTCGATGGCGTCTGGCACTTTGGAGAGGTGCTCTCTTCACGGATGAATCCCGGTTTTCACTGTACAGGGCAAATGGCAGACAATGTGTATGGCGTTGTGTGGGTGAGCGGTTTGCTGATGTCATTGTTGTGGATCGAGTGGCCCATGGTGGCGGTGGGGTTGTGGTATGGGCAGGTGTATGTTATGGACAACGAACACAGGTGCATTTTGTTGATGGCATTTTGAATGCACAGAGATACTGTGATGAGATCCTGAGGCCCATTGTTGTGCCATTCATCCACGACCATCACCTCATGTTGCTGCATGATAATGCACAGCCCCATGTTGCAAGGATCTGTACACAATTCCTGGAAACTGAAAACATCCCAGTTCTTACATGACCAGCATACTCACCGGACATGTCACCCATCGAGCATGTTTGCAATGCTCTGGATCGGCATTACAACAGCGTGTTCCAGTTCCCTGCCAATATCCAGCAACTTCGCACAGCCATTGAAGAGGAGTGGACCAACATTCCACAGGCCACAATCAACAACCTGATCAACTCTATGCGAAGGAGATGTGTTGAATTGCGTGAGGCAAATGATGGTCACACCAGATTCCGCTCTCTCGGGTGTGAGGGGTTTGATCTCAGAGCTGAAGCCAGAGCAGCACAACCTTCATCTGTGATTTCACACCCAGAAAGCCTAAAGAGAACAATGTACATAAAATAAATAGGACTGAAAGAAATGTTTATGTGACATGTGACATAAGTAAAGACAGACACTTTTGAATTTTTTTTTCCACTCATCTTAATGGCTTTATAGCCGGGCTATTCAAGTTCTGGAGAACTAGTGTCCTGCAGAATTTACTAACAATGCCAATTTAACCCACCTGTCTGTATTTTACAAGGCATTTTGAATAACACCTCAATTAGTTGGTGTGGTTAATCTCAGCTGAAATGTGGCCCTCCAGGATTGGAGCTGAAGAAACCTATTTTAAAAACAAGGTAATATGTGACTTTCAAAGAGATTATCTTACCTCAGAGTCTTCAGTTTACAATGTGGACTCATAAATCCGTCCATGAGCTGTTTTACTCCCAAGTCTCTCAGATTATTATTAGACAGATTCAGCTCTCTCAGGTAGGCCTACTGGTTCTCAGACCTGAGAACTGATGCCAGAACAGCACAACCTTCATGAGTGACACCACAACCATTCAGTCTGCAATAAACAAATAAATAAATAATATGAAGTAAACAAATAATGGTTACTGAATATGATTCAATTTTTCTCCATAATACAAAAGTCAATGGAGTTAAATTTTAAAGCTCCAAAAAAAGACAAAGTGTAGTGAAATTCACGTACCTTTAAATCTGACGCTCCCGTTTGCGTGTCTCTGTTTAAGAGCCAATATAAACTGAACCCATATAGGTAGCATAGGCATAATTTGCGGGTGGGACGGGTGGGACATGTCCCCACCACTTTTTTGCCAGGGTCGATATTGTCCCCACGACTTTTTGAAACATCTCGCGGCACGGATGTGTACTAATACAAAAGAAACATCTATAGTTCATTAGCAATTTGTTCGCTTGTGTTAAATAATATGCGATCTGGCACTGGGATGTGTTGTTTTTGAAATCATGTTGAGTGCTCATTGCCGCTGTTATCAGTGGCCCAAAATAACAAACAACTGCAGAAGGACAGTCTGAGGACAACAGGGCCAGACTAACAGCCTGAGGCCAGAAGTGGGCAGAGTAACAGTCTCATGTCGGATGTGGGCAGAGTTAGCAACAAAAACAGTCATGGCGGAAGAAGAGAACACAGTAAAAAGTTTGTGTTTTTTTTATTTTTTTATTTTTTTATCAATCACATTTATTTGTTGTGTATTTAATATCGATCGTTAACAGTTAACATGACCCTAAACTTTTTGTAAATGGGCTTTGCGATGAAGTCACTTTATCGCGTCTTTTGATATTTTACAAATGGATTGTCTCACGTTGTTTGGTTACATGGTTTGTGATTTTGTTTTGTTGTTGGTGCTGTATTTTGTTTCATTGGTTATATTTTCCAATACTGACCAATGTTCATGTGGATTTTCAGAGGCATATTAGGATTCGGAGAGGCTCTGCTTTACTTCATTTACAGCGATACAAAACGTACTGCAACAATTTCCACTGCCCAGTGTTTTTAAACCGATCAGACAGCACAGGTTGAATGCACATCTTCAAATTCACTCCAAAAAGGCTGTTGTCAATGGAGGTATGAACGTTTCTTTTATATTCTGAATTTAAAATTTTGTTTTTGCAATGCATTAAGTAGTAATTTTGACTATAGAACTAATGAAACTTTTCTCTTTTATGTAATTTTTATGGCTATACATTAAAGTTTTTGATTTTGTTGCAGTAAATTAGCAGAATCACCCCAGAACAATGGAAGCTGATCATCAATCACAAGGTTAGTTTAATATGACTTTCATAAACACATAAGCTACTTAAACAGATGGTGTGTTGTTATATCTGTCACATCTTTTCTGGGAATAACTTAATAATATTCTATTGTTTTAGAATGTTCCACAACAGTTGCCCTATTGACTGTGGGATCTTCATGTTAATGGTAAGAAAAAGAAGGGAAAGTTAAAAGTTTTTAAAAATATATGAGCTTTTCTTTTCACTAGAATGAAAAACAAATATGAGGGCTTTTCTTACTTTAAATAGTTAACCCTGGGTGATTGTAAACCCCCAGGTAAGCAGAATCCTGGGTTATCTTGATTCACGTTTCACACTGATCATCATTTACCTGAGGTTAACAATTAATCCTGATTATTCATACGCAGCGTTTTACACTGTACATTACTAAACCCTGGGTTAACGTACTTATTTGCATATTTGCAGTGTCAGTGTCACTGATTGGATGAACAAAGCACACAATATGTTTACATAAATGCTCAGGCATTGCACATCCTCATTACATATAGTCAACTTCACTATCAAGTTTATCCTGAATGGACATTTCAGACTATAAAAGAATTAAACAGTATTTTCTGCACTGCAATTGTTGCATTTTCTGTCAGCATTTGTTGCTTTTTCTTTTTAACGCTAAATTTACTATTTATATATATTGCACAGTGTTTCTGTGACTGTCAAAAGCGCATAAATATACAAGCGTGGAGCGTTACTTTATTAATTTCATAAGTGACGGTATGATTCTCATTTTCTCATTAATATTGAATAAGCTATGTGATGTAACTAGCTGGAAGACATATGAACATTAATTACGATACGTTTGTTTGACGTGGTTAAAAAAACATGTAGTAGGAATTGTAAAGAAGGTTGTGTAGTCTACATATCTAATTAATCAAGATGGGGGGAAAAATATATGAAAAACATTCCTAGACAATTTTGAATGTAGATTTCAGAAGTGTATTTTAATGTGCATTATCTCAAATCATAAAAGTGCAGAAATAAGATCAGACTAAAACATATTGAGTATGTAGAAATCATTCAGTTTAGACCAAAGCGTCATTCTAAACTCCAATGTGCAATTAAATACAATTTAAAATTTCCCTATTAGAAATCTCTGTGGTAGCAAAATCTTCCTCCCAGGTTTATTACATGTCACTGTAATAAAAGCATATGAGGAGTAATAGGTTAGTCACTGACATTACATCTGAAGATGTGTTTGTTTTACAATGTCCATTGATGGAGGCAGCACAATTATATCCCATGTGGCTTTAATGTGACTAAACTAGCATATTTTGTCATTGCCAAAAATAATACATCAAGTACTTACCATGTAAAGAAGTCTTCAGCCTGCCAGGATGATACAACCAGAAACATCATAGTGGAGTTTCTCCCGTCAGAAGTTCTCATATCATCTGCAGCATCTCCATTAAAGTTGCCACAGGCGCCACAAACTTTGTCTGTCAGGTATCCATTTATGTATAACAGGACCCCTTCAGTGACAGAGTATGTCAGTCTCATGGTAGACATCTTCTCAATGACGACAGCCTCATTAATGTATGAGACTGACAACCCTTCTTTAGGCTTAAAGGGATACGAGACCTTCTTTCCATTCACCTGTTTCAATGAGAGAAATATGTACAGTTTCTGTGTCACCAGCACTTTTTATTTTTCTGAATCAAATAGTTTAAGACTGGTTGATGTAGCACAAAAAAATAATGCTACATTTATAATCTTTAAAAACATATTCCACTGACCCAGCTGTGTCGGCGATTGTTGACTGTGATGATCATGTCCTGGAAGAAGACGTGGACCATTGTCACATTACTAGGATCATTCCTGGCACATGCAAGTGCATCTATCACCACACGGAACCAGTCAGGAGACTCTTGATCACATAAGAAAGCCATTTGAAAGGCACTTGGCCGGCCAACCGTCCCCTTAACACCATCAAATGTCAGCAACTGGTCATTTGCATCAAATACACAGTGTCCTTGCTCAGGGTAACCATCTTGTTTGCCATCCTGAACATCACAGATATCTCCTGTGGCACAGGCTTGTTTCACACATTCCAGCACCCCAGTGGAATGACACACACACTTCATGTCGTCAGTCAGTGAGACTTCGCCAACCTAAGAGGACAGAGCGGAGAAAAGCTTACCTATGGTTCCATGCACCATCACATTTATTATTGAAATGCAATGTGTGTATGTGTGTGTGTTAAAATACATTTTCTAATCTCAGTTTAATCAATTTCAAGTAGGATGAATAAGGTAGGATGATATCATTACTGAACAATGGATTTATGGAAATATTTCTAAAAAGGCATTAAATGGTTGTCATTTGATTTGGAGCATCATGGAAACTGTGACAAAGGTTTGTAAAAAAAGTTGATAAGCAGCTCTTATCAGGCACAGTAATGATCATTTATGGGTTTAAGAAAAGCAATAAATCCCACCTTTAGGTATTTGCCATTATGGACACATCCGCAGTCTCCCACAGACACACACTTATCGCCATCTGAGAGCAAACCTTCATCACACTGACAGCCTTCCGTGCAAATATTTGGGCAGTTGTTAACAGACCCACTAAGGCTGGCACAGGTGTTGGCACAGTTATTAGAGCACTGTACATAGTGACTGTTAGCTGGACAATCGGCCGCTTCAAGAAAGAAAATGCAAAAATATATATTAATAAAATGTATCACATTTTTATCAAAAAAAAATAATAATATCTATCTATCTATCGGTTACTATAGGCTATACAATTTTTTTTAATGTTTTGAAAAGTTATGTTAAGTCTGTCAGTGTCACATGATCCTTCAGAAATCATTCTAATATGTGATTTGCTTCTCAAGAAACATTTCTTTTTATCAATGCTGAAAAGATTTGTGCTGATTAGTATTTTTGTGAAAACTATGATACATTTTTTTTAGAATTCCTAGATGAATATAGTTTAAAACAACAGCATTTATTTGAAATGGAAACCTTTTGTTAAATTATAAATGTCTTTACTGTCACTTTTGATCAATTTAATACATCTTTACTGAATGAAAGTATTATTTCTGTATTTCAAAAACTTTCGAAAGGTAATTTATATACCGTATATATATATATATATATATATATATATATATATATATATATATATATATATACATATTACTAGAATATTGGCTGTTTATCAGTACTTATAAAACAGATATTGATGCCTTATTCTGCATGACCATATTCTACATCCCTTAATCCTATCCAATTTCTACCTAATACCTAAATGTAACAATTACCTTACTAATAATAAGCAGTAATTAGGAGTTTGAGGCAAAAGTCGTAATTAATAGTTAGTTAATAGTGAGAATTGGACCCTAATCTAATGTATGACCAGATATTGTTATATTGTTAATATAAATATTGTTAAATGCAGTGTTGGAGGTAACGCATTACAAGTAATGCAAGTTATGTAATCAGATTACTTTTTTTAAGTAACTAGTAAAGTAACACATTACTATTTACAACAAAATATCTGAGTTACTTTTCCAAATAAGTAACGCAAGTTACTTTGGTTTTTGTTGAGAGAAATCAGGAGTAAATGCAGAGGCGTTGTGTGCGCTGTGTAAACATAATGCTTATTGTAGTTCTAGACTAAAATGTTAGCATGCATTTACTCAACTCACTTTCACAAAACATTCAGTATTCAGTATTCCTCAAAATGAATAAAAGCAGTCAAATGCAAACTTAGAACATTACACAAACCTACAATAATTAAATATGTCAGAAAAAGGAACACAAAAGTAATGTAATGCAGTAATGCAACTGATTATGATTATGATACAAAGCTTAAATGGAGTGGTAAAAAGAAAAACAGGTTTAGGTTTTACAAACTTACGGCAGAATGAAATATTTCTCCATGGCATGATTTGTATCCCTGCTTGTTGGCAGATAATGGCATAAGCCTGAAAATTTTGACATAGCATGGCTCTATCTCCATTCATAATACACATGTCAAATACACAGTTAATCACACGGGGCTGAGGATTCACCCAACCATGACAAGCACTGAAAGGACCAGCGGCAGTTGCCATAAGGCCACAGGCATCATCTCTGCTGTATCTCTCGGCTTCGGTCTCATCGCACTGCTTCTGGGAACCTCCGCCTCTGCACTGAACACCAGTTGCCGGCAATGCCCATGCCTGTCCGAACACATCTACACTGGAGCTTTGGGTCCCACTGGGCAACAAGAAGTCATCGCCTGGGTTGCCATTGTAGTTGCCACACAGGCCACACATTCTGCCTTGATAGTTTGAGGGTACATGGACTTCTGCATGGTAACTGGCGTCATACAGAACTCTCAAGCCGAAATCAGTTTGCACTATCACAGTGAAACCAACCTGGTTAATGGTGACTTGATGGCCAAGCGATGAAGGGAGGTTGACAAACTCATTGTTTACCTGTCGAAGAAAACCAATAGCAAACATGATTTCAGTTACATTTTTCTGCTTAATTTTTAATAAGTAGAAATGAGTACAGACCACTATGAGATTGTGGGCCATCAGCACTTTTCTATTATTAGTTTCTTTCATACTGGTTATTTATTATTCATTTATTAATATTTTATCTTAATTTTATACAGTGCTGTTCAAAAGTCTCTTATGCTTATTTCATCAAATATACAGTAAAAACTGTAATATTGTGAAAAATTATTACAATTTAAAATAACTGTTTTCTATTTTAATATGTTTTAAAGTGTAATTTATTCCTGTGATGGCAAAGCTGTCACATGATCCTTCAGAAATCATTCTGATATGCTGATTTGCTGCTCAGGAAACATTTCTTATTATTATCAATGTTGAAAATGGCTGTGCTGCTTTATATTTTTGTGGAAAATGATAGATTTTTTTAAAAAGATTCTTTAATTAATAGAAAGTTAAAAAAAATAGCATTTATCTGAAATAGAAATCTTTTGCAACATTATCAGCATAATGCATCCTTGCTGAATAAAAGTAATAATTTCTTACTGAGGCCAAACTAGATGAACACTTACAATGACTCTCCAGCGTTCACCTCGCCTGATGGTAATTGTCAAGTTGTAGACAGTCACAGTCAAGTTCTTGATGATAGAAACCCCTATGTTTCCAATCTGCTCATTCGTGGTGTCCACAGAAAAATTCATCAGCCGTCCTCCGATCTGATCACAAACCTTAGCAAGTGTATAAGCGCATGCACCTTGAAAGTCAAACCTCCTGCCATCGAAAGAAAAATAGTGAGGATCACCAGTGGCCATACATCTTCCGTAACTGACAGGGTGGCATCCTAATACTCCATTCACCACCCTGCAAGCTTCCCCTGGCCCACAACTTGATGTCTGGCAGGAAACGGTTCCATTTTCCCCACACCTGCAGAGCTCCAAGCACTGCTCATGTGCGTAAAACATCTGGTGTTTGTTGTAATAACGTCCCCGATAGAAGCAGCCACATTCTGCTTTTGGCACACAGGTTTGACCGCTCAAGATGTACCCATGATCACACTGGCAGGCCTCAGCACAGGGTCTGCTGCAGTTCAGCTCAGAAAGATTAACGCAGGTCTCGGTACAGCCTGGAGCACAGGGGTTGTAGTGGCTGTTGGGTGGGCAGGATGGAGCTGTGATAGACAGATTGGAGACAGTGTTCATTTTCATTTCAGTCAGTTTTTGTCTTTTGATCAGTTTTGTTATTGTTGACATTAGAGCATGGCAATAGCAACAGCAAGGTCAGGGATTTGATTCCCAGAGAAAAGCAAGAATTGATAAAATATGTAGCTTAAATGCTAAGTCGCTTTCGGATAATGCATAAATGTTCATTAAAAATAAAACTATTAAAAATAGTTTTTGGTAATTGAAATAAAATGTAAAAATGAGATGAAAAGCTCCAAAAGTGATATTTACTCCCCCCTCATTTCGTTCCAAACCTTTATGAAAAGGAATTTTGAAGAATGTTGGTACCCAAACAGTTTTGACTTCCACTGTATGAAAAAAAACAAAAAAACATTGAGAAACTAAAAAAGATCTTCTTTTAAAGGTGCATTATGTAAGATTTTGTGTCCACTAGAGGCCTATTCAAAACAAAGGAGTAGCTTGATGACGCCAAGTTTGAGCGCGGAATCTTGGGACATGTGGTCTTCTTCACAGCCTGTGGAAAAGAATTGGGATAGGACTCGTGAAGAAATCATGTTCATGGATGCGATTATTAACCGTACTGTAGTATGAAGCAGAGCAGGACTGAGTGTTGTGGGAGCTGAACGAGGCCGCTGGAGCGATTGTGCAACACACGCCTCACGAGCAGCTGAACTTTTACACAAATTTTACACAAATAGTGTTTTTCTCTGAGGGATGGTAAAGCATGGTACTCACAAAAAAATCAAGAAAATTAGATTTAAACAACAAGACTAAACATGTTGAGCTATATAACAATAATTAGTTTTCTGTCTATAAATATATCAAAACAGTTGTTCCCTTGCCTATTAAAACATGTAAATATTAAAGCGTCTTTGGTGTTTCCATGGTTTCTACAAAATAAAACCGGAAGCCGAGGGTAACGCAGGTATGACGCAATTGACAGGCGACTCCTCACACGTCCCAGAGACTGGGTTAAAATTGCAATTTTCTCATGATTTACAAATAGTTGCAAACATTTGGGATGTTTAAAGTACTCAAGTGAACAAAATATATAACACGGGCCTAGTGGTTTTTGGATATTTTACTGCAAAATTCTTACATATTGCACCTTTAAGTTCCTCAGAAAAAATAAAGTAATACAGGTTTGGAACGACATGAGGGTGAGTAAATGACAGTTTTTGTAAATCTACAATTAACATTGTAACTAACTAAAATAAATAAATAAATCAGTTTAAGTTCAAGTACTATTACTAAAAGTGAAAAATAATAATAATTAAAGTTGTATAGAAATATAATTAATAAACTAATAGAAATGACAAAAGTACATAACAAAAATACTTAAATTAAAATGAAAACTGAAAATATAAAAATAAAAGATCACTGTTTTTGACCAAAAATGCTTTAAATTTAGTTGTCATATTTAGTAATTTTAAATGCTTTAAATTTAGTCGTTTTAATAAATCAGCATATCATTTTAGTGAATAACATTTTAGTTTTAAGTGCAAATATTCATAGATTTTTATTAATTTATAATTTAAAAAAATACAACAACAACTTTCCCTGTTTTGAAAACCTGAGCTCTTAAAATAACATGTTTGTCTAATTTTCATCGTTGACAAAAAAGAAAAAGAAAAGAAAGAAAGAAAAAACATTTGGCAGTAATTTTGTTGACAAGAATGACACTGATTTGAGTGCAGTTATTTAAACTGTTTCATTTTTCATTCCACTTTCATCAAGCACACACAGTAAAGTGCCCCTATTATGCTTTTCCTCCTATTATTACCTTTCATTCAGTGTTTAATATAGCTGTTTGTGTATGTAAAAGGTCTGCAAAGTGTCAAAGGTCAAAGTGCACAACAACTAAAGTTCTTGAGCCCTATTTTAACGATCTAAGCACATAGTCTAATATACATAGTGCACTCAGGGAGTGTCCGAATCCACTTTTGCTAGTTTAATGACAGGAAAAATGGTCGGAGCACCCGGCGCATGGTCTAAAAGGGTTGTCCCTATTCTCTTAATGAGTCATGGGTGTGTTTTGTGCAATAAACCAATCAGAGTCTCATCTCCCATTCCCTTTAAAAGCCAGTTGTGCTTGCATCATGGGGGATTCGCTATTTACATGGCGGAATTTGCAAGCAGAAAAACTGAACGCTTCTCTAGCGAGTAAACGGAAAACCATCTATGGGACAAGCCGGATTCCACCAAAGCATTTTTATTTTTTTGCACACAATAATAATCTTTTACATTGTAATTCTTTTATTTTTAATATTTGGCACGTTTGTGTGCTGCTGTGCGTCCCTGTGTGTGTAATAAGCAGAGTGTACGTGTGTTGTCCACCTATAGGCGGATATTACTAACACGCTCTTTAAATAACAAAAAAATAAATAAAAATATTGCGCCATTGACTTTAGACCAGGTTTCAGTTGGTCAATGGTGCAGTCAATTTCAGTTGCCACAAAATAGCAACACGCCAACAATGCGCCTGAACACACCTCGTTTTCAGACCAGCATGCCCATGGGAGCACAAATGGGCGCAAATGCATTTGCTATTTAAACAACATGGCACAGGATGTGAAAATGATAACTGCGTCGGGCTGAAACTAGCAAAAAACACTTGCGCCGCACCTGGCGCCGCATTGATCTGGATGTATGATATGGCCCCTTGTCTCTTAAAATAAAGAATCAATTTGCATAATGCCAGTCTATGGTCTTCATTGGCTGCCCACAAAAAACGTCTACTTTGACCCGCCCTCAAACACTGTAGTTGGAGCTGAGGCCTGGAAGAGTTTGGTTCGTCTCGTCGACATGTCAAGTCAAGAAGACGCTGTTTTCATAAAACAAACAAAAAAAAACAAAACAACAACAACAGTCAATTACTTACGGCAGAAAGTAGCATTTCTCCACGGGTGAACTGTGACACTTTGACTCAGACATGCAGAAGCATAGGCTGCCACTGCATCACACAACACAGCCTGATGTCCTTGGAAGTGGCAGGTGTCGAATATGCAATCCTCTACGTAAGATCCGGGGTCAATCTGGGTGTGACATTCTCTGAAAGGTCCTGTCTGGTTTGTGATAATCTCACAATAGCGCCGGGCGTTCTCCCTCTGGGTTGCAGGGCAGGTTGAGCATCCAATGCCAAGGCAACCAGCTGACGAACATTCAGGTGTTGCGGCAACCTGCCAGCTCTGTCCCAGACTACTGGGATTGGGTGCCATGATACCATTGCGCATTGCAAGGTCATCCTGAACAACACCATTGAAGTTCCCACAAAGGCCGCACACCGCACCACTGTATTTGTTAGGCAAAGTGACCCTCACCACACTGGACCAGTCAAAGGTCACCTGGAGACCAAAGTTTGTCTTCAACACAGCAGTGTTACCACTGCGGAAAACTATAAACACATCTTGCATCAAAAAGGGAAGTTCTGCTAACTGGCCATCAAACTAAAGAGAGAATGAAACACATTTTGGTTACCATCACAAAGGTGATTTATTGTACATTTTTAAATTGTTTGAATAGTGTGTAGACCAGGGAAACAATTCCAGTTCCAATTCCAACAGTTCCATTATGATTCTTTTAGTATTTTTGAAAAAAAAAATATTTAGAAGCATGGTATTTCATGCTAAAATGCTCTGAATGTAAGTGCATGAACTAAAAGAACCAAACTTTTTTTTAACAAAAAAGGTTCTCAACCTCACTAGTGTATATAAGGTGTGTAAGTGCATATTGTGTACTCACCAGTATTTGATATGGATGTTCTCTGGTTATCGTGATGGTGAATCCATTCACAGACACATTGACAGTTTTAGTGAAGCTCACTTCTCTGCTCCAACGATGTTCATTCTGAACGGTCACATTAAAAGGTACAAGAGCCTCTTTATTAATGCACAGGGCCGCCAACTGATACACACACGTGCCCTGGAAGTCAAAACGAAGTCCGTCGAATGTGTAGTAATGTGGGTCTCCTGAAGCTACACATACAGCAGAGCTCATTGGCCGACAGCTGCGACTTCCATTAACAACTGAGCAACTCTCACCAGAGGCACAGGAAGATTCACGACACACCACGACTCTCAAGTTTCGGTCACACTCACAAAGCCGATGACATTGATTATCTGCCCAGAATGTTTGGCCTTGCTGGTAGTAGGCGCCTTCGAAAGAACAGCCACATTGATTGGTGGGCACACAAGCGCCAGCACTGAGGACAAAACCGCTGTCACAAACACAGGCTTCCACACAGGTGTCAGTGCAATAATGCTGCTGATCCGGGTACGGACATGTTACTGGACACGGAGAAGCACAGGCCTCATAATGACTGTTCGGCAGGCAGTTCATAGCTGTTGAAGAACAAGAAGAGGTTCATGGTTAAAGTTAAAGGGTTAGTTCACCAAAAAATGAAAATTCTGTCATTAATTACTCACCCTCATGTCATTCCAAACCCGTAAGACCATCTTCAGAACACAAATTAAGGTATTTCTGATAAAATCTGATGGCTCAGTGAGGCCTCAAATGACAGCAAGATAATTAACACTTTCAATTGCCCAGAAAGGTACTAAAGACATATTTAAAACAGTTCATGTGATTACAGTGGTTCAACCTTAATATTATAAAGCGAAGAGAATACTTTTTGTGCACCAAAAAAACAAAATAACGACTTTCAACAATATCTAGTGATGGCCGATTTTAAAACAATGCTTCAAAGCTTTATGAATCTTTTGTTTCGAATCAGTGGTTTAGATCGCATATCAAACTGCCAAAGTCACGTGAACTATTGAAATTTCAAAACACTTATGACGTAACAAAGCCTCGTTTACTGAAATCATGTGACTTTGGTGCTCCGAACCACTGATTCGAAACAAAAGATTCGTAAAGCTTCATTGAACCACTGTAGTCACATGAACGGGCATCTGAAAGTGTTAATTATCTTGCTGGCAATGGAGGCCTCACTGAGCCATCGGATTTCATCAAAAATATCTTAATTTGTGTTCCGAAGATGAACAAAGGTCTTACGGGTGTGGAACGACATGAGGGTGAGTAATTAATGATATCATTTTCATTTTTGGGTGAGCTAACCCTTTAAGCATCCCTCTATGCACAATTTGACAACAGAATCGCCACCGGAATGTAATTTTTGTTTTAGTTTACTCTGCACACTGATTTGAAATCATAACAACTAAACTAAAGCATTTTTTATGTTGTAAGATTTTTTTTTTTTTGTAAGAACTTATGGGCTGTTAGTGATGTTTGACACATTATTTGTCATTCAGTATGTCTGTAAAAAAATGAACAATAATACTAATTAAATACTACTACTACTGATTGTACTACTAAAACTATTACTACTACTATCTTTAATATAACACTCTTTAGGGTTTGATAAGTTTCTCGGCTTATGAATATTAATTATGCTGTCTGTGTTTGCTCAAACTGATTTGCTGAAATCAAAAAGTGAACGGTAATAGGTCAGCACTAGCCAATAAGATTGCTGCTTGAATTTCAAACGCTCAGTCAAAGTCTTCAAATGTATGCGAGTGAAAAATATATATCTGTGCTGAACTTATTCTTAGCTTCTAATTCCATCACTGAAGAGTGAAATCTAAAAGTATATTTGCCAGTGGCTAATGGACAGACATCTAGTCACCTAACATGAGATTTACTTGGAATGTAAAGGGCTGTTAATGTCAAACTGAATAAAACTGAAGTTGCGATAGTCTTTTTTTCCCTATTGTGTTGTATATCTGAGCAGAATGGCTCATAAATAACACAAAATAACACACGGCTATATCATTTATAATAAATACTGTGATATTCCATAAAAAAAAAAGAATTTTCTATTTTGATTTGATGGTGACTTTAAGTATACAAACATGTGCCTTATGAGTGCTTAAGCAAACTTACAGCAATTGAATTTCTCTCTCCAATCTGTAATAATGACGCCCTCTTGTCGACACCGAGCGACGTAGGTCTCCAGAGCCTGACAGAGAATTCTTCGGTCTCCGTTACTGAAGCACAAGTCATACACACAGCTTTGCTGGAAGGCCTGTGGGTTCACTTTAGCATAACATGCATTAAAGACACTCAGACCTGTAGTAGTCAGGACACCACAGAAAGCGTCTGTTTCATACAGGGCACGAATGTGAGGAGCACAAACAGGGCAGCCGGTCTCACAGCCATCATGACACGCAGATGTGACATTGTCTTCTGCACTCCAGCTCTTTGCCCACTGATACAAACTTGGCAGAAGGTTTCCAGCAGGGTTTCTCAGCTCATCTCCAGCATTACCATTGAAATTTCCACACAGGCCACACACAACTCCATAGTAACTGCTAGGCAGCTGCAGGTCGACCCTTGAATCCCAGTCATAAGAGACACGCAGACCAAAATCAGTTTCCAAAAGCACAACATTACCACTCTCTCGCACCCTCACATGGCCATCATGAAGATCAAGTGGAAGATTAAACACCAAACCATCCACCTGACAGAAGAAATCAGAGTCATTAAAGACATTATGCTTTTCATTTATTTATCACATTTATTTATTACTAGGCCAGATGTAGTTATTGGTTGATGGGTTATTTTGGGCTTGTTTACCAAGATCACATAAGAATTGATAAACCAGATATTACTTTATTTTTGTATTCAGTTTTGTATTCAGTAAGAGTAGCTCTATTTATTTCATGAATCTAAAATCATACTATGACAGGTGAACCTGAATGAGTCCGTGTCTTTAAAATATTAGTAAAAATATCTGAAGTGACTCATTACCATGATCTGTCCCTTCTGATGGTTCACCACAGTAAGTGTGTTGCCATGTACAATAACCTCCACCTCCCGCACATAAGACACATCAGGGTTGCCACGGTTTTCATTGCTCTGTGTCACAGAGAAGGGCGCCAGTCCGCTCAGATTCCCACAGGTCTTGGACAAGACGTATCTGCAGGTGCCCTGGAAGTCAAAGTAATAGCCATCAAAGGTGTGGTAGTGTGGATCACCCCAGGCCCAGCAGGTTCTATTGTACAGGGGCGCACACATGGCCTTGCCATTTTCAAAGCGGCATGTCTCTTTCTCTCGACAGTGGATGTCTTGACATGGATCTGTGGACAGAAGCAATGAGAAGAAACATGAATGACAAAATCTGCCATTTAATAATACACTACAGTTGCTGTCTGCTTGCATTTCTCTTGTAATTTGCATATTAGTATTGAACACAAACCAAACCTTATAAGACCATCTTCGACTAGTTCCTTATACAAAGAAAAAGAATAACAGGACAGTTATCTTGACCTGAGTGATAGCAGGCCCACACTCCTGCTCTCAGGAAACACTGTGTGTCATTAGGACAGTTGACTCTCTCACAGGAAACTCCCTTCCCTGGATCACATTGACACTTGTGCTCACACTGGTCCAGGTAAACCACCTCCCCAGCCTAAAAAAGGAAACTCAGTCATATGTAGGACAAAAAAGAGAAGAAAATCCAAACAGGCACTTACAGCTAATATGTGCGCATATCCAACACCACTACAACAAACTCAAAGTAATCACTCCACCTTATACATGCGTCCCTGCTCATAGCAGCCACATTGCTGGTGTTCAACACACTGCTGGCCATCAAAAAGATAACCACTGTCACAAGCACAGCCCTTAGTGCAGGTTTGAGGACACTGGATTATTGTAGTGAGCCCAGGACATGCAGCAGAGCAAACGTCTGCACACAGCTCATAATGGCTGTGAGCAGGACACGGCATTGCTGGAAGACAATGATTAAGACAGAAATGAGAAGATAAGCACATAAGTATAGTATAATATACACCGATCAGGCATAACATTATGACCACTGACAGGTGATCAGCATCTCCAAAACTACAGCTCTTGTGGGGTGTTCCTGGTCTGCAGTGGTCAGTATCTATCAAAAGTGGTCCAAGGAATGAACAGTGGTGAACCGGCGACAGGGTCATGGGCGGCCAAGGCTCATTGATGCAGTGGGGAGCGAAGGCTGGCCCGTGTGGTCCGATCCAACAGACGAGGTACTGTAGCTCAAATTGCTCAAGATGTTAATGCTGGTTCTGATAGAAAGGTGTCAGAATACACAGTGCATCGCAGTTTGTTGCGTATGGGGCTCCATAGCTGCAGACCAGTCAGGGTGCCCATGCTGACCCCTGTCCACCGCCGAAAGCACCAACAGTGGGCATGTGAGCATCAGAACTGGACCACGGAGCAATGGAAGAAGGTGGCCTGGTCTGATGAATCACATTTTCTTTTACATCATGTGGATGGCCGGGTGTGTGTGCGTCACTTACCTGGGGAACACATGGCAACAGGATGCGCTGTGGGAAGAAGGTAATCTGGCGGAAGCAGTGTAATGCTTTGGGCAATGTTCTGCTGGGAAACCTTGGGTCCTGCCATCCATGTGGATGTTACTTTGACACGTACCATTGTTGCAGACCATGTACACCCTTTCATGGAAACGGTATTCCCTGGTGGCCGTGGTCTCTTTCAGCAGGATAATGTGCCTTTCCACAAAGCAAAAATGGTTCAGGAATGGTTTGAGGAGCACAACAATAAGTTTGAGGTGTTGACTTGGCCTCCAAATTCCCCAGATCTCAATCCAATAGAGCATCTGTGGGATGTGCTGAACAAACAAGTGTGATCCATGGAGGCCTCACCTCACAACTTTCTTGGACTTAAAGGATCTGCTGCTAAATTCTTGGTGCCAGATACCACAGCACACCTTCAGGGGTCTAGTGGAGTTCATGCTTTGACGAGTCAGGACTGTTTTGGCAACAAAAGGGGGACCAACACAATATTAGCAAGGTGGTCATAATGTTATGCCTGTTTGGTGTATATATTAGTTAAATTGGTTAAATTGGAAAAAACAACAACTTTGTTATATAGATCTTTGTTCTTTACAGGATGTCTTTGAATTTTGAATATATATATATATATATATATATATATATATATATATATATATTATAATTTTTTTTTTTCTGGCAGTATTTTGGCCATATTTTGTATAGATAAAAAACTAATTGTATAGATATTGTCCAAAGCATCGTTTTAAAATGTCTTGATCTCTTTAAGAATATCTTGATTGCAAATCTAGACCCAAAATTTTTAATTGCTAAATTGAAGACTTTTCTGCTCACCAAAATTTCATTTATTTGAGCAAAACTACAGTAAAACAGTAATGTTATTCCTGTGTTAGCAAAGCTCAATTTTCAGCAGTCTTCAGTGTCACATGATCCTTCAAGAAGAATAAACTTACGGCAGAAAAAATCTGTCCTCCATTTTTGGATAAGGACTCCAGCTGCAAGGCATCTAAAAGCATATCTTGCCACACTGTCGCAAACCACCTTGCTGCTGCCGCCAGACGCGCATGTATCAAAGACACAGTCGTTCATATAATCTGAAGGGTTCAGCACAGCATGACAGGCGGCAAATGGTCCACTGGGGTCAATCAGAACTCCACAGTAGGGATGCTTCTCAAATATGGCTTTCAGTCGGGGATCACAGTCCAGACATGTGCCGCTTTCACATCCATCCCCACACACTGCTCCAGGGACGTCCACTTTCCAGACTCTACCGAATACATTCACGTCCTGTGTAATATTGCCATCTGGAAGGCGGAAGTCATTGGAAGGGACTCCGTCAAAGTTACCGCAGAGTCCGCAGGTCTTGCCACGATAGTTGCCAGGGACGGTAACAGTGACTTTGTAAACCCGGTCATAGGTCACCCAGAGGCCAAAGCCAGTCTTGATAATGTAGTTACTACCGTCATTATAGGCCTGGACCAAGGAGCCATTTAAACTGTTTGAACTGTATGGGACGTTAGTCAAAACCCCATTGACCTGTGGGAATAGCGTCATATTAGAGTCATAGTACAGCAATTCAACAGCATAAACTCAGAATCACATATCATCAGGCATTATGGGAGCTTCATTGAGCAGACGAACCTCCACTTACCAAGATCTGGGGCTCGTTTTGTCTTATGATCAGGGTGCTGCCATAGACGGTTAAGGCCACTTGCTTGGTAACAGCGACTATGGTATTGGGCCACCATCTCTCATTCTCCACCTGGATGGAGAAAGGGGTCAGGCTGGTCCTTTCAAGGCCACAGGATTGGGACAGGACGTATGTACAGGTGCCCTGAAAATCAAAGCGCTTCCCGTCAAAGGACGTGTAGTGTGGGTCTCCAGCAGCTTCACAAACAGCGCTCCCAATTGGCTGGCATCTGCGAACGCCATCCACCAGCTCACACTTCTCATAGGGGCCACAAGATAACTTATTACAGACCACCTGTGGAAACAAACATAGTGCATTCATGTCCACAAGCAAAACAGCTCATGTCATGTAGCTCTAAAGAGATAACAACTAACAAAAAATTATGAAGCTGTCAAACATTAACTGCCACTTCAAAGTTCTTGATTGGTGGAAATATATCTTCTTACCTACCTATATATTTATATATAGATAGCAAGACAGGAGTTGGCCATTTTATTACAAAGTCATTTCTTTCACCATCATTTCCATCATAACAGAATGCTGAGGCAGTTTCATTACTTTCAAGAAAACCCCCCAAAGAATTACCTGATAACATGTATATACACCACTAGATGTTATTAGAAGAAAAAGTAAAGTTATTGAAAAAAAAATATGTGTACTCTAAGTTATTGCTTTAAGTTGCTCTGATTTTGTTGCAACTTATGTTCAATAAATCTTAGTTCCAAACTCTTTATAAACTAGGAAGACTGACCTCTTATGTCAAAAGATCAAGAAAAAATAATTTCTCATTATATGACTCCTCTAAACCCTTCTTCAAATGGATAGTTCACCCAAAAATGAAAATTACCCCATGATTTACTCACCCTCGAGCCATCCTAGGTGTATATGACTTTCTTCTTTCAGACGAATACAGTCAGAGATATATTTAAAAATATCCTTGCTCTTCCAAGCTATATAATGGCAATCCATCATAAAAGTACTCCAGGGGGTTAAAAAGGGCCTTCTGAAGCGAAGCGATTGGTTTTTGTTAGAAAAATATCCATATTTAAAACCTCATAATCTAAAATTTCTAGCTTCCAGCAGACGTCTGTACACATACTGCGCAAGTCAACTTTAGCCACAAGAGTAACCCGTGACGCGATGTGTGACGCAGAATGTAGTAGTATCGTAAATTTAGACACCTCTCACTGTTCAAACAAATATGGCTGTGCAATATACTCAAGCGCCTCTTCTCTTATATCAAAATCCTCCAACGTTTCTCTTTAAGATTTCTCGTTTTAGACTTCTAATTAATGACTGGTGTTTTGTTTTGCTCTATCCTCTGCGCTTCCACATTCGTCATTACGTCATGTGTCAGGTCAGAGGTCACTCTTCCACCACAAATCGATGCATACGGCCATCTGCCAGAATCTAGTTATTATAGTTAATAAAGTTTTAAATACCGCTTCACTTCAGAAGGCCTTTATTAACCCCCCGGATCCGTGTGGAGTACTTGTATGATGGATGTGTGCACTTTTTTTTGCTTCAAAATCTGTCCCTCCATTCACTGCCATTATAAAGCTTGGAAAAGTCAAGATATTTTTAAATATATCTCAGATTGTGTTCGTCTGGAAGAAGATAGTCATATTCACCTAGGATGGCTTGAGGGTGAGTAAATACTGGGATAATTTTCATTTTGGGGTGAACTATACCTTTAAGATAACAGGCACTTTATAACACTACAAATCCAATCCAATCACATTACAATGTCAAAACAGTAGTATATTTTCCCTGTCATCACTTTAGTGCGTCCTCTTACCTGGCCATCTGCTGAACATGTGCACACCTCCTCACAGTTATTGCCAGGATAGAACTGTTGGTAAAGCATGTAGTAGCGGTTGCCATAGAGACAGCCACACTGAGAGAGGGGGATGCAGCGGTCGCCACTCCTGATGTAGCCCTGGTCACACACACAGCCCTCCGTACAGCGGCTACGACAGTCAGTGGGAGGAGCCAAACTATGACATGTGACTTCACAACCAGAGCCACAGAGCTCATAGTGGCTGTGAACAGGACACTGAACACCTGACAAGAGACAGACATGTGATTGGTTAAGTTATTTAACATTTATTATTAAATAGTTAATTGATAACTAGTAGAAATGCCACTATGACTATCAATTCTTGTTCTCATTGATGGGCTGGATCAGGGTTTTTCAAGTTGATGTCCACAGGTGTGCAAAAAAAAATTATACATACAGTATGTTGTTGCTAAAGTTATGATTTTTTGCAGCTTAGTTTCAAAATATCTAAACTCAAAAGTCTATCAAATGGATAAGAACTTTGATTTCTCATTGCAAGTAGATCATATTTGGGGTTCATGGCTTCAAAAGATTAAAACCCCCTGGGCTGGATTATGTACATGTCAGATTTGATTTTGAACTCAATACCGTTATACTGAATGTACTAACACACCCTTTTATCCCATAACATATATTTTTTATTTGTGCCCTGCATATAGGCCTTTGTTGAGATGAATAGAACTAGTGCTGCAGTGTCATGAAAGTCTATCTCTACTTCTACAAAAAGACTTGTGTATGGACACAATATTACACTGTATACGGTTTCTCGTAAAGGTCTAGGTACAACTGCTCTGTGTTTGTCTCACCACAGAATTCAGCAGTTCTCCAGGGGCTGATGGTCTTTCCCATCGCCTGACAGGCAGATACATATGCCGTTATGGACTGGCACAGTATATCTCTCCTTCCGTTATACAAACAGACGTCATAAACACAATCCTCAAAAAATGGAGCAGGGTTCAGCATGGTTTGACAGTCATTGAAAGGCCCCTGTGGGTCACGCAGCAGCCCACAGAAATCAGATGTCTTGTACAAACTCTTTTTGGCCGGGTCACAAACCAGACAACTGTCTGTGCAGCCATGGACACAGTCTGGGATCTCAGCTACAAGCCAGCTGGCACCAAACTCCACTGGTCCTGAGGAAGGTAATGTTGTTCCTCTGATGGTCAGATCATCTTCTGGATTTCCATTGTAGTTCCCACAGAGGCCACAGACTGCACCCATGTAGGTGCTGGGGACGGTGACAGTTGCAAAGCTGTTCCAATCAAATGTGACTCTGAGACCAAAAGAGGTTTGAACGACAGCAGACCAGCCACTTCTGAAAACAGAAACCTGACCTTCAATAAGACTGAGAGGGAGATTCAACAGCTCACCACTGACCTAAAAAAAGAAAGAAAGCGAATTTTGCTTAAATTTCTCAAATGACAACATCAAGCTATTTGGAAAGATGAAATTTCCAGTGGTTAAATGCATGTAACTAGAACTTACGGAAACAAAACTGCTGTATTCTCTATCGATAACAATGCTGATATTATATACTTTGATTTCCAGTAGCTTAGTGAACGTCACCACTCTGCTTCCCCGAAAGTCATTTTGCACTAGCACATCAAATGGCACCAATCCAGGATCTGAGACACAAACCCCAACCAACTGATACATACAGTTGCCCTGAAGGGAGAATATAATTATTTTAGCTTCTTATATCTTGAAATTCAACTGTAAAAATATAAAATAAAAAAATCAATGCGTCCCCAAATTGTCGAAGTTGACACTACATGCTAGGACACTTTGAGTATATGGGAAATATTTAGACAGAAATTTTTGTAGTTACACATGGGAGAAAAAACAATATTTATACCTGGTGAATGTGATTTTACCAAGCACAGCATGTTCCTGGATCAACATCATTGTTGATCCTGGAACAACATTCCAATCAACCAGTCAGGTTTGAGGGACAAGTTTACAGTTTATGTCAAGTTTAGGCTTACAACCAAGGTTAGGTGGTTCTACATCAGTGTTGCTCGCCTATCATTTCCTCTGATTTTAAGGATAACTTATGGCTAGGGTTAAGTTTAGGGGTAGGGATTAAGACTACATTTTCGGACATAAATGTTGTTCCAGGATCAACAAAATATGTTGATCTAGGAACATGTCTTACCTGGCATAATCATGGTGACCATTTATACCTACACTACAGAAGCCATGAAGAGAGAGGCATAAAAGAAAAATCTATTTCCCACTTTATTTAAAAAAAAAAAAAAAAAAAATGTGGGAAAAGAAAATCCCAGTGATTTTTCATTATTCCTGCAGTTCCTCCTCCATTTTTGGCTATTAGACACTGCAGAAAATATATAATGAAGAAAAAAACTGCAGTTCTTTTGTGCGTCAATAAAATAGTACCTGGAAGTCGAAGTACTTCCCGTCAAAGGTGTAGTAGTGGGGGTCGCCCAGTGCCATACAGGTGCTTTGGGAGACAGGATAACAGCCCCTAATGCCATTCACCACTTGGCAGTGCTGTCCAGCCCCACAGCCTCCGTCTTGGCATTCTAGACTTCCACCCTCCGTGGAGCAACGACAAAGCCGCTGGCAGGCATCATCCGCCCAGAAAGCCTCCCCGGCGGGAACATAGCGTCCATTGTAGGAACAGCCACACTGGGCAAAGTGTACACATTTTGATCCACTCAGTACAAAACCAGGATCACAAGCGCATGTTTCGACGCAGGGTAAAGTGCAGTTCAAATGAGCCCAGAGGCCCATGCAGGTCAAAGGGCAAGCGCTACCACAAAATTCATAATGACTGTTTTCAGGGCATCTGTAAGCTGAAGACACATTCAGATAAAAAACATCACAATTTTCTAGAACAATATCAAGTCAAGTATGTTTTGGAAAATGCTTATCAGACTATTACTCACAACAATTGGCTGCTTCTCTCCAGTTGGTTAGTTGTATTCCAAAATGTTGACATACACTCGAATAGACCTCCAAGGCATTACATAAGTAGTTTTTGTGGCCATCTGCCATACAGACATCATACAAGCAGTTCTGAATGTAAATAGCAGGGTCAATAACAGAATGACACTGACTGAATGGCCCCTTCATTAAGAGTCCACAGTAGTTTTCACCCTCCCATTGTTTAAGTGCTTGAACATCACATTCATGGCCCCTATTGTCATCTCTACAGCCCTCATCCCATGTTAAGTTGTGAACTTTCCAACTCTGGCCAAACACTGTCGCATTGGGAGCCTGTGTGCTCGAAGGCATTGTGAAATCATCATTGGGATCACCATTAAAGTTGCCACAGAGACCACAGACTTTGTTCATGAAGGAAGTGGGCATGGAGATCACGAGATAGTGGTTATAGCCATACTGCACATTCAGCCCAAAAGAAAAATGGATGGTGATGAAGCTGCCAGACTGGAACATGGATACTCCAACATCATCAAGAACGACAGGAAGGCTCCACACACTCTGGTCAATCTATACAAATAAAAACATATTATTGCATTTTAATTGCAAAAAAAATAAATAAAATATTGCAGTGTTTAAGCGACAGTGTTATTTAGTGTGTTTAAAGGTGCGTTTCCACTGAAGCAACTTTCCCCTAGGGACTTTGGGGTGGTACTCGGTGTGTTTCGACCGCAGGGACCAGGGTCCAAATGAAGTTCCGGGAAAAAATTTCCCCCTCACAAAGTCCTTGCTCATGGGGTACTTTCTTAAAGTTCAGGAACTTTCGGGGGTGAGACTTGGGAGCTGAACATGCTGATCAGTTGAGTTCACACAGCATTTTGATTGGTTGACTCCACGCAGCATTTTATTTAAACCACCATTTTTAAAAGTCTGTTATGGTGCATGCAGTAAGAGTTGTTTGCTATTCGAAACAACAATGGAGTTTAAAAAGTATGACAGTTGAACCAACGACAAAATGTAACAGATCATTACGCTTTGATGCTAAGTCAGATTTTCTTTCATTTTATTACCTTCAACGAACAAATAAGCAAAATAAATGACAATTTTTTAAACTAGTTCATTTTGATAATTATCTTCATGTATTTATCTGATGGAAAATCACAAAAATGATGACGAAAAAAGGGTGTGCTCTGAAAAAGGAGAAAAAAAGAACAGGTAGAGATGAGGAAGTGGAGATGAGTCACAGAAGTGAGAGCCCGGTGGAAATAGTGGAACTGAGTTGCTGAGCGTTTGCATGGAATATTTGTGGTAATTTTTGGAGTTTAACTGTTATCGCTTGAGTTTTAATCCTTGGGGGATACACCAGGAAGATCGCAGTGGAATCTTTGGATGTATCATACTCTGCACAAGGAAGAGTTGAGGCAATCAAAATGGAATATACTGGAGTTCAACGGCACGCCAAATGGGTTTGGAGATTTTATTTGTACTCCTTTTTAACTTGACTGTTGGCCTAATTATTCTTGAACAAAATCTCTCTTTGAATCTCAAAGATAGGAGAGATCAAATGGTACTATTTCCACTCTTTTAAAGCTTCCTTCGATCTTTCATCCCTTTACAAAGATTATAGGCCCTAGCCCCTATACAAAGAAACCAATCATGTATTTTTTTTCGACTAAATGTGCAAGATTATATAGATCAGGTTGTTTTCCCTGCCCAACTACATAAATCTGTAAAGCCACAACTGTGGGAACTTCAGCAATTAAACCCTGAGGTATGTACCCACACAACTGGCAGAACAAATGTACTACAACATCAAATATACTCCACAGTCAATGTCCCCATAAAACAAAAACCCTGTTGCATGCCTCCAACAAAACAGGCCATAATTAACTGCTTGAGGAGATGTTATCCTCAGGTATTATTCCATCACATTCTAGCTAGTCTTCTCCTGTGGTGTTGGTCCCTAAAAAAGATGGCGGACATAGATTTTGTGTTGACTACAGAAAACTTAACTCATTCACTGAAAATTATGCTTACCCTCTTCCTTCAATTGCAGAGGTTCTAAAAGTCCCTCGTTGGTTCAGTCATTTTTACAACCATTGACTTAAACAGTGGGTATTGGCAAGTAGCAATGGCCCCAGAGAGCAAGTTTAAGACTGCCTTCATAACCCCATCAGGCCTCTATCACTCTAATGTGATGCCCTTTGGGCTAAAAAATGTTCCAGCTACTTTTCAGAGGCTAATGGAGTTGGTCTTGGGAAATTTAAGGGGTCAGTGTTGTCTTGTCTACTTGGATGATATCTACTCCTCTTCTATGTCCCAACATTTATAGACATGCAAAAGGTGTTTAACAAACTACGTCAAGCAGGTATCACTATCAACATGAAGAAAAGCAAATTCTGCTTGGAGGAAAGCAAGTTTCTGGGACACATTGTAAGTACCAAAGGTTTCATTGCAGATCCTGGAAAAGTGCAGAGCATTCAGTCTTATGCAGTCCCACAAAACATCAAAATGGTACAAAGGTTTCTTGGTTTGTCTGAATGATAGCATATGCTAGCAGAACATTAACTAAAGCAGAAACAAACTATTCTGCTACAGAAAAAGAGTGCCTCACTGTTGTGTGGGCCCTAGAAAAGTGGTAACACTATTTGGAACAAAAATTATTCATTGTGATCACATATCATTCCACCTTGCAGTGGGTCCTGACTTTCCAGAAAACCACAGATCATCTGTTAAGATGGGCCCTGTGGTTAGAGAAATTTGATTTCGTTGTGGAGTACCGAAAGGGTAAGCTCAATGTTATTCCTGACGCTCTCTCTCAGATTCCTACCACCACTGGATGTCTCCTGTTTTCTTCAAAGAAAGAGAATGATGACCTTCCTTTCACTGCCAACCTCATTTAGGAAGAACAACATAAGGATCCTGAGATTGAGAAATTGTTTAAGGCAGTAGCAGAGGGAGACAAAGAAACGGAGGAGAAATATACAGTCTTGGAGGATAAGTTGTACAGAAAGACACAGGTGACTGATCAACAATTTCACTACCACATATACATTCCATCCTCACTTACCTTCCAGATGTTCAATGCTTACCACACGAATCCTCTCAGTGGTACAGATATTTATGAGGTCTAAGCTATCTAAGCTATCATTTGGTTTAAATGCTGAGTGGGGTCTTTTTTTTTTTTTTTTTTTTTTTTTTTTTTGCGACAGTTATTTAAACTGTCTGGCCTCCGAACTAAAACTTTTAATTATGTGGCCACGCTACAAAGGTTCAGGCTTTATTAAGCTTAAATGCGGAGGACGAAATCCAGCGGGAACTGGAAAGCCAAGCGCAGTCCTACATCACCGGACTAATTTGCTTAATCTTCATGATATTTTAGACCAAGATGGAAACGCAGACAGCAACAGGTCTGGGGGAAAAAGTTCCTGGGACGAATTGTCTCGGGTAATTTTGGTGGAAATGCGGCTTAAGTGTGCAAACGACAATGATACAACAATCCAATAAGTCCCACTCTAATTTTTTTCTTGTTTGATAAGCCATCTTACTTGGATATATGGCAATGGGTAAAAGAAATAAAAACGTTTAAGATATTCTGAAAACAACTCTTGATCTCAGTTTTGCTTCTTGAGTGGTTTAGATGTTTAGATATTTTTACTATAAAATAAGACAAAATTACTTAATCTTTCTTACAACAAATGGTTAAATATTTATGAGTTCTAAGTTATTATTCTCACGAGACAATACTGTCAATATTGTTGAGATTTCTAAAAAGTTTAGCACTAAACTATGCAATTACCCTGACTTTTCCGGGATCAGAACCTTCAACTCTGATGGTGATACTGCCAATATTCACAATTACAAGTGCCACATAGGAGACTCTAGTGTCACCACGGTTTTCATTTTTAGCCAGGACTTCGAAAGCTGGAAGACTGTCATTTTTCTGACAATTCCTGGTGACAACATAAGTGCAAGTGCCCATGAAGTCAAAATAACGCTGGTCAAATGTGCTGTAGTGAGGGTCGCCCATAGCCCAACACATTCCAAATGGTTTCTTCACACAGGTGGGTAAGGAACCCATCATCTGGCACTCCTCATCCGGTCTACAGTCTATGCTGAAGCAAGAGCGAGGCACAACTACAACAAAAGGAGAAAACAGAATATATACATGATGCTTAAAGTATTAGTTCACTTCAGAATTCAAATTTCCTGATAATTTACTCACCCCCATGCCATCCAAAATGTTTATGTCTTTCTTTCTTCAGTCAAAAAGAAATTAAGGTTTTTGAGGAAAACATTCAAGATTTTTCTCCATATAGCGGACTTCAATGGCTACCAACGGGTTGAAAGTCCAAATTGCAGTTTCAGTGTTGCTTCAACAGGCTCTACACGATCCCAGCCAAGAAATAAGGTTCTTATCTAGCAAAATGATCAGTCTTTTTTTAAAAAAAAAAATATAAAAATTATATACTTAACCACAAATACTCATCTTGCACTAGCTCTGCAATATGCCACGCATTACGTAATCATGTTGGAAAGGTCACGCGTGACTATAGGCGTAATTTGCGGGTGGGACGATATTGTCCCCACCACTTTTTGAAACATCTCACAGCACGGATGTACAAAAGAAACATCTCTAGTTGATTAGCAATTCAAATACACTGATGAACATTTTTGGTTTTCATAAGAAAAAAATAAAATACATTATATGAGGGCGGATTAGAACCCAGAACCTCTGGCACGCTGAACAAAAATTCTTCCACTAGACCATCAGAACAATCCAACATTAAATGTGGATCCATGTATACTCTCTAAATACTCTCGAGACAATACGTTGTATTATCGTAGATGTAAGGATGAAACTATCATATTAAATATGAGGTCTATGTCAGTAAAATTTGTGCAATTATTATTGTGATAATACAATTACAATATACCACCCCACCACCCACATTCCTGTCCCACCCACTTTTTAAAACAAAGTTACGCCACTGCACGTGACGTAGGTGGAAGTACTGAGCAAGTGTTTACCAAGCGAACGTGCAAAGACTAGTCAAGTGGCCTTTACAAAAAAAAAAAAAATGAGATGGCGTTTTTTGCCCGACCCCGGTACTTCCGCCTAGAACTCCGCAAGATCTTTCCAACATGATTACGTAATGCATGGGGTATCGCAGAGCATTGCAAGATGAGCGTTTGTGGTTAAAAAGTATCTACATTTTTATTTTATTTTTTTAGAAAATGGCTGATTGTTTCACTAGATAAGACCCTTATTCCTCATCTGGGATCATGTAGAGCCCTTTGAAGCTGCACTGAAACTGCAATTTGGAACTTTAACCTGTTGGTAGCCGTTAAAGTCCACTACATGGAGAAAAATCATGGAATATTTTCCTCAAAAAACGTAATTTCTTTTCGATTGAAGAAAGAAAGACAAACATCTTGGATGACATAGGGGTGAGTAAATTATCAGGAAATTTTATTTCTGAAGTGAACAAATCTTTAAGTAGTAAAGTGAGTTAATTAAGAGATTACTAAGGTTTTAACAAAGTAATTAAGACCGCTGTGTTAGCTATTAAAAATGCATTATTGGACTATACAAGCAACATTATTTGCTTAAAGGGATAATTCACCCAAAAATGAAAATTCTGTCATCATTTTCTCACCCTCAAGTTGTTCCAAACCTGAGTTTTTCTTCTGCTGAACACAAAAGAAGATATTTTGAGGAATGTTGGTAATCAAACAGTTGACGGTAGCCATTGACTTCAATAGTATTTTTTTTTTTTCGTACAATGGAAGTCATTGGATACGGTAAACTTTTTGATTACCAACATTCATCTTCTTGTGTTCAACATAAGAAAAACAGGTTTGAAACAACTTGAGGGTGAGTAAATGATGACAGAATTTTCATTTTTGGGTGAACTATCCCTTTAAGACTGGCTATACTGCATTAACAACACACGTAAATGCTTTTTTAAACAAAAGGAGGAAAGTGTTTAATTGACATACCTGGATCAATGCAGGGGGCTGGGGCTCCGTACCCATTCACTTGGTCTATTCCCACACTATAGACCCCAAAAGAAGCACTTGCATGGCTTACTTTGTGCCCACCTGCCCCAGGTTGGTAAACCAGTTCAGTCCAGGAGTACTCACTGTTTTTGATGACCCTCCACTGAATTTTTCCAGGTAAAGGCAAGCTATCAAAAAGAATCCCTGCTTGTTCATTGGTCGGAACAATCAGGAGGGCTCGGTTGTCAAAGCCAGCTATCCCATCAAGTGTGAACGAAGAACAGAAATTGTTGTTGGGCAGAACATTTACAAGAAACGGGTCGTACATCACATTATAAGATGTTCGCACACCATTAAACAGAAAAAACACCTGGATTCCGCTGTCAGCAATGATGTTAAGACCATCTGGAAACTGGATTTTGTACTCTATGATCATACCACGCTGAAGTACATCATTTAATGTAGTAAGGCCAAACTGAACGGTTACATTTGTTGACTGTGATGCCTGGATATAGACGCTGTCAAACTGGCTCTGGATGCTAAACGGAGCCACCAGGAAGTGAGTTCCCCATCTTTGCACCGGGAGGAGTTGCTCGTAAACGTGATTGCACTTAGAGAAGCGCCACGTGCACATGTGGCCCGAGTACACGGCGATGGGAAGTTGCGAGGAAATGCGGGTTCCTGTTAAGTCTCCTTGGCTTTGAATTTGTACATTTTCGAAAGGACCCATCACCACAGCTAGTTTACTGCCGACACCATACAAGCGGCCTTCAAACCGGACCGCCGCTCGAAGGAACACTTCCACCGTGTTCTGCTCTTTACCGTTGACAAGCACAAATTCCTTCAGCATGGATGGAGGGGAGTTAGTGGGGGTGAACACAAAATATTCAGTGCCCCATTCGCTCATAGGGTAGACCAGGGATGTATCCGACGTGTATTGTTTCGAGTTTAGTGAGGAAACCGTTATGTCATCGGATGCTTGAATGATGGCAGTATTGCGGGACCTCTTGGTACCAGACAGCTCGACTTCTTTGGGGAGGGTCACAGTGATGCTCTGACCTGCAATCATTTGCACCTCCTGGGTGAATCGAAGACCTGGCACGTTGACCTGCACCAGGCAATCAGAATTCACAGAGGTGATATAAAGCTGAAAGAGCGGCAAATCAAAAGGGGATACATAGTTTTGCATAAATGCGGTGGCAAATTCTTGTCCTGCAGATCGAGCATGGCAGCCATCTTTAAGAGGTCAAGAGAGAAAGATTGAGAGAATTAATTCCACACATATAAGATATTGTAACCATATTTGTAACCAGACAGTTAGAAGACAGTGGTATTAAATAAGTAAATTTTTATAATAATATGTAATCAAAAACTTTTCATGAATCATTTAAATTAAAATAATTCATTTATATACAGCATCACGAAATGTGTTTACATAACAGATATTTTCATATTAAAAATGTAATATTTCATTAAAAAAAATCCAAAAGATAAAGAGTCTTACCCCAAAACAGAAATATCACAAAAACCAGTAAAAGTTTTGCTCCCATGATTAGCTGTAAATAAATATGTAAAATTTATAAAGTAGTAGTGAATTTCAACATGCAAAATATTAAATATGGATGAATGAAAATAACTCTTTAATGCTGCTTACCTTCATGGGAATCAAGAAATATGCAGTCTGTCTTATGCAGCCTTTTAAATACCTATTATCCCCATCACAAAACCAATCAGAGAACTGGAGACATGACCCATTTAAAAGGATCCAGTTTCTCCCCCAGGACATGAATAATAATATAATTTCCACATACAACAAACATACAACCTTTACAAACATTTAAAACAATCTATGTCTGACTTCTAGCACACAACAAATTATGTAAATAGTCATACAAACAATTTATACGTAAAATGAAATACTCATATTGCAGTGATTGTAATTTTGCAAATAAACAAGTCTGCAAAAAAATGTGAGAACGCTTTTCAAACTACACAAACAAAGCGCTATTTAATCCTGAAACACTGTATGAGCTTGTGATGGTAAATGATGATAATGATGGTGTGCACCACGTGAGTTTGAGTTTTCATCAGCATAATAAACTAGTTCTGATTCGCCAGCTCAGTAAAACACCTTTTACAGCAATCTATCTCAAGTCTATGATATTCCTGAAGGATCCATACAGCATTAACATGAATCCTTTCTAACAATTGTCGATCAAAGCTTGCAAACAAGTCTGGTTGAGCTGATAAAACATTGATTAATGACAGAAATGAACAAGCATAACGTTTTAGCCTTAACTCATAAAACAGTGAAGAGAGTTAAAGGGGAATTTGCGATTTAATATCTTTTCCAAAAAGAGACTAAAATGTTAGTCTAGCCATATGCCACAGGTTATTACAGACTGTCACAAAGTCTGGGAAAAGACAATCCACATGGGTTTTGAGCATCAGAAAAGCCTGCAAACTTCACAAATACTATTATCAGACCACACAAGATAGGGCGTCAAGATTGTAACCATGAAACTTCCTTCCCAGTTAGATTTTGTGTAAAAAGATATTCCCAGAGCTTCTGCAGAAGAGATGCATGGCAAAAGAGAGAGATTAACAAAACACACCCCGCACTGAAGACAGACAGAAGGAGAGGAAATAAACAGTTAACACTTTAGTTCACAGGTTTCTGTTGATTTACAATGGAGTCCCATGAGTCCAGAGGAATAATGGAATGAACATTACTGTACATCTCACCCTCATTTACAGAAAAAGATAACAACAAAGGGTAATAATATCTGATGTAGAAAGAAAATACTACAGCAGTATACACATTTTGGAGACCTGTGCTGTAGTTGTGATCACTCTCTGATAGAAGAGGTTTATGGTTCTGAGCAGGAATGTTCTTGATCATTCTTATTGTCACGGTATTCTTAATTATGCATAGAAACTATTGTTCAAATTTTTTGAAAGAACTTTTCTATTTATTCCAGCCTTCAGTGTCACATGATCTTTCAGAAATCATTCTAATATGCTGAATTGTTGCTCAATAAACATTTCTTATAATAATCAATGTTGAAAAAGGTTCTGCTGCTGAATACTTTTGTGAAAATGAAAATGATAAATTTTTTCCCGGAATTCTTGGATGAATAGCAAGTCTAAAAGAACAGCATTTATTTAAAATAGAAATCTTTTTAAAATTATAAATGTCTTTAGCTGTCACTTTTGATCAATTAATCAATAAAAGTATTCATTAGTATAGGAACATTAGTTTGTTCACCTCAGTCTTACCTCCATATTTGATGGATCTGTGATCCTCTGACAGAACACAGCAAAGCTTCCCTTACAAAAAAGAAGGGCTATATTTATTTTATGAAGTAAACTTAATTAATGTTCAAATATATTTTAAATATACTTTATGTACTGCTTGGGGCTAAAATAGTCCAATTTAGTATATAAAAAGTATAAGTGTACTATAAGTGTAACAGTAGTAAACTTTAACTAGTTCACAACTGTTTCTCATTTGTACTGCATCTGTACTACAAGTGAACATAAGTATACTAGTAGTACATTTTTAGATTATGAAAGTACACTGAAGTATACTCTCAGTAAACTACTAGTTTAGTATTTTTATACTGCAAGTATACTTGTAAGTTTTCTTTAAGTGAACATAACATCATACTTATAGTTTACTATTTATAAAAGATTTTTGCACTTTAAGTATACTACTATGTTCCTGTTTAGGTAATATTTTATAATTCTTGAAAAATACCTTTAACTGTACTTTAATACTTTAACTATTTAAAAACATTTTATTCTAGCTTCATGCTTACTTTTTTTATCAACACTTGAATGTGGGTAAGTTTCATTTTTTTTTTTTTTTTTTTTTTTTTTTTTTAAAGCAACATTTTAAACAAAAAGCTGAGAAAATTGGATTATTGTCAAAGACTTCGTCATGATGGGATTCAGAACGATGATCAAAATAGATGGAGTAGATCAAGGTCATCAACACACCCAAAGCTTCACAGTCCTATAACTCATCCTGGGTTGACATTTTATTCATTATCGTTAGGTAGTTTTGATTTACATGCTGTTTAATGTTTGATCAAGTTATTTTACAATTTCGTGAGCAATCTTCTATCACTTTTTTCAGCTTCTTCTTGTCCTGTGTTTTTGATCCGGAGATTCTGTACTCTATCAGAAGATGTGTAATAGCGCCCCCCTACCGTAAAACAGTGAAAACACTGATAGCCTGCAAATTCAGTGAATGGAGGGGAAAGAGTAAAGTAGATTTGAAGTGAATTCCTAAGTACACTTCCACTCAATAGACATAATTAGGAACATATCTGTTTTCTTTATAAATCAATATTTTATAACAATGTATGTTTATAAGACAGGATGTAAAACTATGTGAAAAAAAAAGTATTTAATAGGCTACTCAATCAAAAGATTAAACACAACTACAAGCAAAGTATACTTAGAATACTTAGAATTATATTTAATTATAGTATATGCCAAATATACTTAGACTTTTCTGTTAGTATAAGTATAGGCCTACTTAAGTGCAATTTTAAGCATATTTCTGAGGAGTATATAAAAAGTAGACTGAAAGTATACTTTATAATTTTTAGTCTAAAAGTAGTATACTAATATAGCACACTTCTTTTTCATAAAGGTTTGCATAAAAAGGAGCATACTACCGATACTTAAAATTAACTTAACACAACACACACAAAACTGCATTATTATTTTAGGGTAAAGAGTAAAAAATTCAAAATTGTGTTCTTTTTAGTTTCTTTAATTGGTATTTGTTGTTATTTTCTGTAGCTTAAAAAAAGAAAAGAAAAGAAAAGAAAAGAAAAGAAGAAAAGAAAAGAAAAGATAAGATAAGAACGTGTTTTAACAGAGCAGAAAGCTGTCATTTCCTTGTGCAGAATCATAAGCAACCTGACCACTTCCTGTAGATTGTCCTCTGAGGCTTGACATTTTCACACACACTGCTATCAGTCTACAGGAAAAGCTTCATTCTCTGACCTTCCTATACACACACGCACACAAACAAATTGCATGCAATGGCCAAACGACGGTTCTGGGTTTTCTACAGTATGATATCATCGAAAGCATCAGTGGGTGAGTGAGGAAAGCACATTCTTACTAACTAACAATCTTTGTGTTGTTAGAACACTGTGATTATCACAGAAATGAAGCACAGAAGGGTAAAGTAAACATACAGTTAGGCTATTAAAATGTGTATTTAAAGGCTGTTCAATAAACACCAACAAATGTAAATGCAATGCAAATGGGTATATACAGTCACAGTAAATATTTGTAAAGAGTCTAATCTTCCACACAGCTCTAAATACATGTTGTAATACTGCCATCTAGTGGTAATATATATATATATACATACAACTCCATTTAGGCCCTATTGGCTGCTCTGTGCTTAACAAATAGATGCCAAGATAAAATTGCTAATCTAAATACTTGTCGTCAATAATGGCTGTGCATTAAGAATGCATTGCACAAAGCTGCCAGGGCTCACTTCTGAATATGAATAGCCCAAACTCAGCTTACCGGCATTTACTCTGCACTAGTGCCATCAATATCACCTTATAGAGGCTTCCTTTGACATGGTTTCATTTGGCAACAGGCCATGTATAAGTAGTTCAATATTCCACAATTAATGCATCAAACTTTCTGCGGGTTGCATGAATATGAATGTGAATAGGAAAAAAAATGGTGTCACTCAATGCAGGGAAATGATCTGCTGCATAGGCCAAAATAAGACCTATTGACTTTTTATCTGCATAGAACTATTAATACATACATAGTACCTTTACCAGCATTAGTCCAAAACCCAGGACTGCCCATTTAAACATCACTATATGATAAATAGCAGTTCTCAAGTGAATGGTCGTGACCTGAAAATGATTTAAATAATCATGCATAGATAGCGAATAAAAAGGCTTATAAACGAGAAAGCATTAATGTCTTGCACCAAAACACTCATTTTATTGGATGCAAATTCATCTGCCACTTCAGCAGGTGTCATCATGGACACAATAAGTGAAAAAACCATGAACAAAACTATGGAAGGTAAAATCAAATAATCATTTTGTTTATAAATAATTTTACAGACTACATGAAATTCACCTGCAACAAGGACAAACCAAGGGTGTTTTGTGCAGATTTATGAGCAAAATCAAGGCACTTAAGTCACCCCCATTTTTGAGAATAGACATGAAAACGCACTATACAAACTTAAATGATTATAATTCAATAATGCTTTGGAGTACAGACCGAAGTTTGGTCGTTTTAAAGAAGACATTCAGCAGATTATTGCTGATTAAAGCACTTGAAAATATTACAGTATGAAGTTTAAATTTACTGTAAATCAAATGTACTGTACTAAACATGTTTTATTTTATATAAAAATTATATTTTATCAAATATATTTTACTCTAAAATTGCTATCAAATGAAAGCCATATGTCTAACCAAGTTGTATTCCAAATTTGAAATTGATATCACAAAAATTGAAGTTCCTATGAAATCTGGTTTAGGCGCTGTACCAAAAATACCCACCGGGTGTCACAGACATTCTATTGAATTTGTTTTATGCATTCTCCTGTGACAAACATATACATTTCTGTCCAAATATCAGTTCTATCACAAAACAGACACCAGTTATGGAACTGTGAGACTCAGACCTTTCTGACCTTTCTGGGCTTTGTCAAAATTAGAAAAGGTTTTGACTAAAAAGTAGCTAAAATAAATATTGTAATATGAAACCTGACCCAACCCACTAGGGGAGGTTTTCACAGGCTGAAGCTTTCGAATGATACCTAACTTATGATGATTACTAAAATATGTGATATGAAAAAAAGGCAATAAATAAAAAGAACCTGTGGGACAGTGAGAGTTAAGGTTAATAAATCAAAAACAAATTATAAAGACAATCCAGCAGTTTTAATAAACGCATCAAAATAAGACATTCTGAAGAATGTTGGTGTCCAAACAACATTGGACATGTGTGTGAGTGTGAGTGTGTGTGTGTGTGCCACAGAAGGAAGTCATCCAGGTTTGGAACATATATAAAAATATTCATTTTTAGGTGAAATATCCCTTTAAACTACATTAACATTGTAGTGACTAATGTGCACATTTTAATACACTGATTTCAAAAGTGAAAATCACAAACAGCTGTTCAGCAATGACTGAAAATGCACAGGTCAGGTGTTTCAAGAAGAATTAGTTCAGCCCTCCTGATTCTCTTACATCACAGTTGCAGTTCCCACAAAGGCCACAGGTTGCAGCAAAGTATTTGCTAAAGAGGGCAAGACTGCCGCTTCATCTCAGTCTAACAATGTGGAGCTTTTAAATCACTTTTTTGTTAAAATAAAAAGCAGCAAATCTTACATTAAAAAGGCAGTGTTATTTATGTTCAAATAGTCTCATACATGTTCAGAATCTGTAAAGAACAAAGACTTTGTATCTGTAGCCTGAAAGTTTACATAGTGGGGCAAGCTGAATTTTAAAGGTTCAGGCTACAGATGATTAGAATCGCAAACACACCCTCTAACTCTGATTGATACAAGCCTCCTCTGGCCGTTCACCTAGTTGGATCAGATGTGAGGACGTGCTGTATTTCACTCCATATCGTAACCCTAATTTACCTGACACAAACACCTGCCTGTTGATTTTCAAATACAAATTACAATAAATCTACAAATCAGCAAATATTCAGTCAATTTTTTCGTCAAAATGCTTCCTGCTTCTCAGACCTTCATTGAAACGCCTCAGGCTGTTGTTCATACTTTTGTCTCTAACCGTGAACTAATTGTTAAATGAGGTGCTTTAATATCTGAATGTCAATGCGTCTACCTATACAGATCACCTAGGGCTCAGTCAAGGCATCATGGAAAAATGTGACCTGTTTTTCAACTCGGCTTGCAAACTCACTGACCCTGCAAACCTTTGTGTACTTAAACATACAACATGTACTAAAGCGCATTTGCGCAGGAACCTGCTAGTTATGATGCAACCCTTGCAATTGGAAACAAGCTGCCCCCATTCTTGACTCAACGTTCCCTCCCCACACCTCCACAGCACACAAACACACAATAGAGCTCGTTTCTGTTGGTAGCTACAGTGGGGACATATCCAGACACCACTCCTCTCTGCCCTCTTGAATGGTTATGTGGTCTTTGGGCAAAAGAGTGTAAAATGTTTTCACTGAGGAGACTGTTTCTAGATCCTGATCACTCTCAAAATAACTGTTGTACTCTACTATCAGTCCATCAAAGCTAAAAAAAGTGTGAGCTGCTCGAACTAGCACATTTATCATCAAAAGCCATCTTCATTTTTGTGTGAAAATAAGCATTTGAAAACTTGTTTCTCTTTCAGGAAGAACAGGGGCCTGTTTCAATAAGGAGGTTAAACCAACTCTGAGTTAAAACCTGAACTATGAGTTGACTTACTCTGAGTTTTTTTCTTTTTCAGAATAGCTGAATTGAGTTAGTTCAGTCAACTCTGAATAGGTTGACTCTGGGTTAAGACGAATATGAAAAGCCATGATCAATGCCGCTCCGATATTAAGATTCACCATGGCAACAGCACCCAACAAAAAGACATCTGCTTCATACTTCAGAGTCAATATAAGTTTAATTCTTATCACTGTTATAATATCAGAGGTGAAAACTGACAGAAGGGTAAGTTATTGAACTAATATTATTTTCATGGTATCCCACGGGCAAAAAAAAAAAAAGCCTAAATAATAATAATTTAAGTGCATTTTTCTTAATTTGCAAATCATCTCCAAACTGGGTAAGAAATAGCATACTTTCTTAGCGATAGATGCTATTTACAGTAAGTGCAAATAGCTGTAGATGCTATTTACACAGTGAAAATAGTTATATATTCGATTAACCATGTAAAAATAGCAGTTCTTTGCAATAAGTAAATGGTAATTAGTTGCTATTTATACTTTATACTGGCAGATATATGCTCAGTATTGTTGTACATTAACAGAATGCAATAATAACAGTGTAAATGATTTATTAAAATTATATTGTGATACTGTATGTGTTGGGAAAAGGGAAAAAACTCTCAGATGAACAGAGTCTGCTGTATTTATACCTCTAGTCATTGGTTGAGTTGATTAACTGAATGCTCTCCACCTGTGCTAATTAGGTTAATTATCTGAACCTGCTCCTCCCGAATTTTGTTAAAAAAACATAATTTCGAAATTTCAATGGTTCACCACTGGGAGGCGTGACTTTGACGGTTTGATACACTGACTTCGAAGCTTCATGAAGCAGTGTTTTGAAATCGCCCATCACTAGATATTGTTGAATAAAGTCGTTATTTTGTTGTTTTGGCGCACAAAAAGTATTCTCGTCGCTTCATAACATTAAGGTTGAACCCCTGTAGTCACATGAACTGTTTTAAATATGTCTTTAGTAGCTTTCTGGGCATTGAAAGTGTTAATTGTCTTGCTGGCAATGAAGGCCTCACTGAGCCAACGGATTTTATCAAAAATATCTTAATTTGTGTTTCGAAGATGAACGAAGGTCTTACGGGTGTGGAACGACATGAGGGTAAATAAGTAAATAATGATATACTTTTCATTTTTGGGTGAACTAACCCTTTAATGAAATGTTTAAACATCACTTGCGCTTTAAAAATGGGGAGGACTCTCTGGGGAGGACAAAAAACTCTGGGTTTACCGAAGAAAAACCTGCTCCTGACCAGGTTAGGTTCACAGAGAAAGTTACCATGGTAACATGGTAACTAAGTTACCTCCCTTTCAGAAATGGGCTTGACTTACCCTGCTTTCTTGGGTTTGACATACCTCCATTCTGAAATGGAAAACCCAGAGTTTCCCTCATTTCAGGTTTAACGTACTCCGAGTTTTCACTTAACCTCCTTTTTGAAATGGGCCCCAGAACATAAAGAATTATGACTCACCCTGAACCAAACAGATCTGTGGCCAATCAAACGTATGAGATTGCCCCACCACTTATACCTACCTGTCTCTTACTAGCAATACCAGGAAGCAAATAATGGCTTTAACACAAACTAAAGTCTACTTCCTGTTTCAATAGGAAATATGCAAACATGGAAAAGTGTTGACCGTGAATCTCCAAGACAAGAAAACTCGTCTTCAAGGGTAAGCATCTCTACAACAGCGTTTTTTTTTTTAAAAAAAGTTGAAAATAAAATTGGTAACATTAGGAAGATAATTATGAACACAATTTAATAATAGGCCTTTTAGGAGAAAATTGTCACAGTTTCAAATCATGAAAACTCATCAAAAATAATTTTTAAATTATGTTATGAGATTAATTTTGTAGCATTTTATACTTTTCTGTGTAGGTGTGATTTTATTTAGATTAAATTTATAATAAATTAAAATTTAAATAATTAATTTAATATTTAGTTTTGAGTCAGTGAGATTTTTTTCAGCAAGGATGCATTATTGATCAAAAATGACAGTAAAGACATTTACAAAAGATTTATATTATTTATATCAACATTTTTTTTAAATTCTATTCATCAAAGAATCCTGAAAAAAATGTAGCACCATTTCCACAAAAATATTAATCTGTTTTCAACATTTATAATACAAAAATATTTCTTGAACATCAAATCAGCATATTAGAATGATTTCTGAATGATCATGTGACACTGAAGACTGGAGTAATGATGCTGTAAATTCAGCTTTACATCACAGGAATAAATTATTACACTTACATATTAAAATAGAAAACTTATTTTAAATTGTAATAATATTTCACAATATTGCAGTTATTACTGTATTTTTTGATCAAATAAATGCAGCCTTGAGATGAAGAGACTTAAACTATTAAAAAAAAAAAAAAAAAAACTTATCAAAACCAAACTTTTGGAGGTAGTGTATATTTATTTATTTTAACAGCACTAAGAAACATCTGAACTGTTAACAAAATCCGACAAAAGAGACTTTTCTTTAACATTGTCAAATTTGGCAAACTCATGACAAGTTCAGGAATGAATTCTATAAAAAAAATCCAGTGTGATTAATTATTTTGAGAATACAGCAAAGATCTCATATACTGTAGTTTTCATAGGTATTGACTTTATATGCCTCCTTTCTTTGGAAGAGATCAACAGTGCCAAGTACCTTTTCAAACTAACTGTTTATCAGATCACCAGTGACTCAGAGGCTTAAGTCACGTATCCAAGAGTGACAAAAAACAATGCATTTCGTAAAGCCACCTTTCAAAACATGTGTGGGCCTAACATAACTGGTTCTTTAGCTTTTCAACAGCTGTATGAATGCCAGCAGAACCAGTCGTACCTTTGCTGATATCAGCTGAAAAATCCGTTAGAAAGGGCACGGGCGGAGCCCTGCAGGTAAGTGTTATTTTGGCACTGTAAAGTAGCTGAGGAGCAACACCTTTGCCTACAGGTCTTCAGCAATCTTTCCTCAGCCAACTACAAGAATGAGAGAATTGAGTGAGTCAGATGCATGACCGATACTCAAAACAACTTCATATCATGGCGTCAAGCAGTCAGGCTTACAAATCTTCAAGCATCACATATTCTTAAAGCATACCATGTAGAGATGGAGATTTAAAATAATAATAATAATAAAAATCTTTAAATTATAATTATTTTTAAAGGAATAGTTATTTGATATGGAAGCTTGTTTCTACTACAGAATAAAAAAAAAAGGTTATTGTCTTTTTATCCCACAATTCCAACCCAATCTCATGGCAATTCGTACGTATTTTATGAGGTGGCTAATTTGTACGAATTCGTACAAATGACCTACCCCTAACCCCGCCCCTAAACCTACCCGTCACTGGGGTTTAGACAAACCGTATGAATTCGTACGAGTGAGTTCGTATGAGTGAGATCATACGAATTAGCCAATACAATACTTGTTCGTGTACAACCCAATCTCACGGCAATTCGTACGTATTTTATGATTTAGCAAAAAAAAAAACTCGTAATTGTAAGTTATAAATTTAGAATTGTGAGATATTTATACTCATGTCATGAGTTTATATCTCTGACTGTTTCTCAGAACTGTGACTTTATATTTCACAATTCTGACATTTTTCATAAAATTCATAAAATTGCAATTGCGAGTTATAAAGTCCAAAGTGAGAGATATAAACTCACAACTGTGAGGAATAAAAAGTCAGAACTGTGAGACAAAATGTCTCAATTACCTTTTTTTCCGTGGCAGAAACAAGCTTCCATACTTTCGTCATTTACTCATCCTCATGTGTTTCAAAACCTGGAAGAATTTATTTCTTCCTAGCAACACAAAAGAAGAGGTTTACAGCACATATCCAAGCTGCTAAAACACCAGAGGCGAGGTTTAGCAGAGTGTCTGAGCTGTGCTTTTTCATACAATGAAATTGAACTGTTTGTGACCACGGCTGCGTTTCTTAAAAGCATCCTAGAGACTATTGGTGGCAATTAATTAATGAATAAAATTAATTCATTAATGGTTCTATGATTTACTTAGGCTTACAATGCTTTTGGGAAATGCAGCCCACAGCTTTCATGCAAGATTTTTAGTGAATAATGACTTGGTCTGTATGTTCTGTGATAATGAAACTGTCTGTTCCTCACACAAAGCTATTGTATGGCTTTGGAAGACATGAGATATACTGTAGTGCACAAGTCATATTATGACCTGCTTTTATGATGCTTTGACAACCTGTGGTCATCATCCACTTTCACTGGATGAAAGAGCACAGTTCAGACACTCTTTAATAGAGAAGCCTGTCTTCCATTGACAACCTCTGAAGATCTGATTCAGCACAATCATTTGCTTAGACATTGTGTCCATGTTATAATGGGAGTTGGCTGAGCAAGTCGAGGCTTGACAGCAGATTTGAAGGACATGAGTATTGTTCCTTTACTTTAGATGGATTATATGTGATTAATCTAACCCTTAACCTGTTTGTTGGTAGCCAAAAGTCATGGAGTCAGTCAAACACCTGACATTAAAATAAAGCTTTCACCAAATTACTTTCAGTTGTGATCAGGTTAATGGAACAGTTTTTTGAAACAAAACAAACAGACAAAAAAAAAAAAAAAAAAAAAAAACAACAACAAAAATCTTTTAAAAAAAACTGCATAAGGATTCTATGTTTTGTTTAGATTTTTATGGCTCTTTTATGAGAATATGGAGCTCACACTCAAGATTGGCCGATGGCGACCAAGATTGGCAGATACGCCAGTATCATGCCACCGAGTTGATCGGACTAACGGTTGCTTAATTATAGCTGTTTTCATGTTTTTTTTTAAGTTATAGCACCATCTAGTGTCCAATCGATTTTTTTGTTGTGATCAAAGATTGAGCCCCTACACATGTGTACCAAGTTTGGTGCAAATATCTCATTTCGTTTTTGAGTTATAGCCATTTTAGTAAAAGTAGCTCCGCCCGTTTCGAACGTTTTGGCGCCCCTTAGCGACCGTGAATCGAAATTTCAACTTTTTTCGATAACTTTTGATATCCAGACTCCAGAGAACATTTCTGCACTGGTTTGGTTCTGATCAGGCGAAAAACCTAGGACTAGTTCACAAAAGTTTTGGACAAAATTCAAAATGGCGGAAGTTTTTTTCCTGGCGGAAATGAAATGTGAGCCAAGGATTCCAATGATATAAGACACTTGACTCTAGGACAAACGGTGTAGGAGTTATTAGCGATTTTGCGTTTTTGATTGCTGTAGTGCCACCTATTGGCCGATTTGGATGAGTCCGGGTATCTGAGTAGCGAGCAAGACTACTCCCATCTGACAAAGTTTCAAGTCTCTCGGCCTTACGGTTTGGGCTGCCCGATCAGTTTTAAGGCATAAGAAAAAATTTTAAAATCCTTACAATTACAATAGGGTTTCAGCACTACATGCTTGAACCCCTAATTATGAGAAATAAAGTCAGAATTGTGTTATAAACTCAAAATTGTGAGAAATAAAGTCAGAATTGCGAGATATAAATTCACAATTCTGACGTTTTTTCTCGCAATTCTGACTTTTTTCTCGCAATTGCAAGTTTTATCTCACAATTCTGACTTCTTTTCTCAGAATTGTAAGATATAAACTCCCAATTCTGAGAAAAAAGTCAGAATTGCAAGATTGTGTACATCTACTTTTGAGTTTGCGTGACAACATTAAAGTCAGCATGAAATCAAAATTGACAATTCTTTTTTTATATATATGGAATATTGTAGTATTTATTATAGATGATTTATCTGTACACATCATTATTCATTTATTTATTTTTTTAAATTCATGCTCTTATAATCTTTATTCAAAATAACTTCCTATCCCTCTTGCAGCTACATCACTTTTTGCTTGTCTGAGGTTTTCAGCGTGAGGGCGGGACAAACTGTCACTCACATGAGATCCACCAATAGCAAACCACAATGATCTAACCGTCCAATCAATTCCCAATGGGCAAAATTAAGTCTCGCCCTACACTTTGTCTCATTCAAGAAGCATTTTTATTCTGATATACATCAGAATAGGGAAAAAAAATTATATTGCAACGTCCATTTTATGCCGACTTTAATATTTTAAAAAGCTAAATAAGAATATTTTTAAACACACACAATCAATGATCAAAACAGTGAATGGAGAAATATGAGACATTGACACTTCCACCAGAGCAGCTTTGCTTATTATTATGCAAACTAATGCAATAAAATCAGCTAGATCTGACCTTGCTGGATCTTGTACAGAAGAAAATGTAAAACAATGTGGTAAGGATAGGCTTGCGTAGAGGCTGGTTCCCCTGAAATGATGTTAAGCAGAAGAAAGATCTATAGAAGTAACTCATTGTGATTTTCATCATGATATTCAGCACCTAAGGGGGCCAGCCAATTCCACTTCTTGTCAAACATGTAATTCATACAAAAGTACAACACTCCCGAAACATCAATTCATATTCATTTGACATTCATGGAATCTTTCCCCCCAGCATTTACAACTATCTTATATCATTCATGTGAAAATGCTGACTGGATAAGGGAGAACCAGAATTTGAACTGATATATGATACAGAAAAGGCCCCTCCATAAATGTCAATAATACACTCTGTACAAATCCGCTCTTTACAGTCAGTATGGTGTAGGTGAAACTTGTGCAGGTGTCAGGTTTCATGAAGAACGTCAGCCAATGAGACATTCACATCACAGCCCTGTCAAACGCGCACAGGGGTTAAGACAGTCAGGAAGTTCCCATTCTGCCAGGAAGGTTGACAAAGGAGCTCATGTAAAAATAGAGGCAGTCATAAGCGCATGTGAACGATACCTTCAGCAGTGGACTAAAATTCGGTGAGTGAGACTTTTTTTTCACTGCTTCTAAAAGCACTGCAGGAGTGGATGACTCCAAAGTAAGGAGGGGTTTTCATTTCTCTTTAATAAAACATTTAGTTTAGCTACCTCAGAAATAAGAAAAAGCGGTGTCTCTTGAATGAAAATGATTCTTTTTCATATGTACACTTCTATGATATGCAATACGGAGTAAATAAAATAGCAGCAAGCTACAAGATAAATAATTGTTTGACAGCATGTTTATTCATTTGTAGGATACTTTGCAGAAACCTGCAGGTGCTCAAAGCACCGCAGAACTCGTCACACACCAGGATATATATTTAAGGGTAATCAGGCGACATGACGGTTCAAATAAAGATATCCTTGTTTAACTCTCAGTTCAAATTAGTCAGACGTCACATTGCTGACAGTCATCAATTAAGGCAGTGGCTTCTGTGACGGTAAACAGAACATGTTGCCACTTGCATTCCGTGTCCAAACAATTGCATCAAACATGCAGGTCAGTATCAGCTAACTAATAGTTTATAACTTGTGTTTCGCATATTGCATGGATTTATGGGTGTCAAAGACTAATAAACAAAAACAAGGGGAACTTATGTCATCGACAAATCAGGAACAGTTGCATCCTCTTTTTAAAACAAAACAAAACAAAACAAAAAATGTATTCCCTGTAGCCTATATATAGGCTATTAGTTTCTACTGGACATTAATTCTTCAGTGCGTGTGTGTGGTTGAGATGTAAATTGCGGACTGCGCGACTTCACAGCGGAAGCCTTGAGAATCTCTTGTTTAAAGAGGTCGAATCAATGAAACTGTCAACTGTTAGCACACTTTAGGGATTTCAACACCCGCAATCTTTTAAAGAAGGTTGTGAGACACACTGTCAGCTAGGCGCGAGACTCTTCACACACTTTTATCAACAAGCAAGGCGCGGCGTTTGCCACAACCATATGTCTAATACAGGCATAACATTTATTAGTAATAGTGTATTTATTATTAAGATCATTTAATATTATGCACGCATCTTTTTGACAGGAGGAACAATTTCAGGTCAAACTGGGAACGGAATCGGCTTGTGATACTGTGGTCTGCTTCCAAACTTTTGATGCATGAAACTCTTATGTTTGCATGAAATGTCTTGTGACTCGTTTTCACGTGTCAGTGCATCATCAAAGATGATTTATTTTTGATACAGCAGAACATTTGAAGCTTTTATGCTTTCGTTTAGCCTAGCTGCTGAACTTTACTCCCCCACATAAGATTCACTTTTATCTTCTGCTGTTGCAGGTGAAGCAAAACTCTGTGCACGTGAGTGAGCGCCAACATGAAACTAGTGCTTTTCACCCCATGTCGAATTAATGCCTGAAACTAGTGCTTTTCACCCCATGTCGAATTACCATATTTTCGAGATGACTTCGAGATCACTTGCGGTACTTGATGTTGTATGTCATCATTGACAGCGCCACTTCAACATGAACACATCTAGGTTCAGATTACACAATTTTAGCCCAATTTTGGCATGATCTGCTTGACTAAAGGCGGGTTCACACTGTGCGATTTTGGCCACAATTTGGTCGTCTGAGACAAATTTTGAGAATCCTAAAAGATTCCTATAATCCTAGGCTAAAATCTGTAGTCTTTGATCGCTAGTTTGACATGTTCACCGACCGTTGCAGTCAAATTTTTCCTCCAACGAAATTCTGGCAGTGTCAGAAGATTTGGCGCACAGTCCTAAAGTGTGACTTCTCCTACGACGAATGTCAAATTGTTTTAGTTTTTCAAGATAAGTCGTGATCAAAATTAACGCTAAAGATGTCTTTGTTAGCCACCATTTCAGTCCCGCGTGTAATGCAGCTCACAGTCACCGAATGTGTGTGGGTTGATGATGTAAAAGTTTTCAAGCGCGTGTCCGTTTTTAACGCATCTTGACTGTCCTACAGTCTGACATATAGGACAGCTGAGATCCCACAGTGTGACATGAGGATCATGTTCGTATAGTCTGACAAGCAACAATCGTAAAGGACTGTTATAAATCGCACATGCATGTCATAGCAAACGACAACCGATGCCAAGTCTGCGACGCTTCACGATGTCACGATGCTGAAACGATCGAATCTTGCGTCCCGACGCCCATTGTCATTTACGAATCCCAACGACACCCTACGTCAAACAGATTGTGGCAAAATCGGGCTAAAGTCATGTAGTCTGAACCGGGTATAATTTTTTTTTTTTGGCTGTTTACGACGAGTTCCGTCACATCTGTGGCGCTGGCCAATAGGAGCACAGAAGTACCTTTGTACATGCTTTTTAAACATGATGAAATGAAAGAGAGACAATATGGGCTAGGTGGAATTTTACATTGGAAATGTTCATGGAACTATGGCTCAATACTCCTGTCTTTATGATGTTTTCTCGAGTGACTACCGCGAGAGTGAAAAAAGGTTAAATAAAAACAATATTTTACCTCAGTTCTCTTTGACAGTCCATATTGTCCTCTTAATGCAATCCAGATATGTGTCCATTGTCAGGTTTTCTTTCTTTTTTGGGCTTTTCTGATGACAAGAAAACAAAACACTTGGTAGCGTTCGGTAGCTATTGTTTGTTTAATCAGTGTTGCCATGTTTTCACAACAAAACCCGCCCAATTGCGTTTCAGTAGTAAAAATCGTATTCCGGGGGATAAAAACCATGTTTCTGGGGGGTGTTCCCCTTTAAAATTCGCATTCCAGGCACTAAATATCACATCATTGGGGTCGCTTCAACCCGCGGACATGAAAAACAACGCGCGGCAACACTGCTCACGGCACCTTATTCTGTCAGTCGATCTTCTCGATGACAGCACGTCGTTAAAGACTACAAGCGATGAATTGTCAGGAAGCAACGTAGCCTGACATGTTTCTTGTCCACGACACGACAAGTTTTTAGGAGTCGAAATCGCATAATCTATCAAAGTGACTATCGCAACCGACAAAAATATTGTTTGAACCGGGCAATGCTGCATTCCAGACGAGGTTGGATGTGGGAATATAAGACGTCACGTTCACATGTTGACCACATGATGTCGCCATGACACAATTAGAGTGTCAATTATGGCAAAAAACAATAAAAATAACACAAAATCTCTTTTAAAACAGCTGATGAAAAGCAAAAACTAAGGTATCATTACATGTAACATTACTCAATGCATAATGTTAACTATCCACTACAGCGGTCATCTGCAGCAGTCAGGTGGTACAGAGGCCACGTGGTACAAATAGGAGCTCAGAATATTCCCAGCTTACAAGTTGTAGCCTATTACGAGCTCTATGATGATGTGAACATTTTTTACAATTATTATCTCATAATTACAGTATATTACAACATGCCTTGAACGCACCTTAGCTTTAGTGCGCTCTAGTAGCAAAGCTGACCGCTTGTTTGGCTCATGGTTAAAATAGGATAATTAAATTGGTTGACATTTAAAGATTTAAACGTTTAAAATTTAAATTTTTGTTATTAATTTCATTATTGTGAACAATAGTTTGTAGAGAAATGCAATGGAATGCTAAAAAAAAAGAGTGCTTAGCTATATGCGATGCAGATTATAATGAAAGTGTTTTAGCTTTTTTTGGTGTTTTCTACAAAACGTACCAGATAAGTTTACAAACGCCTTTTTTATTATTGCGTAATCGACATACAGTCTTTACCTGTCTTTCCAAGTGTATATGGCACAATGCATAAACAAATATCTACACAATCAAATCCGCGTAACACATCTAAGGAAACGATGAGGGCACTTGTAGCCCGATTAAGGTTCTTCCATATACTGTGTAGTTCTTAAAACCTCTGGAATCACAAAATGAATGACGGATAATTACTTGACATTTCTGGTTTATTGTAATAAAATGTTAAAAACAAACAGCTTTATTATCATTACAGCATAAGTACCAGAGGACATATGTGGTGAGCTTCTGAAATGGCTTTGAAAATGGGGGCATTGCAGTCAAAATGGTTGAGAACCACTTGTATTGACAGTTTTTCTTGCACGTGTAAGATGACACGCATAGCATACTTTTTAGATGTTGAGCTCAGCAGAGCTCAGCTTCAGTCAGCTCAGCTTCCTGTCCTATTCAGTGTGGCAGGGGCCAAGGAAGTGGTGAGTCTGTAATTAAAGTTTGTTTCATAATCAATATTTTATGTCTGAACAGAAGCTTTTAAATGCTTTGTAGTAGTTGCATTGTTTCATTGGCTGTTGGATGTTTCACTAGTGATGTTTGTTTGAATTTGTAGAGTGAAAGCCATATGGTCAATGCAGATACTGAAAATAACTAAACTAAAAGTGCTGTAGGTGTTTCCTCCTATGTAAAGACAGTTTATGATAGAAAACAAACTTTGTCAGGCTACTTTTTCCAGGTTATTGAAGATATATGAAAAAAGCTCATTGATATTATTATTTTAGCACCATTACTACCGTACCTTTCCAGTTTTCATGAGTACTCATAACCCTTAAAAAGTGTGAACTGCATGGCAACTATAATGCTTAAAGGAGATTTCTGTCTCAAAAGCTTTTCATAAGGTATTTCTGAAACATTAACAGATTCATTCTCAAAATGTGGTAGTTTATTTTTAAGGCAACAGTGTGTGTCTGTAAAATAGGCTACCTGTGGTCTAGCGGAGTACGGCGCAGAGGAAAACCTGGTAAGCAGGCTTGGTTCTCTAGACTTTGTCTCTAAAGCGACCAAATGTTTGACTGTTTGCACAGTCATGTTAGCTTTCAGATATTGATGGAAGATTGTGCAACGTCTTCATTGCACTAACGTACACTTTAACGTGTGTTGTTTGTGAACATTGTCGGTTGAGTTTTAAGGGTTTTGAGTTCCCTTTCAACAGGCGACCTAAATGACGTAACACTTAAAGAGAATGTCAAACCAATGCTCACCAGACCTGAGGTTTCGTTTCACATACAGAATTTTTCAGCAAATTTCCCTTTCACAGTCTCCCTAGTTCCTCAGCCTTCTCTTTTGGGGGTTTTTTGTGTGCTTGCGTGTCTTGTTACTGTTTTTTTACCCAGACCTCTGTCAGCAAATACTCCTTATGTAATCATAACCAAATCTTAACGATATGAGATTCTTGTGGTCGGTTGATGTGGTTAAGTTTGCGTCTGAGGCTGCGTTTTTATGTGCTGCTTTTTTCTGTAACCCTTTGATGAATGTTTGATGTCCCTATTATTGTATTGTCGGTCCTGTCTATCATCATTGTTGCTTTTTGTAACAAGTCAACCCTGTCAAGGCAAAAAAGAAGAAAAGAAAAGAAAAAAAGAGTGTATATTCAAAGGAATAGTTTGCCCTCAAATAAGTACTCTGCAACCATTTACTCAGCCTCATGCCATTCCAACTTTCGTTCCTCTGTGAAATGCAAAAGGAAATCACTTTGAATAATGTGCTGGATACTCTTTTCCATGCAATTGCTATGAATGGGGACTATTATGACTTTATTATATGGACTACTTTTATGATATTTTAATTGTGCCTTTGAGTTTTTTCAGTCCTCATTAAAATAACATGGAAAACCAGCACAGTCTTCAGAATTTCTGTGTCCACGTTGAAAACTTTGTTGTCTTCCTTGTTGGCAAATGCTATTTACACTAGCTCCGCCCACCAATGTCTGGTTGGGCAACTCAAGTTTTAAGAAAGACAAACAAAATTCAACATCTTCAGTGGTGCAGCACCAGCAAGTAAGGCTCATAGACCTGGCTTTTAACGCGATTGACGCGGGTTCAAATCTGCCTTTTGCCGAGCTCGCATTTATTTTCAATAAAAATAAAAATAATGTTCTAAAAGTGGAAATAAACTGCAAACAAGTGTTTAATAATATTAAAAGTGTTTATTGGGTAAGGTTAGGGGAAGGTGTAGGGAGAGTTTTTATTTTCTCAATAAGGCAGCATCCATTTAATAATTTTAATAAATATAATAATTTACATTCTATGATATTATTGCATCCTGTTAATGTACAAAAATACTGTTAATTACTATTTAGTCTTATTGCAGAGAAAGAACTAATACTTTTGCATGGTGTAAATAGAATCTATTGCTATTTTCACCTGGTGTAAATAGCATATTGCTAAGAAAATGCTGCTATTGTCACTTAGTGTAAATAGAATATATTGCTATTTTCAGTTAGTGTAAATAGTATCTACAGCTATTTGCACTTAGTGTAAATAGCATCTATCGCTAAGAAAATATGCTATTTTCACTTAGTGCAAATAGCCGCTGCCTAAAGTAAAACCAACATAGAACAACTTAAGGACTGAATAAATGAGAGAATTTTTATTTGGGTGTGAATTATTCCTTTAAAATTCATTCTAAATCTAAAACTATCAGACTTCCCATTTACACCTTATTTTAAATTCTCTTGTATGTTGCTATTTTGATCTGTACTATTATGGAATGTCTTTCTCATGGACTATTTTAAGAAAGTACCAAAGCAGGAGGATTTCAGTCTTCTGTTTTTCAGCTTCTGCAATCACACCTGTGAAACATTTGTTTGTGTGTCCTATATAAACTATGTTTTTACTATCCCACAAGTCTTTCACTTTCAGTTCAGGTCAAATTTAAACATTAATCAAAACCATGTCTATTAAGTTTAAATCTCTGTGGCATTGTTGAGGTTTTTGGTTCACACAAGGTGATGGCAGTGAAGAACTGTAGATCACAAGACAGTTGTCTATGTTTAGAATCTTTGTTGCAATATATAACAGGTCACATGTGTCAATTAGCCAGATGTGGGAGTGTGAAATATAGAAAAAAGCTGGCAGAGCAAGTATTCACACTTTGCGAACTGGCATAATGGGGAATAAATCAACAATATGTTCAGTTAAAAATAATTAGATTTTGGCAGCCAATGACTGAAAAAAAAAAAAAAAAAAAAAAAAGAATCAGCCTCTTACACAGCCTAATCATTATGCTTTAGAGTTTTGAGTTTATTTCAAAGAAAAATTCAACTTTTTAAAGTTCTCTAAACATGTAATAACAGTTTTTGTCCTACTCATTTAATTTCATTTATTTATAAAGCACAAATAAACGCAACAAAAGTTGACCACTGTGCTGTACAGAGAAAAGAATAAAATAAAAGACACAGTAATAATAAAACTAAATTTAAGAAACCAAGTGTTATAATGAATGAAATGCAAGAGTAAGAAGATAAGACAGTAACTTAAAATCATATAAAGTGAAAACAAAATGGGAGCCAGAATAGGTCCTTGGGGAACACCACTGGTAAGGGGTGCTACAGATGAAACAGCACGAACAATACCTACTGAAAAGGTTCTATAAGATCTGAACTAGCTAAGGGCAGTTCCTTGGATGCCATGATCAACTGTATCAAAAGCTAGAAATCTAAGAGCACTAAAATTACTGAGTTCCCAGAGTCAACAAATAATAAAATGTCTCTTAGAAGTGCAGACTCAGTACTACGATTTTTCACAGACTCAGACTCAGTACTATGATCTACTCACCCATATCAGCCATAAGCTTTTATTGTCAAGTCTGGTTAGGACACTGTGTAATACTCATATTGAACTTGTGCCAAATGTTACATAATGCTCACATTATAAATGTACTTACTTATTCAACTGGGAGTTGTTAGTGAGTCTGGCCAAGATGTGTTGGAGACATAGAAGACTGTTTGTGACTCAGACGAAGTAAACAATCAGACAAGATTAATAACCATAAGAACGGAACAAGGAGGTTCTTAATTTTTAGGAAGAAATCATTTTTGGTGCTGCACAGAATAATTTTCATATCTTATTTTTATTCAACACTTCCCTCATCTGTCTAAAGTCTATATGAAATCAGCTGACCCTATCAACTTTCTTAATACATGTTCCTTCTCCTTTTGTGAATGGTTCTGTTAAAAAAAAGTTTAGCTTCACAAAAAAAGTTTAGTTTCACAAACTTTAATCAAAAATGTGAATTGAAACTTCCTCTATACTTCTGTAGTGATTTGTGGACTAATTTCCCACGGCTTTAAACATTGACACCACCATCAGCTCAAGCTGTTTGTGTGAACAATGGCAGATGCAGAACTCACAAACTCACAAACAAGGCAATAAAGAAAAAAGAAAACAATCCTGTTATACTTTGCTGTTGTTGATTTATGATTTTATGAAGTATGAAAGAGGTTTTTTATCGGTGGCTTTGCTGTAGGCTCATGTTGGGCCTCTTTCGCAGGGCTACGTGTATTAATGATATAGAGCACAAATTAGGTGGAGGCAAAACAAGAGCAAAAACTGGAGAATAGACCAAATTCAATTTGAATTCAAATACACACAAATATATTAGCCAATTGTTCAGCAACACAAGCTTCAGGAGGACTGTCAACTCGCAGGCGTTGGACTGCACTGATAAATATTTTCAAATTGGTTCAGCTTATTATTTCTCCGAGGCAGCCGGGTGCACCAAATTGGAATTTAGGGAGGGGGTCGGAGGGGGTTTCAGACGGCTGTAGGTTACTATTGATGGGAGATTTGCTGTCACATTTTTACAAGCTTGGATTGTGCTTGCTCCGACAACCAGTCCCACATCTTCTGATTAACAGCTTAATTGAGAGAATCTCTCTTGCCGTGACGACCTGAATTGAGCGTGGAAATTCCAAATTACGAGACGAGTTAAGCCACCGCAATCTCTCTCTCTTTACGGAGTCAGCCTGTTTTCCTTTTTTCTGGCTGCTGCACAAATACTGTAGGATGAGATTGCCAAGACAGCCTATCATTAAGACAGACATACTGGTATCACTACCATGATGCTTCTTTCATCTTCACTTATTAACAGTTTTGGACACATTTAAGACATGTAAGCCACAGTCGAAGACATGACAATGTAATTAGAACAAAGTGTTCCAGGCTGGTTTCAGCTGATGTTACTATAATATGATAATTTGCTAATTAGACTAACAAATATAGCCTTCTTAGGGTCAAAGCAACCTCTCCATTAAGCACATTTCTAAGTATTCACAGGTTGTTGCACAAACAAAGCTTATTTGACAGAATCAAAAACATTTCTCATTTTGCTTTTATTGATGTTTACACGTCAGCTTCACAAGCTCACACCTGACGTATTTCAGGTGAAATTGAAGAATGAACTCGTGTGACGTAATTTTGAACAAAATCAGGCCAAAACTAAGTTTGTTTCGAAAGTAATATAATTAATATATAATTAATTTTGAAGTTTTATTAAGTGTTAACAATGAGATTGTGATTTTTATAATCAATTAACACCGCTTTTGTCATTTTTTTACAAGATTGACAAAATTTGTCACCAAAAAAAGTCATTCGGTTTAACCAAAATTTCGGTTTTACCGAAATACACATTTGGTTATACCAAATGACGATATTTTCAAACAATGCTAACAGGCTGATATCTAGCTAGCGAAACGACAATCAAACATTTTATATTTAGTACAAGTTTTTAAAATATTACAACATTTTCCATGTTTTATAGCGGTTGTACCAAATTACCTGATGTTTTGGGACATGCATATGAGAAAGTGAAAACATGAATTTTTCACATAGTTAAGAGAGAGTTAATTACTTTGCTTCACAACCATGTGGTCCTTTGCAGGTGTCTGAATGATGTCACATCCTGTCACATGATATTGGCCGCATGACTTGATCCAAAATGGTCCCTTTATATTGGTTACTCCGAATGACATCAATGAAATTAATTTTTCCAGACATTCTTTGTCATAACAAAGCAACGACTTCAACACATAATTTTAATACCATTTTGCACAATGTTGATATATGATGTTATATTTTATGTTATACATTTATTACATTTTAAGATATTTTAATCACAAATGAAATGGCTGTAATGGCCTTTGGACGGTTAAACAGAATGACCTTTTGACACTTCAAAATCTTTAAAATACCTTTATATTTAGCAAAATATAATTAAAACCTTTTGGATTCAGTAAAATAGGTCTAGTTGTACTGCCTTACTTACTTTGGATGTCATATCTTTGTTTTTTTATTATTATTAAGGCCTTTGGACAAAATAATGACCCATCACGTCATTGACCTTCATATATACGCCACTCAGTATGGCTACTTTTGGCAATGATTGGGCTAGTTTTGATCAGCAATTGGGCTAGTTTTGTTGTGCAGACCTGTCAACCCTGATTTCTGTAATTTAGGCTTTCAACGGCTACATCGGATATGATAAACGGAAGCTCAAATACATGCAAGAACCAATCAGGTTAATTCTTGAGTGTTGTGCAGCACGTTTGAGCTTCTGCAAGAAACAATGGTGCACTTCAGACAACTCACAATTACGAATTTTCCCACCTGCTATTGGAAAATAATGACTAGAATGCCATTCAGAGTCAGATATCCACGACCCCGACCTCAGCATTTGACATTTCGAAGATGGTGGCGTTTAACGGGTGTGCCACTAAATCACAATTATTTTTAAAATATACACACCTTGTAAATGAAATTAATAGGTAGGTCAATGGAAAATATGTTTTTCTGAATTATATTTTTTTTAAGTTATTTCAATAAAAATAGCTTATCTTTGAAAATACATTAAATATAAAATGTTATATTAATGCCATTGATGATTTTAATAACTTAACAGGGGGAATAATGAAACACGCACACCTAAAAGGCCCTCTCTCCCTCTCATATTTAGTGTCTGAAAATCCGAAGTCAATTTCTATGAATCAGTTCATCCTAAACGGTACTTTCTCTCATAGCATTATTTAGCCCAAGTCATTGTAGTGAATTGGTTCGTCTTATATCTGATTCATTTAAGTGAACTGATTCAGTTCATTTTGTTGTCTTTGTCTAAATTTACCAGTTCTATTTGAGACTGTTAATTCATCCTAAAACACTTACCGTTTTGGTGTTAGCAAAAAATACGACTTTGATTAAATTATAAATCATATGCCTATTGTTTATAAAAAATGTAGTTACAGGAAAACTGTCCATAGTGGACATCCAGATGGGGTAAAATGCCAATGGAGAAAGCAGGTGTATAAAGTCCTGGTGTCATTTCCCTGCATGGTGATCCCAGTTATTGTCATAACAGCAATTAGCAGCAGGAAGTGGAAGCCCAACACAATGGGCACCAATAACAATATCTGGAGGAAGAGTAGAGGTTTGTGAGATTGATATGCAGGCCACAGAAGGGGAATTTGGACCTCGGGCACTATAGCACTTATTTGAATGTATGGCAAAAGCCTTTGCTATATTTAAACATTTTAGGACTCAGGAAAACATCATTCCCGAGCTAGTTCCCATTTCCCAGGCCAGAACTGGGAACAAAAATAAATAGGTGTAATTGTTAAGGGAACAGCCAGCGGAAGCTGCACTCGGCCAGCTGTGTGTGTCAAACATCTGCCTGGATTATGATCATCAGGCCATTCTGGGAAAGGTAGCATACGGAAGTAAAGTCTTTAAAAAAACATAATTGGTTATGTTCCTCCTTCTGTACATGTGTATTTGTTTTAGTTTTCTTGATTAAAATCATTTGGCAGCTTGTGAGATGGTTTCACAATGAAGGCAGTTAAATCATAAAGGTGTGAGACAGGTTCATAAATCACATGTAAGTCTGAAATTAATCACTTTTTACTGTTACAGGAAATGAAGGGGCAAATTTATTTACATTTCTGTTAAAATAACTCAGCTTCGGCTTGCCTCAAAGTAGGAAGAGCTTAATCATTTAAGTTTAACACTCAATGAATGGTCTGACAAATGCAATTTTCTTGCATGTGAGGAACTTGAGGAAGTTGACAGGATATATATAGTATAGATATCATAGCTTGGCAACATGATTAGATAACTACTTTCAACATTCTAGAGAACATTTTATTGCAGAAAAACTTGCATACACTCCTTGCATACACAAAGAAAGACATTTTAAATGCATTTATTTTGTCCACAAGCTTATTTCAAAGGGGACCTATTAAGCCTTTTTACAAAGTCTTGATTTTGTTTTTGGTGTCTACTAGGTTTTCTTCCTTGAATATTCAGAAAACACCTTATTTTTCCACATATTTTAAATTGTTGCAGCCCCTCTCTTCCAAGGCTGCGTTCCACTCCAGTTTTAGACAAGCGCTTGCGAACTTCCCTAAGCACTTCCCCTCGGGGGAATCCCTGCCACCATTTTGAAGTGTATTCCACTTCATGAAGTGGACAAGGGAAGTTGATATGGACAGACTAAAAATTAAATAATAAATAAACTCCATAGTGGATTCCAAGTGATTAAGGGCTTAGGATGTTTCAGTTCAGCCCATTGCAAAGGTTCTGCTAGTGAGCACTCATGCAACGTAAGCAATGACGCACATCCGAGTCAACGAAACTAAGTGAAGTTAGCGAGGGAAGGGCATAAAAAAATCAACTGGAACACAAGTCTGTCTGTTACGCTCGATTAAGTTCCTGTCTCTATGAAGCCCCTCCTTCCGAAAAGCACACTGTGCTGATTGGTTGGCTGGATCAGTGTGTTGTGATTGGTTTACATTTACATTTATTCATTTGGCAGACGGTTTGAACGTGTTTCGGAAATGCCACGTCCCTTACCATAACCACGAGTTTCAACACACTACTAATACTAGGCCTTACCTTTTTCCCCCATATCCCTTGGGGGAATTATTTAAATGAGAAATATTGTGACGCGTACATTAAGACGAAAACTTTAAGACTACAATCAAAGCGTTTCAGGAAGTTCAGTAACAGTGCTATAGCGAATAACACCCTTTGCAGTGACTTTCTGCTTTGTAACTTTTCAGACTTTTTTCATGCTCAAACAGCAACATTACACAGTTGAGAATGTTGAAAAAAAAAAGCATAATAGGGCCCTTTTTAACTTTTAGATGGACACTAGCATATGGCCTTGAAGCTAATATATGTAAACTAAAAGCCACAAAACTTTTATGATTTCAAGAGAGCAAAAATGATGAATACCCACACTGTGCAAGAATTGACTGTTATGGGAAAATAAACTAAAAGCTAAACTAAAACTGCTTAGCATGACTGACCTGCATGAGCCTCAAAGGAGCTCATGGCACTCGGCATCAGTTTCCCGTTAACTGTGCTTCAGTAAACAAAAAAAAAGTTGCATTCACAAGTGCACACCAAACCACAAGGTTGACAAACCATGAACCATGAGTCAGCCCTCAGTAAATTCATGATAAGATAAAGCCAACAGACTGCCTTCTCATGAATTTGTACTATTTAGTCAGTTTCATACAGGACTGATTATATTCCTAGCTGTTTATTAGCACTGACATATTTTAAACTATGCCATGTCATGGTGTAATAGATTACTGTGACCCGTTTGAGATTAAATACATTTTTTTCTATGTGAATTTATGGTTACACATAGGCCAGGTTCACAGAATTGACTGTGTATCAAAGCCTTTGAGAAATCTAAATGTAGTGTTCTAATGTGTATTGTCCTTTCTCTCTTTTCCTAGAACAAGAAGATGCTGCGTTTACTCATTCTGTTTTTGATTCTTCAAGGTTCAGGTAAGTTCATTCTATCTACATTCAGTCTAGGCTGCTTACATTATTCTCTCGTTCTTTGATCAGTCATCAAGTAATCAGTATTCAAGTTATCTGTCCTATTCAGATGTTTATTTTTGTACTCAATCCATCTTTTTCTTCTCATGTCTGTCTAAAATATTTGTATCAGTGATAGGCTTGCAAGCCAATCCTCCTGTTACTCGCCATTTAGCAAATGCTTTTCATCCGAAACGCATTGAACACACTCAGATTTTAGATGTGTGACAAATAAAATGCTATATATTTATATATAAAGTTAAAATAGTCATTTCACAATGGGGCAGTTTCACCTTCACCATCTGGTAGTAGAATAACCTCTGAAGATATTCATTTGTGACCTTTATAATCAGAGCTTGACAAAGATTTCCAAAGTTACTAGCCACTTATCATTTTCACTGGCCACAATTTTGACATTGATACCATGGGGAAAAACTGCCATATAGATATTTTTAATATTATCTCATAATTTGGCAGCAGGTATATAATTAGGCTGTTTTCTTTCTCAACTGTTTACGTTCACTTAACGTAGCATAACTGACTGTGTTTACGTGAATACTTGCTAAGACCAGTTTAGTACTGAGAGGCAGCTTTATGCACGCACACTTTGGGGCGTGAGCACAAATCTGCAAGAATGAGTACTATTATGTGCAATTCGCACAATCCCACACTGAAATACAAGCTTTGTAATACCAACAATATTCATCCAGGACAAATGAAAGTGGCGAGTAGGAGTGACTGCGTAACATGCCACTGCAGAAATCCACCCACATTTGATGGGTGTTAATGTCAAGCCCTATTTATAATAATAGTTTAGGTTCATGTGAGCTCTAACCTCGTATTTATTTATTCAATCGAATCAACAGCTGCAACATCAGAAGACACAGAAGGAAATTCTTCAGGATTTTTCGGTATGACATCTCTCATATTTTCTGACAATTATGTACACTTTGTTCCCCAAAAATCTCATTCTTATTTCTGTAATGTAATATATACATATATAAAACATAATATTGAAATTAAAAGCATATAACATGATAGTATTTGTTGTACTTCTCTTGATTTATGTGATTTAAATAAATAGATTATAATAATATCATTAAAAACATTTTTTTAATATATATATATATATATATATATATATATATATATATATATATATATATGTGTATATTTTTTATTTACTTATTATTTCTTTTAATTAATTAATTAATTTATTTATTTTACTTTACTGCAGAAAATACTATAACAAGGAGAATCTAATGGGAATCACTATGGAAAATAATGGGGAAAAATCAGACAGTTGTAACAATGAGTTGGGGGTGGGGGGGTGAAAAATCACAAAGCAAAAAAAAAAAAAAAAAAAAAAAAAATCAGGCTTCAATGTAAAATAATTTCCCCCCCTTTATTTTGGGGGATGAAATGTGACTTAGACATGTTTCATGACGTCCATATAAGTTGGTAAATAACCATCAGAGTATTATTTTTTTAATGTATTTTTCTATCTTTATATTCTTATTTACCCAGGTGACGATGAGGATGGTGATGGGTTTAGTGAGAATGGTGGGTATTCCTCTCCAGTCTCACACGTAACATGTAGACAGGTTGTTACTGTAAGATGTGACCAGCTCATCCGCCACATTAATTCCTGAAAGCAATCAATTAGCGTCTCCCAGCAGAGCGCCGCTGATAGCCCCGGCTCCATCCGCACTACTGTCCGTTCCCTTAATGGACACTGGCAGTCTCATTCAGCTCTCCTGTGCGAGGAGCTGTCCGTCTTCATCAGCAGAATGATTGCTCTCTGATAGAATTACTGAGCTGTTAAAGCAAGCCCTGCTCACCAGCTCTGGCCAGAGGCAGATGGGAAGGGTGGGAGGTGATGTTGGAGGAAAGTAAAACTCTCCAATATGAGCATGATCAGAACGGTGATTCATTCCAAGCTAATTTCCTAGAAAAGGCACAAAGAAATGTCATTGATTAATAAGAAAAATTGGCTCGGAGAATTGGCCTAGATACATCGAGCTATACTGCTCATATGAGTGCAAATCTGGCATGCATTGTGTCCCACCACCATTAAAATTGTTTAAAATGTTCCTATTATGTGGCAGATATCACTTTGAAAATCAAAAACTCTGTAAACAGAAAAAACTTGGTTGACCAATGACAGACGATGGAGTGTTTGGGAAACCTGCTTAAAAACAATCATTATTTTTAGTACTTCCATTTGGTGCCACTACAGGCGCTGAAAACATTCACACTAGCTTCAATAAAATGGCTAAAAGCCTTTCAAAATCATTTCAAAAAGCTGTAATGGGTCCCTGTTTGAACTTTTTTTTTTTTTTAATTTTTTTTTTTTTAGTGATGTCAAAGAAGATAGCTGATATTGCTGAATCAGAAGGTCCTGGAGCAAATCCTGGATTAGATAAATCCACAGGAGATGAAGACGCTGCAGGTTGGAAAAAAAACTTCACATTTTTCTATGTATGGATAAATTAATATTTCAGACTAGCCTTAATGAATATGAGCACAAATTTAATGTACATCCTCCTTGTTTTTACTGTTAATTTGTAGGTGGAACCTTGGTAATCATCATAGCTGCCGTTAGCGTCGCAGTTCTGGCCATTGGGAGTATTGTAGGTAGGTTGGATCCGTTGGAACAGGCATTTACTAGACCACTAATGTGCTGCTAAGTCATGTAATTAACTTTCACAAAAAAGCGTGTGTAAAAATCTTCAAACAATTTCAAGATTCGAGATGAATTTTGCATGAACTATCCGAGGTGTTTGTTTCTTGTTGATGTATGGGCTGTGCTTCCATTCCAGCAAATGGCAGCTTGATCTCTTTAGTATTCTAAGGTATTTGTATAACATTTACATGTATATTTTTGGATGTACAGCGAAATGTACAGTATGGACATAATGACAGCTTGTATTCAGTAAAGGGTCACAAAAATATTAATGTTTTATTTACTTTAAAAATATAAATTGCATAGTTCTATTATATATATATATATATATATATATATATATATATATATATATATATATATATATATATATATACACTACCAGTCAAAAGTTTGGACACGGTAAGATTTTTAATGTTTTTAAAAGAAGTTTCTTCTGCTCACCAAGGCTGCATTTATTTAATTAAAAATACAGTAAAAACAGTAATATTGTGGAATATTATTACAATTTAAAATAACTGTTTTCTCTTTGAATATATTTTACAAAGTAATTTATTCCTGTGATTTTCAGCATCATTACTCCAGTCTTCAGTGTCACATGATCCTTCAGAAATCATTCTAATATGATGATTTGATGCTAAAGAATCATTTATGATTATTATCAATGTTGAAAACAGTTGTGTACTTTTTTTTCCAGGATTCCTTGATGAATAGTAAATTCAAAAGAACAGCATTTATCTGAAATGCAAAGCTTTTGTAACATTATACACTACCGTTCAAAAGTTTGGGGTCAGTAAGAAATTTTATTTAATTTTTTTTAATTAATACTTTTATTCAGCAAGGATGCATTAAATCGATCAAAAGTGACAGTAAAGACATTTATAATGTTACAAAAGATTATATTTCAAATAAATTCTGTTCTTTTGAACTTTCTATTCATCAAAGAATCCTGAAAAAAAAATATTGTTCACAAATTTATTGTACAATTGTACACAATAAATATTTCTTGAGCATTAAATCATCATATTAGAATGATTTCTGAAGGATCATGTGACACTGAAGACTGGAGTAATGATGCTGAAAATTCAGCTTTGATCACAGGAATAAATTACTTTATAAAATATATTCAAACAGAAAACAGTTATTTTAAATTGTAATAATATTTCACAATATTACTGTTTTTACTGTATTTTTAATTAAATAAATGCAGCCTTGGTGAGCAGAAGAAACTTCTTTTAAAAACATAAAAAAAAAAAAAATATATATATATATATATATATATATATATATATATATATATATATATATAATATATATAATATATATTAATGCAATTTTATTCACAATGATATAGACACTTTTAGTGATAAATTCCACTGAAACATTGGGCAAAACAGAATTCAACTGTTATTCAAATTAGGTAAATGACCATATTTAATGAACATATTTAATTAATTTCATTAAATTAATGCATTATTATATAATCTCAAAAGGATTCCTAAACATTTGTACATCTCTAAAGTTGTTTACAAAGAGTAGAAATGCAGTTTTAGATGCTGTCAATTCCATAGTAAAGTACATTTCCGTGCCTATGCAAATGTATGAAAACATGCGTGTGCTAGAAACACACTTTACATACAATACCTACGACTACTAATGAGATCACGTTGCAAATGCGAGCCCATGAATACTTCCTTTTAATTATAATTATACATTTTATGGGATACATTCTGTAAACGAATAGCTAAAAGTTTTGTCTCATTGTAAAAAGTCGTTTAAAATGGGTGTGTACTTTACAAGAACTTAACACACTCACAGGAGTTAAATCTATAAGCCACATTCTTGTCAAGCCAAACAAAAAACACAGTGATGTGTGCTGGATGTCCTGACCAAAAAAAGCAACACAATTTTCATACAGTAGGTGTTATGTGAGGTAATTTGGTTTTGAGACTTGTGCTGTAACAACTACATCCCTTGTAGTTGCAAAACCTAAAATGAAAACCTTTTTTTATCTTTACAGCTATTGTCCTCTTCAGACGCTACTTGCAAAGGCGAGAACAGGGGTAAGGCTGATTTAGCTTTGCTTGCAAGCAGTTTCAAATGACCTGTGCATCAGACAAACATATATTCAAGAAATGTTATTACAGACTCATGCTGGGTTGAATATAACAAAATCCATTTGACAGAAATGTGTGTGTACACTCCACAGTCTATTACCCGCATATCCAGTGTGGATTTGTGCATGCTTTTGTGTGTAGAGGTTTGGAAATATCTGATCTACTTCACACGCACTAATAATTTGGAAAATATTGAAGCTGAAGCTATTTGCACTGCTATTGTTTGTTTATTAGAATGCTCCACATGCGCCCTTAATACTGGATCTAAGAAGGATTTGGCAGCACTTACAGGAAAATGGGTGGAAAAAAGTGACTTTTCTCACCTTTAGCTTACTTGACACTTTATCTTGAGTGACACATCAGTGCATATATTTACAAGGCGGCTTTTGTGCTCCACCCCGTCGACTTTTGGGGTGGTCTAACCAGTCCGATGGGTAACAGATCTCTGAATCCCTGGTAACCCACTAAACACAAGACGACAGCAGTATGCGAGACAATAGAGGGCCGCATGCAGAAGGGATAGGCCACCATTAGCAGCGGGTTGGTACATGTGCATTGATGACTCCACTTTCCAGCCATCTGTCAAACACCCCTCAAGCCCTGAGCTGTTAGAAACAAGTCCCTGAAACAAAAAGAAAATGACAGAAAACAAGCCAGGCGTTGACTAACATGAACAAGATATGACCTGCTAAACTAAAGTTTACAGTGTGGGAATATGTCATGGCCACATTTGAAATTGAAAAGTTGCATTTTCAAACTTTTTCCATGTCTGTTTGTCATGGTATTATCAGACAAAAACAGTCGGGGACAAAACTGCCCAAACCAGTATAATAACGAGAGAGAGAGAGAGAGAGAGAGAGAGAGAGAGAGAGAGAGAGAGAGAGAGAGAGAGAAGGAACAAGGAGGAAAAAGGTGTTGCATTTTTAATTATTTTTGTTCTTTGTGCAAACACAGCCACACTTCCATGTCCTCACCTGAATCAGTACAGTAAACAATATAACAAATTACATGTCATTGATCTGTACATTGCATTAATAGTGACACCTCAGAATGATTCATTATTTGGTTAAGGGTCAGGCCATTTTAAAGTCTCTAATTTTTAAACACTGCATCTCTAAGTAAGTATGTGCCTTTAAAGAAACAGTTCATCAAAAAATGAAAATCATCATTTTCTCACCCTTATGTTTACAAAAATGAAGATTAGCTTTCCTTGGTGCTTTCATCCAATTCATAAATGAAAGTTCAGTTCACAATATCGGTCTGAATGATTCTTTCACAAATTGGACTAATCTGATTCTTGAGTTTGAATCACTGACTCAATGATTCGGTCACAGAGGTTAAAGGGTTAGTTCACCCAAAAATTAAATTTCTGTCATTAATTACTCACCCTTATGTTGTTGCAAACCCGTAAGACGTTTGTTCATCTTTGGAACACAAATTAAGATATTTTTGATGAAATCTGAGGGTTTTTTGAACCATACATAGGCAACAACGCCATTGCACCTTTTGAGGTCCAGAAAGGTAGTAAAACATTATTAAAAATAGTCATTGTGATTACAGTGGTTCAACCTTAATGTTATGAAGTGATAAGAATGCTTTTTGTGCGCAAAAACAAAACAAAAATAACAACATTATATAACAATTTGAGCTGTTGTCATATGCAATTGACGCAGTTCAGCGCTTCCGTGTTCTACGTCAGAACATCGGCTCATTATTGGCCGGCTCCTGCGTCAGCATCACATGCATGCGTTGTGCTGCTCATGTGACCAACGTCGGCCAATACTGACCCAGTGTTCAGAAGAGAGGATATTGTTGAATAACATTGTTATTTTTGTTTCGTTTTTGCGCGCAAAAAGTATTCTCGTCACTTCATAACATTAAGGTTGAACTGTTGTAGTCACTTGGACTATTTTAATGATGTCTTTAGTACCTTTCTGAACCTTTAAAGTGGTGGTTAAATTGCTGTCTACGGAGGAGTCAGATACCTCAGATGTCATTCTATAAAGATGGCAGTGCGTTTGTTTTTTTAGCATATAAGGTCTATAAACACTACAGTATGTGAAACAGTACACCAAAAGAGAACACTAGGTTCTATATAGAACCTTAAAGGGAACCTCTGGTGTTAAGACTTACACGTATAGTATACTATAGACTTATAGTATGGCTTAATATAATGTAAATGATGTCTCTTACTGAAATATGTAGTAGAAAACCCATGAAAGATTTACGTTATTTAAAAAAATCCATGACATGTTTGGACAATGGGCGGCGCCATTTTGTTTGTGTTCTATGTCGGATACGTCAAATGGTTGCTCTCACTGCTCTACTGACACTGTCATATTGCTATTTTTAACGCAACACAACTCAGAATATAATATACGATGCCACATTGTGTAGCTTTTGGTTGTAATTTTCAGTCAATGAGCCACAAGAAAAGCGATGTAAGTCTTTACTGCTTTACTAGCGATAACAGGAGAAAAGAATGGGAAGTTGTGAAGAATGTGGACAAAATGGCGCCGCCCATTGTCCAAATATGTCATGGATTTTTTAAATAACGTAAATCTTTCATGGGTTTTCTACTATATATTTCAGTAAGAGACATCATTTACGTTATATTAAGCCATACAAGTCTTAACACCAGGGGTTCCCTTTAAAGGGTTCTGTCAGGCGCTTCATTTATAGAACGTTTTAATTATGGGTTCAGTTTTAATTCATTAATTTTGAATTCAATCCAAATGAGGTTCCTACTTTATAGTATGCGATTTTGGACGCAGCTTATGAGTCACATGGACTACTTTTATGATGATATTTTAGTGCCTTTGCATCCATTTTGAAGCTTAAAAGCTCTAAATGCAATAAAAAGTCTTTTTATACACACAGATTTGAAACAGCATCAAGGTGAGTGAATGATGACAGAAATTTTATTTTGTAGGCGAACTATGCCTTTACGGAGACAAAATCAGTGTTTTATCTCTCTCTCTTTCTCTCTCTCTGATTGTTTTGCAAAGCAGAGAAAAGTAAAGAACTGCATTTTTCTCTCTTTCTCTCTCACGTCCTGTCCTCTACTTTGTGGCCTATCGCTGTCATCCTGATAGGTTGTGTAACTAAATTTGGCTAGTTTTGCAAAGTAATCAGTTTCAGTGAGTTGCTGAGTATGGTGATATGTGAGAGAAGGCTGGGAGGGAGTGGAGTTTGTTTGACACCTGCCTCCCAACAGCAAGCTTAAAGATCCTCTGTTTTCTCTCTTTCTCTCTCACTCTCTCTTTCTTTATTGAGGTTAAATTCTTCTGCAGGATTACAGGTTACCTCAGGGGAATGCAGTTAGCTGAGCCACAGCTTTTTTTTTTTTTTTTCAGTGTTGAGTGATAGGGTGGCTGAAAGGGGCTTAATCACACAGCAACCACAGGCTCTGTGGATCAACACTGAACCTTTCTGAGCATGTTCACAGAAAGCACACTCAATAAAAAACGATAAAAGCCCCCCGAAATGCCTTGCGGGGCAAAACTCCTGCCATAGAGTTCATAAAGCCTGGCAAACTGTGAACGAATTCATCACTGAAGTAAATTAAACAGCATTTACCCGAGGAGAGCAAGCATATGTACATGTGTTTGAACAGCATGAATATGTCACAGAGAGCTCCATTCATCTTTCTCCTGAAGTATAAGCTGAATGTCTCTCAATTCAAAACGAAAGTCAGGGTTAAGCTCCTTTCATGTATACGTATATATATTGCCTTAAGTAAAATGTGACCCATAGCTGACCCTATTCTTTACAGATATCAGCCTGGCTGTGTAAATGTATATGACCATTGTTGGAGCTACTGCAATGCTTTCTTTCTTAAGACACTGAATAAGTCTTGGAGATGTTTATATTGGTGTGTCTGAACCATGTTTAAAAGGGTCACTTCAACAGGAATCACGTCTTTTTTTTTTTTTTAATCTTTTGAGATAACATTTAGTTAAACTTCATCCCCAGTTCACAAAGACCATATTTTGCTGTTTGAAAATGGATTCAGAATGTCAGAAACACAACATTAGACACTGAATTATGATTGCTTTTGCCACACAAAACCAACATTATATAAATGGAAAACAAATAAGTCTATAAATATAGTACATTTTCCCCGGTTTCATAGACAAGGCATTAGCTTGTTCCAGACTAAAATGCATGTTTGAGCTGTTTTAACTGAAAGTAACTTGCACATATCTTAAAATTACATCAGTGCCATTGTCTTGTCTAAAGATACATACCAGTAATGTTTAATTTATTTCTTCTAGTGAACGTTTATAAAAGCTAGTTAAATGCCCTAATTGAACTAAGGCCTTGGCTTAGGCTAAGCCCTGTCTGTGAAACCGGGCCATTATATAATAATCGTACATTATAAGATTAAAAATAAAAATGATTACACTGCACTCTGGATTCACGATTCTGATTGGTCAGTCTCAACATTCAGCTGTCTGACTCTGATATAATATATATTGATTTTTTCCATAAGGATTTTAAAAACAGTCTTAGTTTCAGTGTTAGAAGCCACAAACCAAACCAACCAGGTCAATCCCAACATTACAAACTTTGATTTGAAGCAAAAAGACTGTGTACTGAACGGCTGTAATGAGGGAAAGAACTACAATTCCATGAAGCTTTGCAAATGATACAATCAATTTAAAATTACAGATAAATAAAAGCTATTGATCTAAAAATGGTAATTATATAAAGAAACAATATATTTTATAGCAAAATATGCATATTTATGCATACAAATATGGCGATCTCTGTAGTCCCATTTAGCCACTTGTTAGCAACTGCCATTTTCAAGACAAATAAAAGCTTTCAAAAAAACCACAAGAGGGTATTACTGTTGTATTTTATTTTTTAAAACATGGAAATATCTTGAGCTTTGTGTTCACCACAAACCTTATTTCTGTCATTTAACCAGAAACCCATTCAAAAACTCATTGACTTCGAAACGATAGAACCAGAAGTGCTAAAATGCTAACTCAGTTTTGAGCAATCTCTCGCCACAAGTTACAACCCATGTAGCCTAAATATATTTGTATTCTTTCACGCTAGAGTTGTACAAATGAGAGTACTTTCTAACCTCTTCTAACAATGTGTCATCTATATAGGCCTCCATTGTCGCTGTAGCTTGCATGCGTTCTGGTCTGTTCTGTTTATGCAGGTTTTCTTTGGCTACCTTGTAAATTGACGTCCCCAGGGCATGGTTGCCACCTTGTGGACAAACTAATTACTGCCAAAAAATTAAATGCAAAAAATTAAATGTGAAAAATTAAATATGCGGTACAAAATGGTTACAAAAATCCGCCGTTGAGCGTACAGTACAGAAAAAAGTTAAGTATACTTTGGGCTTTAAAGAAAAATTACATGTATGCTTGCAGTATAAAACTACTAAACAAGTAGTTTACTGAGAGTATACTTCAAAGTGTACTTTCATAAACGATAAAATGTGCTACAAGTATTTACCTTGTAAACTATCAGTATACCTATAAGTTCACTTGTACTGTATATGCAGTACAAACGAAAAACGTAGTTGTAAAATGGTTGTGTGCTCAAAGTGTACTACTGTTACACTTAAAGTTTACTTGAAAGTATACTTTTATACACTGAAAAGTGGGCCAATTTAGTCCCAAGTAGTATTGAAATAGTACACTTACAAGTATGTTACTAGCACATTGATATTAGTATACTTACTACATAATGCATACTTAAAAATATACTTGAACTTTATGTATACTTAATAAAATGAACTTATACTTATTTATTTTGGAAGGGATAGTTCACCCAAAAATGAAAATTTTCTAGACTTCGATCCAAACCCATAAGACTTAATCTTCTGAAACCAAAACTTAACCTTTCATTTTGTATTTTAAGTCAGCAAAAAACCCACAAAAAGTGGGTAATATTTGACTAATCTTATGACCGCCTCCATTTAAAAAAAAAAAAAAAGTCAGAAAATAAAAATAAATAAAAATGACAAATAAAATTACAAATAAAAACTATTTTATCACACTTTTATTTAGTGTATGTCATTTTAAAAATATTTGTCATTAATGTCATTATGTGTTTTAATATAGAAAAAAAAAAAACTGTTAAGGGAAAGTTAGAAAAAGTGAGCTCAAGCAAGTCTTAAAGATTTAATCAAAGTTACCATAGTGAACTGACTGTTCTCATCTCTCTATCTCTCTGTGTTTCTCTAGGGTCTACTCTGTGCCAGCAGAGCAAGGACAGAAAGCTGTTGTCTAACCATCAGGGCCTTTTCATTTCCTCTCTCCGCTGGATCCTTTCAGGGACGTGCTGCAAGCATGTGATTTCTCATCCAAATGTATCTATATCTATAGCGGATTCTATAACATCAGTAGACGAGAATGTGTTGCTATCATGAATTTTCTATATTTTTAAATGCACAACGTATAGCGTTCCTGCACACATGCCAAATGTTGCACTCACAGAGAAAGTCCTTGGACTGTGTAGCACAGCTCACTGGACCTTTTATTACTCTCCACTTACAATATTTTTTTATTTAAATCAAGTTCAGAACTGTTTTTAAAGGTGAAGTGTGTAATATTTTTCAATCTTTAAATACTTTCTCCTAAAAAGTAAGCCATTCATAGTTTTTTCCACGCAGAAAAAAAGTATAAACAAACACTGTGGCTCTGTTTATTTGAACACCCTGACATAACAACATTGGCTCAACCAATGGCGTGAGTTTGGGGCGGGAATGTCTGTTCGACTAGCCAATGGTAGCTTTAATCAAACATTCTCCCCGTTTTCCCTTCCAGTACTCGGATGTTAGCCGTCCCTAGTGTGCTAAAGTGACAAAATCAGGGCGGTTAAAAGATTAAGCTGGGGTCTGTCTCTCTGGTTATTTGACAAACTAGAGAAAGAGGCAGAGAGAGAAAAGTCTGTGGAAAAGTGGCTCTAAACACCCACTTGTCAAGCAGCGAATTAATCAACCGCTTTAAATTATGTTTTCTTTTTCCTTTCTTTCATGGCGGACAACTTCTCTAAAGCACTGTAGATTGTAAATAGCTCTGGGATGCTGGGTAGCAGATTAATGTTTCATCCTGCTGGCTTTAAAGGGGATGGAGACAATCCAATGGGTGGACGGAGTAAGAATACAGAAAAACACACGACACTCGTATAATGGGGTTCAAAAGTCTACTAGTGAAATGTAGCATTTTCCTTGTCATTACAATTATATTATCAGCATACAAATATGAATGAAAAGTTGAAAATTATAAATGAATTTACTTGTGAAAGCTGAAGTATATGTTCAGGTTTAAATTAGATTTTTGAATCTTCAGCATGGACTCTGGACCCCGCACTGTATCCACAGCATCATCAATTGAAACTAAGACACTATAGCGAGATATACTTTTATCTTCCTGGTTCTCTCTCTCTCACCATTCCTTTTTCTTCCATTTTTTTAGATTAAAATGGAAATCAATCAAAGCCCTTTTAGTCTAAAGACTCAGAGTGTCTCGGCTCTTTATTCTGAATTTACACAAAGACAGCAGGCTAGCAAACACTTTAAGATGAGAAAGTATTTCTGTGCTTTCTTACTGTCTTGTTAAATGGTTAGTTCCCCTAAAAATGTATGTATGACTTTCTTTCCTTCTTCTGCTGAACACAAAAGAAGATATTTGGAAGAACATTTGGGGTCCAAACAACATTGAACTCAACTGACTTTTATTGTATACGCAAAAATAAAAAAAAAAACATCTTTTTGTGTGTGTGTGTTCTACATAAGAAAGAAAGTGAGAAAGGTTTGGAATAACATGAGGGTAGTATATAATAACAAAACTTAAAAAATAATTGTCTGCCCACCCGGCTTGTATATAACAGTGGAGGGCTGCTAACCCAGATCTCGATTTAAAAATGTTTCTATTTCTTTTCTAGCTGGATTTCATGTTTCTTGATTACCTGCTTTTTTTGTGCTTGCTGGTTTTCTATTTAAATCTAAATCCAAATCCAATCTTGCACGCATTAGACAGCTTGAGCTTGTTACTTTGACGCATGTGGGTGTGTATAAAGGCATTAGTCTGTAATATTAATCAAGATTTGCAATATAGCTATTCTGGTAAATCATTCGCTAAAAGTGTCCTTAGACAATAGCATTTCAGATAGCTGGAATTGGAAAAACAGACTAAATAAAATACTAAAAAAAAGGGCAAACAAATCATTTCAGCTCATTTGAGTCATTCTAAAGGCCAGTTTCACATATATATATATATATTTTTTTTAGAGATTTTTATTTTTAACAACTTTCTTTTGGGCTCTTTGGGCAGGTTGCTTTATTCCATGTGAAGGGACTTTATACTTATGTAAAAAAAAAAAAAAAAAAAAAAAAAAAAAAAAAGATCTGTTCGATATTTACCCATTCGATAAACTCCACAAATAAATCAGCAATGCAAGATAACCTTCAGCTCACACAGATTCACATTTCAATTCTGTTAGCAGTTTCTCTTAGTTGATGTAAGAATGGAGTGGAAAATGCAGATGTAGATTTTCCTTCTGAAGGTGGCTCTCAACCGCCTTTGAAGGTAAAATCATAAGAGATTGTATTGTATTTTCTTTCAATGGAAGCTGTTTACATCAGCGCCTATTTTCTTTTATGTTATGTAAGGTATTCTGTCAGCAGAAAGGTATACGTATGTCTTTTGGAGTACATTTGACCAGCTTTTTTTATCATGTAGTAGTATACAACACTCCCAGTGCTTGACCTCTGGTAAACATTACTGTTATTAATGGACATTTGTGTGATTTCTACTGAAGTTTAAACGTTAATGCCTGTTGCTGTATATATTTGATAAAATAACCTGCCATCTATTTGTTGTATGAGACTTTTATTTTAAATAAATATTATTGTTCTCAGCTGTGCTAGTATGTATTTGATTTAGGTGGAAATGGCATACATTTCCACCAGGTCTAGTATTTTAAAGTTTATTCTAAAATGAAAATGAAAAATTATTTTATTTCAATTAACGGAATTTTTAATAGTTTTAGTTTTAGTAAACAATAACTGCTTGTCATTCAGTTATTTTGTTCATAAATGTACATCTTGTAACGGTACATGTATTCGTCTCGAAACGTCACGGTACGGACGTCACGGTTCGGTTCATACAGTGAGATGACGAATACAGTCAGTCACAGGCGATTCACACTACAATCCAGAAGGGGGGGCGCGCGCGGTAATGCTTTTTAGCTAACCTATTTTAACCAGCATTAACCACCAATAATCACAATAGGCTCTGTGTTTTGTTATTTTCGATTTGAAACAAAGTACTATCTTTCAAATTCTGTCCATTTTATCACGAAATGCAAACAATAAATGCCGTTTTGACGCTTTTATGATGTGGCGTGACAGATTGCTGTATAGGCGCCTCAGTTCAACCGGCAGCGCGGAGCGCGAGTGAACGCCTTCATCTTCACTACTACAGAATGAACATGAATGAACATAAAGGTATGTTGAAAGATACAGTACGACTAACTGAAACGGTCATATCTTGTGTAATCGCTCAATCAGTGTTTCAACCGCTGAAAGATGTCAGTAAAACAGTTTGTAAACAATATCTCACGTAGTATTACATTTACCTCAGAAGTACCTCAAGTAGCTACAGTTTGTTAGTTCGCTATAGAGAAACGAACTGTTTCGCTAAATATATGCACTATATTAGCCTATATATTAATTACATTTTACTTAACCTGTTAGATAATGCAAGGCCTAAATAAATCCGTCATGAAAACAAGTTATGACAGCCACTGTGTAAATGATTATATATCAACAGTGTTAACAGAAGTTAATGCAAAAACTGCCTTATGTGTAATTTACATGTTTACAATACATATTTTTTTTTTATTATTTGAGTGTTGATGATTGTATCTAAAAATAAATAGCAACTGAATTTAATAATTTGGGCTCTGTTGTTAACTGTAACCTGTATTATAGTAATTCGCAAGTAAGGGCTCCCTAATAGTTTACAGCATTAGCAGAGATATATTTTTTTTTTAGCCTTAAGAAAATTTTAATTATAATTGAAAAAATTTAAAGACAGAGACACAGTTGATTCAGTAACACACAGTTTAATAAAAAGAGAGAGAGAGAAAAAAAAAAAAAAAGTTTTGTTTTCTCACTCTGCTGTACCGAACCGTACAGTGACTTCAAAACTGAGGTATGTACCGAACTGTCATTTTTGTGTACCGTTACACCCCTACATCTTGGACATTTGTTACAGATCTGCTTGCAATAGGGTGAAAACGCCCCCTACTGTTTTTCCCAAAAAATAACCACTAGATTGAGTAAATTTTTGTTGTTGCTATGGACCACGTTGACAAGAGTGATGTAGAAGTATTTACTGTGAAGCTTCACGGTAGATTTCACGGTAATTCATATAATTTAGCAGTAAGAAAATACGTGTTTTAAAGCTTGATGTTTTGCAAAACATCACAGTTATATATAATATGAGAATAGTAAGGCTGTAGTAATGAAGTACATTTAATTTAAGGAAAATATATTTATATTTTTAGAATGATTTTTTTTTTTTCCAAACACTGTCTGTGGGGTAAAACGTTCCCAGCCACGAAGGGTAAAACGTCCCCTTCTCACTATCATAATTACTGTAGTTACTCTGTCCTCAACATCAAATCCTTTATTGTTCCATCAAATTTAATCTAACTAGGTGGTTGAATAAAAATATTTGGACTTTATATCTAAAAATTACCTCAAGTTAGCATCAGCTAGCTAGTTAGCTAGCATCAACTAACAATACTTTATACTTGGTTTATAATTTATGTAATCGTCACTAAAACGATTATAACTGTTCTGTACATTTAACTTTTGTTTCATAGAAAAAAAATTACAAAGTCCTTAAGGGGGGCGTTTTCCCCCACTCTACCCTATGCATCTTTCTAATAACAGAATTTGCATGTTCAACTATTGAACATTTACATAAACACCTTGCTCTGTTTTCAGCACTGATATGCTAATGGTAAATGTCACAGAGAGATGGTTTTGATATTTTCATTTTCCCCTGACACCATCATATACACATTTTCCACTGTTGACAGCCCAACTGAGCTCATGCGAGATAAGTAATATGAAACTTATCACTTATTTGGCTGTATTTTTTCACAAGGACAAGATGTAGGTGATAAATTCAGATACATGAATCAGAGTCAAATGGTTTTTATTCTCTCCTCTTGGGAGAACTCATGATAAATGTGTCTGAAGGCCTCTTGAGGGCGCTTGTGAGCTACACAACGCTTCCCTTCAATTCCAAATGATCGACACACCTGAGGATGCACAAATTGAAATAATAATAATAAAACAGAAGTACAGGCCTGTGTTGTACAAAGTTTGACGCTTAAACAGAGCCGTTTGGTGCAGGAGAGCAGAGGGATGAAGGGATTTTGTGTCTGAGACGCGTGATTACGTTGGGATCTGCCGAAGTCTCAGCCGTTGTGTTACCGCTGGCGTTTAGTGCCGCACGATAGCACACATCTTATTCCCCGGCGCTTCGGTGTGACAAACCCGGAGATCAGTTAGAAATAATGAACACGCTCACACACACAACCTCTCCATCTTGTCCTTATGATGTTGTTCTCACAAGAGGGAAATGTAAGTCTGTAACTGCTGTCGGAACAGGTCTGACTGGCTCCTTTGTGTTCTCCTGCTGTTCTTCTGTTTATTGCCGAGCCGTTGATCAATGCCGAGAAGAGTGTTAACTTCTGGTCACCTGGTATGAACTAGACACCCAGAGAGAGAGAAAAAAAAAAGGTTAGAAAGAGGACGGAAAGAAGGGGGAACGAATCGCTATTTGTGTGCTTTATCAGTTTTCTCAAGCAAAAAAAAAGAAAAGAAAAAAAAAAGTAGTTTTGAAGTCATTTTGATAATTCATCAACAGTTTGTCAACATTAACATTATGCAAATGAGCAGCAGTACAAAATTAGAAAAATGATTCTTGGCCAATGTAGTATTATGTATTTTTAATAAATGGTGATCCGATTTTCGCCTGTGGGAATGCTCTTAACAAGTCAACTGAAAGTTGCTTTTATTAAAGGGTTAGTTCAGCCAAAAATGAAAATTCTGAACACAAATTAAGATATTTTTGATAAATTCTGATGGCTCAACCTCAATGTTATGAAGCGACGAGAATACTTTTTGTGCGCCAAAAAAACCCCCAAATAACGACTTTATTCAACAATATCTAGTGATGGGCGACTTCAAAACAATGGCAATGGAGTCCTCACTGAGCCATCAGATTTTATCAAAAATATCTTAATTTGTGTTCTGAAGATGAACGAAGGTCTTACAGGTGTGGACCGACATGAGGGTGAGTAATTAATGACAGAAATTTCATTTTTGGGTGAACTAACCATTTAAATTTGGAATGAAACGGAAGATACTATAGTCTTTTCTTACGGTAGTCTCTTTACTGTGATGCATATGTGAGTGAAACGGCTTCTCGAAAAATAAAAAATGTTGGGCGGGAATTGATTTTGTCCATTGACTGTATGGAATTGGAACTGACTGGAAGGTTGGATTGTTGTGGTTTGCTATTTGTCGATCTCATGTGAGTGACGGGTTGTCCCACCCTTGCGCCATTAAACACATCATTAGAAAAGAGATGTTGTTGCAAGAGGGAGGGAAAGCTGTTTTGATTAAAGATTATGAGGGCAGATTGATTAAAAAAAAATTATGATGTGCACAGATATATAATTTATAAACTGCAATATTTCTTAAAAAAAAAAACAAGAATGGTCAATTCTGATTTCATGGTGACTTTAAAAGTGTAGGCAAAATGACTGCCTGCTTACAAAATGTAACCTTCCCTCCAAAGTCATACAATGTAACTTTATAGCCCATAGGGCATTAAATATTCCACTAAATATAACATAATCAGCTGTTAAAGCCTTTAGCAGGTTTTCACATCAGCTCTGTGAGAGGTAAAGCCATGTCAACAACTGCTTTTTTCCAGGTAAAGTGTTAACGTTTGTAACTATTTTGCAAAGAAAGAAAATTATGCCTTTTTGCCTTAATAGCTGAGACCATTTGAAGGCTCTTTTCAAAGAGAAGCATGTCATTATTCTTCTCTTATATTACTAAAATTATATACTGTTTTGTTGTCTCTCTTGCAAAAGTCAATTCAGTTGACATTCTGCCCATGCAATTGCTGTGTATTTTCATTTTTAAATTTCCATTTTAAAATGGCACAGAGAGTGTATAATAAGCACATTAAAGTTAAACTCTTTGCATTCATCATATGTGGCAAGATTCAAATCATGTGCTTTTGAACAATCTGTATAAAAGCCCTATTGGCGTCTAAACACAATGAAGTCTGTAATGGTTAAAAAGACACATCATAAAGTTACAAAAGAGGTCAAACGTTATTAGGCACCCAACCACTGAATGCATTCAAGTAGCAAACAATGGCTATGTATAGAATAGCATACTAGCATACTACTTTTACTGTTGATACAGTATATAGCATGTATTCTATGCACAGTATGCAAATGTTCTATATGCATAGGTAAATTAAATTAATTACTACATTTGCCTAAATGATCAGTTTACAGGAGAGCTAACAGCATGGACCACTGTATCCCATAATCTATTTCCAGTGTGCCAAAAGTGAAAACATCTTTACACAAAATCTAAATAACAGAGCACAATAACCACTCACTATATATGTATATATATAATTAAAAGGTAACACTTTAGAACAAGGTTTCTTTTCATTAGTTAAAGGTACACCATGTAGCTTTTTTTGATCAAAATGAACAGAATTTAAATAATGAGTTAATACATCATCAGTCCTTTTAAAATGTGTTTTTTTTCGTACCCTGATTCACTATGGTATGCCTATTATAAGTAGTTATATTTTAAACCTGTCGGGATGGATTTCACAGGAAATTCCATACTTATGAGCAGTAGGATAACTATATAAGACCTCACTCATGCTGGCAAAATGAGTCGCAATGAGCAAATTTTCAAAAATGAGTTATTGTTATTCTCACATTCTCTATAAAAAAGCTTCAAAATGATGTATGATTTTTTGGAATCCAACAAAAAATGACTGAGCTACACCAGTTTGAAGTCGAAAGAGTCAGCAAAGTCAGTTTTGAGAAAAATCGAGTTAAAGTTTTCTGAAGGTTCCAAAACAAAATCGCCTAGCAACCATACCTTAAAATCCCTGGTAATACCACCAAATTTGGCACAAACCAAGTCAAAACCCATATCTAAAGACCCACTGTACCACACAGATCTAATTCTAATGTAATGTTACACATTAGATGTTTTTTTCCCAACAGTTAACCAAACATTCACCTAAGACATAACAGATAATGTTTGTATGAATAGATTTTTTGAACAGATTTTTTTGAAATACTGTAATATATGCGTATTTGTGTATATCGGGATCTTTCGGGTTTTTGTGTGCGCGCTTCGGAACTGTCAGTCAGCGTGAGTAAGATCATTTTGTTAATGTGTATATCAGCATGAGTTTGAAAATCACATTTCATTGGTTCAGACTCATGCCATTGAGAATTCACTATGAATATTCACAAAGTTGGAATGCTGCGATTTACAATGATACCAGACTGGAAGCGCCAGTCTTCGAGAAGCAAGCAGAGAGAAATGGCATTATTCATGGTCAAAGGAAAGGCACTCCTCTCAGAAAACATACAAATAAAGATACTTTTAGATGTTTAATTGCTATTTGGAGCTTTGGGATTGCTAGACAAGGGCTTAATGAACTATTTTTTGTGAAAACCTCAAATTAGACAATAATTGACATTTTTTATTTGTTTTGCCTGTAGCGCATTCCAACTCATTTTGCCAGCACATGTCACATATTCATCTGCACAGTCACACAAGCACAACCAAAAAAAGTACTTCCGCAAAATGATTGCAGTTTTGTTTTTTAACCGCTAGAGGGCCAAAAGTTACATAGTGTAAATAAAAAAGTAATATAAAAATATTTATTAGTGTTTTACTAGTTATAAATACTGGTTTAAAATGTTATATACAATCATTAATTACTGAATATATTAAATTATGTCCAGTTAGCCTAATATTCAGAATGGTATACTGTTTATATAAAAGATATATTTAAGCAGTCCAAAAGAATGAAAATATTACCCTTTGGGCAGTCCAATCAAAAATAAATCAAGAAAGGTATTAAAAATGGCTGCTTATACTATTTCCAGTTTATTCATCATGCATTGTGTGTATACAGTATTCTCCACACTGTGCTCTGTTGTATACATACTACACATTTTGTCAAATAAACATACTGCACAGTCTATACTATACTGATAAAATAATATGTTTGGTAGTATGCCATTGACTTGAACTTTATACATTACACAAACACACACACTCACACTAGAGAGATTTTGCTCACCTTCCTTTGCCAATTCGACACCGTGGAATTCGTTTAACTTTGCCACCTTTCAGATGGAGGAAGAATAAAAAAAAAAGTGAGGAAAGAGGTTTGAGGATTTCAAACGTGACTGTTCGAAGCAATCATGACTGAAACTTGAAGTTGGGTTAACTTACAACCAAGCACCAAAATTCCCATCACGAAAAGAACAGCAGCAATTGTCAACCCTACTTGACGCAGAGATGTGTAATCTGGAAAAAAAATAAATAAAAAAAATCATGTTATGCATAAATAAAAATGCAATGGATACACACACACACATACACACAACAATCTGGTCTAACAGTCTAAAACAAACGTAAGTCACAATTTTAATTTCATGTTTGTGTGAGGATATCACATATGACCTTAAATCACTGTTTCTCTCTCAGCAGAAGAAGCAGCAAAAGTCAGTTTTATAAACAAATCTTAAACTTTATCACATTCAGCAATGTAACATACATGAATTAAACCCTGTAGCAGATCTACACAGGTGGAGCTGGGGAAGCAGCAGGGTTCTGAAAGCGTGCTGCAGACTGCTAACAGCAAACAATGCCAAATATTTGAATGTTTGAGCAGCAAGCTCATTGGCCGCTGATGCAACAGCAACCAGTCAGCTGTGCTGTGCGATAATGATGCTACCAAATGAGTTAAAGACCCATCAGCCTGCACCGTCAGAGTTTCATGCCAGAACTAGGTTATAATAATAATAATAATATAACGTTATAATAAAATGTTTTAAGAGCTCTCTAAATTTTAGTTTTAATCTCACAAACATTATCACATCACACCCCAAAATCAAAGATTTTTTTTTTTATTGTATTGCGGTAAAATGCACTTAAACATTTTTATTAACCCTTTCGCACGTAAGTTTAAAATATTCTTGCTGACCCCCCAGCGTGAGTTTTTTTAAGGCGACCGTTATTTAGAATGTATCACTTTATTGTTTCCATGGTCATTGCTTGTCACATAACACACCACAGCGCTGTATGACTGATGATCTGCTTTTATTTAATCTTTCCTTTTTTATTCAAAATATTCACAAATTTGTTAGCTATAGCATGAAATATCTGATAATCCGATTGTCATATATGTGCAAGTGGATGTGTTTTGTTGTTTGAACACCTTTATAACGATCGTGTTAGTTGAGCCATATGCGTGATGGGCACCGCCATGTTAGTTTGCGTCGCACAGAGAATCGGATCTGTTGGATTTACAACACGTGAATTCATCCACTTCTCCCGAAATACATGACAGTAAGTGAGTCGGTGAACTGGAGAAGAATAGAGTAAACTTTAAAGTTACTTTCACAATGTGTATCTGATATGAATAAAACGTGTCGTCTAATTATAATGGAAAGGGTTGTTATTTCCGCTTCTATAGACATCATTGTGTATTATACAAACTCTAAATATATTGTTTTGTTAGTACTCATGTATATTTAAATGTCTGAAACCTAAAATAAGCATTATTTGGTTGAAAACACTGCATATATGTGATATATGAAAGCGCTGCGCTCGTCCGTCTCTGGTTTAGCGCCAGCCAAAGCGCGCACGCACATTTGAATTTGGCAGTTGATCACGTGAGGCGCTGAACGTTCTAATCACACCGGTGTGATCGTACGCTCCTGGGGCCAACCAAGACTGATCACACCAGTATGATTGTACGCGTTGTGTTATGTGACAAGCAATGACCATGGAATGTGACAAGCAATGACCATGGAAACAATAAAGTGATACATTCTAAATAACGGTCGCCTTAAAAAAACTCACGCTGGGGGGGTCAGCAAGATAATGCAAAATAATATTTTAAACTTACGTGCGAAAGGGTTAATAAAAATGTTTTAGGCCAAGATGTGTACATTGGGGGTCTACAAATTGTCACACCTTTAGTACAGTGGGGGAAGTTTTAATCTTCTGATTGGTCAGTTTGAATGTCTCACATTTGAGTTTCAGTCACATGGTCAAGGAAGGGATAAAAGAGGATTGTATCTATTGCTCTGGGTTTTTGATTCTTGGCTTTTCTTGGGGATTCTCATCAGATATTGACATTAAACCCTTTCAATTACAAATGATGTGCTAACTAGTTTTGATTTAGTATTAACATTAATGTGCTCCCTATTGCAATACAATATTGTCACACTATAACAACGCTCTCCCACATATTTTGCTATTATAACTGCGCTTATTTCCATCGTTGGTATAAGTTACAGTGAGTGGTAATAGACAGGAATTGTACAGTTTTCTACCATCTTGCTGATGAAGTTTCTTTAGTCGCTCGGCAACCTTACAGCCTGAACCCCTGTAGGAGTTCCACCCTTACAGATGGTGCCGAAACCCGGGATCCCTTGCAGTGAGTTTTCTGAAATCTACTTTGATCGGTCGTCAGAATGAGGACATTTTTCCACAGTTGATCTTGTGAATGGATTAAAGCTGACCTTCTCACCAAGGAATGGGTAAGTCTGTTTTAATTGTTTAATGGTATGATATTCAGATCTCCTCAGGGATGGAAGGGAAAATTTCTGAAAAGAGTGACGTATTGTTTGCTTTATGGAGCAAAACAAGTTGAGCCTACCTTGTGCAAACTCAAGAAACAATATATTGGGATTAAATGTTCAGATGATGAAATGCTCAAATGGTAGGACATAATTGGCAAACACCAAAAGAAATCAAAACGTGGTGAAATAATTGAGGCTTTAAACTTCATAAGTTATGCGCGGCTGCGTGATGTGACCACACATCTATTTTCAAGTATGGATGGTAAATGTAAAGAAGTGCATTCTAAAAATGCAGAGGCACAAAAGTCAGAGTTAAAGATTCAGGATCTTCAATCACAGCTAGATAATTTACTAGCTGATCAGTTAGCCCTGACTGAAAAGTGTAAAAAACACAAAGAGACCATTACAGATCTCAAGGCTAAGCTAAATGCTCAAAAGTCTCCCAAAATGCTTAACAGCGATGGGACAAAAAAGCATGTTCACTTCTTAAATGAGGTGAATTGCTATTAAGAATCTGGAATGTTTCGTTCAGAGGCCACTGCTCAAGAAAGTGTGCCTATTTCAGTTCTTAAGGTGATGCATCACCGGAATAGTGCAGAGTCATGTACCAGAACGCATGGTGTACAAGCATTAGAGAGTCATGAAAATCCTCAAACTCCAGGAGAACACAGCAAACAACCCTGTGGCAAAGAGAACAGGTTTTGCAGTTCCTGTCAGAAAATAGGCCATACAGAAGAAAAAATGCTGGTTACTGGGTAGGGGTAGACCTCCACCTTATTTTCAGAAAAATAGGAAACCACATTTTAAGGGCAAAGATCAACGCTCAATTACAGGTAATTCTCTAAGTGAGTTAACTGGATTGTTTATGCAAGGCCTCCAACTATTAACTTCACTTGCTAGTGGATTAGCAGCCCAATAGCAATAAGTTAAATAGTTAAACATCCAAATTGCTACGATCCTGTTTGTATTTTCAAATTTGTAATTGTGCTAAACACTTTGTGTGCATAGAACACACATTAAAGTTGTTTGTGATACTATATGTACACATAGACTAGCTGAGTTTATCCTTTAAAACACATGATTGCTTTACTGTAAGTGTTGTATGAAACACTTAGGTTAAAGGTTGTAGATGTTATCCATTCTAGACCATGTATCTTGTGTTAATTGGAATAATAAGTGTAGTACTGGAATTGTATTGCAATTTCAAGTTGCATGTGTGACTATGTTGAATTTTTTGCCTCTTAAGTGGAAAACTCTGCTATTTTCAATATAACTGGAGTAAAACCATGTACAGGAGCACAGAATTGCCATGTGGCTACAGTGTGATTCACAATTGTATTAACCATGAAAATGCTTTCCTCACAACAGGATTCAGTAACTCTTAACCTTGAACTTTATCATGCCCCTTAACAAAAACATTGGTGTTGAAGGATTTTGAGCCAGATCACACCTCATACTCACATCTTCAAGCTGGCTCCCTGTTACAAAAACAGGACCAAATTTGCATCACAATTGTTAAACCTCCTCACCTTTGTTTGGAGCATGATTGAATTTACACATAGCCATAGTTAAATGCAGTCACATAGATTTGATCTTCACACACAAAGTCAAATCCACATCTACATATGCCTCACAAAATGTATCCATATCATGTTTTTTAAGTCTTTATGTCTAGACTGCACTATAACTGTTAATTTCATCCATTGTTTTGTTTTGTTTTTTCTTTGGATTTATTAAATCACTTAAATAGTTAAATATCAAAATGTATGTATTTCAAATTCTTACCTAAGCACAAAATCTGTATTATCATTAATGCCTTTGAAACATTTCTTGAAACTTATTTGATTTGTTTCTTTGTATTTTGTCCATTTGAATTGTAACAATGTTTTTGGACATCAATCCAATTGAATCTCTGTATTTGGTTACACTGAATATTTTGCTGATACTCTTCATGATAAAGGGGGGTTTAAAACCCAACAATTGTTGTTTTGTTATAATGCCATGTATTTAAATGTTTCCAGAAACAGTGTAAGAGCTTGTAGGATCTTCTTTTATTCTCGCCTTGACCACTTTATCAGGTACATCAATTTAAGGGCTTATTGCCAGAGACAAATTTAATCTGACCATATCAAACCTCTGACCAATGACAAATGCCATATGTATGCTTTTGCTGTTTGTTGTGCTATATGTTATTTTAAATCACAGGATCCCTGCTGCCAAAGTTCAAATCTTGTGTCTTGTCTCAAAAGAGGGACAACTGAGTTCTACCATCATCAGTGCCTGATTCTTGTGGAGGTGTGAAGTGTTCGATGGATGATTTGCATATCTATGAACGGTGCAACACCATTTGATGGACCTTCTCATGCAGGGCTATTCTCTTGCACCCCCCCCCCCCCCCCACCCTCTCAGGGAACTTTTTTCATATATGCTGTGTACGATTAATGGTATATGATTTTATTATCTCATACATCTACTTTGTAATTATTTTAAGTGTAACCATAATCAGATATTGGCATTAAACCCTTTCAATTACAAATGATGTGCTAACTAGTTTTGATTTAGTATTAACATTAATGTGCTCCCTGTTGCAATACAATATTGTCACACTATAACAACGCTCTCCCACATATTTTGCTATTATAACTGCGCTTATTTCCGTCGTTGGTATAAGTTGCAGTGGGTGGTAATAGACAAGAAATGTACAGTTTTCTACCATCTTGCTGATAAAGTTTCTTTAGTCGCTCGGCAACCTTACAGCCTGAACCCCTGTAGGAGTTCCACCCTTACACCCTTTTCCTAAGGGACTGTTGTCTGGTAGCTGAGTCTTGGTTTTACTATCCGTGTGGGATCATTTAGTATCCACAAAGCAGGCACCCCCCCCCCCCCCCCACCCCCCCACCCCCCACCCCAACTGAAGTAACAGTGAACATCACCCGGCATAAAACACTCTTAACTGATGACTCTGGAACATATTCAGGCACTTATAAAGTCAGTTCCTGGGGAAAGAATGCAGAACAGAGGCACCTACGGGTCACGGCTAATGAGGCTATTTCTTGAACATCAGATGCCCTGTAGCTGCTCTAACAATAGGAAGTGATTGAAACAGCGACTGTCGCCAGGTCATGAGCTTTAAACTACAGCACTTGAGTCAGTAATAGTTCTCCCATGCTCGGCACCTCTGTGCTTCTTATAAACACAATACTTTCCACTGACAGGGAGATTGAGTTCCTCTGGTCTTTGTGTGCGGACGCACTGTCAGCGGCTTGTATGCCGCTGTACCAGAAAAAACAGCACACAATTAACATCTGAACAGCACAGTTGTGACGTTAAAAATGAAGCTGTCACATTTCTTGATTAGTCGTTAATGGGTTACACAAGACAGGGTTATTGTAGTTAACTAAAACACTGCGTCCAAATATGCCTACTTCCATACTATGTAGCAGGTGAAAAACATTATGTGAGCTGAGTAGTATGTAGTGATGGGCTATTTTGAAACACTGCTTCGTTAAGCTTCAAAACTTTTACAAATCTTTTGTTTCGAATCAGTGGTTCGGAGTGTGTATCAAACTGCCAAAGTCACGTGATTTCAGTAAATGACATGGCTATGTATGCAACCGTAAGGAAGAGGGCACCGGTAGACTAGTAGACGTCAACAACTTTTTTTGTCTTCAGAAGATGTTTGTCTGCGTACGTGTGAACATGATTATCATTAAGAAACACTCTTTCAAGCATCTGCTTTGTGCATGAGTGAGGAGCATGTGCATTTAGGTCTCGAGGGAGCTGAATTTGCGCATTGCACAATCTGTTTCAGCATCTGGTGTTTGAATTTAGCGCGATTAACTCCTGAGAGAGCCAAATGCGTGTTGTGTGAGGCGGTCACTGTGTTTTGTTCCACCAAGGCTTTACTCTTAAGAGGGATGAGAGTTAAGCACCTACTCTCTGCGACTCGTGTCCCACGGCCACCATTGTGGAATCAAGCACGGGGGTTGTAGGCACAAATAGCGCAGCTGGAGTCAAACAGGAATAATTATTGTTTAAGGTTCTTTTGCTATTCCTGGTGCTATTTGTTTTAATTTATGCAATTATGAGGAATTATGAATTTTTAAATTGAGTAATACAGTTTGGTGGCCTTTTTCAAGCCGCCTTGGTAAAATATCTCTGAGGTTGAGTATGTTGGCCTTCTCTTGCTATAAAACAAAGCTGTTGAGGCCTCAGCTCACCTTAGCTCGAGAGAGACAGTGAAACCAAGTGTCGGCCCTCTGCTGGCCACTGTGATGTGTTGTATTTTAGGATGAGTGTAGTTGGCCAACTCATATTCTAGAGAGTTGTTTTGTTTAGGCCTCCGGTCTCCTGATCTCCAGCTAGACAGTGATATCAAATGTGTCAGACCTCTGTGGGCCGCTGTGGTGAGCTGTTTTTTAGCCTTGAGTGTGGTTTGGCCTCCTCTCTGTCTGAAAATTGTTTGGTGGATACCTCCGCTCTCTTGGGCTCTATCTAGACAGTGTCATTAAGTGTGCCCCCTCTGTGGGCCGCTGTGGTGACATGTCTTTAAGATTGAGTGTAGTTTGGCCTCATCTTGATCTGAGGATTGTTCTGCTTAGGGCTCTGCTCATCTGAGCCCCCCCACCTTGAAAGACTGTCTTTTAGGTTAAGTGTGTTTGGCCTCCTCTCATTATAGAGAGTTGTTTTTCTGAGGCCTCCACTCACTTGAGCTCCAGCTAGACAGTGACATCAAGTGTTTGGCCCCCTGTGAGGCCGTCTTGGTGAACTGTTTCTAAGGTTGAGTAGGGCTGGCCTCTTCTTGCTTTTTGAGAGTTGTTTTGCTGAGGCTGCACCTCACTTGAGCTCTAGCTAGACAGTGACATCAAGTTTTTCGGCCCCCTATGAGGCCGCATTGGTAAACTGTCTCTAGGGTTGAGTAGGGCTGGCCTCCACTCATTTTTTGGGAGTCTTTCTGCTGAGGCCTCCACTCACCTGAGCTCCAATTAGACAGTGCATCAGGTTTTGGCCCTCTGTGAGGCCACCTTGGTAAACTGTCTCTAAGGTTGAGTAGGGCTGGCCACCTCTCCCTTTTGAGAGTCATTCTACTGAGGCTTCTGCTCACCTGAGCTCTAGTAAGGCAGTGACATTAAATGTTCGGCCTTCCGGGAGGCCGCCTTAATAAACTGTCCTAACGCTGAAGCTCCAGATTGACGGTGACATCAAGTGTTGGCCCTCTGTGAGGCCGTCTTGGTAAACTCTCTAAGGTTGAGTGGGCTGGCCTCCTCTCATTTTTGAGAGTCACTCTGCTGAGGCCTCCGATCACCTGAGCTCCAAGTGTTCAGCCCCCTGTGAGGCCACCTTGGATGTCATTGATTGGACCTGTCCCTGACCCTATTTTTATTTGGCTCAGAGATGCTGACTTCGAGTCAGGCAGGATTGAGCATGTCGTTTCAGCTCCCCTGGGTTCCTCAGGGGTTGAACCTGATCTCCCTAGTATAGTGACAAGGTGAGGGAACTCACTTTTCTCTTTTCCTGTATTGGGTTGTGGCCTTAGTGAATAGTGTCACTGACAGCCGCGTGTTTGACCTGAGTGAGGGATTGGTCTCTGGCATCTAAGTCCATTGAGCCTTCTTTTTGCTCATCTTAGCCATTTAGGCAGTTATTTCCTCAGCATAGTGGAGTAGGTACTTCCCCATAGTGTCTTCAGATGCGGTGTGAGTTCTCATTCCAAAGGGCATGTCTCAGTTTATGCATGTAATCATGGTTCCCTGAGAAGCAGAACGAGACACTGCACTGTAACGTCTCCTTCAGACAAAGAAGTTGTTGACATGTACTACAAGTGCCCTCTTGTACTCACAGTCGCACAAGTAGTCATGTCTCGGGCTGTCACCAGCCATTGACATTGTCACATTTGAATCATGTGCTTCAGACACAGTCACGCTGAAGGCGTTCCCCATAGTGTCTTCGGACGCAGTGTCTCGTTCCCCTTCTCAGGGAACCATGGTTACATGTTTAACCTGAGACATTTTATTCATGTTTGGCCTGACTTTTTGTTACATTTACACTGTTCTGTCCAGCAGGCATCACCAGCGAGTGGCGTTTCGAATGTTTTGAAACAGTAAATCATTTTGCAAAGCAATTTGTTCAATGTATTTGTTTAGTTTGTATCATCACTAGTAGTATGTCCAATTTCATAGTATTCATAAAACAGGAGAAAAGGACCCCGGATGACCTACTTCTTTCAACGTGAGTCTGAAGTGCGCAATCAATGGACATTTGGAGTGAAGTTAAGTGAAGTGAAGTGACACATGGCATAGGTCATGTGACAGTGACAACATGGCAGATATTGTATGTCTGAATTTAATTCACACAAAATATAGAACATACTGTACATTTTTAACAGTTGCGAAGTAAGTTTTAAACTAAATGTAGTACCTATGCAGTATGCAATTTCAGACGCAGCAAAACTATTCAAAACATTTCTTTTAATCAAAATGAAGCTGAAATAAAATTAAATGTAATTATTAGTTGAAAAACAAACTACATGGAAATTCAAAATGATGCCTTGGCAATAAACTGAAATTTAAGTTTAAGTAGAAGCACTAAAATTATTAACAGGAAATAAATAAAAAGTAAGACTAACTAAAACTGAAATAAAATGAAATTAAACCTAAATAACAATATAAAAAAGGAATAAAATGACAAAAGCACGTAATGAATTTAATAGAAAATAAACTAGAATTAACACAAAGTTAAAACAAATAAAATTAAATTGAAAATTGAAATATTTAAAAAAAGAAGATAATCAAACACATAATCAAATTGCTAAAACTATAATAGTATATAAATAATACTAAAATAACCCTGTGATTAGATTACTGTGATGTTTTACCATCCATTAAGTGAGAATCATAAGTCCAATCATTTTCATTCTAGCACAACTCTTCCCCAAAAAACCCATGATTTAAAGTATCATCCATGTCTGTAGCACAAATGGTGTGGGACGATTTATAGGCCGACGTTTAATACTTTGGGTTAGGAGTTTGTTCCAGTGGTAATTGTGATGTCTGCATTAGCAAGCAGCATTAATTACTGAATGATTAAATAGATACTTACCGTACTTAAACGGCTCATCCCATCTTGGTTCTGTTGAGGAAAATGTACAGTTTAGAGAGGTTTTGACATATAAACAAGACCTGAAAACAGTCTATGTGCCTATAAAATGTAATGGACTTTATAATTTTCTTAATATGCAAAATAAGCTACTATTATATGTGTGGGTGTGTGCTGGCATATTTGTGTTCATTGTGATGGATACATGAGCCTGCTGCTTCTAATGGCTCTAATGGGATGATACAATCAGATGACTTTTCCTTTCACCTGTCCACCTTAAATGTTCTCCAACATGAATTTCCTATGATCCAATCAGGGTTGAGCCAATGAGATGCTGTTTATGCAAATGACTTAATGACTTGATGGATAAAAAGTAGTGGGGACTGATATGGGTTTTTCATATTTCATATATGCATTTGGAATTTAAAGGAATATCTTACCCAAAAATGATGGAATGGAAAGTACTAATTTTTTTGTTTCTTTTGCATTTCAGTCCAATTTATGTTTTTATGTTGACCATTTATATATGTACATATTTATATTTTGTATATTTTGAGACAGTATTTATACACAAAAGTCACAAAAACTTATTGAAAACGGGGAAACTACCTCCTCCAATATATCACCCTATCATGAGTGAAAAGTCAGTCAAATAAGCACCAGATGAGGAAGATAGAAAAGAAAGTTTACCCCACACAGTTTTGGAGGTTGTGGAGGTTGTGGAGGTTCTGGTGGTGCTGGTGGAGGTAGTGATGGTGGAGGTGGTAACGGCAGTTGCTATGAAGAAATGAGAGGGAGGTGAGGTCAGGGAGAAAGACAAGGAGAGAAACCTAATCTAGCATGTACATTCTTTCCTCAAATTCACAGAATTATGAATAGGAGTGAGCTTTTGAATCCCGTTTTTGTTCATAAATTTAGGTTGACAGCAAAGACTTTCGGTGTGAGAAGCAGACGCTTCCCCCTTATCTCAATCCTATGGATTTGTCCGTAATTGCTTCTAATTAAATTCCAGCAGCACTCATTCTCTGTCCGGCCCTGTCTTTCAAATTCAATTCTTGCATATTTCAATGGCACACTCTCCCAGGATATATGGTTGGTTGATTCTTCATAAAGCATATCAGCTCACCACGACAGTGCTCCTCAATCCCGCGGAAATGCAGCATTATCTTTAAGCCTCTCAGCATGGAAAGAGCGTTGAACATTTTCTAATTACCTGCTAATTAGTTTCTAAGTTATGTGTGCCCTTGATATGAATTGCATGAGTAAAGAGGAAGCCTCTCAGCTATTCATGCAATCCCGGCTCTGTTACCCTCCCCCAATCCCACAATCCCACACTGAAAGTCCTTCTGTTTGAGTCAGAGGTTTTACCAAAGTTATACTTCAGTCAGAGCCATCAAAGCTTACGCTGTATGTCAGATGTCTTGTTGGGGGTCAAAGCGGAGGTCACAGAGGAGTCTGTAGAGATGTTTGTGATTGCCTCAGGTTCGGTGGGGGTCATTGTCACCCCTGTTGCATTCAGGTTAACTGGAGGAACAAAGAGAACGCTTTTGTGATTGAATTGTATTTGAGATATGAGATGGTGATACAAGCCAAAACAAATAGCGCTGGTTTATTATGCCACCAGAAATCAATTCCTTCCGAGACAGATCAAACTTTACAAAGTATGCTATCAAGGTAAGGGAGACCAGGGAATGTTGTTACACATTTTGTACTGGATCTGTAACTCAGTTTAGCTCTATTGGAAACACTTAGATAAACATAGCAAAGAATAAACAGATAAAACATGAACTGACAACTCTTTAAGACATAGGCCATCTCTGAATGATTATGCAGGGAAATAAAAATGTTAAAAAAATAAAAAAATCCTACCATGACCCATGGTTTTATTTGTGTTGGATGGAGGTGTAGATCTTTCCGGTGGTGTCGTGGTCTCTGTCAAATTCTCAGCTGTGTAACCTTTACAGACAGAAAAAGACACACACATTGGCTTTGGAGTAAAATACATCATTTGCTTCTTTAAAGACAGAAAAAGTTTGGATGAAGAAATCTTGTGTTTCTTTTTAAATAATATAGAGTAAGCAACTATCTATACGTGGCCATTTGGATGCTGATCATACTCTCATATATTTTAGAGTTGCCGTAAAGTAAGTTTTCTGGGATACTGTTCAAGATCTTGGGATATTGATTTCCCTGGGGAATTTTCAACAATGTGCCTTGGCAAGTTTTCAAATATTATTTTGAAGGCTGATGGGTATCTTATGATATTATTTATAGTGTATAAAAAGACCAAAAAATGGCATTAGCACACATCCGCTTAAAATGGACAATATCTATTGCATGGATGAACTGACTTATAATTTAAGGCTTAAAAAAGATTTATTTCAAAGTAACAGCGAGAAATGAAGTTTGTATAAATATGAAAACATCATATAAAAAAGATAAAGATAATAAAGAATAGATTTATTATTATTATTAAAATTAAAACTACAGAAGGAGTGAGTTAGATTGTAATTGGCTAATTGTAATTGGTTAGATTGTTCTGTGGCACTGTCCAATCACTGATACTCTCATTAAGGCTGTGGAGACAAATATCTGAGATTGTTACAAGACGATCTGAGGAATTTTTATAGAGCGTAACCAACATTCTCCTCCTGACACCATTATGACTTATGAGTGTTTGAAGAACACATTCAGCACAATGATCGTGGCTGGCTTCAGAGTTCAAGATTACACATGCAGCAGATGAATGCAAATGTATTCTGAGTCTGGCATAATAACAGTGTGGTGATGTAGAGTGCAGTGGTTTGTAATGAAGGCAGGCCTCTCATAGACCCTGCCACAGAACAAGGACTAATTGTGGTCTAGCAGAGATGAGTCGCAGCATTTTTGTATGCATTTTCCGGCTACACACAGTTTTTCCAATGAATCTCTTCACAAGATGAATGGCCACATGAGACTGAGCAATTCTACTGGCAAACACTGTGATTATTGCAGAAAGACTATAATCAATCTTTTATCGGAAATATTCATGTGAAAAATCCCACATATTAGACCTGCTGGTCATTTGTGGTTTTTGGTAATGTAGGATTTTATTAAAAATAGGCTTTATTAGATTATGCTGACAAATGTTTATAGTGTATAGCCTATGTGTAATGTAATAAAAGATGTAGTGAGTGTGAGTGTGTGTGTGTGTGTGTATGAAAGAGAGAGAGAGAGAGGAGCAGAATAGTGATAACTCACATCTGAAGACAAGTAGCAGAAAAAAGGACACGTCTCGCAACATGATCTGAAAAAGAGAAAACACCCACAATCACAAATACACAAACAGGTTATACTTAGAAAGAATGTCTCCATGTTCTCCATGTACAAAATTACTTTGAGATTTTTTTCACTAAGTTCTGCTGTTACGTCAGCATACTATTCTATCCTATCCTGTTGCACCTTTAAAGCAATATGAAATGCCATTTGCAACCAATTTTACATCTATAATGTAAATTGTTTAAAGGGTTATTTCACCCAAAAAATGAAAATTCTGTCATTAATTACTCACCCTCATGTCGTTCTACACCCGTAAGAGCTTCGTTTATCTTCAGAACACAAATTAAGATATTTTTCATAAAATCCAATGGCTCAGTGAGACCTGCATTGCCAGCAAGACAATTATCACTTTAAAATGCCCAAAAGGGTACTACAGTCATATTTAAAACAGTTCATGTGACTACAGTGGTTCAATCATAATGTTTTGAAGCGACGAGAATACTTTTTGTGCGCCAAAAAAAACAAAATAATGACTTTATTCAACAATATTTAGTGTTGGATTGTGCGAGTGGTTTGGAGCATGTATCAAACTGCCAAAGTCAAACCCAACCCAACCCAACCAAATTATCTTGCCGTCAATGGAGGCCTCACTGAGCCATCAGATTTTATCAAAAATATCTTAATTTGTGTTCTAAAGATGAACAAAGGTCTTACGGGTGTGGAACGACATGAGGGTGAGATGACAGAATTTTCATTTTTGGGAGAAATAACCCTTTAATATTGGAGAAACAAGTTTGGTCATATTTTAGTTTGGGGAGCAAATTCACTATTAACTACAACTTTTGCCTCAGTAAACTCCTAATTGTACTTCTTATTAATAGTTAGTAAAGTAGTAAGTTGTGGTTGTTAAGTTTAGGTATTGTGTAGGATTAAGGGATGTAGAATAGTCATGCATAATAAGACATTAATATGTGATTTATACTTATGAACAGCCAATATGCTTGTAATATGCGTTAATAACTAGTTAATAGTGAAAATTAGTCCATAAAATGTTACCAAATGTTTTATGCTTATTCATTGGTGATTAATTGGATAGTAGAAAAGTGTGTGTTATGTATTGTGTGTGTAGAAAAGTGTGTTACCAGAATGAGAGTTTGCCAAGACAATGTCTAAATGCACTACCAGTCAAAAGTTAGAGTTTTTTTTTTAAAGAATTAGTCTTTTTATTCAGCAATGATGCAGTAAATTGACAGTATTTCCTAACAAAATATTTATTTTTCAAATAAATGCTGTTTTGTTGAACTTTGTATTCATTAACGAATCAAAAAAACAAAGTGTAATGGTTTCCACAAAAATATTAAGCAGCACTGTTTTCAACATTGATAATATTAAGAAATGTTTGAGCAGCAAATCAACATATTAGAATGATTTCTGAAGGATCATGTGACACTGAAGACTGTAGTAATGATGCTGAAAATTCCGCTTTGCTTCACAGAAATACATTACATTTTAAAATAGGAAACATTTATTTTACATTGTAATAATATTTTACTATATTTCTGTTTTTACTGTATTTTTGATCAAATGAATACAGTCTTCGTGAGCATAAGGCTTCTATCAAAAACATTTAAAAAAAAAAAAAACTTTTGAAAAGTAGTAAGTAGGTGTAACGTGCTGGTTGATTATAAAACACACAACGAAGATGATAACACTCAAATAAGTCTTTACTTGATAATCCAACGGTAGAATACAGAATCCAGGCAGGAACACAACTCAACACACATAGATACGAGACCCGACAAAGACACACCAACAGAACTGAACTAATATACACAGACGATTAACTAAAATGACTAACAGCTGTGATGAATGAGATTAGTGTCCATGGTGACAGATTATGGCGGGAAACTAGAACAAAGGAGCACATGTGACAGATGAAAAACAAACAAACTGAAAGTTCATGTGGTGTGAGGGTGTGACAGTAGGGTCATTTTAGATTTAATTTTGATTATTTAGCAACCGTGTATGTGTCATGGTGCTTTACGCTTCTCTCATATTGCCGTAAACATTCTGCCCGTGTAATGAGAGTGTTTGAGATGAAAGGTCTTGACATATCCCAACGTTACCATTAGCCAATCAATTCTGAGATGGTTGTTTTAGAAATTTGTGTCTTTTGATCCATTAAAGCCAAACAATAGAAGGCTGCCAGTGTTTCTGATGAGAGGGGTTACTTAGCAACAGTGACACGAGCAAGCGCATAATACAAACACTGGATTATGACACATCAGATGACAGGCCGACATTACAGTCACCAGGCTCTCCATTAGTATAATCAAACAACAGCAGGACCAAAATACTGCAATCCTGTAGGTGTGGAGAACAGACTGCTGCAGCCAAAACTCATGGCTTTTAATATGAACCAATGATAGCACAGTAATAGGGTGTCAAGGAAAGTGGGGTAAGATGTGTCACTGGGTAAACTGTGTTGCCCCTGTGCACATATATTTAGAAAACAAGGATGCACATGATAATGACGTGACATTTTCCATGTCAGATTTTCTATATCATGCAAGTTGAAATGAAGCAATGAAGACACTTATGCTCACCAAGGCTGCATTATTTGATCAAAAATGCAGTAAAAACTGTAAAAAAAATTTTTTTAGATATCTAGATATATATTTAAAATGTAATTTATTGCTGTAATGCAAAGCTGAATTTTCAGCATTATTACTCCAGTCTTCAGTGTCACATGATCCTTCAGAAATCATTCTAATATGTTGATTTGGAGATCAAGAACATTTCTTATTATTATCAATGTTGAAAACAGTTGTGCTGCTTAATATTTTTATGATACTTTTTTAAGGATTCTTAGATGAATAGAAAGTTAAAAATAACAGCATTAAGCCTCGTGCACACCGGGACGATTATCGCGCGTGCTTTTCGCCAGCGTTTTTTGAGATGTTTTTTGATGCGTCTTTGTATTCATACCCAAGCGATTTTCACTGGCGAAGTGCCGAGTGAATGTACAAATTCACTCCTATATGGCACTTGTGCTTAGTGCAAGTGAACGGTAGTGCAGATAAACATATTTATGAATAAGACATTCAAATTAATATTTCTTGAATGTAAATTAAACAAAAATACAGATATAAAATGGCATATACATGACATGAGGAGATGGTAGTCAGAAACAGTAGTGCAAGTGAACAGTAGTGCAAATAGGCTAAACATTCTTGAATGTAAAAAAACAAAAAACAAACAATAAAAATAGAGAAATAAAATACACATCTATTGGTTGGCCAGTTTTTAATGCATCGCGTCAAACAAAAAAAACGAACCTGAGGCTTTTTTTTTTGTTTATTTTTTATGCTTTTACACCTGCCGTTTGGCACGTTGGTGTGCACACTCACATTGGCGCCCTTTGTTTAGTCACAAGCCGTTAAACGTCGGCGATAAGCGTGCGCGATAATGGTCCTGGTGTGCATAAGCCTTTATGCGAAATAGACATTTTTGTAACAACGCAAAAGTCTTTACTTTTCACATTTTAATGCATTCTTTCTCAATAAAAGTATCAATTTAAAAAAAAAAAAGAAAAGTACACTTTTGCATGGCAGTTTATCTGTGATCTAAACTACGGCAGATGGTTCGGGGTAAGTTGTGCCAGCGTGAAAACTTATAGTAATACTGAAATTTGCATTCAAATGCAGGAAATACTGTTACATTCATCTTGTTGACAAGTAGGGGTCAGTCTTTCTAATAATCTGAGGGAGAAACAGTGTAAAAACGTTGAGTAAATGTAACATTACTAAATGCACAATGCACTCACCATAATGAGATCACAAATAACAGGCAGTTAGTAACAAACACTAATTTGTTTTATTTTTTGAAGGGTTGAAATTTAATTTATAATCATTTAAATCATACATCATTTTAAATAGATCAAAACATATATCTACATAAGTTTTAATGCTGTTTGAATAGTTTCATGCTGTCTGGTCTGATTTGGTAACAATATTGCAACACATTGTGCAATGATCTGCATGAGAAGAAAAGCTTCCTGTAAGCCGGCAAAAATGTGGCCCTTTGCTGAAATCGGCACATGGAGAACACAACGCAGCAGGAAACCGTTGTATCCTTATAGTTAAACTGTATCGGATTCAATTGAGTTATAAATGTAGTTAACACAAGTATGACTGTTGACATGTCAAAGATGATTAATGCATCTTATCAAAGCTTTAGGCTAAACAGTTTCTGAATAAATGAGCAAATTGTGATAGTTATCTCCACTTCCCCTACAACAACAAATAAGAAGAGATGTAGTGCCATTTTGTTTTAATTTTACTATGCACTACTTCCTGTAAATTACTGCTGCCACATGTTACTTTGTTACATGCACTGAACTTTCAATTTAAGTTAGAGTTGAAAGTTTAGATCAAATCAATAATTCCCATTGTGTATAACACCATTTAATGCAATGTCATATAGTACAAATGTCATATAGTACAAAATTGTATTATTTTTATATGTACTAAAATATGCCTCGTTTTCTTCATGCAAAATATAATTGTATTTTTTTCTTCTGATTTTGGGATGAAATACGACCTATAACATTTCTACATGAAATACAGCTTTTCCTGACCTTTGTCTTTTCAAACCATTCCAAAAATTCATAATAATAAATAAATATACTATACATTTATTTGTCCCTTTTCTATAAATTCTAATCTTTTATTTTGTGGCCTCCAAGATCTTATTCATTAGAAGTAGCCACTTTGATATATGAGGGCAAGTCTGTATTGAACTGTGGCTGTGTAACTGCAGGTGAGTGAGTGTGTTTACCTGTTTCTAAAGACAGATCGTCCTCTGGGTCTTACATGATCGATGGATCTGATAAACGATAAGGCTGGTCCACAGTGACTTCACATGCTTGGAGCACATGTGCCTTCCCTCTATATCTCTACTTTTCTCTCATTCTCTAATGCTTACCTTGTATGTAATACTCAACAAGCTCAAAATCTCTTAAAATAAGTCTACCTTCAAATATAACTATTTATTTCACTTACCTTGATGCTCTTTTTGATCTTGCGTATCACATCCAATCAGAGTTAAACAGAGTGCAGCATCTGTCAGTTGCTTGTAACAGAGAGGAAATGTAAGTTAGGTTGATGATTGACCACACCCTTGTGAAACTTCCTTGTCCTCAAACTTCCTCTCGCAGTCTGTCGTTCTCACTGGTGCTGAGGCCTCTCACTCCATCCACATCTGCCAGTCCTCTTTTATGCCCGCCTCATGAGCTATTGTCTACAGTTCAAACTGTGTTAATGCCAGCCTCTCACATAGTGTGTGTATCAGCACTGTAGCTCATTGCCTAAGCAGCTCTTTGTGTCTGTTCATTCAAAATCTACCCTGAAAATAAAAAAAAAAAAAAGTTTGTATATATGCAATACACAAATGCGAATTATTTTATTATATTTTTATTGTTATACCAATGTAGAAAAAACAACATATTTGCTAATCAAGCAAATTTAATTTGTCGGTCAATAAAATGTGGATAAAATGTGTAAAAACCACAGACTTGCATTTAACCCTATGGTGCTCTTTGTGTGGTGGTCAAAAATGACAGATTTTTTTTATTAATAATATTTCAATGAAATTGATGTACTATATTTTAGTTTGATAATATTTTATTTATTTATTTATTTATTTTTTTTGCATATATTTATGCAGTAGTTACAATCCATTTATTCACTTTTTGAGCATAGAGCTGAAAGTAAAATGTCTAACTTAAACTGTCATAAATATTGAATGCTTTGGACCACAGACTTAAAGTGTCCCTATTATGGATTTTTGTAAATTACCTTTTATGTAGTGTGTAACATAGCTCTAAGTGAATGAAAACATCATGCAAAGTTTTAAATCTGAAAGTGCACCATATATAAAGTTATTGTCTTTTATTGTCGTTTATAAAACGAATCCCAAGCCATTTCGTAGTGGCGTCACAATGAAACATTAGCATATTACCCGCCCACTTATTGCGTGCGCAGACGCCAGGGAAAATTATTTTTTTTCAACAATACTACAGCAGTACAATCTTTTGTTGTGTTCCCGTCATTTTACTGACAACTGCTTCTCAAACCTCAGGGAGTTTAACGCAGGATTCACAAGATGCTTGGTCTTAAAATATGGATTAATGCCCAGTTTATTTGGACTAGCTTGCTCCTCTGAATCTCAACCTGTAAGTATGATTAATAATTGATGTTTATATTTTCTAGCGATCGTTTAAAATTCATAGTTTTGTATGTTACGTTGTGTAACGTACACCCTAGTCTGTATGTCTCCTGCTAACCAGCTAACTCACGTTTCTGTAGTCCTGCTATTCAGATGTGGGTCCAATATTGTCTAAAAATGTATCAATTAATGCAGCTTTTCTGTCTTAATACTTAGAGTAATGATCAAGGATGGAGCATGACTTTTGTTTACAAAGTCTTATGCATTATCAGCTATTCACGTTTGTGCTCGGCTAACGTGGGAGTTTACAACATACAAAACAAACTGTTTTTTTCCTCTGTGTTTTTATTATTACAGTAGAGTGGAGCTCTATCTGTATTGTAATAGGATGTTAAGATGCTAGTCCGCACTAACTAGTTGAAGTATTCTCTCTGTAAACAGTAAACACCCATTGTAATGTCAAACAATGATATAGACATTTTTCTCTGTTAATAGTTATGGTGAAAAAGTCTGTACACATCTGGCCTAAATGTTTATCTTATGTTGGAGGGTTTTTTTTAGCTTCGCTTGGCATTCTGATACAGTTCCCACAGGTGCACCTATATAAAGTATAACAGTGATGCTGCTATCACGTCTTATAAATAACTAAGGTGACACTTACCATATAGAAACGTCGTACTCCAGTCATGATTGCGAATCAGTTTCTGGTTGATCGACTACTTCAGACATTTCATCGTCAGACTGGGACTCAAATTGATACGGTAAAATCGATGCTATCTTTTCTGTCCATACACTGTATTCAATATCTTGCGAATTGATTGCTGTCATTCAGTTATGGCAATGGGCGCGCGATGCGCGCAATAGACCAATCACAAAGGATTGGGTCATCTGACCAATCAGAGCAGTGTAGGCTCACGGAAAGGAGGGGTTTAGAGAGACTAATTCTCTGAACTGCTTTAAACGAATTGTTTACAAAATATTGAAAATAAATGTATATTATAAGAAAACGAAAGTGTTTTTTGACCTTGCATGCATGTAAACCTGTTGTAGGAGACTCCCAAAACAATATTAGGAACCTTCAAAAATGCATAATAGTGGCACTTTAAGGTTGGTCTCTTTTTAAAGATGACACTTGACACATTATTCCTGAAAAAAAACTTAAAAAGTGAACTTAAAGTTATAGAATTTTATGTTTATTCTTATGAAAAATGCACAAAAATACTATTTTCAATTTTATTTAAAATATATATTTTACAAAAACCGTTTTACTCTAAAACTGCAAGAAAATCAAAGCCATAAATCTAAAGAAGTTGTGTTCCAAATTTGAGCTTGATATCTCAAAAAATTAGCTTTCTATAAGATTTTGTTTGGGTGCAGTACCAAACGTTTCCACTAGATGAAACTCATTTCCCATTTGTTTGACTGAAAACAATGCAAGTGTGACTATTTTTTTTTTACCTTTTCAAATCATGTCCTTTATTTATTTATTGTTTGTTTGTTTGTGTTCACATAGCAAGTGCCAAAATCATTACCAAGTTTTGTGAGTAGCATCTGCATCTGCAATACCAGAGGCATTTCAAGGACCGCAGTTCTAGGACCCTAGCAATGATTTAGTTGTTTAATTGATTAAGTTTAATTTATATATTGTCCTAACCAACCCCTAGCCCTAAACCTACCTGTTGGTAATGTTATTGATTAAATTGAATTGCTATATTGTCCTAACCATCCCCTAGCCCTAAACCTACCCATTGGTAACCCTGTTTAATTATTTAAACTAGATGGTGCTGTAACACAAACTAGGGTCCTAGAAATGCAGTCCTGAAACTGCTGCAGTTCTAGTGCAGCCTCCGGTATTGCAGGCAGATAATATTGGCCCTGTTCACACCGCCAGTGACACACAGCAACAAAGCAACATGATTCAATGGAGTGCTGGCGACTTCCGGCAACATGAGCGACAGTGACCATTGGCGACAGAATGTGGGCGTTTCAAGCGATGGGAGATGCAACAAAAGTTCAGAAATTGCAACTTTATGCAAATGAGAAGCGAATTTCGCGAGCAATAACCAATAGGAGTGAAGACTCTCTGGAGCTCACATCACTGTTTCAAGTGCAGGCAAGACAGGATTCTGGAGCGATTTCACTGTTTTATATGATCTGACTGTAACTACATACATGGATATAATAAAATGATGCGTGGAAAAGAAACTGTTGCAGTCTTGTGAGTTTGATTCATACACTGATAGTTTGTATTGTTAACTATATGATGATGTGAGCAGTTTAGCACTGCTGCAGTTCATATTACAGTTTCCCCTGCATTGTGTTGATTATTAGGGACAAGAAAATTGATTATTTGTCAAATTCGAATGACGTTTTAGTATTTTGTGACAGTATGAGTGAGTTTAATTTGTTGATAGATCGATCGTTAATCTAGTTAATGATTGAATGATTAATGAATGCACTGAGCTCTGCAGTCACAACACTCTACAACAGCAGAATGTTTCTTTTAAATCTAATTACTAGTTGTATTAGAATGATTTTTATATATTATTTGTGATTGCAATTTCTATAGATATGACGTGCAGTCTACCAATGACAAAGAAAGACAGCACTAGGAATGCCCACAAGTGACTTCACAGTACAGAGACTAGCGACATGCAGCGACCAAGTCGCTGGCGGTGTGAACGGGGCTTCAGTAGCAACCACCCACAACACCCTAGCAACCACCTAACAATGCCTTAGCAACTGCATAGCAAGCATCACTCACATTTATTTTAGGAAATACAAAAATGTACTTAGTTGTTTCTCATCTAATTCCTAATATAAATAATAAATACATGCAAGATACACATGAGATAACTGCTGATATAGGACTATAAAGGTCTAAAACTTAATGTTGAATACACACCATTCATATAATTTGGTATTTGAAGGATAATTTGAAAAAACGCTTTATTTAATTCACTGTAAAAATGTAAAGTTGTAAATAAAACATATTGAATAAAACATATGTTCTACAAGAAAAAAACTATTTCAGTCTTTCTACTTCAAAATTCCATGTATACTTCAATGTGTTACATGCTGATTCTTTATAATTATTTGTAAAATTGAATAGCAACTTCTGATTTAATATTATTTGAAAATTTCTTGCATTGAAATCTGACTTGATCGCACACTTTAGTATCTTCATAATTTGAACAGTTTGTGAAGCAGCAGATTTAAACAAAATCTGATTTACTCTGCATTCAATCACATTGCTATATAGGTTATATTTGTGAATTTTCTCTCTTAGTTTGCATTCTTCTCATTTAAATGTTTGGATTACCTGAGAGTGACATACAGCAGTACACAAACTTTTCTGAAATCAAGAGGAAGGAAACATGTAACCACAATCAAATGTGGTAACGGAATAGAACAATATGTTCCAGAGGTTGTCATGACAGCAAGGCCTCCTATGCCTAGAATTTGGTCAGATTACAATGACGAAACTATTGAAACTTTTGTTTCTTTTTAGATGTTTTTAGCCTCCTCAAAAGAGCTGTAATGAACATCACACAGTCTCTGAAAAGCCTCCTCCTACACTCTTCAACTTTTCTTGAGAAAGAAATTAAATTCTCAAATGATCAACATCATCATCTGTCCCTCTGATTCAATAGTACACGGATAAGCACAGTTGATTGAACCCACCTGGTATAAATAGACCACTGCTATTGTACGTCCTCCATACTTAAACACCTACATGTTATATAAATCACACTGTAAACTGTCTGTTCTGCAACAATAAACAATAGAAGATTTCCATAATTTAGACCGCCTCATCCCCATGTCACGTTCTCAACACTGACCCCTGCAATCCCAGAATTCCTTCCTCTTCCACAGAATGCTGCATATTGTCACAATATTTTCTGTCCCTTTGTCTTGTCAATTTGAAAATACAACTTATTAATATTTAAGAAAAAACGTTTTTTGATTCTCTGAAGAAAAGAGAGTGTTGCTTGCTTGTGCAAAAGTCATGGTTATGATGCTAGGATGTTACGGGTGGTTTCCAGGGTGTTGCTATGTAGTTGCTAGGGTTCCTTGGGTGGTGTCTAGGGGGTTACTTACTGGTCATTATAATATCTTTTTTCTAGATATGGAACAGGTTAAGGGGATAGTTCACCCAAACATGAAATTTCTGTCATCATTTACTCACCTTGAAGTTGTTCCAAACCTTCCAAACCATTTACTTCCATAGTATGAAAAAAAAGAAAAAAAGAATATGGAAGTCAAGGGGGTCCATCAACTGTTTGGTTACCGACATTCTTCAAAATATCTTCTTTTGTGTTCAGCAGAAGAAAGAAATTCATACAGGTTTAGAACAACTTGTAGGTGAATAAATTATGAATTTTCATTTTTGGGTGAACTATTCCTTTAAGGCACATTCACACCAAGGACAGTGACTACAACCCAAATTCCGGAAAAGTTGGGACGTTTTTTAAATTTGAATAAAATGAAAACTAAAAGACTTTCAAATCACATGAACCAATATTTTATTCACAACAGAACATAGATAACAACAGTTTTACAATTTTATGCACAAAATGAGCTAATTTCAAATTTGATGCCTGCTACAGGTACTTGCTAGATGGTGTAGCATCTCCTCTTCTTTTCAAAACAGTTTGAAGACGTCTGGGCATCGAGGTTATGAGTTTCTGGAGTTTTGGTGCCATTCTTGCCTGATATAGGTTTCCAGCTGCTGAAGAGTTTGTGGTCGTCCTTAACATATTTTTCTTTTAATGATGCGCCAAATGTTCTCTATAGGTGAAAGATCTGGACTGCAAGCAGGCCAATTCTGCCCCCGGACTCTTCTACAAGGAAGCCATGCTGTTGTAATAGCTGCAGTATGTGGTTTTGCATTGTCCTGCTGAAATACACAAGGCCTCTCCTGAAATAGACATCATCTGGAGGGGAGCATATGTTGCTCTAAAACCTTTATATACCTTTCAGCATTCATAGTGCCTTCCAAAACATGCAAGCTGCCCATACCATATACATTTATGCACCCCCATACCATCAAAGATGCTGGCTTTTGAACTGAACGCTGATAACACAAATTGAAGGTCTCCCTCCTCTTTAGCCCGGAGGACACGGCGTCCGTGATTTCCAACAAGAATGTCAAATTTGGACTCGTCTGACCATAGAACACTGTAGGGCCTTGCTGAACGGAGATTACCAAACAACTTTAACCGAACACTAATTGTGAACAATGAGCAAGGAATTGCCCTCCCTGACTTAATTCTTAAACCCTCAGGCAACAAACACACAACAAACTATGCAACAGTTGTTAATTTGTTTCCCAACTCAATCAGCGTTAAGAGAAGCAATAACATGACTCAAGAACAGAGAACATCTGTTCTGAGCCTTTCCTGCCCATCAGAAATAAATTAATCAGCGCCTATCACGTGGAGTCTTGTGAGAGGATCGACAAAATTTACTGTGATCAGGACAACAAGACCTTTTGTATCACCGAAATGGAAACAGGAATCCCTATACAGCGCAAACCCACAGGAAACATTAATTAACAGACCTAAACAGTAAACAGACTCTCAGAAGAGCTTTCAGCGCGTCACCAGCCGGCGGCCTCCTTCCAAAGCTCCCGCACAACCCAACGCAGGGCTTCCCCAGAGAGATGTCACTTCAAAGACAGCCAATCCAAGTCGGGATTCCCCTTTCCAGTCTGATACGAGCCACGGGACAACCCGATTACCTCAGCTGTCAAATCGAATGCAGGTACAAGCAAATTTCTCTCTCTCTTATTCACTGTAATCTAATTACCCCTTTAGTTACAATTAATTGAGTTAATGCTTTACAACACTTTTCCACTTTGAAACAGTCCATTTTAAATGAGCCTTGGCCCACAGGACACAGCGGCGCTTCTGGACCATGTTCACATATGGCTTCCTTTTTGCATGATAGAGCTTTAGTTGGCATCTGCAGATGGCACGGCGGATTGTATTTACCGACAGTGGTTTCTGGAAGTATTCCAGGGCCCATTTAGTAATGTCATTGACACAATCATGCCGATGAGTAATGTAGTGTTGTCTGAGGGCCCGAAGACCACGGGCATCCAATAAAGGTCTTCGGCCTTGTCCCTTACACACAGAGATTTCTCCAGTTTCTCTGAATCTTTGATAATGTCATGCACTGTAGATGATGAGATTTGCAAAGCTTTTGCAATCTGATGTTGAGGAACATTGTTTTTAAAGTATTCCACAATCTTTTTACGCACTTTTTCACAGATTGGAGAGACTCTGCCTCTCTAAGACATCCCTTTTATAGCTAATCATGTTACAGACCTGATATCAATTAATTAGTTAGCTGCTAGATGTTCTCCCAGCTGAATCTGTTCCAAATTTCTTGTTTTTTCAGCCATTTGTTGCCCCCGTGCCAACTTTTATGAGACCTGTAGCAGGCATTAAATTTAAAATGAGGTCATTTAGTGGATAAAAGTGTAAAATTTCTCGGTTCAAACATTTGTTATGTTATCTATGTTCTATTGTGAAAATATTGGCTCATGTGATTAGAAAGTCTTTTAGTTTTCATTTTATTCAAATTTAAAAAAAGTCCCAACTTTTCCGGAATTCGGGTTGTATAATGATAACTATAAAGTTTTAATAATCCCTCTAAATCTAAAAGAATAGTAGTCTACACTACAACTATAACAATAACACCACAGGGAAACAATATCCTTGGATTCAATTTAATTATTTTTTTCCAGCTGACAATAAAAAAAAACAAAAAAACAGTGATAACCAATCAGAATCCATCCTGTTTTAAAGAGCTCAAGAATTTAAAGCGACATACGGCATAACTGCAGCACGCTTAAACAGTGTTATCAATGATTGGTGTGGACTCTAAGATAGTTATTGTTATTATCTTTATTAATGTTCTTGGCATGAACAGACCTTTACTCTATGATATTTTTCAACCGTTTTATCATTCACCATGGAAAATTTGTAAGTATGAAGAGCACATTAAAAAAAAAAAATGTAAAACTAAGAAACAAAGTAAAACTAAAAAAAAAAAAAAAAAAAAAAAAACATATAAAAGTTTAAGGTCACCATGAAATCAATTTTTCCCCCATTTCTTTAATGGAATAATGCAGTATTTATTATAAATGAATGATCAGTGCACATCATTATTATTATTTTTTAAAATTCATTTTTCAATTCACTATGGACAGAATAAAGTCTCGCCCTACATTTTTTCTTGTTCAAGAAGCTGTTTCACTTGGATATACGTCATTAAAGTGAAGAAAAGACTATCGTAACTTCCATTTCATGACAAATTTATTAATTAATTAGGGTAAGAATTTCGAAAAACTTTTTAAAAAGGTTTTTACAAGGACTCAATGGTCTCGTCATGTCATTCCACTAAAAGTAATTCAGACTGCTTAAAAAAAGTGTAAATTCCCCAAAAGCTCTTTATTAACTGAAGTGGGACAGATCAAGTTAATTTTTTCCCACTCTAGCACTACCTCGCATAATGAAAAGAACAGAGTTTTAACAAGGCTGTTTGAGCACCACTTAGCTTTAAGTGCATGTTCTTGCAATCGACAGAAAAAGTGGCAATTAGGGACCAATGTAGCCATAATTTGTCACTGGTCATCAGAGGATGGGACAGACCCATCATTATGAAATGATAAAAAATAACCAGCTATAAAACAACAGAAACCACAAACAAAATGATCTGTAGAGCATGCATATTAGTGTGTCGGTCCAGTAAATATATTCAAGTGCATTAACATTTGGACTGATTCAGGTCCAGATTTTGTGAACTCATTTTAAACTTCCTTTTCTCTAATAGTTCATAATTCTATCATTAAATAGCCTCATGTCAATTTTTTTGTGAAATAATATTTCTGGACAGTTTTATAAACTGGATTAAATGATTCATTCACAAGTCTAACCACAAAAGAACGTTTTAAAGGTGTCATGAAATGGATTTTTTAAATTATTTTATGTTTCCTGAGGTGCACTTATAATGTTAATATGATTTTTACATCAAATAATTGTCATAATTTAGAAATAAATGGCTATTTTCTACCCTGATTTTAGCCCTCTGATTTGAACGCTTTGTTTGAAGGGGCATGTCTGCTGTTAGACTTCAGTGTAAACGCCCACTGCTGTGATTGGCTGACATCTTTGCAATTGAAACATGTGGAATCCTTTCAAATATTTTTGCCACATTTTTACTATTACAGCTGTCGAGATTAGCGAATCGTGAAAAATGTTGATTATTGCATTATATTTAGATCTATTCCTATCACATGAAAGGTTGCAGTGATGAGCATTGAGCAGATGACAGACAGTCTGTTGATCACTGTAAGAGATTCATTATGTAGTGAGTAACATGAGTTTTGGCAAGTGCCCAGATAAACTCGCGCTGCGTGATTGACAGTTCCAGCCATGATAAAGAAAGCGTTCTTTGAAGTAAAAATACTAGGGTTATTCCTTATGAATTTAACTGTCATTACCGGTTTAAAAATGAAATACGTTGCTTACAGTTTGCGGGGTCCTTGCTAATTCCAGAACAGTTGATTTCTGATCTTTGAGCAAAAGTTTTTGGACAAAGCCAGTATCATATTGTGACTTGTTCTCAAAACAGTTGCTGGTAAAATGTATAGTACAAACATGCAAGTCCTGTTTAGGACGTGGCTAGGACGTTCGTTAAAAATAACCTGAATCCAATTTTCTCTGACATCAGGATCCTTCGGCAGCTTATGCAAAGTTTATCTTTTTCCACAGCCAGGAACAGCACAATGTCTGCGTGGCATCGCAATCTTGTTATTATCGCAATGTTATCGTAAACAACTAGGCCTACTTTAGATCCACTCGCTGCTCATTGGCTGAACATCAGTGGGCGGGGACAACGATGTGATGATGTAAAAGTAGGCATTGTTGTCTTGCTCCAGAGGCAGTCATATGCAAATGATTGTGCCCCTGTGACGCCACATGCCACCTCTGTTCCAAACAAAGCTTTTTTTACAGCTTGATTATATAAATGCTTTTTTATTGATTGGCGAGGACATTTTAAGTTATGGAACTTGCAGGATGTAATAATGATACAAAGATCTCTTATATGCCAAAAGACCAAGGAAAATTTGATTTCTCATGTCATGACCCCTTTAAATAAATAATGACTTAAATTTAAGTCTGTTCCTCAAACAAAGTTATAGTATGACTTCAGAAAACTTCTGGAAAATAGTCCACAGAAGTTTTTATGATATTTTTTTGGAAAAAGTGTGAGATAATTCACATTATTCCTTTTGGTGAAATAGATGACAAAATTTCCATTGTTTTCCATTTTTTCCCTTTGCGGCTGCTTGAATGCTTTGACAGAAGAAACATCTGTGAATCAATATAATTAATAACTCATATATGAGACTTTTTCTTATAAATATAATTAATGTAATTAGAGAAAAACATTACAAATGTGTATAATACACAAATAAAACTGCTTTTGATGGGAGAAGTGGAAAAGAAAGCACCTCTCCAGATGAGTCTTTGATTACACCAATTTGGCTGAAACACATGCCTGGGTTATTATTGCATGTTTTAGAGGTAATTATGTGATTGAAATCTTTTGAGGTGTTCAGTAAGCGCCTGTGCAGAAACTTCTTTCTGGTTGTCAAGTGCCCTAAAAAAAAAAAAGATGATGGACGTTAAATGGAAAATAAAGCTGTCAGAGAGTTCAGTCTGCCATAGTCTGTCAGTTTCAATCACTCTCACTTTCTTTAATGGTACTATTTTAATTACTGGCTCTCACATTTGTTTTTCCATAAAAAATGAATTATACCTTAAATTGTTCAGCTTGTTAAGGAGAGGTGTGCTTGTACTTTTCAAAGTGATATGATTTTGACCTGGTAGACAACAACTACAACAACAAAAAAGTAATTCACATTTTGTTTTGTATATCATGTATATCATATATTATGAAGTCTGGTATTATGTATGGCGGCTGAAGAAAACGAGGCTGAAATGCTGCATTTTAGAAATGTCACAGTAAACCTGCGCAAAGCCTCCTGGGTAATGTCTGAGAATAACCATATTTGCAGAACTTTATCATCTGTGATTACGGAATAAATTGTGTTTGCTCACTGTTTTGGCCAACTCCACAATGCTCTGATTGCTAATGTACTGCGTTTTGTCATTTTCAAACGGTAAATGAGCAGAAACCAGGAACCAAAACATACTGCGGCCGCAGAGTAATGGGAGATAGACTGCAAGCCAAATTCAATCAAAATTCTTATTACCTTAGTTCGTGTTGCTTTATTATTCATGTAATTTTAAAATCTACAGTGTGAAAAGGCAATTTTGATAGAAAAGTTCAGCATGCAAATTCCATTATAAAATGCTGCTAGTTTGCGCTGAAGTGCTTATGAGCCGACGGCAAACAGTAAAAGGTTGTTTTCCAGCAACCCGCTGCCAGAACGAGAGAGTTACAGCTTGGATGTGAGTTGTGACCAGCAGAAACAAGCTGGACATGTGACTAAAACGAAACATTTGACACTCAAATCAAATCTTTAAGGCAAGAATAAAGCATCGTACATTGTAGCCTATAGACAGAACAGTTTATATCAATCCAAAAGTAACAAAGATACACCATAAATTAGCCAGATTCCCCTGCTTCCCTGTCCCCTGATGAATAACCTGGGATTGTGATTAACGACTAGTCATCTTTTATATACACATATAAAAAATAGATGAATCTGTCCTCTGCAGAGAAAAGTAATTTTTCACTTTTCAAAGTTAGAAAAAAAAAAAAAAGTGCAGAGTCAACCGTTCTGTGAGCCTTTAACAGCGGTGACATAATATGTGTGTACAGCTGCAGCTACAGTAAACCTACCAGATGTAGTTTATTACAGTGCTCTACCCAAATTACCTGCGACAGATTTGTGCATGAAAGCTGGTTAGCTGTCGCTGACCATGCAGACAGAGTTAAATTTACTCAGTGCATCGAAATAAACTGCTTTATTGTGTTATGCCAATCCTGATTTAAGGTAATGGAATTTCAATGGAAATGAGAAAATGACAACATGCACATATAACACAAGACTAATTGCAGGAAATATTCATTAATTCTCTGTGCCTTTTATATGGAAATTTATCAAAATCTAATTTCCTCACGTCTCTCAAGACAAAAGTCTACTCTTGTTAATTTTTTATACTGTATGATGACCACAAATTAGTATCAATAGGATTTACTTTGGATTAAAAAGACTGCAATTCACTTAATTCATAAATAATACATTAAATAAATTATAAATAATTAACTGAGCTAATTGAAAAATAACTAAATAAACTAGACTTACATTTTCTTAAAGATCCAGTGTGTAATATTTAAGAGGATCTATTGACAGAAATGCAATATGATATACATAACTATGTTTTCAGTGGTATATAAAGACCTTGCATAATGAATCGTTATGTTTTTATTATGTTTTAGAATGAGCCATTTCTATCTACATACACCGCGGGTCCCCTTACATTGAAGTCGCCATTTTTCACCGCCATGTTTCTACAGTAGCCCTAAACGGACAACCTGCTCATTGCTTGACTGGCTACTCTCTTCTGTCTCAGATGACGACAACTTTGTCCTGTGCCAGCCACCGTAGCTTCTCTATGTGTTTTGAAAGGGAGGGGTGAACGGTGGACTAAGCTGTTGGTTGCAATTCGCAACCTCACCACTAGATGCTGCTAAAATGTACACATTGAACCTTTAAAGTCGGCATGAAACGAAAGTTGTGATCATCTTTTCTTCCCTATTGTGATGTGTATCCAAGTGAAACGGCTTCTCTAACAAAAAAAAAATGTAGGACAGGACTTGATTTTGTCCTTCGGGAAGTGAATGGATGGTTGTGGTTTGCTATTGCTGTGATGTCATGTGAGTGACAGGTTATCCTGCCCTTGCGCCAGTAAACACGTCATCAGAAAAGAGAAGAGATGTCACTGCAAGAGGGAGGGGAAATTATTTTAATTAAAGATTATGAGGCATGTGAATTTAAAAAAAGAGTTGCACACAGATAAATCATTTATAATAAATACTGCGATATTCCATAAAAAAAAAGAATTGTCAATTTTGATTTCATTGTGACTTTAAGACTAGCCTATAAATTATTTTATTACCCACAAGGTAAAAATCCTACGTCCAATCCCTTAAAAATTAATAGCACACTTCTCCAAAAATTTGAAGTTCAATAGCACTTACAAACGAATTAAACTTTACATTTCCCATTTGTTAAGATATAATGAACTGTGACTGTGCTGTAAATCTAAAAGAACCTCTGAAAGAGGTTTGGCACTTTCGCCATCATTAGATGGATAGACAATAGAGATCTGAAAGGATCTACCCTACGGCAAAACAGCATTTCACCACGCTGGCCAGATGATGATCCAAATGAAGGGAGAGGCGTTCAGATTGTGTTCTTTTCAACTGGCATGAGAACACACACATTGATTGAGTTTGTTTGTGTGCGTGAGCATGTGGGTGTGTTTGTGTACTAGGACTCATTATCATGTGACAGATTACAACATACAGTACAAGCTCAAGTGGGTAAGTTGGAGTGAGGGCTTTGTTTGGTGTTTTTGTGTGTGCGTGTGTAGAATTTACGTGACTTTTCTATGCTCTCATGTATTCAGCTCAAAGGGCGAATGTGAGCATAACAGGGGAAGTATTCTTTTATTGTACAGAACACGGCCTGTTATCATATCTCATCTGCGGCATCCTCCTTATCCGTTACTGTGCTATTGTTTACTTATAAAGCATCATTTCTCATTAATAAGTAATCATTCTCAGAATTTCTATCCAATAGTTCATACAAACATTTTTTTTTAACTTGAAGTAATTCTTCAAGGATTACAAAGGAAGAACATAGTGTATAATTTAAGAAATATGAGCAAGAGATGGTGTTTTATGTACTGTAATATACATTTGGCTAATGCTCTGTTAACCAAACTTACCAGTTAACTCTTTCCCCGCCAGCATTTTTTTAAAAAAAAGTATGAATATCTGAACATTCAATATATTAAAAGAAAGAACAGAGCCTCTGCTTTAAAAATAAAGAAATAAATATAAATTATTCTAGCTTCATGCATTCTTTTTTTTTTATACACACTTGAATGTGGGTAATTTTCATAAAAAAAAACAAAAAAAACATTTCGAACAAAAAGCTGGATCAGATTCATAACGATAATCAAAACAGAGTATATCGAGTCCATCAGCATCCCCAAAAGCTTGCACAGTCCTACACCTCTTTGTGGGTTTGACATTTGTTTGAAGATCACGTTAGCTTACATGTGCATATGCAATGCTTGTTTCTGCTGCTTCTTCACTTGTTTTTTTTTTGGATCAAGAGATTCTATTCTTTTAGAAGATGCATAATAGCGCCCCCTACCATATAACATTGAAAACATCTGCCGCTTTTCCACCATCGAGGCGAACGGTTGTAAAAACGGTAAGGAATGGTTATGGTTACCATTACAAACCGTTCTTGGCCCGAAATTCTCATCACGGTTGGCTAACCATGCTGGTAGAATAAGTGTAGTGACATCGCAATTGGTCACTTGTCTGTTGCCTGGCTAACAGTTTCTCTGTAGCTGGCCAAGCGAGCTAATTAAGCAATGTGAAATTAATAATAAAATTAAAAGAAATATCTGATCAACCTCCATAACGCGGTGGAAATTCCGTCAATGGAGTTTTTCTAAAACGGAAGGCTGTGTCTTAGTATGGCTGCATCTCGGCTGCCACGTCATCAAGGTCCATCAAAGGACATCTCAGTTTAAAAGATCATTTAATGCTGAGGAGGACTCTAGATTATAAGCCGAGATGGTTCTCACTGCAGAACACGAGATCCAGGGGGCGAGGTTGGATCCGGATCCAACTCCTCCAACTTTATATATATAAGAAGTGTCTCGCTGAGAAGCGTCTCGCTGCAGCCTGCGGTGGACTTCAAACCAGGTGTAACGGAGACTGTGGTCTTTAGCGTCCTTGTCAGCATTGCCACCTCCCATGCTGGAAACAGCGTTCAAATACCGCTCGGAGTGGTGCGTGTAGGACCAGAGGGGTTAAACCGGCCCACATCCAAGTGTGACGTCAGAAGCAAGGCCAATGCCGCCCTGCAGACGATTCTTAAGATTTTCTTGGTCATGTAAATCACAGTACTGATTGCTTATACCAAACACTGATCCCTAAACCTACCTGTCTCCAGCCCCTGGATCTCATGTACTGCAGTGAGGAGCTACTGTACAAGCCTCAGAAGGACTGGACTAGGAAGGATAAAGTCTCACTAGCAGCCTTCCGTTTGAGAAGCACCTGTTGTGTTATAAATGACAGAAAATTCCGTCAATGGCGGGGAACCAGTTAATAGAACAAAACATTTTTAGATTTTTTTTTTTTCTTTGCTTGAACAGACCTTTACTTTGACCTCTGGATGGTGCAGTCTTTGAAATGAGACACAAATACAGAGTCCACGGTGTTCAATGCTCCCTATTCCCAAGCACTGTTCCTTTGTTCTATGTTCCCACCGCAATCTGTCACCATGGACACTAATCATCATCATCATCATCATCATCAGCTGTTCGTCATTTGAGTGCAAGCATGTTACCATCACATTGAAAACTGAGAGCTAATTTTCAGTTTAATATGAAATTAAATTTGGTTATACTGCATATGTCTTTTATCCTATTAATCAAGCATAACCTAGATAGTTGCATTGTAACTGTTGCCTCTCTCACACTTTACCCATGAACAGCTACAGTACATACAAACAAACAGTACCTGTGATTAATTTACACCTGAATTCATGAACCTGTGGATATACAGGCTTACACTGTATGTCGATATAAAGTTGTATACATGGAAAAACCGTGTGATGAATGCCAAGCGGAAAATTGTACAATAAATATATACAGTGTAATAACATTTCTTTTAATATCCTGCTGTACTACTCAACATAATCAACACCTCATCCTTCATTTGCATAGCCTACCTTTGCTGAAACAGTTGTAAGACTGTGGTTTATTGATCTGAGTTTTATAGAGGGGAATGAGAAGAGAAGGCATAAAAAACTTTTTTCCAGGTGAAATCACATCCGCTTGAAAGCTAAAGATAATCACTGATGGCTTCATTCCAATTTAAGCAATAATCTTTAAGAAAAACAACTAGATGCCCAAATGCTCTGAAATATCATGGAATACTAAAAATGCAGGTATTTCCTCCACCATAAAGCACCTGCAAGATAGACAACATTAAATGTAGTGGAAAGGGGCAGTAACTATGGCAACAATAACTTTCCATCTCCAGACGTTGTGGCTGCTTGAGGCGTTTGACATGGCTGGTGAACCGGTCAACAGGGCAAGTGGATTGTGGGTACACAGAAGAGAGGAGATGAGATCGGCCCACCTCAAGCCAGGTGTCTGAACAGTTGTTTTCACATTAGCAGCGTTAGAAGTCTGCTCCCTGTCACGGCGGCGCCAGGGCAGCGGGTCATGGCCGGGGCTCGATGGACATGAAGGCGCATATCAGCATTAAAGGAGCATCGGAGGAAAAGGGAGGGAGATTGCAGTGTTAGTTCTTGTGCCAAATGACACCAATAAAATCTTAGAAATTAGAGCTGCAGAAGACAATGGGTTATAGACTACCTTTGATTTACAATTAAACAAGCTGTTATGCCAATATATGGAAGCACTGGCATCCTTCCCAACCTGTAATTTACCATCCACTCTTGATAAGCCAGCTTAGTTGAAAGCATCCAGCAAAGCAGATAGAAGAAACAAGATGAATTTTAAAGGAACAGTTCACCCAGAAATACCCACACCGGTATGACTTTCTTTCTTAAGTGGAACACAAAGAAGATTTTTAATCTAAAAAGCTGCTCTTTTCCATAAAACAAAGGTAGATAGAGACAATGGACTGTCAAGATCCAGAAAAGAACAAAAAAGCACCACAAAAGTAGGCCATGTGATTCGAAACTTAAACTATGATGTACTTGGTCCACAATGGTAACCCTCCAAAACAGCAATATAACAGAACATTAAACATTAACTGATCTCCTTCTATATTAATTTTGTGCAAAAGTCTGTATCAAAGCACTCTGGGAAAATCAAATTTTCCTCTCTATGAGCGTGATAGTTAATTGTTTCCTACTAACTAAATTAATTAATTTGTTGTTAAAGATATTGATAATTGTAGTCCTTGAAACAGGTCAGTATAATTTCTCCATTCTCAAATATTTTGGTTCAAATTTAATACAAATATTAAGTGTATCTTAAAAATATAATCTGTTGGTCAAATACCATTTTTTTCCTACAAAAACTTAAATATGTCAAATTAACTGTGGGATTTTTTGTCATTTATTTTGGTATGTCCAACTCAGACAATCATTTAAGTGGTTAAACTATTAAGGTAGTTATTTATTATTTTTTAGGGTATGTTTACATGACGACGATGTACTAAATAGGAAAAAGTTTTTCTTTTGAGTCAAAACGATCCCTGTCCACACTGATCCAGTGCTGTATTATGCTGCCAGGCCAATAGTTGGCGATGTTACTTTGTAAAGAAACACTATGACATCACCGTTTTAACAAATTCACGTTTTTGTAGTTTACACAGAGACAATAACAGCATAATTTTCAAATGACGTGATTCATGTGAATTGAGCGTTTTGGGCGTTTGACGCATGAATCGCACGAGTTGAAAAATCTGAACTTTGGCGAATATTCGCGCCACGTTAACCAATCAGCTTGCTCTAGTAGTGACGTGATTATGACGTAGCGAGCGGAGGCAAAAATCTGAAACAAAAATGGAGGACAAAATCATCTTCGCTGTATGTGGATACCAGGAGCTGTACGATACATCTTCGTACTTTTATAGAAACAGGAATAAAAAGGATCTTGCTTGGAAGAAAGTAAGTGAGGAGGTCGGACAATCTGAAAAAAACACTCTTTACTCCATTACTACATTACTCCATTTACTACATTTTGAGACTGCCGCCTGGCAGAAGCCCCTCACATGACGCAAATTCTCATCTGTTGTGAAGTGAATTTCACACGCAAATGAAGCATCTGGTGTGTTGTGAACAACAGTCAAGATGGCATTCCAGGGACAAGTTTACGACAGGGCCCCTCTCTAACTGCTGGTGTGTAGGAAGATGTGCCACACCGTGATTGGATCTTTGGTGAATGAACATAAACAAATGTTCATTAACATCAGATAAGATGTTGGGACAACTACCAGACACCTCTTCCAGAGCAGGAAGGGGGACCTTCTGCACCCACCAAAACCAAGGAGAGGACTTCTAATTGGACGACACATTGACTCTAACCACCAAACTCATTCCTAAGGTTTAGGCAAGGACTGCCATAAAAATTCCTTCAGGACCCCCTGGATGGAGCAGCAGTGACTGAAATAAAGAGAGACCACAGAGATCTATCTAAATTCATTCATATCTATGTTTGGAGGCCTTAATTTGATCTAAACTGCATCACATCCACACACATCTTCATGCAAAGCACAGTTTATGCTCATGGTTACTGACTGTTAAAACAACAGGTCATGGGACAGACCTGTTCACAGATAAACAAATGCACGGATGATGATTTAACCATTTCATAGTGTGTTTGGTGTCTATCTGTTCCCTACGATGCCTTTAATAATTTGAAAGCGGTTTGGTAAAGATATAATGCATGAGTAAAATGTTAAAGATACTATTTTAACACTGTACTTTATGCTATGCAAATGAGTTCCACACTAGGGTGGGCAACACCGGGGCTACTTCAGATAACAGTGGCCAATCACAATCCAGGATCGGCAAGGCGCTACATTTCAATCTCCTCCTCATCATAAAGGGATAAATATGTCCCCCGGGTAGACACACCCTTGTTCTGCGTTTCCAGCTCGACGGGGAAGGAGACATTAACAGACACTCCACGTCCTGAGTTTCTGACCTGACGAGGAAAGAGACTACAAGACAGTTAAGGTTAAGCTTTTGCGAGCAAAACCTTTTACATTGCTTCCAGCTGCACTCTAGCTGCAAAAGAGCCCCAGCATTGAGGGACTTCATCTGACCCTCACGACTCCTACAGCAGCGCAGCCCAGTCCGCAAAGGACCTCTGCATCGGCAGACATTGCCTGTACCACACGGCTCCTCAGCGACGCAGCCAGCCTGCAAAGGAACCTGTGACGATTCATCTGACCCAGCTGCCCAGTCCATCCTAAAGGACCCTCTTGGCGCAACCGAAGTTCAGCATCCTCCAGCCCAGCGTGGCACGACTACTGGATCGCAACTCCGCGCCCTCCCACTGCACGCAGCCTGCATCATCAGTGGAAGACGTCTCTGCTACCGGATTGATCACCCGACTGTGTGGAACGTAAATATAAACTTACCAAACCTCTTTCTAGAGACCTTGGCATTAGTTTATACATGCAGCATATGTTCTTCTAACCTGTTTAGATAACGGTTACTTGAGGTCAGCTTGTTACAAATAATAGGGTTATTATTTGTTGAATGATAAATAAGCAATTATTTATCACCATTTTACCAGAGCCATTAGGTGGCTTCCATAAGAAGCATTCCCATACAATTCTCTTCCATTCTACATTCAGTTCAACAGCATTGCATTTATCCATTCTGTGTTCACTTCATTTATTTGTTTCTTTGATTTAATTTGGTATTCTCCTTTGATTATTATTTTACTATCTTTTAGAAGTGCATATTCATTATTTCATTATTAATCGTTGTGGTATTTACTCTTGCATGTCTATTGTTAATAAATTTCAACGATTTTATTAAAACTGTGTCTTCCTTGTTTTGATGATCAAAGACTCTACTAGTTGACCAGACTCTCACAAATCCTTCAGACAAATCAGTTGACTGACTCCCTCCAGTTTATAATAATTTTGAATTATTGAACAGCTCTTTTGGAGTGTTCTTAAATTGTTAAGATAGTATTCTTAACTGGTGCCCCGTATTACAAAAGGGGGAGGGGTCATCTGATACACTCATAACCACACCTTAAGTGACATGTGATCAAAAGTCACTACGTCACTGGTGAAAGGAGTAAAAATCACTACAGGTGTGAATGCCTCATTAGAGTATATGCTGAATTTTAAGTCTTTGGAGCTTGACAGTGTCACACAGCATGGTTGTGGGAAACACACGCAGACGATGGAGCTCCAATCACAAGGAATTTAATGAACAAACGCAGGAGATCAACATACACAGCACAATATAGACGTATACAAAGACAACAACCGACCAAGACTGAGGGAGAACACAGGGAATATATACAGGTCAGACAAAGGGGTAAACAAGGCTAATTAACAAGAGACACCTGGGGTTAAAGAACTCAAATCAGGGAAACCAAGGGAACTAACAAGTGGTGGGAAAACTGAACAAAAGAACATGTGACACAGTGAAACAAACACAGAACACTGACATTACTCCCCCCTCCCGGAAGGCCCGACCTCAAAAAAGTCCAACCGGGGAGGGGGCTGGGCGCTCTGGAGGCTGGTAAGGGCATGGCTCAGGGAATAGGGAGCCTTCAGAGTGGCACCATGGTGGATCGGGCAGTTCGGGGGGCCATGGCGGGTCAGGCAGTTCGAGGGGCCATGGCGGGTCAGGCAACACAGGGGCCCAGAGCGGCGCCGGTAACTCAGGGGGCCATGGTGGTGCAGCCTCCGTGGCCTCGGCCCCTATGGCCACGGGTATATGGTGCCCCCCCAAAAAATTCTTGGGAGGAGCTACGGGTCTCTGGGCTGGAGCGGGGTCTGGAGCAGGCTCGCAGGCTGGGGCGGAGTCTGTAGTGGACTCAGGGACTGGAGCGGAACTGGAGCCCTCTCTAGATTCAGGACGGGAACTGGAGCCGCCACTGGACTCTGGTCAGGGGCTGAAGCCATCACTGGACGCTGGTCAGGGGCTGGAGCCATCACTGACCGAGGGCTCAGGCGTGGCGGCGGCCATCTTGACCGAGGGCTCTGGAGTGGCGGCCACCTTGCAAAGAGGCTCTAGAGTGGCGGCCATCTTGTGACGAGGCTCTGGAGTGGTGGCCATCTTGCGACGAGGCTCTGGGGTGGCAGCCATCTTGCGACGAGGCTCTGGGGTGGCGGCCATCTTGCAACGAGGCTCTGGAGTGGCGGCCATCTTGCAACAAGACTCTGGAGTGGCGGCCATCTTGTGACAAGGCTCAGGGATGGCGGCCATCTTACGACGAGGCTCTGGATAGGCGGCCATCAGGATCCCTGAACTGAGGACGTGGGGAAATGCTGGAGGGTAGAAATGGACCGATTCATTGGAGGGGTATGTGGAGGGAGCCGGCGGGGAGTGAGCTGACCAGGCCACATGTGTTTCTGATGGGGCTGGATGAGGACGATACTTTTCTACTTTAACTTCTTCAACTTCAAAATTAGAGCCATTTAAATAGAGAACGAGATTAATGGACTCAACTAGAGAGAGATAACAAGTAGGTTCACTACAATGAATGGTATCCTCATCCATGCCCATCAGAAAACAAGCACTAAGGGAAGCATCAGGCCAGCCCACCTGACAAGAGAGCTCAGAAAACTCCTCCACATACCTCTCCAACGGACGACCACTCTGCCTTAAGCCCCACAGGCGGTCCTCAGCCAGGTAGGTGCTGTTTTGGACGGTTGTTCTGTCACACAGCATGGTTGTGGGAAACACACGCAGACGATGGAGCTCCAATCACAAGGACTTTAATGAACAAATGCAGGAGATCAACATACACAGCACAATATAGACGTATACAAAGACAACAACCGACCAAGACTGAGGGAGAACACAGGGAATATATACAGGTCAGACAAAGGGGCAAACAAAGCTAATTAACAAGAGAGGTGCTGGTCATATAATTAGAATATCATCAAAAAGTTGATTTATTTCACTAATTCCATTCAAAAAGTTAAACTTGTATATTATATTCATTCATTACACACAGACTGATATATTTCAAATGTTTATTTCTTTTAATTTTGATGATTATAATTGACAACTAAGGAAAATCCCAAATTCAGTATCTCAGAAAATTAGAATATTGTGAAAAGGTTCAATATTGAAGACACCTGGTGCCACACTCTAATCAGCTAATTAACTCAAAACACCTGCAAAGGCCTTTAAATGGTCTCTCAGTCTAGTTCTGTAGGCTACACAATCATGGAGAAGACTGCTGACTTGACAGTTGTCCAAAAGACGACCATTGACACCTTGCACAAGGAGGGCAAGACACAAAAGGTCATCTGTGTCCAAGCACATTAATAGAGAGGCAAAGGGAAGGAAAAGATGTGGTAGAAAAAAGTGTACAAGCAATAGGGATAACCACACTCTGGAGAGGATTGTGAAACAAAACCCATTCAAAAATGTGGGGGAGATTCACAAAGAGTGGACTGCAGCTGGAGTCAGTGCTTCAAGAACCACTACGCACAGACGTATGCAAGACATGGGTTTCAGCTGTCGCATTCCTTGTGTCAAGCCACTCTTGAACAACAGACAGCGTCAGAAGCGTCTCGCCTGGGCTAAAGACAAAAAGGACTGGACTGCTGGTGAGTGGTCCAAAGTTATGTTCTCTGATGAAAGTAAATTTTGCATTTCCTTTGGAAATCAGGGTCCCAGAGTCTGGAGGAAGAGAGGAGAGGCACACAATCCACGTTGCTTGAGGTCCAGTGTAAAGTTTCCACAGTCAGTGATGGTTTGGGGTGCCATGTCATCTGCTGGTGTTGGTCCACTGTGTTTTCTGAGGTCCAAGGTCAACGCAGCCGTATACCAGGAAGTTTTAGAGCACTTCATGCTTCCTGCTGCTGACCAACTTTATGGAGATGCAGATTTCATTTTGCAACAGGACTTGGCACCTGCACACAGTGCCAAAGCTACCAGTACCTGGTTTAAGGACCATGGTATCCCTGTTCTTAATTGGCCAGCAAACTCGCCTGACCTTAACCCCATAGATTTTCTGAAGAGAAGAGTATTGTGAAGAGGAAGATGTGATATGCCAGACCCAACAATGCAGAAGAGCTGAAGGCCACTATCAGAGCAACCTGGGCTCTTATAACACCTGAGCAGTGCCACAGACTGATCGACTCCATGCCACGCCGCATTGCTGCAGTAATTCAGGCAAAAGGAGCCCCAACTAAGTATTGAGTGCTATACATGCTCATACTTTTCATGTTCATACTTTTCAGTTGGCCAAGATTTCTAAAAATCCTTTCTTTGTATTGGTCTTAAGTAATATTCTAATTTTCTGAGATACTGAATTTGGGATTTTCCTTAGTTGTCAGTTATAATCATCAAAATTAAAAGAAATAAACATTTGAAATATATCAGTCTGTGTGTAATGAATGAATATAATATACAAGTTTCACTTTTTGAATGAAATTAGTGAAATAAATCAACTTTTTGATGATATTCTAATTATATGACCAGCACCTGTATATACAGGTCAGACAAAGGGGCAAATAAGGCTGAACACTGACAGACAGCCCTTTATTCCCTGTTATATAAAAAAGTGCAGCATGAACGCTCTCTAAAACATCTAGTATTTCACAGAAAAAAAGAATATTATAGTTTTGGAATGACATGAGGGTAAATAATTGATATCAGGAATTTCAATTAGGCAACCTTTTCCTTTTCCAAGCCAATGATTTCTTCTCAGGCTCATAAATAATTTACCTTTTGCCTAGTTTCTCTGTTTAACTCATAGTGATGACATGATAACAACACAAATGTGTGTCAAAGAAGGCTGTTGTTGATGTTATTGTTGTTGGCTTCCGCAGACTGAAGGATTCAAGACTTTTATCCTCGTTCTCACATTCAAAGACTTCCTCTTGGGACAAAGCTGCACACTTTCCAAGAATCCCAACAGGAACGCATGTCATCAGGAAAAACGATTAAGCTCAGAATAAATAATAGGATGTTTGATAGAACGTCATCGCTTAAAAATCTGCATTACATAACACTTGTGTTCTTATCAGTTTTTTTTTTTTTTTTTTTTTTTTTTTACTGCAGGTAGATGATGAGAACACTTAGTAAATGCTATAGGCCTCAGAAAGCTACATATTAAACTACAGATCAGTTGCTTAGTAATACAAATTAATGAGCTAATATGCAATTACTAGAGTAGCTTGTAATTGCACATTGTTACTGCTGTTGTAATTTATATGAACATATAAAAATGGACTAATTTTTAAAGGTCATGTTAAAATATTTTCCTCTACACCCAGGCCTAAAAGCAGAGACATATTTTTTGAAAACAGAAATTAAACAAAAATTTAAATTAAAAGTTTAATTTTTTTTTTTTTTTAAATCAGCTTTGCATCACAGGAGTAAATTACATTTAAAAGTATATTCATATATATATATATATATATATATATATATATATATTTTTTTTTTTTCATTACAATTGAAAATCTTTTATATATATATATATATATATATATATATATATATATATATAAGATTTTCAATTGTAATGATAATTCACAATATTACAGTTTTTTCTGTATTTTTGATTAAATATATGGTAAATATATGGTCTTGGTGAGCATAAGTGAACCAAGACAACCAACCTTTGAACAGTAGTGTATAAGTAAGACATTCGTTGGATGATTTAGAAGAGAACCCAATGGTGTAAGTCTGGGGACAGGGCTATCTGTTTGTCCAAACAATGACAGATATAAGGAGTGTTCGGAAACCCTGTTTGATGTTTTAAAAGGGGGGCATACAGTATGGAACTAGCAGATCTCAAAAAAAAAAAAAAAAAATTTTGATTTAGACCAAATTTAAAAAAATTAAATATTTATTGAACAAATAATAGGAAAAAGTAAAAGGAAACATGTCTATCAACTCATGAACCCAAGCCAGTCTCAGGATAGAGCTGGTCTAAACTGGCACATTCACCAGCCCCACTCTTATTAAACAAGCTCCCCTCTGAGCTCAAAAGGCAAGTCCGTGTCTCTCCTGCGTCTGTACACCATAGAATCATAAACTCCGGCTGTTACGTCCACATCAGCTTTACCGTATACCGTTCCCTGTGGAAAAAGGTGGAAAAAACGACAGCTATAAACAAAAGAAAAACAGCAAACTGACAGAATCTATTATATAAAAACTATTGCACCTCTACTGTGCAATACCATAATTCAGAGCTTCTGTATATCATGTATCCTTTGAATTAAAACTGGGAATTTAGATATGAAATGCACAGTTGTAAATTAGCGATCACACATTTGGCATTAAGTGCATCTTTCCAGCTGGTTGTTGGTACACACCGACCTCATGAGATGTGGAGAGTGCTCGTGGATCAGAGTGGGCAGCAGGGGGCAGCAGTGAGTAGCCCTGCAGATCCTGGTATGTCCCCCAGCCTGTCACCTCCTCATAGTCATGAGCGAGAGGGCTTGTGCCGTGTCTGCCATCTGGAGGGAAGGAAACTCAGCACATCAATACTTCAGCCGTGTACCTTCAAGTTGCAAAAATGTTTTAATTGTTAACTAATCCGAAAACAACTGTCACTAGGGGGGTTTGATCAAATACTGAATACTCACTTTGCATTAAAACAAAAGAGCTGTTAAAAGCAGAAAACTGGGGTGATAAAGTGATTTCAAATGCCTCCCCTCACACATTCAGAGAGCAAGAATATATTTCTTTGTTATTTCTGCTAAGGCAAGGATCACTATTACTATTACTCATACTTAGGTTTGATCTGTTAGGCATGAATGATACCATGTGGCTTGTTGAGGAGAGATAAACTATTGTGATTTTGACTGGCAGATAGGTGAACAAAAAGCCCACCAGACAACAAAAATAGGTGAACAAATCCCACAAACTTGCATTGAAAGAGCAACCCTAGTCATACAGTATCTAGGGACACACAAACACTGCATAGCGATGGGCTACAAACACTCAACACCCTAGCAACTGCATAGCGATGGGCTACAATCACTCAACACCCTAGCAACTGCATAGTGATGGGCTACAAACACTTAACACCCTAACAACTGCATAGTGATGGGCTACAAACACTCAGCACCCTAGCAACTGCATAGTAATGGGCTACAAACTCTCAACACCCTGGCAACTGCATAGCGATGGGCTACAGACACTCGGAACACCCCAACAACTGCACAGTGATAACACCTCAACAACTGCATAGTGATAACACCCTAACAACTGCATACCGATGGGCTAAAAACACTCAGAACACCCTAGCAACTGCATAGTGAGTGGCTACAAACACTCAGAACACCCTAAAAACTGCATACTGATGGGCAACAAACACTCAACACCCTAGAAACTGCATAGTGAGTGACTACAAACACCCAGAACACCCTAGCAACTGCATAGTGATGGGCTACAAACACTTAGAACACCCTAACAACTGCATAGTGATAACACCCTAGAGCAACTGCATAGTGATGGGCTACAGACACTCAGAACACCTTAGTAACTGCATAGCAATGGGCTACAGACACTCAGAACACCTTAGTAACTGCATAGTGATGGGCTACAAACACTCAGAGCAGCCTAGAAACTGCATGGCGATGGGCTACAAACACTCGGAACACCCCAGCAACTGCATAGCAATGAGCAATAAACACTCAGAACACTCTAGCTCTTGCATAGCGATGTACTACAAACACTTGGAACACCCTAGCAACTGCATAGCGATGAGCAATAAACACTCAGAACACCCTAGCAACTGCATAGCGATGGGCTACAAATACTCAGAACACCCTTGCAACTGCATAGCGATGGACAACTAACACTCAAAACACCCTAGCAACTGCATAGAGATGAGTTACAAACACTCAGAACACCCTAGCAACTGCATAGTGATGGGGTACAGACACTCAGAACACCCTAGCAACTGCATAGTGATGGGGTACAGACACTCAGAACACCCTAGCAACTGCATAGCAATGTACTAAAAACATTATAGTTTATTCAGGGGATTTTTGTTAAATAGGCAAGAAGTTATTTGGGAAAGGGATCAGGACAAAGGCAAGATTTTAACCTAAAAAATGTCAAAAGTTAAGCTTTAAAATCCCTATTAAGTGTATATCCACATTAAACGTAGTCTCACCATGATCCTCGGGGCCTTCAAAGAGAGTATACAGCGCAGGACTGTAGTAATAATGAGAATTCTCCTGCTATTGAGATGTTGGGAAAGGAAAAAGAAAGGACAACTTCAGTAGCAATAAATATTGTTTGTGAATTCAGGTGGGATCTTTTTCATTACAAGGCAGCAAACAGTCCTTTCATGTATTTTTATCTGAACGTTTTTCTAGAACAGCCCTTTTTATCGAAAAGCCCGAACAGACTGCATGAGTGTCCAGTGATATACCCGTCCGTAGCTCTCATAGACGCTGCTGTCAGGCTCGGAGCTGCTGTCGATGAGGAGCGTTCGCTGTGCCGAGGCGTTGATAAGCTCTCTGCTTGCATAGCGTGTTGAGCTGCTCGACGTGGACCTGCAGAAACAGAGAAACTTCACATTCACAAATCACAACAAATCGCAACTGCAAGTTAGAAAACCAGACAAGAATGAAAAGCTTCTGCAACCAGGGAGAATTTTCCAAAAAGCAGTTCATAGATGTCTGGAAAATTGAACATTTAAGGCAAATTATAAGAAGGTTTAAATTACAGCATTTACTTTCTTAATGCATGTTGTATATATACACAGAATCATCTATTTGTGTGTGTGTGTATATATATATATATATATATATATATATATATATATATATATATATATTAGGGGTGTAACGGTACTAAAGGACACGGGTGGGGTCCAGTTCTCAATATTAACTAGTTGCTTATTAGCATGCATATTAATAGGATATTGGCTGTTTACTTAACAACTACCTTGCTAACTATTAATAAGCAGTTATTAGGTGTTTATTGAGGCACAAGTCATAGTTAATAGTTAGTTAATTACGAGCATTGGACCCTAAACTAAAGTGATACCATTTTTTCTACTGTACCAAAATCATACCGAACCGTGACGCCAAAACCGAGTTACGTACCAAACCGTGACTTCTGTGAACCGTTACACCCCTAATATATGTATGATGTATATATATATATATATATATATATATATATATATATATATATATATACAGTTGTGGTCAGAATTATTGGAATCCTTGATAAATATGATCAAAGATGACTGTAAAAATAAATCTGCATTGTTTATCCTTTTGATCTTCAATTCATAAAATTAGGAAAAATCTAACCTTTCATTGAAGGAAAAGAATTGAAAGTGGGGGTAAATCACATTATGAAATACATGTTTTTCTCCAAAACACATTGGCCACAATTATTGGCACCCTTTTATTCAATACTTTTTGCAACCTCCTTTTGCCAAGATGACAGCTCTGAGTCTTCTTCTATAATGCCTGATGCGTTTGGAGAACACCTGACAAGAAATCAGAGAACATTCCTTCATACAGAATCTCTACAGATCCTTCAGATTCCCAGCTCCATGTTGGTGCTTCTTCTGATCAGTTCACTCCACTCATTTTCTTTAGGGTTCAGGTCAGGGGACTGGCAGAAGCTTCATTTTGTGCTCAGTGACCCATTTTTGTATTGGTTTTGATGTTTGTTTTAGATCATTGTCCTGATGGAAGATCCAACCACGGCCCATTATTGGATTTCTAGCAGAAGCGGTCAGGTTTTGATTTTTTATCTGTTGGTATTTTTTATCTGTTTGATACCATGTATCTGAACAAGATGTCCAGGACCTCCAGCAGAAAAATAGGCCCACAGCATTAAAGATCCAGCAGTATATTTAACCTTGGGCATGGAGTACTTTTTATCCCTGTATGCACCAAACCCATCTGGTGGGTTTGATGCCAAAAAGCTCTTTTTTTAGTTTCGTCTGACCATAGAAGCAGGTCCCGTTTGAAGTTCCAGTCTTGTCTGACAACTGAATATGCTGGAGATTGTTTCTGGATGAGAGCAGAGGATTTTTCTTAAAACCCTCCAAAACAACTTGTGGTAATGTAATTGTTGTTTGATAAAATTTTTTAGGCTTTCTGAGACTCAAGACTCAACTAATCTCTGCAATTCTCCAGCTGTGATCCTTGGAGAGTCTTTGGCCACTCAAACTTTCCTCCTCACCACGCATTAGGACGATTTAGACACACGTCCTCTTTCAGGCAGATTTGTAATTCGTTGATTCTTGTTTTATTATGAGCTGTCAAGTTCTCTTTTTGCCAGCAGACTCTCCTCTGTTCTGTGTTTATTTAAAATGGTTGATTTCTTGAAAGCTGGAGATTTAGCTTCTCCATGACAACCTTTCTCACTCGTTGTGACAACTAACCTATGCTACTTCCACACACTTCTAAGTAGCTGGAGCAACTTTTATTTATATACGGATATGATGAGACACACACGGACGAGTGACATAAGTACGCAATTTATTGTGAAAACCATCCAGTCAGGTTACATAGTGAATCAGGGTAAGACAAAAACATGTTTTGGAAGAAGAATTGATTATGTATAACTGGTGTTCATTTTGAAAAAAAAAAAAAAAAAAGTCACATTGTGCACCGTTAAAGTTATATGCACTTAAGTTACACACTTAAGGCTTAGGATTCTCTTTTTTAATATTAAAAATCCAAAATTTTGTCTACTTTTTTTTTTTTTTTGTAGCTCATGACTCTGTCACCTGTAGGCTGGTGAAATGAACACTCTGTACTTCTCTGGAGTCTATTTATGGAGATGCAAGCTAAGCAGCATTTCTATACACTGTCTGGTGGGCTTCTATAGCCACTGGAAGCTGAAAGGATCTAGACAGGCAGAAGTTGTTCTGAATGCCTTCGAGCCATCACAGCATGCTGGTCTTGCTTGTTAGTGGAGCTTTCTAAGGCACACATCACCATTACTATTGCTCATATTATGGCGTAGGGGTTTGTTCACACTCCTAACCCCAAGTATTACACTTTGGCAGTAAATAACAACCTAGTCTAACGTAGCCAGACCTTCAGACTGACGACAGAAGGTCTGGACTCTATCGCAGCCTTTATTGGCCTGCGAGCCGCAAACTTCACATACTTTTGAAAATCCAGCATTAAGTAGATCCTGGTAAGCATTCATTGTCAAAGTTGTAAACACGATGGCGTTCTTTTTCCATGAGGGGGTTTGGCATCACGGCATTTGTTTCCAGGCGGACCATTAAAGAACGCGATACAACACGTCTCCCGAACATCCTGCAGAACTCAACCAACCATATGACGACATCGAAAATACTGAAGTGTTTCCAGTTAAGTGAGCCATATGCATCAGACATTCAGCCAACGGTCCGTGGACGTGACATCTGAGGCTGAGACTAATAACAACCTAGCAACCAAGTAACAAAGTCTTGGCAACCCTAGCATCAAAGCAACAAGTTTTGCAGTCACATGTTTATCAGAAACTAGTTTGTCTCTTATTTTTTCAGTGTGAAGACACCTCAGTGTCAGAACTGAGTGGGCATACTTGCAATAGATTTAGAGCGCCAACATGACTGACCTCTGCTCCTCGCTTTTCGTCTTCTGTGAAATGCTCCTGGTGTCTTCTGAAGGCAAAAAAAAAGGAGAGTGGGGTGTTAGAGGGCAAAGGTCACAAGAAGGAGAGCATGACAGAAATGAAAGGAAAGCCAGAACACCAGAAAGACGGAACACAAGATTGTTTGTGTATGGAACATTCATCATACGCCATTTCAATTTTTGGTTCCTCCTTACAAATTGTGTTGTGACAGTAGCTTTAATAAACTGATAAAAAGGACCATTCAAATTGAAAGCGAGAAGAGAGGACGACAGGTTCATGAATAGAGAGGAAAAGGAAAAAATCGGGAGCGAGAGATGAGAGGGGAGAGACAAGACACCTGACAGTTTGAAGGAAGGGGCGAGGCGAAAAAAAGACAGATGGGGTGAGTGAGAGAGAGAATGACAGAGGACGAAAGGGAAAGGGGCGAGATAAGGGGAGAGACGAAGGGAGGAAGTGACAGCTGCCGTGGAAAGGAGAGATGGCAGGATGATGCAGATGGCTGAGGAGGCAGCGAGCGAGATAAGAGAAAGAGAGAGAGATGGATTTAAAAGTGAGAAGTCATATTAGGATTCAGACAGTTCATCCCTTTTGCGCTGCGTGCTGCCGCTGAGAGTCGACCAGTCTAGGACACGCTGTCTAACAGTGCAAAGTAGAAATGGTGACACGGTGAGGAGTTCCGCTGTCGGTTACCTTTCAGGCTCCACCCTCTTTTTTTCCATCTGGCCAATAGAAAGCAGCTCAATGGATTTAGTAATAAAAGGAGGCCACCCACAACCAAGATCACCACGGCATAGACAGGAAGACCACGACCTGTTGAGGAGCAAGTGTTCTTAAAAAAAAAATACAAAAATACAAAATATACACTAGTTGCCTCCCAAATGACGCACTATACACTATGCACTTATATACTATGTACTTATGCACTATGTACTCATCCATGTAGTGTATGAATTTTATACGTTTATTTTGTCATTAAACATCGGAGTCTGATCTGCCCTCCGCAAAGTAATAAAAGCTGCGACTGCTGAGTGCATGAAGTGTCCAACATTCCACACTTCAATTTTTCCATTAAAAATGCACTTTCTTATTGGAATTTTCTATGTGAACACACTACTCACACTATTTGTACTTAAAAATGTCATAGAATAGTGCATAAGTATGCAAATTAAGGGGCACCTACTTTTTTTTTTTTTTTTTTTTTTTAAAGGGATAGACAAGTGACTTTTCAAGCTAAACACAAAATAATTTTTTATTTTTTATTTTTTTTTATTTTATTGCATGGCATTGCATTGCTAACTTCTGACAAATTAAAACTTGTCTGGACAGGAATGTCTGTAAGTGCAGTATATTATTTTTATGTAATACAATTAAATAATTATTAAAAAAATAACAAATACTTACTTCATATTATAACTATATTAATATTTAATAATAATAATAATAATAATAATAATAATAATTATTATTATTATTATTATATGAATGATACTAAATATTATTGTTAAACATTATTATTATATAATAATTATTATTATTGATTATTATTATTATTATTATTGTAGTTGTTAATCTTTTAAAAAACTTTTTTCACAATGCCTTTGTCCAGTCAGCGTTTAATAGTGTAACTAAAGCCAGATTTCTTATAAATTAATTACAATTAATTGTAAGTATCATTGATGTAATATTATAGTTGTTGTTAATATTTTCAATTGAATTTTATTTTTATATTTTTTGTTTTCATTTTTTAATTTTATTAATTAAATTAATGGTAAGTTTTAGTAATTTTTTTTTTTTTTTTCATTTTTATTGTTCTTTTAATATGTCTATATAGTTTTTATCAAGTTTTAGTTTTTGTTTATTTAGTTTTAGTTATTTTAGTACTTCAACTTAAATTAAACAAAAATGAGAATGTTGCCTTGGCAGCTTATATACAATTGCTTTATATTTTATTTTAATTCAGTTGATCTTTAATTTATATCAAGAAATGCATTTTTCTATGGTTTTAGTTTTAGTTAACAATGATAACTTTGATTGTAACTTACATTTTTAAGGAATACCAATAAAATAGTGCTTTGATGCAAAAGTCCTATAAAGGAACAGACTTAATACAACCACTAAAAATCACCCTGACACCAGTTGCTTAAAGGTAGTAGCAAAAACAGCTGAGAAATGTTTTAGTCTGACTCAGTTAGAGAATCATTTGTTTGCTACTTTGGTAGATATTTTGTCAAGCAATGCAATGACATTTTAAAGCATGACTTAAAAATTTAAATACTTTTGGGCAGAAGATACATATATTAATGGCAGCTGTTCCATATATATGTTCATGAAGTTGAAAGATGTCATGGTTTGAATTTCCACAACTGCATCACTGTCTTGTTGGATTTGCTATTCTATATATCACTGTTTTCTAGAAGATAACGTGTGACTACGGATTTGACACGCTCGAGTCATGCCTCGCCGCGTGAAAATACCTCCAATGCCGCATGAACTTGTTTATTCACATAGACGAGAGACATTGATAAATCTCTCCCTGAAAAAAATCCCTCACACAGTATATCATTCCCAGATCAAACTGATGACATAGGAACTATTTAAGGAAAGTGAAAACCCTAATGAATCTTTTCAACACAAACCCAATCAAAATGCAAAGCAGTATCAGGCGGACCTCGAATTTGCCGCAAGCTAATGTCAGTTTATTCCGTATCCCGAATCAAGGGTCAATAACTGCCACTGTGTCCCATTAAACAGCACCAAAGCGTTCAGCCTGAGCAAAACTGCACCAAATCGCAGAAGAGAAAACATTGAGCCCCAAGGCTTTATGAAAGCACATGAAACAGGCCGGTAAAGGCCATGGAAACTGAAGTACGAGCTGAGAAATTGATCTGAATTCTGGGGTGTCAGGCCTTTTCTACATTTGATAAATAGCAGCTGCAGTGAGCCGGAGGAGGAAATGCAGCACCTGCAAGAGCTGGGTCCTGATCTGCTGGGGAGACCCCGTCGTCAGCTTCCTCCGCATCTGAGAGCGAGACAGAGACAAGGTAAATCACTTAATGCAGAGGTTATAGAGTGCAGTCACTTTGTTTTGCTCTAACCATGAGTCTAAGATCAGAACATCAAAACCAAATATTGATTCAAACATTTTTCTAGTTTGCAATGTATGTAAAAACATGTTGTAGCACCTAAAACACTAGTCGGCATTAGAGTCCATTAGAGTGGACGGCAAGTATAAAGTGGAAAATAATGAATTCCACTAAAGGCACATAGGTACCAATGTGTAAAATCAAAGATTATAAACTTAGTCTAGCCTGAAAAGCCCCATTGTAATATATAAAGACTCATGTCAGAGTAAATGGCATATTTAATTTTACAAACGAAATGAGGTACTTGAATGGACTGTACTCTCACACCCTTGTTTTCATTTGCATTAAATTTCCTATGGCTTAAAGTCAGTTGAAATAAGGTGATTGATTGCAGAAAGCAGTACATATACCTACGAAACTGCCAAATGCTTTTTTTCCATAGTCTAGTTATTGTTGAATGCTTTTCAAGCAAAAGCATATGCCATGGATTTGTTTTATTGGGGTTTTAGAGAAAACTGTACAAACTAACCTGTTCTACTAGTTGTTATTTATCCTTAAAGGGTTAGTTCACGCAAAAATGAAAATTCTGTTATTAATTACTCACCCTCATGTCGTTCCACATCCGTAAGACCTTCGTTCATCTTCGGAACACAAATTATCTTTCTGATGAAGTCTGAGAGCTTTCTGTCCCTCCATAGAGATCCAACACAACTACCACTTTCAAGGTCCAGAAAGGTAGGAATGACATCATTAAATATAACGCAAGTGGTAGCCTCAATTTTATGAAGCGACGTGAGTGCTTTGTTTGCGCAAAAAAATATAATTTACCAAATGTTGATCTGCAACGCACGTTCAAGAGAGCTTCACGACACGTGTGTTGTGTTCAGACTCAACGCACACGTTTCAACTCAACCCACATGCGCGAGTGTTCACAAGAGCATCACGACGCATACGTGTTGTTTTCAGACTTGCGCGTCAACTCAACGCACATGCGCGAGTGTTCACGAGAGCATCACGACGCATGCAGGTTGTGTTCAGACTCACGCGTCAACTCAACGCACATGCGCAAGTGTTCACGAGAGCATCACGACATAGGTGTTGTGTTCAGACTTGCGCATCAACTCAACGCAAGTGCAAGTGTTCACGAGAGCATCACAATGTATACACAGTGTGTTCAGACTCATGCGTCAACTCACACATGCGCAAATGTTCACGAGAGCATCACGGCGCATGCACGTTGTGTTCAGACTCACGTGTCAGCTCAACGCACATGCGCGAGTGTTCACAAGAGCGTCACGACACATAGGTGTTGTGTTCAGACTCGCGCATCAACTCAACTCACATGCGCGAGTGTTCACGAGAGCATCACGGCGCATATGTCGTGTTCAGACTCGCGCGTCACGACACATAGGTGTTGTGTTCAGACTCGCGCATCAACTCAACTCACATGCGCGAGTGTTCACGAGAGCATCACGGCGCATATGTCGTGTTCAGACTCGCGCGTCAACTCAAAGCACATGTGCAAGTGTTCACGAGAGCATCACAACGCATACACAGTGTGTTCAGACTTGTGTCAACTCAACGCACGTCAGACTTGTTCAGACTCGCACGTCAACTCAACGCACATGCGCGAGTGTTCAAGAGAGCATCACGACATAGGTGTTGTGTTCAGACTCGCGCGTCAACTCAACGCACATGCGCGAGTGTTCACGAGAGCATCACGGCGCATACACAGTGTGTTGTTCGCGCGTCAAATCAACACACATGCGTGAGTGTTCACGAGAGCATCACGACGCATACGCAGTGTCTGGCTCGCGCATCAAATCAACGCACATACGTGAGTGTTCATGAGAGCATCACAACGTATACACAGTGTGTTCAGACTCACACGTCAACTCAACACACATGCGCAAGTGTTCACGAGAGCATCACGGCGCATGCACGTTGTGTTCAGACTCATGCGTCAACTCAACGCACATGCGCGAGTGTTCATGAGAGCGTCACGACACATAGGTGTTGTGTTCAGACTCGCGCATCAACTCAACTCACATGTGCGAGTGTTCACGAGAGCATCACGGCGCATACATGTCGTGTTCAGACTCGCGTGTCAACTCAACGCACATGTGCAAGTGTTCACGAGAGCATAATGCGTACACAGTGTGTTCAGACTCACGTGTCAACTCAACGCACATGCGCGAATGTTCACGAGAGCATCACGGCGCATACGCAGTGTGTTGCTCGCGCGTCAAATCAACGCACATGCACGAGTGTTCACGAGAGCATCACGACGCATACGCAGTGTGTTGCTCACGCGTCAACTCAACGCACATGCACGAGTGTTCACGAAAGCCTTACGAAAGCCTCACGAGAGCATCACAACGCATACGTGTTGTGTTCAGACTCACGCATCAACTCAACGCACATGCGCAAATGTTCACGAGCATCTCGATGCATGCATGTTGTTTTCACGTGTCAACTCAATGCACTCAATGCTCAACTCAACGCACGTTTTGTGTTCACACGAGAGCTGACATTTTTGCATGAACTCGCCTTGGATAATATTATTTTGTAAATAAAGTGGTAAATTATGTTTTGTTGCGCAAACAAAGCACTCACATTGCTTCAAAAAACTGAGGTTAAACCACTGGAGTCACATGAAGTACTTTAATGATGTCATTCCTACCTTTCTGGACCTTTGAGTGGTATTTGCGTTGGATCTCTATGGAGAGACAGAAACCTCTCAGACTTCATCAAAAAGATCTTAATTTGTGTTCTGAAGGTGAACGAAGGTCTTACGGATGTGGAACAGCACAAGGGTAAGTAATAAATGACAGAATTTTCATTTTTGGGTGAACTAACCCTTTAAAGGGACAGTTTAGACAAAAATGCTTTTGAAATTTCCATGCAGTTACAGTGAATGGGGACTTAAGCTTTCACTCTTTAAATAAGATACAAAATTTAAATTTAATGCATATTCAATTTTAAAGAAACACTTTACTAACGTTCAAAAGTTTGGGGTAAATAAGGAATTAATAATTTTCTTCAAGAAGAAGTAGTGCATTAAATTAATCAAAAGTGTATCAAAGTTAAAGACAATTATAATGTTACAAAACATTTCTATTTCAAAATGCTTTTGAACTTTCTATTCATCAAAGAATCTTGGAAAAAGCACTATAAAAAAAAATATACATTAATAATAATAAACGTTTCTTGAGCAATAAATCAGCTTATTAGAAAGATTTCTGAAGGATCATGTGACACCGAAGACTGGAGTATTGATGCTGAAAATGCATATAAATTAGAAAAAATTACATTTTCAAGTATATTCAAATAGAAAACAGATTCATTCTAATAATATTTCACAATATTACTGTTTTTAATGTATTTTTGATCAAATGAATGCAGCCTTTATGAGCAGAAGAGATTTAAATGAAAATAATTTTGGTTTGTTTTTCACATAAAGTGATTTTCCATTTTTAATCATGACAGCCACTGTATGGTTTTATTGTATATAAAAGAGCAGCTTGGATATTCTTAAAATATCTTCTTTTGTGCTCCATGGAAGAGAGAAAAATATGGGTTCGTTATGACATGAGAGTGAGTAAAATTTCCCTTTAAATAGCTCATAACTATTAAATAACTAAGGTTTGTCAGTTCTACTGTCAGTGAACTCTGTGGCAGAGCCATGTTTTGTTTTCTGTACTTCCGTCAGCTGCCTGTGCTCATGACTAATTTGTTTTGCAAATCAAATGCTATGACATTACAATTGCAGAATTCATTATGTTTGCCGAGGGAATGTAGCTTATCATCATTTATCATACATCACACGGTTTTGTTTTCTGTCTTTCTCCCTCTATCGCTCGATTTTTCTCCCTCTCCCTCACACACCGGGCAAAATACAGATTGAAATATGCATTCAGAAAACACACTGGTGCACTGATTGGTGTAGACATTCAGCCATTCGGCTTATTTGCATGAGACTCAGCCGTGATCTTTGCCTTACAAATGAGATGTGATTGGTCAGATTGATGAATGGCTCATCAAATCAGTGGAAAGTAAAGCCTGCATCTAAACCTACAAGAAAACCCACCGTGGTCGGAACCCAAATGACGAATAATTTTGTTTATGTGTCAGGAAAGCTTTATTAGACAGACTGAGCTGAATTTACCGGCAGTGGTGACCGTCAGTATTTTGTTGTTGTCTGCATAGCTGCTCTCTCCCATTGTATTGAGAGCGTTGACCGAAAAGTTGTACGCAGTTGAAGGGTTGAGGCCCGTGACTGTATACACAGTAGCTGTCGGAGGAAATACGTCCACATACATGAAACTCACCGATCCCGCCCACTGGTACCTGTCAATAAAACAAATGCTAATGTTTATATACTTGCATATGTTTCTTTCTTTCTTATTTATTTTCATACATTTCTAAACTAAACTTATGATTTTCTTTAATTCTTTATTCATCTTGTGTTCTTAAATGACACCTGACTTGGGTCCAAAAGTCTGAGACCACTAATAGATATGCTTTTGTTTTTCTATTTTTACCCTTTTTTTTATTAGGCTACCAAATTTATTATCACATAAACATCTAAGTAAAAAGTTATATATAAAAAAGTAAAGAAACATAAAAAATGTATATACTTTCCATTTATGTCCTTTTATTTTTATTATTATTTATTTTCATGCATTTTTTATATTAGTCTTTTTTTATTTCTATTAATTTTAATGTTCTTAAATGATTTTATATTTCACTTTCATACAATGGGTCCAAATACTGATGAAATTGCTTCTATTTTTCTACTTTGATTTTTAATACATATGAATAAATGTATCAATTAAAGGGGCTATATGTAGGAATGACACCCAGTGGTCGAAATAGGTACTGCAGTCCAAATTCAAAATATTGTTTGCCCCGCCCCTTCCTTCAAAGACGCAGGTGGCCAGCTTGAGGACACGCATCAAGAGGGAGCGCAATTGACAATGAAAGCTGAGGAGACTTACACACTGTAAGCTGATAAGTTGATTTATCTGTGTTTTAATATGCTGTCGTTCATAGAGATTTTTAGATGGATGCAGAGGCTTTTTAGGTCAGGCAGAATCTGCGATTCTCTGACCCAGTTTGTTTGGTGGTTTCCATGGCTGCAATACGCTGTGTTTTCCGCCAACTGGCAACCTGTGATGTCGAAATACTATTAGATAAACTGGCAGCGCATGGTTTCGCACAGACCAAAACTAAGACAGACATTCTGACACGGAACACACATTTCAAAATAGAATATCTGGCTGTAGCATTGTTTTTCTGAGAAACAAGTAGGTGAACTTAGCATGTTTCCTAAATATCTGCAAACATATTGGGGTATTTTTATGCTTTATTAAAGTAAAAATCGTACATATAGCCCATTTGATATATCATTATTCATTTCATTAGTAATTTGTGTCAAAAGGTGAATTAGAAAAGGAACAGGGCTGGATTTCCCGATAACGTTGTCTCTTAGCGCGCTACGAAGACTCTAAAGGTAGACCTTAACTGAGGATATACCATTTCTGGGCGTGTTCCCCGAACTATCCCTTAGGAGGTTGCTTAAGGTATATCTTCTTAAGTCCGACGTTACCAGGTGCTGCCAATGGAGGTGGTGCTGAATTGGTTGATATCGATAATTCACTCTATACAGGGGCTGCTTCACTGCATTATGTGAAAAATCAGTGTTCCTTATAAAAAGAAGCACTTCAGAAGTAGAAATTGCATTTCATAGGACTCATGGGATGTTATAAAAGTAATCCAAATTGCAAACTAAATCTATATTGTAGTTTATCTATATTCTGGGGGCGCGGAGCCCCCATCAGCGTGAGTTTAAGGCTACCGTTATTTTAGAACAAAGTTTTAATTCCTTGGAGATGCGTCATGCAGCTGACAGACATGTAGGTATCGCGTTTATATCGTTTTTGTTTTTTTTTTCATTTTTTATTCAAAATATTCACAAACTTGTTAACTATATCATGAATTTTATGATATATTCCGATTGTAAAATATGTGGAAGTGAATGTGTTTTGTCGCACGATAAGTTTGCACGCCAATTCAGAGATGTTGGATTTACGAAATCTTCCCCGAAATACATAAAAGTATGTGGCCGGTAAACTAGGAGAAGATTAGAGTAAACTTTATTGTTTCATACACAATGTGTATCTGATATGAATAAAACACTTTGTCAAATTATATAATTGAAAGGGTTATTGTTGCAGCTTCCGTAGACATCAATGTATGGAATTTGTTTTTAAAAAACTATAAATTTCTTTTTTATGCAGTGGCCTACTTAATTTAAATGTGTATTAAATGTCTGAAACCTAAAATAAACCTGATGAGGTTAAAAACACTGAATAGTTGTGATACATGACAAGCGCGAAACGTGCGTCTGCCTCTGGATCAGCGCTAAAGCACATTTGAATTTAGCAGTGAATCTTTGCATTTTATTCTTTGTCATAATCCTAATTGAACACTGCGTGTATTACAACTTCAGAAATATATTTGTAATGACTGTTAACAGTGATAAGGTATAGCTAAGAGTGGTCCAGACCAACCTTACTAAAGTATGACTTACAGAAGGTATACTTAACTAAGAATGTTTCGGGAAACACGTATTAACGTTAAGGTACAGCTTAAGGTATAATTTAAGAACGACGTAGAGTTAAGAAGGTTTCGGGAAATCCAGCCCAGGAATTTCAAATTTTCAAAATTTGGTTTGTCACACTTTTGCTTTAATAACTCCCCAAGTTTGTGTAAAACCTGATCATGTGATCCAGCATGATTTGAGAATGATCCAAAAAACTAATTAATGAATAAGAAATATTAAAGTTTCTGCATTCAAGGTGCTCAAACATTAATTTTGTCAAAAATTTCATATGTTCCCTTTTGAGGGAACTCAACACTGTGTCATTACATTCCCATAGCACCAACGCCATGACGCAGTGTCTTGTTCCCTTCTCAGGGAACCGGGTTACATATGTAACCCTGAGATGTTCCCTTTCGAGGGAACTCCTTGCTGCGTCATGGCGTTCCTATAATGTTACATACATAACCCTGAGATGTTCCCTTTCGAGAAAACTCAACGCTGCTTCATGGCATTCCTTTAGCATCAACGGCATGACGGCATGTCTCGTTCCCTTCTCAGGGAACTAGATTACATATGTAACCCTGAGATGTTCCCTTTCGAGGGAACTCCATGCTGTGTCATGGCGTTCTTATAATGTTACATACATAACCCTGAGATGTTCCTTTTCGAGAAAACTCAATGCTGCTTCATGGCATTCCTTTAGCATCAACGCCATGACAGCATGTCTCGTTCCCTTCTCAGGGAACTGGATTACATACGTAACCCTGAGATGTTCCCTTTCGAGAAAACTCAACGCTGCTTCATGGCATTCCTTTAGCATCAACGCCATGACGGCATGTTTAGTTCCCTTCTCAGGGAACTGGATTACATATGTAACCCTGAGATGTTCCCTTTCGAGGGAACTCCATGCTGCGTCATGGCGTTCCTATAATGTTACAAACATAACCCTGAGATGTTCCTTTTCAAGAAAACTCAATGCTGCTTCATGGCATTCCTTTAGCATCAATGCCATGACAGCATGCCTCGTTCCCTTCTCAGGGAACTGGATTACATACGTAACCCTGAGATGTTCCCTTTCAAGGGAACTCAATGCTGCTTCATGACGTTCACATAGCGCCAACGCCATGACGCAGTGTCTCGTTCCCTTCTAAGGGAACCAGACTCTCCCTTTCGAAGGAACTCAATGCTGCATCATGGCGTTCCTATAGTGTTACATATGTAACCCTGAGATGTTCCCTTTCGAGGGAACTCAGCGCTGCTTCATGGCATTCCTATAGCATCAACAGCATGACGGCATGTCTTGTTCCCTTCTCAGGGAACCGGGTTACATATGTAACCCTGAGATGTTCCTTTTCGAAGGAACTAAAGACTGATTTATACTTCTGCGTTGAATGTATGCCATAGCTACGGCATAGGCTGTGCGTAGCACGTGTAGCCTATGACGTAGCCTGACGTGTACCTCTTCAAAAATATAACGCGTCAATTCTACACGGACCGCAAGCACTGTGATTGGTCTGCTAGAGCCCCTCCCTCAGGTCAAAAAACTGGCGTGGAGCAATTGGAGAAGAGCGAGTGTTTTCAACTTTCAAAGTTTCAGGGGACACATTCAGTCAAACTGCAACAAAAGTCGTTACCTATTTGCCGCTTCTCTGACAACGTACATGACAAGCTGCTTCTTCTTCGGATTTTGCCTTTATCCTCAATATGACCGCGGACACTGCCTCCTAGTGGTCTGCATGCACATCGACGCAGTCAACGACGCAGAAGTATAAATGAAAACAGACGCATAGCCTACGCCGCAGAGGCTCCGGCGTTGGTCAGACGCAGAAGTATAAATCAGCCTTAAATGCTGCATCATGGTGTTCCTATATAGTGTCAACAGCATGACGCAGTGTCTCATTGTTTTACCTATACATATGTAACCCTGAGGTGTTTTCAATATTTCCAAATTTCCAAATTATTTTTATTTTTTATTTTTTTAGATTTAAATTAGACTTTATTATTTATGTATTTAAAGATTTAAATCAGATTTTGAATCCCACACTTTCAACATAGCCTCAAACTTTTGGACCAGACAGGACTGAATTACTATGAAATGTGATATGTACTATGTGATATGTAAAAAAAAAAAAAAGAAATAATGGTGCAATAGACTTAGATAAACATTTATATCAGCCAACTGAAATGTGTGCAGTGTTATGACACACTAGAGACAGAGAGATAAAACATATCCACAACAAACACCATGTTTTAGACACCTCACAGCTGCATTTATGACAACTTCACCTGACACGGAAGTTCTGTGTCAAACCACCGTCAAACCCAGGCATCCATTCCAGAGTCACGGAGTTATGGTTGACACGGAGCAGCTTCAGGTCTGATGGGGGATCGGGGTGGTCTGAGAAAGACATAGAGAGAAATAGAGAGAAAACAAGCTCATTAAAATAAGAAAGAAAAAAAACACTACTGCCTACTTATAGCGCTGCCTGGAGAATATTTATTTAAGAGGGGTAGAGAGACTGAGGGAGACAACGAGAAAGAAATTAACAGGCTACTGTACAGACAGAAAGAAATATGTGTGTCAATACACTTCACTATGAAACTGCTTAATTATCTTGTTGGCTCTCTTGGGAGGGGGTGAGGGGGTCAATCCGAAATAGCAAAGCAGAGAGCAAAAATCTGCACCATTCCGTTCCCCGGTCGACTGATGATAAGAAGCACATAAAATTTATTACCGCTGTGTCAGATTAATTATGAATATTCACGGCAGTAAAAACAGAGAAGGAGGTGTGGACAAAAAGAGGCAGATATTGGATTGTATTTCATGGTTTTTATGATAAACATTAAACGTGCCTGCCTGAGTCGATTCCACAGAGAGAGAGAGAGAGGGAGCAATGAAAGAGAGTACAACAACGAACCGGCAATCGTAAATAAATAAAGAAATAAATAAATTATAAACACTGTATTGCCAAAGGTATTGGGACACCCCTCCAAATCATTGAATTCAGGTGTTTCAATCACTTTCCATGGCCACAGGTGTATAAAATCAAGCACCTAGGCATGCAGACTGCTTCTACAAACATTTGTGAAAGAATGGTAGAATACGAATGGTAGAATGGTAGAAAGTAGAATACAGAAGGCGGTCTGGCAGAAGCTAGATATTTTACTTCATAACTTGTTAAATATGGATTTTTTTTTTTTTTTTTTACACAAATGCATCGCTTTGCTTCAGAAGGCCTTTATTAACCCCCCGGAGCCGTGTGGAATTGTTTATGATGGATGGTTGTGGATGTAGACACTTTCTTTAGCTCATACTCATTTGGTAATGCTTCCTGCCATTATAAAGCTCGGACACGTCAGGATATTTATTAATATTTCTCCGATTGTGTTCATCAGAAAGAAGAAAGTCATATACACCTAGGATGGCTTGAGGGTGAGTAAAGCTTTGGGTAATTTTCCATTTGAAAGTGAACTAATCCTTTAAAGTTCATGTGCATGTAAAGGCAGACACCCCAAAACTTTTGACAATATATATATATATATATATATATATATATATATATATATATATATATATATGCACGCACGTACTGTATATAGGTCTGACGATTTTACGAGTTAATTAAATTAATTAGTTATGGGAAAAAATAACGTAATAAAATTATACAGTTGTTTTATATTGTAGACACAGTATTTGTTTTTGTCAATGAAAATATTACATGTAAAGCCACAGCAGAATGATTGTGTGTCTCCGAATGAATTCGCATTTTGAATGAATCGTGTGAACCAATGATTCAACGGCCCATTCATAAAAAGACCCATTTACTTAATTCCTGAATAAATCAGCTGTTTGAACAAATCAATGACTTACTCATTTAGACATTTACTGCCACCTACTAGCAGTTTTAGTTTCTTTGCCATTAATAGTATAGTTCACCCAAAAATGAAAATCCTGTCATTATTTACTCACCATCATTGCTGTTGAAGACTAAAAGTTTATTTGTAATAATTCTATGTAGAATCTTTTTTTTAAAGATACTTTTTGTAATGTCTATTTGATGCTTTTCTCATTTAACACAATAATGACTTTATGTTATCTTTTGGGGGTAATTTCTCTGCCAAATTTGTTGTGTGATTAAATTTTCGATTAATTTGATTAATTAATCGCCACATCAACAAATTTTTGTAATTATAGTTCTATCATGACAACTTTCTGAACATTTTAGAATGGTAATGGATATGACATTGTTCATGTATTTGGTCTTGGTGGAACAGACCTGCTATACTGCTGCTGTTTACTATTGCTGTTGTTGTATATTATTGCAGAGCAAGCACAGGAACTTGCTACTGCCAATACTGATACGCTGCAGTGTGTATGTAAGACATACTGCTGCTGCACAAATAGCATATACAGTCTAACCAAAATACAAAAACCAAAAACATTTCATTCATTAATACAGTTTATTCACTATAGTTTAAATACAATATGACAAGATCTCACAGTTAAACTGTGTCAGAAAAAAAAAAAAAAAAATCTTAATTATGTCTGATAACACTTAAGCAAAACATGGTCAGATCAAAGTGTTTGAATAATTTTTGGTTCCAAATTTGTATCAATTTTTCTGGTAGCCCGCTATATGAAGAATATTTGGGTATAATATGTCACAGTTTATTTTACTTTGCTATCCTCACTTACATAAATGAACTATAGTGTCCTGCACCCACTAGAAAAAATATATAAAAAATATAAAATATGTCTGAATAATTTTTGGTTTGACTGTGTATATATATGAATTAGTAATTAGTAATATTCAATACTATTTAGGGCGGATAGGGTGGATAGTATGCACATTGGGATGCAGGGATTGAATCTTTGACTCAACCGATTTGTAACCGTCAGTCCATTATACAGCCTATTATTATCCACTATCGATCGCCACTTACACTAATCAAATCTGTCATTCTTGTGTTTTGATGATTCCCAAATTTTTTTTTTTTTTATATTGACCATTTAATCAGGCTCCTTGTCCGACCGGGCAAGTTAAATTCTCTTTCACTTGCCCCTTCAAAAAATCCACTTATCCCGGACTAATGGACAAGCGTTAGTGTCGAGCCCTGACATGTTATAATCCTGATCTGTAATCGAGACGTCTGACAAAATCACCATACACATAAGATAAAGACAGTTGCTGTGATTGTGGCTATATGTACATGTAAAATGATTACTCAGGTTAGAAGCAACAGTATCTATTTTATTTGTTCTCTGACAGAGCGCACAGCCTCAACTGAATGTGCTGCTCCTCTCGCTACTGAACAGAATGGACGCAGAAAGAATTTAATGCTTTTTAATGCCATTTAAGGCCTTAATTTTCGCAAAATCCATTTAATGACTTTTAATGCTTTTTAATGCCCCGCGGATACCATGATATATATGTTGTGAGCAGCAAGCTCATTGGCTGCAGATGCGACATAAATCAATCAGCTTGTGCCAAGTAGTTAACGCTATGAATATCACCAGTTTGTGTTAAGGACCCATCAGCCTGCGCAATCTAGAGTTTCATGAAAGAACTAAGCATTTAAGGTATTAGTAGAGAACATTATCAATTTTTTTTTCAATTAAAATAACTTTTTGTTTCATTTCAGTCTATGATAAATGTTCAGAACTTTTATCTTGTTTATTTTTTTGTATAACAGCCTTGGTGCAAATCTCCATTATAAGTGTGTTAACAATGTTTGTGTAGTTTTTAAGCCACAAGTTTCCAAACGGTAATTGAGAGCGCATTTTTTAAAAGAAACTCTCAGATGATAATGCTCTGAGGAACTCTCAATGCTGGAGAAATGGAGAGGTGATTTGCAGCGTAAAAAAGTAACATCATTAGTATTACAATGAGAGAGGGTGGCAGTCATTGTGAGAGAGAGGTAGACATATCGATCCACCCAATTGTTCTGTAAATAAAGGGACAGACTGAAAAAGAGCGGATGTTGATTACCACAACTGAATAATTAATATCACAATTGGTGCTCAGCTCGAGAAAAACAAAATCTCATTGCAGAGCAGAAATCTCTTTCATGGCTCTGCTCATCATCTTTGTATGTGTTTATGAGTTAGAGATAAGAAATGCGACACCCAGACACCGTTGGCTGTTTGTTTTCATTTATTATGCTTTTATTTATTCATAAATTTATGCTAATTCACGTTCACCTTTCAGCGGGGGTCAAGAGAAGGTGACCTGACCAAGTAGCTAAAGCTGACCATTGCAACTTTGCAGTAAACCGCTCACTTCCTGTTTGTACGTACTGGTGCTGAGGAGCTGGATGTCTAGAGAGTCTTCTCCCATGCTATTGTGGGCAGTGCAGGTGAAAATGGCGTAGTCCAGCGCTGCACTCACGTTTATGACGGTCAGAATGCTGGTGTGGACAGTACCTGTCACCACAGTCTTCTCCTCGTACCTGTATAAAGTCACATAAACACTTATATTAGACATTCAATATTAAAGCACAATCAAAACTGTTTTGCATTTCCTGAAGGAAATTAAAGTTCTGCAAGGTAGCCAAAGAAACAAATCCTATATAGATAGTTAGAAAGAAAAGGCCAATCACATATGGGTATGCAAATGAATGCAGTACACACACACACACACACACACGCACACACACACACACATTATAATATGCTCAAGAAACATTTCTCATTTCAATTAACATTTCAATGGATGGATGGATAGATAGATAGATAGATAGATAGATAGATAGATAGATAGATAGATAGATAGATAACAAAACAGAGAAGGATTAAAAACAATGTTTGAGGATAATTTTGAGGACTATTATTTAGATATTGATAATAGAAGTGCAGCTTCAAACAAACATGAAACACACACATGCACATATAATTAAAATTTAAACACTGTCATTACACATTCCACACGCATACAAGTATGTGATCATGGCTCTATGCTCAGCAGAACTCAGCAAACACACACACACACACAGAGAGAGAGAGAGAGAGAGAGAGAGAGAGAGAGAGAGAGAGAGAGAGAGAGAAATTATAATTCTACATGCTAACTAACCCAAACCCTAACTCTATTGTTATCTTTTTAGAAGACATTATTTTGTGTCTTTTTAAACTTTATGAAAGGACGTAGTATAGGGGTGGTCACCTACAGTGGTTCAAGCTGCAGGGTTGCCGAATGACTAAGGAAATCTAAGGAAGCAAGATGGTATAAAAATGTACATTTCTTGTCTATTACCACCTACTGCTACTTATACTAATGACAGAAATAAGCGCAGTTAAAATAGCAAAATATGTGGGAGAGCGTTGCTATAGTGTGACGATATTGTATTACAATAGGTAGCACTTCAAAGTTAATACTGGATCAAAACTATTTAGCACATCATTTGTAATTGAAAGGGTTTAATGATTATCTGGTTATGGTTACACTTAATATAGTCAGAAAATAGTGTATGAGACGATACAAACTTATACCATTAATAGTACCCAGCATATATGTAGAATGTTACCTGAGAGATAGGAAGAGATAGAGAGAGATAGACTTTAGAAAAGAGAAGAGAGAAAGATCAGAAGAAAGAAGAGCCAGAGCAAAGAAACCTAGCCTAAGGCCCAGAGCCTAACCCCCAATGTACACACATTTTGGCCTATAAGCCAACCCAAGACAACAGGTCTTGACAACCAATGCTGGATGAAGTTATACTAATGTCAACAGCGGACCAACCTGGGGTTGCCCAAGTCCAAAGGGAATCCATTTTTTGCCCAGGTGAAGTGCACACGAGGAACGCCTTGTGCCTGACACACCACATTTGCATCGTTGCTGCCGTCCCCACGGCTGGCCACCTTCTTCCACTGCGGCCCCTTCTGAAGCTCTGGAGCAACTGCAGGAACATGGAAGTGTTTTGAAGACCAGTACTGATTTACAAGAAACTGAATATACCATTCAAACATTTGGGGTCGGTAAGATATTTTTTGTTTCTGAAAAAAGTTTCTTATGCTGCATTTATTTGAATAAAATTACAAAAAAAACAAAAAAAAAAAAACACTGTGCTATTGTGAAATATTATAATTTTAAATAACGGTTTTCTATTTGAATATATATTTTTTAAATTGTAATTTACTCCTGTGCATTTTCAGAATCATTACTCCATTACTCCACTCACCCTCATGTCATTCCAGACCTGTAAGACCTTCGTTCATCTTCGGAACACAAATTAAGATATTTTTGATGAAATCTGAGAGGTTTTTTTTTTATCCCCCATAGAAATCAACGTAATCACCAAATTCAAGGTCCAGAAAGGTACTAAAGACATTGTTAAAACAGTCGATGTGACTACAGTGGTTCAACCTTAATGTTATGGAGTGGCGAGAACACTTTTTGTGCGCAAAAACAATATAAAATAATGTCTTCATTCCATAATTTCGTTTCTCCCCTGTCAGTCTGCTACGCTGTTTACATTGTATAGACAGTGAAGGCTTCTGGGTTTTATGTCAGAATACCAACTCAGTATTGGCCGATGCCGTACATGTGAGCAGCACGATGCATGTGTGTGATGCTGATGCAGGAGCCAGCCAATAATGAGTTGGCATTCTGACATAGAACCCGAAAGCCTTCACTAGCATACAAGCATACAAGTCATATGCAGTGTTAATTTTTGACAGTGTTTTAAAATCATAAATCCTAAATTTAGTCAATATTTAATTATTACATATACATTGTTTAAAACATTTTACTCAAACTAAATACATTTAGTCAATGTAAATAAGTTTAATTTTAGTTGATGAGAAATTGCAAAACATATTCTAACACTTTCTATATTAATTTAAACATATTTAATCATTTTGCAAAACCAAATCAAAACCAATTTTCATTGACGACATAACCACTGGTCATATGGACTACTTCTATTATACTATATTTATTCTTTTTGTTAATTTTTAGAGCTTGACAGTTCCAGTCCCCATTCACTTTCAAGGTACACAAAAGAAAGGCCTAGACATTCTGTTTAATAACTTTTTTTTTTCATCTTAAACAAGTATACTTCTTGATGTGACTGACAGGACTCACAGCGTACGATGAGCTGTCCTTCAACACTTCCTGGAGGTGCTATGCCATTGTCTGCTGTACACTGGTAAAAACCTGCCTGGTCACGGGTAACTTCATATATAGTTAACAAACCAGTGCCTTCATCTTCACTCTGCTCTCCTAGATCATCGACTTCCTCTTCACCCTATATGTAAAACACACACACATACACCTGTAGAACAGGTAAAAAAGCCACAAACTCACAACTAACTAAAAAAAGTTATAAAGAGCCTAAGGTAGACAACAACTTCATACCAACATCAATTTTCCCCAAATGCACACATAAAACAAACAGAAAGAGAGGGTGGCTTGAGGTATCACATATACTGACTAAGAATATCAGGGCACTATAGATGCACAAATGGTCGGAAATGGCCACAATTGTGGCTAACACTGAGAAATGTGGCCTTTGGAAAGGAGGCTTTAATGAAAGCTATTTTTCTCCATTTAGACCAGAAGTATCAAGCATAAAGGTGAGACATTGTTGTAGTTAGAAGGGTGAAATATAGCACCTCTGTTACAGAGTAGCTGTGACACATGGCGAGAAAAGAGAAGTCAGCGAGAAAGAGAGAGTTAAATACAAAGAGGAGAGATGTGAGAGATAAATAGAGGTGATAAAAAGAGAGATAGAGAGTAGGCTCATCTAACAAAGGACAATATAGCAGGAAAGAGTGAGAATAAGCAAAAGAGAAAGGGGGGAGAAAGAAAAAATAGAAGTGACAAAGACATCACTCACCATCCACTTCCACGAAAACATACTGGAGGTGATTGGGTTGGCATCAGCGACACACAGCAAGTCAGCGGTGTCTCCCAAGTTCACCGACACAGGATCAGACTTCATATGAACAGTCGGGGAATCTGGAAACCAAACCAAAAGATCAATAAACAGAAGAATTTATTTTATATGACTTTTTAATATAAAAACGTGACAATGTTAATAACATAACATATAAATGTTTTGGTTTCATTTTCAGTCATTACAATGCTCCGTTTTGCTGGAGTTCCCGGTCATTATTAGTTTCCCTGGTTGTTAATTAGTTCCTTCACCTGTCCGTACTTCATTTTGATTAAACCTTGTTTTAACCCTTAGTTTTGTCTGTTCATTGTCCGCTATCGTTTATGTTGGATGTGGTCGATTTATTCTGATCTCCTGCATGTTTCCTTTTGGTATTATTATATTAAAAGGACTGTTTGTTTGTACTCCTTTGTCATCATGTGCTCATTATAGCCACCAATAATGTGATAATATAATATAATATAATATAATATAATATAATATAATATATTATATATAGTACTTTTATATGACACTTTATATTCACTATAAAAATTTGTTTTAGTAATTTTAATATTTGTCTGTGCTTTGTATATTTTGTGCTTATTAGAGTAGTTTGAGTCATTAGCTAACAGAACCAACTGTGAACGTTAGTCAAGTGTTTCATATAAGGTGAGCCACTTCTCATGAAAAAAAAAAAATCCTTTTGGTTAAGATACTTCCTTAAAATCTATCTCACTAGGTATTCAGCCTATAGCAGCATGTGCTAATTGCAGTATGTTCATGTGGCGTTCCTTTTGTCAGGGCCAATACAGTTCAATTTCCACTTCAGCCAATTTCAACAACAGCACAAAAGATTTTGTAGGAAAGTTAACTTACGGTGTTTGATTTTCTAAATTTGGATGTGTTGATGCTAGAGTTGCCTTTGTTTAAGTCTCGATACAGTGTGTCTCTGCACCTCCTGTTTGAATTATTCACAGGGTGTGAAAAAAAGCCTTTACAATCAAGGTCTATTGTGATGTCGTTGCCATTATGTACAGTGCAGAAACACTTATTTTAAATCCTTCGGTATTCCTACATGGCTGGTTGCAAACAGTCTTCAAGTCGCTGTCACTACAGCACAGGCCACATATGTTGGAACAGAGGTAATGCTTACTGAGGCAAATTAACAACACTCTCGAAAGGCTACAGAATTAACGCCCCCTCAAAAAGTATCTGTCACACTCTGTCAGGATAACTGTATTATTAAAAGGGATCAGAGAATATAAATTAAGAAGTGTGTCTGCAGAAGCAAAGTAGATAAAAAAAAAAAAAAAAAAAAAAAAAATAGAGATGCTGATTTCATTCAACTAGAGCTATTTTTAGAACTATTTTATTATTTCTAAATGCTTGCACTGACCAGGTAAGGCCTTCATACTGTAGATCTGTAGTGACACAATATAAGATTGCTGAATTAATTTGTCAATATTGATTACATTTAGCAATAAAGGATCTCTCCCAGAGCTCTAAAAAAAACCCCATCAAATATAGAAACAGAAATATACGCATCCTTGACAAGGCAACATATATTAAATAACTAAGTGAATACTTAATGAGAACTGTATAAACTCAGCTGAATGGGAATAGTAATAAAGGCTCTAGTTTTAAATCATCATTTTACATCTCAACAATGGGGTTTGTACAGTAAGTGTGGACAAAATGTATTGCTAATTATTTGATGGCATGCAATAAAAACCTGTATATTAGGTCTAATTTTACACTCTAAGTCAGTGATTCTCATGAGTTTTCATTAAAACCCATTCTGTGCTTTCCATAACTTAATTTACATGATGTAAATCACCCAAATGTCCCCATCACCATCTTTTTATTTGTTCCTTTTTTCATGTGTAAATATCCCCAGATGGAGCTGAACCACCAACAGCTATTTGTCTTTTGTGGTTTCTATTAATTAAATCTCTAATTCTTCATTTTATTCGCTCCCACACTTTATCACAGCTTACATTTACCTGAAGAATACAATATTATGATAAAACATTCATAACAGATCTCTACCTATCTATCTGTGTCTGTTGATCTATCTATCTATATATCATAAAAAAAACAAATAAAAACGAGAACAAATACAATCAAACATCTTTTGACTATGAATAAATATATTTATATTTATAACATATAAACACAAAAATAAAATGTCTCGGTTACATATGTAAGCTTCATTCCCTGAAGGAGAGAATGCAGACGTACGTCGGACCTGCCAACGAATTGGGGATCGCTTTGAGAAACCAATCTACTTCAAATGTAACTAAAATGAGCCAATGCACATTGGCATGTGATAACTGCATCCAGCTGCTCTGTCCTGCAGCGCGGGTATAAATAAGCAGCAGCTGCGTCCCATATTTGCTTTTCCACTGAGGAGCTGAGCTAGTGACTCGGCCGTACAGCAGAGGTACAGTGACTGTGGCGACAAGATGTACGTCTCCGTTCCCTCCTTCAGGGAACGAGAGTTACATACGTAACTGTGACGTTCCCTTTTTAGTCAGTCACGTTCGACGTACGTCTGAACTGCGCCCTTCCAGTGCTCTGCTTGAGCCTTCTGGTCCACCCCCAACTTTTGGAGTGGAAAGTCAGGGCTGTAAGCAGAGAAGGTCAGTCACTACTGTTCCACAAGACCCACTCAGTGTGACTATTGGATAACGCTGGGAAAGCGTACCCTTGAGGAAAGGGAACACTGCGGAAGCCACATCCTGCCCGTAGGGAGGTGAAATGTGGCGGTTACACATATGGACTAGCCAATTAGGGTAGTACAACATATGGATGTTTCTGGGGTGGTTCCAGCCTAGTTCTTGGGGGGAAAGAACACCAGCAGAGATGACAGAGTGTACTGTGGAAGAATACACATATGGGACCACCGCAGGGGTTGCTACATACGTCTGACTGCCAGGGGTGACGGAGGAACTAAACAGGGTTAGCCATTTCAGGGGAACACTACTGGAGCAAATAGACGCACATATCTGGCCCAGCGGGTGGGAGTGGTGTTGCAAGCCGACATTTAGAAGAGGTCCTTTGTGCTTCTGGCCACTGGGGGTGAGTATACGGGAAGATCTACACCAAGGCTATAGAATCTAGCGAACATGTTAGGTGTCACCTAGCCCGCAGCTCTACATATATCTGTCAGAGAGGTGCCTTGAGCCAGCACCCAGGAGGAAGCTACACTAGTTGAGTGTTCTTGCAGCCTGAATGGGCAAGGCACGTCTTGGGATTGGTACGCCAAGACAATAGCATCCACTATCCAGTGGGCTAACCTCTGCTTGGAGACAGCCTTTCCCTTCTGCTGGCCTCCGTAACAGACAAAGAGCTGGTCTGAGGTCCTGAAGCTTTGCGTTCTTTCCATGTATAGCCGCAGAGCGTGGACAGAACAGAGAAAAGCGAGGGCTGGGTCTGCCTCCTCCGAGGGCAGCACTTGCAGGTTAACTACCTGGTCTCTGAAGGGAGTGCTAGGAACCTTGTGCACCTATCCAGGCCGGGGTCTCAGGACAACATGAATGTTGGCCGACCTGAATTCTAGGCATGATTCGTCAACCGAAAATGCTTGCAGGTCCCCTACCCTCTTGAAGAAAGCCAATGCAGTCAGGAGAACTGTCTTCAATGACATAATTTCCAACTCAGCTGACTGCAAAGGTTCAAAGGGAGGTCTCTGCAGTGCCGTGAGCACCAGAGACATGTCCCAAGAGGGTACCGAGGTAGCACAAGGAGGGTTCAACCTCCTCGCACCTCTGAGGAACCTGACGATCAGGTTGTGCTTACCAAGAGACTTGCCATCAACTGCATTGTGATATTACGAAAACATACACTTTCAGGAAGGAGGGAGACAGCCTTCACTCCAACTGCTCTTGCAGGAAGGAAAACATGACTCTGATCGGACATCTTTGGGGGTCTTCCCAGTGGGAAGTACACTATTCAATGAACAGGTTCCACTTCAATGCATAGAGGCGCCTTGCAGAGGGGGCTCTAGTGGAAGTGATGGTGTCTACCACTGACTGGGATAGGTCACCTAGAACCTCCGCGTCCCGTCCAGGGACCAGACATGGAGTTTCCAGAGGTCTGAGAAAGCGTCTCTGAGAAAACAGGTTCTTTCTCAGAGGAATGGGCCAGGGAAGGGCTGTAGCGAGGAGTGTGAGTTCTGGGAAGCAGGTCTGGTTGGGCCAGTATGGCGCAGTTAATAAGACCTCCTCCTCGTCCTCCCTGACTTTGCACAGTGTCTGTGCAAGAAGGCTCACTGGGGGAAATACATACTTGCATAGACCCCAGGGCCAGCTGTGAGCCAGTGCATTCATGTTGAGGGCCCCCTCGGTCAGGGAGTAAAACAACTGGCAATGGGTCGAGTCCGGAGAGGCAAACAGGTCTACCTGCGGGGCTCCGAAGAGGTCCCAAATCAGCTAGACCGCCTGGGGATGGAGTTGTCGCTCTCCCGGAAGCGTAGGATGTCATGAGAGCTCGTTGGATGCGCGATTAAGCAAGCCAGGGATGTAAATGTAAATGCAGTTGAGGCACCATCCACAGACCTGACACTGCATGCCCATTGTACATGGCCCCCTAGCCAGTGGCAGAGGCATTCATGAATACCACAGCATGCCTGAACACTTGTTCTGGGGAACTCCAGCACGAAGAAACGAAGGGTCTGACCACGGACCGAAGGTTTGGCGACAGTACCGGGTGACCCAGTGTGTGTCGCTCTGCCATGCCCATCTCTGGACTTGACCGTGAAGCCAGTGCTGAAGTGGCCTCATATGAAGCAATCCGAGCAGCGTTACTGTGGCTGCGGATGCCATATGCCCCAGGAGCCTCTGAAAAAGCTTCAGTGGGGCAGCTGCACCCCCCGCTGGCCTCACTAACACCTCTTCCAGCAGTAACCTAGTTTTCCAAGGAGGTCTCCCATCCAGGTACTAACCAGGCTCAGCCCTGCTTAGCTTATATATATATATATATATATATATACACATACAGTACACCCCTCACATTTTGAAAATTTCCAATTGTCTATGACACATGATGAATACGATCCTCAACTGGATGGAACTGGAATAAATACTTTGACTGTTGCAATCCCATCTGACTTATGATGGCTGCCTGAATCATAATAAAGCACTGTTTGCTGTTGGCCAGAGGAGAACTGGTCCCCCGACTGAGCCTGGTTTCTCCCAAGGTTTTTTTCTCCATTTTAACACCTGTTTGCCACCTGATGTCACCTGTTGGAGTTTGGGTTCCTTGCCGCTGTCGCCTTTGGCTTGCTTAGTTGGGGACACTTAACATTTGATATTCAACAGTGTTTTGATCTGCCTGCATTGACACCATTGTATGCGAACTGAACTGAGCTGGATGATGACATCACTGTTTACTCCAGTGCTGATATAGATAATTTAACTAAATTAATAACTATTGATTCTTACAATGGAATGAATCAATACTGAATTGACTTAAGATGGATAATGACACCATTTTCTTTAAGAGCTGCTGTGCAGCCAAAATTATATACCAGTTATCACTGTAAAGCTGCTTTGACACAATCTGCATTGTTAAAAGCACTATATAAATAAAGGTGACTTGACTTTACATTTTCACTGAAGAAATGACACTTTGTTACAATGTAAAGTAGTGAGTGTACAGCTGTATAACTAAATTTGCTGTCCCCTCAAAATAACTCAACACACAGCCATTAATGTCTAAACCGCTGGCCATAAATCCAAATTGGGCCCAATTAGACATTTTCTCTCCCCGTTGTCATGAGACTCGTTAGTGTTACAAGGTCTCAGGTGTGAATGGGGAGCACGTGTGTTAAATTTGGTGTTATCGCTCTCACTCTCTCATACTGGTCACTGGAAGTTCAACATGGCACCTCATGGCAAAGAACTCTCTGAGGATCAGAAAAAAGAATTCTTGCTCTACATAAAGATGGCATAGGCTATAAGAAGATTGCCAAGACCCTGAAACTGAGCTGCAGCACGGTGGCCAAGACCATACAGCAGTTTAACAGGACAGGTTAAACTCAGAACAGGCCTCGCCATGGTCGACCAAAGAAGTTAAGTGCACATGCTCAGCATCATATCCAGAGGTTGTGTTTGGCAAATAGACGTGTGAGTGCTGCCAGCATTGCTGCAGAGGTTGAAGGGGTGGGGGGTCAGCCTGTCAGTGCTCAGACCATACGCCGCACACTGCATCAAATTGGTCTGCATGGCTGTCGTCCCAGAAGGAAGCCTCTTCTAAAGATGATGCACAAGAAAGCCCGCAAACAGTTTGCTGAAGATAAGCAGACTAAGGTCATGGATTACAGGAACCATGTCCTGTGGTCTGAAGACCAAGATAAACTTATTTGGTTCAAATGGTGTCAAGCGTGTGTGGTGGCAAACAGGTGAGGAGTACAAAGACAAGCGTGCCTTGCCTACAGTCAAGCATGATGGTGGGAGTATCATGGTCTAGAGATGCATGAGTGCTGCCGGCACTGGGAAGCTACAGTTCATTGAGGGAACCATGAATGCCAACATGTACTGTGACATACTGAAGCCGCAGTACAGTATTCCAACATGATAACGACCCCAAACACACCTCCAAGATGACCACTGCCTTGCTAAAGAAGCTGAGGGTAAAGGTGATGGACTGGCCAAGCATGTCTTCAGACCTAAACCCTATTGAGCATCTGTGGGGCATCCTCAAACGGAAGGTGTAGGAGCGCAAGGTCTCTAACATCCACCAGCTCTGTGATGTTGTCATGGAGGAGTGGAAGAGGACTCCAGTGGCAACCTGTGAAGCTCTGGTGAACTCCATGCCCAAGATGGTTAAGGTAGTGCTTGAAAATAATGGACATTTTCACTTAGGGGTGTACTCACTTTTGTGGCCAGCAGTTTAGACATTAATGGCTGTGTGTTGAGTTATTTTGAGGGGACAGGAAATTTACACTGTTGTACAAGCTGTACACTCACTACTTTACATTGTAGCAAAGTGTCATTTCTTCAGTGTTGTCACATGAAAAGATATAATAAAATATTTATAATTATATATATATATATATATATATATATATATATAATATAATAACCATAATTTAAAAATATAAAAAATAAAAGTATGATTTTAAAAAAATATATATCACTGCTCCGACTTTGGGAAGTTGTGCTGAAGATCCTAGAAAAGCGGACCTGAAATGGCTGCCTCTGGCAAGTACGGCAAACCCCAGGGCAAACCCCACAAATGCTGTTCTTCTGCCTCATCTCCATCCCTGCCCCCAGGAGGATCATATCCTCAACCAAGTGGGCCATTACCACCAGCGTAATCTCTGGCGTGTTGGCGTGTACAATCCTCCTCTGCATTGTTCCTAACGGACAGAAAGAGGGGGGCCTACATGGAAAACAGCACCATTGGTAAAAGCTATTCAAATGGCCCATACATAATGAATATCTACCACTGTCAGATGCTATTGTATGAGGACGTGGAGATCCATTAGTGCAGAAGGATTTGCAGGAACATGCAGGCCTAGATTTGAAGAAGTGCTATTATTAAATCATTAAGGAAGTGGGAGTGCTCTTTCTTTCTTTCTTTCTCTCTCTCTCTATTTCTGCGTCCCTCTCTTTCTCTCTGTTACACTTTCAAGTGTGTGTACATCTGCGTGGGTTTGAATTGGCAAATAAATATGTGGTACAAATATTGAGAACAGCATAGATTGGCTTTGCAGTGCAACTTTTGTGGTAATTTATACTGAGGGGAAAAAAATTCATACTATTCTAACTGACAGCATTTCAACCTTAAAATTAGATTGTCACAGAACTGTGACAATGCATTCTGATTGGATTAATAAACATTTATACATATTCAATATTTGCGTTAAATGCTAACATCTTCAATTCAAGTGGCATTAGAGTTTTTCAGCTAAGACTCAGTGTCACCTTTCATGCTAATATAAGTTTGTTTTGGTGTGTATTTTCAATCACACTACAGTTAGTCTCGACCACAGTGAAATTTCACAAGTTCCAAGTCCTACTTTACTAATAAAAAATGCCAAAGGATACAATAGGTGCCTATGCACCTTCAGTGCTTGGGCCCTAATAATAAGAACGCCAACTTTTGAAACTCCCCTGTATATTCTGATTGGTTGTCTGTTGCTTCCTATAGCATTTTGTTTCAAGGGAGGAGAAACTTCATAACTTGTTGAATCTCGCTTAGTTAGGATGAGGTGTCAGGGTTAGTTTTGAGTTACTCACACTGTACATCCAGTTTGAGTTTTGTGCGGTTCTTCCCCTCAGTGTTGGAACACTCTATGATGTAATCGCCCCCGTCTCGCCGAGAAACGTTCACGATTTCCAGGGTCCAATCGTCGAAGTGATAACGAGGATCTCTTTCTGTCACAAACATACAGAGACACGACACAACCCACACAAAACAGGTGAATCACAAAGCTGTGACAATACAGAAAACTAATACAAAACATCAACTATTCAAATCCTGTACATATACACATTACACGCTGGCTTATTCACTAAAACTCTTCTCCCAGGGAAACCTCTTTGGAGGAATACCACAGGGACCTTGACACAGGACTGCTGAGAAGCTTTCAACACGGAGATGAAGACCGGAAACGCTGAGACGCATTCAGAGTGACAGCGACGCTCATTTAGGCTGCATACATTAGCACGAGATCACATCTGCCAAGGTGCAGTGCCAGAATTCATCGATGTTTTATTCAGAATGCATATGGCAATGTGTGTTTATGTCTGTTTGAGTGTTTATAGCGCCTGTGAGGGTGACACGGCTCGTAGTGTCATGTAGTGTTGTCTACTACCTTTCACAAGCTTCTCGCCCTGAAAAATCCACTCGCAGGTGATTTCATCCGGATTGGCCAAGACTTTGACAGGAAGCGTGGCGGTTTCATCCTCAATGACCTGGACCTCATCGGGCTGGTCATCTGAAAACTCCGGAGGAACTGAATTACACACAATGACACACAGATGCATCACATGCATTTGAAGGCGCTAACGTGCAAGCAACTTATTCATAAACATGATGACGAACACTTATGACAATCACACCATATGGTACATAAAAAATAACCACAATTAACATTAGCAACTCTAATTCCAGACTAACACCTCCTCTGCGCTGACATGAACACACCATTATTTACACTTATTTAAATACTTAAATTATAAATATTTAAATTTGACATGTACTGTATATAATTTAACATTTAATCATTTTAAATGGCACACTTGCTAATATATTTAAATTTGCATTCAAATTTAAAAAAAAAATAAACAGTCAAACCAAAATTTATTCAGACACCTTGAACATTTCATTCATTAATACTGTTTATCCGCTATAGTTTAAAAAAAAAAAAAAAAAAAAAAATGGTAATAAAATATGACAAAATATGACAAAAAAAAATATATAAATATATAATCATATTAACTTTAAAATTAATAAGCTCTAAATAAACTCCTCTCTCTCTCTCTCTCTCTCTCTCTCTCTCTCTCTCTATGTATATACTCTCTCTCTCTCTCTCTCTCTATAAATATATGTACTCTCTCTCTATATATATAGATAGAGAGAGAGAGAGAGAGAGAGAGAGAGAGAGAGAGAGAGATTGCGTTGAAGAGTAAATCATAACTGGACAGCTGTCTTGTAATGTTTTTAGCAATTTTAAAATACTGCATGGTTGAACCTGCAATACAAGAACAGTATTCTATTGTTCTGATGTGAAACAAATCCAGGAGATACAGATGGTGTAATGAAGATAGGTTCAAAAGACTTATAGTTATGACTAGTAACATTTTCTCAATTCACACGTGGCAAAAAGTTAATTTTGCACCATGCTTGAGAAAGCAACAGATTTCGATCCGTTTTCCTCTCTAACGTCTGCCGCTGGATTGGTCTGTTATGCAGAGTGTGAATGAGCCGCATGATTTATTGTGCTGTTGATCTCTCTGGGGAGGTTCTGTGTCTTTGTCTCATTAATGTACATTGTGTCAAAAGGATTCAAAAGCAGATTTTAACACAAACGATTTGCTTACATCTACAAGCAGACACACACACTCAAACATACTCAAACACACATTAAGAAAGTGAAAGATGAAATATAATCTTAATATAAGACAATAGAACAGACAAAGTGATAATTATTGGTCTGTTCTTACACAGACAGATATACAAATCACAAGCTGTGGAGGTTCTGAAATAGTCAAGAAGTCACTCACACCCACACACCCACACACACACATATACACAGTGACATTCCGTCATGCTCACAAAGCGTGTCAGGCTTTGAAGAGGTGGCTGGCTGGATCAGACAAAACAACATCAAAGTCAAACCATAATCATTGCAGACACAAAGACACACACACACAACCATATACTCGCCATACGCGTTAACAGGAATAGACTCATTCAAACGTACATGAGAATGCTTGCCAGAGCAAAATAATAGCATATCTTCATAACAGAACGCTACAGCAACTAAACTCAAAACTAAGGCTATCAATACTGTAAAAAAAATAATGCACCAGTGAAAAATAAATAAATTAATAAGTAATTCATGGGATAATGAATAAATAATCCACTTTTTATTTATTTTTTATAAATAAATAAATAATGGGACAATTTATTTATTTAACCCTCTACAGCATTCTTTCACTGCTTAAACTAAAGCATTGCGTTGGAATTCTCACTCATTACAACAGTAAGGCCCGCCTTCATTGATTTGATTGGCCATCTCAATCATTCTGACAGTGACGGGCACTGTTAGACCGCTGCGCTGAGGCAGACTAGTCTAAAAATGTAACATTTGAAACTTTTTTTTATCTTAACAACAAACAGTGTGGCGTGTAATGGAGTGTAGCAGAGCTAGCATCACAACTTGGCCATTTCCAATTATTGGGGGAACTTGTCCCCCTCAATGTCTACGGTGGTTACAGCCCTGCAGTACTTCAGTCTGGACCTATAGGGACGGACTCGGACATCAATCTTAATTATTAGTTTTTTTAATCTGTAATTAGCGGACAGTCCGAGTAAAACACATTTTAAGGTGCAGTGTGTAAATTGTAGCGGCATCTAGTGGCGAAGTTGCGAATTGCAACCGATGGCTCAGTCCACCGCAAACCCATCCCTTTCGAAGCACATAGAGAAGCTACGGTGGCCAACACAGGACAAAGATGTTGTCGTCTAAGACAGCAGAGAGTAGCCAGTCAAGCAAACGCGCTCTGTAAGGAAGTTTGTCCATTAAAGGCTACTGTAGAAACATGGCGGCGCAAAGTGGCGATTTCAATGTAAGGGGACCTACGGTGTATGTAGATAGAAAAGGCTCATTCTAAGGTAATAAAAAAAATAATGGTTCATTATGTAAAGTGTTTATACTGATAACACACTGAAAACATAGTTATGTATATTTATATTGCATTTCTGTCAATAGATCCTCCTAAATATTACACACTGGAACTTTAAACCTGCTCAAAAAAACTCACAGAGCACATTCAGACTGTAGAAGTTGTTGACACCCTCGGACAGCACATTACTGAAGGCCTGGCAGGTGATCCTTTTTTTCCAGTGATGAGAATCAAGAGTGAGGGACAGCTTACTGGTTCGGGACATCCCACCAAATTCAGCCTTTTTAGGAGCCTGGTCAACTCCTTTCAGCCTGAGAGAGAGAAACTCAAGCTTACAACGTTATTTCTCATGGACATTTACAAAGAAGAATTTCAAAAAGCATCCCCTTGGAGTAACACTGCAAAAATAGACTATGAATATTCGATAAAGCCTTCCACAGTAACAGCGTTCACCTGCTGTGAAATCTTTTTGTTTGCCCGACATGCGTTAGGGTCCTGTGGGGACCATTCAACAAAACTAAAACCCTATAAAACTCGAAATGGACCACTCCTCTGCTCACAAACACTGTAGTTTTATAGCTGAATTTCTTTAGAGATAAAAGCTGAGCGTTTGGCTTGGCTGATAAAAAACTAAAGCTCACAGTTGATGTAAAGTTTTTTTTTTTTCTTTTCCAACTGGCTACATATTGACAGTGCCAGAGACAGACTCTAACAAGGTAATGCCCGTCGAAATCTAATACAGAAGTTAAAAAAAGGGATGGATTGCCAAACTGCCCATCAGCCTTTGCAAACATTTCACACTTTTCTGCTTCTACAAAGAGCTTAGAGCCCTCCTGCACAAATTATGCTCTTTTTATACAGATACACATCACAAGTCATCTATTACTGCACACTTCTCAGCATTAAAAAACTACATGGGTCATCTTGGAGCCAAATTCATCTGAAATGCATTCCGGTGAGACTGAATATGATGTATTTGCCTGTGTTTTGTGCACCGAGGGTCAATGCTCTGCAGTCTATTGATGTGTATAAATCAGATGGCCAGTGAAATGCCCTTGGGAGTGTTAAACTAAATAATACAGAATTAGCTGTGAGTGTGCATTTGTGCATGTGTGTAATGATGTGGTGATGCTTGTGTATGCATAAGTAAGTGTTTTAGTACATCATGGGGCCCAAACTCCAGCTGATATTTGCAGTGGGATAGCTGCTGCCAGCCAGGCACTCCAAATCCAGTGTCTGACCCTTGCGCAGCTCCTTCTGCTTGGCCACGATCTTCACGCTCACTGCTGGAACTGATCAAGGGACAATACAAAGAACAACAAATTAGAATGTGAACGGAGATTGCCATAGTGTAATATATATGTTTATACTACGGGGCTGTTGAATGCTCAAATCTGACTGGTTGTCGAACGTTCTAAGGTGTGCTATTATTTTCAGGGAAACGCACGGCTAAAGTAGTTCTAGGCAGGTCTTGATCGCATTACAGTTCCATATCACTTTGCCAAATGATTTCAGTTATTTCAAAAGGTCCTACAGCCTACAACCCCAAAAGAAACAAAACCCACAACGGCACTGACCAAGCAAATAAATATAGTAAACAATAGGATGTTTTGAGGTGTGGTAACCATAGTATAAGCGGAATAATTGACGATGGGCCGTTGAATTATTAGAAAATAATGCACACCAGAGGTGTGAATTCAACAACCCGTCATCAATTATTCCTTGAATAAACCCTCGGATTTCACAGAATGAGTAATGACAGAAATTTCATTTTTGAGTGATCTAACTCTTTAATCAGTGACTAGCAAAACCCTCATGCATTTAAGAGATAAGAAGTACAATAACAGATATGGTTTTGCATGTACACATTAGAGTATCATGTGAGTGGGTTTTAGAAACATACACAGAACCCTGAGTTTGGTTTGGGCAGATATAACTTTCTTGGCTTTATTGGAGGAGTCACAGCGGTAGGTGGCCAGATTGTCGCTGGGCTGGAGGGTGAAAAGGAGATCTCGTGACACACCACGCTCTGAAGACACCTGCTTTGATGCGGTTGGCAAGACTTTATTGTTCTGTAGTTTACACACACAGACACGTAGGATTATTTAATGGCAGGAATAACAAAACATACTTGTTACTAAAAGGCAGTAAACAAAAACTTTCATATCACTACACACCTTTAACCACACCAGCTGACCTGTGGGATTTCCACCACTGGAGAAACAGACTAAACGAAGAGTTGTACCAGCGTGTAAGAAGACGTTTGGTGGAGGAGCATCTAACCACACCTTCTGAGGAGGATCTAAGTAAAAAAAGAATGGAATAAGATGAACAGACTTTAACAGAACTAATATTCCAGTCAGTACAACTGCATTGAAGAGATGTTTGAAAAAGAGTGCATCATGTTTGCATTTATTTATTTGAGAACTTTTACCCAAATTACAACCCGAATTATGGAAATGTTAGGACGTTTTTTAAATTTGAATGAAATGAAAACTAAAATACTTTCAAATCACTAGCCTATATTTTATTCACAATAGAACATAGATGACATAACAAATGTTTAAAGGGAGAAATTTTTGACTTTTTTTTCCACTAAATGAGCTCATTTCAAGTTGATGCAAGCTGCAGGTATCAAAAAAGTTGGCATGGGGGCAACAAATGGCTGAAAAAGCAAGACATTTTTGAAAGACTCAGCTGGGAGAACATCTTAACTAATTAAGGTAATTTATATCAGGTCTGTAACATGATTAGCTATAAAAGGGATGTCTTAGAAAGGCAGAGTCTCTCAGAAGTAAAGATGGGCAATCTGTGAAAGAGTGCGTAAAAAGATTGTGGAATACTTTAAAAACAATGTTCCTCAATGTCAAATTGCAAAGGCTTTGCAAATCTCATCATCTACAGTGCATAACACCATCACTAAAAGATTCAGAGAAACTAGAGAAATCTCTGTGCGTAAGGGACAAGGCCGAAGACCTTTATTGGATACCCGTAGTCTTCGGGCCCTCAGTCGACACTGCATCACTCATCGGCATGATTGTGTCAATGACACTGCTAAACGGGCACTGGGGTTACTGGGCCCAGGAATACCAGAAACCACTGTCGGTAAACACAATCCGCCGTGCCATCTGCAGATGCCAACTAAAGCTCTATCATGCAAAAAGGAAGCCATATGTGAACATGGTCCAGAAGCGCCGTCATGTCCTGTGGGCCAAGGCTTGTTTAAAATGGACTGTTTCAAAGTGGGAAAGTGTTCTATAGTCAGACGAGTCCAAATTTGACATTTTTGTTGGAAATCACGGACGCCGTGTCCTCCAGGCTAAAGAGGAGGGAGACCTTCCAGTGTGTTATCAGCATTCAGTTCAAAAGCCAGCATCTTTGATGGTATGGGGGTGCATAAAAAAGTTTTTAGAGCAACATATGCTCCTCTCCAGAAGACGTCTATTTCAGGGAAGGTGTATTTCAGCAGGACAATGCAAAACCACATACTGTAGCTATTACAACAGCATGGCTTAGTCGTAGAAGAGTCCGGGTGTTGAATTGGCCTGCCTGCAGTCCAGATCTTTCACCCTTAGAGAACATTTGGCACATCATTAAATGAAAAATACATCAAAGATGACCACAAACTCTTCAGCACCTGGAAACCTATATCAGGCAAGAATGGGACCAAATTCCAACACCAAAACTCCAGAAACTCATAACCTCGATGACTAGACATCTTCAAACTGTTTTGAAAAGAAGAGGAGATGCTACACTATGGTAAACATGCCCCTGTCCCAACTATTTTGAGACCTGTAGCAGGCATCAAATTTGAAATGAGCTCATTTTGTGCATAAAATTGTAAAAATTTCTCATTTTAAACATTTGTTATGTTATCTATGTTCTATTGTGAATAAAATATTGGCTCATGTGATTTGAAAGTCTTTTAGTTTTCATTTTATTCAAATAAAAAATAAATAAATAAATAAAAAAAATGTCTCAACATTTCTGGAATTCAGGTTGTACAATGGAATCAAGACATACATTTCAGAAATCATTTAAATATGCTGCTCAAGAAACATTTCTTATTATTATCAATGTTGAAAACAGTTGTGCTGCTGAAAACCATGATCTTTAATTCTTTAAAACAAACAAACAAGAAAGCAAACAAATGGTACTGTATGTTTTTAAATTAATTTGATTCAGAGATCATTCTACCTAAACGTTAGATAAAAATGTTAGTGGTCGCTCACAGTAAACGATGAGATCTTCAGATCGAACACTAGAGAAGCGGGTGCCTTTATTGAATGCCTCACAAGTCAGAGGAAGACCGTTGTCCTCACGTGACACTTTATGTGTCAAGTTAGACATCGTCATCATCCCACCATTATCCCCCTGCAACAAAAATATTTCATATGAGACCTTCCATTTTTACTGAGCACAATATATGGTTCTCGTAAAGAGCTATTCTAAGAATACTCTTTGCACACAAGAGTGGAAACATTAAATTATACCACCGTGATACACTCTCTTTGATGGTACACATTCTCGAAACTGACCATGTGCATCAAATGTTTGTTAAGAGATACTGTAGTTCATGTGATTTGACATATGGTCATTAAACACAAAGAAAAAACAAAAGCGTTGGAATACATTGTGGCTCTAGTATCTTACTAAATGTGTAAACATATGAAAGTGTGGCAAACATAGAAAAGCCACCGCTCTGAAATGGTTTTAAAAGTTGAATTAGTAGACTATTTATTAGTGACACGTTTGATATTTACGATTTGGGATCGGCGAGGCTCCGAAGTAAAATAATCCGAAGTAAAATAATCGTAATGACACTACAAAATTGAGGATTTTTTGGACAAAATGTCGGTTGCGAAAAGCCTTGAATTGGGGGGCGGGGGTGGGGGGGATGCAAATCAGGCGTAAAATCTTCAAGCATGTGGCCAGCATAAGGGTGTCCCACAGATGCCGCCACAAGCACTGTCAGAAGCAACCTAATTCTACACATAAAACAAATGTAATCAGAACACCACCCCCACCCACACAATTTTTTCTCCGATTCACATGGATTCATGTGGGTGATACTTTTCAGGTCAGAAAATGCAGAAATCCATATAAATATGGAAAAATCACATCCCTGAAGCTGTTTCACAATGATATATCACAATAGGGAAGAAAAGACGATAGCAACTTCTGTTTCATGCCGACTATAATTGGCAGAGTTTTTAATTCTGCTCATTTGCTAAGCTCTAATTTACACCTGCTCAGAGTTGACCCTGGCTTCACGGTTAATTACGGCCAAACTATTAGAAAATATCATAAAGAGTAGCTCGGAGTGAAAAAAAAGGAAAATAATAAATTAACACCGGCATGTAAATGAAAGATCAGATGTAAAACACCTCCAAATGAACAAGGAGTGTCTTGTGAAGCGCCGAGCAGCCTCGGGTCGGCTTTTATTCACTTATGTTTCATTCAAATCAACCTCTAGAGAGGAAGAGCTGGAGATTAAAAAAAGAGAGACTCTAAAAGCCCCTGATCTCACAGAATATTATGTAGTAACTAATAGAATCTAAAGTAAAAGCACAGTCTTGATGGAGACTTTGAATCACTCTCGGTTCAAGGCTCGCCGGCTTTATTTCACACAATAATTGAAAAAATATTCCTTTAATCAAGCGCTACACCTCACGAAGCCTTTCGCTGTTGGTGAAATGGCTCGTGTGAGTGTTTAGATGGTAGTTTGTATTGCTGATGATCCTATTGAAAGCAAAATATAGAAAATTTTAGAGTGGCAAAAAAAAAAAAAAAAAAAAAAAGTGTTTTATCATTTCAGCAACAGTATATGGTCATTTTTGTAAAATCCTCTATCTTGACTGTTAAGTGTTGAGTTGAATACCTCAGAGATGGTAACATTCGTTCTGATGAGCTCCTTGAACCCGAGCCACCAGCGGATGTGGACCGGCGGATTACTAGAGGAAGTGTAACAGCTTAGATTGATCTCCTGTCCCTCTACGGCTTCGAAGGAGCCCAGTAACGTTACCTCAGCTGGCTCAACTGTGAGCAAAAGTGATTACCACAACAGAAAGAGAAGCAAGATAAATGGACAGTCAGCATATCTTCCCAGCAAATTGTTTAAACACGCTAGTCTTGCCACAAAGGATTTGAGGCCATTAAGATATGTTCTCTTGATCCTCTTACAGTTCTTAAATAATGATCTAGCTGATCAATGAAATGGTGAGAGAAGTGTCTAGAGAGATCTTCTAATAAATTCCCAAATGGTATCAGTAGTTGTGTGCACTAAGATGTATTCTCAATAACCCTATATGTGCCAATGAAAGTAAATTTGTGATAAGAGATGGTTATTTGACATTTAGAATTTGTTGTGACAAGACCACCGATACAAACCATCCTCTGTTAATGAAAGATTACAGAAACGGCAAGTAGCAACAAGTATTGACCCGATTTACTTGTCAGCCATGATACACCCATGTGTAATTGGCTTATGGTAAGTGACAGTGTGTCATGAAAGATCAAGCTTTTGTTTTAAGGCTATGCTGAAAACTACTAGGCTTTTGGCCTTCTTAGACGTTTGATGGGTTTTTGAGCAGAAGTTTTTTTAAGATTAAACTACTCACACATGACGGTGAGAGTGCGAGTGAGGGACATCGGTGAACGAGACACTTGGTTGACGCTCTCGCACTGCAGCACAGCATGATTGTCCTCTGGCTTCACCTCCATTATCAACACGCTACTGGACCTACGTGACCCAACATCCACCTCCCAGCTAGTGGACAGGACTTCTCCATTCTGAGAAAAGATGGCACAGACAGACTAAGAGACTGACCGACAGACAGACAGATAGATAGAAGCCAACTTTACTTGTAGAAAAAGACATTTGTGTCTGAAATCAGTCATCCAGTCAATGCCTTTGCAGACACTAACATTTGCATTAGCTGAAAATTATTAGAGATGTCAGGACTGACACATTTTATCAAAGTAAACTGAGAGTCTCCACTGTGAGTCTGTCTGCGGGACACTACATGAATTTAAAAGTAGATGGCTGCCTAGACTTCACTTGCAAATGATTTAAAGCTTGACGTCTTCTCTCTGTCTCTAAACACAGACGTTTAATAAAGTTCTTGGCTGCAGCTCTCAGCTTTCCCCTAGGCTTGCTGAATTTAGTCGTTCACTCACAAGCGTACACACACACACACACACACACAAACTAAATAAATGGCTGAATTAAAAAAAATACATTTACCATAGTTTCTTAATGTCCTATTTAAGAGAAGAATTTGCACAAGGGCAGTCCACTTAACATTACCCGAGAGCCACACTCAGAGTGTATTTAAGAAATGTTGAATGGCCTTTATAAAAAAAGCAGTGCTTTTGTTCATTCTGTGCTCTCAGCACTGTCTCTTTGTGAACATATGCACACTGTTATCTTGAGTTAGTCCTCTAACACAGTCTCAGCAGAATTTTCAGTGGCACTGAAGCTTTGCATCACATTTATTAAGTTGTTTGAGATGCTAATGCTTCATAATTTCTGAGGTTGGGAAAATTTAAAGAATATAAAACCACTGGTGCACCTGCCAGATCCTAGCTAGCTTCAAATTACTTTAGTAAACCTGCGTTCCACTGTGACCTTACTCTGGCATTACATTTGTGGTAATTGGCCTGCAAAGTATTTTGGTAAACAGCTCTCACATGGTTGAATGATGCAACCCATAATTTTTCATCTAACAGCTACATGCTTTACGTAACATTCCGACCAATTTATCTAAGTGGCACTTTCCATGAATGCAGTACACTTTGGTGTCTCATGACTTTTTTATACTTTTTTGGATTGTGAGCTATTATATATATGTTAGATAAACTATAAAATTAACATAATAGCTACTTTTAAAATAACCCTCCAAACAAAAATAATGATTTTGGCCTCTCCTACCTTGGAGGTTTTAACCTTCTTTGACTATACTGCAACAAAAATAAAATCATACAAGCATTTCATCATTTTATATTTGAAAATCTGCTGAATATTCAATGTTTTATACAAACTTAATATGTTTAATTTTCTATTTTTTTTTTTACATTTTAACTATTCAATAAACACTGATCAGGCATAACATTATAACCACTGAGAGGTGAAGTGAATAACACTGATTATCTCTGTTAGTGGGTGGGATATATAAGGCAGCAAGTGAACATTTTGTCCTCAAAGTTGATGTGTTAGAAGCAGGAAAAATGGGCAAGCGTAAGGATTTGAGCGAGTTTGACAAGGGCCAAATTGTGATGGCTAGACGACTGGGTTAGAGCATCACCAAAACTGCGGCTCTTGTGGGGTGTTCCCGGTCTGCAGTGGTCAGTATCTATCAAAAGTGGTCCAAGGAAGGAACAGTGGTGAACCGGCGACAGGGTCATTGGTGGCCAAGGCTCATTTATGCACGTGGGGAGCGACGGCTGGCCCGTGTGATCCGATCCAACAGACGAGCTACTGTAGCTCATATTGCTCAAGAAGTTAATGCTGGTTCTTTTAGAAAGGTGTCAGAATACACAGTGCATCGCAGTTTGTTGCGTATGGGGCTGCAGCTGCAGACCAGTCAGGGTGTCCATGCTGACCCCTGTCCACTGCTGAAAGTGCCAACAGTGGGCACATAAGCGTCAAAACTGGACCATGGAGCAATGGAAGAAGGTGGCCTGGTCTGAATCACGTTTTCTTTTACATCACATGGATGGCCGGGTGTCTGTGTGTCGCTCACCTGGGGAACACATGACATCAGGATGCACTATGGGAATAAGGCAAGCTGGCGGAGGCAGTGTGATGCTTTGGGCAATGTTCTGCTGGGAAACCTTGGGTCCTGCCATCCATGTGGATGTTACTTTGACACGTACCACCTACCTAAGCATTGTTGCAGACCATGTACAGCCTTTCATGCAAACGGTATTCCCTGGTGATCGTGGTTTCTTTCAGCAGGATAATGTGCCCTGCCACAAAGCAAAAATGGTTCAGGAATGGTTTGAGGAGCACAACAATGAGTTTGAGGTGTTGACTTGGCCTCCAAATTCCCCAGATCTCAATCCAATCGAGCATCTGTGGGATGTGCTGAACAAACAAGTCCGATCCATGGAGGTCCCACCTCACAACTTACAGGACTTAAAGGATCTGCTGCTAACATCTTGGTGCCAGATACCACAGCACACCTTCAGGGGTCTAGTGGAGTACATGCCTCGAGGGGTCAGGGCTGTTCTGGCAGCAAAAGGGGGACCAACACAATATTAGGAAGATGGTCATAATGTTATGCCTGATCGGTGTATGGTTTCCCTAATTACATAAACACAGAGAGACAATATCACTATATTACACAATATTATTATAATACAATATTTCTTAAAATTGTGACACACAGGAAGTGACATCATTTGGACCCTTTCTGCAGCATGGCAAACAAACGTTGTACATTTGTGAACTCTGTTAATCTATTTTGAGAAGAAAGAAAAAAGTTAAAAAGGTAACACTTTACAATAAGGTTCTATTTATTAACATTAATTAACATGAACCAACAATGAAAAACACTTCTAAAGCCTTTGTTAATCTTAGGTCATTTTAATTGCAACATTTACTATTACATTATTAAAATAAAAAGTTGTATCTGTTAATATTATTTAACAGACCAGAGCTAACATGACACTGACTCATTAACACTAACATCAAGGAATAAATACTGTAGCAAATGTATGGCTCATTGTTAGCTGTAATGATAACTAACAGTGTTGAGGAAAGTTACTTTTAAAAGTAATGCATTACGATATTCCATTGCTCCCTAAAAAAGTAACTAATTGCATTACTTAGTTACTTTTTTATGGAAAGTAATGCATTAAAAACTTCTACATTAACTTTATCTCATCTGGGTTGGCCTTGCTTGTTCGTTGTTTTAATAATGAAACAAACAAACAAAACACTAAGTTAAATTACTAAAGTTAAATTAATAAGCCTCAGGCTGAAGAAAATGAATCGCGGAAGAAAAGGACGCAGGAGAATAAAGTTCAACACTCTTACTTAATAATAAATAAATAAATGTGATGTTTATATAAAGTCATTTTACTTATTAGTATGGTTGAATTGGATCATTGAAGGTCAGCAGTAATGGTTTAATAAAGTGAGATTAAATACATAAAGTATATTTGTGTTATTTAACATTTAATTATTGCGGGTTTTATTAATATTCTGAGTTTGCCTGTTTTTATTAATTTTGGTGAATACTGAATCTGAGTTTTGTGCAAGTGAGTAAATGTATGCTCACTACATACATTATTCTAGAACTACACAGCACACACAATGCTTCTGCATTTACTGCCAATTTCTCTCAACATGGGGACAGGAGAGCTGTCAGTCAGTACATGGAAAACAAAGTAACTTGCGTTACATATTCAAAAAAAAGTCAGATATATTCTTATAAATTTAAAAGTAATGTGTTTCTTAACTAGTTACTTGAAAAAAGTAATCTGATTACTTGTAATGCGTTACCCTAACACTGATAACTAATGCATTACCTATTATTATTATTATTAAAGTATTGTAAAGTATTACCAGTCAAACAAAAATGTTTCTTTAATCTATGGGAAATACACGTGTAATCAATAACTACAAGTCAAACACAAGGTCTTGTTCTGTATCCTATTCAAGTAAAGGTAAAGGCCAAGTAATTATTTCTGAAAAGGAAAAGGGCAACCAAGGAAGAATTTCTTATATTTCTCTCACCTTAATCCAATGCAGAGTGGCTAAAGGGTTGCCTCCATTCGACATGCACACCACCTTCAGAAAGGAACCAGCTTTGACCTCTTTATTTTCTAATCCTATGATCACCGGAGCCTGCGGGGGAACTGAACGAAGGAATTCACAAGAAAATGAGGGTTACAACACCAACAGACAGAAGTTTGAATCATTTGTATGTATTCGCAGACATCGCAGCATGGCTATTCTTAAGAAGAAATGAAATGAGTACAGTTCATGCTCGAGAAGGAGGGAAATATTATTAAAACAAAAGATCTTGCCTTTGTTCTGTGAAGATGGGCATCTTTTCATGTTAGAGGCAGTCATGAGAGATGAAATGCAAGAAGAAGAAAGAGCAGGAGCGAGAAAAACGACCACAAGTTTCAGCATCAAAGGGTCAGGAAGAGCATGGCTCTATTTTAGTCCTGTACAACATTGTTAAATCGAGAACATTTCACGCCAGTGCAGCGGGAAGACATCGCTTGTCCCTTTGATGAAACCATTAAGAATAAAGAGCGACCCACACACTGGCACCAGTCCATAAACCAAAATAACAGATGTTTAAACCGTAATAAGGCAATGTGGAACATGAATAAATTACAGTGGAGCTGAATAATACATTTGCCATAAAATAAATTATGGGGCTGGGCCGCTCTTTGTTATTGCCCCAATCAGTTTAGAAGCCGGCGCGATGGACGGATGAGAGTCTGCCATGACAAAGTGCCGTCTTGCTCACAATCTGCCGCAGATGAAAATGGCCAGTGGAAAGTTGGATTTGATGGGCCAGGCGTGCTGAGTAAGACAGCGTTGCTGGCCATCGGTTCTGCTACATTAGCACTTATTGCACTGGCTGGGCGGTAATGGAACCATGAGCTGGGGTGAGTGAAAGGGGGGCAATGTTTTAAAGCATAAATTTAGTGAGCAGAAAAAAATGTGATTGGCATTTCGGTGGAAGCTTATGTCTGTGAAATGCATCATATCACATGGAATATGTGCATTAGGCTGCATCGGTTTTCAAAGCTCACCTAATAACATAACAGATAAGCGTATAAACTTAACATGGAAAAATGTGTTTTAAAACATGATGCCATAAACTGATTTGAAAGGACTTTGGTGTTTCAATTTAAAGTCAATATGAAACAGAAATCAACCCTACTTGGTACAAAATGGCAACCTGCAATTGTTACCTTAAAGGGATTGTTTACTCAAAAAGTTTGCACAATGTTGTTTTGAACCACATTTACAGAACTTTCATTGTACAGTTCTTCAATAAATCTTCTTTTGTATTCTGCAGAAAGAAAAATCATACAGGTTTTAAAAGTCATGAGGGTATGAAGCCCTTTAAAGGGTTAGTTCACCCAAAAATGATTATTCACCCTCATGTCGTTACACACCCATAAGACCTTTGTTCATCTTCTCAGTGAGGCCTGCATTGCCAGCAAGATAATCAACACTTTCAGATGCCCAAAAAGCTACTAAAAACGTATTTAAAACAGTTCATGTGACTACAGTGGTTCAACCTTAATGTTATGTTAGTGACGAGAATACTTTTTGTGCGCCAAAAAAACAAAATAACAACTATATTCAACAATATCTAGTGATGGGTGATTTCAAAACGCCGCTTCATGAAGCTTAAAAGCTTTACGAATCTTTTGTTTCGAATCAGTGGTTTGGAGCGTGTATTAAACTGCCAAAGATTTCAGTAAACGAGGCTTCATTACGTCATAAGTGTTTCAAAATTTCAATGGTTCACCACTGGGGGGCGTGACTTTGGCAGTTTGATACACTCTCCGAACCACTGATTCGAAACAAAAGATTTGTAAAGCTTCAAAGCTTTATGAAGCAGTGTTTTGAAATCAAAAGTATGCAAAAGTATTGAGAGAACTTTGCGTTCTCTCACAAAACAATTGCATTCTCCCAAGAATCTATTGTTTTCTCTAGCAAAATATTTGCGTTCTCCCGATAATCTATGTGTTCTTTCGCAAAACATTAGCGTTCTATAGCAAACGTTTTGCGTTCTCCAAAGAAACTTTGGGTTTGCCCATGAAAGCAATGAAATATAATTTGCCTCCTACCTCATATTATTTCCATCACAAAAGCTTTGCGAGTGAACGCTCTCTCTTTACAAGAGAATGTGAAAGCACTGAAATATAAGTTTTCCTCCAATGACTCTTTAGGGGCTCCATATGAAGATGAGTAAATGATGATGAATTATCATTTTGGGTTGAACATTTGCTCTACCATTTTTTGGGGTGAACATTTACTTTACCATTTTTTTAGTGTAACCTAATATATTTAGATGTTACATTTTTGAATAACAGTCATGCAAAGACCACTTTTCGCAATCCAACCAGCTCTAAAAGAAACAAATCAACAGTTTTTCATCACTGAATTTCACATTGTGGAAATGAAAACGGCTTGCAAACAGCATTTCATGTTGACTTTAATGGTATTCTTGGTACTTGTTATCGTCTAAGATTGAAGGGGAAATTTCTTCCCAAAGAGAAAGGACAAGGAGTACTACTTGACAGGAAAAAGGCCCAACTGACTACGAGTCACAAAGCTGTGGTCATGAACTTGGCACTATGTGAGCAAAATCTATGACTTAAACTTAAAGTCTTGGTGATTTTCATTATTCACAGTATGTGCTCTATTTAATTCAACTCTGCTTGAACTGAGATTTCAAATACCAAATCCACTGGCTCTTCACATCATGAACATGAATAAAAAATGCATTAAGAGTACTCAATTGTAAACACATCTAGTGTGAATTTACACAATGAAGGGTTCTTACAATATACCCTCATGGTCATGCCAGTCTCAAGAGCTCGAGGGCTAGCTGGGTTCTTCGCTCGACACGTCAGCCGCCGTGCGTCGTCCGAGCTTCGTGCCCTGATGCTGTAAGAGAGAGTGGGGTTGACTTGCGTTAATGCATTTCACACTGTGGCACTTTCTCATCCCGAATGTTGCCACAATTACCCACAACCCCACTGATCTCATAACTTTACTCCATTTGCCAGCCTGGAGCACTGCCAGTGTACACTTAACTGTACCTGGCTTCCAAGATTTGATTGTTCAGCACTACCTTTCTCAAAAATGCAGCGCAAGTGGAATGAAGTAGATACACGTTTCAGGTATTCTGACATAACTCCACACGGATTTCAGGATTTGCCCATTGACTAAACATTTATGAGGCTGCAGGTAAAAAAATTCCTTGGTCAATCTAGGTAAGTATGCTGCATGGAAAGCTGAAAAGAGGTTTTAATAAAGAAAACATGCTTTTATATCACTACTGAAATGAGGAAATTCATCCAAAAATGAAAATTCCATTGTCATTTTGCACGTAATTCCAACTGCCATGATTTTCTATCTTTTGTGGAACACAAAACGAGACGTTAGGCAGAATGTCCAGGCTGCTCATTTGCATACAATGAAAGTGAATGAATACTGAGGCTGTCAAATTCTAAAAATGAAAAAAAGCACCATAAAGTGGCACTTTGGTGCTATATTTCAAGTCTTCTGAAGCCACATGACAGCTTTGCATGAGGAAAATACAGAAATCTTTCCTCTCTGCTGTAGCTTTCAAATCTCATTCGCAATTGTGCACAAATTCAAACTCGCCAGTTTAAAACACAAGCATCATTCGCTATGATGTGTCAAGACTGACCTTTACATGGCACATTTGAATATTTATTTATAATTTATATTATTTATAAATATTTATATTATTTATTTATTTATTTTTAAAAGTTTGGGGTCAGTAAGATCTCCATATCTTGCATTATTTATATATATATATATATATATATATATATATATATATATATATATATATATATATATATATATATATATATATAGTTCTGAACACAAGTGTGAAGCTCAACATCCATAGAAATGTATTGAAAACGCTAACTTGTCAGTCACACGAACCACCGCAGCATGCATACAGTCTGCTCCGGTCGAGAGACACGACAGCACAGAGCAGATCATATGCACGAGTTGGCACATACCAGAAAATGTATCGGACCCATTTGAATTCTGCACAGAAAGCTGTATTTTAAAACGATTAGAAGGAAACTGAGGCTTTACAGAGTTCAACAGCTCTGGCAGTGCATGATATAAACAAAATGCTATTGGCTATTTAAAAAGGGGAGGAACTGCTCTATATGTCCCACCCTGCCTTCCTGTTTCAGTGGAAATTACGTCAACACATTGAATAATGCTGCGCATTTCAAGGCACTTCAGTGGGCCTTTAAAAAAAAACCCAAATATTTAACTTTTTTGTATGAAAATGTTCCCTAATGACATTAAAAGCAGGTAAACATGCTTAAAAGTCAATGGAGTCCAACAGAAAAGGCATGCTGGTGATTCCTCGCCTTTTAATAAAAAAATATTTTTTTAATTAAACATAATCATGAATGAGTTTTTGGAGAGATGGTGGAAAAGAGAAGCCTGGACCTTCTGCTAAACATCTCCTGCTGTGTTTCATGGGAGAAATGAAAACATACAGTTTTTCAATGACATGGCGGTGGATAAAAGAAAGAATTTTAATTAGTAAGAGACAGTTTCTTTAAATATTGATTGAATTTCAATATTGAAGAATTCTCTTTTGTGAGAAAAACTTGAACTTGTTGGTTAAATGAAAAGTCCTTCTTAACAAACTCCTCCGACCACTGTTTCTTTGTCTTTACATACAGTATAAAATCATTATCTTAAATAATTTATAATTCCAAACAGACAAATTCTCAAGGTCATACATAAGTGGTGAAGTGGATTCAACTGAACAAAGAATCTTTTTTAACTTCATTGTTCGCACACAAACTTACATGACTTCAGCATGCGTGTTTAAAAGCTTATCCTGTGAGCCTGACATTGTAAAAGAATCGGTTTCCGTCAGCTCCTCTCCATCTGAGAAAGAAAGGAAAAAAAAGAAAAAAAAAAGTTTTAGAGTCAGTAAGCTGCCTCAGGGTACTTCTTGCCAAGAGATGGTGTGACACAAACTTAGTAAATGAATCATGAAGTCTCTTGGTTTGAGTTTACAGCCACTGCTTTAAAAGCTCCCGAAGAGAGGCTTCATCTTTTATCACCGTTGTGTATCTACAGTGTAATTGTCTCATAAGAGCCCCGCTTAATGGACGTAAGAAAGAGTGGGGCTCTTAAGCGATGGCGTACCTCTGAACATGGTGATTTCTGCAGGAGGTTTTGCATCAGGAGCGATGCAGGTCACTGTGTATTCGTCTCCCTCCACCCACGGCTCATCAGACTCCAGCTGGATGTACGGCTGTGAGGGTGGGACTTAGACAAGAGAGAGAATGAGGAGAAGGTGAGGAGAGATTAACCTGCAGGGGATTGTCACAATATATTATTTTATTGCAAGCTGTGAACTCATTTGGTGTCTGGTTGAAGAGATATTTCAGAGCTTTAAACACACACACAAGCACACAAATACTAGAGTTTCTGAGTGAACTACTTTGGAAATTGGTTAAATGTCTTCACATGTAAGCTAAATTTGAAGGGTTTTGGCTACATAATGGAATACTAGTTCATACAGAACGTGAAAAAAAAAATATTTTGTGCGAGGTGGGGGGTGGTACGTTTAACATTCATTTGTATGATTAATTATAATAAGTAAAGTGGTTATGTGTGTGTCAGTGTATGTGTATACATGTTTTTTCAATCTTTAATTTTTTTAACAAGTCTGAACACTTCTGAGGAAAAACAAAAAACACGTTCAAACTCCCTTTCAGGAAAAATGAAAGTAGTGATGCCTAGTAAAGTTGACTCTGCACATTAAACCAGGATAGGAGAAACTACTTATTCAGTGAAAACATCACATTCTTCATCTGTAAGGGTAGTATTAGTGTTCGCTTTACACCGTGTCCTGACCAAAGCAATAAAAACTATTTCTTTCATGTTAAAGGCATTCACACTGACAGCACTTTGAAGAAACAAAGCGACCACAAGTCATTCATTTTCAATGAGAGCTGGTGATCTGAGGCAACATTAGTAAGAGACAAAGTTCATCTTCATGCAAATGCACACTGACAATGCAGCAAATGCCAGTGGGAGCACAAATAAGTTCTAAGTGGTTTTTAGCATGTTGCTACAGTATATGACTGCGAAGTTATTCTGGCCAAGTCAAAAGAGTCTACCTTCAAGTCTTTATTCTCTCTAGATATGGCTTTAGTCCATCCTTCAGTGTAAATCGTACAGATTTATACCCGCTTTATCGTCTGCCAGGAAATAAAACTGTAAATCTGATTTCTTTGAAAAGTAATAGCATCCCACTTCTTCAAGCCACACATTATTATCATTCATATCAGTATGTCCAGCTTATAGTCAACTAATGTAAAGTAAATGAGTCTCATGCAGTTTGCTCTATGCAAATTAATCAATTATTTGTTAGATTGAATGCATGCATAAATAAATCATACAGGTAGTGTAGTCACTTATGCTTATCCACTTGTCCAACATAAAAAAAGCCATTGCGATAATTCATGGTTTATTTGTTTTGGCTATTTCAGTATTTTTTTACTGACTTGAATACTTAATTGCACAACTCAGATGGATAAGCTTCCCAGGCTCACTTAAAACAGACAATAAAAACAGATCTATTGTTATTGACGAATGGATCCAATTTATTTTTATTCTTTAAAGAGGCCATATTATGCTCTTTTTTAAGTCTTGATTTTGTTTATAGGGTCTGCTAGAATAGGCTTCTGTGCTTGAATGTTCAAAAAACACCTTATTTTTCACATATTTTACATTGTTGCAGAAACTCTCTTCCCAGTCTGTCAGTTAAACTCTGTTTAATTCCTGTCTCTATGAATCCCCTCCTTCTGAAAAGCTCAATGTGCTCTGATTGGTCTGCTGGAGCAGTGCGTTGTGATTGGTCAGCCGCTTCAAGCGGGTTTCAGAAATGTCATACCCCTTAAGGCTGGTTCACACTGTGCGATTTTGGCCATGATTTGGTTGTCTGAGACAAATTTTGCAAATCCTAAAAGATTCCTATAATCCTAGCCTAAAATCTATAGTCTTTGATCGCTAGTTTGACATGTTCGCAGACAGCCGGTTAATGACCATTGACTGCGTCCGTTTTTAACGCGTCTTGACTGTCGTACAGTCTGACATAAATGACAGCTGAGATCCCACAAGTGTGACATGAGGATCATGTTCGTACACTCTGACAAGCAACAATCGTAAAGGACTAACATAAATCGCACAGTGTGCACCCGGCTTTACACAAGTTCCAACAAACTACTAAGGTAACTCAACCTTTTTTTTTTTATGCGTATAAATGAGGAATATTGTGGCGTGTACATTCCCAGAAGAAATCTCAAGACTGCAATTAAGATGTTTCAGGGAATTCAGAAACAGTGCTTTCTCATATAGAGATTAACTCCATTTGGAGTGACTTTATGCTTTGTAACTTTGCAGACCTATTTCATGCTCAAACAGCAACATTTTACACACTAACAAACGTTGAAAAGCATAGGCGCTGAGCACTCACAGAAAAAAGAAAATGCTATTCACCGATCAGGCATAACATTATGACCATCTTCCTAATATTGTGTTGGTCCCCCTTTTGCTACCAAAACAGCCCTGACCCACTGAGGCATGGACTCCACTAGACCACTGAAGGTGTGCTGTGGTATCTGGCACCAAGATGTTAGCAGCAGATCCTTTAAGTCCTGTAAGTTGTGAGGTGGGGCCTCCATGGATCGGAATTGTTTGTTCAGCACATCCCACAGAGCATGTGCTGGATTGAGATCTGGGGAATTTGGAGGCCAAGTCAACACCTCAAACTCATTGTTGTGCTCCTCAAACCATTCCTGAACCATTTTTGCTTTGTGGCAGGACGCGTTATCCTGCTGAAAGAGACCACAGCCACCAGGATACTGTTTCCATGAAAGGGTGTACATGGTCTGAAACAATGCTTAGGTAGATGGTTCGTGTCAAAGTAACATCCACATGGATGGCAGAACCCAAGGCTTCCCAGCATTGCCCAAAGCATCACACTGCCTCCGCCGGCTTGCCTTCTTTCCTATAGTGCATCCTGGTGCCATGTGTTCCCCAGGTAAGCAACGCACACTCACCCGGCCATCCATGTGATGTAAAAGAAAATTCTTCTATTGCTCCGTGGTCCAGTTCTGATGCTCACATGCCCACTGTTGGCGCTTTCGACAGTGGACAGGGGTCAGCATGGGCACCCTGACTGGTCTGCAGCTATGCAGCCCCATACGCAAAAAACTGCGATGCACTGTGTATTCTGACACAGTTCTATCAGAATCAGCATGAACTTCTTCAGCAATCTGAGCTACAGTAGCTCGTCTGTTGAATCGGACCACACGGGCCAGCCTTTGCTCCCCACATGCATAAATGAGACTTGGCCGCCCATGACCCTATCACCGGTTCACCGCTGTTCCTTCCTTGGACCACTTTTGATAGATACTGGTCACTGCAGACCAGGAACACCCCACAAGAGCTGCAGTTTTGGAGATGCTCTGACCCAGTCGTCTAGCCATCACAATTTGGCCCTTGCCAAACTCGCTCAAATCCAAAATGTTCACTTGCTGCCTAATATATCCCACCCACTAACAGGTGCCGTGATGAAGAGATAATCAGTGTAATTCACTTCACCTGTCAGTGGTCATAATGTTATGCCTGTTCGGTGTATTTTCCTATAATTTTATCAAATCAAAAAATCAGTTCAGACTTGGGAACCTCTCTGATTGGTGGATCTCACATTAGGTCCTGGCAGGTCGTAATACACACAATTCTACTATACGTATTTAGCATTAGCCTACAACATAACAACATGATTCAAAAGCTTGTACTTTCTGTTGTTTGCACAGTGATAAATTGCGTTTTATGTAATTACCTACAAAATTATCAGGTGTATCAGCGAGAGATCGACTCGCGACAACTTTGTAAAGAGTATGTATTTGTTTGCAGTCCGTGTGTATCTCTTCACGAGACACGAATAACTATTGCGTAATGAATTCATCAAGCGCACTCACACAGAGAGAAAAATAGTACTTTCGAAAAACTAACACTATGTCAAATGAACTATTCAATAATGAGCATGGTAAAATGTTTTAAGGGGCATTTGTTGTGTATGTGTATGCGTCACCTTGCTTAGCCCAGTTATCATTAGCTCATTTAAACATAGGTGATTAAAGATATGTTTATATTTGGTTAATGTAGGCTATTTGCACTTGCAAGTTTCCAATAAACAAAAATGAAAGACGTAGGTTCATTTGTCATCGCGGGGGGTGGGGTATGGATTTTGGACACCTATTGGCACAAACATAAATTGGCGTTTATGCATAATAGTTCCTCTTTAATGCTTTGGAACAAATAGTGAAACAAATCTTACTTAGGGCCTCACAAACCCCTGCACATGGTTATTTAAGATCTTAACGAAGGGCCTCACAGTGTTTCTTGGTTGTTTTCTATCAGAGCACTTTCACTTTCAGTGGCCTCAGCACGACATTGCAGAAGCACACCATCTCATTATCAATTGAAACGCCTGTGTGAATCACAGACAGATGATGAAGCGCGGCCCCTGCGCTGTCGACAAGCCTGTGGAAATGCACTAAATGCTAATCTAGCATAGCGCTCTGCTTATAGAAAAAAAGAGCAGCAGCAACAGTGCTGCAAATCACCTCCAGCAGAAGAGACGTGCACGCCGCCGATCAAAGCGCTCCCTCTTACCTCTCTGCTGTGCAACTTTCCCCGCATCGCTCGGGGCTACAGAGCACTTCTCGTCGCTTTTGACGAGAGGGAGTGAAAATCAGTTTTTGTGCTCTGTTCAAACGAATCGAACTCAAATGTGGCACTGTCCAAGTTTACCAGAGTTGCACAGTTTATCCCACTGTGAGCTTGATATTGGATGTAAAAGTGTGAAACGGGATCATTTTTGGTTGTACAATGTGTAAGGAATATCTTAAAATACTGCTTATGAACTCAAGGCTGTTCACACAGAAAGCGCTTTAGCATTAAAAAAAAAAAAAAAAAAAACCTAGACAGTGCAAAACTGCAGGTCTTGTATTTTTAAAGGCTGATTTTTTTTTTTTTTTTTTTATAGAGGCACAACGCATTCTGACACAACCGTTAAAAAACACCACAGACCACAGAGTTTTCTTACAAAAACTCATTGCTTCACTTCAGAAGGCCTTTATTAACCCCCTGGAGCCGAATGGATTATATTTATGATGGATGGATGCATTTTTGGGGGGGCTTCAAAACATGCCCCCATTCACTACTATTATAAAGCTTGGGAGAGCCAGGATATTTTTTTAAATATATCGCTGTGTTTGTCTGAAAGAAGATAGCCATATAGACCTAGGATGGCCTGAGGGTGAGTAAATCATGGGATCATTTTCATTTTTGGGTGAACTATCCCTTTAACTGAGTCTGACAACATTCTACATAAAAATCTGAACAGTAACAGCTTATATACAGTGTCTCACAGAAGTGAGTACACCCCTCACATTTTTGTAAATATTTTATTATATCTTTTCATGTGACAACACTGAAGAAATGACACTTTGCTACAATGTAAAGTAGTGAGTGTACAGCTTGTATAACAGTGTAAATTTGCTGTCCCCTCAAAATAACTCAACACCCAGCCATTAATGTAAACCGCTGGCCACAAAAGTGAGTACACCCCTAAGTGAAAATGTCCAAATTGGGCCCAAAGTGTCAATATTTTGTGTGGCCACCATTATTTTCCAGCACTGCCTTAACCCTCTTGGGCATGGAGTTTACCAGAGCTTCACAGGTTGCCACTGGAGTCCTCTTCCACTCCTCCATGAAGACATCACGGAGCTGGTGGATGTTAGAGACCTTGCGCTCCTCCACCTTCCGTTTGAGGATGCCCCACAGATGCTCAATAGGGTTTAGGTCTGGACACATGCTTGGCCAGTCCATCACCTTTACCCTCAAGCCTTGTTTACACTGCACGCGTGTGCGGCGCATTATGGCTCCGTCAAGGATTTGTTCTGTCCTCTACGCGGTGTCAACTCACACCAGAAGCATTTCAGAAGCAAAGCGGCTGGTTTCGCGAGACCACAAGATTTGCCTGTCTGACGTTTTTTTCCTTGATTTTTTCGTGTTTTTAATGGCTAAATGGTTATATTTTGTCTGGTTTAATTGTGTTTATTGCTATGCCATACTTTATTTTGCTGTAGCCTACAGATGAAGTTAATACACTTAAAAGTCCAGTTATAGACAACAAGAACAAAGAAATTTAAAGTTTTTCAACTTTGAATCTCTTGTCGTCAGTTTCTGTCCTCCTAGTGATGTGAAATATGAGCGGGAGTTTACACAGGTGATTATTTTGACTTTATTTTGTATTTGAGCTGCGCGTCTTGGACTTGGCATCCGTCAAAAATAGGCGAGGCGCCTATCTTTAGCGGCGCGGCGAGCCGTTTCTGGAACTCTTCTCAAACCGCTGCGGCTGGTGTAAACACGAGCATTGACTAGAGTGGCCGCGTATCAGCTCCAGTAGCCGCGTCACAGCCGTAACACGCCGCAGATGCGTGCAGTGTGAACGAGGCTTTAGCTTCTTTAGCAAGGCAGTGGTCGTTTTGGAGGTGTGTTTGGGGTCGTTATCATGTTGGAATACTGCCCTGCGGCTTCAGTATGTCACAGTACATGTTGGCATTCATAGTTCCCTCAATGAACTGTAGCTCCCCAGTGCCGGCAGCACTCATGCAGCCCCAGACCATGACACTCCCACCACCATGCTTGACTGTAGGCAAGACACACTTGTCTTTGTACTCCTCACCTGGTTGCTGCCACACACGCTTGACACCATCTGAACCAAATAAGTTTATCTTGGTCTCATCAGACCACAGGACATGGTTCCTTAGTCTGCTTGTCTTCAGCAAACTGTTTGTGGGCTTTCTTGTGCATCATCTTTAGAAGAGGCTTCCTTCTGGGATGACAGCCTTGCAGACCAGTTTGATTCAGTGTGCGGCGTATGGTCTGAGCACTGACAGGCTGACCCCTCAGCCCCAATGCTGGCAGCACTCACACGTCTATTTTCCAAACACAACCTCTGGATATAATGCACTCAACTTCTTTGGTTGACCATGGCGAGGCCTGTTCTGAGTGGAACCTGTCCTGTTTAACACACCTGCTCTCCATTCACACCTGAGACCTTGTAACACTAACGAGTCACATGACACTGGGGAGAGAAAATGGCTAATTGGGCCCAATTTGGACATTTTCACTTAGGGGTGTATTCACTTTTGTGGCCAGCGGTTTAGGCATTAATGGCTGTGTGTTGAGTTATTTTGAGGGGACAGCAAATTTACACTGTTATACAAGCTGTACACTCACTACTTTACATTGTAGCAAAGTGTCATTTCTTCAGTGTTGTCACATGAAAAGATATGATAAAATATTTTAAAAAATGTGAGGGGTGTACTCACTTCTGTGAGATACTGTGTATATATATATATATATATATATATATATATATATATATATATTTTCTTATTTTTAAAATAAACAAACAGACAAATATATAATAATAATTAAAATGAAAAATATGAATTATTATTAAGATATTTAATAAATAAATAACTTCCAAAATATCATTAATTCAAATAAATAAATAAATAAGTAACACAAATAAATTTGACTTCTAAGTCACCGACAACAAGATAATTTGTGATATTTACTATGTGAACTACGTTCATTTTCTGGCTTCCTTTGAAGCACAAGATGCTCTGTGGAATATTCTCAAATTATGCTGGATGACATGATATGATCATCAGGTTTTTTTTGTTTTTTGTTTTTTTTCTCAGAGGGGCAAGCTCACATACCCAAAACAATATAAAATCCTTAATTTCACTCTGGAAAAAAAAAAAAAAAAAAAAAAACTAGCAAATAAACCAAAGAAATACCCAGTGAGAACTGGCACATAGTAATTAGAACCTCAGTGTTGTTGTTCATGTAGCCAGTTGCTCCCCTGGAGTTTCTAGGCACTAGGGGGCGTTATTGCTGTGTGCAGCTCAGCAGTGAGGAGTGAGGGGCTTCACACCGAGACATATGGGGCAAGGCTTGGGCTTCAAACTGATTTAAAGGAAGCAATTGGAGCTGTGTGGACACTGATGGGTGAGGAGAGCACTGCAGAGAAGCCCGCTTAGATAATGAGATGCATTTGTTTTCCCTTCTCTTCTGCTCTCCCTCTCTTTTTAACTGCTCACAATTTCCTCTCACTGTCTCGCTTTCTCACCCTCACGCCATCGCCCCCTCGCTCTATCTTTCTCATTCTCTGCAGATGAAGCCAGGCTCATCACTTGTTGTGCTAGAGAAGACATTGTTCAGGCACATAGATTTCCCAGTAAAGACTGATGGTGTGCTCACAGACCAGGCAAGCAGGTAGAGCGTTTCTCTCACTCCGCCTCGATGCATGTCTTTCACTTCATCCTTCATTCTCGCTCGCTGAACTTTTGGCTCAGTGCTCGATAGCAAAGCTAAAAAAAAACAAAAGGTGCTTCAAAACAACAACAGCAATGCCAAGGTAGCATGTAAAAACAATAGTGTTTCATCACAGTGATGTCATATCAAACTACTTTTCTTGAATTAACCTACTGGTAATAAACTATTTTACCCTTCTCAGTCACATAACACAACTCTAGAGAATATTAACATAGCACAAGGTCATTCTAAATAGATTAAATACATTCCAATACTATTTCAAGTATTGCCAGGTATTAGTGTTATGATATCAACATATGTTTTATATTATATTGTTTCTTTTTTAATGATATTAAATATTGTTCATGTATTAATCACTTTTTTATTGTGAATGTGTGAACAGCTTGTAACAAAACTTAAAAAAAAGAGAGACCTTTCCCGACTTCCTAGGTTGTCAATGAAAGCCTAGACTGGTTTTTATGTGAAAGACTCCTGAGATCCTCTCTTCCGTTCTATGACACATGAAATGAATGCTTATACAATGTTCAGGATAATGAAAGAGCCATTCTATACTGTAATGTCAATGTGTCATGCAAAAAAAAGGGGATTCATTCAAACTATAGTCTCACATAGTCAGATCTATATAGTCTATAGTCTCAAATATACTTTATAATCAAACTATCATAACAGTGTAATTTTAATACAACCACACTAATAAGCAAAAATGACTTTATATTAGATTTACAAATGAGTGTTGAACTTTCTTCTCCTGTATCCTATTCTTCTTTAAATCATTAAAGGTCAGCAGCAAAGATAAAATGAGATTAAATACATAATGTATATTTGTGTAATTTAATATAGTTAATAATTATAGGTTTGCGTAATACTGACTCTGTTTTCGTGCAAGTGAGATGAATAAATGCATGTTCACATTTAGTCTAGAACTACAATAACCATCATGTTCACGAGTTCGCCTGCCCATTCAGTCTTTATGGTTAATGGTAAACAAACTTAGCTTGCTGTCCTCGAAGGAGGCTCGAACCCAAGGCTCGGCTTAAGCTCCAAGCTACACCCCCACTATAACAGTACTGTGCAAAGGAAGAATAAGAGAAATAGAGGAGGAGGGATGCTGGAAGAATGACTGCTGCTTATATACGCTCGAAATGATGATTGACAGGACTGAATGTTTAGGCTCCTCCCGAACCTACGTTTGGAACTACATTTCACACAACACCTCTGCACTTTATTTATCTCAACATGGGGACAGGAGAGCTGTCAGTCAATAAATGTGAAAAAGTAACTTTTGTTACTTACTTAAAAAAAAGTAACTTAGATATTTTGTTTTAAATTGAAAAATGTGTTACTTTAGTTACTTGAAAAAGTAATCTGATTACGTAACTCAAGTTACTTGTAATGCGTTACACCTGCACGAGTGCGCGCACAAGCAATAAGTTGCTGGCTGCAGTTCAATTACAGTAACGTCCACCGATGTCGCTAATAACGGGTTTCTGAATTCTACATATAGCCTATCAAAAAATCAAGTTGTAGTTATTACTGTCAGTTCTGATATATTTTAATTCATTCATCTGTTGTAAACTTAAATGACTAGGCCTTTCAGCCTGATTTTAGAAACAACAAGGGGTGCAATGACTGGAACGAGGGGTCTCTAGCCCCCTAGTCATTTGAACTCCCTCCAGTTACCTCATTCTTTCTCCTTTTACTTTCTGCTGCAGTCGAGCTGCGGTAGAAAGCAGGTGTGTGTTCAGCAGTCTGTTCTTTGAGACTGGAGAAAAGGGATGATGAGAGAGCGAGAGAGTGTGTGTGTGTGTGTGTGTGCCTGTGTGTATGGGGAATGTGTAGAGGTGTGTCTGTAAGTATGTGTGGGGAGTTTTATGTCTGTGTTACTGGCAGCAATGGGAGCCAGAGCATGACAGACAATGGTTAGTCAGGCAAAGATTATGACCTCAGAGAAGCCCACCTGAGTCGCCCACCATACTTCCTGCGACCTCTCCTCCCAGGACAAATGCACGCTCACATGCGCAGAGCAAATAAAAACCCAGACATGCACGCACACACATACGTTTGTATGCAGAAGAACAAAGAAATGAACACACACACAATACGAGTACTCAGGCATAGAAACATTGAGCAGTGAAATTTGATTCATTAGACAAATGTAGACGGATGGACAGAAATGGAAGATAAGAGGTTCATTAGCGCAGACAGATGAACATACCCCTTCAGTTTTTCTCTCACATACTCATCAATAAACATATAAACATGCAAATGTTTTCCTCAAAACCGATTCACACATGCAAAAGCCAAGTGAATGAAAAGATAGTCAAAAAGCAATAATTTTATCACAGATGCTCGTTTTCAAGCTCTCTTGTGCACAAATAGACACATTTCCTGGTGAAATAAACCAAAACAGCTCCCTCCCACATGGACTTCCAGTTCAGTCACACATTATATGTGTAAATGAATGTTGATGCGGTTTTCTTATCGAGATGAAGCTGCGACAGTGATGTTTACTTTAAGGTGCCCTCAGTAATTGTTCCCTCATTAAAAAGTTTCACACCATAAAGAAATGAAAAAAGGGAATAAATTATGTACAGTGACATGAGATGACAACTCCAGAAATATAAAAGCGGTTTTACACACAGACATGTCGAAATCGCATGACCAGCCAAACCCTTGAATTTGTACTGAATTGAGGAAGCAAACAAGATGACCATCTTAATCCCTCGCGGTAATGTATTTGTAGCCTAACCACTTTTAACTAGCATCAAGCTCTGCGTTGTGTTACTTTCAATAAGAAACAAAGTGTCATCTTTTAAATTCTGTCCATTTTATTACGAAATTCAAACAATACATGCTTTTTGACGTGGTGTAACAGATCAGTTCGCCTCAGTTCAAGCTCCAGCGTGGAGTGCGATATCCTTCCTCTTCACTACTAGTTACAGAATGAACATGAATGAGCATCTGAAGGTATGTTGAAATATACAGTATAACTTACTGAAACATACCATATCTCTTGTAATCACTCAATCAGTGTTTCAATCGCAGAAAGACGTCAATAAAACAACTTGTAAACAATGTCACGTAGTATAACATTTACCTCAGAAATGCCATTCAGTGTCCACAGCGTGTTAGTTCGTTAGAAAAATGAACTATTTCACTACATATATGCAAATCCTATTATTAGCCTATATATTAATTATATTTACTTAACCTGTTAGCGATGTCTTTATTATTTAATGTATGTTTAAATAAATTTATGACAGTCACTGTGCAAATGATTGTATTTAAACAACGAATTGGAGAAACATAATTTTACAATTAAATATGCAAGTTATTGCAAAAACTGCCTTTTTTATAATTATTATTTGAGTGTTGAATATTATCTCTAAAAATAAATAGCTGAATTTAATAGTTTAGGCTCTGTTGTTAATTGTAACCTTTAATATTATAGAAATGTGCAAGTAAGGGCTCCCTATACAGTTTACAGAATTAGCAGAGATCTTTTTTTTTAATTTTTTTTTTTTATCCATAACAAAATTTTAATTATAATTGAACAAATTTAAAGACAGAGACACAATTTGTTCAGTAAACCACTGTTTAATAATAATAAAAACCAAACCTGTACCGAACCGTGTCTTCAAAAATGAGGTACTTACCGAACTGTCATTTTTATATCGATAGATAGATTGACTGATTGATTGATTTATTGATTGATTGATTGATTGCCAGATTTTTCCATGGAATGACATGGACTGATGGTTCACAATAAGACCAGGAAAGTAAACAGTGTCAACGATGATGTCAGGTTCACCGAGTCAGAGAAACAGTATCTGAATAGCCGTATCTGAATAGAGATGAACTCCTACATAGCCAGATAAGTTGAGTCAGATGGAGGGTCATTCATCAAAACCCAACACTGCCTTAAATTGAAGACCGTCTTTTCTAATGGTCATGTGTATCTGACATTCACACACACACACACACACACACATCAGAGCCTTGTTAGACCACATGAGCAAACACAGTCTGTTAACAAGCTTTGACCAGACATGCCTCAAAAGGCTTGAATACACTCATCCACAAACACACACATACACACGGTTACGCTGGGCTCAGGTGTGAGCTTTGAAGCTAAGAGCCATTGAAGCAGTCCCATTTCTCCTCCTCTGCTCTCTCTCTTTCATTCCCTCTCTCATTTCATCTCATCTTCTCGTCTTCATACCACTGATCTTTCCACCTCTTCCTTCGCTCTGCACTTCTCCTCTCATCTCCTCCCATCTCGTTCCTGTCTGAAGAGTGCAGCAGGTGCATCTGAGGCAACAGAGATAACAGCAATTTCTCCCGCTCTCTGTCTTTCCTGCTCTTACATTCTTCATTTTTAGCCCGCCGCATATGACAATAAACACTTTCAACACTCAACCGAACAAGTCTTGATTTGCGTAAATCAAACCGACATATCATAAACAAAATAGTGTCCGAACCAGTTACCAACCTTAATCTAGAGACTCAAATCCACTTCCCTACATGACACACAGTCTCAATAGACGCTAGCGCTCTCACACTATCTGTATACAGCATTTTCCAGAGAAAATTGGCAGAATTCTTGCTGTTTAAATTCAGTGCTAGATGAGGGTACTCCTAAACACAGCTCTGAATGATTTCAATGATACTTGATCTCAAGACACAATAGTAAAGGTGATATTCAATGTCACTGATGTCAAACAGCATCTTGATTTGTGATTGAACATCACATTTATTCATTTATTTATCATTTAAAATTAATATTATTCTATTATTTAAATATCTAAATAAAATATCTTCATCGTTTTTGGAGGAAGCTGTGTTGGACATAGTTTTGCATTTTATTTAGTCTGAGGCTATGCAGAGAAGCAAAAACACCTCCGGGCTAGAGCACTAGGACTTGCAGTTAACTTAATGTGAGTGACAATCACGTATATGTGGCACAATTCATGACTCAGATACTGAATGTGGGAGGCAAAGAGATGCCTGAAAAACAAAACAAGATCATGGCAACTAAGCAGTGACTCTCATCAGAATGAGATTCTAGCTGCCTGAGAGAGCGATGTGTCACGATATTGCTGGACATTCTGTGTCATATCCAAAAGTTCAGAAATAAAGCCAACTTACTTCAAGTTCTTGCATCTTTCCTTTGAATCCATTCATCCATCCATCCATCCATCCATCCACTTAACTAATCAGAGAAACTTGGATTATGAATATATGGAGAGTTTGCAAACTTTCAAAGTTTCTGGCTACACAATGTACACAACAGCATTCTTAAAATAGCTGCAGAAAGAGGTAAACCAATTCTTCTATAAAGATATAGCCAGTGTTGAGGAAAGTTACTTTTAAAAGTAATGCGTTAATGCAATATTGCATTACTCCCTAAAAAAGTAACTAATTGTGTTACTTAGTTACTTTTTATGGTAATGCATTACATTACTTTTAATGCATTACACTACTTTTGCTACATTACTTTTCAGGGCCTAAAATTAACACTCGCCAAGCACCAAATGCGAGTAGAAATCGGTGTTGGCAAATATATGATACTGTGTTGCTTGTCAGTTGGCTGATAACATTTTTATGAATTCCAACAATGCATGAACGTGAACGACACTCAGGACAGTTGACAGGCCAGCGCTAAATCATCGTGAAAGTTTAAGTCTTGACAATTTAACCCTTAAATGCATACCTCGGGTCTTTATTGACCCGGGACGTCATTCACTACCCTCCTCTTCGTTCATTTTTTCAAAGTTAGGCATCAGCCTTCTTAGTATTTCTCAATCAATTCATTATAAAGAATAGCTATAACAAGAAAAAAAAAAAAAAAAAAAAAAAAAAAAAAAAAAATATATATATATATATATATATATATATATATATATATATATATAATTATAAAAGAATGCATATTTTCTTGTTCATTTTTTGTAAAAATTGTATAGGGTCGCTAACGACCCGAGGTGTGTATCAGTGTACGTATATTTTTTTCTACACAACAATAATTGAATCTTTGATGACAGAATAAGCGCAATTAACCATTATTCCACAAGGTGGCAATGTCTGATACACAATGATAAAATGACATTTCATTCAAACAGAAAATAAATAATAGGCAAAACGTGAAATGGCTCAGTGATTTACTGCAGAGCAAGTACTGAAGGCAATCAAATATGAGTTTCACTTGATGGAGGATCTGGTGAAGCTATCAGCGATCAAAATATTGATTTTGAAGATGTTAAAAATGATAGTTTTGAGAATATGTTTGAGATCGCGAATGGGCTCATATTCGCGATCTCAAACATATTCTTGAAACTATAATTTGCTGAATGTACTGGGAAATGAGCTCTGACAAGGACAGTGATGATAGCATAAAACATCTGCTCAAAATGAACCTTTCCAAGCTCCAAAAGGTAACAAAATATGCTTTATTTTATTCTTCTGTAATGGTTATTCTAATATTAGATGAGTTTTATATTATCGCGACAGGTGGAGATCCATCCGAGTTAGATATAGATCCGGGTCGCTAAAGACCCGAATATGTAAGAATGGTTGGTGAAACATTCATGCATTAAAGGGTTAAATATTCAAGCGCAAGAACATTAAAAGGAGCTCATTTTGTTACTGTGTGGAAAGTTTTGTGTGCGAACACAACCGAAGCGCACATCCAGAAAGCCACGTCAGATAGCTCGCGAATACTAAACTGAGCTCTTTCACGTCTTCTTGCACTTGAGTGGACAAATTCACAAATTATGTCAAAAAATACAGAGTATCCTAGTAAACATAGTCGGCTATGTCTTAAGTGAACGTAAACATTTGAGAAAGTAAACGCATGTCTAGCAGCATAACATTTCTGCTGCTGTCTGTGTTTTTCTGTCAGACCTACCTGAAAAACCTGAAAAGCACATTTTATTTCATTTGTATATTTGTTATATTGTATTTGTTTGTGCTTTTGCTTGTAATTTGATTATTTGTTCTTGTTTTATTACTGACTGTTTACTTGTCTTAAATGTATTCAATTTATATTAGTTAGGCTAGTAGTTTTAGCTGTGGTATCAAAATTGGAATAGAGAATTGTTAATTTTCACTGGTATCTAAAATTTTGTTGTTCACACATCGCACACAACGCCTCTGCACTTACTCCCGATTTCTCTCAACATGAGGACAGGAGAGCTGTCAGTCAATACATGGGAAAACAAAGTAACTTGCATTACTTATTTGAAAAAGTAACTATATTTTGTTGTAAATGTTAAAGTAATCTGTTACTTTATTAGTTACTTGAAAAAGTAATCTGATTACGTAACTCAAATTGCTTTTTAATGTGTTACCTCCAACACTATAACTGTTTATTTAATAAGTTGCCCACTTTACAGAATACATTTTGAACAAAAATGTCCAACTTTTATTAAAATGTTACTGTATATCTATGTTACTGTATATCTATGACTTAGATAATGTTCATAATGTTAAATACAATCACACAAAACACGTGCACCAATAAATGACTCACATTTTCTAAAGGCTTAATTACATAAACATGGTTTCATCTCGGTAAAATAAATAAATAAACAAATAAAAGATAACCATGTGAAATAATGTTTAAAATATAAATAGTCATATTGTGAAATATCAGGTTACAATTAGAAGAGATAAAGAGATAAAGACGCAACTATGAGAATTAAAGTCACAATTGTGAGATATAAAGTGGCATTTTTAACTCTGAAATGCTAACAATGGTTTGCTAGAATGGCTAGTCAGGATCAAAGGAGAAAAAGGACATGGCCACATTATTGTTTTAGGATTATAAGGTGCTACTTGAAGTGACAGCCATGTTATCTTCTGTCTATGTGTGATAAAGAAGAAAAACAAACACAGAAGTCTTGAGAAAGCTTCACGGCAGTGCCTGTGGAGATAGCTATTGACGCGGCTGTGGCCACGCGCTTAGCTTCTAGCAAGCCAAGGGTGATTCATCTTGAATTAGTCCATTATAAAACATATCACATGGACATAGGGAATCCAATTAAGACCCTGCCTCATCTTTTAGTCTCTCGCTCTGTCTTTCTCTCTTTTTTCCTCCACCTCACCACTCCTCTCTGTAAAGACATTATGCCATTTGGATTGGATTTACTGAGGTAGATTAGAAGCAGACACAGCAAAAATCCAGCCCGAATGGGTGCAATGGTGAGGTAATGGATGGGAAAATACTGCTGCCTTCAGCACTCGCATTTGCAAACGTCCATTTCAAGACATCATATAAACAAAAATTAGCCTATAATATTTCAGTTATATATGGAAACTCTAAACAAAAAGTAAAACAGAGTGATGCACGTAAGTAGAAAAGCTGGCTCAAATAATCTGTGTAATTAAATCAATTAAATGAAATGCCTATTAATAATCCCTAACGTTACAGTTAAGTTAGTAAAATAAGACATTAGCCTAAATTATTGGGGCAGATAAGTAAAACAACAAAATAGACATTACAAAAAGTGCATTTGAATAGTCAGCTGAAGAGTCAATGTATATTGTTTGTTTTATTTCTAAATAAAATTAAAAAAGTATTATTAACCCATAGCATTCCTGTAAAATTAGTCTAAAATGCCTAAAAAAGGCATACCCAGTAAATTGCATGCTGTTCTTGAACCATTTGGAGTATTTGTATGGTTTTGGTCTCTTTTGAAAGGTATGTGTACCACGGGCAGTACAGTGGAATGCTAACAGGTTAAATTATCATTGAACATATTGACTCTTTCCAGCATACTTGCAAAAAACAGACTTGAGTCACAGAATTTTTTATACTGCATTTTAAAATGTTATATTTGATATATAATATTATAATATATGACTGATTAGATATATTATACAAATAAGTAAATATAATTATGAAATTATATAAATTGAATTATATATAAAAAATGAATTATAAGGTTTTAATAATTAATGATTTCATAATCATATTTGGAAATCGTATATGGGAAATTAAGTACAAAAGGCATGACTGAGTATTTTGTATATATTTTTATATATTTTTTATATATTTAAAAATATAGAATTATATCATCTTATACATTTATACATATAATTATTTTAAAAATGCAATAAAAATATAAATTATTTTTTTAAATTTTCAATTATTTTTTAAGTAAATATATTTTTTATTTTATTTTATAATTATAAAAGTATTAGAATACTAAAAGTATATAAAATATTTTTAGATTATTTATTATTGTTATTTTTTTAATTATTCAAATGCACTAAATTAATATGTTAAATTTACACTCCTTTTTAAATTTTATATATAAAAAATATTATATTTTTTAATATTATATATAAAAAATGAATTATAAGGTTTTAATAATTAATGATTTCATAATCATATTTGGAAATCGTATATGGGAAATAAGTACAAAAGGCATGACTGAGTATTTTGTATATATTTTTATATATTTTTTTATATATTTAAAAATATAGAATTATATCATCTTATACATTTATACATATAATTATTTTAAAAATGCAATAAAAATACAAATTATTTTTTTTAAATTTTCAATTATTGTTTAAGTAAATATATTTTTTATTTTATTTTATAATTATAAAAGTATTAGAATAATAAAATTATATAAATATTTTAGATTATTTATTATTGTTATTTTTTTAATTATTCAAATGCACTAAATTAATATATTAAATTTACAGTCCTATTAAAAGGGTAAACACAATCTGTTGATTGTGACAAATGAGTGACTCAGGCCTACTGCTGTTGATGCAACAGTGTGTGTGTTTGTGTGTGTGTGTTTGTGTGTGTTTGTGTAAGTGTGTGAAACTGAGATTCTGTTACAGCCATAACTATCTTCACTGTCTTGTCCTTTCTCTTTTTCATTGCTGTCAATAAAACCTGCTGCCTTCCCAGGCAAAAGAAAAGCAGTCACCACAGCAACCGCCCTCCATTACAAACACACACGCTCACACACACATCTCTGGGACAGAAGAGGTTGTGAATGCTTGATGACTGGTGAAGAAAAGGGGCTTTCAAGACCCCCTGCCTTAGACATATGGGCCGGCTCCCACCACAGGAGGCAGAAGAGATGGAAGGAAAGCAAAAGACAGAGATTCTGAAAGGGATTGAGCGATAGATGGATAGATAGATCGGGGAGAAAAAGAGAGAAAGTGTGAAACAGGGAGGATTACGTATGCATTAGAGAGTGTGACTGTGAGAGAAGCCTAGAAAGTGAAGGAATGATACAGTGATGTGACGTGGACCAGAGAGCATGCTCAGTAACATCCATCTGCCACACCAAGCCAAAGATTCATCTTGAAAGGTACGTTACACAAGCAATAAACTACAAATATATGTTTAAAAAAGAAAAATGATTGAATAGCAAACCTTGAAGGTATTTGTCATTACTGTATTTTTCACCCTCATGTTTTTCCAAGTAAAACAAAAGACTATTTTTTTTAAAAGCCTTCATGCAGCTTTATTTTTCCATACAACACCATCATAAAAGCAGTACAACATAACTTGCATTATATTTTAACACTTTTGAAGCTAGACACTAGCTTTGTGTGAGAAACAGATGGAAATTTTGGTTATTGATCACTTTAATAATCTTGATTTTGCCAAAGCTTTGAAATCTTTCCCTTTCAAAGTGGAACTTCAACACTGCGTCAATCCAGGGTTACAGTCATAACATGAGATGTTTTATCTGTGTTACATTCCAAAATGTCATTAAAGTATGAATCATTCTGTTGAGTTAGTCCTTGTTTAATGAACTCAAATCAGATTGAACATTTCATTAGTGAATCGGTCTGTTGGGTCAAAGTAATAGATTCAACAACTCGCTCTATCGGTGATCCAATGAGAGCTTTTCTCAAGCTAGCACCTCACTGAATCTGTCTTCCGGTCATGTCCGAATCAAAACGAGTCAAGAACGGTTGAGTAATAACATCCTCAGAGCTTGAGTGCTTAAGGAATTGACATGTTGAAAGATCCTCAAATTGAACTCAGATTGGAAAGAACACCTGCACAGAATTGAACCAATAACTACCAGCATCTTTCACCGAAATCAATTTGACACAAAGTCAAACTCCTTCCCTGTGGTGTCTATGAATTTCCTTCAGGTATTCTCAAGGGTGATACGGCCTCAAAGGTTCACACAATACAAAGAGAATCACAGCCAAGTCACACACCGATATATTGCGCTGACCCCAAAACTCAAAATGATGGTAAGAAATACTCCACTTGGTCAAAAAGTGCAACTTTTCAAATCTTTGATTCGCCACGTGTCACCATTGCATCACTTAACTTCATACCTTCTTAAAAGTTTCTACAGCAAAGGACAAAGTGAAACCGGTCTGGACAAGTTATACAAGGACATACATTTAAAAAGATGCAATTACAAATAAATTAATTTTCATTTATTTTTATAATAATTATAATTGATTTTTATGATATATTATAATTATATAAATAAAATTATTAGTGCTGTCAAAATTAGCGTAAAAGCGCATGTGATTTTTTTTTTTTTTTTAGTTTAACGTAAAAATTCTTTAACGCAATTAAGGCAGCATCTGTTTTTCTGCCATAATTTGGCTAGCGTTACATTATATGTGACACTAGACCACAAAACCAGTCATAAGGGTCAATTTATTGAAATTGAGATTCATACATCATCTGAAGGCTGAATAAATAAGCTTTACATTGATGTATAGGACAATATTTGGCCGAGATACAACTATTTGAAAATCTGGAATCTGAAGGTGCAAAAAAATCAAAAAAATTAGAAAATTGTCTTTAAAGTTGTCCAAATGAAGTTCTTAGCAATGCATATCCACCCACAAAAGCACATTTTTTAATATATTTAAGCTAGGAAATTTAAAAAATATCTTCATGGAACATGATCTTTACTTAATATCCTAATGATTTTTGGCATAAAAGAAAATCGATAATTTTGACCCATACAATGTATTGTTGGCTATTGCTACAAATATACCCCATACTGGTTTTGTGGTCCAGGGTCACATACGATCATGCTCTTATTAACGCAAATGCTTTTATCTCCCTGGCGTCGGTGGTCGCGCCGGCGATACCACCTTTGTTTTTTTCTTACCAGTGTGAAAGAGAGCTTAGTCAGATTCATGTACTATTCATCATTTTGCATTTTGCAGTGAGGAATAATGTTGGAAAAATTTACCTCAGAGTACGAGTGTGACTGGTTTCAGTTTCATTTCGAGGATCAAGCCGAGAATTAGAATGGTAAGTTCTGTTCTTTTTGTTTTTTTCAATAACCACATGTAAACATTATTCTTTCAAAAATACAAACATATACATACATGTTACTCAGATATTATGGTAGCCAAGTTCGTGCTGAATACAGTGTAATGGGACTTTAGCCATTAATATGTTTAAAAGCAACTGAAAAAATAACACAAATGTCAGGATATGTCAAAACTTCTCCAGGGCCACAAAATACCCTCAGACCCCAGAGGGTTAAACCATTCAAGCGCCACAAGACAAAGGAGAACGCACTGTCTGTGAATGTCGTGTGACACCCATGACTCATGTGCACAGAAAGACACACGCTAGTATTGAGTACTCTTTCGTGCTTGAACAAACAATAACACAGAATTATGCCAAAATGCCTGTTTTGTAAAATATGCTCATAAGAGCAGTCTTAAATGAGTTAAATGATGTCTTAAATGAACTTAAAGAGTTCGGCAGTGGCAGGTCTTAAAGTCACAGCAGCTTAATAAACCAGTTGCTGTGATGTCTGTCATTAATGTTAATCAAAGAACAAAGGTAACAGAAAAAAAATTGTAGCTTTAATAAGGATTAATCTATATTTAATTTATAATTTATGCAGTGAAGACTGTAAAGTGTTTGATAACTTTATTCAGTTTCTGTATATTTCCTACTTAAATATTTAAATATGACATTTATTAAAGTGGGTTTATGTGAAGATTGTTTTAAGTTCACTTAAATTAAAAGTTTTTATTTTTAAAGCTTATATAATAAGCTCAAATATTTAAAATATACTGTATTTAAGTTGTTTCTACATGAAATTATGACAATATAAAAATATTAAAAACTCCAATGTTTTTAATGGCAATTAATAGCGAATAATTGCAGAAAAATGTGCGATGAATTTGCTTTTTAAGTGATAGACAACACTAAAAATGATATAGAATATATTCTGATGAATATTTATTCTGATTATTTGACTTTTTCAAAAAGTGGTACTTTCCAAATTTAAAAAAAAAGTGGTACTCTTTCCAAATCCTAATTTCTCTCTCTAAAACCTTGGCCACTCCTAACTTGACTACTTTCACAAAAGTGTCTACAGCAAAGGACAAAGCGAAACCCATCTGGACATGTTATATTTCACTGTGGAGTTTAAAAAAGAAACTAAATTAAAAGAAAAAAGTTATCACCCACGAGCAGGAGAACCTCTCTTCCGCTCAAGTTGTTCGTGCAGGTAAGTCTCAGATGTTGCCTGCTATAAGTGCCCTATCCACTGTGGCCAAGCGCGCTAACTAATTGGCCACATCACTAATGCGTGCTATCACCGCTGTCATACACCTGTGACCAATGGGACTTTATCTGAAGTGCAGCACAAGGGATTCTCCACCACACTGCAGAGAAACTCCATGGCTCATTAGTACCCTGAATGTGGCTATGGTGACAGGCTTAGGTTTGCCACCGCATGTCACCTTTTCAGTGCGTGCGCAGCCATTAGCGGCCCTGGTTGAGCGATCTGTCATGGCTAAAGTTGTCCCGCGTGCTTCTTTTCCCCATTTGCACCCCCTCCTTGTGCAGTGGTAAAAGATGGGTTTGCTTACTCTGCACATTGAGCCAGGCTGTACGGGACACAATGGCACGGCTGCTCACGGACCGGCCCACTTGGCACTCATAGGGGCCGTCATCTTCCAAACTCACATTGAGAATCTGAAGATGGTACTGGCCTGTAAGAAAAAGTAGACAAAGCATGAGGCGGAAAGAAAGGAATATGAGATAAATGTAATGTTCCAATGACTTATTGTTCATGCGGACAATGGATTGGAATAGAGACTTGACAGTATAGAATGAATATTCAGAGTTACAACAAATTAAGTTCTACTGATATCATTTGTAATGTTGTTGAGTACTATAGAAAATCATTTCAACCTGTCATTCAGTTTGGAGAATAGGCTGAACGTACAGCACTGATTTCAAAAGCACAGACATAATACTTTAAAGTCAACTTTAAATTAAAATTGACCCCATCTACCTCATGGCCAAGCTCATGATATTTAATAAAATGTGGAAAGAACCATTAAAGTCTCTTAGGATTAGTGAAGATCCCATCATGTACCCTTAAAGGGTTAGTTTCATTTAATACCAAATGCATGTGTGGCACAATTAAGCATGGCAGGGAAACATAATGGTACTGGGGACATGTGCCTGCAGCAGGTTTTGGAAGGATCTACAAAGTTGCTGGCACTTTGAAAATAGACCAATATTCGGGAATCCTGCTGAACATAATGTAGCCAAGCAATGAGGATCTGTTTGGAGATCAAATATGTATTTTCCAATATAATAACGACCCCAAACACACTGTGAAAACGCAATGCTCTGCATTTTGAAGCCTTCAAGTGGCTTCCTCAGTCTCCTGAACAAAATTATAAACCTGAATTGTGATAAGTTATGTAGGTCTTCCAATGAAGCTCAACTTTGGGAAGAATTTAGGGACAGCTGGAAAGAGGTTATGCGCATGACAAGTTTAGTGAGTCAATGCCCAGGAAAATGGCTTCTGTAATCAAAAACAAGGGAGAACCAACAAAATATGCTTTATTTCCTGTTTTTCTTTTAGCAAAATACAATAAAACTCATTTTAATTATATGCTGGAGTTTTCCTTTCTTGCCAAATATTTTTTTTCGTTTTAATACCTTAACCAAGTTTAGTTTATTCTTATTTCCAATATAACATACTCCTAACATATACATACATAATAGCAATGTAACTGAAAAAAGTATTCACTTTTGATCAATTCAATGAATTATTGTTAAATAAAAGTATTAATTTCTTTCAAAAAACATCAATATGCAATTTCGCTTGTTTTTACAAACTGATAGTTTTATTTAACTCTGAATATTACTTAAACATATGCATTGATTGAGGTCTTGGGTTTTTAAAAGCTTATTTCAAGAGTTCCCACAATTAACAAGAATTTGCAGATTTGGCATGTTCAAATGCTTCTTGAAATCCACTTTTAATTAACTAGAAACAAGTCAGAGTAAAGGAATTACAATTGTCAAATGGCAGTGCTAAATTTGTAAGCAATCTCAAATTAACGGCCCCAATTAGCTATGAACACTGTGGAGAGAAGAACGTGATTCATTCTATTTGATGCAGCCCTTCAACATCATTCCTTTGTGTGCAAGATGCTTGTTATTTACTAGCAGAATATTGTGCCACCAAGGGGTTGTTTGTTCAACTACCATTCTGCCAGGATTAATGGCTGCTCCGGCAAAGTTTATGCAAGCTGTTCGAGCTTTGAACATTTTTCTTTTGCTCTTTTTTCCTTTTCTCCTCCCCTCCGAAGAAAACTAACATGCAGAAAATAGTATCCTGATATGACAACTTCCATGGCTGAAAAAAAGGAGGTGTCAGCCAGGATGGCAGGATAATTAACACCAACCAGCAGCAATTTTCAGATCTATGTGATCATAGAAGGAAAGGAAACCACTTTCAAATCATTAATGATTTTCCACTCTCTTGAAATTGCACTCGGTACACTCTGCCGCGGTGTACCAGTTCAGGGTGTTTGTGAGCGTGTGTTTGAAGAAGTCCAATAATTATGCCTCTGACAACCAATATAAAAAAGCCGACAGGGACTCTGGCCCGTTCTCTCACTCATTTCCTTTTGCAATGTATCCGAGGGTGTGTGCGCACCTACAGTTTGTCATGCCATTTGCGAGAACTCATGTGGATACGCGGCTGCGTATCAGTAGATTAAGGTTGGCAGGGTTAACATTAAAGATGCTTTCAGCATGTCTTTTTATGATATCATTTGTCCCTTACATGGCACTCTATATCCGTCATGCTATCAATGCCCAGCGGCACAAGCAGAGCATTGAAGACCGTAAGCATTTTTTAAGCATTTGCACTTGCATTTGGCACAAACTGCCTCTCTTTTGCTATGCTGGAGAGCAGCTTTTGTCCTCCATAAAGAGGAGCAGATGCTTGGGACTTGTTTCATTTTGTCTTTTAATTGGCTTTTTTATATACACAATGCACACTGGCCAAGCATCATAGGTTATTCAGTGCCTCAGCCCACTGCACAATAATCTCAATTTACTCTCAATGTACAGTACAAATAGGAGTAATTCAGGACTGATTTTATCTTTATATATTTATTTATTTGGAAGGGAATTGGGGGGTGTATTGCAGTCCTCTCACTCGAAAAGAAAAAAAAAAGCTAATTTCTTAAATCTGTCTCCGGTGCTTAAATTAGAACCCCTTTGATAGCATCTCGCTAAGCTGTTTTTAAGAGAGCTGAGCGCATTTTGATGAGGAAGGCTGCATCTAAACTAGAAATTGAGACTGAGGCATCTATAGCCATCTGCAGATTATGATAAAAACATTTTCTAATGATTCATGCTAATAATCTTTCACGTTAAAATAAAAAAGCAATTTTTTCCCCCTGATTTATCATTTCCCAAACACTCTAGTGCATTTACCCAAGACAACAATATATTAATGGTAATCTCACAAAATCTGTCAAGAGCATTATGGGTCATATTTCACTCCATATATTATTGCAATTATTGCAATAATAAAATAAATACTAATTATAAATACTAATTATATATAATGTAATCGCAATGTAATTACTTGCATCTAGCTGATGGTTAATCATAATCAGAAAATTAGTTTGATTGTCCACTGAGGAAAGCGATATCTTTGTCCTTTTAACATTTAAGACATTTCCATTACAGCGCTAGTCAATGCATTTGTCAGTTGTGTCTCAAAAGATGTTGTTTAATGTAAAAACAACATCCTTGTTTCCTTATTTCAGTCCATTTCAATATAAGTCTTTGCGACTGACTCACTCACTTATAAAGACAGTCTTTGCCGCCATCTAATGGCATATTAATGTAACTTTCACTGAAGTCAAAATCACTAACTGCCTTTCTCAATACCAAAAAATACAGCATGTTATTTATATAAAATATTATTTATTGAACAATAGCCATTATAACAGTATAAGAAGTAAATTAGGAAATAAACACAAGCAATTAGTTCAATCAAACATACAAAAGCAATGCTCCAGTTAGTACAGGATTTAATTTCAATGTAAATAAAGTTATGAAACTTAATATAGCCTTTAAGCCAAATCTATTAGCTCGTCCGCCATGACAGTCGCTGGGAGAAGGCTGACAGCAGAGTGATTCAAACTGTGAAACGGTTCCCGTGGCAATACTGGTAGAATATCGCATGGCTGGAAAGACCTCTCAGCCAATCAGATTCGAGAACCAGAATGAACTGTATATATATATATATATATATATATAGTTCATTCTGTATATATATATATATATATATATATATAGTGACTTGGGCAGGTTTTGTGAAATTCACTAAGTAAGTAAGTAAGCAAGTAAATAAATACTTTCTCTGATTTAGCCAAGTTTATAAATTGTATTGTAACATTTTCTACTCAAACTGTTTCGAGAACAGTTTCACATTCTTGTACTCTTTGGGGACAGTTGCTCGCTCATGCACATCTAACAACATGTCAGCAAACATCTCAGCAACTCATAGACGTTTGTTTTTAATCACCGCGTGTCATTCTTTCCATCCCTCAGAGTTCTCACCTTTCTGCTGGTCTCCTGTCATGCTGTAGCGTGGGTAGCCAGGCAGCGATCTCTGAGGTCCCAGGAGCAGCCCATCTTTAACCCACTGCACGGCCCCTGAGGCCCTCAGCACTTCACACTTCAGCAGAGTTGTGGCCCCCGCCTTGACCGTCACATTACGTGGCTCTGTCTTGAATGCCTGCTGCCCACATACACCTACAAAAAAAAAAAAAAAAAGAAAAAGAAAAGACGGGAGGGTTGATGCGAGTCAAGGTTAGGATAGAGAAATCTTTCATTTCCGACTCAAGCTTCTATTGCTGAAGGCTAAAAACATATTTGCAGGGACTAACTAAAAGTAGTGGTACTACTAAATGTACAGTTCTCTGTTCAGTAGTTCAGGGGTTTGTTGGACAATGTCATTCTAATGAATTGGTCCTTTCTCTCAAATCTACACTGGAAAGTCTGATTCATGTTAGTGAATTAGTTCAAATCCATATGTAGCACTGAAAGTACCGATTCATTTCAGTAAATCGATTTTTCAGTAAATGTACCTGTATGATGATGTCACACATAAATGTAGAAACAGATCAATTCAAATCTCACGATTTCAGTTAAAAGCTCTCGATATAAAAATGGGATCCACATAGAGATCAGTCATTTCTCTTCTTTAATTATTCTCTGCCATTGTATCAGATGTCAACATCTGTGGTAAGAGATTTCTTTTTCAGAAGGTTTGAATGGCGAAGATAATTTAATGCCCTTCAAGTTTCCATCTCTTAAAAACTCTTGAGCAGTGGTGCTCATGTAGGCCATGATAGTTCAAATCTGACACACAATATTTCCTGACTGGCTTAACTAACAGTGATAGTGAGCTTTGCCTCCAAATGCACAAAAATACTATTGCTATTACAAATACACTGTTAAAAATAAAGGATCTTTATTGGCATTGATGGTTCCATGAAGAACCTTTAACATCCAAAGAACCACAAGGTTCTTTATCATGGAAAAAGTTTTGGTCCCGCTTTATATTAAGTGTCCTTAACTACTATGTACTAACATTTAATTAATCATTTGATACAATGCACTTATTGTGTACATACATGTTTTTACACCTTCCCCTACCTCTTAACTCACCCGTAAACCTACCCATACCACCAAACCTGTCCCATGTGAAGGCCAAGTACAGGAACCCATACTCGGAATTTGTCCTCAGCATTTAACCCATCCAGTTAGTGCACTCACATTAGGAGCAGTGAGTAGTGAACACACACACACACTGCAAACCGTGGACACACACACCCAGAGCAGTGGGCAGCCATTTTTGCTGTGGCGCCCAAGGAATGATTGGGGGTTAGGTGCCTTGCTCAAGGGCATCTCAGTCATTTCCTGCCGGTATTGAGTCTCCAGAATTGAACATGCAGCCTTCGGGTTACCAGTCTGACTCTTTAACCATTAGGCCACTACTGCCCCAAGGACAGATACTGTCCACTATACTAACAAAGTTAAAGTGTTTAAAATAAGTACATAGTAGATGAGGACACCTAATATAAAGTGTGACCAAAGTTTCTTTAGAATATTAAAATATTTATCACTCTATGAAAAGAATACTTCTTTCAAGAACTGTTCATTGAAAGGTTCTTTGGGGAACCCAAAATGGTTCATCCTACTATTGATTTACCATATCACTGAATATTCCACTGTTTTATGGAAATGTTAATAATGTGCACTTCAGAATGCTACTGTAAAATGCTTTAGTAAATTATTTTCATATTTTTATTGAGACGTACATCATTCATGTATTCCACCAATATTAAAATATTAAAAACATATTTCTATGGCTGTAGTTTTTGTTGAATTCCAGTTGATAACTAAACCCTGAAATAAAATCAGGCATATTAGTTCTCATTACTCCTCATCTAGATAACAATTTAAACTATTTTTCCTTTTATAACCAGTGTGCAAAATTTATATTTGCCAAGAGTCAACTGTGAATAAAAAATACCGGTAATACTTTACAATAAGGTTCATTAGTTAACATTAGTTAACTACATTAGATAACATGAACTAATAATGAACTGCACTTATACAGCATTTATTAATCTTTGTTAATGTTAATTTCAACATTTACTAATACATTATTAAAATCTTGTTAATATTAGTTAATGCACTGTGAACTAACATGAACAAACAATGAACAACTGCATTTTTATTAACTAACATTAAGGAAGATTAGTAAATACAGTAACAAAAGCATTGCTCATGGTCAGTTCATGTTAGTTAATACATTAACTAATGTTTAACTAATGAACCTTATTGTAAAGTGTTACCAAAATAACTTTAGCAAATACATAAAATGGTATGCAGGCGGCATGGTTTGCAAATGTTTAGTGAATTTTCTCAATAGTTCTGCATAAGATTATGCAGTAATCTCAGCATAATTCTGACTTCTGAGTAACATAAATGATGTTATGCTTTATGTAAGATTGTCACATCTGGAAGGGCTGCCATGACACTCTCACCATAGAAGGAAAATCTGCCTCCCACTATGATGTTGTACTTAAGCATTGCTGTGCTGTTCCTCATCTCTGTGTATGTTTTATTGACGACAGATTGGAGCCAATTCAGCTCTGCAAATGAGTCAATAAAGTAATTACAGAGAATTAAATCTCTCCTCAGTGAGAAGGAGAGCAGGGAAAATGAAGGTATGAAGAGATCTCAAATCCCCTTGCTGTTTTCTCAGCTGTCAATACACCTACGGCTAATATCCACCCAGAAGAATAATGGCTGGGCTACAAAAAGACGCCTATTTCTTCACCACTTGGGCTGTGGCATTATGATTTGTGTGACACCCATCTGCTGATCATTCTTTCGAATGGAGTCGGCTTGTACCTGTCATAAACATGATTTAACGGGACATAACACTGACGATGACTCTCCGACGACCCCGTTGTGTAACATCAGGAATGGAATTGTGGAAACTCAGTGTGGGAGATCGTACCTAATTAAAAGAATGTGATATTCAATAGTGGTTTGAGATTTAAAGGAACAGTGCACCTAAAAATGAAAATTCTGTTTGTTTTTTTTTCCACCGTTGTAAATGAATAACAACAACTCAAAGTTAACTTTAAGAAAATTCTGTCATCATTTACTCACAAAACCTTTATGACTTACTTTTTTTCACAAAAGAATATATTTTGAAAGTAAATGGAGTCCAAACTGACCCTCTTGACTTTTAATATATGGGGAAAAACAAACAGACAGCATTTTTTTTTTTTTTTTTTTTTTTTTTCAAAAATATAGATTTCTATCCGTTTCTCGGGCAAAACAGAAGACTCTAAGATTTCTAAAATAAAGTTTAAAAATTCTAAAAATTCTTTAGATTATTAAAATGTTCTTCAAAACAAGAAAATGTTTACTGAAAGGTTCTTTGGGGAACTTTGAATGATTCTTACACTCCTAAAAAATAAAGGATTTTCACAGTGATGCCAATTTTTGGATCTTTTCAGTGAACAGTTCTTAAAAGACCCATTTTCTTCTTAGTGTGAAGAACATTTTAATAATATAAAGAACATTTTTTTTTTTTTTTTTCCAATATTAAGAACCTTTTGTCCAATGGAAAGTTTCTATGGATGGTAAAGTTTCTTCATGGCACAATCAATGCCAATAAAGAGCCTTTACTTTTTTTGTTGCCCTTTACCATCCATGGACTATCCATTGGACAAAAGTTTTTTTTTATGGTAGATTATTTAAATGTTCGTCAAACTAAGAAAAAAAAAAAAAAAGGATATTTTAAGAACTTTTTACCCAAAGGTTCTTTGGGGAGCCCAAAATGGTTCTAAGGGTGTGTTTACACTTGGCATGTTTGGTTCTGAAAAGATGGGTCTCAGTTTAAATGAACTCTAATGAAATGAATGCAACATGGACCAAAGACATGTAAACAAACCAAAAACAGGGCATATTGTCACAAGATGCGACCCTAAAAAGGACAGAATGCTCAAGCATACTTGTTTGTTCTCGTCATAGTTGCGATGTTGCCCATTACAGTTCAGAACAGGCATCAGAACCACATCTCTTCGCAGCAGATCTTTGTTTGTGTCTGTGACGGAGGGACTCCTGTCACTGTTTTGACTCCTTTGCACATTTTATAAGCTCTTCACGAGTTCTCAGCTTGTCAAAATACCATCATATGTAGGCTACATACAATGAGCACATTTAGCCCAGCACACATCACTGCTTTGGATGTTCGATAAGTTCTGTCTCAAAAATCAGGTTGTGAATCTATCCCTATGCCTTTAGGATTGGTATCTTTAGGTTCAGAGTTAAAAATGCCAATGCGAACACTAAGCATACCAGGACAGAATGTTTTTTTTTTTTGCTCTGGACCAAACGAACCCAGCTAAGTTAGTTCACGCAAAAATAAAAATTCCGTCATTAATTAGTTTTTCATATTCATCCATCTAAGGAACACAGATGAGGATCTTTTTGATGAAATCTGAGATCTTTCTGCCGCTCCATAGACAGCAACTGACACTTTGACGCTTCAAAAAGTTCATAAAGAGATCGTAAAACTAATCCATATGAATGAAGCGGTTTAGACCAAATTTTCTGAAAAGGCACGATCGCTTTATATGATGAATAGATTGTATTTAGGCAAATATTCACATAAACATTCATCAACTCACACATCAGTTGTGGTAAACGGAAGATCAAGCATGTTCGCATGACGTGTGGGAACCGATGAGGTTCATTCTCGTGTGTTATGCAGCACATTTGAGCTTCAAGAACCAATGAGGTTCATTCTCATGTGTTAAGCAGCACATTTGAGCTTCAGCAAGAACCAATGAGATTCATTCTCATGTGTTAAGCAGCACATTTGAGCTTCTGCAAGAACCAATGAGGTTCATTCTCATGTGTTAAGCAGCACATTTGAGCTTCTGCAAGAACCAATAAGGTTCATTCTCATGTGTTAAGCAGCACATTTGAGCTTCAGCAAAAACCAATGAGGTTCATTCTCGTGTTACGCTGCACATTTGAGCTTCAGCAAGAACCAATGAGGTTCATTCTCATGTGTTAAGCAGAACATTTCAGCTTCAGCAAGAACCAGTGAGGTTCATTCTCGTGTGTTAAGCAGCACATTTGAGCTTCAGCAAGAACCAATGAGGTTTATTCTAATGTTACGCTGCACATTTGAGCTTCAGCAAGAACCAATGATGTTCATTCTAGTGTTAAGCAGCACGTTTGAGCTTCAGCAAGAACCAATGAGATTCATTCTTGTGTGTTATGCAGCACGTTTGAGCTTCAAGAACCAATGAGGTTCATTGTTGTGTGTTACGCAGCACATTTGAGCTTCAGCAAGAACCAGTGAGGTTCATTCTAGTGTTACGCAGCACGTTTGAGCTTCAGTAAGAACCAATGATGTTTATTCTAGTGTTACACAGCACGTTTGAACTTCCACAAGAACCGATGAGGTTCATTCTGATGTGTTAAGCAGCACGTTTGAGCTTCAAGAACCAATGAGGTTCATTGTTGTGTGTTACGCAGCACATTTGAGCTTCTGCAAGAACCAATGCGGTTCATTCTCATGTGTTAAGCAGAACATTTCAGCTTCAGCAAGAACCAGTGAGGTTCATTCTCGTGTGTTAAGCAGCACATTTGAGCTTCAGTAAGAACCAATGAGGTTCATTCTAGTGTTACGCTGCACATTTGAGTTTCAGCAAGAACCAATAAGGTTCATTCTAGTGTTACGCAGCACGTCTCAGCTTCAGCAAGAACCAATGAGGTTCATTCTCGTGTGTTACGCAGCACGTTTGAGCTTCAGCAAGAACCAATGAGGTTCGTTCTCGTGTTACACAGAATGTTTGAGCTTCAGCAAGAACCAATGAGGTTCATTCTAGTGTTAAGCAGCACATTTGAGCTTCAGCAAGAACCAATGAGGTTCATTCTCGTGTTACGCAGCACATTTGAGCTTCAGGAAGAACGAATGATGTTTATTCTAGTGTTACGCAGCACGTTTGAGCTTCAGCAAGAACCAATGAGGATCATTCTCGTGTGTTACGCAGCACGTTTGAGCTTCCGCAAGAACCAATGATGTTCATTCTAGTGTTAAGCAGCACGTTTGAGCTTCAGCAAGAACCAATGAGATTCATTCTTGTGTGTTATGCATCACGTTTGAGCTTCAAGAACCAATGAGGTTCATTGTTGTGTGTTACGCAGCACATTTGAGCTTCAGCAAGAACCAATGAGGTTCATTCTAGTGTTACGCAGCACATTTGAGCTTCAGTAAGAACCAATAATGTTTATTCTAGTGTTACACAGCACGTTTGAGCTTCCACAAGAACCGATGAGGTTCATTCTCATGTGTTAAACAGCACGTTTGAGCTTCAAGAACCAATGAGGTTCATTGTTGTGTGTTAAGCAGCACATTTGAGCTTCAGCAAGAACCAATGAGGTTCATTCTCATTTGATACACAGCACATTTGAGCTTCAGCAAGAACCAATGAGGTTCATTCTCAATTGATATGCAGCACATTTGAGCTTCCGCAAGAGGTTTGTTTTCCCGCATGAAGCAGGTTCAGTTGAGCTTGTGTTTATGTTTGCTGATCAATGTTTATATGTGAATAAAGCCTAAATTAAATCTGTTCATCACATAAAGCCATGGAGTCTATTTAGAAATTTAGATGAAAGTCTAAATGAAAGTCTTACAGGTTTGGAATGACATGAGGTTGAGTAATTAATTACAGAACTTTCATTTTTGGGTAAACTATCAGAATATATATTGTTTTTGTTGCTCTTTTTGGAACTTGACAACTAACTATCAATAGCTGTATGGCAAAAGAGACCTTCATTTTTGGGCCCTAGGCGTACTTGTTATGAAGGTGGCGTCAGACTTTTATCAGCCTCCTCTGATCTGATTGTGGCTTTAGTCAGCCTTCAAAGACCTCTTAGAGACTATGATTTCTTGGACACTCTTTAGTGTGTAAAAGCAAATGTACCGCACACAACAGGGTCAGTTAGGATGCATTTTCTTGAAAGGCCACTCCCGAGAGCGCGGGCGAGACTTTTTAAACCCCGGCACCTCTTTTGAGCCAATGACAAATATCTAGTGCATCTGGGTGCACTCGACTGCTCTCAGAAGCCCGAACGACAGAAGCTGCAACTTCACATCAAGGCTGCATCAGTCACCTCACGTCAAACTTGAAGGGCACAATTGGACACAAGCGACAAGCCGAAAAACACATTAGCATAATGTTTACATAAATGAATACGTAAACACAGTGGCAAGATAATCAGCATGGCACATTTAAATGCCGCAGCCAGTCGTACTCATGCGCTCCCTTCCCTTCAGCTCCCTGAGAAGCAGCGATAGGACAGGAAAGACATGTCAAACACGCACCCGGTCTGATTCCGACTCCTGATGCAGCGCGCTAACGTCTTATTTGAACAAGATAATGACATGGGATTAGGCTGCAGCATAGAATCTGACTTTTAGTCTATATAGCGGGCAAAGCTAAACTACAGCTCTGGAACATAAAGTATCAACGCTAATGCGATGTACAACAATGCATTATTCTGCTCTTTTTGAAGTCTAAATAAACACCACTTTGAGATTTTAATCACACCCCATGTGCTTTCTATTCAAGGACTCAAAGGAGATGTTACAGAATGGAATTTCAAAGTCTGGATCAAAGAAAAAACAAATTTTTGCTTATATCTCCATCTGATTTGACAGTGAATGACCACTTTAGATTGACAGTTGAGTTGTTACATACAAAGTTATGCATAGATGAAAACACAGGTGGTTCAGCACAAGAATTTGAACACTTTTGGCCTTGAATGGTCACAAAAGTGTATGCTGGAGACTTGCATCTATTGCCAGACATTATATTCAAACATAATTAAGGCACTAGCAGTGTCTCATATTTCACATACTGCAATCTCATGCAATCTCCTTCCCTATAAAGCTTGTTGCACATTACATAAAGTATAAAAAGGTTGCAATTACAAGTAAATAATTGGATTTTTAATTATATTTACAAAGCAAACACTGACAGCTTTTTATAGACAGTACCTCTGTGGTTTTTAATATTTTCAGCGACAAGCAATTTGTCGTCTATGCATAGTACATGTGTAACTGCTGCTCAACACAACATAATCACAGCCAATGAGATTCACAGTGGGCAGGGCTACACAGCCCACAGAAATAGAAACCAAAAATATCTTTATAATGATTGAAATTATATTCACATATAATCTAATCTAATCTGATTCTTTATTTATTTATTTATTTATTTATTTTTGCTATTATTGTATTTTACTGTATTCTATTTTATTTGTATTTTTTAAATTGTACAGCAATTTCACTATTTCATGAGGTTTTTTTTAGCCGAGAATATAGTTGTTTAGACCAGAAATATGTGATTCATATTTAATTAAAGCACCTGTTTTACAATTTGTTTTGACTTTTTTTGAAGATGCGAGCTCCAGGCCGTCAGCGGCCGTTCAGTGCTCGTGTACCCGCCGAGAACAGCTTCATCTCGGCCAGTGCTTCCGTGATTTCTTATATTAGTTAAACATGAGATGGTATTAATCTATTACTTATTCCTTTGGTTCACTAAAAAATTTTAATGATTTTTTTTTACCACTACATGAAGCCTTTATTCCTCATGAAATTGCTATTAATGATGTGTTATTAATACCTGTCTTTTAATACACAAGAAGCAGCTAAACACACAGGCACCATTCTACAAAAATGCAGACATACAGACTACCACAATGGCTCCTCTATAAAGGCAACAAGAAAGTTGTACACACAGCAGATTATTTCCTTGGTGCCATGCAACAACATATGCTACCATCCAGTCCAAATTAAACCTTGCCATTCAATAAACAATTTTAACTCCACTAAATTTGATTGTTGGAGCCTGATAATATACAGGCAGCAAAGTTATTATGAGCTAAGAGCTCACAGCAAGATGGTGAATAGAAGAGGGCATAAGGCCTGGTATTCTGTGTCAAAAGCTTCTCAGACTGAGGAGGATGAAGGCAAGTATGCGCTCCATGCTGTGTCACGTGGTGTTAGCCTCGCAAATTGTGTATATGGAGGCAGAAGGGAAAAATGTAACAAGCAATCATTACAATAAATTGCCTTGGCCATTCTTTTTATTCAGATGCAGTTTTGTCAAGCAGTGCAGAACTGGTGAGGGAGCATTTACCGCATATAGCTTTGAAAGTAGAAGATTTGAACTTTTGCTTGTGGCCAAATTGGCTAGATACACATTTAGTGTGACATGCAGGAACTTTTTGAGGACATTTTATATAAGCATTCCACCTCTTGTATGACACAAAATACTATATATATATATTTGAATCAGTCCGCTTTCAGCATTCTCCCAGCGAGTGTCATGGAGGACAAGCAAACCCACCATATTTTTTTTTAAATACTACTGTTACTTTGTAAGAGTTTAAGAGTTTTTTTTAGATGAGAATGTAGTTGTTTACACCCGAAATATGTGAGTCATATTTAATCATAGCGCCAATTTTACAACATTTTCGGAGATGCGAGCTGCAGGTCATCAGCGACCATTCAGTGCTTGTGTACCCGCTGAGAACAGCTTAATCTGAGCCAGTGTTTTGAGGATTTGCCGCTGGCTCTTATAGTGGTTAAACATGAGATATAATTAATTTTGGGTACATAAAATGGGCAATCTTTCGTATTAATCTATTACTTCTTCCTGAGCAAATTGAATTAGGCTATGTTAAATTTAATAGTTTAATATTAAGGCTATATTTAACTTGCCTTCTGCAGAGGACTGCTTTTGTACGTTTGACTGAATTGTACAATTGTGTTAATTTCCTACTGTCGTTTATAATGGCTATTGTTGTTTATTTAAATATTGTTGTTCAATAAATATTATTTTATATGAATAATATGTTGTATTTGGTATTGAGAAAGGGTCCATTAGTGCGTAATATGGATTGAGTGAAAGTTACGTTAATACGCCATTAGATGGCAGCAAAATTTTTAAAATGAAGACTTGAAAGAGACTTTTATAAACAAAGGACGTTGTTTTAGCGCTGTTATGGAAAATTCCCTTAACTGTAAAAAGGACAAATACAAAGATCGTTTTCCTCAGCGGACATTCAAACAAATTTTTATAAAATGGATATAATATTATGGACATCGTCCTGAAGAATTAATGTTATATCAGACACAGGTAATGCTCGCTCAAGCATTTTTTTTTATTTTTTTTTTTATTCATTATGAATTGCATGCTTCTGTGTTATATGGTGATGTACTGTGAAGCCAGAGACAATTTTCCACAACGTGGATAATAAAGTAAAGTAAAGTTTCAATGGAGGACTCAACATTCCTTCATTACTAGTTCTAAACTGATGTTTTAGAATTAGTAACGGAGCCTTGGTCAAACTGTCAACTTGAGATTTGAATCCATGGTGGAAGTCAGTAAAAGAGGGTTTTAAAGACATCATCAACATCACAGCATATATTTTCACGAGCCATGAATGCTAGATCCTTGTGCCTCAACTTCTCCACAGGCCTCTTCCATCACTTGAAGGCTTACTTGGTTGTAGGGGTTGCGATCATATACTTTTCATCTCCAAGAGGAGAATATGCTGGAAGGAACATCATCCTGAAATGTGGGTGATGCTCGAACCACTTCTGCACCCATGCTGAATGGTGAAATTAAAAATTGAAATTGTCCCACACAACTACACAATTTTTCTCAATTTGCTCCTGATCACCCTGCGGAAAGTGGATTTCATTGAGGAAGTTTAAAATAGTTTAGGAGTCTTTCTGTATCATGTGGCCTCAAGACAGTGGATACCAGTGGATTGCATCACTTGTGGTTCAGGGACATTGACTGTGGCACAATGTTTATATTGTGCTTAAATCTCTGTCCAGCTTCTCTCAAGGAAAGATCATAATTTATGGCATGGTGAATAGGTTGGCTCTGATTTCATTTGAAACCTGTCTGTACCTTATCCTTCTACCTCTCTGTTCATGTCTTTTTATATTTTCTTCTCTTACTCTTTAATATCATTGCCCTCCACTATACCACTTCTTCTCCTTCTACTCCTCCATCTTCTCCTCTTCCTATACCCTCAGCTCTTCTTGCTCCATCTCCTCTTCCTATACCATCTATTCCTTTCCCCTCATCTCTTTCTACCTCTTCCACTGTACCTCTATCCTCTCCAGAAACCTCTCACTCTTACACCTCTTCCTTTTCCAATTCTTCTTTTTTGTCATTTTTCTTTCCCCTTTTATAGTTTTTGTAATTGAGATGTACTGTGTAACTGTGTAAACAATTAGTAATTTTGTATTTCCTGTGTTGTGTGTATTACTAACTCAGCAGATATATGTATTTGGGGTAAATTGAGAACATTCCAAGTGCAACTGAGAATTTAAAAAATAGAGTTTTGTTTGTTGTGTTTGGAGAAATGGTGCACAAATGGTTGTGATTTTTGTAAAACCAATAAAAAGAGTTGCAATTGTTTTTGTCTGATATATTAAAGTTTTGGTTAGCTGTATGAACTACCATGAAAACATCTGAGAATTGTATGCAGTGTTTTTGAGAAAATTATGCATGTGATATATGCAGGTTTTTTTTTTTTTTTTTTTTTTTTTTTCATGTTTCCACGTCTTTTCAAGTTGTGGTACAGCAACAGTGGTGTCAAATTTACCTGAACAGACAAGGAAAGTTAAAAAAAAATTGGCTTTAATTTAAAATGTTCAGGTGTGACTATGAAAAGAACTGAGAAATAAACCTGTTTAGGACAATTACAAAGTGTTCAGATCACCGTGTTAACTGTTTTAAGAACAGTTACCTGAGTTTGGAGAAATGTGTCAAATCGATTGAGAAAAACTGTAAGATACATTTTCTATCTTTACAGTGATTTTTAAAATTGGATTAAAAAGTGTTTTTTTTTTTTTTTTTAAATAATTGAAACCACAGCAACACTTCCTGATAAATTAAATAATAATAATAATACCCCATTTAATTTTTTCTTTTTTTTTTTTTTTTTGTATTTGTACCCTTGCACAAATACACATATGCTTTGATTATACTTATTCTGTTCATATGGAACCTTTGGCAGATGATTGTATCGGTGCAACGACAAAGCTATGGACATGGTAATAATTAAAATAATAATAATAATATGTTACATTTATATAGCACTTTTCTGGGTACTCAAAGCGCTTTACATATGGAAGGGGGAATCTCCTCAACCACCACCAATGTCCAGCATCCACCTGGATGATGCGACGGCAGCCATATTGCGCCAGAACCCCCACCACACACCAGCTTATTGGTGGAGAGGAGACAGAGTGATGAAGCCAATCATTATATGCACAGCAAATAAATCAGTTAAATCAAGTCTGCTCAAAGTACATTTGGTCCCTCTCTAAATAGTGTTAAAATAATACTGAAGCAGAGTTAAAGTTAATGAGATAATTAAGCAAGTAATTAAGTGATGATTGAACATTAATGATGAACACCTGCTGTTAACAAGCATAATCACTGAAGAAAAGAGAAACACAAGAACTACAGCTGACTTCAGCCACAACTTTAGATGAAATAAACTGAATATAAAAGACATGAAATCTCTCAAGATCTGATTAAAAGATCTGGGCCCATATTTATCAGGCTTCTCAAAGTGCCATTTTAGTCTTAAGTGCTGAGAATTCATGAAATTTACTCCTACTTTCAAACTTAAGCATAAAAGGAAGTTATCAAATTTCTTAAAGCTAAGAATCACTCTTACTCTCCCAGTTATTTAAGACAGCTCGCATCATCTTTGTCAGCGCTGATTAATGTTGGGCTGAATTGTTTGACTAAGGGGCCATTCACATATCGCTTTTCACATATGAATTTGTGAATTCATGCGGTGCAGCACGTTTTAGGCGCGATATGTGAACGGCCCCATTCAGCAAGCAGTAGCGCTTCTTCCTCACACCAGTTCGGTTTTCTTTTGGAATCCATGGTGCCTGATTATATCATAAAATCTAGGCTATATAGACTATAGGGAGGTCAGTTAACAGTCCACCGGTTTAAAATTTGCAATTAAAACATGGTGGAAAACATGTTTATCTTTCATTTACAATGTGTATATCATCATGTATTCTCTTGAAAATTCTTTATAGTCAAATGTGTGTTGAATGTACACTCCTCTTAGGAATTTCACCATTCAATGTAAATTTATCTGAGAATATTCTTAAATAAGGAAATCTATTCAGCGATTGGTCCATGCCTATGTCATCATCCAAAATCCTGTTTGCGGCACGGCAAAGTGTCGTGAATCATCTCTAAGACTGACACTTAAGATTTAGTCCTACACTTCACTTAAATTACGACCGAGATGCTTGATAACTAACCAATAATTGTTTTACTCTTAAAGTCAATTCTTAGCAGTGTTCTTGTGAGTAATTCTCAGAGGCTTGATAAACACGGGCCCTGATTCACTTATTACTAACCATATTGACTTTTTTTTCTGTCACACGTCTACAGAAGTTCTTATTGAGAATTAACAGAGGTTTAGATGTTGATGTTTTATTGGTCAAAAAATGATGACCCTTTTATGTCTTTAAAATAACTTGCGTTTAAGTAATTGCAATAGTGTTTCAAGGCAAACACTTGTACATTGCTGATTTAAAAGACTGAAGGAGCAGATCAGCTTGAATTTTCTGCTTGAAAGCTATTTCAAATGAACATCAAAAAGAGGTCTCTTTCATTTCTTGACTGAGATTTGGCTATTACGAAATTGCAAAAAAAAAAAAAAAAAAAAAAACATTAAACAAATGCCACCGTAATGCTTCATTGCTGAAGATGAACAATTAATACCGATCAGGCTTAGACATGAAAACATAGCATACAATCCTCAACAGTGGTGACAATAATTATTCATACTGCAGTGCAGGAGGGGAGTTTTGTCCTATGGTGATACCCAGCATGCATTGCAGCATGAAGCATTTTTTTTTTATCACCACTGATGAGATTCATATGCTGATTCTTGATGTCTGTGTGTGTGTCTAAACGATACAGTAGAACTTATTAGTTTTAAAATTATTCAAGATATCTGTTTGCTGCAACACTTCTCATTCTGAAGTATCACAGGGTTGGTAATGCAAAACCAAAATGTATAAATCACAAAACATACAATTAGATGCTTTGGATAATATCAGGCCATCTCACAACGACTATATCATCATATAAAACAGCTAATATCTGCTCACTGTAAAGCACTGACCTCACTGCTTTACAACAACATATGCATTGTTGCAGCGAAAAATCTAACATACAAAGTCAAGGGTCAAACTTAAGCAAACGCAGATCTCCATGATAGTGGCATCATTGTTTTTTTCTTTTCTTTTTTTTATCTAAACCTCAATCTGGTTAGTAATAAGTGAAGCTGGTAATGCTGTTTGTGGAGTTGTTTATTCAGATTTTGAGAGATTTAATGTCTTTTATCTTCAGTTGATTTCATCTAAGGCTGTGGCTGAAGTTCGTTTTAATTATTGTGTTTCTCTTTTTTTTTTCCAGTGATTCTGAAACTTGTTAACAGCAGGTGTTCATCACTAATGTTAGTTAATCGCTTAATAATCTCATTAACTTGAACTCTGCTTCAGTGTTACTTTAACACAATTTAGAGAGGATTCATATGTACTCTGACCAGAGTTGATTTAACTCTGGGGATTTTGCTGTGTGGGGATGATTAGGAGGCCATAATTGACAGAGACCAATAGGCAAATTTGGCCAGGATGCCGGGGTCACACCCTTACTCTTTTCGAAGGACGTTGTGGGATTTTTAATGAGAGAGTCAGGACCTCGGTTTAATGTCTCCTCCGAAGATATCAATACACATGATGATTGGTATAATGACTTTCATTATACAGTTTAGAATAAATACCTTAGTATGATCATGTAAATGCATCCATATAATGAACTCAAAATAGCTGTATTTGGCCTTTCTGTTTCACACTGTACCTTTGAAATCCACAAGAAGAAAAACCCAGACACTTGAGAGTACGAGTGAAAATAAGGAATCCATCTCCTCCGATCACACACCAACAAAACAAATCTGTAAAAATAAGACAGAAAGGTACATATGAAAAGACACACACTCATACACACAGTTACCACACTTAAGAAGGTCTAGGACATTACAATGGCTCCTCTTGATTTTTTTTTCTCTCTTTTTTTTTTTTTTTTTACCTTCACAGTCCATTGAAGCACCCCCTTTGAATAAGTTCAAGTTTTCAGAGAGAACCTTAGGAACACTTCAAAGTGAAGCCCAGGGAGTGTTTCTGTACTGCATGGAAAGAGCTCTCTCGGGTTCACGGCCATTACGCCACGCTTTAGCCTCCTCCAGTACTCCCTATCTCTCTCTCAAAGCCAATAGCGCTTGCATTTCAAGTCAGGTTGCAATCTCTTTAAATTACCAACCACACTGGAACAAATAATAGTGATTTACTTAATTAAAAACTAAACATTTCCCCATCTAAATAAACAAAAGAAATTGAAAGCGCTGGCTCCTTGAGGCATCTCCCTCGGTCCATTAGTTGCAGTCCAATGGGCTTTGATAGGAATTAACTCACACTCAATTATCCTCTGTGCCCGCAAACAGTCCCAGACGCCAAAATGTGAATGCGCCGACTGCAATCTCCCTCCTCGCAACCATGAATGGATGGAGGGCTTTCAGTCGGAGCGTACGCACGCTGTATTTAGACATTCTTTAAACATATCCCTTCATTTTCTCTGTCTGTCTTCTTTCGTCACATGCACCTATAGGGACGTTTTTAGCCTTTCATCAGTACTGGGGCACAGGCTTCCATGCAGCAACCCTGTAAAAAGACTACTCTTATTTTGTATGGGGAACTTTATGTTCAATACTTTGAGACTTTGGGAAAGCATTTTTTTGCATATTCTTGAGTACTATGAATGGGTAAGTACATATATGATATATATATATATATATATATATATATTTAATGCAATACTCAAAGGTTGTAGAACTACAAGGTGCTTCAATGCAGAAATGTTTATGAATATACAAATACACTATACAAAATCAAAAAAAAAAAAAGCAGACTTTAACTTGTTCTTGAAGATTTTACTTCTTGAAAGGATGATTATATTATGACAGCTTTATGGAATATTTCATTACTTTAACTCACATTTTTAAATACTTTTATACAAATGGTGCACTGTTAAAATACATTATCGCTGAAAGGTTTTTTTTTTTTGAAAGAAAGAAATTAATACTTTTATTATAGAGAAACCCTTACACTTTTTTTTATTTTATAGAGGGAATGAATGAAAACAAAACATGTACAAGAACATATATGTAAGTCTATATGATGGACATGTTTGTGGAATGACCCAAATGTTACTATGGGCTACAGGTTAGTAAAATCACACCTTTCCCACTACATTCCTTCACAGTGTATTGAGTAACCTTTGACCTCTTAAGCTAAACATCAAATTTAAATAGAGTATTTGCTAGCTAGCTAATGAAATTTCAGATATCAAATTCATAGGACAAGAAACAAGATTTATTCCATTATTCATAATTTCAAATAGCTACTCGTTCACTATTAACACAGAAAACTATGCGAGTATGATTATTATCTTTACTTGGGCTCATGCCCCTGTAAAAAGAGTCGTAATGGACATGGATGTGCTCTGATTTTTTGGTAAAATTTTTTCTCTATCTTATTCTAATGTTCCCCAAGTGTGTCATGGACTAATCAAAAGAGAAACTCACAGTTTTGTGTTCCAACTTCACTGCTGTACAAGTCACTGCTCGTTTGGAAAATTAACTTCTCTCTTCTTTTCTTTTTGACACAAACCTTATTTTTGTGCGTCTGAGGAAGGTGTCGGAGCTCAGTCAGGGAGATGTGATAAAGGTTCGGAGTTATAACTGGAGTCTAGAGCTCTTCTGAATGACTCAGCGGTTCCTGTCCAGGTCTTTAATGAGATGTTCTTCAGGCCTGTCTAACCTCCCTTCTCCTCCGTCTCCAAAGAAAAACAAGTGACTTAACTGCAGGGAAACATCAACATGGCACAGGCAAAGGAAAATAATTAATTAATTAGTTTTCTTGATTTTTTTTTTTTTTTTTTTTTTTTTTTATGTTTCCACATCTTGTCAAGTTGTGGTGCAGCAACAGTGGTGTCAAAATTACCTGAACAGACAAGGAAAGTAAATAAAAAAAAATAAAAATAAATAATAAAAAAAAATGGCTTAATTAAAAAAAAAAAAAAATCAAGATAATTTTCAGGTGTAACTATGAAAATAACTGAGAAATATAATGGACTAAAATTAACGGCAAATTAGAAAAGGTTTGGCATAGAAATGGAAACAGTTATGTATATATTCATTATTTATATATATATATATATATATATATATATATATATATATATATATATATATATATACATATATATATATATATATATATATATATATATATATATATACACTACTGGTCAAATTTAATTCATTAATTTAATTAAAAATACAGTAAAAACAGTAATATTGTGAAATATTATTACAATTTAAAATAACTATTTTCTGTTTGAATATATTTTATAATGTAATTTATTCCTGTGATGCAAAGCTGAATTTTCAGCATCATTACTCCAGTCTTCAGTGTCACATGATCCTTCAGAAATCATTCTAATATGTTGATCTGCTTCTCAAGAAACATTTATTGTGTACAGTTGTACAACAATATTTGTGTACAATATATATATATTTTTTCAGGATTCTTTGATGAATAGAAAGTTCAAAAGAACAGCATTTATTTGAAATATAATCTTTTGTAACATTATAAATGTCTTTACTGTCACTTTTGATCGATTTAATGCATCCTTGCTGAATAAAAGTATTAATTTCTTTAATTTCTTTTCAAAAAAATAAAAAAAATTCTTATTGACCCCAAACTTTTGAACGGTAGTGTATAATGTTACAAAAGCTTTGTATTTCAGATAAATGCTGTTCTTTTGAACTTTCTATTCATCAAGGAATCCTGAAAAAAAAGTACACAACTGTTTTCAACATTGATAATAATCATAAATGTTTCTTGAGCAGCAAATTTTACTAAAAAAATAATTTTACTAATTTTACTAAATTGTGGCCACGTTGTAATAATTAATTCTCTTGTTTTAGGTAAATCAAAATAAGGGAACAAATTAGTTCACCGTGGCCATTATTTACTAAAACAAGGGAAGAAATGAATAAGTCATAGGAACTAATTCTTAATATGTGGCCATATATATATATATATATATATATCTTTGGAGTTTTTAATATTTTTATATTTATATTATATATTTTTTTAAACTACAGTACATATATATATATATATATATATATATATATATATATATATATATATATATATATATATATACAGTTGAGCTCAAAAGTTTACGTACCCCTTGCAGAATATGCAAAAAAAGTTAATCATTTTAACAAAATAAAAAGGATCATGTCTTGTGGACTTTATGTAAACATGTGAAATAGCTTATTCAGGACAGTACTAAACAAAAAAAATAACATGCAATTTTCATGATCCTTCTTATTTTGTTAAATTGATTGACATTTTTGCATATTCTGCAAGGGGTACGTAAACTTTTGAGCTCAACTGGAGGATATATATATATATATATATATATATATATATATATATATATATATATATATATATTCAAGGGTTGTGTGTGTGTGTAATATTGACAGTAATGTCTCTCAAAATAAGAATTATCTTTTCCCTTGGTAGATTGAACAGCACTGTAATCTGTACACATACAGGCTGCTACATTGGCATGTCAATACGATTCCTGCAAGCTGTCATGGATGTCATTGTGCTTAGTGACAAGTGATGCTTGTGTTGCAATTTGTTTACATCTCATATATGTCCTTGTCAGTCTCCTTGTGTCTTCAGAAGAGTGAAAGTTGAAAGATACGGAATTCGATTCCCTCTAGGTACAAACCCGGTAGGGTTTCTGGCTGGGCCAGAGAGGCATCACAGACAGTGACCCTTTCAGGTACATTTTAATGTTTTTTTTTTTCTCCCCTTATTACATCATCAAACAAACCTACACTCAAGCCTGGACCTATTTGATGCAAAAACAGCATGAAATTTCCCAATGTGCAGAAAATGAGATCGGCTCTCTGCTCTCCAACTGGGACATGCAGATGTTTTTGCAAATTTAAAAATCAGTTTCATAACCAGCATCTCCTAAGTTGGTAGTTATACCTATTTCCTAAGTTATACCTACAGATGTATACATACACAACCATTCAAAAGTTTGGGGTCAGTAGAATTTTTGAAGAATGTTTATGAAAGAAGTTTCATGTACTCACTCAGGATGCATGAATTTGATCAATAATACAGCAAAAACTAATAAGCAATATTGTGAAATATGATTACAAAAAATTATTGTTTTCTATTTTAAATATATTTTAAAATGTAATTTATTCCTGTGATATTTTTTTTACCATTACTCCAACTTTTACCATTACTCCAGTCTTCAGTGTCACATGATCCTTCAGAAATCATTCTAATATGCTGATTTGCTGCTCAAGAAACATTTATGATTATTATCAGTGCTGAAAGAAGTTGTGCTGCTTAAAGGGTTAGTTCACCCAAAAATGAAAATTCGTTCATTCACATGTCGTTCCACACCCGCAAGACCTTCATTCATCTTCGGAACACAAATTAAGGTATTTTTGATGAAATCCGAGAGCTTTCTGATCCCCAAAGCAACACAATTACCAATTTCCACATGAGGGTAAGTAATTAATAACATTGCAGTCTATATTTTAGATTTTTTTCATCAAAAATATCTTAAAGTCCCTCTGTAGTCAATAATTTTATCCTTTAAAAGTCTTCTTTAATCACCAAAATTACATATTTAAATGTTTTTTCCTGTTTTTTCTTCAGGCCTTAAAATAGTTTGAATATAACTCTACACCCTTGCCTCATTTAGTATACGTGGATCTATGAATATGCAAATTAGCCCCGCCTCCACTCACTCACGCCAGCTCAGAGAACCACTTGGTCAATTTACTGAGGTAAACGCTTTACAATGTTGGACACATGACAGTAATTAATATGATTAGCCTTCTGCTTGACTATGTTATCAAACAGCTCATAATGTGTTGCTAATGTTACACAAACCATGCTCAAGTTTTTTTTGTACTTTTTTTATATTGTACAATTAAAAACGCATGTTTTTGTGGAAGCTTCAAAATGTAATTTGGGTTTATATTGTATTTAATGCTTTGATATTCATACTTGTTTTTCATTCTTCAAATGTCCAAATTCAAATGCACAAATTGTGTACAAACATCTGATAAAAAAACAGCATATTCACATACTCTAAATCCTAAACATTATGAAAACATCTGTTAAATTTCCACATCTGCTGAAAATTGCATCTTGAAATCTTGGTATGAACAATATGAACACTGCAAAGAACACAATAATACTCAGACAGGAAGTCATCAACAGATTCCAGGATTACGCTGGTAAAAGGGAAGAATTTTAAGGCCACTAATGGATTTCACCCACTTTTAGCTTCCTGAGGCAGCAGCACTGTTAAAATGCTCTTTGTTTTGACTCTTTGTCATACCGTTTCAACTTAGTATCGCAGCTTCCACACAGAAATACTTCTCTGTCTCTCCCCCATGCATCCCCTTGACACAGAAGTCAACTTAAAACTGACAAGGGAGAGAGAGAGTGAGACAACGGCCTTCTTTCAAGCCTCTATCTCCTCACTCTTAATAGTCTTTTTAAAGGCAAAGGAGAGATGGGGGAAAAGAGGAAACGTATAAAAAATAAGAGCGAAGGTGTCTTTGAGCATGATAAAACACTTGCATGTGAGAGAACGCAGCTTACCTGTTGAGCTTCACCGCTCGCCTTTGTCTCGCCTCATCTGGAGGTTCTTCTCTGAAGACGTTCACCAACTCTGGTGAAGAAATGCCAGTGGGGCTCCCCTACACACATTCCCCTCCTTCTGACGGTTTCTTAACAACCTGACAGCACTGGAGGAGTGATACGAGGGAGGATGAGTGAACAGAAATGAGATGAGATGACGAGCAAACTGCTGACTGTAAAAAAGCAGAGGAACACTTGCAACGTGGCACTGCATCTCACGGCCAACCTCTGTCCTTTCACCTCGTCATATTCAGCCATTGGCGAGCATTTAATGAGCTTTAACGGAGCTACAGAAGGGTGCTTCCACAGGACACGGCCTTTCTATTGGACTACATCTAGAACAACACAGCCATTTTTTTATTTTCTAATTCATGTCTTGTTCTTTCGGTCTGTTTGTATGTTGAGGGACCCTGGTACCCTTGTCGACACTGAAGTGAACGCAGCAGTCTCCACAGCGACTACTTTTGTAACATTTATGCTCATGCATAATAAATACTGCACAGTCTATTCACTTTATTTTATATACTGAACACTCCTTAGGGGCCTCCTTGGTTCTCTCGCCACGCAGAGCAACAGATTTTACACAGAATTCATTTTCCACAACTGAATATTTGATTGTCTGCTGAAAATCGTTGTTTTTCCCCCCCTCCACAGTTTTTCTCTCTTTTATTATTATTATTATTATTATATGCCACGTAATGGAAACCCGGGACATGGTTTGACTCTCTGGTGACACCACCGAGAAAAAGCAGTTGGAATTTTGAGTGATTCTAGACAATGGATGAAGATTTTTCTTCTTTAGGAAAATCTGTACTTATAAACACAGGACAAGGGTCTATAGCCTTGGCATATCTCATCTTCCTCTGCAGAATTTAGCCTTTGTGGGCATTCTGGGATGCTGTTTTTCTACACAATGGGATTTTAAAGCTTGCATACATATGCATTATCGTGGTTATATAGTGGTGGCCAAAATTATTAAAACACCTGACAGATCTGAAAATATTGACATTTTTTTGGCTCCAAAACATGATTTAATTTCCTAATGTTCATGAAGCATGCAGATGGTTGCTCTGAGCACAGCAAATATCGGATGAAGTGAGTCGTACTGTTTTTATGCACTTTTAACTTTAATATTTGGTGTTTCCACCTTCTGCAGCAATTACAGCAACACATCTCTCTGGCATAGTGTCAATATATTTCCTGAGAACTTCAACACTAATGTTATCCCATGCCTTCTGTAACTCAAGCCAAAGGCTTTCCTTTGAATCTACAATAGATCTGTCCAGTTTATTTTCCAACTTGCCTCAAATTTTCTCAATGGGGTTGAGATCTGGACTTTGAGGGAGCCAGTCCATCATTTTCAATGTTCCAGCAGATTCCTTCCGTCGTAGGTAGTTCCGACAATAGTTTGAAGAATGTTTAGGGTCACTGTCCTCTTAGAAAATAAATCCAGGCACAATAAGACGACTCCTAGATGGTACTCCATGTCTCACCACAATGTTGTGCTATACTTTCTTATCCATGATGCCATCAATTTTCACTAAGTCACCTGTTCCTGAGGCTGAAATGGTACCCCACACCAAAATACTACCCCCTCCGTGTTTAACTGTTGGCAAGAGATACTCATTTTTATATCTCTACCCCTCCCTCCGTCGAACATACATTCTTCACTTGTTGCCAAACTGTTCAAACTTGGACTCATTAGTCCACAACACTTTACAGTATACCAATCTTCCTTTGTCCATTTCTTGTGTTCTTTTGCAAATTTCAGGAGTTTCACTCTATTTTTTTCTTTCACTAATGGTTTCTGTGCTGCTATTCTGCCAACAAGTCCTACTTCTCGCACAGTTCTTGATGACACTGTTGCACCATTAGTCATTGTGTTGTTGATCTCGTCACGCAGTTCTCGTGAGGTCTTTCTTTGGTCCTTAAGACTGAGAATTTTGAGATGCTTCACTTGTGTATCTGAAAGTTTCTTTTTTCTACCTCTCCCCTTTCGGTTCTGATGTGAACTGGTGACATCATGGCGGTCTAAAGTGTACTTTACAGTGCTTGGACTGCATCTCCCGTCCTTGACTATGCAGCGGTAACTCCAGCCAGCATCAAAAAGGGCCTTTATTCACTCAATTGTTAGCTCCTTCTTTACCTTAGCCATGTTCAAAGAGCAACATGTGCTTCAAGACTACTTAGGCTTTGAATTTATACCAATTGGTGGTGTGGCCTCAGTGACAAAACCCTGATGTTACCAATCACTTAATAGAGCATAATGATGACTTTGTAAATATTTATTTTGTTTTATGGATATTGTAATGGCCAATTCAACAAAAACAACTGAAACCTCTTAAATATGCTAGTATGCTAAAAGTGTTCTAATCATTTTGGTAACCACTGTAATTATATCACTCTAAAAAAACAAAGTGCTATATAGCACTAAAAGTGGCTCTTGGCTCGTAATCATAGGGGAACCACTTTTGGTGCTATGTAGCACCATACCTTTAAAGGTGCTCTACAGCACCTTTGTCAAATGGTGCTATGTAGAACCCACAAGAGATGCCATGTCGCATTTAATTTCTTCAACAAAAAATGGTGCTAAACAGCACCAACAGTGGTTCTTTGGCTCGTAAAGAACCTTTAAAGGGGCTTAACAGGTTCTTTGTATGGCAGTGGTGCTATATAGCACCTCAGTCGTCCCAAAGAACCAGTGAAGAACCGCTGAAGAACCACTGAAGCAACAAGATTTAGTGCTATACAGCATTTAAAGTGGTTCCCCTATGATTACGAGCCAAATAACCACTTTTAGTACTACATAGAACCATTTCAGTGAACTGAATGTACTATATTTTAGTTTGATAAAAAATTTTGTATCTGTAGGGTACTAAATTATATTTATGCAGTAGTAATAATCCATTTATTACCTTTTAACCACTTTTGGAGCATAGACCTGAAAATGAAATTTTCAGCTTAAACTATCATAAATCTTGAATACGTTGGAGCACTTTAGACTTTTTTACATTAAATATATATTTTCCAAAACATGTTTTACTCTAAAACTGCAAGAAAATCGAAGCAATAAATCTAAACATCTAAAACTTCAACAAAAAAAAAAAAAAAAAAAAAAAAGAGAGAGAAAGAGAGAGATGCTGGGGTGTTTTTGTTTTGTTTTCGATCAGTAAAGCCAAGTTTTCTTTACAAGAGAAGGCCATCCATTTAGTTTGATGTTCAAATCCTCACAATCCTCTATAACAACTACTCCCTCAATTAATAAACTAAACCACTATCTTTCGTAAAAAAAAAAAAAAAAAAAACTTTATTCCTACAAGGTCTTACATAAAAGCATTTTCACTGTATCTGGAAGATTTGAGAAGTGCATTGAATCTGAATGTGTATAGAGTAAGAAGTAAAGCACAGTCACAACAGGAGACAGATCAAAGCCTGGGTAGAGTGTTCTTATAACTGTATGTGCCTCTGTCAAGGCTGCGGCCTTCAACACACACAGATCTACATGCATGTGTACAACAGATACACAGTGAGACGTAATTTGGGGTAGGTGCTTCATAGAGAGCTGGAGAGACAGATGTGAACAGCTGGGGCTTGTTGCTCAATTATGTAGAGTGGCCCCCAGGCACAGGTTAATGTGTACCCACACGTTTACACACACACACACGCAAATGCAGGCATGCATATGCATTACACAATAGTGTAAACAAAGCCTTACTAATCAAGGAAACATGCACACAGTCTCAGCGAAAAAATAAAAGTAAAATAATTTTTTTTTAAATATTTTGGCTGTATTTTGCTGTTTTTGTTTTCAAAGGGGTACTTCGCCACTGGCAAAATTGGCATTCAATAAAATGTGAAAAAAAGTGAAATCTGTGCTACCTGACTAGAAAAAAAAAGGGAAAAAGGGCTGTTGTCTTCCATTTTGCTGAATAGGTAGGAACACCCATAATAGGAGCACTGGGCATGTTGCCATATCCAAGGCCACTCCCAGCAGTCTGCTGTGGATACGCCTGACAAGAGTCAAATATTGCCTTGCTTTAGTTGGAAATACTTCTTAGCAAACTTTTAGTCATAATGACAACTTGTATTGTTTACAGGTGCAAGAATACAAAGATTAAGTATTTAGATGGAGTGAGTTAGTTTTAGTTTCCAGTTAAGGATTCAATGCATTGTAGGCAGTGGCTAAAGACTGCAAAGAAAAAATATGGAGAGAACACCGCAACAGAAAATGTGAACAACCTCTGTGTTTGTAGTCAACATTTCAAACTGGATGACCACAAACACAATAGGCTCATGTGAGATGAGCAAAATCTGCGCAGAACCGATCACCGCTGATCACCGCAAGATGCATGCAGGTTAGAACTCACTTCATTCATGTTTTGCTGAGGAGCCGAGACAAGGACCTCAGTGGTGGTTCAGGGCTATGGCGGGGGATGTAATGTCTCTGTTCCCTCCTTTAGGAAACTGGGGTTACAATAGTTACCTAGACGTTCCCATTCAGTCAGTCAGGTTAGACGTTACGTCGATACTGATGTAATGGGGTCCCTATGGAAAGCGCCATAGCGACTGAACTGTGTTACAAGTGTTGGAGATGCAGATGCTGGCAAGCGACAGCGTGGCCTTTTGGCAACTGCTCTCACAAATGTTGTAACCTACCCAGTGCTCCATGTAAGTCCAAAGAACAGTCCTCCATACTGAGGGGGATGAAAGGGACAGGTTTACTCTAGGGACGGTCGAAGCTGCTGTTCCTACCCCAGGGAAGAGTGCTTCAGAACTCAATTCCCAACGTTTTTCAGTCATGACCATAATGCTAGAGAAGTGTACCCAATCCCAAAGGATGGGAAAGCTACGAAGACCACACCTTGCCCGAAGGGAGGTAACGTGTGGAGGTACACATATGGACTGACCTGTGGGGCAGTACTTCATATGGAAGATTTTTGGTGTAGGTCCTAGAAGAACTGCTATGACAGAGACAGGGTAGAGCAGAGCCGCCGAGGGAAATACACGGGTGTACCATCAGGGAAACTGTATCATGGACAATACACATATGGAATTACCCACAGGTAATCACATCATATGGGCATTTAGCTCAGTACAAGGGCTGACCAGCTGGGCATGCACAAGAGTACTGGGCCTGGGCATCTGACTGCGGCGGGATGCTGGAGGAACTCCAACAGGGTTTGGCATCTGGGGAACTGAACTGAGGAGTAGAATAAGCGACAACAGAGAAAGCACACACAAATTCAGAAAATGGTGGGATGGCATCCAAGTGGAAGTGAAAAGTGAACGAGAGATGGATGGGGCAAAGCTAACCGGAGAAAGTATCAGGAGATACAGCTGCTGCAGAGTTAGTTTACAGAAAGTGAAGAACATGCACATTTCTGCACACACACACACACACACACATGAACACAACCAAACACTGTCAGAAAAGATTCTGTGAAGAAAAAAATGGTCAAGGAAAGCAATATCCTCAGCAATAAAAGTGCAAGAGGGGCTCTATAAGTAAAAAATCTATGTGAGAGTGTTGTAGACTGTCTTATACAGTATAATACAAAAAAATATGCTTGTGTAATATATATATATATATATATATATATATATATACACACACACACACACACACACAATGAAGGTTGGTTCAAGTACTTTATTACTGTATACTTATTACTTATTATAAAGTGTTACCAAGTATTTTCATGGGCCCAACTATTAAACTTTAGACCCTGGGCAAGTGCTTTTGCTTTTTTTTTTTTTTTTTTTGTGATGACCCTGGTTGCTGGACACTCTTTTCTTCACTGACAATGTACAGCAAGCAACTAATGTTACTTCCACAGTTATATTTGGATCAGTTTATTCTCTGTGTAGACATTACTTTGAAAGTGTTCTCTTAGCACAGATACATTCCCCAAAACACATCACCACACACACACAGCATCTATTCCCTTTTTAAACCACAGTGAGTAGGAGACAGGAAGTTTAATTACAGAATACAAACAGTAGCTACAGGTTAGAGAGATAAAAGATGAGGGAAAAAGGTTTTATAGACACTAATATCCAAATTCATCAGAGAGAAATTAACACTCCCAGCAGCTCACTTTAAACAGAGCTGTATTTAATGAAAAAGGACCCCACTGACCCACACGGACCTCCGAGGGCCCTAGCTCAAGATTGGATCCCATTTGTGTGCTTTGAGGCTAGGAATTACAACCTAACCCTGTGGCCTTCATGATCTAGATCCTATAGCCCCGCTGTCACCTTGAGGCTGTTAACGGCAGAGCGCCGGGCTAATACTGTACAATAGCACTGTGGTTTTTCTCATGATTAGTGCCAGATTCAACTGGCATGACTTCTACAATGCATTACTTCTGAATACAACTGCCTCATCACATAGGCATCTACCTTCTAATGCCGAGTTCACACTGCACGAATTTAGGCCCGGTTTTCACTCGCCAACAGGTTTTAGGAAATCGCAGACAAATGCCCAAAATCAGATTATGAAAATTACATGACCTACAGCCAATGAGAGAGCAAGATACAGGACAACAGGCAGTTCAGAGAGGAGTTATAGACCAGAATATCAGTATTTCAAGAGATATATTTACAATTAAATCAAACAAACAAAGCACAATGCTACCCCAGATAGTCGTGCAGTGTGAAAAGAACAGTGATCTGATGAGTTTGAAAATCGTGCAGTGTGAACTAGGCATAACACATGTTTCTGTGGCAGTTCAGTGGAACTGGACCCGCAGCCTAAAATGTCTGTCTAGCGCATGTTTACATAGAAAGAAGATGGAAAAGCAGCGCAGAGGAATGGAAAAAAAACCTAATGCCCACACCAATGGCAACAACTATAATGATAATGACAAGATATTGTTCTAAAAATCATTCTAAATATAGAAGAATAGCAGAGTTCCCATCACAACAATAACTATAACAGCACTGAGAAACGGTATGCTTGGAATCACTTTCAGAACATTTTTTTCCAGCTTTTGGACAATAAAAACACTGACAGCCAATCATAATCCATTCTGCTTTAAAGAGCTCAAGAATTTAAAGTGGCAATCGACAAACCTGAGGTGCGCACTTAGAATAAACAAAGTGTTATCGTTTGCTGGTGTGAATGCTAAAGTTATCATTATGGTTATCTTTATAGTTATAACAGACCTTACGACTTGAAATACTATATGTGAACCAAGTCTGTTAATGTTCTCTCACATGTATAACACACACAAATTGCACACATCACATTTAAATCCACAAGAGCTGACTAATAGAGTGACATTAGCATGTCGCTAAGCTAACAACTACACACACTATTGACTATTGTTTGGGGTCTGTAAGACTTTTTTTTTAAGGAATTAATATTTTTATTCAGCAAGGACACATTGATCAATAGTGACAGCAAAGACATTAATAATGTTACAAAAGAGTTTTGCAAAAGAGTATTTTAAATAAAGGCTGTTCTTTTGAACTTTCTATTCATCAAAGAATCCTGAAAAAAAAATGCTGAAAATGCTAAAATTCAACTTTGCCCTCAAAGTAATGCACTAGATTTTAATGTTTTATTTTTGGTCAAATAAATGCAGCTATAGTGAACATAAGAGACATTTTTTAAACAATTAAAAAATCTTATCAACTCCAAACTTTTGAACGAGAGAGTGAATATTCTGTGAAAAAGCTTACTTTCAGAAATAACTATTTCCTATTAAAGGGATTTTCCTATCAAAAGAAGATATTTTGAAGAATATGGGTAACCAAACTGTTGATGGGCCACATTGACTCATAGTATGGAAAAAAAAAATACTATGGAAGTCAATGGGGTCAATCAACTGTTTGGTTACCCATATTCTTCAAAATATCTTCTTTTGTGTTCAGCAGAAGAAAGAAATTCACAAAGGTTTGGAACAACTTGAGGGTGAGTAAATGATGACAGAATTTTCCTTTTTGGGTGAACCATCCCATAAATTTAATATGTAATCAACACTTTTCTCATTGTAGTGCATTCTAGGATTGTCTTATAAGTGATCAAAAGAAAGTATCTTGAGAAGAAAAAGAAGTTATCTTACAAGATAGCATGATTTTGTTGCCTATACTGCCCATCTGAAACACATCTATGATGCTGGACAATGAACAGAGATCTTCTGTATGGATTCACTCCTATGTTCCTAAAAATGGCACGTACTTGGTACTTGCAGAAAGAATTAGCCGACATAAGAATTACCCGTCTGATTACATTTGATTCAGTGACCTCTTTTAGATTATGTGATTTGCAAGAAAAACGTGCAGGTTTTTGTTAAAACATTATCTCTCCTTCCCTCAAGGGAGAGTTTAGCCCACTTCTGTGGTGGAGATTTACATTGACTTGAATTTAGGTTAGTTCATTATATATTTTTTTTATTTAATCTTTTAGGATTTTTTGTGTGTGTGTGTGTGTGTGTGTATTTCTTTTAGTTCTGATGCAAGGGAACAAACAAAACATATAGGAAATACAGCTAATGAATATGCATCACATAAACTCAATTTCCAAACAAAAGCATAAACTCATTTCTGATCACACCTTAGAACAATCGATCTAATGTCCAGAAGTCATTGAGTTGTTTAATATCCAAATTGACCCTATTTGCTTTCTTGATACACATTCCTGGTTTTATTGCAAATGATTCATGAGCACACATTATTCTGAAGAAAAAAGTTTGTCTTTGTCTATGATCTTTCATCAAAATGCAATAATCTGCTTGCCTTATGAAATGAATTTCCTTGTTCGGCTGACATTACCAAATCAGTCTTATTTGTTGATGCCTCTCCAGCAAAAAACAAAAAACAAAAAACAAAAAAACAGAAACCACTTTTCACGTTCTCTTTCTGCATTTGTCTCTTTGAATATCAAGTTTCACTCGCAAATACACTACCGTTGGAAAGTTTGTGAGAGGCTTTTTTTAAAATATTTTTTATCTTATGCTTACGCTCACAAGCTCTGCATTTATTTGATCACATATACAGTAAAAACAGCAATACTGTGAAATATTATTACAATTTAAAATAACTGTTTTGTATTTTAATATATTTTAAAATGTAATTTATTCCTGCAATCAAAGCTGAATTTTCAGCATCATTACTCCAGACTTCAGGGTCACATGATCCTTCAGAAATAATTCTAATATGCTGATCTGCTGCTCAAGAAACATTTCTTATTATCAACTCTTGAAAACATTTTTGTGCTTTATATTCCTGTAAAAAAAAAAAAAAAAAAAAAAAAGTTACAGACCCCAAACTTGTAAACAGTAGTATACATCACATTAGGAAAGTAAACCAAGCTTAAACTTTACTTTCACTGACAAATGCAGGGCATCCCAATAGTTAGTTAATGTCAGTTAATGCATTAACATTAATGGGTTCCTCTGAGGAGGCAAGGCAAGCCTCCTCAAAAAAAGTGGATGAGAAAATAATCCATATTACAAAATGTGACATTAAAAAGTGACATTACAAATCACTTGCTTTTCTAAAGCAACATTGTGCAACAGCGACACCAGCAGGTAAAGTTACAGCGGGAGAGTCCACGTCTCTCTTGCCTCCCCTGAGCCCACTGAGTTTTAACAGACCCCCTAAAGCGTGTGGTCTGGTTTGGTTAGGGGTAATTGACAATGAATGGGGGAAAGTCGCATGGGAGGAGGCAATGCCTCCATCACGCTATGATTGGATTTGATTCGTTATGGTTTGTGTGATAAATCCTGTCTCTTGTTTTCATTCACGTTCACAAATCGGTCTGAATGAACAAAATGATGGCGTTAAAGGTGGGGTATGTATTTTTTCAAGACAACAAACAAACCCACCCCTCTCTTCATTGCTCTGCCTCCAAAACTCACCCTCCAATCCTAAACACCCTGCTCCGAGTCGGTCTCGAACCCCGGCCCGAACGCTGCTGGCACTGGCAGGCATGTGCATTAACCTTCTGGGGTCTGAGGCTAATTTGGGGCCCTGGAGAAGTTTTGACATGCCCTGACATTTGTGCTTTTTTCAGTTTTTTATAAACATATTAATGACAAAATTCTCAAATTCCCATTACACTGTATTCAGCACAAACTAGGCTACAATAATATGTGAGCAACAAGTATGTACATGTTTGTATTTTGGAGAGAATTACGTATATGCGTGTTTTTTGAAAAAAAAAAATAGGTCACTGAAATAAGGCCTCAAAAGATAAACTAAATATTTTTTTCACAAGACTTTTGGGAACTGTATATTTTAGTCTAGAGTTTTTGCTTCACAATGATGTAAAAAATCATTCTGCCTACTCTGACACAAAAAACAATGTATTGAATTTGAATTTCTAAGACACTTTTTGTTTAGGGAGCCCGTATGCGAAGAGATGTGAATCTTCATGAATAATGCTGTGATTCACACCTGAGGAGATTAAGATCCTGCCCCTAATGAGCCACATAATGAGCCATTATGTCAGAAATGTGACTCAGTGAACTAAGAAAGAATGCAATGACAAAAGACATATATCATTTTTTGCTTGAAATTTATTTAAAATATAGTTAACTATATAAATGAGAGTCAAAGACACATTTTGAGTATACAGTTATACCTGGAAATAAATCCTGTTCAAAGATATAAGTGAACATCACATACCTCACATAACATCACTATGATTCTCAAATCTGTGAGATAAAAGAAAAAACCCTCTGTGAGCTATAATTCAGCTATTGTAACGTTAATATAATGTCCACTCTTAACAGAAAACATGATTTTTGTGATCTTATGCATGCACATATTATTGCACATCATGTGAAGAAAATTTTGTATAGGCCTATATTTTAAATGACAGTACCAGTCAAAAAATTGGACACATTACTATTTTTAATGTTTTTAAAAGAAGTCTCTCATCACGCCTACATTTATTTGATCAAAAAAAAAACAAAACAAAACAAAAACAATACTGTGAAATATTTACAATTTAAAATAATGGTTTTCTATTTTAATATACTTTAAAATATAATGCATTTCTGTGATGCAAAGTGTCTAAAAAAGTCATGTTATTTCTATGGCATTTCATATATTTGTTATATTATAGAGCCTAAATGTTAATGTGCAGTGAAAGTGAATAGTGAATATAGGGGACGATTTCGGACAGAGCAATAGGACATTAGACTGATGATCAGGAAATAAGTTGACTAAAAGAACAGCTGAACATCAGTTCACAAATAAAATATATGTTTAAATTGTTACTGCCTTTAGTTATTATTTTGAAATAAAAAGAAAAATGCTTAAAAACACTAACTTTATGAGATTTATACTTTTTTTTAATAAATAAAACATTAATTACATTGTTAATGTAAAAATACAAAAAAAAATAATAATAATTTGAGTGAGGACTTTGCCTCCTCATTTCAGAACACTACGGCATGCCACTGTGATACAGTATTTGTCAAGTTTTAGTACGACAGTATTGCACTTGATGAGAGCTCTGAAGTGTAGCCCACTATGCGATAAGTACAGCCTTGACCCGAAGAAGACTCTCGCTCCGGTCCGTCTGCGGCTAAGTGCTCGGCTAATGCACTGCTGGAGAGCAAGAACCCGGCAGTCCTCATGAGCTCTCCAGCATAATCAACCCAACCAATAGGGCTCTGTGACTCTGACTTTATAAGGGATATGTCACAGAGGGTCAGCGTAAAAGAGGAAATGACTCAGTTGTTGTGCATTAACTTGAAAGAACTGAGTATGCCACTAATGCTGACACATCTTGCTCTTACTAGGCCAAATCTGCCTTAAAAGACTGCGTGCACACACACACTGCACACACACACAAACGAACGGCAGCACTCAAAACACTGTCACAACATCAAAACACACCAATCTGCCTATCTCTGATTACAGAAATCGCCTTCATCAACAAGCAACCGTCTGGCTGTGGCATTCTGCCTAGGTCACAAGTCTGCCGTAATCGCACAAGTCTCAGACAGATCTCTGGGATCTTCGTGGAAAGGAACGTCACATCAACGTTAAAGGTCGTACAGGGAGACAGGCGAGTTTTCTAATCCCTTAGTTGTTGGTGACCCACAAGGCGCTGTTTTGAGCAGGTGGACAAAATGATTAATTCCGGTTAAGAGGGATTTGGACCCTGGATCTGGTTGGTTTTCACCACCGTACACTCGCACACAAATACACTCTGGCAATGATACGGGGGGTCAGACACAGTGTTGAGTGGAAACCAGATGTGGTAGCCAGATTGATCCTCCTCGCTAATCCTCAAATCGGCTCGGTTTAACCCAAAACCGCAAACAAGCTTCTGAATATGAGCTATTTAATAGAGTGATATTCTGACAGCTGACGAAGGGTCAGTTAAAGGGATAGTTCACCTAAAATTAAAAAATTCTATCATTTGCTCACACTCAAGTTGTTCTAAACCTGTATGAGTTTCTTTGTTCTGTTGAAAACAAAAGAAGATATTTTGAAGAATGTTGGTAACCAAAAAACAGTTGCTGGTCCCCACTGACTTCCATAGTGTGAAAAAAAAAATAAAAAAATAAAAAAATAAATAAAGATATATATATGATAACCGTCCAAAGGCCAATACAGCCAATTCATTTGTGATTAAAATATCTTAAAATGTAATAAATGTGTGTGTGTGTGTGTGTGTGTGTATATATATATATATATATATATATATATATATATATATTTTTTTTTTTTTTTTTTTTTTTTTTCTGGCATGATTTTATAACATCATATATCAACATAGAGCAAAATAGTATTAAAATTATATGTAGAAGTCGTTGCTTTATTATGAGAAAGAATGTCCAGAAAAATTAATTTCATTGATGTCATTCGGAGTAACCAACATAAGGGACCATTTTGGATCAAGTCATGTGGTCAATATCATGTGACAGGATGTGACATCATTCAGACACATGCTAAGGACCACATGGTCATGAAGCAAAGTAACTAACTCTCTCTTAACTGTTTGAAAAATTCATGTTTTCACTTGCTCATACGCATGTCCCAAAACATCAGGTCATTCGGTACAACCGTTATAAAACATGAAAAATATTTTAAAAACTTGTACTAAATATAAAATGTTTGATTGTCCTTTTAGCTAGCTATCTAGATATCATTCTGTTAGCATTGTTTGAAAATATGTGTCGTTTGGTAAAACCAAAATTTTGGTTAAACCAAATGACTTTTGGTGGCAAATTTTGTCGATCTTGTAAAAAATGACAAAAGCAGCGTTAATTGATTATAAAAACCACATAATCTCATTGTTAATTATATCTAAATTAATAAGAAATAAATTAATTATATCTCCATTGTTTTTTTTACACTTTTAAAAACCTTATTCATCAATGACCCACATCAATGGAGACCAGAAAAACAATCTCATAAAATGATCCCCTAAAAGGGGATCCCTAAGTTTCTATATGAAGCGCCTGACAGAATCCTTTAAGGTTCTATATAACCTTTTCTTACTTTTTCTCAGCATCCGTTGGTTTATGCTGTTCTTCCAAAACTGCAGTTATGCTTGGCTTGCAAGTGTTTCCACATCACGCTGCTAGACATGCACTTTGTAGGCCTACAGTTGAGCTCAAAAGTTTACATACCCCTTGCAGAATCTAGAAAAATGTGAATCATTTTAACAAAATAAGAAGGATTATGAAAATTGCATGTTATTTTTTATTTAGTACTGTCCTGAATAAACTATTTCACATAATAGATGTTTACATAAAGTCCACAAGACAAAAAAATAGCTGAATTTATAAAAATGACCCTGTTCAGAAGTTTACATCCCCTTGATTCTTAATACTGTGTGGTTACCTGGATGATCCACGACTGTTTTTTTTGTTTGTTTTTTTTGTTTTGAGATGGTTGTTCATAAGTCTCTTGTTTGTTCTGAGCAGTTAAACTGAGCTCTGTTCTTCAGAAAAATCCTCCAGGTCCTGCAGATTCTTTGGTTTTCCAGCATCTTTTGCATATTTGAACCCTTTCCAGCAGTGGCTGTATAATTCTGAGATTCATCTTTTCACACTGAGGACAACTGAGGGACTCAAACACAATTAAAAAAGGTTCAAACATTCACTGATGCTCCAGAAGGAAACATGACGCATTAAGAGTGGGGGATGTAAACTTTTTGAACAGAATAAATTGTACTTTTGTCTTCTGGGAAACATGTAAGTATCTTTTGTAGCTTCCAAAGGGCAGAACTAAATGAAAAAATATGTTCTTTGTAAAACATTTTTGCAGATTCTGCAAGGGGTATGTAAACTTTTGAGCTCAACTGTATGTCATGGACAAGGGAGAGGTTTGTGATTAAATTTGTCAGTAAATCAATCAATTATATAAAAATGTAATGCACATCAGATAATCAAATATTACAACATAAAATCAAAAATGCTTTTATTTGTGACTTCCAAAAAGTAATCTGATTACATAACACGCTTATCTTGTAATGTTACCCAAACACTGGTGATGCAATCCAGAATAAATGCTTCAATGTTTGAAATAGATTTTTAATTACAATTTAATGAGTCTTAAAGATTAAAGAAGGCTCATTTACCAAAGGAAACATTTGCAAGTGTGAGATGCATTTAAATAAGTCTACTTACTGGAAATACCGCATACCTTTAGGTGAATTAGGTGATTTCTTCAATTTTAATGTATATATCTCATCCCAAGAAATGCATCTATGGCAATGGCATGGAAGACGTGCCATCAATGTCAATTACTACATATTTCATGACGAATGACAACATAAATGAGGCCCATTACTCATTAGCTGTGTAATTTCTGTGTTTATAAAACAGATTTAATATGAAAGTACATTTATATCTAGATATAAATAATAAATAAACAATTGACATATAGCCTGCTTATTCAGAATAAAAATAGGCAGGTAAAATAATTGTTGAATATGATAGAGACCACATATAAAAAGCAATTTATATCTATACATAAATATCAAAAACTCACATATTATCTGGCTATACAATTATTCATGATAATAACCATTAACTGTAATTCATGTGACTATATGGTAAAGACTGAATATAAAAGTTCACTTATATCTAGATATAAAAATAAATTAAAAAAATGGAAATATTCACAGTGACAATCACTAATTATATACTAATGTGACTATATGTTAAAGAAAAATGATATATGGTGTGTGTATTTAATGGCTAACAATAATAATCAGTAATTATGCAGTTTATGCAAATATATATTAGAAATTAAATAATATATAAGTTAATTTCTACCAAGATGTAAACAAATACAAATTGACATGTGGTCTGCTAAGGTAATTATTCAGAATAATAATCAGTAATTATGTAGAATAATGATGCCACCGGCATGGGTATAGATGCATGAGTGGAAGAACGTGTGTGTGTGTTCCTGGTAAACCCTAAGTCAAATGACCCCACAAATATAGTAATACCAGTAATTTTTGACCTTGTGGGGACATTTTCTGGTTCCAATGAGGAAAACAGCTTATAAATCATATTAAATTATGTTTTAGAAAATGAAAAAAAGCAAGAAAGTTTTCTGTAATAGGTAGCTTTAGGGGATAGAATATAGAGTTTGGACAGTATAAAAATCATAATGTCTATGGAAAGTCCCCATAAAACATAGAATAATGATGCCATCAGCATGGGTACAGATGCATGAGTGAAAGAACGTGTGTGTGTGTGTGTGTGTGTGTGTGCGCGCGAGTGTGCGACAACAAGCAAGAGAGAGGAAGTTGTCAGAAAGATAGAGGGAGGGAGGGAGGGAGACAGAGAGAATGTGTGAGTGGTAAAATATTATCAGGTCAGTGTGAAGAGGGAGAGGGGTCAGATAATAAGACTCAATCGCGCTGAGTGAAACGTACTGGGAGAGAAAATGCTGACGTGTTCCCTACACTCCATCCAATTCTGGAAGCACCGGCCCTCTCGTTCGCTCTCTCTCTCTTTTTTATGCAGTGGTGTGGGTTCCACGGCCCACAAACTTTAGCACTTTACTGTCCATTCACGTGCCCATCTATCACAATGAAGGGTTGATGAAGAGACAGCAGGGTGAATGAGTGGAGAAGAGCAAGGGAGGGGAGGAATAAAACGAGGGATGGGGCCCATATTGAAACAGGAGGTCAGAGAAGATGAGCATCGTGGCCAACCTTGTGTGTCCCATTCTCTTATTTACCGCTCCACCACCGTAAGCCTATTACTGATGCTATCTCTCTCACACACAAGACAAGCTCAAACAAACAGCACACATGTGACCTTTTGGGAACACAGCTAGAAAATGCTCATTTGAATAATACCAAACTCCACCAAACAACCCCATACACACAGTGCTGCTAAACATGCTACATTAGTGTAAAAAATGTGCATGTGCATCTCCTTGTACAGACAAACACACACGGACCTTTAAAGGGATAGTTCACCCAAAAATGAAAATGACCCCATGACTTACCCTAAAGCCATCTTAGGTGTATATGACTATCTTCTTTCAGATGAACACAATCGGAGATATATTTAAAAATATCCTTAGTCCTCCAAGGTTTATAATGGTTGTGAATGTTTTGAAGCCCCCCAAAAATGCGTCCATCCATCATAAATATAATCCATACGGTTCCAGGGGGTTAACAAAGGCCTTTTGAAGCAAAGCAATGTGTTTTTGTGAGAAAAATATCTATATTTAAAACTTTATAAATTCAAATAACTAGCTTCCAGTGGACGACCGTACGCATACTGCGAAAGTCGACCTGCGCCAAATGAGCAACTCACTGACGCAATGTTTGACGCAGGATGTAGGAGTATCGTAAGCTTAGACGCCTCTCGTGGTTTAAAAAAATAGGGCTGGGCAACAAACTCAAGCTCCTCTTCTCTTATTTTGAAATCCTCTGACATTTCTCTTTAAAATTTCTCTTTTTAGACTTCTAATTAGTGACCGGTGTTCCCTTTCGATACTTCACTCGTACTGCGTATGGGGAAAGGTCTCCTTTTCCCCGTTACTGAAGCCTTTTTCAATAACGCAGTGTAACTGCATCGTCATTGGTTCACTCATAGAAAGTTGTTGAACCAATGACGGCGCGGCATAGCTGCGCGACCTATGGCGACAAAGCGCGCGAAGAAGCCCGCCAAAAAGGGCGGGGCTTACAGCTATATATGAGTCTAGCCTCTCTGCGCTCGCGGATCGCCTTCTTCACTGAGGGCGGTCCCGCCGCTCGCGCCCTCCCGTCTTCTTCCTCCCGCGAGCCGGCGAGGAAGAGACAGCGGGGTAAAGCGGTTCAGCGCCCGGAGTTGTGCGAGCTCACGTTGGCTCAGCCCCCGCGTGCCTCGCCCTCTCCCTCTAGAGAGCAGTCCCCCGTCTTGTTCTCCCGCCCTGACCTGCGTCCCTCTGCAGAGGCGAGCGACCTCGTCTCTTTCGGCGGATCGGACGAAGAGCCGCTTGATGACTCTATGTCTCTCGCGGCCTCCAAGACGGAAGGTTGGGCCGGTGACCCAGAGGACCCCCGCCCACCTACCTTCGCTGGAGCCCATTGACTGCAAGTCGGGAATGGACGCCGAACTTCTCCGCGTCCTCTGCAAGGCAGTAGAGGAACTGGACCTCGAATGGGCCCCACCAGAAGAGCCATCACGTAGCAGGCTTGACGAGTGGTTCCTGCCAGGTCGTCGTCAGACCCCTCGTCAACGCTCTGCCCCGTTTTTTCCAGAGGTGCACGACGAGCTGACAAAGTCGTGGCGCGCCCCCTATTCTGCCCGCCTACGCACTACACACCAATCAGCTCTCACCACTGTGGATGGCGCTGAAGAGAAGGGCTATGAGCACCTACCACCCCTGGATGAAGCGGTGGCGGCTCACCTCTGTCCACCCGCGGCTGTGGGCTGGAAGACTAAGAGGGCTCTTCCATCCAAGCCCTGCAGGACCACCTCTGCCCTGGCTGGCAGAGCCTACTCATCTGCAGGCCAGGCTGCCTCAGCGCTACACACCATGGCTATCTTCCAGGTGTTTCAAGCCAAGCTCCTCCGCTCCCTGGACGAGTCCGGCATCGATGCACCTGCCTTCCGTGACCTCCGCAGCGCCACCGACTTAGCCCTGCATGCCACAAAGGCCACAGCCCAGGCCATTGGACGATCCATGGCCAGCCTGGTCGTGCTTGAGCGCCATTTGTGGCTCAACTTGACCGAAATTAAGGACCTGGACAAGACTGCCTTCTTGGACGCCCCGGTTTCTCCCTCCGGTCTCTTTGGGCCAGCGGTAGAGGGCTTCACAGAACGCTTCACTGCAGCACAGAAGTCGTCCCAAGCCATGCAACACTTCCTGCCCAAGCGCTCCAGTTCTGCTTCTGCTTCCAGCCGCCCCAGGCCTGCGCCGGCTCAGCAGAGCAAGGCTGCACCCTCTACCTCTCAAGCAGCGCCCCCCAAGGAACAGCGCCAGCGTTCACGCCCCGCAAAGCGCTCCTCCTTCCCGAGACGTCAGGGACCACGGCCTAAGATTTCGCTGGACCCGACGCCTCCTAAGTCTTCCTGATCTACCAGGAAGGAAGAGGATGGGGCAAAGTCCCGCCGAGGCCGGACCACCCCAAAAGCTCCTTCGTTCTATCTCCCCTCCGCCCCGTTTAGTTCCGGGCGTGGGAGATATGTTCAGTGTTGCGCCAACTGGGCCCAAAAAATTTGTGTCCATTCAAAACGCCGTTCTCATGGCGAACACTATAAATATTTTACCTCCTCAAAGAAAGAGCAAACTTCCTCTTCCACTCTCTCCGGTGTACGGGCCCCCGACCGGCGGTCCGTCATCCGATGTCATTCAACCCCTTGTCACGCGGGCCGAGGCCTGGCAGGCCATCCCCGGGGTGTCAAGTTGGGTCCTGGGGACCATAAGTCAAGGCTACTCGCTTCAGTTTGCCCGAAGGCCCCCGCGCTTCAGCGGGGTGCTTCAGACTTTAGTAAATTCGGACGACGTTCATGTCCTCCGAGCCGAAGTCACGACTCTGCTGAGGAAAGGAGCTATAGAAATAGTCTCCCCCTCAGAGAGCCAGTCGGGATTCTACAGCCGTTATTTCCTGGTCCCCAAGAAAGATGGCGGTCTCAGACCCATCTTAGATCTCAGACTCTTGAACCTCTCCCTCATGAAACAGAAGTTCAAGATGTTAACGCTGAAGCAGATCCTCGCTCAGATTTGCCCCGAGGACTGGTTCTGCTCTCTGGACCTGAAAGATGCTTACTTTCACATCCAGATAGCCCCCCATCACAGGCGATTCTTGAGATTCGCATTCGAGGGTGTGGCTTACCAATATACAGTCCTTCCCTTCGGGCTGTCTCTGGCTCCGCGCACTTTTACCAAGTGCATGAACGCGGCCCTTTCCCCACTGAGACAGATGGGAATCCGGGTTCTGAACTACCTCGACGACTGGCTCATTCTGGCCCAGTCACGAGCCGAGCTGGAGCATCACAGATCCGTGCTCCTCAGCCACCTGGAATGCTTGGGACTCAGGGTCAACTTTGCCAAGAGCTCACTGTTTCCCAGCCAACGTATCACGTTCCTGGGGGCAGTCTTCGACTCAGTACGTATGACGGCAGTAGTCTCGCCAGAGCGCGCCCTGGCCATTCAGCAGCTCGCGGCTTCGGTCAGGAACAAAGCCTACCTCCCTCTGAAGTTCTTCCAGAGGATGCTAGGGCTGATGGCTTCCGCCTCCCCGGTTTTGCAGCTCGGCCTCCTTCGAATGCGGCCTCTACAATACTGGTTAAAGTTTCGGGTCCCTCCTCACGCCTGGCGGCGCGGCCGCCTGCGTCTCAAGGTCAATCAGGCTTGTTTAGCAGCCCTGAAACCTTGGACGAACCCTGTATGGTTCAGTCATGGAGTACCCCTACAGGCGGTGTCCAGAAGGACGGTGCTCTCAACAGATGCGTCCAACTCGGGTTGGGGCGCTCTTTGCGAGGGCAGACCGGCCTTCGGCTCGTGGTCTCGCGAGGAAAGCCATCTGCACATCAACTGCCTCGAGATGCTGGCAGTGATCCGAGCCCTCCGGGCGTTCCAGACACACCTGATGGGACGCCACGTCCTAGTCCAGTCGGACAGCATGACAGTGGTGTCATACATAAATCACCAGGGCGGTCTTTCGTCCAGCCGCTTATGCGCACTGGTAAAGCGTCTTCTGGAGTGGGCAGTACCGAGGTTACAGTCGCTCAAAGCGACTCACATACCCGGGAGAACAAACTTGGGAGCAGATATGCTGTCCCGGAGCAACGTCCCCTCAGACGAGTGGATGCTCCACCCCCAGACGGTTCTCAAGATCTGGGAGCTCTTCGGGAGGGCAGAGATAGACCTCTTCGCCTCAGAAGACAACTCTCACTGCCCAATTTATTTCTCAAAGGAGGAAGATGCTCTGGCCCACAACTGGCCCTGCACCCTTCTTTACGCCTTTCCCCCGATCGCCCTGATCCCTCAGGTCATCAGGCGGCTCAGGGAAGACAGACACAGAGTCCTCCTAGTGGCCCCGCTCTGGAGAAGCCAAGTCTGGTCCTCAGAGCTGTTCAGGCTTTCCAAGGAAGCCCCGTGGCCGATCCCCCTGAGACAGGACCTCCTCTCTCAGGCGAACGGGACGATCTGGCATCCCCAGCCAGAACTCTGGGCTCTGCACCTATGGTCCCTCGATGGGAGCCTGAAAACCTCCCAGGGGATGTGCTAAATACCATCTCTCAGGCAAGAGCCCCGTCTACGAGACGCCTCTATGCCCAGAAATGGTCGGTCTTTGTTGACTGGTGCTCTGCGCGCAACATAGACCCTGTGGAGTGCGCCGTATCACTGATACTGTCTTTCCTCCAGGAGCGTTTAGATATGGGTCGCACCCCTTCAACGCTCAAGGTTTACGTAGCAGCCATTGTAGCGTTTCACGCTCCTATCGCTGGCCAGTCAGTGGGTCGGAACAGCCTTGTAACGCGTTTCTTGAGAGGTTCTAGGCGATTGAATCCACCTCGACCTCTCACTGTTCCCACCTGGAACCTCTCCTTGGTCCTCAGGGCCCTCAAAGGACCCCCCTTTGAGCCTCTGCAGTCAGCTGACCTCAGGCCCCTAACGCTTAAAACCGCTCTGCTACTTGCTCTAGCATCGGTCAAGCGTGTTGGCGACTTGCAGGCCCTCTCTGTGAGCCCTGCATGCCTTGAATTCGGGCCTAACGACTCCAAAGTCGTTCTGAAACCTAGGCATGGCTACGTTCCTAAGGTGCTCTCGACTCCTTTCAGAGCACAGATCATTTCCCTCTCAGCGCTTCCTCCCTCGTCGGACAAGCGAGAGCTGGAATTACTCTGCCCTGTCAGGGCATTGAGGATCTATGTCGAGCGATCACAGCCTTTCTGGCAATCTGATCAGCTCTTTATCTGCTTTGGCGGCCGCACCAAAGGGTCTTCGGTCTCAAAGCAACGTCTTTCGCATTGGATAGTCGACGCCATTGCTCTCTGCTACTCCTCTTTGGGCCTGAACTGCCCCATAGGAGTTAGAGCTCACTCCACTAGAGGAATGGCTTCCTCTTGGGCTTGGTCCAGTGGGGTTTCCATTAAAGACATCTGTGAGGCGGCCGGCTGGTCCTCGCCGTCCACTTTTGTCAGATTTTACAACTTGGATATCCCGACCTTGCAAGCTCGGGTCCTCTCGGTATGACTCAGCGGCCTCTATCGAGCTCCGCCTCATGCCACTTCGGGAGTTAGCTCCCCCTTTTGCAAGTGTAACACTTGGGTTCGACGGCTCCGGCCCTCTCTCTTGTCCGCTGGTTCCCTCGCGGTGTCTATGACAAGTTCAGTCGTTCCCTGCCGTGGCACGGCGCAGTTGAATTCGTTCCCCATACGCAGTACGAGTGAAGTATCGAAAGGGAACGTACTCGGTTACTAACGTAACCTCGGTTCCCTGAGATACGGAACGAGTACTGCGTTTCATGCCGTGCCACGAGGCTGCGGCTTCAGTGTCGTCGCTTCAGTCGTATGACCTGAAATCCTATGGCGAAATGCCTGCTTATATAGCCGTAAGCCCCGCCCTTTTTGGCGGGCTTCTTCGCGCGCTTTGTCGCCATAGGTCGCGCAGCTATGCCGCGCCGTCATTGGTTCAACAACTTTCTATGAGTGAACCAATGACGATGCAGTTACACTGCGTTATTGAAAAAGGCTTCAGTAACGGGGAAAAGGAGACCTTTCCCCATACGCAGTACTCGTTCCGTATCTCAGGGAACCGAGGTTACGTTAGTAACCGAGTACGTTTTGTTTTGCTCTATCCTCTGTGCCTCCATGTTCGTCATTGCATCATTGTGTTCAGGTCAAAGGTTGCTCTTCTGCCCAAATCGTCTCGCACAGTATGCATACGGTTGTCCGTCGGAAGCTAGTTATTTGAATTTATAAAGTTTTAAATATGGATATTTTTCTCACAGAAACGCATCGCTTCACTTCAAAAGACCTTTATTAACCCTCTGGAGCTGTATGGATTACTTTGATTATGGATGGATGCATTTTTTTTTTTTTTTTTTCAAAATGTGGGCCCCCATTCACAACCATTATAAACCTTGGAGAACTAAAGATATTTTTAAATATATCTCTGATTGTGTTTGTCTGAAAGAAGATAGTCATATACACCAAGGAAGGCTTGAGGATGAGTAAATCACAGGATCATTTTCATTTTTAGGTGAACTATCCCTTTAAGGCTAAATCAGGGATGTCAAAGATAGTTTTCATATGATGCTAATTATCTCAGAAACTAGATGACATTAATAGATTTAAAAAGGACCTATTATGCCCTTTTACAAAATCTTGATTTTGTTTTTGGAGTCTACTAGAATAGGTTCCTTCTTTAAAACCAACACATTTTTCACACATTTTACATTGTTGCAGCACTTCTCTTCCCAAGTCTGACAGGCCCTGTTTACACCTGGTATTAAGATGCATTTTGGTCAATCAGATTGTAAGTGGACAATGCTAAATACAAGTGTATACAGGGTCTAAAATGTTTTGAGCTTGTCCACTTTTGACCACTTCCAGAGGTAGTTGAAAATGCATTAGATCGGATTGCTTTCGTAGTGGGTTCGAACAGCCACAAAAGACCGCCTACTCTCTGCCTACTGACTTAATGCAAAAACATCATGAAAAGTGCGCTAGCCAGATGGGAATGAAACTTTGTTGGCTGAGGACTTTGGTTTTAAGATGAAAAATAAATACCATGCATAATGTTCTCTCACCATTCCCAATTTCTAACACTCACTCACCGTGTTTGGTGTGGTTTTGCAGCTATCAGAGCAAACGAAAGCTGCTGCTCTCCATATGTTTTTCCGTCGTCTCCAGTCATGTTACAGTACATTGCATTACTTATTTCGTCCTTTAGACCGAAAGATCTAAAAAATCCCATACATTTACCCACCTACAGACCATCCCCTATACCAAATCAAAACATGGGTATGTGTCTCCCTCGTCTACTTGTGATCCGATCGACCATCTTTACAGAGATAGTTCACCCAAAAATGAAAACTCTGTCATCATTTACTCACCCTCAAGTTGTTCCAAACCTGTATACATTTCTTTGTTCTGCTGTATACAAAGGAAGACATTTGGAAGAATGTTTATAACCAAGCAGATCTCGCCCCCCATTGACTACCATAGTAGGAAAAATAATACTATGGTAGTCAATGGGGGCCGAGATCTGCTTGGTTACAATCATTCTTCCAATCATTTTTGGGTGAAATATCCCTTTAATACCAGGTATAAACAGGGCCTCAGTAATAGTTTGTTTAGTTCCTGTCTCGATGATGCCCCTCCTTCCGAAAAGCACATATTTAAATGAGAAATATTGTGACTTGTATGTAACTTTAAGACGAGGCATTTCATTGAGTTCAGAAACAGCTTATTGATATAGATAATAAGTGTCTTTAAAGTGAATTTGTGCTTTATAACTTTGCAGACATTTTTCATGCTCAACAGCAACATTACGCACTAAAGAAACCTTTGAGCAGTAGCAATTCATAATATATTTAATATAAAATATAATCTTGAGCCCCTTTATTTACAAAACAAAAGCTGACACACACTAACCCTTCTCTTCATTTAGTGCAAAACAACTGCTCTAACACAGAGCTACAGACTAAAAGTCTCCAAGGACCCACAAACTCAAGCTGTGCCAAAGCACATCCGTTGTTTAAGCAGAGACACAATCATATTTGACAGTGATGGACATGGCAATGAAGTAGAGCCGTCTCATTGAAGGAGAACACATACACACACACACACTGCTTGTGTTAGTGGGCGCAGTACAATGAGCGCTGCAAACAGGTCTGAGTATCGCTAACAAAAAGAGTCAGATTAGAGGGGTAAACTCGGTTAAATCCTCCAAAAGAGGGAAACGGTAGCGGCAGAAATAACCCAGAACAGATCGGCATGGAGCCTCTAACAAAAAAAAAACGATTAAGCTGTAAAACAGTCCTTTAATAGCTTAAGCCATGTGCTCCATTATCTCCCTTCCTCCACCCACATGCACTGTCTCATAGCTGCTCCTGCCCACGCGTAAATACACACACGCGCGCACATGCTCGTACAGTCACGTAACCCAACAGATGGGGTTTGGGGTGTGTTTTAGGTGAAGGCCACTCTATCAGTTCTTGTGAAAGGCATTTTAATACACAGTTGAGGTAGAAAAACTAGGCTAATGCTATGATAAATCACCTTAGTTTAAAGTGGCATAGTTAACATTAGTTTTAATTCATGTGTCACATCACATCACTCCCATATCTGACCATTGAATTACACCATGAACAAACTCTCTCCACTTCAAGCTTTCAGGATTCACAGAACTGATTCAAGTGTGCAATTCTCAATAGTTTTCAAGTGTTAATCTCGGCAAGTCGGCACATTTCTCATTTTAACCGAAGCATATAAAATATCTGAGGCTTTGATTTGAGACGACTGCACAATGAATGCTTTTCAGCTACCTTTTCATCTCCATGTGCAAGGTTTTTTAAGAGTGGAACTTTGTCTGATTAAAATAATTTTTCACTTCCTCAAACCTCTAACTTCTCAACTTGTGATGCAGGGAAATGTGATTATATGAAACTTGCATAAATAGCTGAAGGCATGATGGTGCATGAGATAAATAATAATGTTTAGTCGAAGGCTAATTGCTGAGTGCGTGCATCTGCATGTAATTTCTACCACGACTTAATGTGTTGACAAGTGTACAAGACCTTGATCATCGATAGATGAAAAAAGGACTTTTGATATATAAGGTGAAGCATAAATTAGAGCTTTGTTGCTGTTATTATTACAGCCTACTAGATGATGTTCCATTATGACATATTTGCCTTCATCTATTAAATTATGTCAAACAAATTAACATGTCAAGCACAACATAAACATATAATTTACCTGTTATAGGGATAGTTCAGGTGAAGGTCCCTTCAAGCCTTGTATTATGTTCAAAATTAGGCACATCTTTTATGAACATCTTGTAATTCATGAAAAATCATACACACAACATATTATATATATATATATATATATATATATATATATATATATATATATATATATATATTCCACAACGCGCCGGTGTTAAGAAATACAGACCCTCTCTTCTCCCTATAATATACAATCTCTGCTCATGACTGGAAAAGCGGAAGCAGCGCCGGCGACTGCGGCATAATAAAAGTTCTGCTGCTCGTGAGGCGTGTGTTGCGCAAACGCTCCAGCTGCCTTGTTCAGCTCCCACAACACTCGGTCCTGCTCTGCTTCATACTACAGTGACGTTATTAATCGCATCCATGAACATGATTTCTTCCCAAGTCCTATCCCTATTCTTTTGCACCGGCTGTGAAGTGAAGACCACATGTCCCAAGATTCCGCACTCAAACTTGCCGTCATCAAGCTACGCCTTTGTTTTGAATAGGCCTCTAGCGACCTCTAGTGGACAGAAATATTTCATATTGCACCTTTAAAGTAAACACAATTCCACAAATTAATTAGAGATTATTGCAAAAATGTTCCTTAAAAAAAAAAAAATAATGAAGATAAAAAATCTAAATAAAATTAAACCACCTGTCCTCAGACATGCATGACTCAATACTTAACATAGATTAAAATATACACTACCATTCAAAAGTTTGGGGTCGGTAAGATTTTTTAATAGTTTTAAAAAGCTGTCATTTTGTGCTTACTTATGGCTGTATTTATTTGATCAAAAATACAGTAAAACAGTAATGTTGTGAATTATTATTATAGTTTTAAATGACTGTTTTCTATTTGATTATATATTAAAATGTAATTTATTCTTGTGATAAAAGCTGAGTTTTCAGCATCATTACTCCAGCCTTCAGTGTCACATGATCCTTCAGAAATCATTCTAATATGCTGATTTTGGTGCTCAGGAACATTTCTTAATATTGTCAATGTTAAAATCAGTTGTGGTGCTTAATATTTTTGCAGAAACCATGATACATTGTTTTCATGATTCTCTGATGAATATAAAGTTCAGCAGCATTTATTTAGAAAACTTTTGTAACATTATAAATGTCTTTACTGTCACTTTTGATTGACTGAATCAATGTTAAATAAAAATAGCCTATTAATGTCTTTAAAAAGACCCCAAACATTTTAACAATAGTGTATATATTAAACTTAATCTAAAACATATTTAAATAAATATCACTAATATACCCTTGATATAAGGAAGGTAAATTTAAAAATATATATACCTGTTTAATGTTTGTTAATTCACAGCTGTTACTACATTTACTTCTGGTGACTTTTATTGTTCCTTTTTTAAAGTTTTTGTTTTATTTTTATGAGGCAAGGAAAAAATTGTGCATACATTTTCACCATGAGATGTCAACTCCATCACACAAATTGCAAAGAAACAGTTCGGCATTTTTAGACAAATAAAGTTGACCCTATTTGTATATAACAATGGCAGAAAAACAACATGGCTACTGTATGTGTGATGTGCAAAATATGGATATTTTAGTCACTGTCAGCTGTCAGATGGTAAGATTTCCTGTCTGATTGTGGGGACAATTCAATAGATGGAACTGAGAATCAGTGTGAAACCATCTTGTAGTCTCAGTTCATTGATTCGTCAAGGTGAATGCCAGGATTTGTCAATATTTCTAATAAATATTTGACACATTATTTTTGTATCTGACAGTGTTGACCCATATTGAGCGATAGGCAAGGAAAAACACATTCTGAAATGAAAAAAAAAAAAAACAGAAGAAGTGAAAGATGCACCCAAACATTAATTCCTTTTCAGTTTTTTTCAGGCTGTATTTTAAAGAATCAGAATTAAAAAAAAAAAAAAATCATGGCTGATTTTAACTAAAATATTCCTAAAGACTCTTTTATTAATGATTGCAGAGTTCCTGATGACTGCAGGTGCTCTCTCCTCAGTCTAGGTAGGTAAGAGCCATTAGTTTAGCTCCGAATTTCACCTCTCCCGCTTTGAAAGTACTTAAAAAGCAGCTGAGCAGTCTCTCGGCGTATGTGCAGCTGCCTCGCCAAAGCTCCAGAGCGCCGTTAAGGGGCTTTCCCCGAAGGCTCTCTCAAATCTCTTTTCAACCAGCCTCTCTCGCTTCCTTTAAGTCACCATCACGCCGTTCTCTAGCTCCCTCTCTCTCGGTGAAAGTGTCCGTGGAGACCACGGCTGGATGACTGGCCCACCCTCCACCTGCACCGACTCAAGTCACAGAGTCGTGGGCTCACGGCCCCCCTGAGGAGAGCCTTGGGAAAGAAAGTCTCACTAACAGATGGAATCTATTGTCTAGAGGGAGAGTGGAATAAAAGGAGAGAGTGCTGGAACTCAAGGGTGCAAATGTGGAAAGAGAAGGGGGTGGCAGCGGTGTTAACACTTCAGGGTGGCGCGGGTGGGCTTCAGTTAACTTGGATGGTTGCCTTGCTTGGGTTTTAATGAACCTTTGAACCAATGAACTTAATGAGGCGTAGTCTCTTAGCCAAAAACCCATCAACACACACAAACACACACTCAAACCTGACATCAACACCACACTCGCTACTCTGCTAGAGAGGAATTATGGTACAGTCGGACTGTGTCGCTATTCTGTCAGCCTTTATTAGTGCTAGAAGAGGCCTTCATTGACATATTATTTTATCTATCTATCTATCTATCTATCTATCTCTCTCTATCTCATATATTTATATATATATATATATGCAGCAATCAGCATAACACTGATTATCTCTGTTAGTGGGTGGGGTATATAAGGCAGCAAGTGAACATTTTGTGTTAGATGTGTTAGAAGCAGGAAAAATGGGTAAGTGTAAGGATTTGAGCGAGTTTGACAAGGACCAAATTGTGATGGCTAGAAGACTGAGTCAGAGCATCTCCAAAACTGCGGCTCTTGTGGGGTGTTCCCGGTCTGCAGTGGTCAGTATCTATCAAAAGTGGTCCAAGGAGGAAACAGTGGAGAACCGGCGACAGGGTCATGGGCAACCAAGACTCATGGCACAAAGCAAAAATGGTTCAGGAATGGTTTGAGGAGCACAACAAAGAGTTTGAGGTGTTGACTTGGCCTCCAAATTCCCCAGATCTCAATCCAATCGAGCATCTGTGGGATGTGCTGAACAAACAAGTCCGATCCATGGAGGCCCCACCTCACAACTTCCAGGACTTAAAGGATCTGCTGCTAAAATCTTGGTGCCAGATACCACAGCACACCTTCAGGGGTCTAGTGGAGTCCATGCCTTGACGGGTTAGGGCTATTTGGCAGCAAAACCATATGTATATATGAATGTGTTTTTATTGTATTTTCCATTTTCATTTAACTTTTAATAAAAGTTTTAGTACACCTTTGACTCTGTCACATTTGACTTGTTTAGTTCGGGTTTAAAAGACACTTAATATTTTATATTCTGTAGAGCTGCTTTTATAGCTCAATCGACTTTGCTTCTTGACAAATTTTGCAACATCAGCACTGTTATTGAACTGAATCAACACTGAACTGACTTCAGCTGAATAACGACACTATTGTCTTTGTAGAGGTGCTTATAGCTGAACTGAACTTGTTTGAGAATCGATGAACTTTATACAATTACTGAACTGAACTGAATCGACGCTGAACTGACTTGAGCTGAATAACGAAACTGTCTTTGCAGAGTTATTTTAGGGCAGAAATTTGAATTTTCTCATTTGTTTTCATCAATAGTTATTTTCCTGTTTACTACTACAAATAAAGTGTTATATAAATAATCAGTTTTAAAAGTCATTTTAGTACATCAATTTTAGTAATTTTGTTTTTAGTTTTAATTAACTGTAATTAACCCATTAACACACAAACCTGACATCAACACTACACTCGCTACTCGGCTAGAGAGGAATTATGGAGGTCAAGGTTGGACCATGTCACTATTCTGTTTGTCTTTATTAGAACAAGAAGAGGCGTTCGAGAGCTCTGGCTTTCATCATTTCCTCGTTCGCCTCTTTGTATGACTGTTGTGTGACACAAAAAGAAGATCGCCACCTAGACCTGGTGCCTTTCAGTCCCTTGATGCATTCTTAGCACACATACTCAAGTACACACACACACACACATTCTGAACACTGATTGCAGTTTTACTGTCCCTGGTGCAAGCGAGGACCTCATTATATACCAACACAAACCAGGACAGACAAAGAAAAAGAGGTGCGTGTATGTATGTGTGGTGCTCTATTAAACTGACAAAGCTTCTAATTAACCAGACCTTTTGTGTATCATCTGTTGAAGCCGTATAAACCAGCACGCCTCAATATGGAGAGGAATGCGAGAGCGGAATGCACAAATCTGAATGGGCCATGACAAGAATGTCCCACTTCAAAGAAACTCCTTTCTAACAGCTCCTATTTGAGTGGATACATCCTCACAATACTTGGAGAAAACAAGGAGCAAATTAAATGCCATTCCAACTATATAAACACACAAACACACAGGCGGATGAGCTCATTGATATGATGCTTGCTCAAAAACAAATAATGTGCACTTCTGAGTGTTAAGCGGAAAATGGGAATTTGTGTTGACAGCTAGATAGATAGATAGATAGATAGACAGATAGACAGCATGCCTTTTTTAATTAGAAAGGATGAAGGAAAAACATGGAGTCATGATCCCATTAGAGGGAGAAATAAATAGGGGGAGGATGGGAGGATGTGTACGTTTTTTACAAGTAAAGAGTTTGAACTCTCCTGCCTGAGCGAACCATTCATTATGACTCTCATTACAGTAAACACAGAGTTTATTATAAAATAACACGCTCAAGCTCAGCACACCAAGACGAGCTATGCATACATACACAAAGGAGAACATACAAACATGCTGTATCACATAACTCAATGACGCCAACAAGTGCCTACAGCATTTTTTTTTTTTCACTCAAGCTTAAACAACCATACCTAACCATCTGTACTTTATTTTAGACATATTTGTGTCAGCACTTTCATATGACAACAACAAATCTCAATACAGACAGACAAACACAACCTTTCCATATTCTTGTATTTATCCTTATATTTAATACAGACATGAGTGTAAATTTGAATTGAACAGGCCACACCTCGCAGGAAGTTAAACTGGGATGTCAGGAAGAGGAATGTATTTAATTTAAAAGTAATTCAACAGTTTGCTTTAGTCTTTTTTTTCCCCCCTTAGAATTGGACTTTTTATCTCACAATTGACCGTTCACAAAGACCCGCCCCCTTTAGTTACTGTGCTATGTCACGCCACACGTTCTCACGCAGTAAAAAATACATTGTAAAGAGGACACTGACAGACAAGACAGAGCAGGTTACTTCTGATATGAAAAAGTCTCAAATTTCATATTTTGTATTTTTTAAAGAAATTTAAACAATAAATACCGTTTTGTGGCTCTTTAATGTGTTCTAACAGATCCCTGTAGCTTCTCAGATCAGCAGCTTGTAAACCGATCATCTCTTTTTACTAGTTCATTTATAGCATCAAATAAACATAAATGAACATCAGAAGGAATGTTGTTTCAGCCACGAAAAGACATCAGTACACAACATTTTCAAGTTCAAGTCCACTTTAATCCAAAGTCCCTTTGAAACGCCTCTCGGGCATTCAAGTGCAGCTCCTATCTCTTTGAATGGGGAAACATCAAATTCTCCAAAGCTGTTTGCCAAGCTTTCAATTAAATTTGAAACAAATGAAATCACTAATGAAATCTAACAACAACTATCTCATAAATTTAGTTTCTAAACGCTCAAATCATGACAAAAAAAAAACAAAAAAAAAACAACAATATTTTTCAGGCTGGATCAAGCTAATGCGCATGCGCAGTCCTAAATGCGCGTCTCTTGTGCCTCATTTCGGAGGCGCGCGTCTGTTTCGATAGGAACCGGAGCTTCTAATGGCTGCTGCAGTGATGCAATGAATTTACCAATTGGCGATTGGCTCTTATTCAGAAGGCGGGACTTATTTCGCCATATTGCACTTTCACTTTCTGACGCGTCTTGTGTTATTCTATATAGTCTTTGATTAATCTTACTCCCCTGACTGCTTTGTCGGACATAATGGCGGATTTGGCGTTATGACTGGTTAGTTCACCTGTCAATCAAACTCCCGGAGAAGGGTCAATTGTGAGTTTATTTCTCACAATTCTGAGAAAAACAGTCAGAATTGCGAGAAAAGAAATTAGAATTGCGAGTATATATCTCGGGTTTTTTTTTCTTTTTTCTCACAATCCTGAATTTTTTCAGCAATTACGAGTTTATATCTTGCAATTCTGACTTTTTTTTAATCACAATTATGACTTTTTTCGCAATTCTAACTGCTTTTATGGCTATAGACCCTTTTTCACAGACTGTAATGACGCGTTTTAATGGTCATCAAGATCAAGATAAAAAAAAATGTACATTTATAACAGAATACTTAGTATTATATTACCTTTGCATCAAATTACAAAAAACTAGTTAATGCTGCTGTGAGGGTTCTCTCTTCTGACTGACGTTATCAATCGCTCTCTATTTTTTTCCTCTTTTTGAAAGTTGTGAAAACACTATTGTGGAGTTTTTCTTTTGCTATTTGAGAAAATGGAAACAGAAAAAAATATATGTAATGTATTCTCTTATTCACCGCTATAGAATTTTACCCAACTATGACGACTGCTGCTTCTGAGAAACCTGGAAATGTGAAGAGGGTCTATTCTGACATCTTTTATCGCAATTCTGACATCGCTGTTGTGAGTTTACAGTATAGCCCATCTCGCAGTTCTGAGAACAAAAGTCATAATTGCGAGATGTGAACTCGCAATTGTGAGGAAAACAGTCAGAATTGTGAGATAAAAAGTTGCAATTATCTTTTACATTTTTTTTTAATTCAGTGGAGGAAACAAGCTTCCATACATTTCAGCCTTGCAAGTGATTATGTATGTTATATATAATTGTTCTGAACATAAGTAGCAGATAGACTGAATAAAAATGTGAATTTACTCTTGGTTACCATGTTTACCACTGTACAGAAAGCAGTGCTGCACTTACAAATACATTGTTAGTGGCCTCTTTCAGTGTCAAAATGACGAATTTGGCTAAAAGGTGACGAGTTTGCAGGTATGTACTCACGACGCTGAGGTATAAATATCATTGGAGCTCGTTGCATGGACTGAAAAAAAACACATGAGGTAAATGATGACAGAATGCTCATTTTTTGGTGAACTATCCCTTTAAGACATTAATTATTCTTTAAGAATTCTCTACATGCTGAGAGATCTCCACAAGGAGATTATGTTAGGTTCCCCTGGGGACACTTTTAGGAATTTTGTCCCCACAAGTATTATAAAACCTGCCCACATAAGCACATATGTACTTAGACTGGTAAGACACAAACCACAAACCTCATGTAATGATTTCTGGTTAGCCAGTCTCTCTTTTTCTATGTATTTCTGAATGTACTCTCAGCAAAGCTGTACCTGCTTCCACATGCTCTTATTTAAATTCCTTTGATTGCTTTATTTCATTGGTAATAGTTGAGGCCGATAAGCCACTGTGTGTGTGTGTGTGTGTGTGTAAGGAGCAGGGTGGCTGTGTGAGATAGATGGAATGCTGAGAGCTCAGAGTTGCCTGGTCGACATTCCTCCACAACCCTAAGACTAATTGATTGGGGTGTCAGAGTGTGTGTGTGTGTGTGTGTGTGTGTGTGAGAGAGAGAGAGTAAGAGTTCATGTGTGTAAGGGTGAATGTCTGCCAGATGGCTGAGGGATTGCAGTTCGATTAGTGTGAATGGGCATGAGCCTAGCAATTTTGTGCTTGAGAGTGTGTGCATGCACTGCAGTGATTTTAAAACCTTAAACTCGCTCTAAAAGACAAGACTTTGTGCTATTATTGCTTATTGCACAAAAGATTTGTTAAAAAAAATGAGTGCATGACTGCTTACTGAACAAACTGTTCCCCTTCTCTCATCTCACAATAAACAACTGCATTTGCAATTGTTGCTTGTCGTGTTAGCATCATGACCAAAGATTTCTTTGAGAAAGAATCTCACTGAATGTAACCATGGAGATCATGAGGAAATGATTCTTGTTTCGTTCCCACCTATGGCTAACAAAAGAAGTTAACTATACCATATGTGCACCTCCAAATCTCCAGGGTTAACCTGAGAAGTCATTTAAAACCACTCTCCAGCCATCGATGAAAAGATGATATGGATGGTTCATGTAATTATTTTAATTGTCCACAATTAGCCTTAACAATACTCTTCAGATGTTACCTCTCCCTAAAATGTGGTTTCAAAATGTTTAAAAAAAAAAAAAAAAATCTCACCTGGGATATTCTAAATGCAGCATCTGACTGATGCCGTATGTTGGTTTGTATTGAATATCCAAGATAGTTTTATGAGCGCCAGTGAATGTTGTTCCTGATTAGTGAATTTCCCATTGCACTTTTACCTAATGTTTGATTAAATACCATTCCTTCAGTGTGTAATCCAGTAAAATCAGCTATCCACACCGTACCTCTCAGCATGGATCTCTTTGTTAAAGCACATTTTACCTGTCTCTCCATCCCTGTCAGTGTCATTAAGTATCATTAGAGGTGAGCCATCTGTGGTGCTACTATGAGCCATGAAGACCTGCAGGACTCAGTGTGTATGTTCGGGGCAGGTGGAAGGGTTCCACATGCCCCATTGTTTCCGAGCGCTCAAAAGCATGAGCCTTCCCCTACAGCCTTAATGGAACAGACTGGATAATATTTAACTAATGATTCTCTTGCCTTCTCTCCCAGTTCCTTTCACCCTCCCTCCCTCCCATTCTGCTATGTTCCCACTAACCATAGCCATTTCCAAAGTTAATGACACAAAAATGGAGACAGAAAGAGCAGCTGATAGGGAGGAGAGAAGCTGAATGAGGAAAGAAAAAAGAGAATGATTGAGGGAGCAGGAAAAAAAGAAAATATGAGAATTGAGAATCAGGTGTATTGAGAGAAACTTGACAGACAAAGCAGCGAACAGAATTTTAACATGCCAATAAGCCCGTTTTCAGTTGTCGTTTGTTTATTTACTACTTGTTGATTTTAAAATTATATATAGGGGTCATTCACAAATAAGGTTTTTAAAAGTGTAAAAAAAACATAATGGAGATATAATTAACTTTGAAGGTTTATTAAGGGTTAACAATGAGATTGTGTTTTTGTCATTTTTTACAAAATGGACAAAATATTTCACCAAAAAAGTCATTCGGTTTAACCAAAATTTTGTTTTTACTGAATGACACTTTTGGTTATACCGAATGACGATATTTTCAAACAATGCTAACAGGCTGAGATCTAACTAGCTAGCAAAAGGACAATCAAAGATTGTATATTTAGTACAAGTTTTTTAAATATCACAACATTTTCCATGTTTTATAGCGGTTGTACCAAATGACCTGATGTTTCGGGACATGCGTATGAGCAAGTGAAAACATGAATTTTTCAAATAGTTAAGAGAGAGTTAGTTACTTTGCTTCATGACCATGTTGTCCTTTGCATGTGTCTGAATGATGTCACATCCTGTCACATGATACTGACCACATGACTTGATCCAAAACAGCCCCTTTATATTGGTTACTGCGAATGACATCAATGAAATTATTTTTCGGGACATTTTTTTTTCATAAGAAAGCAACGACTTCTACACATAATTTTAATACCATTTTGCACTATGTTGATATATGACGTTATTAAATCATGCCAGAATAAAAAATAAATACATTTATTACATTGTAAGATATTTGAATCACAAATGAAATTTAAACCGAATGATCTTTTGACACTTCAAAATCTTTAAAATATCTTTATATGTAGCAAAATATAATTAATGGATTCAATAAAAGAGGTTTAGTTGTACTACCTTGCATACTTAGGATGTCATATATTGGACAAAACAATGACCCGTCCCGTCCCGTCCTGTCATATATATATATATATATATATATATATATATATATATATATATATATATTAGGAGAAGAAATGTAGAAATATCTGGAGCCCTGCACATGACCAGTAGGAAAAAAAATATTAGGCAAAATCATGTGCAAGATTTACTAATTTGTTCCCTCGATTTATAAATCATGCACGTTTCATAAATTGAGGAAACTAAATAGTAAAATGTCTGCACGATTTAGTAAATCGAGGGAACGAAATAGTAAATGCTGCTCACGATTTACTTTTTTCTTGCATGTCATGTGCGGGGCTCCGTAGAAATGTATTTTTATACATGTATATTTTTAATTCCACATTTAAATAAGTGACTTTTTATCATTACTTTGCTTAGAATTAACCTCATTATCATTATTTAGATAAAGACACTTAAACTATGATGCTTTCCAGATCGCGTGCTCTTTCACAGACATGCAGTGTCACCATTGTTGGGCAAAGTGTTATCAAAATGGCCACAATAGACTCTTACACAGCACTTTACATAAGCAAGGGATGAGAGAGGGGTGGGAGGATAGAGTCCAAATGTAAGAACGAGAGCGAGAAGGGACTAACACAGCAGAGTGATAAAACTATGGCAGTTCAAATATGTATCTTGGTCATGCCAATAAAGCTAATTGAATCTGAAATTGAATTTAGCTGGAGGGTTAGATGAAGAAAAAGGGGGAGAAGACTGACAGAGAAGGAGGGATTCACAAATGGGGAGTCGAGTACTGGTAGTTGTGCCCCTGCCATGGATTAAAGTCACAAGCGCTCTGAGGCAAATGTAGTATTAGTCACTTTAATAATTAATCATCCTCTGAGCATGTTTTTTTTTTTTTTTTTGAGCCATGCAGTGACCCATTTTTAATTCCCCTCCACTAACAAAAATAAAGCAACAAATTTGGTTTCTAGCTTAAAAACTGGCTAAAATTAACGAGAGTGGAGAGTTTTCTATTCAGGGTCTGCTGGGTCAAACAAACTCATCTATTATCTAAATTCCCAGGGTAAATAATAGGGAATTCCTGTCTTTTCACACCTATTTGGCTTTTAGAGGAGCCAAATAGGGGAGTAAAGGAGAATAGAAGAAGCTACGACGGGCTCCCAAAGGTCTGCAGGATGCTGTCCTGGAGAAATATGAGGCCCATATGCAATGTGTCCACGGTGAAAGGAGATCTCCCGCCGTGCTCCTCCTGGCTTTGAAGCTCACCACCACAAAAGCAGATGGTTCTAGCCCTCAACTCTCTCTGCTCCCGTCCCCCACCCTTCCCGCACCATGAAGACAATCCCATCCACCGCTATTAGCCCCCTGCCTGCTCTGGCTCTCTATTCGGCTGCAGCTTCAGGCTCCTTTCAGGCCACTGCCCAGAACCCAGGGGGCTGCCGGGGCAAAGCAACCTAGTCATGCATTCACCATCGCTGGCTGGCTTTGAATGGAAGTCAACTGAGTGAAAAAGACATGTTTTTAGAGGACAGAGCGGAAAAGTGAGGAAAAAAGCAGGTGAGGAGAGATCGATGAAGGTTTTTTTCCCCTCCAATACCTCATTCATTGCTCGCAGGTTACAAAGCAGCAGCGACTGCAGGCGGTGTGGAATTTTCCGGATGCTTGTTCCGATCGTCAAAGGCCGGCATTCGGGGAACCTTCATGCAAAACGAGATCAAAGATGGAGACACCCCAGTGAAGCTGAAGTTTTTCTATTTTAGTCCCAGTCGCTCAAGCAGTTCTGCAATCAACGCAATAAAGAAACCTGCAAATGACCTCCGAAACCTCATCTTTGTTAATACCTCAGCTTGATCTCCTGGGCTCTCATTGGCACAAGCCAATTAACTGCTGCTCTCGGAGGCTGGGATCAAGTTCTTAATTGATTACATGGAGATAGCTTATTCAATTATCAATTAAAGAAAGAAATAAACCAAGAGTTGAAATGAGGGTAAAGGAAGTTTCCCAAATGAGATCCTCCGAGGTTTTGCCTGGGCTATGCTCAATGGTTGTTTGGGAAGAGTATAACAACAAATACATCGAATGCAACTGAAAGGGCTGACAGGTCTGCTTAGCTGCACTGCTCCAGACTTCACCCCTCGAGTTCAAAACCTGCATTACGGGCACGGGCGAATTTAGAAAGTCCAGTGAATAACCATCAACAGGAGACTTTCCTGCTAGGCCAAGTCAGTTCTTCACATCCTCCACATAGAAGTGTGCTTTCAGATCACGAGGGGATTTGTTAGATTCGCTTCTTCTGCTATCTGCCTCTGGCATGGAGGTGAACGGCTACCCTTGGCTCTATCCTCCAACTATCTTTTCTCTTGTCCGGTTTGTTTACCGAGTCACAGTGGGATACCCCTCTCCAACTTTAGCAGTCAGCTTAAAAATAAATAAACCATTGTGTCTGGTATGCTACTAGGCTAATTTCCCTGGATGGCATGCTAGCGTAGCCTCACTCTGCAGCTAGCACAAACTAATGAGAACATGTTTTAGGGACACACCAATTTGACAAATGTCTGTGACAAGTTGTCAACTCCGTCGCAAGGTATTCCGCAGATTATCCGCAGATTAATATAACTAATGGTTACTAATACAGCACGGTTAGCCTGACTGATAGCCAAACAAAAGCAACACACAGATCATTAGTCTGACAGTCTTCTTGGCAGCATCATGTATTTTAGAGGGCAGTATCGCCTGGAGACAATCAAAACAGATGTCACCCCATACGTCTGACATCTGGAGGCTACTGTCCAGTGTATAGCTAATATTGTCAACCTATCAAAAAACCCAAATGTCCTAATTACTCTTCATTTGGTCATTGGCTTCATTTGCAGTGAAATAATTAGAAGTGAGTTTTAAACCAGTGAAAGATGGTTTGCTGGGTGGTTAGTTGGTTTAAGATGGTCTCCCAGCATGGCCAAGCTGTTGTTTAGCTGGTTTAGACAATTTACCCAGCCTAAGATGCTAAAGATGTTTTTTAATCAAAGAACACAAATTACTCTTCATTTGGTCTTTGTAATGAAACAACAAGAAGTGAGTTTTTAAACCATTCTAAGATGGTTTGTTGGATTTGGTTTAAGATGGTCGTCCAGCATGGCCAAGTTGGTGTTTAGCTGGTTAAACCATTTAACCAGCCTAAGATGCTAAAAACGTTTTTTAAGCAAAGGACACAAATTACTCTTCATTTGGTCTTTGCATTGAAACAACAAGAAGTGAGTTTTAGACCATTCTAAGATGACTAGCTAAGACCATTAAAACTAAAAATAGTTTAGCAAAAGATATTTTTTAAGAGGTTTAGATAAAGTCAATGACATTCAGAACCACACTGTTCAACACTCAACCCGGATTTAACGCCCAATGGATGCCGATAACCATCAAAGGATTAGTGTAAATTTAACTATTGTACTTGTAAACTATTTTGTACAATCCCGGATGAGTGATGTCCATCCGGCTCCTCCCTCCCACAGATGAATGGAACAATCCGTGCAGTGGGAGAGCTTTGTGGGGAAGACGACTGTGAACGCTCGGCTGGATAGTGAGAGCTTCACCGAAGGAGAGAGAGGATGGACAAAAGTGTGTTGTGAAAAGAGCTCCGTCTTTCTGACAGGCCCAGCATGGCGTGTAGGCCTCGCTCCAGATGGTGATGTCCCGGCTGCCGGCTGGGGGGCTCTGGACTCTTTCTATATGGCTGTCAGCTGGGCTTTTCCTCCCCCTGCCTGGGCCCGGTGATTTCATCCTACAGCGTTTCAGTAATAAGATAATTCACACAGTACTTCACATGCTGCTCTCACATCAGCATCACCATCCAACACAGACGTGAAGCCAAACTGTCTTCCCAGTGGAAGCATGTGAGGCTCTCACAACATTTTCCAATCCAGGCTTGGACTTTTTGAGCTTACCTCAAAGAAGGGTCAGGGTGACCTTAAACCTCTTCAGTCTGTCAAAAGCATGCCACAACTGAAGAGGAAGTAGGGTTCAAAATCTTCCTGCTTTCTATGCAGTTTCTGGTAGTAGATATCCAAAGAGACCTCTAAAAAAGCACAACAAGATAAAAGGAACTAATTTAACATTTATTATTTAGTTCAGCGACAACTAAATATACAACTGAATAAAGTAGGTTTAATACAGTGTAAGAATAGCTCAAAATAAGTTACAAATGCTATTCATTTAAGAATTTCTATTCATTTATGCATATAACCTCTCAAAAGCTTAAGATTTTTTTTTTTAAATGTTTTTGAAAGAAGTCTCTTATGCTCACCAAGGCTGCAAATATTATTACATTTCAAAACAACTGACTTCTATTTTAAAATGTAAATTATTTCTGTGATGTGAACCCTGTTGAAAAAAAAAAAACCCAAAACAGCATGTGCTGGTTAGGAATGTTTTGAAGCATGGAAGATGGTTTGAGCTGGTTTATGCTGGTTCTTAGTTAGTCATGAGCTGGTTTAAGCTGGTCCTGAGCTGGAGCTAGTTGCTCAGTACCAGCTAAGGACCAGCTTAAACCAGCTCAAACCAACTGCATGCTTTAAACATACCTAACCAGCATTTGCTGTTTTCAACAGGGAAAGTTGAATTTTCAGCATCATTACTCCAGTCTTCAGTGTCACATGATCCTTCAGAAATCATTCTAATATGCTGATCTGCTGCTCAAGAAACATTCATTATTATTATCAGTGTTGAAATCAGTTGTGCTGCTTAATATTTTTGTGGAGACTGCATTTTTTTCAGGATTCTTTTATGAACAGAAAGTTCAAAAGAACAGCATTTACTTGAAAAAAAGCTTTTGTAACATTATTAATGTTTTGCACTTTTGATCGAATCCTTGTTGAAAAAGTATATAAATAATAGAAGAAAAAAAAAAATAATAAAAAACATTCGTACCCCTAAACCTTTGAACGGTAAGGTACAAAAGTATAGTTCTACATCTACTAAAGAAAAGATGAGTGGTGTTTGTTTTTGCAAAGGTGGTTGGGCTGGGCCATTGCTATGCAGTTGCTAAGGTGTCTAGAGTGGTTGCTAGGGCGTTGCTTTGCTGGTTAAAGGATGTACTAAATGATTGTTAGTGCATTACCTTGGTGTTCTAGGTGGCTTCTAGGTGGTGACTTATGGCACTTTTCCACAGCGTGGATCTACTCAGCTCGGTACGGCACGGCACAGTTTTTGTTCGTCATCCGACTAAGTTTTCTCTGTGTGTTCTGCACTGTCAGCTGAAGTTGGTCCTCATCTGCTTTTTTTTTGGCCAATTCGACATGTTGAATTGGCATCGGAGCTTGCTGGTCCATCGGGCCATCTGATTATTCTGATTGGCTGTTCAGCTACTGCCACCTGCTGGTACGGAAAGGCATTTCATCTTATGCAGGCACAGAAAGGACGTGCTACTTGGCCGTCGGGTGTCGAGCATCGGTTTGGTGTGTCAGGCCAACTTTGGACCCAGACGCTGCCGACGTGAGCCAACCCAGCAGTCTGCTTTCGTCGCCACTAGTTCGTCAGAGTTGACCTGCCTTAACTGACTATTTAAATCTAGTGGGTTTGGTGTCTCGTGATTCAAATCCAATGACGCAGGTAGTGACGATTCATTCTGACCAATCAGTGATCTGCATACGTCACATTTAGTATCGGTACGGCACGCTTGGAACCTCAACAGAGGCAGTACTATTTAAGCTAGCCATACCGAGCCGTCACATGCAGTGGAAAAGCACCAAAAAGTGAGCCAAAGTGAGCCGTACTGAACCATACCATGCAGTAGAAAAACAGCATTACTGGTCTATGTCAAAAGAGTCCACCTCCAAGTCTGCATGATTTCTAGTTTCTAGATATGACTCACATCCTTCCTTCAATAACATTCTGCAGTATTTTTCCACCCATTTAATCTTCCACTAGGCAAAAATTGTAAGACAAATCACTTTGAAAGTAAAAAACCTCAACAGGTATCATGTACTGAACACCTGACACTAAGTATGAGCAAAACTAATATATGGTTAGCTTCTTACTAACCATATATTTACGTTTCTGTAGGCTAAATGTTCAAACATGAAATCAGGAAAAATATGATCCAGTACAAGTTATGATCTTTTAGACTTTCATATCATGTCTATACACTGACCTGACTCACACCTGGTGTTTTCTATCTCTCGGTTCAAAGTTACAGTGGTGTGTGGGTGTTTTTTTTTTTCATGTCCTGACCTACTTTGCTAGGACATAGGTGGAAGGGCACATGAAAGACAAGGATCTCCCCATAGACCTAAGGTTATGTGAAAGCTCAACTGGCACAGGCCGTTATTGCCTGGTCAAGGCACTGAAGCAGAAAGGAGCACACACACACACACACACACACACACACACACAGATGATAAAAGAAACAGATCACTCAAAAATGAAAATTCTGTTATCATTTACACATCCTCAAGTTATTCCAAACCTGAACAACTTACTTTCTTCTGTAGAACATGTACAAAGATAAAATTTGAAGACATACGCTTTGTGTGAGAAACAGACCAAAATTTAAAGAAAAAATCTTGACATCTGCTCTAGCTGTCGATTCATAAATTAATTTTTTGAGAAAGATATTTTAAATTAATCAGCTGATCCAGTTCACAAAACCAATCTGAATGATTCGTTCATGAATTAGAATTTGGAAGAAAGAAAGTAATATATGTTTAGAGGTGAGTAAAATCATTTTTTTTTGGGTTAACTGTCCTTTTAAGAACACAAATATGGACAATGCCTCTTCACACACACGTTTATTTTTGTGAATTGTGGAGACATTCCATAGGCGTAATGGTTTTCATACTGTACAAACCGTATTTTCTATCACCCTACACCAACCCTACCCCTAAACCTACCCATCACAGAAAACTGTGCACATTTTTACTTTCTCACAAAAACTCATTCTGCATGATTTATAAGCCTTTTGAAAAATGGGGACATGGGGTAATGTCCTCATAAGTCACCCTCTCCTTGTAATACTTATGTCATACCCATGTCATTATACAAATTTGTGTCCTGATGTATCACAAAAACGCACACAAACACACACACACACACACACACACACACACACACACAAAACAAACTTTCAAAAAAAAAAAAAATTAAAATAAATGACTATTTCTTCCCACAGTGAAAACCCAGGTTTGAACTACACGCCTGATAAAGCTAGCACACACACATGCACAAATTAACAAAAATTGAAGTCTGAAGTGAATTCAAGGGTGGCCAAACACGCACAGAACGGACAGCTCAGAAATCCTCAGGATATGAAAGATATTGTTTTTGTGACCTCTGGGTTGTGTCGTTGAGGAGACACCAAATAAAAACCATACAAGTCTCCCAAAGACAGAAGGAAAAAAATAACTTCTCATATCCTGTGTGTAACATGCCTGTAAAACACTGCACAACATCACAGCGGTTAATACAGAGAAAGGTCTGAATATATAGAGTGAAAGAGACATGTGGCGGATAGGCTGTATATCATACTGAAAGGGAGAGAGAGTGGAACTATTGTTAGGAGTGACTTAAAGGAAATTACCATGTTGAGGACTGAGAGAAAGAGAGATTGAGAGAGAGAGAGAGAAGTTGAAATTGAGAAATAAAGAGCAGAGGCAGCTGGAATGAATGACACAGATAAGGAGAGTGAAATAAGATATACTGTTGAGCTGTCAGAGGAAACATTAAATACATGTGCAAGAAGAGTGAATGCACCACAAGAAAGAAAGAGACTAGAATATTGTGTTTGAAGGAAAATTACACCAGTTGTGTGAAAAGAATAAAGATAGTGAAATGCAGACCTTTTGACAGCGTTAACTATAGTCTTTCACTTAAAAACACATGGTTCTTCAAGACCCGAGCCGCTGCCATACTGAGCAAAGCGCCTCACATCTTACTGTCACTCTTAGGTCTGACATACAGTGGAGACCGGGGCAATTTTAACACACTACATTTCTTAAATCACAAAATATCTTCAAATCAGTGTGATGATACTCAGTCAGCACATGATCAGTAGAGTTACCTCGCTGCCTGAGGAAAAAGTGTAAATGTTTCACTTTGAGACAAATCTTTCCCAAAAAAAGAAACTGTTTTTGAGGTATAAAAGTGATTTTTTTGGACATTGGATATCTATTTTAGCTCTAGGTTGCTGGTTAAAAATAAACATGAACGACAAATGCTAACACTGTCACTGGTAGCTGGCGTACAAGATATTTTTCTTGTTTTTAAGGTTGAAAACTATTGAAGCACTATTCATGAAATACAAATTGTATGAATTTTGGACAATATGTCAACTATTGAGCAACAGTCTGAAGAGAAAGTTAAAGTGTGGGCCTACACTATAGCTAGCTACTTGGATAACAACATATCTAGTTTAATGGCACATGTATTTGTAAGACAGGCATGGAAACGCTATCGCCGCTCTTGAGTAGGCTACTGAGGTTTGTTGCCATCAGGGGTCAAGATTTGGCTGGTTACCATTATAAATAAGCCCTTGTTGATAGATGTCGAAACTACGCTATAATATGGGCAACAAAAATCTTTGTCCATTGATAGTCATTCAGAAGTAGCTTTAAAAAGGGTCTTCTGACAAAATATTTTTTTCTTGCATGCAACATATAAAGTAAACAAGCATTTCAATGTATTGCAGTAGATGTTTAACCAGTAATTTATTTATTTTGAAGGACTCTTAACAGCATGAAATGAAAATTTTTCACCTGGATTGTGCTGTAGACGTTATTATTTATTATTATAGTGACTTATCTCACAATTCTGACTTTTTTTTTCTCAGAATTGTGCGATGTAAAGTCGCAATTGTATGGTTTATTGTGGTGCTGTCAGCTAATCAGTGTTTAAAATTAAAAAAAAAAGAAAATAAAAGAAACTAAAATAAAATAAAATAAATAAATAAAACAAAATAAAAGAAAATAAAAAAAAATGAAAATAAGTGTACCGATGTGTTATTGTGGTGCCGTCAGCCAATTAGTATTTAAAGAAAATTTATAATTAAAAATAAAAATAAAATAAATATAAAAAACATAACCATACTGTTATGCGTTATTGTCAGAAATAACAATAAAATAAAATGTCAGCCAATCAGCGTAAAAAAAAAAATAAAAATAAATAAATAAATAATAATAATTTAAAAAAGTGTACCATATGTGTTATTGTGGTATTTAAAGAAAATTTAAATAAAAAATAAAATAAAATAAATATAAAATAAAAAAATAACCATACTGTATGTGTTATTGTCAGATATAACAATAAAATATAATGTCAGCAAAACAGTGTTTAAGATAAAATAAAATAAAAAATAAGTGTACCATATGTGTTATTGTGGTGCAGTCAGCCAATTAGTATTTAAAGTAAATACTACTACTACTAATAATAATAATAATAATAACAACAATACTGTATATGTTATTGTGGTGCTGTCAGCCAATCAGTGTTTTAAATAAAATAAAAAAATAAAATGAAATAAAAAAATAAAATAAAAATAAGTGAACCATATGTGTTATTGTGGTGCCGCCAGCCAATTAGTATTTAAATGAAATTTAAATAAAACATAAAATAAAATAAATATAAAATAATAAATAACCATACTTTATGTGTTATTGTGGTGATGTCAGCCAATCAGTGTTAAAAATAAAATAAATAAAATAAAATAAATAGTAAATGTACTGCATGCATTATTGTGGTGCTGTCAGCCAATTTGTGTTTAAAATAAAGTTAAACAATAACATAAAATAAACAAAATTTAAATAATTGTACTGTATGTGTTGTGCTGCTGTCAGACAACCAGTGTTAAGTGAGCCATTGCCATTGAGATGAATGGGAACGCTAACAGAAAACAGATAACACTCTCCAGTAACACTCTTCTTAGTTACCAACCCAACAAATGCAAGATGGCACGTTGAGCATGTTCAACAGGATCACTTGCCTTTAGTATATTGCTGACCTTATTAATTCACTCCCTCATTTATACTTTCCTCGCTCTTTCTTGCTTCCTCTTACAGTCGTTCCTCTCTCCCCGAGGAGCTCTGCTAAACGCTGTCGCCACAGCGACCTGATGGAACATCGCCATAAAGCTAGACTACACACCCACCCTCTTCTCAAACTCTCACTCTCATGAAAAATACCACACAAACAACAGTTTTCAAGAGCTAGGAGCTCAGCTGCACGGACGCAGTAAGAGGTGGCACATAGGGAGAGAAAGACTGCGAGAAAGAGAAAGACAGGGCACTTTGGAGGAAGAAATGCAGTCCCAGCAGCCATTATAGAGAGAGCACCTGCAGTCTCAAAGTACCATCCAACAAAATGGCCCCATGTGGTCTGATGACACATAAGGCTTGCTCTGCACAGAGAATATGGAGCTCACACAGTAGGGAGAGGGAAAAATAATAATATATAAGACATCTCTCATGTCCATAGTGCATCATAAGAGCTGAATTTAAGAGACAGACTAGATTCAAAGTTTAGTTTCAGATCATTTAGCCTTAAGTGTCCAATGCACTTTATATTTTGAGAAATTGAGCATTGAAGTAGAAATTTGGATTTTTTTGATATTAAAACACTTTCTGAGTTTACTTGGAAAAAGTAAGCATGGTGTGTTAATGGGTGTGGCCTGAAAGTGGCTCAATTAATGGCATGAGTTTGGGGCGGGACTATTTTTAATTATAATTATAATTATTTTTGGTGCCACCAGTGGCTCAGAAATTAGACACTAGAGTAAAAATCTACAGATACAAAGCATTCAAAATCTAACTGAAAGGGAGATGTCAATGTATATTTGTATGAATTGTTTTCAGCCTTTATTTAAATCTGTTTATCCATCTATATCACACATATCTGCATATCCTTGGTAACTTATATATATATATATATATATATATATATATGTGACCCTGGAACACAAAACCAGTCATAAGTCGCACAGGTATATTTTGTAGAAATAGCCAACAATACATTGTATGGGTCAAAATTAGCGATTTTTCTTTTATGCCAAAAATCATTAGGATATTAAGTAAAGATCATGTTCCATGAAGATATTTTGTAAATTTCCTACTGTAAATATATCAAAAATGTATTTTTGTGAGTGGATATGCATTGCTAAGGACATCATTTGGACAATTTTAAAGGCGATTTTCTCAATATTTTGATTTTTTTGCACCCTCAGATTTCAGATTTTCAAATAGTTGTATAAATCTCATAAAATTGACCCTTATGACTGGTTTTGTGGTCCAGGGTCACACACATATATACCAGTGGCATGCAGTGGTGTTCTGAAATGATGAGGCAAAATATTAAATAAATATTTCCTTTATATTTAAATATTTCTTGACATTAAAAAAAATGCAATTCTATTTAGTATTTTTACATTAACAATGCACTTAATGTTCTGTTTATTAAAACCAAGTATAAATCTCACCAATTTAGTGTTTTTACATTTAGCTTTCATTACATTTTACAAGCATTTTCACATTTATTCCAAAATAATAACTAAAGGCAGAAACAATTTAAATATATATATTTTATTTGTGAACTGACGTTCAGCTGTTCTTTTTGAGTCAACTTATTTTCGGATCAGTCATCAAGCTCTGTAAACACTGGTCACAGATGCGAAGATGTACCTTTAATTTCATCATGCTGATTTCTCACTAACCCCAGGGTTGTTTTCAGGCCATTTCAAGTTTGATTTTGACGTGACATAAAGCGGTGATATCTAAGTGGCTGAGCTGTTAATTACTTTTTAATTAGCCTTCCCATTTGCGCCATCATTTTGTTCATTCAGACTTGTTTGCAAACATGCAAGAAAACAAGAGGTGAGAATTATCGCATTACCTCCTCTGACGTGACTTTCCCCCATTCATTCTCATTTTCCTAACACTAAACCCACCACACGCTTTAGGGGGTCTGTTAAAAGTCAATGGGCTCAGGGGAGGCAAGAGAGATGCAGCGTCCCGCTGTAACTTTACCTGCAGGTGTCGCTGTTGGAAACTGTTCCTTTTAGAAAAACGAGTAAAAAAAAACAGCACTTTTGACTATTAAATCACTGGTAACACTTTACAATAATTAGTTAGCATTAGTTAAAGCATTAATTAACAATGTGCAAAACATCTGTTATAGTATTTATTAATCTTCATTAAAGTTAGTTAATACAAACACAACTGTTCTTTATGTGTTTTGGCTGTTCATTTAAATGAAAACAACATTTCAGGGGCCTGGGAAACTTTTGAAAACTGGTTTAAATGTGCACGTTTTTGAAAATGATACCGTTATCGACTATTTATGAAAACAGTGACGTCATGTGCATGCATATTATGTGCTCAGTCTATAGGCACATAATGTTTTATTTTATTTTTATTTTTTTATAAAGCCACATCGCCAACTACTGGCCTGGCATGTGAAATATAGCGTTTTTAGTCCTTTTTGCAGATCCATGTGAGCAGCCATCATTTTGTCATCTGTATGAAAAAAAAAACGCAAAGGAAAAACTTTTACGCTTTTAGTACATCATTGTTGTGCAAGCATACCCTCAGATTAATAAATGCTTTGCAAGTTTTTTTCATTGTTAGTTTATGTTTACCCTATAAAGTGTTACCAATTCACTTATCTGTCAGTCTAGCAAAGTCTATATCTACAACATTTTCCCTGGCAAAGTTTTTTTTTTTTTTTTTTTTTCCCTCATTGCTCTCCTTTCTATCCAGTCCTTTTAGAAAGCCTGGGAGCTCATCCACATGTTTCAGGTCTCAGAAGGGTCTCTCGGGGAGGGTTGATGGGCATGTCTAAATGTGTGCGCACGGAAAGGAGGGGGGTCAGCAGCATAAAAGCCCTTTTCTTCTCCTCCTCCTCGCCTTTTTCTTTCGGATGAGAGACAAGGGGTTGCCAGGGCGATGAGGTTGGTGGTTCTCCCACTGCGTGGTCTGGGAAGAGCAGCAGCTTGTTCTGACATTTACTGAGGGCGTTCACGCCAGACAACCTTCAGCAAGAGAGAAAAAGAGAGCGAGAAGAAAAGGAGGGGGTCTGCACCTGTAACATCAGGAGAGCGCTGCTTCCTTCTGTTGGGAGACAGCTGTGAGCTTTCCCTTCATCTGGCTCTTTTCCGACGTCTGCACGATCCTTTCCCCTGTCCCCGGTTTGTCTGCGAAGCGCTTTCATTCACTCATTCTGTCGGTTAGCAGAAAGTCAGCCAAGTCAAAACACTGCCTTGTTCTCGCTTTAGCTCTTTCACGGTTTCTCATCTTCGCTCTCTTTCAGGCCCCTTCACGTTCTGTCAGTCTCACAACCATCAGTAGATCTTCACATTATCTAAACCCCGGGGAGCAGATTCAGTGCAGTGTCAACAGCTCACTGGCCGTCATTTAGACAATTCTATATAAAGGCGCACACTCGCTTGAGCTACATGAATGGCACTGTTTTTATACACTTCTACACGTGTGTTTGTAATCTGAAGGCACTCGGTAAGGGAGGTCATTTCGTGATTGAGAATAACTGTCTGCTTTTATCTCCCTCATGCTGGTAGTGGGGGAAAAAGTATTTCTTATTTCTCCTTTTTCCTGTTTCTAGAGACGCTATCACAGTTGAACTTGCAGTGAATATTATGAAAACACAATTCACCTGAAAATTAAACCTATATTTTGCAATTAAAAAAAAGCCTATTTTTAGTGCCATTAAAAATGAAACATGCAGTTTGTACAGAAGTAACATTACACAGTCAGCCCTCCTCATCCATACTTGAACATTAAAATGTATTTCAAGTAGTGCGTGAGTGATAGCTGCAGAAATACAAAGAAATAAATATATAATCTTAGAATACTTAATCTTAATCTGAAAACTAAAAGACTTTCAAATCACAATAGAACCTTGATAACATAACTTTATAACATAACAAATATTTTATTCACAATAGAACCTAGATAACATAAATGTTTAAAGGGAGAAATTTTACAATTTTATACACAAAATGAGCTCGTGTCAAATTTAATTGATATCAGGTTTGTAACATGATTAGCTATAAAAGGGATGTCTTAGAGAGGCAGAGTCTCTCAGAAGTAAAGATGGGCAGAGGCTCTCCAATCTGTGAAAGAGTGCATAAAAAGATTGTGGAATACTTTAAAAACATTGTTCCTCAACGTCAAATTGCAAAGGCTTTGCAAATTTCATAATCTACAGTGCATAACATCATCAAAAGATTCAGAGAAACTGGAGAAATCTCTGTGTGTAAGGGACAAGGCCGAAGACCTTTATTGGATGCCCGTGGTCTTCGGGCCCTCAGACGACACTGCATCACTCATCGGCATGATTGTGTCAATGACATTACTAAATGGGCCCAGGAATACTTCCAGAAACCAATGTCGGTAAACACAATCCGCCATGCCATCTGCAGATGCCAACTAAAGCTCTATCATGCAAAAAGGAAGCCATATGTGAACATGGTCCAGAAGCGCCGTCGTGTCCTGTGGGCCAAGGCTCATTTAAAATATGTTTAGCATTTTAGCATCTCTGATGGTAAGGTGGTGCATAAGTGCATACGGTATGGGCAGCTTGCATGTTTTGGAAGGCACTATGAATGCTGAAAGGTATATAAAGGTTTTAGATCAACATTAAATAAAAAATACGTCAAAGACAACCACAAACTCTTCAGCAGCTGGAAACCTACATCAGGCAAGAATGGGACCACATTCCAACACCAAAACTCCAGAAACTCATAACCTCGATGCCCAGACGTCTTCAAACTGTTTTGAAAAGAAGAGGAGATGCTACACCATGGTAAACTTGCCCCCGTCCCTACTATTTTGAGACCTGTAGCAGGCATCAAATTTGAAATGAGCTCATTTTGTGCATAAAATTGTAAAATTTCTCAGTTTAAACATTTGTTATGTTATCGATGTTCTATTGTGAATAAAATGTTGGCTAATGTGATTTGAAAGTCTTTTAGTTTTCATTTTATTCAAATTTAAAACGTCCCAACTTTTCCGGAATTCGGGTTGTATATGGGTCACAGGTAATTTTTTTGTCCAAAGGCCTTAATAATAATAATAATAATAATAATAATAACATATGACATTCAAAGTATGTAAGGTAGTACAACTAGATCTCTTTTTACTGAATCCAAAAGGTTTTAATTATATTTTGCTACATATAAAGCTATTTTAAAGTTTTTGAAGTGTCAAAAGGTCATTCGGTTTAACTGTCCAAAGGCCGATACAGCCTTGGTATTAAAATTTTGTATAGAAGTTTTTGCTTTGTTACGAGAAAGAATGTCCAGAAAAATGAATTTCATTGATGTCATTCGGAGTAACCAATATTAAGGGACCATTTTAGATCAAGTCATGCAATCAATATCATGTAACAGGATGTGACATCATTCAGACACATGCAAAGGACCACATGGTCGTGAAGCAAAGTAACTAACTCTCTCTTAACTATTTGAAAAATGAATATTTTCACTTGCTCATGCGCATGTCCTGAAACATCAGGTCATTCGGTACAACCGCTATAAAACATGGAAAATGTAACATTTTAAAAACTTGTACTAAATATAAAATGTTTGATTGTCCTTTGGCTAGCTAGCTACCTAGATATCAGCCTGTTAGCATTGTTTGAAATTATCATTTAAATGTCATATAACCAAAAGTGTCATTCTGAAAACCGAAATTTGTTAAACCAAATGACTTTTTTGGTGACAAATTTTGTACATCTTGTAAAAAATGACAAAAGCAGTGTTAATTGATTTTAAAAACCAATCTTATTGTTAACACTTAATAAAACTTCAAAATTAATTATATCTTCATTATGTTTTTTTTTTTACACTTTTAAAAAGCTTATTCATCAATGACCCATATATAATCTGGACATGTTCTTTACAGGAAAAAAAGGGTAAATCTGACTTTGTTCTGACATGAAAGATTCAGATTGCCATGTATAAAACACTAAAACTTTTATGGCAACCCTGCAGCACTTTATGAATAACAATCACACTTGTGAACCATCCATGTTAGATATGCACAACAGATTTGAAAATGCTTTTAAAATATAGAAAAACATACTTTTCTTTCCTGTAATGGGCTGCAACTGTTGATATCCTGTTCATTACATCATCATTCATTATATTATCAGCACAATTTGGTACAGTTTGACTATGAGACCTGCAATGCTACACGCTGAAAAAGAAATACGTACAACATTGAATCAGTGTTTTTCTGTTTACCATTTTTGCAAGTGTAGAGACAGAAAGAGGCTACACAAGCCTCCCCCTAAGCAGCATCTTGCCACTCGCATCACAAAAGTGGCATCAAAAAAGAGGCCCGTCACGTGGAAAGCCGATGGAACTCAAAACGCAACACAACGGTGCTATCACACTGTATTCAAGTGGAATCTGTGTTCACAGTTAGAAAGAGCCAGACGCATCTCTCAGGCCTTCATATCAGCCAATGCAAACCGCAGAGGAAGAAAAGCTAAAGAATGTGTTGCAATGTTGTCCATTCTGCACAATCAATTCAGAAGCACCAAAAATATTCATCATCTCAAATAATAAAATGCTTTGTGTGTGCTTTGAGGATGTGATGTCTGGACACCATACAACACAAAGTGTGACACACATACTTCTGGGCTGATATCAGAGATAGAGAGTGCCGCTCATTAAATGGGCAGCATTCTGCACGCCAAGTCCATATGTGGTTCTTTATGAACTTGAGACGAAGAATATGCTAATAGGGGATTTTATGAGGAGCGTGTGAGAGAGAAAGCGATTGAGAAAGTGATTAAGAGAGAGGATGAGGGGAGAGTTTTAAGTACACAACTTCACCAGCATTTGCAAATGAGCCTTGTGTTTTTTTTTTTTCCTTCTCCCTCTCGCCACAACCATCAACGGTGCTCCGATCTCTGTTAGCAGTCTGTGATTACCAAGGGAGCGGAATGAAGATGAGGATGTTTAAAGGAATGCAAATGCTCTCTGTGAAGGCCTCCCTCCATTTCAGCCATTCTACAAAATGTAACCATACAACTGCATGTGTATCCCTGTAGAAGATCTATGCTGAAAATAAAAAAAACATGAGCTGGTTTTCTTAGTCTGGTTTAAGGTGGTCTCCCAGACTAGTTAAGATGGTCTTCGGGGTGGAAGTGTCCAAAACCCGCTAACACCATCGACTCAACTAAGACCAACAAACCAGCCTAGGGATAGTTCATCCCAAAATAAATTCTGTCATGATTTACCCTCATGTCGTTTCAAACCTGTGTGCATTTCTTTCTTTTGTAGAACATAAGATACAGTATTTTGAAGAATGTATGTAACCTAACACTTTTGGTTCCCATTGACTTCCATTGTATGGAAAAACAATGGAAGTCAATGGAAACCAAAGCTGTTTACCAACATTTCCAAAATATCTTTGTTCATGTTCCACAGAAGAAAGAAAGTCATGTTCATAGTTTTCAGTCACATGACTACCACAGAGACCTGGAGGGCAAAACATGCATAGAACTGCATTACAGACCTGTGAATCTCAATAGAAGAAAATTTAAAAACATGTGAACAAAATTAAAGTTTTTGGGCGCTTGTGATCCAAATACAGCACCTGCTGCAGTATTTCAACTACTAAAAACAGCGGGATGTTCTAAAATGTGAGAAACACTTAGGGCCCTATCATACACCTGTTTTTTGCTAGTTACAGCCCAAAGGAGTTATCATTTTCACGTCCTGCGCCACGTTGTTTAAATAGGAAATGCATTTGCAGCCATGCACGTGTTGGTCTGAAAACGAGGTGTATTCAGGTGCATTGTTGGCGTGTTGCTATTTTGAGGCAACTGATAGACTGGGCCATTGACCAACTGAAACTTGGTCTAAAAATCAATGGGACAATATTTGTTTTGTTATTTAAAGAGCGTGTTAATAATGTGCACGTATAGGCGGGTACACAACACGTGCTTATTACACACACAGCAGCAGCTTTTTTTTTGTAAGAAGTGAATCCGCCATGGCACGAGCGCAGCTGGCTTTTAAAGGGAATGGGGAGACTATGATTGCTTTATTGCACGTTATGCCCAAAACACACCCATTACTTATTAAGAGACTAGGTACAACCCTTTTAGACCATGTGCCGGGCACGCCGACCATTTTTCTTGTTGTTAAACTAGCAAAAGTGGATTCGGACACGCCTAAGTGTGCTTGTGCTTCAGACTATGCGCTTAGATCTTTAAAATAGGGCCCTTAAAGTCTCTTAATGCACTAAAACAGTGTTATTAAAAGATCAAATTCAGTATAAACCTTATTGAAGATAAGACAAGCAGATGTATCTGCTTGCTAAATACAAGTAAGCAGATGAGCCCAGAATATGAACGCAACATGCTAAATGGTTAAGCGTTTTTTTTTTTTTTTTTTTAACAATGGTTTTCTTTGGAAAACACTTGATGAGAAACAGCTTGTTCCGTTTATACTATATTACTACATTAGTCTTACTACATTAGCACTTAGCACAAACCTGGTAAAAATAAATGGCTGGCAATGGAGGAAAGCCTTGTTTTGCCCTCATGGTGGGCGTTCCTGAGTGTGTGATGTCATGTGAAAACTATGAATAGGTTTGGAATGACATAAAGGTGGACTATCCCTTTAAAGGGGTCAATAACTGCATTGTTTTATTGTTTTATAAATGTTTTCTGGGTTGCACTTATAATGTTAGTATGCTTTTTACATCAAAAATTATTCATAATTTAGAAATAAAAGGCATTTTTTCCCACCCTGATTTTAGCCCTCTTATTTGAACGCTCTGTTTTAAGGGGCATGTCTGCTGTGAGACTTTAGTGTAAACGCCCACTGTTGTGATTGGCTAACATCTTTCCATTTGAAATAGCTAAGTATTACTTTCTCAAAAACTTTTAGCATGTTTTTACAATTACAACTGTGAAGGTTAACTAATCATGAAAAATGTTGCATTACATTTAGATCTATGGCATATTTAAATTGTGGCATGAAAGGTTGCAGTGATGAGCATTGTAGCCGTCACAGCGCATGAAAGCAGTAATTCAGTGTGCTGATCAATTTCTGCACACTAACGAATGCTTTCATCATAACTAACAGTGCAAACGGGATGTAACTAAGAGATTCGATGAATAAAACGGGAGTTTTGGTGAGAATCCAGAACTCAGTCACTGAAACTCTGGCTGTTTGATTGACAGCTCCAGGGATTGTAAAGGGAGCGTTCTGTGATCGCTTTCGATATATAATTTAATCACCATTTAATTAACAGATTATTTTGATCCTACTAAGAGAAATAACGTGAAGTTGACCGTTTAGTCACTGTTTTGATTCACTGATACATAGACAAAGAACATCTGACATGAATCATTACATATCAGATCAGGCATTAGAATTAGCACTGTTACTTACATGTTGTTGCATTACTGTCAAGTCCATATCATAAAAGTCTTTTTGTAAAGCCTGCGCCGATTTATGTACCGAAGAATCCACAGTGAAATGTACCGAATACAAATAATGCTCACCTGAAACATTCACATTGTTGAAAATAAATAACCATTCCTAGCATAAGTCTTCTCTCCTGAGTCTCCTCCTCATCTCACTAACACACCAGTGGGCGGAGCTAATGTTACAATGATGAAGTAGGCTTTGATTTCTTCTGCGGAGGCAGTGTTTCACCATAGGCACATTCCGGGACGAGTCTGGTGTCAATAAAAGCTTTTTTTTTTTGGACTAACGAGGAAGTTCTGAAACTTACAGGGTATTCTTATAGTACGATGACCTCTTATATATCAAAAGCTCAAGGAAAAGTTGATTTCTCAATTCATGACCCCTTTAAGATGTTTTTTTCATGGCCTTAAAAGCAAGACAATACCTCCATGCTTTTAAAAAGCAGTAACACATCTGTAGCATAAGATGCCATCCTGATTTGCTGATGGTCAGGTGTGAGACTGACAAGTGCCCCAAAACTCCTCTAAAATCAGCAAACTAGATCACACTTGGAGACCAGTTAATACCAACAAACTGGTTTAGTCTGTTTTTCCTTTTTTTTTCCAGCAGGTTGGGATTACTGGCTAGATGCAAAATTATGTAAAAGCAAAACATAACATGATGAAAAATCAAGCATTTGATAAAATGTTTTCGCAGCTTAATGTTGTCGCTCTGTCAAGTTTTGTTTGCTTCTCTAACGGCGATACGTCATGCCCTTGAGGGCCACCATAGAAACAGCCACTATGACACACTTGCCAACTCAATGACAGCATGTCTGAACGGTAGTTAGCGAAATATATTTCGCCGTAAACTTTTTCTTGCTCCTTCTATACAGTCGACAAAGCAATGAACTAATCCCTTCTTGGCATCTTGTTGGTAATTCACCTTAGAGGGAACAACAGGGCTTAGGTTCTGCAGTCATTCTCTTTCTAGGAGGGTCAGGGTTTAAACTGAGTGACAGACCTGAAAGAAACAAGCCCTTGGGGAGACCTCGCACTCTTAGACTGGTGATTACTTCCAGAGCTCTAAGTTATGTTAATGTATTCATCTCCAAAAGCGTAGTGATTATTTAGAGTTCCTCAGCAACTGTTTTAGATTTCTTTAACTTGCCATTTTATGCAAAGGGGCTTCTTTTTTCTTTGCATTTCTTTTTTTTTTTTTTTTTTTTTTAACTATATCACCCCTTTTTTGAAGCAAGCGGTCATTGTAGATAAGGGGTTCAGAGTGAAAGTCATAAAGAGAGTAAGAAATTTAAAATCTTTTAATATTTTGCCAGTTATGTTAATGTGACCTTGATGCACGAATGAATGAAAATGTATAGAAGAAAAGAAAATAAAAAAATGGAACAAAATATGATGGAAATCTAATGTTGCAATTTCACTAAATTACAGGAGAGGAGAAATCAGCATGCATAAATTCCCTCATACTTTCTTTTCACCCATATTCTCTCTCTTTCTATTTAAATCACTGTGATATCAAAATGAGATATTCATTTTGAGAAGACTCTTCTCAAACCATCAAATTAAAATGGGCTGACATTTTTCTTTCCTAGTAAAAGAATCCCAGAATAAATCCTCTTTTTAATGTATAATTTCTTTATTTAGTCGAACTCCTGTGCACTGTAAAAAATTATTTTCATGATTATGTCAAATCAACTTAGATGATTAATGTTGTTCAGATAATATAATATTACGAGTTTCTGTTGATTAAACCAATCGCCTTCATTGTATTAACTCAAATTTTTAGTTTCAATGAACTCAAAAGGCAACCAGGTAATTTGCTTTTTAAGTTAAACCAACAATTCTTTTTTACAGTGTAGCTTGGTATTGATCTAGTAACATGCAGTAACCAGATCTAAGGTGTGTATTATTGGACAAACATTGATCTAGTTGTCTGGTGATAATGAGGCAAGTAAAATTTGGAGAGATGAAAAGATAAACTTGGCCAAAGTAGTCCTGAACTTTTGACGCATGATGTGTTTGGCAGGTATGGACCAGTGGACAAGGAAATCTCAATCTAACTCTGTGTGAGGTCACGCTTTACACTAGTGTCAATTATACAGAATAATTAACCCTCAGTTGACCTTGGCTACTGTTGCTAGAGCAGACAAGCTTTACAGAAAATCCCATTGGACTGAACTAGAGATTTCTGTGAACATGTTAAAAAGAATTAATAGATATTGTTCTTTTGTGGGCTAAAAAGAAGTCTAGTATTGCAAAGCATTATGTCTGCCATTTCTTTAAATAATTTGTTGAGTTAATAAAATAACTGTAAATCACAACATGAAAAAAAACAGGTACATACAGATACTTTAGAAACATTAAAAGTGCAGTAGTTGGGGGCTAAATGTTTTACACATTAATTGTATACTTAATAATTAATTCATTTATATAATAATAGTAATATATTTAGCAATGCTGAATTTTCAGCAGCGATTTTACACTAAGAAATATCTTATGCTCACCAATGGTGCATTTACTTGATGAAAAATACAAACATTAAATTGTTAAAACAATAAATATATTATAGCAATTTAAAATAATGTTCTTCTATTCAAATATACATTACCAGTTAAAAGTTTGGAATCTGTAAGATTTTTAATGTTTTTAAAAGAAGTTTCGTCTGCTCACCAAGGCTGCATTTATTTAATTAAAAATACAGTAAAAACAGTAACATAGTGAAACATTATTACAATTTAAAATAACTGTTTTCTGTTTGAGTATATTTTACAAAGTAATTTATTCCTGTGATCAAAGCTGAATTTTTAGCATCATTACTCCAGTCTTCAGTGTCACATGATCCTTCGGAAATTATTCTAATATGCTGATCTGCTGCTCAAGAAACATTTATGATTATTATCAATGTTGAAAACAGTTGTGTACTTTTTTTTTTTTTTTTTTTTTTTTTTCAGGATTCCTTGATGAATAGAAAGTTCAAAAGAACAGCATTTATCTGAAATACAAAGCTTTTGTAACATTATAAACTACCATTCAAAAGTTTGGGGTCAGTAAGAATTTTTATTTATTTTTTTTTAAAGAAATTAAAGAAATGAATACTTTTATTCAGCAAGGATGCATTAAATCGATCAAAAGTGACAGTAATGATATTTATAATGTTACAAAAGATTATATTTCAAATAAATGCTGTTCTTTTGAACTTTCTATTCATCAAAGAATCCTGAAAAAAATATTGTACACAAATATTTTGTACAATTGTACACAATAAATGTTTCTTGAGCAGCAGATCAGCATATTAGAATGATTTCTGAAGGATCATGTGACACTGAAGACTGGAGTAATGATGCTGAAAATTCAGCTTTGATCACAGGAATAAATTATTTTATAAAATATATTCAAACAGAAAACAGTTATTTTAAATTGTAATAATATTTCACAATATTACTGTTTTTACTGTATTTTTAATTAAATAAATGCAGCCTTGATGAGCAGAAGAAACTTATTTTAAAAACATTAAAAATCTTACCGATTCCAAACTTTTGACTGGTAGTGTATTTTAAAATGTAAATTTTTCCTATGATGGCAAAGCTGAATTTCCACCATCATTAGTCCAGTCTTTAGTGTCACATGATAAATCATTCTAATATAAAAGATAAAATTGATTCAAGTGACAGTAAAGACATTTATAATGTTACAAATTGCATTCATTTCAAACAAATGCTGTTCTTTTGAACTTTCTATTAATCACAGGATCCCGAAAAAAAAAAAAAAAGTCATCACAGTTTCCACAAAAATATCTGAAGACAGTGTGGTGCTGCAAAAAAGTGAGTTCATTTCTCTTAAATATGTGATAATTCCACCTTTTCATGGTGTGGCAGCCTAAGTTACAAAAATGCATATCATTCAGTGAAATGGCAAAAAAACACTTATATAATAAGTAGATGTTTATGTGTATTTGATATAGGTGGCCAGTTTATGGCTTGCAATATAAGCTGAAGTAGAAGTTTCGTCATTTAGGATAATGTTTTTATAATGCAAAAAAATGTATTAGTGTAATGCAAATTCTCTGTGACACCACAGTGTCATCCATTACACTGAAGGACAGTATCACAGTATAAATAACAATTTTAGCATCTTATTTATATTACAGATAAATGAGGAATGCTTAGCACTGTGACATCAATCTGTGTTAAACTTAATAAATAGTATTTTAATGCATTTTAGTATTGTTTAATTTGATTTGTGTTATTGATTCATTTTAGATGCCCATGAAAAGAAAGTTGAAAGGCACTGTAAAATGCCAAAAAAAATAAATGCAGACCCAGTAGCTAGGATGGCACTCGTAAAGCCCATTCACACCAAGAACAGTAACTATAAAGATAACTATAACTATTTTAGAGACCACACCAATGAATGATAACACTGTTCATTATAAGCATGTACTGTAGTTTTGTTGTCTGACACTGAGATCTTTAAAGCAGGATGGACTGTCAATGGTTTTATTGTTTATCAGCTAGAGAAAAAAAAAAAAAAATCTCTCTGAAAGTGATTCCACTATATAATTTCTCTGTGTCGTTACTGTTATAGTTGTGGTGTGGACTATTCTATTCTTTTGTATTTGGAATGTTTTTTTGAACTATATCTTTATCATTATGATTATTATAATTATCATACTTGGTGTCAACAGGCCTTTAGCAAGGAAAAGAGAAAGGTATTCAGGATTGCAATTTTCAGAATAATAGCTTAACAATTTTTCTGAACAGACAGTTTCCCTTCAATACAGTATGTCACAAGTTTAAGAGGGGATTCTCCACCCAAAAACACTTATCTTGTTAATATCATTTTTGTTGGCAAACAAAAAGTATTCATAAATAGAGCTGCAATGAGTAATTTTTAGGGCCGAGCAAGTCAGAAACAAAGTGACAAGCTAAGCAAGCATGACAGGGAATATCAGAGCAGTAGAAAAAAATGCTTATTATTTTTCAACATCTGCAATCATTTACTCAGGAATATTATTAAAACTAATTTAATGATACAGACTAATACTAAAAACATGCAATTATGGGAACAATGGCAATATTATCTCCCTTTATGGCAAAATGTTATTCAGAGTAACAAACCACGGTCATTCAAGTTTATGTAAAAATGAAACAATATACTTATTCTGACCTGTAATTATTAAAATATATAAAATAATATGTGATCATACTAAATTTTATTTTATTTTAAATAATTTTCACTTCCTTACAAAAACTTCTTGCTGACCAGTGTGTAAAATCTAGTGGTTTAAAGGATATTAGCAAAGTATAAAGATAAAAAAAAAAAAAAGACAATTAATTAGTATTTGAGGGCTGCACTGTGATCCTAATTGGAGTCTTTTAATATGTCATCAAATTAAACATGCCTAATAAGATTTTCTAATATATAAAACGATATTGATAATACGAGTGTTTATTTAGCGGTGTGAAAAATTCCTCACCGTGACATCCCTAACATACACATGTATATCTGTGGTTGACCAGCTGAACACATTCTGTGGTTTATCCAGACGTACGGATGACCTCAACCCACGCGGCCAGAAGACACAAACATGCGAGTTCCAGCACACACACGACGCGCTGCTGGTTTGAGGCTTGGATGCGATTGCAGCGACTTTTACAAGAGACGGAGCGGAAAATCAGCCTGGAAGCAGATGGAACGGGCTGGAGCACGTACGCAGTAATCCCAAACACGGTGTAATCGGAGGAGACTGCTGCTGCTCTTAACGGCTTTGACAGCCTGGAGCCCAGAGACGTTCACCGGGGGGAAGACAAGAAGGAGGGGGCGAGAGTCACAGACGGACACACAGACAGCCGGATAGATGAACGGAGTGAAGACGAGGAGATGAGGATGGAGAGAAAAGAAAAGTGGACTAGGAGGAGAGAAAACAGATTGATTGAGCAAACGATTGAATTGGAAGAGTACTCGGCACAAAGACAAACGGCCGTCAAAGGCAAACAGAGACTATGGATGGAGAGAACAGAAGGAAATTAAATAAGAAAAATGAAAAAGGGAAAGAAAGGAGAAGAGGAAAATGTGGAGGGAGATTTAGGCGGATTTAGGCTGTGGGGATTTGTAGAGAATCTGGCAAACGATTACGGAAACTTCTCATGCATGGTTATGACAGCAAGCTGTAATATTAATTATAATAAAAACATGTGAAGGTACACTGACTCCTTTTATTCCTTTACATATAGATTATTCACACTGAACCAATCCCTAAATGCCATTTATTACAACTTCTTCATCTTTTTAGCGGTCAGAAAACTACAGGAAGGTTTCCGGGAACCAGTTTCCACGTAATTGAACAGGAAGGAAGATAATGAAAGCAAACACGTCCTTACACACAGTCATTATTATCATGTGTCCAGCTAAATAAATGATACTGGAAATAGAGAGACCAATTACAGCACACTAGAACTGCGAAGCTAGTCATGTGTGCATGATCAAATCAACTAGCTCTTTGTCACTCATGAAGTCGCTGATCTCATATCGCTGAAACAGATTTCTTTCAGAACAGCTTTACGTCCAGCTGAAGGACCACCGAGGACAGTTTCCTCTGATATCACTCTGATGATGCAACTCGACTCTCTATTGGCCTACTTCAAAAGACTGATTCAAAACCCATTGAAACTAATTTAGGTCTGGGGATTGGGTTCTGGACCAAAATATAATGAAACATGATTAAATAATAATATCCATCTGACCACATAGTTTTGCATAGTTAGACTATCAAACAAACTGGCTAATCAATATTTTAAAAGAGAAACACTTCCAATATCTTTCTGTTGATGAGGATGTCAAATTAAACTCTGTGGTATTTTGAGCCAAAAAAAAACTACACAATACTGCTGAAGGTCATAAAAAAAATACAACCCAGTCTACATTAAAAATGGGTTCCTTTGCAACAGTGATAAATACGGTTTACACCGATGAGCCAAAACATTATGACCACCTGCCTAAAGGCCTGTACACACCGGGACGAATATCACCCGCGCTTATCGGCAGCATTTTTCGAGACGTTTTTTGCGTTCATACCCAAGCGATTTTTACTGGCGATGCACAGAGTGAACGTGCAAATTCACTTCCTGACAGTATATGGCGCTTGTGCTGAACGGTAGTGCAAATAAACATATTTATGATATTAATAAAGTTAAAGAAGATAAAAATACAGATATAAAGTGGCATATATGGCATACACATGACATATGAGAGATGGTAGTCAGAAACGGTAGTGCAAATAAGTCACAATGACAGTAGTGCAAGTGAACGGTAGTGCAAATAAACATTTATGAAATAGACATTCTCAACTATATTTCTTGAATGTAAAAGAAAAAAACAAACAGTAAAAATACATAAATAATACATCATAATAAATCGTCTTGGTATCAATGTGTGCTTGGCAAGACTAAGTCGTATTTTACTGTAACTTCAGCAGCTCCATGCACGTGAACAAAAACGGCAATCTCACTGGTCGGCAGGTTTTTAACGCAGCGCGCCAAACCAAAAAAACAAACCTGAGGCGTTTTTAAAAAAAAATCTGCTTTTATGCCTGCCGTTTTTCGCGTCGGTGTGCACACTCACATTTGCATCCTTTGTTTAGTCACGAGACATTTAACGTCGGTGATAATAGCATGCGATGCGGTGTGTACAGGCCTTAATATGTTGTTGGTTCTCCGCGTGCTGCCAAAACACTCTGCAACCATGTTTATGAAGGTGGCACGTGTGAATGGACCCAGGGTTTCCCAGCAGAACATTGTCCAGAGCATCACACTCCCGCCACCGACTTGTCATTGTCCCACAATGAATTCTGGTGCATAACTTTCCGCGGTAAATGGCGCACACGTACGCGGCCATCCATGTGATGCAAAAGAAAATGGGACGAGACGACCTTCTTCCACTGCTCCAGGAATCTCACTGAAGGCGCTTTCAATGGGGCTTTCATAGGCCCTCTGATTGGTCTGTAGCTATGCAGCCCCATACACAGTAGAGTGCGATGCACTGTGTATTGTGAAACATTCCTCCCATAACCATCATTAAAATTTTGTGTGACTTGTGCCAAAGTAGATCTTCTGTTGGCTCAGACCAGAATTTGGTCCTTGTCAAAGTCACTCACTTCTTTATTCCTGCCCATTTCTCCTGCATCCAACACATTGATTACAAGAACTGATTGTTTGCTTACCATCTAATCTACCCAGACCTTAAAGAGTTAGTTCACCCAAAAATGAAAATTCTGTCATTAATTACTCACACTCGTGTCGACTACAGTGGTTCAACCTTAATGTTATGAAGTGACGAGAATACTTTTTGTGCGCCAAAAACAAAAAACAAAATAACGACTTTATTCAATAATAGTGATGGGTGATCTCAAAACACTTCTTCATGAAGCGTCAAAACTTCATGAATCTTTTGTTTCAAATCAGTGGTTTGGAGCGTGTATCAAACTGCCAAAGTCACGTGAACCATTGAAAATTCAAAATATTTATGACGTAACAAAGCCTCGTTTACTGAAATCACGTGACTTTAATGCTCCGAACCTCTGATTCAAAACAAAAGATTTGTGAAGCTTCATGAAGCAGTGTTTTGAAATCGCCCATCACTAAAATATTCTTGAATAAAGTCATTGTTTTGTTTTTTTGGCTTCATAACATTAAGGTTGAACCACTGTAGTCACATGAACTGTTTTAAATACGTCTTTTCTGGGCACTGTTAATTATCTTGCTGCCAATGAAGGCCTCACTGAGCCATCGGATTTTATCAAAAATATCTGAATTTGTGTTCCGAAGATGAATGAAGGTCTTACAGGTGTGGAACGACATGAGGGTGAGTAATTAATGACAGAATTTTTGGGTGAACTAACCCTTTAATATGTGGCCTTGTTAGGAGATGATCAACGATATTTGCTTCACCTGTGACTGGTCATAATGTTTTGGCTCATTAGTGTATGTCAACTACAATGTGTTTTGTGCAGCTAAGTATTGGCTGCTGAGAGGTTGAAAACATCAACAATCAAGAGACATTTAGAAACGTAAGTTGCCAGTTTTCCTATTCACTCTGTCATGTTAATAATCCAGTTCAGTTTAATTGTATAGCTCTTTTCACAATACATATTGTTCCAAAGCAGCTACACAAAGAACCGTGCCTTACAAAACCCTCAGGGAGAAAGCCAACGGTGATATTGGCATGGAAATAAACTCTCTAAACTGTTGAAGAAATCTTAGAAGGAAGCGAGACTGAGCTGAGGAAAGCCTCCTCCTCAGATTGCCACATATGTTCTCAAATATATATAAAGTACACTACCATTCAAAACTTTGGGATCAGTAAGATGTTTTAAAGAAATTAATAGGCCTATGTTTATTCAGAAAGGATGCATTAAACTGACAAAGGCCCCATTTACACTAGTGCACTTTCGTTTTAAAACGCATAAGTTTTGCTACGGTTACACCTGTCGTTTACACTACGCCAGCATTTTTGAACACTTTTGAAAATGCTGCCAGTTTTAGTTTGAAAATGCCAGCATTTCAGTATAAACAGAAGAAAACTGAGACTTTTGAAAATGATGGTGTGGCTGCCCACATTCACTCTGCGTATCCTTGACAACCGTGTAAACAATAACATGGAGACTGAACTAAATACTGCAGCTGCCTACATGCGCAAGAGGCAACTGATTACACTTGTACGCGCATACCCATTATGCACGAGCAGTCATGTGACATGGGTTTTTGGCCGTGTAGTGTAGATGAAGATCGTTTCTGAAACGCTGTGGAAACGCCAGTGTAGATGAGGATCGTTTTCATTATAAAACGCCATTTTAAAACAAAAACGCACTAGTTTAAGCTGGGCCAAAGTGACAGTAACTACATTCATAATACTCCAGAAGATTTCCATTTCAAATTGAACGCTGCATACGCTACATACATAAATGTCATTCATACAGCTCTAATCCAACCACACTGCATCAATTATAATTTGGATTTATTTAATGGAATTGAAATATTCTATTAATTTATATATTGAATATAAAATAATCACTGGATTTTCCAAAGTATGCTACTGTCGTTAAATCTTTTAAAGCTATTCAGCTTCATTTGAAGCAATAAGAAGCAAGTTAACTAGATATCCAGCAGTAATCACTCTTCCTGTCTAAGTTTGTGATTCTTGGTCAGAATAAGCTGCAATATGGACCAGAACTTAAAGGGTTAGTTCACCCAAAAATGAAAATTCTGTCATTAATTACTCACCCTCATGTCGTTATTTTGTTTTTTGGCGCACAAAAAGTATTCTCGTCGCTTCATAACATTAAGGTTGAACCACGGTACACACATGAACTGTTTTAAATACGTCTTTAGTACCTTTCTGGGCACTGAAAAAGGAAATGATCTTGCTGGCAATGCAGGCCTCACTGAGCCATCAGATTTAATCAAAAATATCTAATAAATATGTTAACATTTTTAGTATTTTGTCACAGCTGCTAGCTAATGCTACAAATGGAGGCCGCAGTTCTCTTAAAAAAGTGATTAAAAGTGCTAATTTGACACTTACCATTCAACTTTTCAGCACGTAGGCCAAATCTACACCAAATTAGCTGTGAATTCATCAAATCACACCAAAAGAGCTCGGCAGGGAATGACTATTCCCACGAAGCACTGCGAACGAGGTTATCGAGTTGGTCTCGCTATGCTGGAAAAAATAGTTACAAAAACCAACGCCACTGAAAAAGTGGGAAGGCACTAATGCACTCTATAAGCAAGAAAAAAGCAGTGGCATTTGGATGATAATTGTATGTTCCTATACTGGATGTCTCTCTGTAAGCACCATTATACTACTGAAACCCACAACAAAGTGACATCCAAACTAAGCCGGGGTGGTCAGGACTCGGGAGAAATGATATTCTCCCATTCTTACAATGTTTCACCAGCACCAAACTCCTGACCTCCCAGTGGGAGCTTCTGCTTTAATTCTCCCACTGATGTTGGGATCCAAAAAAGCTTTAGTGAATAAATAAGATTAGGCTCATGGACATGCCACTAAATCTTATCATTTTGGAGCAGAGAGGGTGAGAACGACAGAGCTAGGGAGAGAAGAAAGGGTCAGTGTGGGCCGAAGCACCAACCACTGCCTCCTTCATCTGAAACAATCCCGTTACCCTCCCCAATTGGAAATTATACAAAAAAAATCATCTCCGTCTGTCCTCCCTCTTGCCGTTCTTTCTCTCGCCCGTTCTTTCTCCCGTGCTGGGGAGATAGCAGAGACAGCTTGTCCTCCTCGCCACCCAGTGAGACTGAGGGATAAGCACTTCTTGGAGCTTGGCAACAAAATTGTCAACTTTGCTGTTTTAAATATGCTTGTCCTCAGAGTGAAGAGGATTTCGAGGGCTGAAGAAGAAGAGGATGGGCTCTTTTCGTCTGCAGAGTGGGGTAGCGTGGCACACTACACTGGGTTACAGAGCTATTATGGGTGTTCACTGCAGGGCAGATGATTATGGCGCATTGTAATATATCACGAAAATGCAATGACACTCGCTGGCCACACTCTGACAGTTTATATCAGGTGACGCTGTTTAGCAAGTGAGAGCTCAAAAATTGCGTTGGCCAGCTAGCTAAATAAGATTTGGAACAGATTAATAAGACAGTGAGGCGGAATAATTACACAAGGTTATTAAATATGCATATTGCTAGCATTTCATGTTGGGGAATCATTGACAGAGTAACAGTTACTACAGTTGAGAACAGTTTGGTTGGAAAGTACATTTAAAGCACGTCACTCTGCAATCTTGGTAACACTCTTGTGAAGCTATGTAAGGAACAGACATACAAAGTGCAACTGCTGTCTACTTAAAGGGATAGTTCACCCAAAAATGATAATTATCCCATGATTTACTCACCCTCAAGCCATCCTAGGTGAACATGACTATCTTCTTTCTGACGAACACAATCTGAGATATATTTGAAAATATCCTGGCTCTTCCAAGCTTTATAATGGTCGTGAATGACGCTCACGAGTTTGAAGCCCAAAAAGGTGCATTCATTCATCATAAAAGTAATTCATACGGCTCCAGGGGGTTTAGTAAAGGCCTTCTGAAGCAAAATGATGGGTTTTTCTAAGAAGAATATCCATATTTATAAAACTTTATAAACTATAATGACTAGCTTCCTGCAGACGGCCGTATGCATCGATTAACAGCAAAAGAGTAACCTCTGACGTGACAAAAATCGTAAGTGTAGATGACACTCGCGGTTCAAACAAATAGGGCTGTGCAACAAACTCAAGCTCCTCTTCTCTTATATCAAAATCCTCCGACATTTCTCTTTAATATTTCTCGTTTTATACTTCTAATTCATGACCGGTGTTTTGTTTTGCTCTCTCCTCTGAGTGACCGTGTTCGTCATGCGTCAGGTCAGGGGTTACTCTTTCGCTGTAAATCGAAGCAAACGGCCAAATGCAAGTTATTATAGTTTTAAATATGGATATTTTTTTCTGACCGCATATCTGAGGTCTAAACAACTATATTCTCGCCTAAAAAACTCTTAAAACTACATTCTGCGACAAAATAACAGTAGTTTCTATACAAATACGGTGGGTTTGCTCAATCGCTGTGAGAATGCTGAAAACAGAGTGATTCAAATGGTGAAACGGTTCCCGTGGCTATACTGGTGGAATATCGCATGGCTGGAAAGGCCTCACAGCCAATCAGATTTGAGAACCAGAACAAACTGTTGTATATAATATAATATATTATAATATAAACACTTAAAGCTTGTATTGCACCTAACTACTATAAATTGGAGTAGCTTGGGCAGTTACTGTTTCAAAGCAGCATTCCTAACACTGGACCAGGAACACACTAACCAGGTTCACAAAAACTATGTATTATTCTACTTTCTGGGACAACGACACAGCCTCCACAAGCTGAATGCTTCACGGCGACAATTACACTACACATTTGTCATTGTAAATATATGTTTAATGAGCAAAGCTTAGTGAAAATGTAGCCGAGAATCGTGCTTGAGAGTAAATTCCACACTAATTGCACTTTGGAGTGTAAAAAGATATGTGCGTTTGTGTGTGTGTGTGTGCGCGTGTTGAAAGCCAATAACCAGAATTTAGGGTTCACATATGGGATGAATATGACACTGATGGGTGGGGAAGTCACATATAAGGAACAGACTTGAGACCGGCAGGTTTAATGCAACCGAATACAGTAAGAGCAACGGAAAACAGACAATCAGGCTTATGTTTGAGGGTAAAAAGATCTAAACAAAAAAAAAAAAAAAGTTAAATTAGGCAAAGAAGGAAGTGCAATTACTTCAAAGGAGTTTGTGATGAATGCCAGACAAACACAAGGATAGGTTAAAGCTTAGTATCAACCAGCAGTTATGAGGTCAATCCCTGATTGTGAAACCAAGTGATTAAGGATTGCAAATTTAGAGGTTTGACATTTATTATCGTATTATCAGATGATATTAAATAAACCATTATCATCTAAATGGTTTTAATTAAGGGGGAGAAATGGATCCAAATGCTTCCACATCCAACAATATGATGGACAGCATTACTGCAAGGCTAAAATATGTAAAACACTGAACAATCTATATGGAGAGTCTAGCCTAGTGACACAGAAACATGCTGCATTATGTAAAGACGACATCAAAACAAAGATAGACGGATGATGAAAAGAACAAGAATAACAATTGGGATCTCTCCTATGATATAAACAGACCAACAACAACAAAAAAAGGATAGAAATGCTAAGCTATTTTTTCCTGTTTCTCTGTGTGTGACAGACGCTGATCTTCACAAATCCCAGTGTATCTCACGATAAATCCGCGTAATGTGGATTAAAAGCTGTTGAGATATATATAGTTATATCGGAGGAGCAGATTGGACCAGACCTTGCCACCAAACAAATCCTCTGCACCATGCCCAGAAAGACAGGGAAATTACTCCAAATTAAGGTCGAGACTAACTACCACCCACCTACCATCTATACTCTCCCGTTCTGTCTGTTTTTCTATCTATTTAACTCACACATACACACATACATACTCTAGCTTGTAATCCAGGCTTGCTCTGGCCTCCATCAGCTCCTGTCCATTAGGATGTTTTTCTTTTTTTTCCCCAGCATGCCCCCAAATCCCCTCCACTTTGCCTTCATCAGTGCATAAAGAGCCACAGCTGCTTGTCTCTGTACAACATTAACACACATTCAGACTCACAGCGCAACGCAGTTACAAGTCTGATGGGTGAGGCACCTTCAGGGCAAAACATCAAATTGTGAAGTGTTTCTTCGGTTCCTTTACCGGACCTCTGCAACTGCAAAAGCGGTGCTACAAAGAATAAAGTTATTAGTCTAACTACATTTTGCAGAAGTAAGCTAGTACCATAGCTGTAGAGACATCATGTAAATTTCAGTATCAAAACTTTTTTTGTTCCCTAACAATCAAATAGAATTTTCCTTTAGATGCTTGATGCGTCAACAAATCGCTCATTCAAATCAGTTCTTTCCACCCAAATTGGTCAGGCAAGCTAACAGAACAGTCTGAACTGGTTTGCTACTCAGTCTGAATCATTCAGTGTTTTACAGAGTGTGTTTGTTTTCTTACTCCAGAAAAAAGTGGATATTTATCTATAATCAACTAAAACCAAACCGGCAAATTGTTTGCTAATGCTGAAGGTGGTCTACAATGTCCATTTATATATTAAATCAAATCAATTTAACATATATTAAATTTAAAAATTATATTTATTTTAAAATTTATATTTAATATATATACACACTGAACAAAATTATAAACGCAACACTTTTGTTTCTGCCCCCATTTTTCATGAGCTGAACTCAAAGATCTAAGACTTTTTCTATGTACACAAAAGGCCTATTTCTCTCAAATATTGTTCACAAATCTGTCTAAATCTGTGTTAGTGAGCACTTCTCCTTTGCCGAGATAATCCATCCACCTCACAGGTGTGGCATATCAAGATGCTGATTAGACAGCATGATTATTGCACAGGTGTGCCTTAGGCTAGCCACAATAAAAGGCCACTCTAAAATGTACAGTTTTATCACACAGCACAATGCCACAGATGTCGCAAGTTTTGAGGGAGCGTGCAATTGGCATGCTGACTGCAGGAATGTCCACCAGAGCTGTTGCCAGTGAATTGAATGTTCATTTCTCTACCATAAGCCGTCTCCAAAGGCGTTTCAGAGAATTTGGCAGTACATCCAACTGGCCTCACAACCGCAGACCACGTGTAACCACACCAGCCCAGGACCTCCACATCCAACATCTTCACCTCCAAGATCATCTGAGACCAGCCACCCGGACAGCTGCTGCAACAATTGGTTTGCATAACCAAAGAATTTCTGCACAAACTGTCAGAAACCGTCTCAGGGAAGCTCATCTGCATGCTCGTCGTCCTCATCGGGGTCTCGACCTGAATGCAGTTCATCGTCGTAACCGACTTGAATGCTCACATTCGATGGTTTCTGGCACTTTGGAGAGGTGTTCTCTTCACGGATGAATCCCGGTTTTCACTGTACAGGGCAGATGGCAGACAGCGCGTATGGCGTCGTGTGGGTGAGTGGTTTGCTGATGTCAACGTTGTGGATCGAGTGGCCCATGGTGGCGGTTTAATCTAACTTTATAGAGATGTGTGTGCAGCTTTGTATCTGAAGGGTAGCTTTTATGTTATCAAATTATTCCTACGAGTTGGTACACTCTAAGTAATAATTTTCGAAGTTGTGAATAAAACAGTACATTTTACAACAAAATACTATTTCATTTTTTCTACTTCAAAATTTCACATTTAATTCAATGTATTATTTGCCATATCTTTGTAATTGTGAAATTTACTAGCAATTTGAGAGTGAAAATTGTTTCTACAACAATTTTTGTTCAGTATTTTGTCCAACACCGTCCATAAATATTTATTAATATTTAAAGTAGACAGTAAATATTGAGAGAACCTCAGCAGTCTTGGTTAAACTAGACACCAGATGCACCGCAGCTGAACAACATAAAATAATAGAAATGAGAATATTATACCGCATGATATGTAAGATTTGTAACATTATACCACATAATCCATGTCAATGTGTGAACAGTCAGTGATATATAGTCATGCTATAACCCCCAGCATCTACATTCACAGGGGCAGGTGAAATGACGGCACGTCAGCTCATTCAGAGAGATGGATGGCTGCGGATCAGCTCAGCGACTGACATTTGTCTCAGACTGAATGTGAAACTTATATATTAGAAAACTACTTCACTGATTTATCTTACACTTATTGAGGGAACAGGCCCCAAAGCACAAGTTATTAAATGCTGCTATCAAAGACAATTACAACTGAGCAAACTATCTAGGTTGCTCAACCTTCAACCTCAAAACTTCCAGCCCAAATCCCAATCAATCAATTAATCCCTGGTTTCTCCAAAACACTGAGTGTCTCAGTCAGCTTCTTAGTTCAATAGTCGGTGCACTGGCCATTTCTAGAGTGTTCTCATTGTCATTCAGTGCACTGAAACATTCACGCCCTACAACAATGCACCATAAAAACTAGTGCTCACTATGTATACTTACTGAAAATGTTACATTCATTCATCACTCTTTAAGGGTTAGTTCACCCAAAAATGAAAATCCTGTCATTAATTACTCACCCTCACGTAGTTTCACACCTGTAAGACCTTCATTCATCTTCGAAACACAAATTAAGATATTTGTGATAAAATACGATGGCTCAGTGTGGCCTTCATTGAAAGCAAGATAATTAACACTTTCAGTGCCCAGAAAGCTACTAAAGACATATTTAAAACAGATCATGTGACTACAGTGGTTCAACCTTAATGTTATAAAGCGATTAGAATACTTTTTGTGCGCCAAAAAAAAAAAACAAATAACGACTTTATTCAACAATATCTTGTGATGGGCGATTTCAATACACTTCTTCATGAAGCTTCGAAGTTGTACGAATCTTTTGTTTCGAATCAGTGGTTCGGAGCGTGTATCAAACTGCCAATTTCGAAACACTTATGACATAACGAAGCTTTGTTTACTGAAATCACATGACTTTAGCTCTGAACCACTGATTCAAAACAAAAGATTCGTAAAGCTTCGAAGCTTCATAAAATATGTGAAGTATGCCATAAATAATACATGGGGTCAATAATAATAATATGGTCACTGTAATTTGGTAATTTCTCCTGTTACTATCTTGTTGCCAGTCTGTGATGCGGGAAAAACTGTCTGCTTTACTCACTCGCCCTCACATAAATAAATAAATAAATAAGAGCATCCTGAATAAAATCTCTCCAACCAAAGATTTATTTTTTCCGAAGAGCCCATATGTTCATCTACCACCCAAAACAGGTGTAGCAAAATAACAGATTAACACTCATTCCCATGAGTCGCGGGCCGCTTGTTTTCACTTTACTTAAACGCCATAGCAGCTGTGGAAAAGAGACCATCAGCGGCGTTTGAAAAATCCCAGCTAACACCGAATGCACAAGATCAAGAGACCAAACCACACCTGGGGACACAGGCCTACTTGTCTATTCTATTTTATTTATTTATTTTAAACACAAGGCCTACATTAACTTTTTTGAGCACACTCGCACGGTCTCTGGGGGTCTTAATTGGAGGTGGCCAAAACCAGTGAAATCTAGTTCGTTCCCAAGGTTGGAACCATCTGCATGCAAACTCACCTCCACACAGTAGAAATACATATTAAAAACTCCGAAGCCACGTGTGATGAACACCTGCTCAGTCTGGGGAATATCTGTGTACCAATCTGCGGTGATTTCTATCTCCATCTAAATAAACAGTAGGTTGGAAGGGGTGAGTTTTTTTGTTTTTTTTCCCTTCCGTCTGTCTGAACATCAGCCCAGCACCGTCAAGGCCCAGCAGCTGGTGGGAGTCTGGTAACATAAGGGCCGGGCACTAGAAGAATAATGAATGTAACAGATTTGTGAGCTCCAAAAACCCATTAGGATAACACTATTAACGATACTGAAGAGGGAGTCTGTGACGCACACGCCACATTTCCCTCTGGAAACCAATATTTGACACCTTTTGAACCTTAAATGATGATTGAGAGATGTACTTCTTCTGCAGTGCTACCTTTCCAGCTTATATTTTTTGAATGAAATAGTGAGATGCACATGCTAATGCTTGTGGCTTACGGATGGAATAGCGAACGGTTCTGGGCTTTCGGATTCTGGTCGTGACGCACACAAGGCTATGTGAGACTAAAATAAACATGAAATCCGCTAAACTCAACACCTCAGAGCGTCCACTAAAACCTCCACTCACCTTCACCTCATACTCATAAATACATCCTCCTCCATCCTTCTGCATTCAGAATCCTAATAGTGCAGAAGAGCAGAAAATTATGTTCTTGGAATTCGTTTTAGAGCAACGGTTTCTTGTTATTTAAATTCCTTGGACTAATTTAATTCAGCACGCTCAAGCATTTGCACGGATGTAAATTACAGCGAGACTATAATGGACTCGTTATCAGGGTGGGAAGCTCAATATCATGGTTTACGTTTGGAAAACTCTCAAGACCACAGAAATGTCTTGTTGATGGAGTTTTGGTCTGCGTGGCCCCAGGCTGTTTGGAGCGCTGGAGTATATCCTTAGCGAAAATCCTTGTAGTGGAAAAACACAGCATTTTCAGAATTTTTACAGCATTGAACATTAGAGCTGTAAAACTAGACCTTTTATGAATTAGTTCTATAATTGGTTTCCTATTTAACTCAGCGATGGCTTCAAAATGAATTAATCTAGCCGCGCTGCAGCATATTATAAAAGACAACACTGACCCAGAACAAAAGTGTAGATAAGCATAATTCATAAGACTTGAGGGGTCGGGTCAGAACCTGGACCTAGACAACATCGGTTAGAGGCTCGATAACAAGTTCAGCGTGCAACCGCAAAACACTGAACCTAATATAATGCACATTTGCACCATATCTAACCTTTTTGCTAAGAGTGGGATGCGAGTAAGCACAATAAGCTGGATGTAGTGGTCAGATTGAATGAGGTTCTTTGTCTGCACTTGAGAGGGCTGTGTTTATAAAAGCATCTTCTCAACACCGAGACGCATAGATGAAATATGAGGACTCTTATTGAGAAGATGGCTAAAGACTCTGAGGTAATATAGCAGCACTAGACTGATGAAAAATTCATGCTGATAAGTTGGGCAGGTGAAAGCGTCGCTCTTCAGGTTTTCATTTTCTCTGTTTGATTTCCTTATTGGCTGCCTGACTTCTCACTGCATTTTATTTCGCTCCGGAAAGTAAAGGGCTCTTATTTGTCTGTATACTCATAATGAATGTTTGTATGTTTAGGTGTTTGCTTGTGGCCATGCGTCATCTGTCACGTATACGGTACACTTTGATGTTCCGTGACTTTTTAAAAGCACAAATCCCACGTTGTTGTGAGATCTATTAGAAAATAGTTTGTCAAATTTATCTAACATGAAATTAATCTAGCATGAAACGTAGCTTGAAAATATGGCAAAACCCTGTATCCATCTGAGCAGTGATTTTAGCCTGTCTCACCTCAGAAGTGACTAAAATAATAAATTATATATATATATATATATATATATATATATATATATATATATATATATATATATATTTATATAAACAAAAAAACAAAACAAAACATAATAAACAACTAATACATAATACTAATACATAATAAAACATAATAAACAACTCATACAAATGTCCCACAGTGATTTTGGCCTGTCTCACCTCAGAAGTGAATAGACTAGACTAGACTAAAATAAAATAAAATTAATTAAAATAAATTTAAATAAACAAACCATCAAACAAACAAACAACTAATACAATGTTAGATATGTCCCACAGTGATTTTGGCCTGTCTCACCTCAGAAGTGAATAGACTAGACTAGACTAAAATAAAATAAAATTAATTAAAATAAATTTAAATAAACAAACCATCAAACAAACAAACAACTAATACAATGTTAGATATGTCCCACAGTGATTTTGGCCTGTCTCACCTCAGAAGTGAATAGACTAGACTAGACTAAAATAAAATAAAATTAATTAAAATAAATTTAAATAAACAAACCATCAAACAAACAAACAACTAATACAATGTTAGATATGTCCCACAGTGATTTTGGCCTGTCTTACCTCAGAAGTGACTAAAATAAAAATAATAATAATAACAATAATAATAAAGTTAGATATGTCCCACATTTTGTGCACAATTCTTTTACCCCATGAATTTCTCCATTACAAAATATTGTAATATCAATCCATTTTCAATCCAAATTTTTTTACACTAAAAAGGAAAGTATGTTTTTGATTTTTTTTTTTCTCATTAATTTATAGGAAAATACGTTAATCAGCAGAAATCCAACTAGCCCCTACTGAATGACAGATTATTGATCTGATTATTAATCTGTCATTCAGTAGGGGTTAGTTGGATTTGTACTTTGCAAATGTTTCACCGATTCTAGTGTTTTAAAATGATTAATTACATTATTAAAATGCATCAGTTTTCTTTATTTATTCTTTATATATGATATTTTAATTTTTATTGTTTGAAAATGACACTAAATAAATAAATACATTAATTAATAAATTAATTCATGAGCAAATTAATTTAAAAAAAATAAAAAAAATCACAAAATGGGATGGGGTTCTAAAGCTTCGGCACCTTCTTTCACTGACACCCGTTGCAATTACTAAATACAAGTGATAATTTCTATTTTGTACCCTATTTCTGAAAAGAGTCACACGCTTGAGTGAAGACATTTCTTTATTAGTTTGACAGTGATTAGCTGAGCATGTGTACCAGTTCTCATCTACCCCCGCATCAATGCGCGCAAGCGGCAAAACCCTGTCAAGGCAAAAGCAAGAGTTAAATGTGTTTGTAATGTGTGTGTGTGTGTTTGTCCATGAAAAAGCCAAGGAATCGGATGCCTGCGGAATCCCGAATAGCGGGGCTGTCAGTCAGACAAGTGTTGGAGAGCTTGTTGGGCTCTGATAAGTGCATTTATGGAAAAAGCCAGCCTGCCTTTATCTCCTCATTGCAGGTTAGATCACCAATAAAAAAAAAAGGGGGCTAGGTGAAGAGAGAGGGAGGAAGGGTGTCAGATAAGTGCGCTCCGTCGCTCTACCTGCCTGTAGTGAACCGAACATCTGAACCCTTCGCTATACAGATGAATTGGAAATGCCCATAAGCCGCACTCATCAACAGCTCCCAGCCATGCGGGTCTCTCTCGCTCCGCGTCTGGCTTCAATCTGAGCGCCATATCATCCTCAGACTGCATTTTTTCTGTAAACAAAGGTCTAGCAGTCAGGTTAGGTTACCTCCTCACCCAAAAAACCCTCTATTTTTGTCTCTCCGTTCCAATTTTCTAACCCTCTAACCCTGGTCCTCATGTTTATTTCACTTTTTTCGACCTTTACGACCTCTTCTACTTTTCGCTTTCCCATTCCTTTCTTCCCCCATATCTGCGGCGAGCTGGAACCTGGAGCTTAGGGATGATGGAGTATGTTTAGCTCGCCTTGGGCTCCGCTCCTTTCAAAGCCACATGCAGAAAGGCACTATTGGTTGCTAGCTAACGCCTCACCGTGCAGGACAGGGTACCGTGAGGAATCACTGTTTGCCTAGCCAAAGCCGAGCACCGATAGGTTCGCCCGATTCTCACTATTAAAGTATAAGATAGTGAAGAGGGAAAAAAGAAAAATCTGCCACAAGCTAAAAGCACGCTGGCACACATCCTCACATAGCACCACATTTATTTGTGTTTCATGTTTTCCATCTGCAGAATTTAATTTATGGGCATGACAGTGAGTGTGTGTGCGAGAGGCAGTCTTACCACCACCACGCACAAACACATTCACGAACAACAAACATGTTATATAGTCAACTACTGGCTCAAATCCACAAGACAAACCCAAACTTGAGCAAATATGCACCATCGCGCAAGCAAGCGTCACAAATTTGCTGTTAATTTTACCTGGCACGCATCTCAAGCGATTAACCATCAGGTAATTTTCCAGTTCTTTCTCTCTCCTGATTTATTTTCTAGTCTCTGTCTCTCTTAGAGACCCTGTGTCTTACACTGGAATCCATTTAAAAATCCAATTTATTGATTTCTACACTCACTTTTTTTCTTGTGACTTGACCCCCATGGTTAAATATTCATAAAGCATTAAAAATAAAAGATGCACATTTTGTACGTCTGACCTATTGTAATATACGGCGGCGGCAGCAGTAATCTGCTCCATCCGGCACAGCGAGGTGAACCTGGCAACATTAGCGACAAACAAAACCATCAGCAACCCACATGCTTGGCGTTGATTAGTACGCCACGAAAGAGACAATGCAATTTTCCCTTTTGCCAGTGCAGGGGCCTCCATGACTACCTTCATAACATTATGTTGTTGATGATGTTCTTATAAATGGCTTTTTTTCCCCCTCTCTCAAAGCCAAACAGGGAAAATTGGCTTCCATTATGGCTTTTAAATAAAATAAGCGCAAAGCAATAAGAACTGAAACTTGGGAAAGCCATAAAACCGCTAATTAAGATGCGGCGCGGCTCAGCTAGCAAGAGAGATACAGTAGAACGGAGAGTATATTTTTTAAAATCCCCACAGAGAGAGGAAAAAAGATGGTGGCGGTGGGGGAAGGGGGCTGGTGGAAAGAAAATAGAGAGACGAGCTTTATTCCCTGGGTGAGGCTTAGTCAATCTGTCCTGTCTGGATCCAATATAACGCATTAAAACAGAATTATAGAGCAACGCTCGGCGCATTCACTTTAGTGGTAGAGGAAACCAGGGACAAGCGGGTATGAGTTACTCTTTTTTTTTCCTCCCCCAACTCGTGACTGTTCCTATCTTTTCTTTCCTCCCTCCCTCTCATCATTATTTCTCAGAATGGTTTACGAGGCCTGTGATATGTGAAAAGGATGGCATGTTGGCTCAGTGTGGGCCCTTGCATCTTCTGAGAGGGAGGAAGAGAAGATCCAAAGCTCCCTTGTGCAGCCATATGGACGAGAAGGCAGTGTAGAGGGGTCCCTGACAGATAGGAAGAGGCTCCCCCTGCGTCGCAGAAACGTCTCAAGGCAGGCTATAGAAAAAGGGCTTTAGGAACGGTAGGGGTCCCTCGACGGGAAGTAGGTGGTAAACGTTTTAACTATGACAAGATGCTCCACAGGAGCCTAAGAAGTGAGGAAGATGAGGATGAAGAGACAGATTTCACATGAAGGTTAACATGTAACATTCATACACTGTTTATTAGTCCAGCAATCCTTTAAAAAAACAATATCTAATTAAAGCTGCAAGCAGCGATGAAAGGGCCCTCGCACCTGGGCTCACCGCCATCCGTTGGCCTTAGGAAAACAGTGAACTGTGGGCGACATGCATGTAAGTGAGTAAAAGTCATTTCAAAGTGCCAGACTTCCTGCTGCCAACAGATGGCGCTTTGACCGTAACTGAATATTGCCATGTAGATGTCTTCAGGCCAGGACTATTATCAAACATGTGAAGTTTGGAGCAGATCGGACTTACATTTACATTTATGCATTTGGCAGACGCTTTTATCCAAAGCGACTTACATTGCATTATACTATACATTTGTATCTGAGTATGTGCAATCCCTGGGATTGAACCCACGACCTTGGCATTGCTAGTGCCATGCTCTAACCACTGAGCTACAGGAAAGACTTTATATGCCTGAGTTACAACAACTTCCTGTTTCATGGCGTAATTCGCATACATTAGCACTTAGCCAAGTGTTGCATGATTTAACATATTTCTAGTGTGTTTGGTACTTTGTGGCATATACAAATGTGTTTCTGGGAGTGAATTACAGTGTAAAGCATGCCATTTTCTGTTGCCAGCAGGTGGCGCTATGACTAACTGAATATTGTCACTCTTATCACACACGTGAAGTTTGGGGCAGATCGGACATTGTATGCCCGAGTTACAACAACTTCCTGCTTCATGGCGAAACACTGAACTTTTTTCCGCCCCTCGGCGAAAACTCAAGATCTTCGCAATTTAACATCGCAAAGGCCTTTAAATTAGACTGAGAATGTGACCTTGATCTGATTAAAGCTCTAGGAGGAGTTTGTTAAAGTACAAGGTCTGGAAATGGCAAAAACTGCACAAATTTTGCCAAGAAAAATATCTGACTTCCTGTTGGTTTTCAGATTTTGCTCCAAGAGACTTTTTTGTAGGTATTGGGCTGTTACATGTCCTGAATTTCATACTTGTACGTGAAACATAGCGTGAGGGGCACTTCGTTGAAATATTGTAGGTGGCGCAACAGAGCCATTTTGCCACGCCCAATTCTGCAACTCATATCAGACGTAAATTTTCACCACTTCTGATGCGTGTGCAAAGTTTCATGACTTTTCGAGCATGTTAAGGCCCTCAAAAGTGCGATTAATTTGGGAGCGGAAGAATAATAATAAACTGAGCAATTCCAATAGTCTATTCCAATAATCTATTATCTACAATTTACACTTTAAAATGAATACTTTGATTCAGGTAGGACAAATTAAAGGATTAGTTCACTTTAAAATGAAAATTACCCCAATATTTACTCACCCTCAAGCCATGTGTACTGTATATGACTTTCTTCTTTCAGATGAACACAATCAGAGTTATATTAATAAATATCCTAGGGCTGGTCCAAATACCATTTTTTGAGCTTCGAAGCTTCGGTAGTAATCAACATCGAATATTTGGGTCCAGCCCTAATCCTGACGCGTCTAAGCTTTATAATGTCAGTGAACGGGACCAACAAATATAAGGCTCAAGAAAGTGCATCCGTCCATCATAAACGTACTCCACACGGCTCCGGGGGGTTAATAAAGGCCTTCTGAAGCAAAGCAATGTGTTTGTGTAAGAAAAATATTCATATTTAACAAGTTATAAAATAAAATATCTAGCTTCTGCCAGATTGCCTTCCGTATTCAACTTACGAAAAAAGCCTAACCATATATGTGTATATATATATATATATATATACACACACACACACACACACACACACACACAACTAATACTGTTCAATAAATATATAGTCACAATTCTCACTATTAACTAACTATTAACTACAACTTTTGCCTCATTAAACTCATAATTATTTCTTATTAATAGTTAGTAAGGTAGCTGATAAAACATTTAAATCAGTTAATGTGAGTACAGTGGTTCAATATTAATATTATAAAGCGATTAGAATATTTTTGGTGCGCCAAAAAAAACAAAATAACGACTTGTATAGTGATGGCCGATTTCAAAACATTGCTTCAGGAAGCTTCGGAGCGTTATGAATCAGCGTGTCGAATCATGATTCGGATTCAAGTTTCAAACCGCCAAACTGCTGAAATCACGTGACTTTGGCACTCCGATCCGCTGATTCGACACAAAAGATTCATAACGCTCCGAAGCTTCCTGAAGCAGTGTTTTGAAATCGGCCATCGCTATACAAGTCATTTTTTTTTTTTTTTTTTTTTTTTTGGTGCACAAAAAAATTTCTTGTCGCTTTATAATATTAATATTGAACCACTGTACTCACATGAACTGATTTAAATATGTTTTTAGTACATTAATGGATCTTGAGAGAGGAAATATCATTGCTGGCTATGCAGGCCACACTGAGCCATCGGATTTCAACAAAAATATCTTAATTTGTGTTCCGAAGATTAACAAAGGTCTTAAGGGTGTGGAACAGCATGAGGGTGAGTAATAAATGACAGAATTTTCATTTTTGGGTGAACCAACCCTTTAATGGATGTAGAATATGGTCATGCAGAATAAGACATTAATATGTGATTTATAAGTACTAATAAACAGCCAATATCCTAGTAATATGCATGCTAATAAGCAACTACTTATAATAGTAATAGTGAGAATTGGACCCTGAACTAAAGTGTAGTGATTTTAGTTTCACTGTACATTTTAACTTATTTTAAATGATAAAAAAGTATTAAAAATCTGACAGTGCACAATAAGACACAATACATTCATATTTAAAATAAAATATATGAAAAAGGCCTAAATATATGCAGTATTGCATCCCAAGTAAATTTATTACTTGGTTTAAGGATTTTTAGACATTTTTCCCTCTGAAAAACAAAATTGTACTACATTGTATATTATATAGTATGTGAATCTCACAAAAGTTTTGCCAAACAAGAATTACACACAACACAGAAATTCATAACCCAGCAGCAATGTTTCTACTTCTTAATGCTCAAATAGTGTTTCCTTTACTGCCGAGATTAACAAATACATACATACGAGCAGTATTTTAGAGTTTCATGGCACTTTGATTCAACAGGATAAGGGATAAATCCCAAACCCATGAAGAACCAGCAGTTCTTTATCAAATAGATTAGGATATGAGCTTTACTATTTAGGCATTATGGAAGATTTGGTCACAAAGTGTCACAGTTCTAATGTGTTGCATCTCTATTCCATTTACTCTGCCAAGTGACTGTGGAGAGGTGGGTAAATGGTAAATCCGCTCATGCTGGAATGGATAATAACGTCACATGTAATTCCTTTCCTTCTTGTGGTAGCAAGTGCTTTAGAGGGTTAGTTCACCCAAAAATGAAAATTCTGTCATTAATTACTTACCCTCATCCTCGTTTTATGCACAAAAAGTATTCTTGTCGCTTCATAGAACTGCAGTCACGTCAACTGTTTTAACAATGTCTTTAGTAACTTTCTGGACCTTGAAAGTGTTGATTATATTGCTGTCTATGGTCGAGTCATATACCTCTCGGATTTCATAAAAAAAATCTTAATTTGTGTTCCGAAGATGAACAAAGCTCTTACAGATGTGGAACGACATGAGGGTGAGTAATTAATAACAGAAATTTCATTTTTGGGTGAACTAACCCTTTAACTCCTGCATGAAATGCCTGTGACTCACATATAAAGTCTAAAACTAGCATAGATTGTTTTTCCTATTATCTAACAGAGACAAAAGACAGTGACCAGAAACGACTAGGGAAAGAGAAGGAATGTGATCTGGATTCAATCCTGCATGACAAGCACATCAGAAGCATGTGTGCTAACTGCTGTGCTACGGCTACAACAAAGATATGATTTTATGGTTAAGATCTAGTTATATCAACCCCTTTTGTTGTTTTCATTCGTGTCGTCCTGCTTGCTTACCCACTTCTGAATGTCAGGGGTCTCATCTAATGGAAAATCAGGCTGTAGGCTATTGACTGACACGCGACAGATGGATCAGTAGCAGATAACTGAGGGTCAGATTGAAAAGTCAAACCCAAACAGACTTCGTCTTCAAGGCCTGGAGGAGGGAGATGATGTCTTATTAGGGATTTACTTTAAGATACACTTGTAATTACACCACTGACAACAACAAAAACATAATTCACACTAGAATGAAAAACAACAAAAACAACAAATGTCTTCTGAGTGGTAAACTGACAAAAAAGTTTTTTTTTGGTCAATGATAAACAAAAAAGATGCACTATGACAGCAATTAAAAAATGACTAGAAAAAGAAACACTGCAAGATATTAAAAAAGAAAAATGGATGGAGAGTTAAATAAAATAATTCATGTGTTGGATGAGCTGAAACAGATTTTATATATGGGTCAATGACGTATAAGGATTTTCGACAGGGCAATTTTAAAATACAAAAAAATAATAATATCTATTGCAATTGTTCAAACATTAGAGAATGTTGTGTAAATATAAATTCATATCAAAAATTTTAAATTAAGTGATTTTAGTGTTTTTTTTTTTATCTGGATGAATTTACCATAGCCTTAAATGTCATGTGGTGCGACCGTGATTTATCTTAAAATTATCATTTCCTTAACATGCTTAACATTTTTTTTTTTTTTTTTTTTTTTTTACAAATTCTCAGTAATTAAAGTGTTTAGAAACAAAGTATTTGCAGTTCTTTTGAGATTATGTAAAGAATTACCTTATATTTTTGCTCTATAACTTCAGAGTTGCCTTCTTAAATATAATTAACAGACTTATTTTTATATATATTTTTTTTTATTTTTTTTTTTAATTAAATTAAAATACTGATTTAAATGTGAAGGAATTTTTTAGACAAAAACCTTTGACTAAGACTTTAGTCATAAAATTACATTACTGTCATGTTCTACCAACATGTCCAAAGAAAAACAAAACAAAAAAGGACAGATTCCTATGGTGAAAATACAAATTTAAGTAGCTCCATGTAATTTCTGACCCTAAATGCATAAGAAAATCCATTATCAGCCAAGTCTTTTTTTAATGCATGCAATTTGATTACAAAAAAAAAAAAAAAAAAAACCTACAAAAGAATGTAGTTGGCAGAAACAGCCCCAAGCTAAATCTAATTAGCTTCTTGGCAGCTTGGTAGATTTTCAAAAGTGAACATGAGCAAAAGTGTCATGCATTCATTTTTTTATTATCATTATTATATTTTTGGGTGCAGAAACTTGGGATTTCAAGCCTATTCTAACAGTCTGAAAGACTATAAACACTCTCCTCTCTTGATAAAGTGCTATTGTTGATCCAATTATCTGAGGTTGGACAGTGTACATTGACTCTTTGAAATGATTGTGGCCTGTTTCCAGTTCTTATTCTGGACACTTCTCTGGGATGTACGAGTGTGTGATACTGCCGACTGCTGTGTTTATGTTGGGGAGCATAAAGTTGCCATTGTGGCAATGTGCTCCAGGACACCAGCCTCGCCAGCAAATCTGCCCCCAATTCCCAGACTTCAACTAAACCTCCACCCCCCCCCCCCCCCCCCAACCCCCTTATCAAAATAGGTCACTTCCAAGTGAAGCCAGTTGGCAAACAAAGTAAAACAGACTTTTCAAGATAAAATAAATAACACATGTAAAGAAAAAAAGGATAAGATGGAGAAGATGAGATTCAAAATTGCCTCTTTTATTTGCGACTTTGTTGCCTAAACCCCTAAATGCTGAAATTCCCAGGCTGCGATCTGCAGAGGAAGGAATTTTGCTGGTGGGGAGCGAGAGCAGCATTGTCTTTAGGCAGGGTGTTAGAAAAGAAAGCCCAACATAGCCTACATACAGCCAGCCCACAGTGAGCGCATGTAATCCACCCAAGACATAAGCTGGAGGGAGGGATGTAATTGAAGCTGCCTTGACAGGAGCAAGGAAACACAAGATTGGAGATTTGGAAATGATGGAGGGGGGACCCGGCTGCGGAAGGGTGTGTATGTGTGTGTTATGTGGCCACAAGAAACAGCAGATGCTTCATTTCCTGTGTTGATTTGGGGGGCAAGACAGACAAAGCTAATGATGACTTGTTGGGCTATAACAAGGAAGTCCATGAGGCCATACACTCACAAGCCAAATACTTTTGCATGCACGCACGTGCATTTCCACACAGGGAGATGTCCTTTCATTGAGCTGTAGGGGAACAAACGGAAATGACAAAGATTCTGAAGCATCTTGGATGCACGTCACTGGGGAAAAGAGGTAACTTCAGGAAATGATAAGAAATTTACAGAGGAAATACTGGTATTAAACATACAAACCCAATTTGTTGTACTTTTTGGTGGAACATCCTTAAACATTTACTTACAATTTTTTGTGAGGTCTATGCTTAAAACAAGACCATTTATATGAAATAAGAATAAAGTCTATTTTTCTTCTCCATCTGGCAAATTTCTTTCTTTTTTTTTTTTTAATTAGATTGTCATTTTGCTTCAAACTAATGTATGTTTTTTTAGATAATTAGTTGAGTTAATTACACTGGAAAACATGACTTGTTACATGTACAACAATGACAAAGTGAGAGAGGTTATCTGTTCATAAAATCAGGGAACCTCCCCTCAATATTCGACCACAAATGGTCACAGGAGACGCATTTGAAATGCATGTTTCTGCCAGGTGTGAACAGCCATGTGTCTCGCCTAAACACTTGTGATCACATCACCTGAGACAGATGTTACTACTAGGTGTAAACAGAGCCAAATCAGCATCTCTGGGAAGAATAATGAAAGTGATCCCCTGGTGATTTTGTCAAGTAGGATGTGTTCTTGGATCAACATCTTTGTTAGCCTTGGAACAACATTCCTATTAGTCAGTCATATTTCAGGGATAGGAGAGGTTTAGGGCTGAGGTGTGAACATTCTTATTAATCATTTAACTATAATTTCCCTCAAATTATAGTTTATGGACAGGATTAGCAATGTTTCTCTGACAGAATCATTGCACTAAGACCAACAGAATACACTGACCTAGGAACACATACACTACAAAAATGACATGATAATACATACTCCCATCCTCTTGATCACATTCAAACAGCAAAAACACAAAAACAACAGCTAGCGTTTGGAATGCTAGCAAACTGCTAACTGCAGTTTTTTTCTGTACACTGCCAACTACTCTATTAAATTATACACATCAAAACCATTTTCAAACAGCAGTATGCTCCATTTAGCATGTGACATCCAGTTATCATCAATAAAAGTTTGTATTATTTGTAACACATCTTAATCTTTAGCAAATCTTATCAAGTAATGTGTCAAAAATGATATTTTAAATATTCAGTCCATAACTTTATTTGGTTAAAAATTATCCAAAATAAATTTTTGAGCAAGTACATAACCAGCCAGTGTTCAAAACTATCTCCTTACCTTAGCTCGATACACAAAGGTAAGCTTGTAATAATGTTTTCAAATGATACTGGTGGGTTTGGGAAATTAGAGCATGCCACGTACGTCTTGACATCATTATGTCATGTCTGTTTACATAAAGAAGGAGTCCCAGCTAATAGGCTATATGGCATGTGGCGGATCATTTATAGCGTTTTCTCACAGCAGCTTCAATAATTAAACTTATCATTTTGATGGCGGATTGTAATCCAGAAAGGTCCAAATGACAATCATCGGTGACAACTGGAGATTCACCTGTAGTCAAAAGCAAAAGACTTCGGACTGCGGAGTGGCTACAGAAATTGAAATCTACAGGTAACGCTAATACACACCAAATACACATAGGCACGCAATGCTGATGTTGTTAACATATAATTTGCAGGGTTTGACATAATCCAAGCTTAAGCGATCGTTAGATTTAATCACCATTGGCAGCGCGATTTATTGAAATGCTTTTTTTCTCAGTTGGTCAGAACAAAAGTGGCAGACATGTTACTTACTCCTTAAGATGACATTTTCTGGTGAAAATTCTTATTTTGTCATACTTCCAAGACTACAATCTGTGATTCTGAAGTACAGTATCCACACCGATGTAGAGACTGACAGCAAACATTAGATTCATCCGCGCTGAGGAGCCGTGCCGATACACAACCCACGTAAAAAACGTTAATTCCGCAAATAACTATAATTGCAGGTTTCAAACAGAGATGGCGACAAAGACGCAAAACTTAAGGACTGCAGCTTTAAAAATCATACTGCTTCCAATGCATTCATCATACTTCAATTTAGTAATGAATCAAATATTTTGCAACTAAAAATATTCTGGCAAAACTTCAAAACAATTTTTTTTTTTTTTTTTTTTCGGTTTTGGAAGAAATAGTTTTGGAGGGCCAAAATCATTGACCGCAACAGTTAGCACTTAAATTTTAATACAACTTTGTGTTGTAAAACATCTTACTTTAAAAGTCTTGTCAAATAATGTGTCAAAAATTATATGCTAAAAATCATACTGCATCCAATGCAGTACATTCATCATACTAGAAATTAGTGCTACGCCAAAAATTTCGCTAACCGAAAATATTTGTCGGAAACGGGGAGAAAAAAAAAAAATGTGTCAGCATCTACTTCGTTCATACAGCGTGGATAAGCTACAAGAGGTAAACATGTCAGAAGTGCTGACACACTTCACTGTGAACAAATAAGTTTGACTGAAATATTGAGAGGAAACTCGTTTGCTGAAGAACTTTACTATGGCTGAACTTTTGTTGTTGTTGTTGTAGTAATGTTCGGCTAAATGAAAACTTTAATTTCAGTTTCTGTGAAAAAAGAAAGAAAAAAAAAACATTGCGGTGCATCATTATTAGAAATGGCAGGTCAAGATGAAGGCAATGTGTTGTGGGATAAAGAAACAGTGAGCTCTGGTTGTATACTGCACTTTTGGCAGTTGGCATTTCATGCAGATAGAAAATTGAAAAAGTGCACCCAAGTATGGTGTCCCATACTCAGAATTTGTGCTTTGCATTTCACCCATCCAAGTGCACACACACAGCAGTTAACACACACCGTAATCACACACCCGGAGCAGTGGGCAACCATTTTTGCTGTGGCACCCGGGGAGTGATTGGGGGTTAGGTGCTTTGCTCAAGGGCACCTCAGTTGTGGGTATTGAGAGTGGAAGTGAGCGCTGTTCATTCACTTCCCCCACCTACATTTCCAGCCGGTACTGAGACTCAAAGCCGCAACCTTCGGGTTACAAGTCCGACTCCAACCATTAGGCCACAACTGCCCCTGTAGTATAGTATATACGAACATACCATATCTCTGTCTCTCTGTCATTCTAATCTTGTTCAATCTCACTGTGGGATTTGTGTGAAAGTGGTCCACTGGGTGCCTGGCACACCGGCACACTCGATACTCTTGCCGTCTGTTTACATGCAGGTCCAAGAACATAATTGAAATCAAATTCCTTTCTATTCGTGGGCGAGATAATACATTAATAGATATGCTTCACACTGCTACATGTGGTGGATTGTTTTTGTACATGTAAGTAAGCCGTTAGACACCACCATCAAACAACAGATCAAATCATCACAGAAGAAGCCCCATAGACACAGCATTCATGAACATCTGGAAATGCAGTTTGCTGATGTAACCGGCACGGGAGAGGGGTATCATTCAGGGAGATAACGATCCTCGTGATGGCCAGAGATATAATGGCAGTGGCGATGATGACGGTTATTGTTCTTTGTTGTCTTTTTTGCAGCTGTAAGGCGGCGATGAGAATCGATCCCCGAGTCTCAGCTTGCCGCCGGGGCTCTGAAGAAGACTGCGGCACTGAGAGAGAGATAAAGGAAAAGAGGGAAGATAAAAGATAACAGGAGATAGACTGATTTTTTTCTCCTCCTTCTGTCTCCTCCCTTCATTTGATGGCTGGCCTGCAGCTCTGATTGCTATCTGTCGCTAGTTTAATTGATCTCGGTCATGCTTCCACGCGAGCCGGGATTAGCGCTTATCAGAGTGGACGGGGGTTTCTTGGGGGAAGATCGCATTTGCTGATGATCAGACCCTGTCACCCTCCTCGAAACAGATCCGGTGTGTATGTGTGTCTAAGAGCGGGCCTCGAGCTCGGGGATTAGTCTCCTTTTGCGTCGATAGCGTGAGATAGACGTGTACGCGTGCTTACGAGAGAATCCTCAGCCAGAACAGCGGCTATTTATGGGCCTCGGCAGAACTGTGGCTGTCTTTAATCACCGGCTGTTATATTGACCTGATTTACAGGGCAAACACTTCATCTTGTGGACCAGACCAACTCAAAGATGGACCACAAATGGAAGGGGGTCCCTCTGGGGACAGTGGTTTGAGAACAACTGGAACAGCAAAGGTTGATTGTGACTGCCTTACCTAAAAAGAAAAAAAGAGACAATTCTTCCTCGCTTCCAGACTCAAACTTCACACCAGACTCTCTAATGACGTTAATGAGGAGACTCCAGGGCTGATAAGGTCACTCAAAGCGCAGGTTCAAACGTATCGAGTCGGCATGCGTCCCTGCACCTCCTGTGACTCAGGCGCTGGAATTAAACTTTCAGCCAGGCCAATTTTCAAAGCCCTCATATTCCGTTGCCAAATGCCAGAGCCACTTCAAACACGTCTGATGGAGAGACAGTGAGAGAGGGGAGGGTGGAAAAAAACACGACAGCTGGCAAAACTGGTACAGCTTCAAACCGAATGAGGGGACAGTCTTTATGCCTAAGAGGGATGGCAAATCCCTGGCTTTACTGCAGAACAGGGGATGTTAGGGATTTCTCTATCAAACGGCAACAGTGCAGAGGCAGGCTGGGAACAAAGGCTTTTTTTTATAACAGGGAAACGTTCAGTATCAAAGGGGGCACAGCAAGACACGGACTGCTTTTTGGACCAGCAAGACTGACAGATCTCTTTAGCGTAATGACCGTTTGTTCTGTCCTCTCTGTTTTATGTATTTTCTTACATGGCAAGTAAACCCTTTGGGTCCAATTTGCATGAGAGCCCACTGAGAAGACAGAAAGCAGACCCTGGAGGGCCGCAGACCTAGAACGGGTAGGGGGATATGGGACAAATTGTGCGACCCCCTCATTTTCCATGTCACCCCAGTGCATTATTGTTCAAGACATGACAGACAGGAGACCTTGATCTAAAGAGTTGCCTTAGTCATCCTTCTTCTTAGCTTTTCGTTTCAGGACAAGTCACTCCGAGTGTAACAGATGAATCAAGGATATCCGATTGCTCCATATGTCTGCGAAGGGAGAAGCCGGCACGCAAACAAGACTTGAGCAATGACAGTCATGTCTGACTTTACACATGGCCATAAAATCTAACATAATCGCTACAGACAGAACACGTCTTTTCCTGCCGGTGTGCTTTGAGTTGGAGCAATCAGGCTGTGTTTGATCACGGAGCCCTTGCTTTGTGTGGCTAAATAACAATTGACTAGCTATTGATTCTCAGATGCTGAAACAAATTAAATTAAAACTGCTTTATGACTCCTTATATAAACCATTTCCACTTGTGGTCCAATATATGTGTCTATATATGTGTACGCAACAAACAGTCTTTATATTCACACACACAGCAGTTGCACAAGTCCACTATAAAAACAAATTTATGAGCGTATGAAACCACCCAGCCATACATACAATTGCCTCTCCATTCCACAGCTTGCATACACAAATCAAGAGTTAAAGTTGGGAGAGTTTTGGTTGGGCCTCACACTTGTCCAATACAGCTCAATGTGACCTGCTCAATTATTCTGAGTCTCTTTGACCTAGAAACACATTTTGAGTGCAAACACATTTCAAGTATTATGCACTGAAGTATAGTTATTTTTGCATGCCAAACTGTTACTAACCTATAAATGTGACTCGTGCTGGGAAAATGAGTCGCAATGAGCAAATTTTTGAAAAGGTTTTTTTTTTTACAATCTCTATTAAGATACTCTATTCTCTATTACTTCAAAATGAAATATGATTTGTTGGAATCTGACAAAAAATAATTGAGCTACACCGGTTTGAAGTCGACAGAGTCAGCAAAGTCTTTTTCAAAGTTTTCTGAAGGTTTTAAAACAAAATCACCTAGCAACCATACCTTAAAACCCCTGTTAATAACACCTAATTTGGCACACACCTCGTCAGAACCAAATATCTATAGGAAAATATATATTCAACTTTTTTTTCTTTTCAATATTTTACTTCATTGTTTTGAAGTACTGTGCATATCGGGATCACGCGCTATATGAAACGTCTTTGTGCGTGCGCTTCCGATTTGTCAGTCAGCGCGAGTAAAATCGATTTGTTTACATCAGCATGAGTTTGAAAATCACATTTCATTGGTTCAGACTAATTTCACCAAAAATGTGCCATGAATATTTACAAAGTTGGAATGCTGCGCTTTAAAACGATACCAAACTCGGACTAATTAGGAAGTTGCTGAGGGAAGCGCGAGTGGTGAAGCGAGCAGAGATAAACGGCATTTTTAATGGACAAAGGAAAGGTACTCCTCTCAGAAAACATAAAAATAAAGATATTTTTAGATGTTTAATTGCAATCTGAAGCATGGATCGCTAGATGAAGGCTTAATGAACTCAAATTCGACCAAAATCAACATTTTGTTTTGCCTGTAGTTTGAAATTAGCCCATGCACATTCTGACTCATTTTGCCAACATGGGTCACAAATATTTAAATTATTAGATATAGGAAGAAAATGTGATGTAGAACTGCAAATTAAATTTGAATTTATCAAATAATTAAAATAAATTGACATGATACATTTTAAATGTTTGCTTGAAAAAGCCTTGTTTGAAAGATTTGGGAAAAAAAGTTAAAAAAAAAAAAAAAAAAGATTCTATCCATAAGTTTTATAGGCCTTATGGACAGAATGATAAATAAAACTATAGAACGATATATAGAATTAGAGAATGATAGACGAATAGAAAGACAGAGAGAAAAAGTTAATAACAAAAGAGCAAGATTTTTACTTATTTTTTTTGTCCATAAACGGCTTAAAATGATGAATGCTGCATGTAAAATCTAGCTCCCTGTGCGAGTTCATACAAGCCCACTCAAAATGTCCTTCCCTAACAGAAAAGAAAATCATGCACAAATAGAGGAAGAGCTGATATATGGGGTCATTTTCTGTAAGAAAGCGTGCATGTAGGTTTACGCAACCCACCCCACCGAGAGCTGGGAATTTAGAGCTCTGGTTGCTAGCAAAAAGCACCAGGCTGGCACATAGGACACTGCCAACTGAACAATCAGCGATCACTTTCCAGGCTGGCACTTTCCTCTCTCCATCTCTCCTAATGTCTGCACCATGCCAGCTGCTTTGCTAAATAAGCAGTGCAGAGGAACACACACGCAGAGACTCGGTTCCACGCTTTGTACCTGAGCCCAAAAGAGGATGCATAGGCATTGAGCTCTGTAATGGTGAGTGGGGGAATCTGGGAATGAGCATCCAAATGCCTCAAAATGTGAACAAATACATTGAGAGTATATACAAAAGCATGGTGTTACACATAATTCTTATTTGTTGCTCATGTGTAAAGAATCTAATCCACTAATGAGCGAAAATGCGTGTTGTCTACGAACATGTGTGCACAGGCAGATCTCAGTTCTCATTCGAAAAAGTCTCGACAGACTGAGCAGCCATCGATGTGGCTCCACGCACATAGTGGCGTGAGCAGATGGCAAAACAGATGATCTGCTCTCGATTGCCCCTCTACCGTCCATATTTATTTTACACTGACTGGCTCCGGGTTTCCCTCCGCCTACATACACTCCGACTGCACTAGCAAAGCCATGCCGCTTACTGCAATCTCTGATTAGAAGACAAAAGAAGTGTGAAGACGAGAGAGTGGAAAGGAAGTCAAAAGAGAAAACTAGCCAAACATGAGGCCAAAGCCAACACAAACACATTCACAAATAAATAAAAAAAAATAAATGAAATAAAATCCTAGTTCGCCCAATGGTCAGCCATCAAAGTTCTTAAATAACTTAATATTGATCAAAGCAAGCAGCAAATCCATGAGTTGTTCTGAGCTACTGATCATGAGTAAAGTTCGGGTCGATGGCGTCCAGCATGATTTATACAGCTTCCTGGAGTGCCGATAAATGAGTGGACTGATTGGCCAGTGGAAGGAGGAGGAATAAACTTGACAGTTTACTCCTTTTGATCTTGCGGTACTTCCTCTGGAAATGAGAACGCTTGCTTCAGACAAATCCTCAGCAAGACATCTCATTTGGCTTGGGAATTCGCCAAAGCTTAGAGGCTGAAAATTGGTCTTCATCTCAGCAGCTTAATGGAACCCCTGCTTTTTTATGTCACCCAGGCAAAAGGAGAACATCAATTGTCACAGACTGATCCTTGATGCTCAGTCTTCACTTTTGTTCGTTTTGCAGGAAAGTTAATGTCAGCATCTATTTTTTTGGACAATGCATCTTAACTACCATCTAAACAGAAACCACCCCCATACCAGCTTTTTTTGAGAACGTCTCTGAATATTCAGATGATTCTGGCTTGAGAGGATCTGGCAGCGCTCCTCCGCAGTGACTGAACTTGCGGTTGATCATCGGAAGTGACATGGCGGGTGTCCCTCAAGGCCTTTGGCTGAGTGAGCAACTCAATTAAAAGCAGACTGTGGGGGCTCCGAGGCGGCCGCATTCCCCCGCCCCACCCCAAACCGTCCTCGAGTGAGCCCGCCATGCTTGTAGCCATCATCCAGAGCTCAGCTGACCATTTGCTCCGGTTCACTGACTGAAGATGACTCAATGTCTGACTAGACCCTATGATCACATCGTATCATGCACGCTCAGATATCGCTCATAAACAGACATTCGCATCCACAGTGCAGCAGATGTCTGTTTAGTCCTATTCAATGCTAGTCCCCCAGGGTGCATGTGCCAACATCCTTGGAGTTTTCCAAAGGCAATCTGCTCTGTTTGGAAGCCATCTTAATGATCGCCGACAAAGCGCAGAAGACGTATCGGAGGGAGTCTTCACTTTGGTTCAAAGGTACATGGCCTAAAATCAGTGATACACAAAAGATGGTGGACCACCATTAGAGAGCCAAAACTATTTAGACTCGACAAACAGTCCAGCACCATCATTAGAAGGCCTTGGATTGAGGAGGAAAGAGTCAACAACAAGTACTAAACAAGCAGCTGCCATGGTGCAAGGTTGGGAGCTTGTTAAAGCTGAGAAAAATAATGTGCAGTCATGTGGTGGAGAAGGTGGAAATGAGGACAGGATTGAGTTTTACAAAACTGCGGTATGCTAGCATACTCTCACCTACATAATGTATTAAACAATTACACTTCAGATACTGAAAATACTGTACTATTTTGTCCTTGTTGTGAAGTACAAATAATTATTTAGGTAATTATTCAGGAAATATAAGAGTCAAAAATTGTTCACTCACTACTCACAAATTCATTGAGAGTGCAATTATGGTTCTAATGAGAACAATACGGAAGGAAGAAGCGAAGTGTGTACAAATGTGGAAAAATAATTAGAAATATTGAGTAATTAGAAGTGATAAGATTTTATTGGGCAATAGACACTTTTATTATTAATGTCCCTGAGCCAGTAGCTTATTTCAAATTGAATTATTATAATAAAAAGAAAAGCAAAGTTATTAAAAGATCTAAGGCGTATTCCTCAAACTGGTTAAACGTTTTGTTCAGCCTGGAGGCTAAGCACATATATCGTTACGCATCCAGTTACTTTACCTCATGAATAATCTGTAGACTTTGTTTACTGCCAGGTGAAACAGGGTGTCATGCATCTCTCAGCCATCAAGGTGTCCTATCAAAGAATTGAGTCTGGGCTATGTGTTTGATTGATGTGCACTGTCAAAAGCATGGGGTGCTCGCAAGCGTCATTGTTCAAGTTGTTTTTGTCTGAGCCTCTCTGTCTCTAACCCTGAAGAAGACATAACAGGGCCGTGACCAGCAGGGGCAAGCACCTTTATAAAACCACGCGGACAGTGACTCCGAATGTCCCCACCGACTCAAACACATCTATCAATCTCTGTCTGTCTGCCGTAGGGGCTGTCAGCCTCGCTACTCTCTGTATCTCTGTCTCTGCACGTCTCTCCTTCTATACTTCTCCTTCATTCGATCACCCGACTCTGACAAAGGGCTTTGTTCTTAGGAAGCCACAGGACTTCTTGTCCACCTTACTTACTGCAAACAGCTGTAAAGGATATTGAGGTTGATGTAGATGCAGGGTTGTGGCCATTCAGAATTGGATTTAGAATGCCTTATAAATTTCAATTCAATTCCCAAATTTGATTGGATGTAGAAAACAGGAGGCAGAATTGCAATTTGATTTTATGGAAGTATAGGATTAAAATGAATTTAAAGGGTTAGTTCACCCAAAATTTAAAAATCTGTCATTAATTACTAACCCTCATGTCGTTCTACACCCGTAAGACCTTCGTTCATCTTCGGAGCACAAGATATTTTTGATGAAATCCGATGGTTCATTGAGGCCTCTATTGCCAGCAAGATAATCAACACTTTCAGATGCCCAGAAAGGTACTAAAAACAGTTCAAGTGACTACAGTGGTTTAACCTTAATATTATAAAGCGACGAGAATACTTTTTGTGCGCCAAAAAAAAGAACGACTTCAATATCTAGTGATGGCCGATTTCAAAACACTGCTTTGAAGCTTTGCAAATCTTTTGTTTTGAATCAGTGGTTCGGAGACCAAAGTCATGTGATTTTATTAAACAAGGCTTGGTTATATCATAAGTGTTACGAAATTTCAATAACTTTGGCAGTTTGATACGCGATCCGAATCACTGATTCAAAAAAAGATTCGTAAAGCTTCGAAGCAGTGTTTTGAAATCGGCCATCACTAGATATTGTTGAAAAGTCGTTATTTAATTTTTTTTTGCTCACAAAAACTATTCTCATTGCTTAATGATATTAAGGTTAAATCACTGTAGTTGCATGAACTGTTTTAAATAGTACCTTTCTGGTCATCTGAAAGTGCTAATTATCTTGCTGGCAATGGAGGCCTCACTGAGCGATCGGATTTTATCAAAAATATCTTAATTTGTGTTCTGAAGATGAACGAAGGTCTTACGAGTGTAGAACGACATGAGGGTGAGTAATTAATGACAGAATTTTCATTTTTGGGTGAACTAACCCTTTAAGACCAAGCTTAAATGCTTGCTAAAAGCCTTGTTTGAAAGTTTTGAAAATAACCCCATCCCTAAATTGTTCTGTAAGGTCTATAAAAATAAATGATAGAAAAATTTGGCTTACTTTGTAGATATATAGATTAGATAGACATTATTTTGTAATATTTTGTGGCTAACTGTTGAAGAATACTTCATTTCCTAGAATACATTACTAGTTTTTCTCTAATCTGCAATTCAGTTGCTGTGTCTCATTTGAAGTCTGTGTCCTCCGGAGGTCGCAATTGTTGGCCGAATATCAAGGATGTCTTATTTTATAAAAGTAACCATTATAAAACTGACTGTTATTCCTTGTGAAGCGTAAATTGTTGTAATTTCCTTATGACTTTGGAATGTAGTGGTTACTTTACTGAAATGAGACATACGCAGCCAACAAATGCGACTTCCGGAGGACGCAGCCTTCGAAATGAGTATATTCCAGTATATTGCACTTCCTGTCATTCCAATTGACCCTTCGCCAGGAGTTTGATTGACAGCCGATCTAACCAATCATAACGCAGAATCCGCCATTTTATCCGACAAAGCAGTCAGGGGAGTAAGCAGATTAACATCTGTGGACTTGAACTTGAAAAATGGTGTGTACTGACGTCTTTCCGCGATTGAAACAACATTCCTTATGATGTTCATTCATGTTTATTTTATGCTATAAATTAACTAGTAGGAGAATGTGATCAGTTTACGAGCCGCTTGAACTGAGGCGCTACAGCGATCTGTCGCGACACATTAAAGAGCCACAAAATGGTATTTATTGTTTAAATTTCTTTAAAAACTAAATTTGAAATTTGAGACTGTGTTTCATATCAACAGTAACCTGCTCTGTCTTGTCTGTCGACGCGTTGTCAGTGTCCTCTTTGCTCCGCAATGTATTTTTCACTGCGTGAGAACATGATGTGTGGCGACAGATCAGCATGGCTTGTCAGACATAGCAACAGTTACTAAAGGGGGCAGGTCTTTGCGAACGATCATTTCAACTTCCTGTGGGGTGTGGCCAATTGATTTCAAATTTCAACTCATGAAATACTAATTCTCCAATTCTGAAATGTCCCAAACGCTGAGAACATCACAAAGAAGGAGAGAGAAGTACAAGAGCAAACAAAGTCTGGTCAATGACACAGTGTAGATGGAAGAGTCGTCGCCGAAAAGAGAAACAACAGCTGCTGACGGATTGGGGTCATTGTTGTGTGCTTCTACCGTGACTCCGTCCCCTCAGCATACATGATGAGCTTCATTAGAGGAGAGGGATGTGAGATGCTTCAGTTGCCATGCAAAGTGACTGAAAACAGCACCGTAAACAAGACAACTGATTAAATGTCAACCGTGCGTCCACAGGAATTAGGACCGCTCCCCAAAGTGAAACGACTTTGGAAAGTGACACACATGCACACACAACTCACCCTTTCATACAGTAAGTGATGTTCAGGAAGATAAGATGGGCAGAACAATGATTCAGCCATCACAAAGTTGTCATTTCTCAGTCGAGTGGGACACAAAGGGGACCAAGGGAGACAAAAGTTGCACGGCAGTCTATTTCGTGAAAGGCAGGAAAAAGAATGTGATTGTGAATGTGTGTGATTGTCTGTAGACCTCTGTTCTTGTGTGGGAATGTGTTGGACAGGGATGGAAGGAAGGTTGCCTCACAGCGGTGGGACTTGTCATGCCCAAATGCTGTCAAGCGTGGATTCCAGTGACAGGCGTGTCACACCCAGGGCAAGCTGGCTCGTCCCCTGCCAGGGTGAAGATTACAATGATCACTGTCTTCAGCTGCACGGAAACCACCCGGGACCCACGTCTCTGAGTTGGGAGTCTGTCGGAATACCTCTCTCAATCACCAGGCTCACTTCTTCCTGCTGCACTCATGAATACAAAGATTAAAGTGTTTTCAGTCTGGATACATTACATAGAATTTGATATGTTTTGCTGATTTTATGGATAAACAGGTCAACTACCATCTTAAGCAGTTTCCAGACAAAAATGAAAATCTCAAAATGCATGCACATGCAAGAGAAATTCCAGTAAAGTATGATGTTGCTAAGCTAATAATTCAATACTCTAGCAAAAATACAACAGCACAAAACTAATACCATGAATTAACTTAATTACACCTAATTAAATGTCTTTTATTCAGAACAAGCCAGTTAAATTGAGACAACATAATTTATTTGGATTAAGTCAAATTAACATACTACAGCAGTTTTAAATCAACTTCATTTAATTTGTCAAACTCAATATACTAGGTTTATTTAATTAAATTTCTTATGCTACATGCAAGTGAAATATACATGCAAGCTCTTTTTTTAAATAAATGTGATGTACAGGATGAGAAAGAAAAGACTCTTCACTGCACTGACATTAGCACAGTACTGACTGAAGCAACATACACAACTGTGTTCATGTAGCAACAATAGTAAATAAATATCCAACAGAACTTAACACTGAACACTAACAAGTATTTTCCATTATTCAAACACACATTATATAAAACTAATCCCCGGTTTCACCCCACCCCGAGCTGTTTTACCTGTAAGTAACTTGCATTGCATATCTTAAAGGGTTAGTTCACCCAAAAATGAAAATTCTGTCATTAATTACTCACCCTCATGTCATCTGTGATAGAAATATTTTATGTCAACATGAAATGTACATAAAATGTAGACTAAGGATGCTCAGGTAAAAGACCAGTCATATGATTAGCTTAGATCACTACAAACCAATCACCAGAACAAATCACAGTGACACTGATTTTTACTCAACTGTAAGACTTAAATGTGCATGCATCTTTCTATTCATTGAGACTCACTCTGTTGTTGTGACGAGTGACCTCCCGGCCGTAAATAAAACTTCATTTCTGCAAAGAGCAACTTGGAAATTGTGTCAGGTATTTGCTGCGCAGATGAGGAATAGAAGTACTAAAGATTCTACGCTCAAAAGACCACAGCAGAGACAGTAATAGTGTTGGAAGACTATAGAGTCGCTCTCGGGGTGAGGCTGTAATACTCAGAGTTAGTATTAATGATCTTGTGTCAGACCAGCGTACACCCGAGAAGGACGGTGAGAGTGTGTAGATGCTAAAGACCTGTGTGCTCATGTGTGATTGAGGTAGTGATAGTAGCTTCTTGATGGGACGCCGTCACCTTACTTCGGGAGGGGAATTACCTCGTAGTAATGGAAATGTTTTAAAAGTATTCGAGAAGGGAATTACCTTGAAATACTGTAGTATTATATTGTATTATATTCGGGATGAGAATTACCTCGAAGGTACTGTAGTATTGTATTATATTATATAAACAACTGGAGGTTGTTTGAATTGTCAGTGGTGAAGTCAGATTAGTATTGGGAATTTCCACGACATGTTCCACACCTGTAAGACCTACGTTCATCTTCAGAACACAAATTAAGATATTTTTGATAAAATCTGATGGCTCAGTGAGCCCTCCATTGCCAGCAAGACAATTAACACTTTCAATGCCCATAAAGGTACTGAAGACATATTTAAAACAGTTAATGTGACTCAACCTGTGGTTCAACCTTAATGTTATAAAGCGATGAGAATATTTTTTGTGTGCCAAAAAAAATAATACTTTATTTAACAATATCTAGTGATGAGTGATTTCAAAACACTGCTTCATGAAGCTTCTAAGCTTTACGATTCTTTTGTTTCAAATCATTGTTTCGGAGCACGTATCAAACTGCCATAATCATGTTAATTAATTGTGAATTTTAATGTTGACTGAAATATTCGTGACAATGATTTATGCCACAATTGAGCAGCCATAAAATACAATAAAATCAAATAAAAACTTTCACTTTGTTCAATGCATTTTGAGATTGACTTATCTGTGAAGGCTACATGTGATGCCGCTGGCCAAAACAAGGCATCTTATTTGGCAGCATAATTCTGGTGCCTACTGTTTGGAACGGCCTGTAGTGTTGGTAGAGTGCCTATGATGCCTAAAAATGCTGTCTAGGTACTCACTAGGGTTTGGAACAACGCCTAGAAGTGTCCTTTATCTTTGTGCAGGGCACTAGTCTTTCTATAGTACACGCAAGGAAACAGATTTGTTTGGCAGGTAAACGAGCCATGACATGAGTAAGCGGTATTTAAGGATTAGAAGTCATATGGCCAATCACTATATAAAAAAATATATATAATAAAACAGTATACAGCTAATATCTCCACTCTGGAAGTAGATGGGTTATCTAAAGGTTAAATACATATAGCTTTATATATTCATCACACCTGAACATATCTGATCTCTCAAACCTGTGGTAGCCAGTTTCTGCCTCAGAGAAAAACTATAATTGTGTGATATTTAAGTAAAGACAAATTCAGAGAGATAAACTACTGTTTGAATCACTTTATCACATAATCTGGCTTCTATAAAAACCAAACCTGCTCATACTATACCCAGGGTTAACGGTTAAACTTGGGTATTCATAAGCTACAGCTTCACACTGCACATTCCTAAACCCTGGGATAAAGTCCCAATGTCCAAAGCACATGAATTTAAGGCACGTGATTGGTTGTCGGTTGCTGAGCATCTAGTTGTAACATTCTAACACCGCATCGTTTCAAGCTGTACAAGTTCGGCATTGTAATGCGGAGTTAACACTGCAAAAGCAGTCCAGAGCAGGGTTTCATAACCCCGGGTAAAAAGTGGTGCTAATCCCACATCTAAATTACAAGTGTGAAACGTTCCTTTACTCTGGGTTAAAAGTGGTGTTTAGAATGACCTCAGACAGCACACGCACATCTTCAAGATGTCTGTTAAAGATCACTTCATCTGGAAAGCATCTGCTGTTTACAAACATCTGATAGATGTCTTTAAGGTGTTAGTTACATTCTAAATCATAAACATCTTAAAGACATTTTCTAAACGTCTATTTGACATCTGACAGAAACGTCCTATAGACATATTGCAGATGAGCTAACACATGTCTTCCAGATGTAAACACGCATATCAAATAGACGTCTCCGAGATGTACGTGTGCTATCAGGGATGATAACTCGGGGTTAAGCTGGCCACACACTTGACGATTTTTTAGCCCCATTTTAAGCTCGATTTGAACCCCTAAGCGATCATGGCCCGATTCGAGGCTTGTCCAAAAAATCCTCTACTGTGCGGTGTAACTGCTCCCGATTGAGACAGAGTGTCCCCGATCTCAAATCGTAAATATCAAACATGCTTGATATTTCCGACTCTTGATCAGGCTGCTTCTGACGCTGCTTGTGTGCTTCTTTGTTTTTCACTATAAAGCAGAACGTATGGCAGGAGAGCCTGCTGACAACGTCGATTGTCCATTTGTTTTTCTTCTTAAGTCATGTTTGATCTTGCGAGTCTCCGTGAGATCTCGTCACACTGGGAAATCATTCCTGCAATCAACAGGTGTGTGGTCTCACAGTCCGGTCGAATCATCTAGTGTGTGCATTCAGAGAACTATAATGCAAAAAAAAAAAAAAAATCGGTTGAAACTGTCATTATATCTGTGGTCTCCCACATTTTTTTAAATCGGTTAAGATTTGAAAATCGTCTAGTGTGTCCCAGGCCTTAAGTGCAGTGTGAAAAGCCCTATTCAAAACCTACATGACTTCCAACAACAAATAACTCACTTTCTCACATAAACATTCCTGACAGATCTGTAATTTCCTTAATTTTATCATTTCCAGACATATGTCAGAAACCTAACTAAGAAAACTAGAGCTGAGCGACATTCTAAGCAGCTCTGTTTATTTATCTGGCATTTAGAAGGACAAGAGAAGAGGCTTCTGGAAAAGGTGAGCCTTGATCAAATACAATTTTTGTAAAACAAAACAATTGTCTATCTCTATTGTGTCTGAGTAAAGGTTAACGATGTTAACAGCCACTGGCTGGGGCTGAAGGACATTAAATGAAATACACACAGCCAGATCTTGTTGATTGTGAGTATCAACACCACCATGATAACATGCCATTAATTAGCACTAACATATCAGAAAGACACAAGCAGACGGGAAGTGCGTCGTCAAATGGCCCCTGAAATAACCATGATGGGTGACATTTGATGCACCACACTTTGCCACTTTCATTGCATTGTCCCTAAATTAGCCATGAAAGGTGTGTGTTCCAGGGCCTTGAAGAGCCTTAATCCTTTCACATGTGAAATATAAATACCAGATTCTCCTCTTACCATGAGATTACTTCATGCATTATAATATATAATATAACATAATATTTTAACATACAGTCGACCCGATCGCGTTGTAAATAATTAATAATTTACAAATAATAAGTCAGCTAAAAGTTTGCAACTCACTATAACACACTGCCATATTTGTTAGTCATTGCTTATATTGCACGCTAACTGGATAAAAAATGCATTGCAATACATCAAATATAATGTTACATTACAAAAGACATTAAAATATTGCAAATTTTAGATCTCTCATTTGACATACCAAGTGTCAAGCCAAACTTAACTACATGCTAATGTTTGTTTACACTGCAGTACTTATCTATCGGAAAAAATATATTGTAAATTTTTAGCTAACTACTTATTATTTCTCTGTCTGCAATGTAAAATGAATTGTATAACCCTGTTGGGTAGACAGTTTGAGCAGTTGGTGCTTTGAATGTGAAATAACAAGTGCGTGACTAGCCCTTCTGTCTGGTTAAGCCTGAATGCTGATTTGATTGTTAAGACAATCAAATTTAAACATACTAATGACTGCAGGACGAAGGGTGTGGTACAAGCATTACCTACAGAGATCAGTGAAACTGAGGAAAGAATATAGCACCCCTCCCTCAAAGACACACACACACAAACACACACTCGTTCAGCGTCAGCCCTCTCGGGGGATGATAATAGGAAGCCACAGTGGGGCTGTGATTGCATCAGCGCTTTGATCTGACCGCTAATTGCTGGTGACAGACAGGGTAGCGACAGCGCCACTTCCCTGCTTGATGCAGGGGACTCTTATTCTCAAAGAAAGAGAGAAAGGCTGGGATAGGCTTTAGGAAGCTCGATTTAATCAGGGCCCTCACGGGAGTCCAGATAAATCCAAATTAGCTTGGTGCAGGATTAACTAGAGAAAAGAAATCAGCTGTAAACCTGTTAAGGTGATAGTACGTAAGAACTTCTGTGTTACCTTTACAGTGTGAAAGACACACATGAAAGAAGACAAACAGCAACATACCTATAAGTGTCATCAAACATCACTGATAATAATAATAACAAAGCCAATGTCATATGCAAAAAAATAATCCACAGTCGGCTGGTCATTACTGCAAAGGGCCTTGTATCACCCTGAAGGGGTTTATTTTGTGATAATGACTGGCTGACTGCACATTTCCCGCTTTGTACACAGCTACTTGCTGTATAAATAATTAAAAGGACATGAACTACTAATCTGAGTTGATATTCAGAGACCACAGAGTGCTGTAAGACACATGAATCTAGCACAACTATGTAAGAAATCAGTTGACTGGTACAACGGTCAATTATATAATTTAAATTATACAGTTTAATAGAAATTACAGTGACAGCACACAATAGAAAAACTGCATAAATAATGAAACGTATGGCTTACTGTAAATATGTATGTGGGATCATTGAAACCATTTACAAAATCAGCATTAGCTTTTTAGTATTTAAATTTTTCAGTTGGTGAGTGAACATTTATACTGTATATAAATAACACAATGCCTGCAAAGCCTGCAAAATAGCATATAAAAGGGTCAGTGACATGACGTGCATATTTTTGTCCAAGTGCATTATTTCCTTTTAAAATAATTTGATAAATTCATAACATGTATCACTTTATTCTATAAAACCTATTTAGTTTGAATTCATTTTCAGTACATTTAAATAATAAATATTTTATGTTTTGGTATCTTAAAACCCTAAAATGTCAGTTGGTGCAACTGTCTGCACGAATGAACAGAATTTGATGTCTGAAACCTTTCATATAAACAATTTGTCTAAATATCAGTAGTTTTAAAGCTCTTGAGATGATTTAAAAAGTTTTGTCTGTGTATATTCTCAAATGTCAGTGTGGCACAACTGCAAACATGGGTCTTTAATTATGGACTGACAAGGTAATAACAGTAAGCATAATAATGCATCATCCTTGTGGTAAAAGTTTGTAGATCTCTCTCAAATACTGATAAAAATGGCTACTTTCAAGTATATGGGTAGGTGACACTTTCCATGTCAGGTGGTACAACCAATATAAAATAAGGAAAATGCTATTTTATCATAAACTTCTTTATTGTGTTTAGAAATTTGATGTATGAACTTGCTAGCATAGGCTAATACAGGCATCCAAGTAGAAGCCTGTTCAATGTAAAATTACAGTAGTTGCAAAAGTCAGGTGGTGCAACTGCAGTGAATGTCTCTATATGAAATGCAAAAAAAAAAAAAAAAAAAAAGATTTCAGCTAAATAAATAATAAACATAAGCTAAGATTGTCTATTATTATTATTATTATTATTGTTCTTAAATGTTAGTTAAATTAAAGATGTTACACTTTCAATTATTTTCATGATAATTTTCAAATAATTTTAGATGCCACTATCATATCAAGTAAAGAAAGATCGGTCACAATTTATGATAGGTGTCTTATGTACTCACATTAAAAAAAAAAGTTGAGTATGATGTACTTGTTCATGTTGTTTTACAAAACACTTGTGCTGCTATTGAGGATGGATACGGGTAAGGTTAGGACAGGTTTGGTGGTATGGGTAGGTTAAAGGGTGGGTTAAGGGGTTAAGGGGTAAGTGAAGGGTCAACAGCATAATTATAGATGTCATTACAGAAATTAATTACAGATGTAATATGAAGGCATTTTTTTAAATATAAGTGCAATGTAAAACGTACAGTATATGCACACAATAAGTTTAAAACACTTGTATTTTTATATTATTTTTATATGTAACTGAAATGAAAAAAAATCCAATATTCAGCATATTTCCTGTCATTATTAATCCTGTCAGGTGGCACAAATGATTTTCATCAGGTGGTGCAACCATGTAAATTCATGACTTAAACAAACAAATAACAGGTCAAAGTGAACAAATGGCTGAAAACTAGATTGTGAATAGTATTGTATTAAATGCATTTACTTGTGTGATTATTTTTCTGTCTTTAAAAGTAAAATCGGATGCTAAAGATACTAAATACCTGGCAACTAAAATGCAATAATTATCAATTAATATGAAAAAATGAAAAAAGCCAGCAGACGAACAAAACTGGCCAATTAAATAATAAAATTTGATCCTGATGACTTCATTAAAAAAAATGTTTGATTATAGAGATAAATCCAAGTTTGTCTGGCCTTATTTTAACATTATACACATACAATTTGTCACCACAATTACTGTGGTAACAGTAAAAGGAAAATTTAGTTATTTACTTACTGAATTTACTTACTGAATCACAAGGCCAAATCTCCAACAATCTTTTGTAAACAAGGTGTTTCAAACCCAGACAAGCCTTTTTTATTCTTTTTTTTTTTCCCCAAGTCTGTTTGTAAACAGTAGCTTCATTTACTTTTTTTTTTTTTTTTTGACAGCAGAAAGTCACGAATGACCTATCAAAATGAAGTATTATAGAGAGCCACCAAATTGCACAAGCACAAGACCACATGAAGCAATTGCCACGATATATTCGCACCAAGCAGATGATTGAAATCATCAGATGCCACACACAGTTAAACTATGCAAACGAGTATTTAAGGAAGCCTCTGAGTCTGTCCATCTCCATTATATTTCCGGCTACTCCACCCTCTTTTCCTCATCTTGCCCTGCGGGTTTTTTTGTATCTCACTGCCAATCTGTGCGCAGTTACGGGAAGCCCAGTCAAGCCGGGCGTTTTCTCGAAGTCACAACAGGTTTGAGTCGTTCTGTGCATATCGAGTTAACAGCTCTCAGCTTCGGCTGGGGCATGTCATCTCCCAGGCAAGCAAATCAATCATCTTTTTTCTTTTTGAGTGATCAGGGCAAACCTCCAATGTCATCCCTCCATCTTTCCCCAAAGCACAGGGTTATATTCTCTCTTTCACTTCCTACACTCTCACATCTTTCTCTTTCAGTTTCTCCATCCCCATACCTTGCTCTCATTCTCTCTATTTCGCCATTTTTGTCACTCTACCAATTTTTCTTGCTTTCCTTCCCTCCGGGTTCTCTAGTCAAACTGTACAGGGAGCTTACTAATGAATCAAATGAGCTGTCGACACAGGAAAACCTCTGGACCAAACTGCTGGTATGCAATAATTAGTGTGTTTGGGGCCGGGAATGAGCGCACTTGGGAAACACACACCGCAAACATACATCCACACACACATACTAGCAGCAAAGGTCATTTGTTATAACTGTGCCTGAAACAATAGTTTTTGGAGCACAGGTCATTACAAAGTGGCTGATTTCTCAAAGTCATTATGAAAGGCTACAAACGGTTGTGATTTAACATGAAGAAATACGATCTTGTGCAATGATAAGTAACAATGAAGCTAATTTAGGTTTTTCTGCCTCCCCTGACAGAGTGCTTGCTCTCTCCTGTTTTAAAAGGGAGTTACATTTCACATATTGGCAGGCGTAGCGAAAGTCATTCAGACTTTTTTTTTATGCATTCATGTATTTCATGATACATTTTATATCCCAGAACCCCTTCCCATTCCCTTAGCACCACGGCTGCTGATATAAATCAAATTTCTAATGCAAGTGGTCAATGTTCAGTTATTCCCGTCAGCACATTCTCAGCTGAGCATTTATCAGCCTTTACGATCTATCTTACCTCTCTGTGCAAGTCCATTTTCAAACCGCTTAATTTGTGCAAGGTTTTTAAGGAATAGTTCATCTAAAAATGAAAATTGTCAGGATTTTACTCATCCCCATTTCTAAACTTTTTTCTTAGGTAAAGCACAAAAGGAGATATTAGCCAAAATGCCCTTGCATTTATTTTACATACAAGGAAACTAGATGGAAATGTGTACGGCCAAACTCCAAAACTATAAACATAATTATGCAAGTCGATTTTCTGAACATTTTTTTTTTTCTTTTTTTTTTCTTTTTTTCCCCAGGCACATTTTATCAATTCCAAACCACATTAATCAAGAATGCAATACTAATGCAATACTAGAAATTAAAAAGTTCAGGCATGACCATTGGACAGCAACACATTGAAGGACCAGCACCATATCCTCTTGAACCACTGTTTGAAGAATTTATCTTCCAGAAACAGTAAGTTTTGGGAGCTCATTTTTAGAGATGGACTAAAAATCTTCCAGAACTTACTGCTAGATTCTGGAAGATAAATTCTTCAAACAGTGGTACAAGAGGATGCGGTGCCGGTCCTTCAAGAGTCACTCTCAATCTGTCTGTCTATAAAGCCTATAAAAAACAGTCTTCATGTATTTTACAACACTTCAGCTTGTGATTCTTATTAAGTGGGGGTCATTTTTTAGGATTCTGGAGACTAAAAGGTTCCTGATGGTTTCACATTTAAAGGGTTAGGTCACCCAAAAATAAAAATTCTGTCATTAATTACTCACCCTCATGACGTTCCACACCCGTAAGTCCTTCGTTTATCTTCGGAACACAAATTAAGATATTTTTGATAAAATCCGTTGGCTCAGTGAGGCCTTCATTGCCAGCAAGATAATTAATACTTTCAGATGACCAGAAAGCTACTTAAGACGTATTTAAAACAGTTCATGTGACTACAGTGGTTCAACCTTAATGAAGTGACGAGAATACTTTTTGTCCGCCAAAAAAACGACTTTATTCAACAATATCTAGAGATGGGCAATTTCAAAACACTGCTTCATGAAGCTTCGAAGCTTTACGAATCTTTTGTTTTGAATCAGTGGTTCGGAGCCATCGGATTTTATCAAAAATATCAAAATTTGTGTTCCGAAGATGAACGAAGGTCTTACGGGTGTGGAACGACATGAGGGTGAGTAATTAATGACAGAATTTTCATATTTGGGTGAACTAACCCTTTAATTCTTAATTCTTTTGCAGTTAACATGTCTTTTCTTCTCCACATGTTTTTGTCTGACCCTGCTGACCCAATGAGCGTTTTGCTGTCCAATAGTCATGCCTTAACTTTGCAATTTCTAGTTTTGCATTAGTATTGCATCCTTCTCATGGGCATAATTTTTGACTTTACAGTCAGAGTTAAATTTCTCTTTTTTTTTTTTCTCTCTCATTTTGCCTATAAAACAAAACCTGCCTAATAATTTTGCACACCTGAATACGTTTTTCATTTTCAGCCTTCATGAACAATTATACATCACTTATAAATTATTAAATACAAAATTAATAGTAGTTATTAAGATTGACGTGGTTTGGAAATGGTAAAATGTGCCTGAGAAAAAAAAAAAATCTGTTCAGAAAAACAACTTGCATAATAATTATGCATACACTGTAGGTAACACTTTACAATAATGTCCCATAAGTTAATGCATTAACATCTACTAGCAAAACATTTGTTACAGCACCTATTAATCTTTGTTATCGTTAGTAAATACAAACACAACAGTTCATTGTTAGTTCATGTTAGCTCAGGTACATTAAATAATATTAACAGATCCAACTTTGATTTTATTAATGTGTTAGTAAATGCTGACATTAACATTAATTATGATTAATACATGCTTTAGAATTACTTTTCATTGTTAATGTTGTTTACTAACTAATGTTAACCTTATTGTAAAGTGTTACCCATATATATAAAAAAGTGTACTTTAAACAATGAATAAGTTTGTTCAAGTGTGAACTTGAAAATATTAAGTAAATTCTACATTTGTTCTCAGTTCATGCATGTAAAAGTACAGAGTACGGATGATTCTTTGTTATTTAGAGTTGAATGAATATTTTAATATTTCATAAGAATAAATTTGTTCACTGTTTGGCAGTTTTATTTAAACTGTTGTTACTGTTGATGCTGCTAAATTTAGTAACTTTGTTTTCTACTAAAATTATTCATTTGTGTGTAAAAATGATTTACATTTATGCAGTGGCAGGCGCTTTTATCCAAAAGTAAATTACTCTGCATTCAAGGTACACATTTTATCAGCTCTTGCTTTCCCTGGGAATCAAATCCACAATTTTGGTGTTGCTAGCTCCATGATCTACTCTTTGAGCTACAGGAAGATTCATACACTCAATGATCCATAGATTGTTACCAATGAAATTGAGTGCAAAAAAAAAAAAAAAAAAAATCATGTAGTCCATACAACCCATGCCCTATACTCCAAGCGGTCTGATGGAATAAGATAGTACTGAATGTCGAACAGCATGATGGTGTCAAACTTAACAAGAATGGAGCCTGCATTTTTTATTTAAACTAAGGTGTAAATGAGATTTGAGAGCTCCAGAGGATAAGAAGATTAGTAATAAATAGCTTAAATTTCAGTCTGTTATTCACACAAAGCTATTGTAATTCGGCATATTTTATGTCATTCTTTTATGTAATTCTTTTTGGAGCTTGCCGGTACGAATCCCTAATCGCTTTCACTATATGGAAAAGAGCAGCACTGACATTCTATGAACTATTCCTTAAATACAACACATTATGTAGAACACTTGCAGCCTCTGGAATCCAGTGCATCACTACCTGTGCTGCTTTGGCTAATGGCCCGGCAAAGCACACAGCCTACAGAACTGCTAACTCGCAGGAGCCGAGCCAGGGTCTTAGCCAAATGCAACAATCAGAGTACCAATATTTACACTGGAGGCTAAATTCTCAAGGCGTGTTCCAGCGCCGGTTTGAAGAGAAGAAAAATGAGCGTGTCTGGCAGCTATTGCGGTGAGCTCTATCTTTCTTGAGGTCGGTTGCAGCGACGATGTGTAACGTACCTCGGCGGTGCAGAGTGTAATTAAGAGTGCACCATAAGTGGAGCGCGTCCCTGCGGAAAATGAGGCCACGGCTGCAGCCACTGGAGGTGATGACGGCTGCATGACTACAGGGCGAGAGAGAAAGAGAGAGTGCTCTGTTCCAATCAGAATCTCAAAAACAAACATGCTAGTGAACCCGGAGGCCTATATTTAAAAGGCTGACAGACGAGAGCAGGGAGAAAAGGTGAGAGAGCAAATGATGAGATCCGCCTGCAAGGAAAAAAAATAAATCTGATCAGGATATGCTTAAAGGAAACACGCTGAGCGAAGAAACAGACAGCAAGATAGAAATGCTCTGCTATTATTAGCTTCTTGATAATGAAGCAGGAAATAGCATCCACCAGCTATTCCACGGAATGATCTGAGGGCGTGTACGGAAAAAAAATTCTGAAGTTCAGTGCATTTTCCTGCACCCCCCTGAGGGGTGGAAACATTTTCAAAAGTTTCTTAAAATGTGCCACTTTTTATTAGCAAAGTCCTGAGGCTTAATCAGAGTCAACATCCCAGTCTTTTAAAGGGATATTCCACCCAAAAATTAGAAATTCTCTCATCATCTCTCACCCTCATGCCATCCCAGATGTATCTGACTTTCTTCACAAGTTGATGAGTTCAGGATTTCTAAGAAATACTGTTGAAATTTGAAATCAAACCAAAAAACCCTCCCTTCATTGCTCCACACCAAAAATGCATGAACGAGCAATGCAAGAGTGAATGTCTCTCATGAAGCAAAATAATGCTTCATTAAAAATAAAGCAAAGATGACGAACAAACAGCAAGAAAGAATATAAAATGAACAGACAGTACACGATTATAAACAAGCAAGAGTTTGTTGTTAGTCACCAGCTCCAGACAAACATGCTATGTTTCCATCACCCTGTTCTTATGCACATTTTTAAGGATTGCATCAGAAACGAGTTTCAAATAAAAATCCCTTATTTCGCAAAAAAAAGTATTTACACTCGCTTGAGGTGGGTTTAGACTTGTGCGACAAAGGGTTAATGCGAATAATGGGAGATGGAAACGCATTTGCCGAATAAATTCTGACGTAGTGAACATTAAATCATAATTACTGTTTTCTGCTGATGGTGTTGTAACAGAAAAACTTTGTTTGATTCTGTTATGACGCATTCATTTTGGATGTACTGGCGCATGTTGTATGTGTGTGTGCAATGCATTTTCCCCTCGGGGCTTTAAGTGTTCAGAAGGTTCCAAACCTGCAGCTCATGTGGGGTGTTCCTGGTCTATCAAAAGTGGCCCAAGGAAGGAACAGTGGTGAACCGGCAACAGGGTCATGAGGGCCAAGAGTCATTGATGCACGTGGGGAGCGAAGGCTGGCTCGTGTGGTCCGATCCAACAGATACTGTAGCTCAAATTGCTCAAGAAGTTAATGCTGGTTCTGATAGAAAGGTGTCAGAATACACAGCGCATCACAGTTTGTTGCGTATGGGGCTGCAGCTGCAGACCAGTCAGGGTGCCCATGCTGACCCCTGTCCACCACCTAAAGTGCCAACAGTGGGCACATGAGCATCAGAACTGGACCACGGAGCAATGGAAGAAGGTGGCCTGGTCTGATGAATCACGTTTTCTTTTACATCATGTGGATGACCAGGATGCACTATGGGAAGAAGGCAAGCCAGTGATGCTTTGGGCAATGTTCTGCTGGGAAACCTTGGATCCTGCCATCCATGTGGATGTTACTTTGACACGTACCACCTACCTAAGCATTGTTGCAGACCATGTACACCCTTTCATGGAAACAGTATTCCCTGGTGGCTGTGGCCTCTTTCAGCAGGATAATGTGCCCTGCCACAAAGCAAAAATGGTTCAGGAATGGTTTGAGGAGCACAACAACAAGTTTGAGGTGTTGACTTGGCCTCCAAATTCCCCAGATCTCAATTCAGTAGAGCATCTGTGGGATGTGCTGAACAAACAAGTCCGATCCATGGAGGCCCCACCTCGTAACTTACAGGACTTAAAGGATCTGCTGCTAATATCTTGGAGCCAGATACCACAGCACACCTTCAGGGGTCTAGTGGAGTCCATGCCTCGATGTGTCAGGGCTGTTTTGGCATCAAAAGGGGGATCAACACAATATTAGGAAGGCAATCATAATGTTATGCCTGATCTGTGTTTATTCAACTAAATAACAGCCTTTGCAATTTGATAATGGCACTGAGCCATATCACAAATGCAGCCTAGGTCCAGCACACTTGCATTATATGCACTCAAAGAGATGGATTATTTTTCTTCAAATCTCAGTTTGTGATTATCTGAAGAAAGAAAGTCATACAGATCTGGTTAGTAAATGATGAGAGAATTTTCATTTTTGGGTGGAGTACCTCTTTAAAAGACAATCAAACCTTCTTGATGAGGAGCAATGCAACACGTATCTCCACTCCCAACAAAGCTCCTAGACTCTTCCTCCCTAAAGTGATTTAAATCAGCTGGGCTACAAGGGGTCAAGCAACAGAGACGGAAGTCTTCCTTCAAAATCAAAACAAGCTCTGTGTTATCCTGAAACAGAATTTTCTAGTATCCTCTGGCAGTACCCAGCTACAGATGCTCATCCTTTGCCTTAAAAACAAAGTAAAGCCTAACTTTTTCCAACTCCTACAGAAACCACTCATTCCAGATGTGTAGCTAGGCCATAGTTTAATGCCATTAGTGTGTCCACCCCTGACTGCTTTAAAAGAACTGACCGGTTTCCTGCCCCCTCAAGGAAAAAACAACTAAAAACACACCATGTGGTGTTTTCCAAATAGGAAACTTATTGAAGAGATCTTCAAAGTAGTTTGCTGGAGGACTTCTAGACTACGGCAAGGTCTGACGCCAGTCTTTTTAACATGTGGATGCCAGTTACGAATAACATACCGTGACATTTCATAACAGGTGATGAAACAAAGTTTTTCTAGATCTACCTCTCTGCCTCGGTCACACAGAAGGAAGTATAGTTGCCAAACACCCCCACATTTGGCAGCTGAACTGCAGCCATCCATGGAGATAGTATGCGTTTGTGAACGTGTGTGTATCCACAAGTGCCAATACTCTGAGATCTGGCACATCACCTGTTGCCGTGTGTGCGCTCGTGCTGCCGAGGGGAACCGTCGCTTGGCCAGTGTTTATGTTTGTATCATTTTCCTGTCCCTGAAACAGACGGCCATTGCCTTCTCCAGAGGAAACGCAAGCCAAAACAAAGCCAAACAAGGAGACTAAAAGCCTCACTGACACAACATCAAGCAAAAATCTGAAAATAAAGGTTAGCTTCACCTGGTCCTAAAATGAAAATAAACTGCAAGATCAGTTAGCAAACCTGTTCTCTCTGTTCTCAGTTAGTCATTAAAAAAATGGTATTAAAAGTAAGATATAAAATAAAATAAAAAATTAATTCAACAACAATGTCCCACAGTTTTGGTCAACATCTTTTGATCTAGGATTACTGAAAAGGTGCATGTGTTGTAAAAATGGTGGATTAGAACTTGGCCCTGTTTGCTACTTCCAGAGATAAACTGAGAATGTTTACATGTTGTCTATATGTATGGGCTTAGTGTTAATCAGGGTTTTGCATAGAATAAGTACGCATAAGCTGCTCCATATGTCGAGATGGTGGTGAATGTCATCTACTAAGATTGCTGAAAAGCTTTGCGACTTTTTCCTTCTTCCTCCAAGCGCTTAAATCTCCCATATCACAAAAAGCGTGAGACAGTATTTTCTCTGTGTGTCTTTGTGTTTGTGGTCTGCAGTCAGGCTTTGGCTGCAGGCTCCAAAGGCCTTATGTAAACCCCCTGTCATATCCACCTTTTGCGCTGAGACGGCTTGACAAATAAGTGATGACCGTTCACATTTTTAATTTAGAAGACTGATGAAAAATTCACAGTGGCAACACGAGACCTTGATTTAAAAACAATCCACCCATGCCCCCAGACTGCAAGCCTCCACCATCCATGTCTCCTTTTCTCTGTATCTAACCAATGTTATGTCAACCTAAATCCCTTCACACATGTACAGTGACTCAGACCACAGACAAAGCAGACTGGCTACCTGTCCAGGTAAACTCCCCTTTTCTTCCCACTGTGTGAATGGTGAACTGGCTAGTGTTAAAGGTAGAATGCAGATGTTGTAATGGTTAGCTTGTCCTGCATCTCATTTTTATAGGGCGGTCACTCTACACTTTGTTACATTCACTTTCATTAGCATGCATGTGAACGTGGGAGAGCTGAAACAAAAAGCATATGTGTAGAGATGTTTCATGTTTCAAATTTGGCAAACTCTCATTTACACATACATAGAGCATTTATTTATTTATTTATATGTTTTTAGATCCTCTATTGGTTAATTGTCACAGACCGATCAAAGGTTTGTATTGTAGCAGAGAGGTGGAGTAGATAAATGTCAGGGTTATGTTTGGTTTTGTTTTTTTTCTGTTTCTTGTGTTTCATTCAGTTGTGGACAAATTACACAAATCAATACTTGAGTAAAAGTACGGATACCCTAATAAAATATTACTCCAGTAAAGAAAAGTACTCACTTTCAATTTTACTTGAGTAAAAGTACTTGATTTTAATTTGGGATAGTTCACCCAAAATGACATTTCTGTCATTAATTACTTACTTTTACTTTTGTGTGCAAAAACAAAACGAAAATAATGACTTTATTCAACCTGTCATTTTCAGTGCAGTGCTTCCGGGACAGAACGCCGACTCTGTATTGGACGCAGGAGCCGCCGTTCTGACGAAGAACCCAGAAGCACTGCACTGCACTCTTGTCGTATTCTCGTCGCTTCATAACAATTAAGGTTGAACCACTGCAGTCACGTGGACTTTTTTTTCTTTCTACGAGGGATCAGAAACCTCTGGGATTTCATCAAAAATATCTTTATTTGTGTTCCGAAGATGAACGAAGGTCTTACAGGGTGTGGAACGACATGAGGGTGAGTAAGACATGCTTTTTTGGGGCAGTAAATAATGGCGCAAATATCAGTAAATTGACTAGCACAAACCTTAGTAAATTACCTTGCATGATTAAGTTAAATACTCTCCTACCATAAATTTTGCGCCTGAAAAGGAAACTCCTACAAATGCATATGCAATATGGTCAGCCGCAAAAATAACTGTCCACGCCATTGCACACGCTATTTTTTCACTGCGTGTCTTTAGTAAATCCTGACAGTTTTTTAACGCCAAAAGAAGCTGTTAGTAAATCTGGCCCCCAAGTGTACAAACAAGTGAAATACCATACAGTATTTTAAAAATGAACAAAAACTAAATTTGTTTAGCTAAATGTGAGACTACAAATACAATATACAGCCTTCACATGGGGCAAAACTGAGTTAAAATTTTAAGACAAATGCTATACAAACTTAGTTTTATATAATTTGATATATTTTCATTTTAAAATAAACATGTTTGTATTTCACCAAACTGAAAGTCCTTTATTATTATAACAGTGGTCTATAACTGTCTAATTTGCTGGGTTATGATCAAAGCTATATGTGATTTTTTTAATTGGACGCACCACACACACTTGTCACATCGAGGGAGTAAAATTTGATGATGTCATCAGAGTTTGCCATACCTTTGCTTTCAGTGAATTTATGCCACTGCTCTCTTCTTGATAACATTTTGTTATTTTTGTCAAAAAAATTACAGTGTAGCTTTAATAATAATAATAATAAAGCTTTAAATGTAAACATATTAATATCTTGTTTAATTAATTTAAAAAAAAAAAAAAAGATCATCCTGATGCATGACATCATATCCTGTTGCCCATTTTCACTGTGGTTATGCTTCCTCAAAGCCTTGTGTGAAAGCTTACTATCCATGACAGTTTTGGGGGGGGGGGGGGGCATTTTCCACTTAATTATTGAAAAGGTAGGAAATTATTGAGAAAGAGGGAAGAATATGACCAGGAAGCCACATAGGCTAGAGTCAAATCCACATCGTCCACACAGTCACCACAGTTTAATATATGTACTAGGCCTGAGCTCCTTTCCCTTTTGCTCCTTCTAAACAGAACTTCTACCCTACAATCCAGAAGTGTAAGCCATAGTTTAAAGATGGATGTTTGCTTTTAATGATTTGTTTCCATGGAATGAGATAAACAGAAGCACACTTTGGTAGCTTCCCAGCTGCTTTAAAGGTGGAGCAGCTTCTAGCCTTCATGCATCATGCTCCAGCCAGCTGTTCTTCATCATTTTTTCTCCTTATCACAGCTGCAAATGTGAATAATCCATGATCTCTCCTGTTCGAAAGGGTGGGCTTGAGCTTTCGCTCTCTCTCTGCATCACTCGCTCTCCCTTCTCTTCTCCTTACTTATCCTCAGGACAGATTTTCATCAGGCCTGCTCAATGTTTAACATGACAGGGTTCCATGGACATCACATGCAGGGGCTGCAGCGAGGCGACTGGTTTAGCTTGATGGGGTCAGATTCTGAGTCATGGCCCCTCGAGCACTCTTACAGCACCTATCAAATGCAAGACCGGGATCGTGGCAGATGAAAATGTTTACCTTACTGCACACATCTACCCACTCTCTCTTTCTTTCCTGTTTCTTTCTTCTTCAGGATGTTCAGCTGTCAGCTGTGGTCCGTATGGATGGGGAGTCATGGAAGATATCAAAGAAAGGTTTATTTCACCATGTAAACCTTCGATTTCTGTGACAATTAGGAAAAAGACATTAGTACAACAGTCCGTGGTTCTTGTGGTAAAGCAGAGCAGAACAGAGACAAACGTAAGGTAGACTGAAGGAGCGAGAGAGAAAAACAGAAAGTGAGACCCTAATAATGGCCAGGCCGTGGATAGACGCAAGATTTAAAGTGACAGTGGACAAGTCATCCATTATTTATAGCCTCCGAGCCAGAGTATTTATTTTTTCAGCGGGCGTGAACAGTGAGGGATCGTGGCACAAAACAAGCAGCTAGTCATGGCCCATTCCCGTGACTGTCAGCTGGCCCCGCCGTCTCTGCTAACGTTAGCAACAGCGGCTCTCGGGAAACCATGTCATTGCAGTGCCTGTACCTCAATCAGAGAGCCAGGGGCAAAAGCCCCAAAACCCTGAGAAACAACACACTCCATGGCTGCTTACAAACACCTGTGGTTGGCAAAATTACAAGGACTAAAATGTAGCACTGCCAAATGAATTATTGACAGATTTGTTTACTTTCACCTGCTTTTTATGCATAGGATTTTTAGAGCATGTTTTTAATAAACCTAACAAATGACTATTGTTTTAATAACCTCCTTTTAAATAGATGAATTCAGATCTTTAAATTACTCCCATTATAATTAACAAAGAGGTCAACACTCAAGGAAACCACTGAAGATACCACGTACATTCAGTTGAAAGACATTTCTATTTATGGTGTAATTAGAAATTATTATTATTATTATTATTTTACAGGAAGCAATCATTTCAATGTAATTTATATATTTTTTTTAAAAAAAACTCTGACCTTTTCATCAAAGCCAGTTTGTGATGATTCATTCTGGTCTCTGATGTGTTAATTTAAATCTTTTGATTCTAAACATTTGCATATGGGTTGATGCAAACAAGTCCATGAACTGTTTTAAATTAGCATCAAGGCTTTTAACATTTAAAGCTGCAGTCTGTAAGTTTTGCCTCTTTGCTGCCATCTCTGTTTGAAACCTGCAACTGCAGTTATTTGCGGAATTATCATTTTTACGTGGGTTGTGCATAAGCACGGCTCCTCAGCGCGGATGAATCTAATGTTTGCTGTCAGTCTCTACATCGGTGTGGATAATGTACTTCGGAATCACAGATTGTAGTCTTGAAGTATGACCAAATTAAGAATTTTCTCTGGAAAATGTCATCTGAAAGAGTAAGTAACAAATCTGCCACTTTTGCTCTGACCAACTGAGAAAGAAACATTTACATTTATGCATTTGGCAGACGCTTTTATCCAAAGCGACTTACATTGCATTATACTATACATTTGTATCTGAGTATGTGCAATCCCTGGGATCGAACCCATGACCTTGGCATTGCTAGTGCCATGCTCTAACCACTGAGCTACAGGAAAGCAGTACATAAATCGCACTGCCAATGGTGATTAAATCTAACTATCGCTTAGCTCTGATCACGTCAAACCGTGCAAATGATTATTATTGTTATACTTTGTTCTCAAATTGTTAATGTTTGCCTGACAATGTGTATTTGGTGTGTATTAGCGTTACCTGCAGATTTCAATTTCTGTAGCCACTCCGCAGTCCGAAGTCTTTTGCTTTTGACTACAGGTGAATCTCCAGTTGTCACGATGATTATTTGGACCTTTCTGGATAACAGTCCGCCATCAAAAAGATAAGTTTAATTATTGCAGCTGCTGTGAGAAAACGCTATAAGTGATCCTCAAATCACTTTGCATAATGACGCAAAGATGAACGGCTACATGCTCGAATTTCCCGTGGAAACCCACCAGTACCGACTGTATTATAAAACATTATTACAAGCTTACCATTGTGAATCGGGCTACGGTTAGGAGATAGTTTTGAACACTGGCTGGTTATGTACTTGCTCAAAAATTGATTTTGGATCATTTTTAACCAAAAAAAGTTACGGACAGCAGCTTTACCATTAACAGTTAACATTTATATGAGTATATAAGGGTTTTAAATTTAAAATGTAATGATTATAATCTGCTTTTTTTTTTTTTTTTTTTTTTTTTTTTTTGTCTAGTTACTAGGTTTATTTTAAATGATTCTATGATGTGACAAATATTTCATTTAGTATGCTAATTAAAAAAATAGTACATGCTTAATAATTAGCAAAATGCATTTTAAGATAGTTTTAGATCAGGTCATTTCAACTTGCCATATGCAGCTGTGGCAATACTAATATTTTAAGTGAATTATTTTGATATTCTTTAAAAATTAATTGGTTTCCATTAAAAATATAGTAGTAGGCGAGGGGTGTCCGATCCTGCTTCTGGAGGGCCAGGGTCCTGCAAAGTTTAGCTCCAACCCCAATTAAACACACATGGACCAGCTAAACAAGGTCTCACTAGGCATACTAGACACTTCCAGGCAGATTTGTTGAGGCAAGTTGGAGCTAAACTCTACAGGACAGTGGCCCTTTAGGACCGACTTTGGACACCCCTGTAGTAGGCTATACAAAGAAAATGGGTGAAGTGAACATTCATGCAATTTAAATTCTTCCAGTGTAGATAGTCTCATTGCATCATTGGTCACTTTGAGTATGGATGCTTGAGTAAGATGCTACAAAGCACCAGAACATGAACGATACATTTAGACCTTGTGCATTACACTTGAAATCACAAACAGAAGTCTGAACAGCAATTTTTCCTGTTCGTACTGCAACTTTAGTTGTATTCCTAAGAGAAAAACATTTAACACTTAGCACTTGAGTTGCCACATTAACTGCAGACCTCTCTAAAGGTTTATCTAAGCCATTTCTGGTCCATGTTTGGTTGAGTAATTAAGAAGCCATGAGCCAGGTTGGGAATTCCCAGATGTGGATGCTACTGTTGTGCCCTCCAGCATTCTCAATTACAACAGCAAACACCCTGCTGTGAAACCAAATGCCTGATGCAAGTCACTCTCAACAGGATTGGCTTTTGAATGAACAGGTGTTATGGCGACTCGTGGAAATACTCTGTAATAACGGTATCCTCAGCAGTCTTGTTCCAAAACCAATTGGATATAGAACTAACCGTGAATTAGTATTTGTTTGGTTTTACTGAATTGGTGTAATATTGGGCTTGTAATTATGGCACTGACATTAAAAGAACCATAGTGTGCACAAATTCTCTACAGCAGTTAAAATATGAGGGTGAAATTGTACATTATTCATGTTCCTACACTTAATCTCAAAAGGCACGTATCACTTGAAAGAGCATTTAACAACAGACGTTCATTGGCCTACAGCTTGTTTTCCTTTTGTGGGATGTCACAAGTTATGAACACTTAAATTATAAGTAATCCTAAACACATTAAATAATTAAATGCATAATAAATAAAATAAATAACAGAGCAAAAAAATAACTTAGTTGTTAAGATAAGTTCAAGCGAAATGCAATGGAGAGTTAACTCCAAGAACCAGAAGATAGAGGATGTGTTTTAACACATTTTAAGATGAAAAATTTCCCATAATTCATTCGATTAAAGTCAACAGTGACTCGCAGAGTGGATGTATCAGAAACCATCAGACCTTGCAATTTGCAACTAAAACTGTGATCATCGTTCATGCTTAATACATCACTTTTAGGAATTTGCCAGCAATTTTTGTGGCTTTTCAGCAATACTGCCAAGATGTGGGACTGCTGTCGAGACCGGTCAGTGCATGACAGGGTGGCTGATCTAAATCTGTCGACCCATCTGGGAGAGCTTGCCCAGGGATTAGGTAAGCGCAGAGATCCAGAGTCTCGATCTGGCAATGATGCCAGTCCTGGACCAACAGCTGGTATGGGTCATGGTTCTCTCTTCTATCACTGACAATCTTTCACTCCGTTTACATGGTGTTTGAACAAATAAATACTGAAGCTGATATGCAACTGTTTGATAATAGTATATCAGTCAATTTCTCTAGGAAAAAACAAATCTCTAAAGAATGAGGGCGCAGGGGTGATAAACATTTATTATAGGAGCAGCTCTGAGGGTTAATCTCAAACAACTCAAAGACTCATTGGATGAGATTAGAGCCTTAGTTTTAAAACTACAAAGCACTGTCTGATACTCAAGTAGATTTGATGATAAAGATCAGCTTTTAGAAATGTGTATAGTATAGACCTGTTGCATTTCCTGGAGACATCACCAAAAACACTTCTCATAACCAAGATAAAATCTGAACAAAGTATTAGACTCATCCCGCACTGTCTGAAAATCTTACATGAATAATACATCAAATTGTGTGGCTTACTGAAGAGAGGTGTGCTATAACTGTTATAAGTGAGCAGATTTTTGCCTGTTGGATGTTAAAATGGGCAACAGAATGTCTTAGACTGACATTGAAGCAGTGACCTGAGCCATTTTTAGGGAGCAGAATATCAAGATGGTAGGTGGTTTTTGACCTGGACCTGGACTAGTAATCAACCAGAACCACCTAGAAATACTCTAGCAACCACCTAGAACACCCTAAAGCCTGGGACACACCAAGCCGACATCAAAAAACTAGCACCGCTGAAAACCGACGGCGTTGGCCTATCATCGGCTTGATGTGTCCTTAAAAATGCCCTGTCAACCATTCAAAACTCTGATGGTGAGTTTTGCATCTACACTATTAAAAATAAAGGCTCCAAATTAGGGTTTTTGCCATAGAGGAATCATTTTTGGTTCCCCAAAGAACCTGTGAACAGAACCTTTTGTGCAATGTAGTGATGTCAAAAGTACCGACTTCAGTACCAAGTCAGAACTGAAATTTTACAAATGTGACGCCTTTGAGCAGATTCGTAAACACCTCTGATTGGCCATTGTGTTCACACACTCAACATATATGTCTGTGATTGGCTACAATGATCAATGCACGGGAGCATTTGAAAGCACACAGAAGTGTTTCAAAGTGTTTTGAAAGGTCTGCTGATAGACGCCTACTTTCAAACACTCCCGTGTGTATCTGCGAAAGTGCTAAGTGAATAGCGTCATTGATGTCTATTTACAAAAAGCTTTTGAAGCGTTGATCATTTTAGCCAAACGCAGATATATTTGATGAGCATGTGAACACAATGGCCAGTCAGGGGTGTTTACAAATCCGATCAACAGTGCTCAAAGCGTCACATTTTTAATTTACATCTTTTTTTTTTAATCTACATCCCTTTGGCATCCTTTCCCAACTCCTCTAAACACGGTGGACATCATCCGAAACTCATTCTTAACCAACCTTGATATAACCCAAAGCCTGATACCGTCACCCATTCTGACATAATTCCAAATCGTTTTGGATAAGAAAATACATTTTTACCCTAGTGCTCAACCTGCCAATTCGATCGCACCTCCAACCTGCAAGTAATACTATACGTTTTCTGAGGCCTAGTGTTGTTGTATACTCTCACCTACCTTTTAATGTGCAATTTTATTGTAGGCTGATCTGGAAAGAAGACACTTGCTAAGAATATAAATCTGGAGACATTTCCTAGGTGAATGCTACTTTTGTGCAGACATCCTCAAATCAACTTTAATCACTACCAATTTGAAACACACAAGCAGACACAGACTGCCCCAAAGAGAATGTGCTATTATTGATCAGATTGTTCCGTCTAGGCTTACTGATTAGCGCAGACTGAATAAATGAGTGAAACAAACAAACAAACAAACAAATAAATAAATACATAAAATAAAATAAAATCTGAATTGTCAGTATTCAGGCATTTTCGCAAGAGAAGGTATGAAAACTTTTACTATACTAAAATTATGTTTGTCAAACTTAAATACAATTAAGCAACAAACAAACACAAATACAGTCATTTAAGTGAACAAGCAGAAAAATTATTTTGGAAACTGCAATCTTAACGGCACAAGCCTCCAAAGTGCAGTTATTCACAAATCACTCCATATCACACTGGCACTTGATATTCTCTGTAACTTTAAACCTGACTACAGAAACCTGTTCCAGTCTAAGAATACCATATCACACAATAAGGGGCACGGCACATGGAACGAAGCAGCGTTTATCACACTCCTGTTTCCGTAACACAGCCTTCTTCAGCAGCCTGTGGCCTAGCAAAAGGTTATACCCTTGACCCTTCAGCAACTATATACCTCCTGAACTTCCCCTGAGGTACTTTCATTTCAGCCAACTCTGGTATTTTGATATTGAGATAAAGGACATGTTGTTGTTGACTGTTCTCTTCATGATGGTATCTGTAGTTACAGTCAGATAAAGATGACTTAACATGCACAGTACTGAAGTTTGAAGCAGTGCTAATATGCATATAAACCAAATGCATGATATACACAATAATAGGAATGCATAAGATGCCTGGCATAGGTAAAGGCAGAAAGAGTTATTGCCATGTAGCAGAACTTAGAGTTATGGTTGACACAGATCAAGGCTGTACTCAATAACACAATTATAGTAAAAGCTGCTGTAATTTTCCCTATATGGTTGATGTAAAAGGAGATCTTTGACCATAGCAGGCTGAGGACCACTCAGCACTAAACTCGGAACTGATGCCTGATGTTTTTAATGATGAAAGGTGGAAATAATATGCTTGCCTTGAACTGTTAAATGTGGAGAAAAAAAACTGAGAAAGAGAAGTCAACATGAAATGGAATTTGCAACCCATTTTACTTAAAGGGAGAGTTCGCCCAAAAATGAAGAAGATATAAGACAAAAGAAGATATTTTGAAGAATACCAAACAGTTGATGGAGCCATTGTACATCAACTGTTTGGTTACTTACATTCTTCAAAATACACTATATTGCCAAAAGTTTTGGGACGCCTGCCTTTACGTGCACATGAACTTTAATGACATCCAATTCTTAATCCGTAGGGTTTAATGTGGAGTTGGCCCACCCTTTGCAGCTATAACAGCCTCAACTCTTCTGGGGAGGCTTTCCACAAGGTTTAGGAGTGTGTTTATGGGAATTTTTGACCATTTTTCTAAAAGCGCATTTGTGAGGTCAGGCAGTAATGTTGGCGAGAAGGCCTGGCTCACAGTCTCCGCTCTAATTCATCCCAAAGGTGTTCTGTCGGGTTAAGGTCAGGACTCTGTGCAGGCCAGTCAAGTTCCTCCACACCAAACTCACTCATTCATGTCTTTATGGACCTTGCTTTGTGCACTGGTGCGCAGTCATGATGGAACAGGAAGGGGCCATCCCCAAACTGTTCCCAAAAAGTTGGGAGCATGAAATTGTCTAAAATGTCTTGGTATGCTGAAACATTAAGAGTTCCTTTCACTGGAACTAAGGGGCCAAGCCCAACCCCTGAAAAACAACCCCACACCATAATCCCCCCTCCGCCAAACTTTACACTTGGCACAATGCAGTCAGGCAAGTGCTGTTCTACTGGCAACTGCCAAACCCAGACTCATCCATCGGATTGCCAGACAGAGAAGCGTGATTCGTCACTCCAGAGAACACGTCTCCACGGCTCTAGAGTCCAGTGTGGGCGTGCTTTACACCACTGCATCCGCTTTGCATTGCACTTGGTTATACAAGGCTTGGATGCAGCTGCTCAGCCAAGAAAACCTATAAAGCTCTCTACGCACTGTTCTTGAGCTAATCTGAAGGCCACACAAAGTTTGGAAGTCTGTAGCTATTGACTCTGCAAAAAGTTGGCGACTTCTGAGCACTGTGCACCTCAGCATGTGCTGACCCCGCTCTGTGATTCGTGGCTGAGTTGCTGTTGTTCCCAATTGCTTCCACTTTGTTATAATACCACTAACAGTTGACCATGGAATATTTAGTAGTGAGGAAATTTCATGAATGGACTTATTTCACAGGTGGCAACCTATCACGGTACCACGCTTGAATTCACTGAGCTCCTGAGAGCGACCCATTCTTTCACAAATGTTTGTAGAAGCAGTCTGCATGACTAGGTGCTTGATTTTATACACCTGTGGCCATGGAAGTGATTGGAACACCTGAATTCAATGATTTGGAGGGGTGTCCCAATACTTTTGGCAATATAGTGTGTCTTCTTTTGTGTTCAGCAGAAGAAAGCAATTCATACAGGTTTAGAACAACTTGAGGGTGAGTAAATGATGACAGAGTAAGAAAGGAACTGATTTTATCCATTGGGATTTGACAGGATATAGGTTGGATACAGGTTGGAGGGAAGAGGTTAAGAAAAAAATGTTATATCACTAAAAAATGAAAAAAGGAACATTAATTCAGAGGAAATTAATTACATTTTGATGAAAGAAAGAATTTTTATTTCATGCTGACTCCAAAGTAACAATATAATTCTACATGTCTTCACTTAATTTACACTGCAGAGTCACATTGGTTGATAAAATGAGACATTTGAAACTCAAGATTGACATTATTATATGCCCGAGACTATTAATAGCATATCCTGTGACATTTGGATCAAACAGACATAAACCAGCTCTGATTTATACATTTAGAAGAAACGCTGACCTTTAAGTGATACAATATTTACTTAAGGGATGTACAGGAGACCATTTTAAGACTGACGAAAAGACATTTTAACCTTTGTGCAACAGCACAATAACAGTTTGTCCACGTCAGCAAGAAAATGTTCTCCATGAGGGAATGCCATTTTAGTTTGTCTTCAGGACAAATGCCCAGGAAGCCGTGTTTGTTGTCCATCAAAGCGAGATCAGAATCGACTTTTTAGCACCTCGTCAAATTAAATCTCACGACAATATAGTTGTTTCATTTCAACTTTGCATCAGCCTTGCAAATTAGACAGGAGGGGAAAGCTTCAATGTTAATTTCAGCCTCGCGTCCTCGTTAACGCTGACGTTTCTTTTCTAATTGACCCCAGGTCAAATGGGTCTGAGATAATATTTTGTTAAAATATTCTCATTTCCTGTGGAGGCACATTTCCATATAACTTCACCTCATGCTTTATTTATGACTTTCTTTACAATTACCATGCAAACGACGTCTTAACTGTAGCCTTCTATCCAACCCCCCAACCAAGAACAGTTTAGTAAATATCAAACTGTATTCATTATTAATAAATCTACAGTTAATAAAACTCTCTTATAAGTATATGAATTATTGAAGTGTTCAAAGGCCTGGGGTGGGTTATAGCACCCTTAGTGTGAGGTTACAAAATTACTGTATACTGCAGTTAAAACACTAGCCTACTAAGTAGATACGTCACCCTTGACTGCATGAAAGTAGCTGTTAATTTACACGTCTGGCTCACACCCTGTCAAGACTTGGTAAACTTCATGCAGTAGCTGTTGATGTTTACTCAGAACTCACAGCAGGTGTGAGACCCTGTTGTTTAAAGATCATCTATTGCCCCTTTACTCAACCTCGTCTCTTTCAACTCACAGGAATCCCATCATCTGCGTGTCCAGTAAGCTGTTTCTCTCATCAGCATGTGTTTGTGAGCGGCAGTCTCACATTTGATCCCCTCACTGATAATAAATCTTAACGGGGTGGAGACCAAAGCCATCCAAATGGTTTTACAGTTCTCGTCTCTTTGACTAAATTTCTAACAGTTTCAAGCCTATTTTTCAAAGGTGAAAGAAATACAAGTTGACGTGCAATCTATGTGCAGGTAATCGTTTTCAAAGCAGCATGAAAGTGGTAAAAGGCTAGTGCCGTACCTTTAGAACACATGTGAATCCAACTGATCAAACTGCTTATCCCAATTAACTTGTCAGCTGCACTGACATTGAAGACGGCAAAATATATTGTGGCGTTACCTGTGATATCCGATTGCTGCAATGAATCATTCTTTTGAGTGTTATGAATTGGCTAACAGAAGAGTTCTAAACTATTTGCTGTGGCCGAAATCACTCACTGGTTCACTCATTCACTATTCTTTGAGTCAGTCAAAAAAACTTCAATAGCATGAATGTCAGCATATACAGAACTTAATTGTATTAAAATTCTTACGGAACCCCACACATGACATGCAAGAAAAAAAATTAAGTTGTGCGCACGATTTACTAATTAATTCCCTCGATTTACTAAAACGTGTGCAAGATTTACTATTTCGTTCCCTCGTTTTATAAATCATGGGCATTATTTATAAATCGAGGGAACGAAATAGTAAATTGTGCACACGTTTTAGTAAATCGAGGGAACAAATTAGTAAATTGTGCGCACGATTTAGCCTACTATTTTTTCCTGCATGCCATGTCCGGGGCTCCGTAATTCTAAAAATAAATATGGTGAAGTAAATATTTACGACAGTGAATGGCACATAGTGCACTATATGGGAAAGGAGCGAACGAAAAGTCAATGGAACCGGACGCTGACGTAAAATAGCACGCAAAGGAGAGCACCACTGAGGAGGTGTCGCAGAAACGTTTTTTTTTTTTTTTTAATCAAGTTACCGAAATACGGATTTCTATGGAAGCCCGTTTCCGCCACTAAATAATAATAATAATAAAAAAACAGTAATTGCGAGTTTATATCTCAGAATTGTGACTTTATAACTCGCAATTGTGAGAAAAAAAAGTCAGAATTGTGAGAGAAAAAGTCAGAATTGTAAGATATAAATTTGCAATTGTGAGAGAAAAAGTCAGAATTCTGAGATAAAGTCGCAATTACTGTTTTTATTTTTTTATTTAGTGGCGGAAATGGGCTTCCATAGATTTCCCACTGCGGAACTGGACGTGAATATCGATGACTACAGTTGGAAAGCTTTATTTTGCAACACCAATGACACACAAAATGGACGGTATAGTTGTTTATGAAATCAAAAGACTGCATAGCACAAATATGAGACATGACTGAAATCAGTGCTTTACTGCAGCATTTTGACTGAAGTTTGTCTGTTTTACAGTTGTTTACAAAGCCCCAAAAATGCCATTTTGATTGACACGTCAAAAACAGGCCCCATTGGTTCTTTCTCTTGCAGTTTATTTGGGTATTTGCAGCTGACTCCGCTGTTTAATCACTGTATTAAACAGCACGTGAATATGATAACGCTACTTGGTCTATATATTTCGCCTTGGAAAATAACCTTATGCATACTCACTTTTCACCTTCGTGGTTTCATGGATAGTATGATGATAGGCTACTATTTGTTCATAAAGAATAAAAATAAAATAAATAAGTTGGGACATCTAGTAGCTAAATCTCCCTTCCATGCTGTGCAAATCAACTTTCTGTGGGGCATAGACCGAATCCATAAAGTAAATAAACTGAAATCACATTAACTGACTAGATGAATACTTTACATTGAATAAATCACATCGCACTTATATTGAGTCATTATTTAAAGAAAACCCATTTAGCTCATCTGTTCCGCAGACTCTGTTTGCTCCGGGACACACCTGTTTACTTTCCCCAGCAGTTTATTCATTCAGAGGCGCGCATAACCAAGCACCCCCTGTTGTTTAAGGACCAAACACCCCCAACTGCAAGTCACCCCCCTATAGTTTAAACCCTTAACCAATCGCAGGACCCGGGGGGCGTAGGCCAACGGCTGTCCCTGTGGACTGAGAATTACTTCATTCTCAAACTCGATGTTCCCCAGTAAAAAAAAAAAAAAAAAAAAAAAAAAAAAAAAAGCGCCTGTTTTATTCATCGAGCCATCATCCAGTCAGTATTACGACAGTCAGTGCGGATCGTATCCTCGCCTTACCGCTGCAAAACAAGAGAGTGAGGAGCGAACAGAGCAGCAGAGAGGGGACTGTGCGCAAGAGGAGGCGTTAATGTGCGCTATAGAGCTTGTGGTGCTGAAACGCGCTCAGTTGCACAGGCGAGCGGAGCCCCGCTGATCAGGAGAAACGGAGATTTTTCTATCACCTATACGGAGGATTTACTCCAAGTACTTGGATTGGCGCAAGACCTGCGCATTAAAGCAACTTGATCTAAACAAAATTGTGTAGGGAAATACAAGGGAACGATCGAAAGAAAGTTCTAAACTTTAAAGAGACAATCAGCATTAATGCTTAGACTGTGTTCGGATGGCAGTAGAGACTTTCAGCTCTCCGAGCTGAGGTTAACATAATCTGCCGGGTTTTTTTTTATTTTTTTACCTTATTGAAGAGGTGGGCGAGGACCAGCAAAAGCTTCCACAGTCAGTCCAATCGGAGCTTTCGTGCGCACACTTTCAGTCTGGACTGCAGGACAAGTGTTGAAGACTCCGGAAAGATGTTGGGGTTTTACATCGCATTGTGCCTTTTAGGAACAGGTAAGACATTTTGTTTTAGTTCAGTAACTCTAATGATAAAATCGGATGTTTGTGTACTCCGTAGTGCTGCGTCAACCTATTCATAACGCGGTTACCTATAGCTCAGCGCGCTCCGATTTGAAGTTAACGCAGTCATTTTAGTTGTGTCACAATTGCATTTTGTGACATATGAGGTCCTATAGTGAGACCCTGGCGATATGTTGGGCGAGTGGCACTGCGCCAAATGCAAACAAGGCTAATTTGGAAATTAAACTTGTCCAATATAGCCTACCCAGCATAACGCAGCTGATGTTGATACTGCTCTCTTACAGAAAAGTACTTAAGCAGTGCCGTAGTACAGTGGTGGTATCATATGGTACATAACATAATAATAATACTGAAATACACATATTAGCTTGATACTGCAAGGTACTTAATAATGTCACATGTCCAAAACGTTGTAGTGCCGTAGTTTTTTTTTTTTTCCCCTTTTTTTTTTAAGTAAATGTGGCGGTTTATTTTTATGTTGTACATTCTAGTTATACATCTGTTGTCTGTGGATATGAAAAACTCTGGGCCATAAAGAACTTGATTGTTAAAATCTGTTTTTTATATGTGAAGGTGGATAAAATGGATGCGCTTTGGGAACTTTTTTTGAATTAACATCAGTACAATGGAACAAGTGGCTGCGTTTCTGACTAATGCTTTATTGTATATATACTGGGCTTGAGGCTGTACTGTATGTGACATGTTGACTTAGAGGTTGATATTCAGTGCCCCATTTAGTGACATTGTCTAGACAGCAGACTTGGTAGCTAAAAGAAAAGTTGAAGAAAGAACGAACCAGGTGTGATCACGATAATGGCTATCATCTAACACCCTTCTAAGGGTTTGAAAAAGTGTGTTAAAAGCCACCGAGGTTTTCTGTATAGGAGATGTGCTGATCACAGTCTCGAAAACAGAAGAAACACCTCTTAATAATTTCACAGCTAACGCCATCAGGAAGGCACCATCTCCTCTCTCAAACAGAATAATTTAACAGCATTAAATAAATATAAATGGTGGCGGCCAGAGGTGCGACATTTCTCAATACAGTCTAAAGGGAGCAGGGAATGCGCGCGATCTGAAAGATTATGCTCGTCGCTGTGTTGATTTATTCATTATTTTGTACTTTATGTAGTAGTGGCCGCGGGCATCTCTCGCTATCCTGATATGTTGTGAGCGTGAATGAGCTGGCTATCGTTTGCTGCACTCAGTGTACTGCCTCTTTGTTTCTGATATAGACTAGCAGCGCTGCAGAGTAGGGTTGGGAACGGGGAACTGGTTCCATTCTTTAAAAATAACCTACAGGGATCTAATATACGTGATGACTTTCGATTCTGTTAACGTTCTCGAACAAACATTTTTTCGCCTATGCGGACGGAACGCCGTACTATACTCTGACAGCGCTATGAGTGCAGTCCGTTTCACAAACGAATGACTCTCGTGAACAGGTTCGTTTAGTGAATCATAAACTAAGTGTAGTTCGATTCCTGAGATGATTCTAATGAACCGGTTCGTTTTAGTGAATAACAAGCGCGACAAATAGCCTACAGTCTGATTTCCGATAGAACGACTCATATGAGTCGGTTCCTTTATGTGAATTAAAAAAGTACAGCGTGATAAATGACATTCAAAATAATTCTTATGAACCGGTTCTTTATAGTAAAGCAAAATCAGTCGTAGCTGATACTAAATCAGTCTGGCTAATCTGTTATTGTCATTACTTGTCATGTCATACTCGAAATGAAGCAAGAACTGTTTTTTTTTTTTTTTTTTTAAATAAATGTGTTCTAATTTCGCGAGATTCAAGGTAAAGTGAAACATGCATGTAAACACTGCGCCACAAAATGGAATTTGAATTATTTGCGAACTAGTACAAAAAAAATCTATATGTGCACAATCTACAAGGTTTGTTTTAAAAGCTCATTACTCTCCTAAGTAGTTGTTGTGAGCCGTAATCAATTTTGTGCTGTTTATTTCACACCAAAGGCGGCGCTATATTTTGCATATTCTGTGTGCTTTGAGAGAGGCGTTTTGATTCATTTGCGGAGAAGTACAGCATCCTCGAGCCTGGCCTATTTTTACCATGCGTCTGTTGTTTCCACGCCTTTTAACAAATATTTTATTCATTGGGTGTATTATTAACGCCGGCTTTGATTCAGCTCGAGATAAAGGCTTCAAAATCCCCCGGCCCCCTCAGATCCAAAAGTGTTTCTTCTCCCAATTAACGGCGTAACCGCAAGCGAGGCAAAGCGCTTTCGGTCTGCGCTCCAGTAAACGAATTAAAAACAAATGTTTATTGGCGGTTAAGCTGTGCTTTCTGTCTGTCTCTTTGATAAATGAGGCCGCTGTATTGACACGGATGGAGGCGGTAATTAAATTTAAATGTTGAATCTAAATGCCTAGCACCGTCACAAACTTAGAGGGAAAATATATATTAGACGGAAATGTTAATAAAATGCCTGCATGGTTCGCAAATAGGCTCTAAATTTGTAATAATCATACACAGCATAAAAGTAGAATAGGCTATGCTTCAGTCAAGTTTTGGTTTCATTTTAATTTTGCTCAATAACGGAGGTTAATCTTAGGATTTGTTGTCAGTTTTTCTATATTGAGCTTTTTATGTGGACTTTCTAACTCATTTAAGGGGAAAATATGACCCTGGCTGCACTCTAGATGTTTTTCTCATCATTAAGTGGGTGTGTATAAGTAAGACAGAAGGAGGGGGAGAGGGAAGAATAGGATGTAGCAGAGCAATTCTTTGACAGACTGGTGGCAGCTGCTTTGGGAGGAGCAGAGAGGTTCCCGGACGGCCTGAACCACTCATCTCACCTGACATCTATACAAGCAGCACGCCACACTCTGAAAAACCACCACCAGCTCACATCTGACTCACCAGCTCCCTCTCTGAATAATGGCTCATGGATAGATAGCGCAGCGAGAGAAAGATTGTCCTGGTTCACATAAACACACATGCTCCCTTACACACTCACCCAGATAGATACACACCAGAAACGTAGGTGCAAACACACATCTCATTTATCTCTTGGTCTCTCTCTTGTCTGTCTTTCTCTCTCTCCCTCTCTCACACACACACACACGATTTCAGAGTGTCTGACAAGACGAAGGCTCAGAACTACTAGAAAAGAGCAGGGATTGAAGCAGAGAACATGACAGAGTCTTGAAGCGACCAGCCCCTAGTGCCAGATATTCATGTGCATGCCCTTAACAAAGCTTCGCCGCTTCTTTCTCCCAGCCATAATTTGCTTTCTCGGAATGTCCCTCAGTCTCCCAGTGGAATTATGCTGCACTGTGCCATCAGTATTCCAAGTAATCTCCAGCAGTTTTTTTTTTTTTTTGAAACCTTTGGCATGGGGTTGGCAAGTCCCATAAGGCAACGTTCAAAGGAAGCGTGTTAAAATCATAAAACTTTCGCCTACTGCTTCCTTCCTCCCTAGTCCTTCTGCCTTGTAAAGAGCAAAAGAAATACATAACTGACTATCCCTTTGTGCATTATTGTTTTATTAATATTATTTTATCATTTTGTATCCTAACACACACTCTCATTCACATACTTTTTTTCTTTCCCGCTCTGTAGGGTTGATGATCAGTATCAGCAAGGTGAATGACTGAATAAGTTGACTAGTGTTGTCAAAAGTACCGATACTAAGTATGTACTAAAATTGTTAAAAATGTGATGCTTTGAAAGGATTCGTAAACACCTCTGACTGGCCATTGTGTTCACACACTCATCAGATATGTCTGTGATTGGCTACAATGTTCAACGCTTCAAAAACGTTGTAAATAGGCATCAGTGATGCTCTTCACCGAGCGCTACATATACACATGGGAGTGTTTGGAAGCAGGCATCTATCAGCAGCGGCGATCCGCTAAAAGATGCCTGCTTTCAAACGCTCCGCTCCCGCTTTTAAAACACTTTCAAATTCAAACACTTCCATGTGCTTTCAAATGCTCCCGTGCATTGATTGTAACCAATCACAGGCATATCTGATGAACGTGTGAACACAATGGCCAATCAGGGGTGTTTACGAATCCGCTCAACAGAGCTCAAAGCGTCACATTTTTAAAATTTCAGTACTGACTTGGTATCGAAGTTGGTATTTTTGACAAAACTAAAATTGACTATTTAATTTATAATTGTATGGTGGTATGGCATCAAGACGGTAATTCTAATACTTGTGTAACATCCTGTCTGCTAAGATGTATTTAGCGGGGCAGTTTTTAAAGGCAGTTTTTGTTGTTTTCACTTTCTGTGATATCCCACAATCCTGTGTGGTGTTGAAAACAGTCTATTCGTAAATGTCTACTGAGAAATAATAATTACAATCTTTAAATACTTTCTTAGTTATGTCTAAGACTCACTCAAATTTGTTATAGATCATTAGGCATCATGAAGCTTGTCTTTAGTTGGTGCCTTCATACAAAACTGCTGTCTGTTAAGTAATTGACTGACTGGGCAGCAAGGCAGCTGGCTTTGGTTTCAGACTCAGCCACACACACACATGTAAACACTCCAACAAACAGCTTTGCAGACCTGCAGTCTTGTCTTGATGTCTTAGCTTGCTCCATTAGAGGGACAGATAGTTTGACCTGCACACAGGGCCTCCCATTAGTGGTGGGGACTGCTGGGCGCTTAGATTGAGTGGGGTTGTGTGGTGGTATTTCTGGCCTTCTGGCTCTCTGGGTTTGTTTTAGGAGCTTTCTGTATTATGCATGAGCTAAATGTCCTAGGAGACCTTATGGGGACTGAAAATGACTTTTTTATGTATATGTGTGTATTGTTAAGAGGCTTAAAGGGTTAGTTCACACAAAAATGAAATTTCTGTCATTAATTACTCACCCTCATGTCGTTCCACAACCGTAAGACCTTCGTTCATCTTCAGAACACAAATTAAGATATTTTTGATAAAATCTGAGAGGTATATGACTCCTCCATAGACAGCAATTTAATCACCACTTTCAAGGTCCAGAAAGGTACTAAAGTTACATTGTTAAAGCAGTCAATGTGAATACAGTGGTTCAACCTTAATTTTATGACGCGATGAGAATACTTTTTGGGCACAAAAACAAAAATAACGACTTTATTCAACAATATCTTCTCTTCTGTGTCATTCTCATACGTTGTTTGCGTCCAGCGCTTCCCATACTGAGCCGGTGTTCAGACTTAAACATGGAAGCTTTCACTGTGCTTACTGCGTTAACTGCATAAGCATAATGACAGGGAAGAGAAGAGATTGTTGAATAAAGCCATTACTTTTTTGTTTTGTTTTTGCGCACAAAAAGTATTCTCGTCGCTTCATAAAATTAAGGTTGAACCACTGTAGTCATGTCAACTGTTTTAACGATGTCTTTAGTACCTTTATGGACCTTGAAAGTGTCGGATATATTGCTGTCTATAGAGGAGTCATACACCTCTTGGATTTCATCAAAAATATGTTAATTTGTGTTCCAAAGATGAATGAAAGTCTTACAGATGTGGAACGACATGAGGGTAATTAATGACAGAAATTTCATTTTTGGGTCAACTAACCCTTTAATGTTTGTATTGTATGTAAAGGGGTGTAATATGAGGTTGTGTGTCTGTGTTAGAGAAAGTATCAGATAAGCTGCATCCAATGTAAAGACTAGAAAAGCAGAACATAAAATGTAGAGGTAATAATACAGAGAATTTGTCTAATTTTTTCCTCTTTTCTTCTCGCTTCACTTGCTTTTTCTTTCCTGTGGAGGCCTGTTTTCACCTCAGAGAAAAGTAAATGTAAACAAGTTTAAAATAAGAAACAAAGAAATAACATGATAGTTGTGAGATATAAAGTTGTAATTGCAAAATAAATAAAGTCATAATAAAGTGGAAATTGTGAGATAAAAGTTACAATTATGAGTCACATTGTGAAAAAACAAATCTTTTTTAATCTCGAGACAGAAATGGGCTTCCATACTTTACCTGTTTTTCCTTATTGAAAAGGAGTAGCAAAGTTGGAAGGCGAGGAAGTTCAGTGATGAGTGTGTGCGTTTGAGTTAGAGAGAGTAAGTGTGTGACACACACGATTCACAATAGCGCCGATGCAGCAGAATCTGTCTGGTGCAGGAAGACTGCTGCATTATTTAGGAGACGCTCGTATGGCATAGATATGGATGAGTTTTGGCCTGCTTTGATGCGCTTGCACTCTGCAGAACGAAGTGAGATGGACTGGCTGCGAGCGGCTGAGTGCTCTGGGCTCTTTTACAGGGAGAGGTTGGCGCTCTGAGACAAATTCAACATAAAGGTCAGTTTTGTTTACAGCAGAGAGCAAATCGCGAGATTTTCTCCCCAGACAACAATCTAGCGTAGGAATTTTATATGTGTTGCTGGGACTGCTGCTGAGAATGACATTCAAGCTTGTGAATAGGACTTAAGGGATCAGGATAACGCTATACCTTCTCTTTAAAGTAAGGAGGAAAAAAAAAAAAAAAAAAAATCTGTAAGTTAACTTTTATAGCACCTCCTGTGGAGAAAAGGCCACAGCTCCTTGTTTTCAATTTTTTCCCGCGCCCTCATTTGCCCATCATAACGTTCAAACCATGCTCCTGATGACACATACAGCTGTTAGGTTAGGGGGGTCTTGAAACAATGGCTCTCTCTGTTTTCTGCTACACACAGCCGTATTGTCTAATTATCTTTCACAGACATAAGACAGCGACCCTGGGGTCTCACCCACGTTTTTCTGCCGCTTTCCACCCCCCAAACAGAGACACACACAGAAAAATATTGAGGAGAATTAGTGGAATAGAGAAAGCAAATGAGAAGGTTTTGGAGGGAAAGGCTGTAATCAGCTTGCCCATGCAGGAGCACATAGATAAAGAACTTGGCATTGCGTTCAGGGGGGCTTTTGTTATCAGCTGTCAGTGTCTCCAGCCCGTACGGCTAATGGCAGAGCCTAGAGGAGAGGTGGCCAGTTGTTCCTCACTCTGGGACAAGGCCATCTCCTCTATCTCCATTGTTTTTTCAGCCCTTCTCTTCCTCTAACCTCGTCTCCATCCACCCACATCCTCACCTCATTTTCCTTGGGCGGAAAGACGAGTGAGTGGACAAAGAGGAATTGTGCTGACTTCTTCCTCTAGAGGAGAAAATGAAAAAGAGGGCAATGATGTCATCGGAGGTCTTCAGTTACATTAAAATGGACAGTTTGTTTTTCAAGGCCGAGAGTGACTCCTAGAGCGGAATTTTATCTAATGTATCCACGTCCCTAGGGATTCCTGTCAACAATGTTGTTGTTTTTTTGGGAGGGGAGAGTGTGTTTATTTTGATGATGAGATGCAATAGGGTCAGATAATCACTGATACTTGCATACAGTGGAAAAAAGAGGGTGTTTACTGCTGACGATACTCCCAGATCACAAAGGGGTGAGGCTCGGCAGCCTGAGTTAATTTGGAGAAAATCATTAAAACAATGCCTAAGGAAAGACACAATTTCAAACACTCATTTCCTATTTTAAGAAGCACTTTGCTTGCATCTTTTCTCCAAAAATGCAAAAAGTGTCACTGGTTACTGAGGGAAATGTATCACAATTTGGTACGAACAGAAGCAAGGAAGTGTTTTGACACAGGCGTGTGTGGAATGGGCTGGGATTTGGTAGAGCGCATTGGCTTCTATTTTACTATCACCTCCAGTCCTCCAAGACAAAATTTCATATCTCTTGCTGTGACACAGGAAGCAACAGTAAATTGAAATTTATCTTCCATGTTGCTGCAATATCTGGGCTCATATTATCCTCTCGGGCCGAGATCCCTAAGCCCGGTCTTAAAGATGGTCCTGATATGAGAGGATGTTTTCTGCGGTGGGAAAATCCAATTCTGCTATGAAAACTGTTCATTAATTTTATCTGTCTGTTTATTTATTGAATATTACATTTCTGTGCTTACGTTTGGGGGAAAATGTTGTACTGCAAATCATTGAGCTAGATTTGACATTATGTTCCTTTATTACTTATCTGTTCTGGGATTTGTGTTTGTTATAGTTATGGATTCATGCATACTTTAAATAATGAGGCAAGGAAAGTTCAGATGGACTGACAGCTAACAGTAATTGATTGTTTTTCTGTCACACACACACACACACACACACACACACAGTTGAAGGGTGTGCCAGAAGGGCAGCTGAGATGAGTGTCTTGTGGTTAAAGCTGCATGGCCTTTGTAGGGTGATTAGTCAAAGCCTGACTGTTTAATTAATGATTACTCCATCACAGAAGACGTTGTGTGTGAGAGAGATAGAAAAGCTCTAAAAAAAGCCACAGTCTGATTGTAATATGCTTCAGGATCTAACTTTTCATATACTCTAGTACAGTGGTGTCTAAGTCATTTTAGGTTTTGACCATGTTACATTGTACAGGCCTGTTTTTATTCATTAAAGGATTAGTTCACTTTGAAATAAAAATTACCCCAAGCCATCCTAGGTGTATATGACTTTCTTCTTTCTGATGAACACAATCAGAGTTATATTAATAAATATCCTGATGCATCCAAGCTTTATAATGGCAGTGAACGGGACCAAAGAGTATGAAGCTCAAGAAAGTGCATCCATCCATTATAAACGTACTCCACAGTTGAATACGGAAGGCGGTCTGGCGGAAGTTAGATATTTTACTTCATAACTTGTTAAATATGGATATTTTTCTTACACAAATGCATCGCTTCACTTCAGAAGCCGTGTGGAGTAAGTTTATAATGGATGGATGCACTTTCTTGAGCTTCATACTCTTTGGTCCCGTTCACTGCCATTATAAAGCTTGGACGCATCAGGATATTTATTAATATAACTCTGAATGTGTTCATCAGAAAGAAGAAAGTCATATACCTAGGGTGGCTTGAAGGTGAGTAAAGCTAGGGGGTATTTTCATTTTAAATTAAACTATTTCTGTAAACATTTTTTTTTTTTTTTTTAATCTAATAAAGTCTGGAATAAAGAAAAAAAAAAGAAAAAAGGAAGGTTGTGCCACTTTAAGATGTCCTCCATAGCATCCAGCACAACAAATTAATGCTTTTCTGTTAGGTTATATGTCCTGTTTTAGCTACAAACTGAATTTTAAGGAGTACTTCATACCAATATAGCAATTGTAGTAAGTGTCTTTGACATCCCTGCGCTAGTAGGCCACTGATTTAAGTTTTGCTAACACTGTCTAGATTCTGTATCAGGATAGGATCTTATACCTGCTTCTATTATAAGATAGCATCATATTAAACAGCAGTTCTCTGCTCAGCACAGCCCTACTTGAGCCTTTGGCATAAAGACAGGAAGACCCTCATTATCAGCTATTTGTGAATTCATTCTCTCTCTGTCTGTCTCTCTTTCTCTGCCACACTCACATCCCTTAACCAAATAGTTCTTCCTCTCTGGAAACCCCAGTGGAATGTGTGCGCAAATATTGTGATTGTAAGCTCAACCATTAACCTCAACTCCACACCGGAGAGAAGACCTTACTCAAGCTTCCCCACCACATCAGGGTGAAAGGCATCTCTGTTTAGTTTTCAGACAGCTGGGCAAGAAATTGAGAAAAGCATATATGTCTTTCCTTCTCTCTCTCCCCACCGTCTACTTTCACTTGCTTTTTCTTGATTGCTGGGATATTACGGCATGGCTTTGAATGCCACAGTGGGAGGTCAAGGGAGAAGCTGGCCAATTTGCTATCAAGTGAGGGGTGTCAGTCAAGGCACGTCAAACAAGCTTTCCGCTGTCACTCATGTGTCCAAACATGGTAATTTTATCGAGCGATCCAAAGTTATCTGAAACAAGCCAGTGCTTTTGGAAAAAAGAAGGGGCGATCAAATGATTTGGAAGGTAGAAACGATGGCGGTAAAAAAAAAAAAAAAAAAAAAAGAGAAAGAGAGAACCGTTTAGCCAAGGTATGGAAGGCTTAGGAGATCATGCAGCTTGACAAAATGGTGCCAAGGCAGAAAGGGGAGAGAGGAAAAGAGGGGGGTCAAACAGATTAACTTCCAGCATCTTAGCTCTGAAGGTAATGGATATCCTTGTACTGGTGTGAAGGAACCCCTTCATCTGTTCTCCCAGTTTAAAAGTAGGAAACAGAGTAACAAAGACATACCAGATGAAAAAGTGACTGTCTGACACAGGAGACTGGATAGGGCATTTGGACACCTGGGGGCAATGATGAAGCCGTAACAAAGCAGACAAGCTTTGAATGCACAGGTTGTCCAGAGCTGGGTGGATGAAAGGGAAAGGGGGGTGGGGGGGGTGTTGATGGGTTGAATATGATACACAGCCTCTTTCAGACGATGAGGTAATGTCAGGGAGTGCCCCTGGTCCTTCCTGATTGATGCATTCCAGCCGCTCTACTGCTGTGGGAGGGCTGTAACGGATTACAGCGCTGAACCCTGCACGGAGAAAGACAGAGAAACCTCTAATGGTCTGTGACTATTGTCTGGGTGAGGCGTCCTAACCCTGCAGTTCTCTGCAGAGTTGAAGAGGAAGTTTACACACACACAGGGACAGGTACACGATACACACTGAAAAGAGCTACCTCAGCGTTGTTGTGCAGGATATTGGCTGTTTACTTTTGAAATTCTCTCCCTGGTTCTGGCTTGCGGTAAACACTGGTGTGGGGTGCTTGTCAGTCACAGATAAGGACAAAGATAAATAGGAGAGGGAAGGAGTGAGATAGAAGACAAAGAGAACAAGGAACAAAGAGAGACAAAGAAAGAAAAGTTGCTAGCTAAACATAATGTCTCTTAGAGTGAATAATGAGTCTGTATGGACAGATGAAGTCTTAAAAAAAAAAAAAAAAAAAAAAATGATATGCTTACTTTGCCTGAGCTTTTTAGAACTTTACCAAGCCGCAGCACAAAATGCCACTTTTTATGCATTTGCATGCATAAATATTATGCAGATTAGAACGGAATGGGCTCCATAGTCCCACAATACTTTGCTGAAAAGACCAGCTTAGACTAGCACGAGTTTCTGTCAAGGTGGTGTATATATAACCATGTTGTTCACCAGCAAAACTTGGCTAGTGATGCTGATAGACCAACGCATGATCTAAAATGTATCCTGGTAAGCAGATTTGCTAGTCTTTTCAAGAAGGTATCCATTATGCAGTGTGAGCTGGAGCCTTACTTGTACCATGTTGTCATTCATGTTTTGTTTTGTTTTCAGAGAAGGACACATGGCAAAATTACTTGCCATCTTTAGGAACAGTATAATAGGATAGGACAAATACATAAATAAGAAAAGTGTGGGCCGGTTCACGTGTGGAAGATAGAAGGAGAAAGCAGGAATAAAAGGTCTGACACTAACACAATCCGCTTTGTACTTTACCTCAAGCCACTTGTTTTTGCTTTCTTCTCGAATGGACTGTATATGTTTCTGGGGTGTGACAAAAACAGCTTCACCAGTATACCGAGGATTGGAGGACACAGCAGGTCTTCTAGCTCTGGGGGCCAGGCTGGCTTGGTACACAGCAGGCTGCTTGGTTTCAAGCATACCCAAACAGGGCCACCTCAGAGCAGGTGAGAGAACGAGGAGCATGTTCCTGCTGGAACTGCACTTCTCTAGTTTCTTCTCACTTACAGCAGCAGATGAAGTGAGATACTCTCCTGCCTGAAGATACAGGTTCAGCTTTCTCTATGAGCTGCGTCCCACTGTGAGAAGATTCAGTGAGGAATTATGAAGCCCCCTAGAAAACAGGGCACAAATGTGATAGGTTTTCATATGATACTGACATCTCGCTTCCAAAGTCAATGTTTTGTTGAGTTTTGGTGGAGCTGCAGCTTTGAGAAAGCTTGTTTAGATATTAAAGGATTTCACAGGCAGAGGAATTTGTGGGAGTATTTTTTCAGAGCCTCTTTTGAGCTTTGTACTACTAGAATGGCCAAAAAAGCAAAACGTGCTTATTTCTTTAAAAGCATGGAGACATGTTCAGTAAGTAATTCAGTTTATTAATTATAGTAACATGAATTAACATGTTCTGGCATATGGTAATGTTGCTGGGTCAATTTTGTCTGTTTTACAGTTTTTAAATGGAATCTGGAGAAGTACATACTGTGGATTAAACAATGTGTCAGTTCTAATTACCAATTAACCATGTAGAATATCTATAAGAACAGCTCCATTTGCTAAGAGGTACATTAATGTTACTAATTTAAATTCTTTTAACATAATTTTACCTATTGATTCAGGTCATTGTAGTGTGATAGTATTTGAAGAGTTAACTGTACCACAGTAAATGTGTTCTATTCACTTACACTGATGTTATCAGTTGTAATCACGATCAAATTAGGTTTTTCTTCTCAGCTGACTGTGAGAAGCATTTGTCTCAATTCTGATTTGCATGTTTTTTGTTTGTTTTTTTTGTTTTTTTGGGGGGGGGTTGTAATTGTGAGTTTTCTTTAAAGAAAAAAAGACAAAAAAAAGTTTTAGCAATGTCACAATTCCTAAATTGTGTAAATTAAGAGAATTTTTACCTCTTTATGAGCACATTTTACTGCAAGTACACAAAATCCACAGAATTCTCCAGTTTATTCAAATGGGATGTTTTCTAAAGTTTGTCTTAAATAGCAACAGTAACCAAGATGGGCAGAGCTTAACAAAGGGTCAATTTGAATTTGGAATTTGAACTATTCGTTTTATAAAAAAGGTTAAAAAGTCTTGGCACTATTCTGATGAATGTGGACAAGCTTAGATACTGGTGCAGGGGTGTGTCTGATGTCTTCACATTTTCACTCAGCTTGTTAAGAGGTGGTGATGGATAGGCTTCTAATGGACCCCCTCAATCACAAGCTACTTAAGCAGACTGATCAGTAACAGAGTGGCAAAGAGGCCAACACAAACCCCCTTTCAGCAGAGCCACAGGGAGGTTCAGCGATCATCCATGCTAGTGATTAGCCCTGTAACCGCCCATAAGCTGCAAGCTTTCACTCATTTACCAGGCATCTGAGAAATCTATGGTCCAAACTCACCATGAAAGAGTCTTGAATTGTCAAGCGGAACCATAAAAGGCTCTGTTAGAGCGGAGTCTTTTGTCCCAGTGTGACGCAGTAGCTTGGTGCGAAACCTCTTTTGTTTTGCTAATGTTATTAATGGATTCACTTAAGTGTAGAAGTAAAGCAGATTCAACTCTGTAAGAAAAAAAAATAAAAATAAATAAAAGATAGGGTGGTTTTTCTATTTATATCCAATTTGTATTGTACAAAGGTGTTTGTACTGTAGGCATGTCGGCGTGAAGGTGTGAAGTGTACTTATTTGTCAGTGGAAACTTCCTGTGTGTCTGAATCTGTCGCCATCACGGATTTTTATGAAACACTATAGTTTAAAATGGGATGAACTCATTAGCCCTGTTCTTTAGAGCCAAGAAAAGAAATCACAAATATTAGCAGTAGGTGGGGTCTCTCCTCTCAAAAACACTCTCCCTTTTGTCTCTATCGCTCCCTGTGATTCAGTGTATCCTGTTAACAAGTGCCAGCTTCATCGAATACCCATAACACAAGTCAGTGTGTGTGTTTTCACACCAATTAACAGCTCTCTTTTGGTGCCTGCTGAGGTGATGATGGCCCGTCTCTGGCCAGGCGCATGGTGTTTGTGTGTATTTGGATTTTTTATTTTTTTTTTTCTATGTTCAACCTTTTTCTATGTTCATTAGTAAGCAGTATAATTAGTAGCTGTAGAACCTTATAGATCTGATTGATAGAACGCCAAAAGGTCCAATGAACGTATAGGGATTTCTCAGTCTTCGTATAGAGTTCTCCCAGTCTTCACAAATCTAGCATTGGCTGACTAGCTCTCTGTCAAATTAACAGCCTACTCTGCACCGTTCACAAGCTGCCCCTTAAGAGGTAAAAACTCCTCCATTGGCCAAGAGTTGAGTGGTCATTAATATCAGGCTGGTCCTCATTGGCACAAATGGCAATGCTGGAGAAAAATTACTGTCCAACCCTCTTCCTTTCTTTCCCTCTCTCCCTCACACTATCTTTCTTTTTTGGCTCTCGGAGCCAAACTAGCATCCCCTCCTCTCTTGCACTCTCAATCTAGATAATTCAATCTGTCCAATATCAAATAATCGCCTCCATTTTTTCGGCCCATTTTAACCTTATCACTGGCGCTGCCTCCTCAGGGGACCGAGTCTCGTTTCACCTTGTTAAGAGAGAAAGGGAGCCCAAGAGCGATAACCTGGGATTGTGGTGAAACGAGGCGGGTGACGAATAGTTCTCTAAGGAGCGGGGAGTGAAGACCTGTTTGTTGTTCTCACAATGTGAACGAGCGGGCAAACAGGCTAAAGAGCTTTTTTTTTTTTTTGGTCTGAAAAAGAAAGGGTGGATAGTTGGAGCAAGGGTCAGACAAAAAAGAAAAAAGTGCATGAAAAATGTGAAGCATGAGAAACATGCTGTATGGGTTTGTGAACACTGGAGCCCCTCTGCGTCCCAAAGTCCTTTTTAACACTTTCTCCTGGCACTTAATTATAATCCAATAAGGTTCTTGCCTGGTGGCCATTGTTCGCAACCTATGTTTACCTTCTTTAGGAGCATCGCTAGCAGCTTAATCTTGCAAGAAAGTGGGGTCGATAGGTCAAGACCGGACTCTGGGGGGGGGGGGGGGCGCTCTTTTTCCTCATCTTCCTATTCTTTGTGTTGTGTCTCTCTCTTTCCTTTTCTTTTCCTCATTTCCCCTGGAACCTAATCCGTAAGCTTGATTGTTCTAAGCTGATTTCAAGCTTGCCCCTGGGAGGAGATGGGCTTTTGGAATTGGTTTTAATTAAGATTTAAAGGAAGCCTCCCTCAAGAAGGAAGACTGAGTGGTTTCTCTGGATGGAGGGATGAGGGTGGACAAGCAGAGGTGGAACAGATTTTGGCCGTTATATGAAGTTATTCATCAGGGAAGACAGAGAAAGATATTTCATGAAAATACAATTTTATGTCTGTTGAATTATAATAGGTTATGCGGAGTATGCATTAATTCACACATGCAGACCAAATCCCCCCTCTATTTCTCGTTACCTTCATTTCTGTTGGGGTGACACCCTTTCTTTTTCTCTTTCATTCACTCTCCAAGAGCTGCTGGGATGGAAGAGCTAAACGATATTGTTTTGTTTTTTTGTTTTTTAAATCAGAATCTATAGAGATTGATTTGAGCTTCCTAAGATCCAAACCCATATCCTGTAAAGACCTCATTGGAACACTGCCGAGCTGCAGGCAAGCAATCTCCAGATTATCTAGATGTTGTAATGATCGATAGCGACACCTTATGTACCCTTTTTCCACTGAAATGGTGCGGATGCTGGAGCCAGTGCTTGAGGAATCTGGGAAACTATCTTAGAAATGGCTTACATTTACACTAATTTCAGAAATTAATTGAGAATAGCTTTTAAATTCCAATTCAGTTCAATATGAATTTAGGTAGCAAACCTTCAATTTGGTTGTTCAAAGCGGCCCAAAGTGGCCACATCAAAACTGACTGCGATAAGTGTCATTTTAATTAGAAGATAACTTGTCTGAAATTTTGAATTAACTTTATAATGAATAACATGCATATTAATCAGTTAATACATGATATTAATCAATAAAATATTTATTTATTTATTTATTTTTAACAGCCCAACAGTAATATGAATGAGGTGTTTGGTTTGAGTTTTTGAGGCTCCTTGTGTTTTTTGTTTTTTTTTTCTTTTTCCTCTTCCACTTTTCTATAGTGGAGACTAGTAGAATGGTTCCAGATTGGACTCCGGCATCAGCATTGTGTCAGTGGAATAAGAGTAATAAATTAAGAGCAAATTGTACCATACTTGTTTACCAGCCTCTGAAGTTGCCCAGAAGCTGAGCCTTACCTGCTAATAAAGCTTTGTTTATATATTATGTAAAGCGGTCATGGCATCTGGTGCTTAAATCATGATTTGGATCTGCTGGTGTCCTGGTCATGACCGTAGAGGAAATTAGATTCCTACACAGTGGAAAGTCTGTACGTATGTGTGTGGCATCTCTTTTTGCCTTTCTCTGCTTTTGCATCTTTCGTTCTCTCTCTCTCTCACACTCACACACACACACACACACTTTCTTCTCTTTCTCTCCCCCTGTCTCCCTGGATAATGGTCTTGTACACAGGTGGCCATGTCCCTTCGATGGACACCCCCAGACGTCCTTGTTAGACACTTAATTAAAAGCCTTATCACAGGAAAACACGCTGAGACATTCCAATATGGGCCTGGGCATCAGAGATACTGCCACGACCAGACAGCGTCCATCTATTACTGCTGTCTGCTTAACTGTCCGGCCAAACAGTGTGTGTGTGTGTGTGTGTGTGTTTGTATGAGTTAAAACATAAAAGAATAAGGAGTGCGTATGCAAAATAAGAAATGGTGTGAGTTGTTTTAGAATAGATAAAGAGTGAATGACGAAGGGAGAGAAAATGTAAGAGAAAATGACGAAGGGAGAGAAAATGTAAGGCCCAGTTTACCTATCCACTTTAGGCGATTCGTTTGAAATAGGACAGTGCTAAACAGAGGTGTAAATGGGATCCAAAAACAATTTAAGATTTGGCTTTGAAAAAATATAATTGACTACCTATCCACACTTTTTTCTTTGCATTTTAGATGCAAGCTATCACCAGTTGTAAACAGCAATGTGTCTTATCCGACCACTTGTGATCGGATCGCCCAATATGGATCTTAATGTTAGAGTTTTGGTGCGACACACATGGGAGAGTTATTAGCAGGAGAAAGTGTGAAAACTTCCACATCTGTCCTTCTGTGCATTTCTTCTCGCCCACCACTATCAGCACTCCTCCCATGGTCAGTTAACTTTTAGAGCTGATGACAGGAGGGAGAAAATTCCTAACGAAAGAAAAACACACAATGAAGTGTTTAAGTTCATCACACCACTAGCTGAGTTAGGCACGCTAGGTGTTAAAGAAGAGCGGGGAGGTCAGCTGTCCCTCCCACTACATTCTTCAGCAACGCTAGGCAGGGACCAGCACACAGGGACCATATGTCCCAAACTCTGGTCAATGATCCTCCCCAAATGGAAGGACAAAGCCCTTTTCACTCAATTGAGAGCGGGGAAATCTGCAATTCCACACTGGCAGCATAGCACCAGTCAACAAGAAGATAGTGAAAAGGAGGAGGACAGGGAAAGAAGGAGAAAGAGGGAGCATGAGAGGGACTTGGCATTTTCCATCACATTAACTAGGAACAATCCTGCCAAACAGCCTTGAGGCTCCTTCTCTTTTTTCCTAACTTCTTCTGTAGGTTGCCCGGTCCCAAAGCCCCCAGGAGACTCTCTTCAAAAGCTCAGTGTCTACTCCTTTTGCTCAGATGCTCAGCTAATAATGCCACAGCCAAAGCAAAGAGATCTATATCTCTGGCTATCACAAAGCAAGTTCTCTTATGTTTAAGCTGGGTCTTGTGCACTGGGGAGTTGAAGGTTTACAGGGGCACGTCACATTTTTTAAAAGGCCACAACAAACCTATCCAATCATAAAATAACAGTTAGGTGGCGCATCCTGGTGAGGTGCGCTCCAACAGGGGGTAGTCTTAGCGAAAGAAAGAAGGAAGTGAGATAAAGAAAGCTTAGCAAAGACATGGAGAGGCCAGAGCGGCACTGTAAAGTGCACGGGGTTCCTGGGGGAGAAATAGATCAGGCATGTATTCTGGCGCTGCAGCGATTAATATCAGCGGAGGAAAAAAGGTCAAACTTGACTGGAAAACGCTACAGTATATCATTGTTATTGGCACGGCCCACATTTCATACATCACGCCATGCTGTGCTGCCTCAACTCTCCCGTCGCTGGTCTCGCAGCCACAGCCCACGCCAAGTATTATCAAAGATTGATAGAGTGTCCTAGTTAAGTGGGGAGGGTGTAGGAAGTTGGAAGGAGGGATGAAGTGGGGAAGGAAGATTTGCCACCTCTGTGCTTCAGGGTTACAACTTGTTGTCTTGTTATAACACGATGTCACCAATCAGTAAAAATGAATGTGAGTATGTCACATTTTTGCCTAAAACTAATGTTAAGAATGTCACCTTTTGGCTAAAACTAACACTTGTCTGGAATCCACAGTTATGCTCAGCTAAAGGTTCTTCAGACGATGTGTGTGTGGCTTCCATAACAATGCTCCCTTCACAATCTCTTCCAACTCCTTATCCTCCCTTTTCCCTTGTTCAGAGTGCTTGCTTAATAATTAATTGATTTATTAGTTCACTCATTAATCATTCATTCATTAATCAGGGCCAGATTTTTCCAGAGGAAGTGGTTCAATCCGTAAAGAAAAAAAAAGAAAAGAAAAAAATCCTGACTTCACATTTCAGCCTAATTACGCTTCTTTGCTAATCACCACCAAAGAAATGGAGTTTCAGGAAATTACTTTTTTTCCCCTTCCTCCCTCCCTCTTTTCTTTTGCGCTAAGCAAGCCAGGATGTATTGAGGTCGGCAGGTAAGATTTTTTCAATCTTTTTTCTATCCTCCTTCGCCAAGCCATTATTTTGTGTTCTGGAGGGTTTTAGTCATCAGTCATGTTAAAAGAACACTTTTGAGTCCAGGCTAATCTGATGAACAGGACAGTTCGGTCTTTAATTAAACTACCCAACCCCCTACCACCTTAACTTGATAGAGGAAGGAAATGCAAAATGTGGTGACTGTGAAAAGCACAGACATCGATTAATCACGGTGGTTTTGAAGGCCGTCCGTGAGCATGGGTCAGCCCTTTCACCGGCGAAGAGGCGGCTCATTGTTTCAGCTGATGCCACCCTTCCTAGAGAGATGAAGGAGCTGTTTGTTTAATTATATACTGTTATGTGATGCGCATAGAAGTGACCGCCACATAGGTGTCAAAAGAAACAAAGCATAATTGGCGGGATGGGGAAAATTCTAATGGAAAAGGGAAATTCTAATGGAACAGAAATTAAATCTCTTGTACATCAAACAAACTCAAGGTCTTCAAAAACAACACTCAACCATGGCCGGTCTCTCTTTCGAGGAGAGAAGAAAAAACATCAAATTAGAGAAAGCTTCAATAGAATTGCCAGTGCCACATTAACCTCAGAGCAGTAAAAAAAAAAAAAAAAAAAAAAAAAAAAGCACACACATTGAACAACCCTAACAAGGTATTCATTGAACCCATCTCTCTTTATTTTCCAACACACATACTCCCATGCATGCCACTAACAACTGAGGTTACAGCCATTTTCCCTTTCCTCTCCACATTTACACCAATAAAGTGCATGGCCCTCTTTGCTCTAATGAGATGCATACATTTACAACATCACTTCCTCATTAAAAAATAATAATAATAAAGACAGTATGAGGAAAAAAAAAAAACATATTAATTATGGAACGCACTTCCTCCTATCACAGAGAGCCACAGGGGCCTCCACTGGGCTCAATTAGGAAGTGTAGGCCACAAATCCCCAGACTAAATTAATTGACACCCCAGGGCATTGAGCCTAGCATCCCAATAGCTCAGTATAAGTGCTAGATTTCTTTGTTTTCATTTCATTTGCCTTTTGAAAGTGAGTGCAGGGCAGAGAGATCAACAAAGGCAAATAAGGGGGCACGTTTAAACGTGATCTTTTCACTGACTATGGATTTTTAATCATCTTGCCATATTTACAGTGTTTCTTTTTCTCAGTGTTGTTTACCCTGACTTCGCAGCCAGAGGAATGAAATGAAAGTGCATATAAAAGCGTTGTTTATTTATTTATTAATTTGTCTTTATTGTATTTATTTAGTTTTCCCCGCAGTGAATGAAGCCCATCAGAGGCATACCAATTGTAGATATTTCCATTATATTTCCATTGTGTGGGTGTTGGTGCATACAGCAACCTTCGCATTTATGCAAAGAGCACACAACGCTAATGATTTAAAAGCATACTAGATCTTAGATCATACTGTACACCAAGCAACAGAGAGCAAGAAAGAGAGAGATAAAGAGAGATTGGTGCATGCTGTATAGGAGAGAGAGAATTAGACAAAAGCGGCATGAAAAGTAGATAAAGTGTAAAGAGAGAGAAGGGAAAGCAGCAGCAATAACCATCTCCAGAAAATACCAGGAGACCTGCAGGAATGAAATGACAAGACTGGCTCAATCAACATCTTGTCAAGACAGTTGGCTGATGTGTAGAGACAATCTCATCCTCCCCCTCTTCCTTCCCTCTCTAGTTTTTTTTTTTTTTTTCTTTTTTCCTTCCCAGCCTCTTTGTGTTCCTAGCGGAGAGCTTTCCGTCTGCGAGTAGAGGAGTTCTTAGACTCTGAAGTGGGAGAGTGAGAATGGGAACGCTGGAATAATGACACTTGGAAAAGTTCTGACGCTCACCAGAGATGCTGCACAGCATGAGGAGTGCGTGACAGACGCAGCCTCTGCTGCATGTAGAGGTCCTGAGTGGCACACACACACAAACACACATATTTCAGTATCATTCTCATTTCAAAATTTAGCTATCGGCCTTCTTATGTGACCTGGCAGGGTTGACGCAATCTGATGATGTGGTCAATGTTACTGCTGTTGACAGGCCAAGATTAAATCTTTTTTGAAGATATTTATCTTGCTGCCATAATGCTAGGATGTTATGTAGTTGCTAAGGTGTTCTTGGCGGTTGCTAGGGTATTCTAGGTAGTTGCTAGGGTGCTCTGGATGGTTTCTAGGTGACTACTTATTTTGACCCAGATGTCTAGATATGGCTTAGATCTCTCCTTCAAATTTAATTTATTTTTTTCAGGTTAAACTTGTAAGTCTTATCACTTAGTAAAAAAGTAATTTTAAAAAGTGCCACACAATGAGGTATCACAAAATGTGTATGTAAATCATTCATGTCCATAGTCAGTTTAATACTTCAGGTTAGTGGTTTGTTCAAATCCCTAACCCCAAGTATGAGAAATTCTAATATTGATACTTGCTTCAGCAAGCACCACTAACAAGAGAATAAGACAGAGTTAGAAATAACTGCAGGGTGAGAAGCTTGATTATAGATTTCCTTCATTCCCTCTCAAAAGCATAGGCTTGTTTGAGCCCTCTATCTGTCAGAAGCCTGTTCTTCCCTTCTCCACCCCTGCTGGAAGCTCTTATGTCCTATTCTCTGTTTCTCTTGCCACTGCGGACCCCCCATCATCCCCGTTTCACTCTCTCTGTCGACAGGCTGACTTGAACCCCTGCAATTTTCATGCCGATAAATAGAGAAAGGACAGGGATAGGGAGGGAGCGAGCGAGGGACAGGGTGTCTGGAATGCGGAGAGAGGAGCAGAAACAGGCATGGAGAAGGCAAATCAACAATTTGTCACACCTTATGTAACTGTGAAAAGGGCCCTGCTCAGCATTGATGCCGGGGATCAGGCCTGGCTGACAGGAGAAAAGAGAAAGGGATGGAGGGAAAAGAGAAAGTGGGGGTTTACTAAAGGGATTGGAGGAGCTAGAAGAAGAGAGGGAAGGACAGAGGAAGAAGGTGTGATGGATGGATGAGCTGTATGGTCGTCCTGAAAAGGGTCTCGTACTGTGCCAGGATGCTTACAATAGACTGCAGACTGAATAAGAGGCTAGGAGGATTAAACCCCTGCAAACAGCTCTTAAAAAGCTGTTAGGCTGCAATTTAGACACAAAACAACACTGAAAGTGAGAAAGGAAAGGGGGAGAAAGATGCGACTGGAATGCGAGGCAGGAGATAAGGTGCATAAGATGAGACCAGAATGGGAAGGCAAGAACGAAGGAGAAGAGAAAGGAATGAAATGTGGCAGGTTCTGAAACCACAGAAACAAATACCAGTGGCCCTTGGCTCAGTTTGTTTGGACATTAGGTAGAGGAGACGGCTATGTTTACAAGGGAGACTTTTCAAAATGCAGGCTGCATTTGTTGTAGAGAATGTTACAGGGACTTTGGTATAACACATCTTCACATGTGCTTAAACTATTTCACACACACACACACACACACACACTCACTCACCCTCTACAATGAGAGCGAAACAATAGAGTCTACCCATACCAAACAAAAGGATAATTCCATGGTGCAGAATGGAGCTCAGCTCTTTCCAGCTTGGGTTTAGTGGCCTTATCTGAAGCAGGCACAATGGATCGCTTTTAGCCAGCCCTGTTTATTTCCAGCAAGTTACTTTTTCACACTAGTTTTCTCTTTTTCCTCTGCACTCATCCACCCCATCACCCTTCTTTTGTATTCCAATCTTCTCCTCTAGACAAGTCTTGAGCACAATGCTCAAGGTGGGGTTTGTACTTAATAGAAGAGCAGGCTACGAAAAGGGTGAATTAAACAGTTCAGTGATTTTTAATTTTTTTTTTTTTAATATTATTTACAGAACCTGAAAATGTGGAATTAATTGGATTGATTTATAACATTATCTATTCAAATGTGTCTCACCTGCATTTATTGAAACCATTGTGCAAAACTGCAAAATGTGTTGAATCTATCTATCTATCTACATAGATTTTAGCATGATCATGAATCCATGTGAGCTGTATAACCCTCCTGCAACATCTTCACTGTTTATAATCAGAGTTGTCAGAACAAACAGTGAAGAGGTTGAGGGAGGGCTATATATGGCTTGACATGGGATAAATATTCTGATTTATCTGCAACTGTGCCAGGGGCGAAACCAAGTGCCACACACACACAAACATAGACTTTCACTAATACCATCAAGACTCCCCGCTGTCCCTAGTGAGGGTAGACCAGAGAGGGATCATTGCTAACATCTGTTCGTCCGTTCGTCCCAGTGAGCCAGAGTGCATAGCTCTCTCCTCAGACACATCCTGGGCTCTAAAAACAGCCTGGAGAAACTAGGGGAGAGTGAGAGAAAAAAGCAAAGCTCTTTAATATGTCATGCTCAAGTCAGGCCCAGCTGCAGCTGCACTTAACATGTGACAAAAAAAGACAAAGTCACTGTGTCAAAGTAGCAACTAAATGTGAGCCGCAATCCCCACAGCACGCCTGCCCTATTTACGCCACCACATGAACACACACTCCTCTCTGCTTCCATCCAGTGCCGTGAAATGATATTCCATTTTGAAAAAATCCGGATTAAAGTGTATCAGGCCAAGTGTGTTGTGACCTTGTTACTAGGGGAAGGGGGAATGCGTAAACGCACAGGCACACGCAGATGCCACACACTGTGGAGCAAATCACAACGTAGGTTTTAGAGACGTCTTATCCCACGCACCTCTTTATTTGTTATGGTACCTTGTAATGACATTGCACGAGCCAGACAGCCATGTTAATACCATGCCTTTTGTCTGACCTGCTCATGTGAGTACCATTATTTATTATCCCGTTTTGTATTTTATATTCATTTTCCTTTAGCGTGAATGTACTTTTGTTAATGTTAAATCAGTTTTTGTTATTTCCATGAGGGCATTCTAAGCAGGTCCAGCTTAGAAAACCTCAGAAGAGTCCACCTATAAAAATATCCAGTTCTCTCCTACCGTTGCTCCTCTTCATCTCAATACCTCCTTCGTTTTATTCATCTTTTCCTTCTTTCATTCCCTGTCAGGAATGAACTCATGTAATTAAGCCGCTAACATGCCGTTAAAGAATTGGCTAATTCAGCAAGGAGGAATTATTCCAATTTGAAATGACTCATTAACCAGACGTGATATTTTGTTGAGCTTCTCTTGGAGCAAGATTTGGAGAGCGCTGAATCACTCCCATGGTGTGAACTCATTTCGTTGTATATGTGGGTTTGTGCATGTGAATGTCTACATGCATTGCAAGGGTAGTAAAGTTGCTTTTGGTTTTGCTCATAAGGCTTGTTGCGTGCATTGATACGGGTGCATAACTTGTAAATGGGCCTGAATGCAAGCTGTGAATGTCTTGTGTGAGAGAGAGTGATTAAAGACATGCACAGCGGCACAACTCAGTGAGGGGTCTAAAGAGGAACTACTGAATGTACAAAAGCCCTTAAACATTGGCTCATCCTGATGAATTATCACCGCTCGTAAACATTTAGATGCTGGGGCAAGATTCTTTAATTGCAATCGATGTTCATCCAGTACCTGATGCAAAAAGGAGAATCCCAGAAGCACAACACAATTACAGTATCTGTAAAAAGACTCAATATCTCATAAAAGTGGAGCTCCAGGGATGGCAGGAGTGTACAAAAAAAGGACGATTCTATATGAACACACAGTTAAAGGATTGGCTTAGAAATACTGCCGCTACTAATAATGTCAAGAAGAGTTTTGTTTTTGACAAAATAGTCATATTTAAGTCTTTTGATCTCTCGTCCTTGAAATAATAGCATGAAAGCAATAATCACAAAATCACAATACTCCAGGAAGAAAAATGGATAATACCAAACAAGCATTTGAATTGTGATGTAGGGAAGAAACTAGTTAGCTTTTTGGAAGAGACACCACTAGTTCTGAGCATTTGGTATTCTCCTCTCAGTAACAGTTCCCATGGGAATGGGGCACTTGTGGGATGCAGGGTAATCTTACGGTAGTAAGTAGCAGAATCAGGCATGATGTGTGTTTTTCCCTTGTTATTCTTATTTACATTTTGAAATGGTTATTTTGATTTGTCCATTGTGTTTGTACCTAAAATTTAATTTGTCCAGTAGAACGTTGGTGCTGTGCAAGAAAAAGACAAGGAAGCAGAGGTATAGCTTCCATTTTAATGGTATTTCTTTCCCTCTCTGGATGTGTCCATCCTCAAGAGAAGAAAAGAGGACTGTCAGCACAAGTGGAGGAAAAAGCAAGTTTGAAAAGACCTGCAATCTGCACTGGCCTTTGGCTTGGAGGGAAAGAAGTCTTATGTTTCTGAGAGAGAACACTGGTGTGGGGTTGTGTAGGAGGTTAGGGGGGTGGATGGTCTTTGCTGCACCCCTTGATGGAGTGGATAATTGAGTCTCGACCAAACTCTGTCAGCCAAGCTCGGAAGCCCCTTTTCAGCTCAAAGAAATGCAGTGAGAATGATGAAGTGAGAGAGAGAGTGAGAACAACAGAGAGTGAGAGAGGATGGAGGAGAAAGAAAATCCTGGGCTCCCTCAGGGGGGGAAAAGCCGCTATTGAAAAGCTATTAAACTTGCATTTAGCAGGATTGATTGGAAATGAAGAGGCCTATTAAAACCAAGGGACAAGAGGACAATAGTGTGTTTCTGGCCACCGTATGTTGCCCTCCTTTCACCGTCTTGCTGGCCCCCCTAGGGTGGGGCCCCCTACCCTGTCTGTTTAAACACCCCTGGCCCAAAGAGAGAAGTTTCAGAGGGGTTTAGCACCAGCTGAATAGATCCCTCTTTATCCAGCACTGGCACCCTATTCTCCTATTTAACCACACAGAAAGAAAAGGGCAAAGAAAGAGGAGGAAAAGCAGAAAAAATGGGGGACGGTCCTTTTCTTTTTCAAGGACCAGTAACAGCCCTCCCCTTCTAAAACCTCCATCAAATTGTGCTCTTTCTTCCCTCGCCTTCTCCAAAATCTCATGTGAATGGATTAGTTACTTCTGGCTGGTTGCCATCTTTCTACTTTCAAGAGGGCTCATGATGCACCAGATCCAATCATGAAGCTCTTGCAATGGAGAAACACGGAAATGTGTGTAAGAAGCCCATGTGTGTATATAAAAGTGATAGAAATAGTGAGAGAGATAGAGAAGATTGTTGTTTAGTCTGCGCACATTTATTGAATTTTTTTGTTTATTTTCAGTAGAACTGAGAGCTTCTATGCCAATCAGGCAGGAAGCAAAAAGTATTTATAAAGGAGAAAGAAAGATGGCAGCAAAGCCAAAATAGAGGAAAGGCATTGAGGCGGCAGGTGCCTTTCTCAACCCACGACGAATGGCTCTCATGGGACGCTGAAAGCTCCTTTGATTGTTTAACCAACAATTTTACTAAAAAAAAAAAAAAAATAAATAAATAAAAAGCACTTCCCCCACACTGGAAAGTAGTAACAGATTCTCTAGCTCAACGGGACATTGCTTTCCATGTCATTCTATGCAGGTTGCCATATGGGCATGGGAAAGAGTTAAATAAGTCATGACCAGCTGACACCTACACCCCTTGCCAAGTACAGAAAACCAAACTGTTGTAAAATGTGTTATGGACTGCTTTTTTTCTTCCAGCCGGAAGATGATGCAATATTAGCATTTTCTGCATCAATCAGTTAGCGAAATGCCACTCACTGGCCTTGATAAAAAACCTAGCACAGTGTGTGACCAGTCGTGAAACTTTACTTAAAGAGTGTGTTGGGTAGGCAAAAAGGTTTTAAATCAGTGTAAAAGGGTAATATGTTCCTAGAGCCCAGTGCATGGGTACTGCAAGGAAAATTGTGTTTCATTGTGTAACTGGAAGAGTATTACCAGCTGCAGAGAGATGGTGAATGTGAGCTGGAATGGCTCTTGCTGATTCAGCGCTAATATACTATCGCACTAATGTGTTCTGTGCTTTCCCATCTCTCTCCCTGTACAAAATCACTGACCTGAACGCTGGACTAGTTAGAGCAAAATGACAGATAGGCTTCAGCATTAGGAAGGAGAGCCTTGCTGTAGTTTACCATGGTAATCCAACTAGCTACTGGTTTATTTCAGAGAGCCAGGCTTGTAGGCAGACTGATGCAAAGAAAAGTGCCACTTCTGCATTTAAAGAAAAACTCAATAAGATTGGAAAAGAATAAATGCTATGGGCATGCCTTTTTTAACCAATTTGTTGCAAACAGAATGAGGTAGATTGAAGCCCAATCATTGCATCATTTGTATACACTTATGAAGTCTTAAGGATGCTTCAGTTTGGGATACAATGTGTGATATAAATTTCATTAACAGCAAGGTCCAGAAGGACTGTGCACATACGGACCACATATATAGTAAAGATGGCAGCACTCACGTTTAGGATGCTGCTTTGAAGAACTAGTCAAAGAAGATGATGGAATATGGCATTCTTATTATACATATTTTACAATATCAAACAACAACCAAAGTATTAATCATGTTTTATTTTATTTTTTGTTTTGTTTTGTTCCTCCTGCAGTGTCTCAAGCAGCCTACTTCTCCCAGCAGCCCCAGGACCAAGTAGTGGTTGCTGGCCAATCAGTAACCTTGCCCTGTGTGATTGTGGGATATCGGGGCATGGTGCAGTGGACCAAAGATGGCCTGGCGTTAGGTGGTGAACGAGACCTACCCGGTAAGAGTTGTACAAAAGCTGAATGAAGAGTGAGTCATTCCATTTAACAGTGCTTTCCATCATTGAGTCAGCTTTGAAAATTGAGTCAACTTAATTAATTTTCAAGGTGTTTCTAAATGGTGCACTGGTTTGTAATTAGCTAGAAACCCAGTTTTCTATATGTCAACCAAATTTAGAGCAAGTGGCAAGGCAGAAATGATGCTGTTCCCCCAGGAGGTACACAATGCTTATTGAAGTCCATTTACCAAGGCTTAGTCTTCTCTTATCTTCATCTATTTCTATCCAATTAACAACTTGGAGATAAAAACCAATCATAGATTGGCAGGTAAAGGGCAGCATCCCTCCTCTGCAGTGAATGTGTGTTTGAGTAATGTCACAGCCTTACTTCCTAGGCACTATTGAGTGAAGAAACAGGAAGGCAAACAAACACTGCGGCTAATGCAAACTAGCGTTTAATTTGTCTAATCATCTCAGCCGTCTGCTCAGGCTGAGGTGGAGAATCAATCACCGCTCATGTCACGCACTGACATTTAAAATTATTTCCCCAGCAGCTTTGAAATTAGCAACCTGGACAGTTAAGGCTATCTCTGTTGGCTGGCGGCATGAGCGAGGCATCTCATGTGTTGCCGCTGACCAAGTGACACAAAGATGCTAATGCACATAGAATTGGATCTCAAAACTAGCTCTATCTGTGATGGCAATGTGTGTGTATATCTCTAACAGTGTTGTTTGTGTGGACCAGGTTGGGTACGTTACTCTCTGATGGGAGACCCACTATCAGGTGAGCACAGCTTGGTGATCGATTCAGCTGAGCTAGGCGATGATGCGGTCTACGAGTGTCAAGCCACGCAGGCTGGGCTGCGATCACACAGAGCCAGACTGACGGTGCTGGGTAAGAACTGTGTGTGTGTGTGTGAGATATGAGTGAGTGTGATTGAGAATGAGAAGAAACTACTGCGATATAACTCTTCTGCAACTGATTAAAAGAGGGGGGAATAGAGCATTTCTCATAGTCCCCAATTTCATTAACAGTATTTAAAATACTGCCTCAAATTTGTAACACTGCAAATTTCTCTTCTCCGCATAAACACTTCAGAGATCCCACCCCCATGCATCATAAGTCATGCCTTCATTATTTATTCACAATTTTAAATCATGCCACAACAGGACACTTTTTTTTTTTTTTTTATCATACCGAGTCGGCATAAACACTGAGGAAAATATCCCACCCCCTCCTCACAGTTTCTTTCCCCCTCTCTCTCTCTCTCTCTCTCTCTCTGTAGCCTACTGACACTTAACACAGTGAAGGGCCAAGGAAATGTGATTGCAGCAGTCACAAATGACTTGCGTGAATGGTTAAAAGTCAAAGTCTGCACAGTTAGCACATTCTACAGTGACTCACAGAATTCATCAACCACAGGGCTGCTTTTACATTAACGCAATATGATTGATCTACATATTCTCCGGCATTTAGCGACAGGGGGTAGAGGGGGGAGACTGGGGGGGAGGGGATCACTGGGGATTTCAGCTCAGTGCTGTGTTGCTGACACCTGGTGGCCCACATTGGACACAGCTAAGCTGAAAAACAGATTTCTCCCATAATATCAAGGGCTATAAAAATATGGGACATTAAAGAGTTGGTGCTATGAGAATGATAAAGTTTGTTACTGCAAAATAACAAGAATTATGTCTCTAATTGAACAAAGTTGGCACACCCACACAGACTCACCAAAGAAAAGTAGGGCTACAACAATAGCCTTTGTGCACACAGCCGATGTTTGGCGCACTGTTCGAATTCCCAGACTAGAGCGTAGCGAACATGCCAGCTCCTACATGAAGGGAAAGCGGTGTGTGTGTGTACGTGTATGTGAGCATTCATGTGTATACGTGCATGTAGGGGCATGTGGGGAAATCAATGCAGCCGGATGAGACCAAAGCAATCCAACAGAGTCAAAAAAGTCAACGGCAGGAGTGCAGTCGAGGGAATCCGCATGGAAATTAGAATCACCTCGCACACGGATTCCATTAGCGCCTGGGCAAGACCAACGAAAAGACCTCTGACAATTCTGATACAAAAACAGAAATTGGTTCGGAGAAAAGGAGCAGGACAGACGGAAGAGTGTGTACCACATAAAGAATTTTTTTTTTCGCGCGTTTCTTTGCGCACTGCGAGATGGACACCTTCATAAAAGGTGGCAGACACTATTTGCCCAAGGCTTGCGCACAGGCATGCAAACAAATGAACAAATCAGTAATTCAGATGAAACGGGCCTGCGGCGGAGTGCCTGTAAATAGACTCATAATGGCAAATCTCAGCCATGTTAAAAGGGCATGAGTACTGTCTTAACCTTTTTTCAGAGAGAGCCAATCTCTCTCAATCTCTCTGTCCATTTACCAGCCTGTTCTGTATAGGTCAAACTAGCAAAATTAAATGCTTCTGCACTGCAGTCAGGAAGAGGTTAGGGTATGGATTTATACACGTTTAAAAATACAGGACATAATGAACAATCTTTGAAACAGCTGAATTGAACTGAATTAGTCTTTAGGACACTCAAAAGTGAATTTAACATTGTGATGTTGATTAACCATGTTGGTTGCCAACAAAATAATAATTTCAAAAACATTCCAGCCCTAGTGTATACGGAATTTATATAGTATATGCCATTATACTGTGTAAAATAACATAAACAACACATCAATAGGACTCAAAGATGAAGATGGGATCAATTTTAAGATTTCTCCTCACAAATCCAACCTAGGTGAAAAAAGTACACTTCCAATGTACTTAAAGTGCTATATTTTTGCACACTAATTGTAACTTGTAGTACACTTTGGGATCAAGTGTACTACAAGTAGTATCTAAACACTTTTTTTTTTTAAAATACAGAGATAGTGGTTGAGATAATTAAAAGCACATTTTAGTTCATATTCATGGTGTCTCAAAATAGCACAGTTGAGTACACTTAGATGTTCTTAAGATTATCTTAAGAAGTACTAAAGAAGAATTTTTTGTATATTAAGTACAAAATTAGTGTGCAAAAATAGAGCGCTTTAAGTATATTATGGAAGTGTATTTTTTTTTTTTTTTCACTTGGGAAGTCTCACATTGGTCATTGCCAGATGTATCAATTTCTTCAATGAGCCACTTGTGGGTTCCCATAGTGATTTGGCACGTGTACATTTCTGGCTAACATAAATTGTATGGGTTTCCACATGTGATGCCTTTAAACTGCAGGTGAAAACAAGTATAATGTGCCCTTCATGTTTTTTTTTCTCCCAAATAAAATAAATAAATAAATAAAATTTATATATATATATATTTATATATATATATATATATATATTTTTTTTTTTTTCCTCCCAGTGCCACCTTCAGATCCTGTAGTGGAAGGAGGGCCAGTTGTCCGACTAAAAGCTCACACCCCTCATAACCTGACATGCCGGGCATCTGGAGCCAAACCTGCCGCAGAGATTACCTGGTACCGAGATGGAGAGATAATGCACGATGCCATCTACTCAAAGGTGAGGCTGTGGACACATCGGTCTTTACTGACAGGCATGACAGTCACTATGGCTGATTACAACTTAGGATCTCTGTCTTGCCCCTTACCTGTCCTTCACATTAACTCTCTCACAGTGCACACCCAAAGTTGCGAAAACTCTCTGAATTCAATCTCTGTATGTCTCATCCTCATCACCCCTCCGCAAGCTGCCTCCTTTTGTGCCTCTATTTTCTCTCGCTCTCGCTGTTGCTCTAATACTCGAGCATAACTGGAGCATGTCAAAGCTCAGACAGGCATAAGCGTTTGATACAGTTTCCGCTGAGAGAGAAAGAGCAAAGGAGGGAGAGAGGGAGTGAGAGAGGAATAGAGAGAGAGAGAAAGGGAGAGGGTGGGAGAGGAGAGGGGAAAATCAGCCACAACAATGCCGAAACACAATGGGAAGTGCGATGGAGCATGAACTGGGTGCAACTGCGAAAGTGTCACATTTGTCATGCTCTCTGACCACGCTAAACGACACTAAACGACACGTTTAAGGGGGCAAGAGCCAGCAGTGAATCGAGGGAAGAGGAGGAAAGCAAGAAAGAAAGAAAGAGAGATGAAACTCGGAAAGTAGATGAGGGAAAAATGAGCACGGGAGAAGCTTGTTTAAGAGTGAGGTAGAAAACTCAAAGCCAATTTGATTTAAGTTGGAGAAAAAAAATAAAAGAGAGAGAGAGAGAGAGAGAGATCGAAAGCCACATGAAGACACAAAGAACAAAGTAAAGGAATGTGAAAAAGGTAGATAGAGCGGGAGTAAGTCAGTGGGAGAGAGCAGATGAGCAATAATAAAAGGACAGTGAGTGGAAGGCTGATGACAGGCGGCATCGTGACTCGATCTAGCGTAAAAATGCATTCAGCGAGCCGGAGGTTAAGCGTGTGACCTGCCATTGATTCCCCCCAGGCTCTCCAGGGAACTGTCTTCCCATAATGCTCCTGCCCCAGTACAGCTCTGTGTGTTTCCCCCCTCCAAACGTCCCAAATCTAAAATTCTACCTCATCCTCCATTAAGGCTGTCTTGTAGTTTCAGCGGGCAGCAATTCACCTAGACTGTACACCTCTCCCCACTTAGGCGTATTGATTTCTCACACACAATAAATAGATTTCGAAGATGATGTGTAGCAGGAAGAGCTGATAGACAGATCTTTGGGAAAACGAGCTAACGGCAGAATGGTCCCGGCCGTGTTGTAAAACACAGGCACACACCTGCCTCGCTAAACTGATGGCGGCTTTAATTCTCTGCCATGCTCAACCTACAGTGCTGGCACAGACTTGAGCTCAAATGGGATTAAGGGCATCATGGGAATTCCTTATTAAATTAGGACTTGCATCAGGAAATATAGGACAATTAGATTAGGATTATCATGTCTGTGTGATTTTAACAGGGATAACAAGATGAGAGAAACAGCTGTGTTTTGTATCAGAAGTACACCGACCATTAGGGCGAAATAACATTTCAGTAGACATGCTGTCTTGTCGAATGCCTCTTCTTATTTGAATTCAAAGGGTGTCGCACGTAATAGAAAGAGTTTCGTTAAAGACTCCCTGAAATCAAAATTTAAGTTTTTTAAACTTTAGTATGAATATGTTAGCCTTAAGGTTATGAATAAGCTGGTGTGTTACAAAACAATGACGAAATTTGCATGTAGGAGATATAAGCATTCAAAACTTAAAGTCTCTCACTTCCACTAAAATGGATCATGTATTTTCATGACATCACCATGGACTTCAGCTTCTCATCAGATCTTCTGTCAAATCAAATGCTCTCTAGAATCTAAAGCATGCCGCCCCTTACATTATAAATAGACGCTGAAGCGGCGGCTGAAATTGGTCACTTGTGCTGCTTTCACGTGCTATCAGAAATTTGATAATTCCCACTTCTTAAGTCGTGATTACAACCTCATCGCATTCAAGTTTTGAAATGGGAGGGTGTTCATGTGCAATTTTTAACTGGGAAAATCGTATTTATAATAATTCAGAGAGCAAGTGAAGGCAGCATTGTTTACACATACACTATTTTCCACATGGTGAATGACACATAGTACTCTAAATAGGGGGTAGGGAACAATTAAGACAATTAAGTGTAAATATGCTTTCCATTGAGGCGAATGAAGTCCAGAGACAAGAGAGCGCAGAACGGATCATATCTGCGAGTCGGCGCAGACCACAAAACGTAACGGACCCATTTGAATTCTGCACAGAATGCCATATTTTAAAGAGATATGGAGGAGATTAGGATGAGAAACGGTTAGAATAGAAGAAAAATGAGGTTTACCGAGCTCAACGGCTCTGGCCAAGCTGTGATATAAACGAAACGCTATTGGCTATTTTAAAAAAGGGGAGGAGCTGTTCGAAATGTCCCACACTGTCTTACTGTTTCAGTTGAAATTACATCAACACACTGAATAATGCTGCACGTTCCAAGGCACTTCAGTGGGTCTTTAAGAGCTGCATATGACCTTATTTTCACAACATTTCATTGAAGCATTCTGTTTTCAGAGAGCTACAGCAATTTGTTCCACCAGCACTGATACTGTTTTTTTTTTTTTAACTGTTTTCACATTGTATTACTGTCTTTTCAGACTTTGATGGAGGATGGAAAGAGAGAAACAGCAGTTAGCATGCTACCCATGGTGCCTGAGGACAGTGATTCTGGACGTACCTACACCTGCAGGGTCTTAAACCCAGCCGCCCCTGCGGGTCGCCAAACTTCGGTTACCATCAATGTTCAGCGTGAGTATTATTTATTTATTTTAATTAGTCTTGTCTGTGATGCAGAACGTAGTGCTTACTTAATTTTTTTTTTACATAGAGGCCACATGTTTTTTATCTGTATGCTGAAAATGACAAAGGCTGCTTAGTGTTTTAAATTATTCAGCATGTTTTCTAATGTAAAAAAAAGAGAGCAATATTTCAGTATAAGATTAGTGATTTAATACATGTGAGACTTGGTTTGAATATGTTCGCAAGGAGCTGTGCTATATATAAGCAGGTTTTTTATGGTTTAAAAAAAAAAAAAAAAAAAAAAGTGTAATTGGACAAGGGAATGGATTTTAAAAAAGGATTGTGACTTAGATTTACACACCTGGAGCTTGGCAGTAAAGTCATTGGGAAGGATTTGTAAAGCCTCTATTGCTGCAGTGAATCTAATCCTGCATGTTTCCTTCCAGATCCTCCGTCTGTGACTCTGTCTGTTCAGCCTCAGACGGTGATGGAGGGAGCAAAAGTGTTGTTCATCTGCTCTGCCTCTGCCAACCCTGAGATCACAGGTTACAGGTAAGCACATTTAATATCACAACAGACTCAGTGCATAATCCCAGATTATCCACTCCATCAGATTTAGGTTTGAGGGTAAACCCCAAATTGGATATAAATTACAGATCAAATGCTTTGTGCACAGTTGCTTCAATGTTTGGTGTTAATAATAGTTTTCATTGTAAAAGGAAGCAACATCACTAAGAAGATTCCTGGTGAATCTAATAAATACATTGTTATCTTCATGTTTCAAACAGATGGTCCAAAGGTGGGATTCCCATCTCAGAGGCAAATGGCGACAGTCTGGAGGTGACTGTAGATCACTCTTACTTCACAGACCCAGTGTCCTGCGAGGTGTCCAACTCAGTAGGAAGTACTAATGTCAGTACATTGGTGGATGTACAATGTAAGTACTTTTCTGCCAAACAAACAAAGCTCTTTTGGCAAGCCCGCCTGTATAATGACATATAAATCTCGTCTTTTTTTCTTAAAGTACATGAAGCAAATGAAGAATGTCTTTAAAATCAAAGGATACCTCTTACAGATGTTTGTTGTACTATAAGAAGCATTGTATAGAAAGTGCTTAATAAATGGCTCACCTTTTTTTTGTTGTTGTTGTTGTGGCCATGTATTTTGGTCTCCATTTGGGTGTTTTAGATGTAAAGTGTCTGTTAAATAAGATATTTTTCACTCAGTACAGTCTGACAGCAGTGTTAGGTATAATCAGCCTTCTAAATATTGTAAACGTGGCACTGCATGATAAATTTTCATATACAAGTAAGAGGTAAACAATACACAGTCACATCTTTTCCTTCAAAAATATAGAAATATACGTACCTCCCACAATCTCTCCAGGGAATGACCTTCATTTCCTACTTGTATTCTAGCATATTTCCCTTAATACGGCTAGAGATGAGAACAGTGTAATGGGCTTCATTCTTGTTTTATAAGTGCAAAAACACACTGTAATGAAGTGTACTAGAACACAATGTGAATCCACATCTTTCATTTGCAGTTGGTCCCAGGTTGCTGACAGAACCAAAACCTCAGACAGTGGACATAGGGATGGATGCCGCTTTCACTTGCTCGTGGACAGGCAACCCTCCCCTCACACTGGCCTGGACCAAACAAGGATCCAGTGTGGTATGGTGACCTCTTCTCTTCTTCTTTCTAAATATGGCTTACCATCTGTTCAACAACTGCCACAGCAAACCTGCTTGAATCATTGTACAAGTTTTAGATATAATTTGATTTCTATTAGGGCATGAAAGGATTGGGTCGCAATGATTCAGGCACCTTTTGTTTTGTTTGACAATCCATTGTCTCTCTCCAGCCCATTTTTTGTTTGATCCAGTACACATATTCCATCTCCATTTAGCAAGTTTATTCACTCAACAAAGGTTCATTACATTAACAATGTATGTTCAAGTCATGCTTTGTTTATGGCACCAGAATCACCACCGGATTTCCCCCACCTCCAAAACCCAAATTTACCCCCCTTTATGTACAGGAAAGATAAAATGATTTTCGGCTCAGAGCTGGATGGTTAATGGATGGCATTTCTGTTTACGGTGCATTTACAAGAATTTGGCAAATGGATAAAGTGATTGCTAGCCTAAAATGAAAGTTTAGCTTCAGTAGATGTGTGAAATGCATCAGCCTATTCTGCTGTAAGTGTTTCTCTGCTGCTGCTTAATCAGATTTCATAAAGAGCCCGAGAAAGCAAACAAAAAGCGAGAGAGGAAGGAAAAGGAGAGAGAGAAAGAGTGGGAGGCTAAGGCTGAAAAGCCAGAAGGTTCTGATGAGGCAATCAGTTAATTTTGCCATGACTACATCCCTCCACCCTGCCCTTCCTGAGTATGGGCCGATCTGATCCACAAGTAGAGCGTTTACTTCATCGCCACAAGATATGGATTAATTGGCTAATTCGATGAGTGCCAGCGAATGAAAAATCGAGGGGAGTGCTAAACGGATTAATCACAGTTTGGCGGCGTTGAGAGGGGAAGGAGGGGAAGGGGAAGAGGGTGCTCTAATGATCAATGGCTTCAAACAACTGACCACAGTGTGTTTACCAGAGGCGAAGGAGCACAAGTATCTGCTCACACTCCGGAAATTTTTGCACTGCCATTGTCATAGGTTTAATTAGAGCAGTGGGTTGACTCAGAGGACCCAGGCTGGAGCGCTTTAGACAGTAATTAAGATTGCTGCAGACGAAATTACAGGCGGAGTCAATGCTTTCCCTTTGGTATTGGTGGCATTGGTCTTTCTCTTGTGTGAGCCACAAGCTACAAAATGGATGACTGGTGCTAATGGTAATGGCCATCTCTGAGGGCCATGGCTTTATCTGTCTGGAACAAAAATCACGCCGTGTGTCTACACAATCTTCCCATCTTCATCCTGGGGAAATATTGACATGCTGTAATGATTTTCATTACACAACTTGCTAGAAAGATAAGAATTTAACAGGACATGAAAAACATCAATATTACAAATACATATAGACAGGCACTGTCATACAGACATTTGATAGAAAGTGTATAGTTATATTTGGTGTGTGGTAATCTGTTGGTATAAATTATTGACATGTGGTTTGTGGCAAGCTCTTACCTGATGTTTATATCTGTGGTCACTTGATGAGAAACGTCTTGGTATAGCAACAGATCTGAACAGGCTATTCTTGTTCATTTTATTTAACAGGTGCTCAGCAATAGTAACACCCTGCAGTTGAAGGCAGTCACCCAAGAAGATTCTGGAACGTACACCTGCAAAGCCATTGTGCCTCGAATTGGTGTGGCAGAGAGAGATGTGACTCTAACTGTCAATGGTAACCAAATGCTGTCTTTTTATTTAATTTGTTTTTTTTCTTTCTATTTCACCCACAATACGCTTTGTTCCAAGACCACGAGTTGGATTTTTGGGTAGCTTACTAGGGTTTGAAAAAAAAAAACGCTGTAATTTTTACTATTAATCAGTAAATTGCTTCCTTAATTTATGAGCTTCATATTTATGTGCATGGCTCACACAGTTAGTCTTGAGTGCACAGGGAGCATCAGCTCTGTCTTCTTTGCTTTCATTAGCACCCTTAGTCAGTATGATTTCTCTTTATCTCTCTTTCTTTCTCTCACACAAACACTTCAGGCCCTCCCATCATCACGGCTGAGGCCACGCAGCAGGCCGTCAAGCATTCCAAGGGCAAGCTGGAGTGTCTGGTGGGCAGCAGCCCTCCTCCTGACAAGATTGTAAGTATACTTTCTCCTATTTCTGTATGTGTTTGCTAGGTATCTGATGCTTAGTGTAGCCTTATTCCTGTTTGTGAGCCTTTCCCCTGAGCAGGTGCTTTCTGTCTGTGCACATCACACGCTCAAGATCCATTCCCCTCTCTCCAACAAGATCTCAAGCGAGTCTTCTCTTTCCTTGCTTCTTTCCCTCTCTTTCCATATCTGACACCCACACAAATATACACTCGCACAGCTACACAGCCCCGTTCCCCTATTACAGAGCGCTCAATGAGAGGGCTGATCCTGTATCTCACCTCTTCCACCCTCAAGTGTGCAGAGGCGAACTGCACTAATGCCAGGGTCTGCAGAGAAGACCTCCGGCCCTCTAGGCTCCTTTCCAACGGCGAGCAATTAGTGCATAGCACCGCTGACCTCCCATGACCCCATAGTACGTGGGAAGGCATTTTAATGGATAATTAGGGTCTAGTTAGAAAGGCAGCGAGAAGAAGGGGAAGCATAGAGATGCACGGAGACAGATGGAAGCGAGGGTAACTGAGTGCAATGATGCAAAGAAAGGAAGAAAAAAAATCTGATTCTGGAAACAGTGACAGGTGGGGATTCAGGGTGTTATTGCCTGTTATTCCTTCACCTCAGGCCAGTTGAGGGAGGACTTCTCTGACATGCTATTTCACCTCTTTGCCAGAAAGGTGAAATAAAGAAACAGTGGCTTGTTCTCTCTCTCTCCAAGTAGCTTTGAGATTTCAGACTGACCTTCTGCTAGACAGGAGCTGCTTGTCTCCCCTGCACGGTTTTTCACAAATCTCTTTTTCACAAGCTGAGGCACAACACTGTTGGTAAACCAACTCGACATGACAGCGAGCACAAGGGAAATTCTACACTGAGTTTAAGACACTGAATGTCTACTACTGGGGTGACAGTTGTTTACATGTATGTCCTTAATTCTTTTATGCTCAGAATGAGGTTTTAAGTCAATCTGGAATCAAAACCCCATTTACTTGATACATGCTCCTGGTGTTATTGTGAATCATTCAATGATGTTTGTTATAAAAAATCTTACCTTTTAATGATCAAATCAATAAAATCGGTAACTGTCATTTCATGCTTACTTAAAGTGTGAGAAAAAAAAAGACTGTTGCTGTACCTTACACCTTGTTGTCTCTTCCTCCTCAGGTATGGACATTTGGGGACATGATCTTGTCATCTGGCTCTTCTGGTCGTTTCTCGGTGCAGACAGTAAACAGTGACCGAGGGGTCCTCTCCTCGCTAATCCTCTCAGAGACGCTGGCCCAAGATTTCCAGCTTCGATACAACTGCACTGCTTGGAACCGCTTCGGTACAGGGACGGCACTGGTCACTCTTGAAGAGCAAGGTATGGGTCCTCATGCCAAATTAGCCTGTGTAAAACATCCTTTCATCAATCAATACAGTACCAGTCAAAAGTCTGGACACACCTAATTGCTTACTATTACTATGTTCCACCTTTTAGAATGGCAGTAGTCATTAAATTATGAAATTACATAAAATTAAGTATGGAAATGATGTAGTGATCAAACAGATGTTAAATAAATCAAAACTGTTTTATATTTTAGCTTCTTTGAAGTATATAGCCCAATACATCTCTGAGCTGAGATGCTTTTAAAAAGCATTGAATTGAATTCAGTGTCTCAAGTATTGATTGTTTTTCTCTCTTCTTTCTTTCTTTCTTTTTTTTTTTTTTTTTTTTTTTTTGTTAAGATATTTATACATAGGCACACTTTATATTGGTCTAAAAACTAATTTTATGCATTTGAGCTTCTGCATTTATGCATTTAAGCATCAAAAGGTTGTGAAGACTGAAAAAACAAATTCACTCAAGTGTGTCCATACTTTTCACTGGTAGTGCAGATAAGCGAGGAAATGTTTGGGGAAATGTTCTGGGAAATGTTGGGACTGGAGAGTTAAAATGGAGGAGTGAGAAGCAAACAACTGAAAGTAAAGTGAGAAAAGTGGCAGGAGTTAGATTTGGGTATGGGCCAAGCTCTGTTTGGCACCATTGCTTTAATCATTGAAGGATGGTTGATTTTTAAAGACAGACAGTAAGTTGTGGGTTTGTCCACCTTAGAGTTTGTGCCTTTTATTTAAGATTATTCATGACAAGCTATAATCCAGTTCGAGTCAGCTGTATGCAGGGATTGCATCTCAAAACACCCTGCAACCCTGTGCTTATCTTAATTATACACCACCGAATCAATATCATTTAATCAGGAGATGGTCCACTTAATGAATACATTCGTTCCATAACAACGATATAGATTTTGAGCCTAAATGAATTAAATCAAGACCTAATGTACAGCATGGGTATGTGACGCTTCACTGGCCGCTATATTTTGTATGCACAGTGCACCATCTTAAATTTGCTTAAATAAGACTAAGAGCGTGGTAGACGGCTTGAGCCTTTGTACTGGGAGACACCAAAAATAAGGTCTTCGCCAGCAATTTGCATCAAGGCAGCAGAGCCAAGTCTCTGGAGAGACAGACAGTGCTATCTCCTGGAATCTCTAATTAGATTACTGTCGGCTGCCTCACTGCATGTCAGGTCTGGTTACCCCTCTTCCACCAGAGATTAGAGACAATAGCTGGGTCCTGTGATGCCACTGCGGATCACACTAGATGAATTTCTATATGTTGCACTTGAGTTTGGACGTGGCTTGGAAAAAGAGTTCCATGTAGAACGCATTTGTCAAGCTGACAGCTTTTCTTGAATCACCTGGAGAACTGACATACCTTTTGGTAATATGAAAATTAAATCATCTCACAAATAACTGTCAAGAACACGTCATATTGTAGCTGTGAAGTTTATATTATATGTTGCACAAAGAAAGTGAACCCTATTTAGGATCTTTAGAATGTATTGTGACATTTTGTTAATAACCTCTAAATATGATTATGGCAGGACAAAAAGTGCAGAAGGACAAACTAAGCTGTGTGACCAATATAATAGAAACATAAAATCATTAAATCCAGGCGTTTTGTGCCTGACCTTGTAATGGTGTGAAATGCAAGTGCTGTACATGCATTTCACAGCATTACAAGGTCAGGTACAAAACATGTCCTTCTACACTGAATTTGGATCATCTGCAATCCCTGCAACTGGAGAGGTAGAGACTTAATAAATGTAATTCAGCTCAGTCACATTCTCGGTTTCCCTTGCAGAGGCCCTCCCCTTGCTAATCATCATTGGAGCATCGGTGGGCGGAGGCTGCGTCTTCATCGTTTGTGTCATTACCCTGGTTTCCATCTGCTGCCGCCACACTGCTAAAGGTGAGGTCAAAGGTCAGATGTTATCTGAGAGATTTTATTCTCTCTTCAAAAACATGATACAGTAGAAATCAAACGAACTAACTAGACAGAGGTTAATTATGGGACCACCTCTTTGCCTGGAGCAGTGTTGACCTTTTCACCTCTCTGGAAATCTTCCCACCGTTCACATCATTAATCTCTATACACTGCGCTATTTCCTCACCCAGGCAAAAAGGGCACACGCCTGTCTAAGAGCGACATCCGCGTACAAATTGTGCACAGCGACCACAACGCAGCAAGAGGAAATGACGATGAGGAGGATGTGAAGGAGCCTATGGTAAGCCCCTCTCAAAATAATGCAGAAAGAATGTAAAGATAGTAATAGCTTTTACATAATTTCTCTTTCATAAAAAAGTGCCATACTGCAGGAAAAACAAGAATGGTGTTCTCAGCCCATTTTAATTCTATAATATAGTGGCATTTTTCCAAAGGATATGGGATAGGCAATGAGAAAACAAAATGTTAGGCTATACTTGATTTTATCTGTCAGGACTAAAAAGAAATATGTAGAGAAAAATAAGAGGAATTAGTGGCATCAGTCAAAAGACCAGAAGCTAGGGACACTATTAATTATGAGTGTATGACATTTAACATACCATAGATCCTGAACAGTCTCTAACCCAAATTTCTATACTCTTCTCAGGCTCCCAACAGCAGCGAGTCTCCAGGAACATCTCGCACAGAGCACAGCGACCTGCTGGAGGAGGAGGATGATGAGAGATCAGATATCAAGGTATTACATTTCACAAAGCATGACTCGGATGGCTAATCTGATAAAAGCAAAAGGTTGTTTCAAAGGTTTGAGGAAACTACTGTACTTAATAACACTAACTTGCTGTAAACATATTCGTATTACACCACAAGCTTGGATCATGTTCAAGAAAACCTACAATTATTGGTCAATTGCTAAATTTCTAGCTAGCACCTAACTAAAATAATTTGCATGTATTTATTTTCTATACAAGTTTTGTAATTTCTCTGACAATATTTTCTTTCTTTCTTCCTCCCTAGGACCCCACCAATGGCTACTACAACGTGCGAGCTCACGAGGACCGTCACATCACGAGAACTGGCTTCTCTGAATATGTCCCTAATGCTCGCCCAGTCTACACTCCCTCTCAGCTTCCCTCGCCGAGCCCCTTATATGGCCAGCACTCCACTCAGCCTCGGATTTATGACTTCTCCCAGCGTTACGCAACAACCCCTGCCAACCGCACTACCTATGAGCAACAGCAGTCACAACAACCACAGCAACAACAGCAAACTCCCACCATCTACCCCCAGGAGCCACTCTATGCAGGCTCCGCCTACCTGCCTGCCACCTATGGCCGCGCCTTTACAAGCTACGTCAAACCCGCCTCCTATGAGAAGGTTGACGGATACGAGCATTCAGACCAAGCCAGCAAGGTATCTAGCTCCTCACGTTTTTCATACGCATCCTCGCAGGTGTCGTCACAGCAGTCAGACTACGGGCGGCAGCAACGCATGCAGACTCATGTGTGAAGGCCCCCTAGAAGACCCGCTGAGGGTCTGGCATGATCAGCGTCACAAGGATGTTCTTCTGAATTGGCTTCAGGAGGGATTAAGCAAACTTTAAACTGAGATTCAAGAGGCGGAAAAGCTTTATTGCTGTCTTGAAGTGAATGTTGGATCGATGAGAAACTTCTTTCAAAAGAACTACGACGTGCCACTCAAGCTTGGAAGTCACCTTCAAGCTACTGATTTTCTTTGCCCAAATGCTGAACAATGAACACTGTCCGTCAATTCATCTCTGTGGCACGTATTTCTGCAAAAATGCTCCAGCGCTAACTCTTCTAAATCTTGGAGAGAGAAAGCAGTGCTGTGGAGAAGTGCCCTCATGAACTTATCTTTGTAAATGGGGACAAGCTAATGACACTACGCTGAAACAATCAATATGACATGAAATTTAAAACAAAAAGAAAAAAAAAAGAAAAAAAAATGTGTTTGTTGGCATGCTGATGGAATTGTAAGCACATCTGTGTATCAATGACAACAGGTCTTGCCTACACAAAGTGGCTCAAAGTTCAATCCACAAAGCAGGGGAGCAGAAGAAAGCAGAGCGCATGCGCTCACCCTAAGATGTTTCTTCAGAAGCTCTATCTGCAGTTTGCACTGCTGTTGGGCTCTCAAGAGAGCATTTATGTAAAGCCTCAATGGACCAGTGCAGGAAACTGGAATCTGAAATGCTTTGGTAAAAAGACAAAAACAATGGACAAAATCCATAAGATGTGTTTCTGTCTGTTTGATGGAATCAGGATTGGCCAATCCCCAAAGAAGCAAATTTAGAGGTGCGGTCTTTTTAAGCTATGCTCTCAAGGATTTGTTGCAGAGTTCAGAGTAGAGCCCATTTCGGGACCATGGTTTCTTAAGCCAAGCCATGTACGGCAAACCTAAATTACCACACGGCCTTGCGGTGTGCAGTAATAATCTTGTAATGTTCCTTACGTGACCACTGTATGTTATTAAATACAGAGTGTGCCAAGGTGACTGTTATGTCATGCTGACATTGCTGACACCGTCAGGTAGCACCAACATGTTTACATAGACGAAGAAAAAACAGAAAAAGAAATAACAAATGAAATGCAGTACTGTCCATATCCACTTAGAGCCACTTCAATGACTGTACAAATTGTTGGGAAATTCACTCCTGTCTGTTGCATGCAGATGATGTGTGTACGTGAACGTATTCAGCATTTCTTCTCATCTGTTTGTTCCTTGTGTAAGAAACCGCTTACTGCACCCTATGTCAATTCGATCATGGAGACCTGCATTTGGAGGTTTCCATACTGCCATTTTCCTTTAAGCCTGAATGGTTGGCTCCATTTGGAAAAATCAAAAAAAAAAAAAAAAAAAAAAAATCAAAACGAACTGTAAGATAGGTGAAACAAAACATTGCTTGTCTTTATTTTTATATTTTATATAAGCCTTAATGTACAGCGTGTAAGCTGCTCTATTGTAAAGTACCTTTATATTATAAAATGCATATATCTATATCTTTAATTTGAGTTTATTTGGTTCACAACAGTTTTTACCCCATGTTACTTATCAGTTTTGGAGAGGTGAAAAGTGTTACACAACTAATTGACTTTTTCCTTCCGTTTCTTTTTTAATAATGTTTAAATGATTTTATTTGCTAAAAAATGAGCTATTGTTGCTTGTAACTTTGTACACATATTTATATTTAAATAAAACCATTTCAAATAAAATCTGCTCTGACTGGAGTGAGTTTGGCACACATCGCTGGGTCTCGTCAAATGTCATGAGGGAATGAGGACAAACAATACCGGGGCTGCCGAGTTGATGAATACATAAATTAGCAGTGATGCCTATGTTGATTCTCTTATTCCCGCGGCGACAGCAGGGTTTTTAATAAAGATGGATGAGATTCCCAAGCCTCCCGCTGTCTGCGTATCAAACATAGCAGGCACAGGCCGTCTCCCCCAACGCAACGAAATATTGCGCTGACGGAGCGGGTGTTGTGTGACAACATTATCTTGTCGTGTCACCCAGTCTCTCAGATTTCATCATGTCATGCCGAGCTTCACCGCAGGGAGTGTTGAAGACATAAACACGTACTCAGCATTAAACAAATGGCTAAACAAAAAAAAACTGATGGCTACTCTGGTAAATTCAGGGTCATGTTTCCATCAGCTGTCATCATCCCTCTCATACAACTATCACTGCCAAATATACACAATTATATAGATAGATGCATAATGTGCACACCTGATAACACAAAATGAAAACTCTGTATGGTATATTATGCACAGAAGCCATTGGCACATGCCGCTATGTTTATGCTTTTCATTAGCATGTGCCACTAAAACTTGTGTGACATGCCGATGGATTGCGTCATGTGCCACTGACAATGTTGCGGAGCATGTCACCGTATGTTGTGGCACCTCCAGTAGTGATTGACAGATGATTTGAGTAGCTATACTGACATAATTGTGACACAAAATCCTAAATAAATAGCCTAATTAAGTGAAAAATAAAAATAATAAAATAAATATCAATTAAACATATTTACTGGAAATATTTTTCAAACATGAATGTCACAATACCAGTGCTACTGTATGTTTTTGTTCACGAAAATTGCCCATTCTAGGAAACACACAGAATAAGAGTCGCATCAGTTACTGTAAACTTTTATTTTTGCATGATGCTGCATGCATGCCAGTAGATGTCAGTATAAGCAAGTGTAACAGTGGCCAGCACAAGCACAACTTAAGAAAGTTGTGGATGGTGTGTTATTTGTTAGTGGGTTAGGCAGTAGCTAAAAAAAGTAATTAGAGTCTGATATTTATCTAAATAAACTACAGATAATGTACAGTTGTACTGATTTCAGAAATAATTTTATTTAGTACTACGCTACGTCCTACGTTATATGTTGTGTAAGTTACGTGTTAGACGCAAGTCGAATCCGTATGGTTGTTTTGCTGGAGGCTATTTATTTTACTGTATAAAGTGTTAAATATGGATATTTTTCTTACACAAATGCAACACTTCGCTTCAGAAAGCCTTTATTAACCCCCAGGAGCTGTGTGGAGTATGTTTATAATGGATGAATGCACTTTTTTGAGCTTCAAGATGGTGATAACCGTTCACTGGCATTATAAAGCTTGGAAAGCATCAGGGTGTTAATTAATATAACTCTGATTGTATTCGTTTGAAAGAAGAAAGTCATATACACCTAGGTTGGCTTAAGGGTGAGTAAATCATGGGGTAATTTTCATTTTGGGGTGAATTCGTAAGTATTTGACTTGACTTATAATAGACATCCAGCTTAATCTACAGACCTACATTACTCTACATTGTGAAGAGCCGGTGTCAAGCTCCAGCACACTTCCGAATGGTTGGTGCAGGTTTTCATTATGCATTTCAGAATGGCAGGTGTCACTTCATGGTTCACGGCATTTTCTCTCATATTAGTTTACAAATACCTGAGTGGTAAGTGTCAATTTGTGGTGGTGTAGTGCCGAATTCTGTGACCCACAGAATTATGTGACCCTAGAATATGCGCTGTAGTGAATAGGGTTAGGATTAGGACTGGGATTAGGAGTAGGTTGGATTAGCACATTAAAACGGCTAGTAGGGTCACAGAATTCGGCACAACAGCCACTAATCTAAAGGTGATGATACACGGGGCAACTTTTTGAGCAGTGTAGCTGGGCAATGTCGCAGAGCAATGATACTTGGGCACTTTCCTATTGAGAATGGGAAACAAATTTCAATCTCAAGTATCCAGATAGAAATTATTTTTGCCCATTCTCAATGGGAAAGTGCACAAGCATCATCGCTCAGCGACTGCCCAGCAACATTGCTCAAAAAGTGCAATTTTTTCTCCAAGTTACCCTGATGACAACAGAAAGCACAAAAAATTAAAAACCTGGAAAACATGGGCAAATCTAGTGATTACAATCAATTTTTAACGGGCTAGATTAATACTTAATACTAGATATCCAATAAAACATTGTGATGAAAACAATATAAACATTGTATTTAAACAATATATTAAAATATTCAAAATTTTATTCATTTTGAACTAGGTATTTCCAAATTATATTTTACACTGACCGTCATAAAACATAATAAGGAGTTAACAGTTACGTAAACTAGTCCCCTAATCTTCTGACAGACATTTTACAAGAAATCCCTCTTGTTCTGTGGGAAGCTCTTTTGCCTGTAGCGCCAAATCTGCTACGAGCTGATAGGCTGCATAGCAAATTATTAACGTCTCGTTAGTTAAAAAATCCTGTATTTTTAAGTTACTCCATTTAAAACCACGAAATTAAGCAAAAACACCAAACACCTTCGCTAAAATGTTTTTCTACTCACCGAACGCGGCGCACCACCAACCCGCCAATGTTCTAATATGGCACTGACATCTTGCGCTGATTCCAGGACCCGAGTCTGCGCAGTAGTGAGCGAGAAGTAGAGGCGCGATATCAAGAAATGTTTTGGCTTCACTTTTCAGGACTTGTGCAGCACACTTGATATAAACAATACAAGCTTACTGTAACGGAAATACAGTATGTATAAAAAAAAAAAAAAAAAAAAAAAAAAATAGGGTAAACTAATGGCTAGCTTGATTTTATTAATTCTTTTCATTTACCACAATGCTTTGTTTCAATCAAGTGTTAGTGACCTTTGGTTGCCTAGATACCGTATTAAGATGCAAAATGCTTAATTGCAAGAGCTGTTATGACATCGATTGGATATGATATAAAAGGTTGAGCACCAATCTAAAGCTCATACAAGGTCAAATCTGGCATGTAATTAGCCTAAGTTCAATACTCTGCCAACCATTTAAAGCAACTGTTGCAGTGCAGTGCAATGTTTAATTAAACCTTGAGCTTTTTAATTGGTGCAAGGTCAAAATTAAGTACATTCACATCTGTAACAGTGTCATGCTTTGTGTTCTTGATCATATCAACTGAAAAGAGCAGATTTATGAAGCTCTCGTTTCATTTTCCATTAGGACACCATGGGCAAGTAATTGTTGAAGGCAATGTTTATGTTGGTTTATACCAAGGCGAGCGAGTTAGTGTTATTCAAATAGCCCTACATGCTCTATACTTGGAAAATACATGCAATTTAGCCTGTCCTCAGCATGCGGTCACAATGTAAAATTGCCAAAAACAGTGTTTAAAAATTCAACAAATTCAAAAAATATACATTTAAATTGAAACTCGGAGATCTGTAATATATCAAACGGGTCAACATCACTATAAAGTGCCTTTTGGTGTCCTCATCAGAATCGCTCAGTGATCATGAATATAATGCAAATTAATGAAATTCTGAGGTTTTATTATAAATGGCCAAACATTTACACACATACAATGATAAATCTCTTGAAATGTGTTTTTCTCATTTTATACCATTTTCTTTGATTGGATGTATGCAATTTTGGCATGTCCCAGACACTGCTCAGCTAACATCAGTGAGTGTAAAAACTGAGTAAATGACATAAAATTCAAAAACACTTTGAATGTTCTTATTGTCCTCAACAAGTTATTTGATAAAACAAGTCATTTTGATCATTTATATTCTATTTTCTTAATAATATTAAGCACTTTGCACGTGTCCCTGAAATTGCTGTCCACCCTGTCATTTTTGGAGTAAACGCCCCTTTAATAAACCAACTGATAGTCAGTGACATCCCCTCCCCAATTTGGTCTTTCTTTACTGAAGGTTAAAACATCTGCTGCTAGTACACTGAGTATCTACACTTATATTTCCTAATTTTCATCATATTGTGTTTATAGTTGGATGTTGTCAAGCTTAGCATGTCCACCCCGTCATAGTGAAATATTAATTAATATAAAAACTTTTCAGAAATTTAAAATATGTATTAGTCAGCTTCAACAATGAATCACTTTGCTAACTGAAGGAACACCATGTGTTCAGCAAATTTTTGCCAAAAATGTCCACCCCATGGGCAAAACATTTTGCTAAAAATGTTTTGTCCATTGTCCACCCTGTCATCAAGCCTTCCATGACAGGGTGGACATGTGCGTAGTTTTTGCCACATTCTGATAATGTTTTCACTAGGGCTGTCGATTTAATGTGTTAATTTGGTGCGATTAATTATGGAAAAAATAACACATTAAAATTAACGCATTTAGTGCACCTATTTCCCGCCCATACCTGTAAGCCATCTTACATGGCATGCAGTTGCATAGTGATGGAAGATGATGTAAGGCAACGACCCACTGTGCCTGTTAGAATGTAGTTAGAATGTGCCTAAAATTCAAGATATGAGGATAAAAAATGCCCCAAATGGGTTTTTGTCTTATATTTATATCATATGATATAGTTAAGCAATCACACAAGAAAAAGTGCTGTTTTCCTGAATATCTGCTCGATTTGAAAATGTCATTTATTTTATACAACAGTAAAATAAAAAAGACGTTAATAAACACAATATTGTCTGTTTTTGTTCTATTTTGCCAACAAAAATAGTTCCAAACAAAGCCACAGCAGAACTGTTGAACGTCTCTAACCAACACAAAGGAGTGATTCATTATGAATGAAGCCACGGTTTTAAACGAATCAAGTGAGCAGTTTTAGTTTAATATTTAGAGTATCATATATTGCTTTAGGGTTTCTTCTTGTTCCTGTTGTTTCTCTGATATTCTCGGTTTATTCATCCATTAAAGTCTTTGTCCATCTTGTTGTCCACCCTGTCATGTCAAGGTCCACCCTGTCATCTTCATCTTTTATGAAGATTAGCAAATTATTTTAACAAGTTAGCAAAACCTTTTGTGTGATTTCTTTATAAAGAAAAGAGGGCCAGCAAATAATACTTTAAAGTTTGACCAGATATCTTTGTTGTTAGACGTTATTTAGAAAAGAAAGTGCAACTATTGCATATTTTATAGGGAAACAATATTTTTCAATAGTTTCATCATTACCAAAAGACTTTTCTGATTACTTAAAATGTACTGTTGAGAAAGGGACCAAGTATCTTACTGAAAATCTACAATTTATAATCACTAGTATGCAATGAAAATGTATTTAAACTACTTTGATTTTGTGCATGACAGAGTGGACATATTTTGTGGTTTGCTCGTACATTGTCTGCTTGTTAAGTGTCCTCACAATCACGTCTGGATTTTTTATAATTCTGAATAAATCAGCCAATGTCATGGTCTCTTTAACTCTGAGGAGCACTTACTATTTCCCACTCATTGTGGATCTCACAGTAGAACACATTGTCCTGGAAGTTATGTATTTTTTAAAATTTTATACAAACAACGTCGAAGTCTCTGCAGTTACAGCTTTAACATGTCAACTCTCATCCCGGTGTAATAGTTTCTGTAAATAGTTGTGGGATAAATCTAGGCATTTTTGATATGTTTATTAAGGCAACTACAACTGAGAAAGAAAACAAAATTGCTCCACTGTACAACATGTGGTTAAGATGGAAAAAACTCAGTCAGACGTCAACTCCATCACATAATTAATGACTTTACACTGTTGTTGGATTGATCAAATTAAAATATCATGCATCTCACGGAGTTGACACAAATTAAGTTCCGAAGTGAATACATTTTTAGAAAGAAAAAAAAAAAAAAAAACAAATTCAGAAAAACCTGTTCCCTTATATGGTTCATTAGTTGAGACCTTTATCTACAAATATATCAGTTTAAAATAATAATAAAAACTATCTTCTAACATGTTTTGTCCCTTACCTCAAGAATCAGTGAAAAATGTTTTTAGTTGTCTTTACTAAGCTACATTTGCATTTTCAGGGGGAAATAAAATTACATGGAAATTAAGCAAAAACGTATTACGAAACAAAAACAAACAAACAAAGATATGACAATGTAAAACCACCATGTATTTTATTGTCAAGAATACATTGCAAACTCTTAGGAAATTTGAATACATTAAAACATTTGCACAGTGTTAAAATATAAAACACAATGAAACTAAACAGAAAAAGACCAACAAGTAATCCGCATGTAAAATATTTACAAATGTTAGTCACCCAGACACATAAAGCCATTCACAATCATTATAGTTTAACTATTTAAAAAGCTGTTTGAAATTTTCACAATTTAAAAATGAAAGCCTAAGAAGCCCATGACAGGTAAAATTATACATCATGATGCTATATAAAACTCAAGTAGTACATAAACATAGCATCTATTGCTTGACATCTCTCAAAATACAGCTTATGTCTCTTGTACCTCCTGGGAAATTAAGTCACTATGCTACAAAGCCTGAAATTCTTACTAGGCAAGTGGACTTTCCATGGGAAAGAAACTTGCCAAGTCTTTGAGGATCTGGCGTTATAGATTCCTCAATACGTTCAGGTCTCTTTGAAGCAGAGACCATCCTGCCAGGTTGTTTCAGCCAACTGCTTTGACATTGATTGGCTGGAACTTAAACATGCAGCAGAAGTGAGTGACCTATACTGGCCTTGGTTGTATTGGCAAATGGATGACGGAAATATCCTATTTTTACCTAATCCTCCATTTTCGAGCTTTGCCACCGAGGTCCCGAGATCACACAGATGTGAGGAAATAAGGTCAGCCTGAGTGGGATGCTTACAGAAATTTCTAGATTGCAAAAAAGCTTTTGACCTTCACTAAAAGGAAGAAAAAAAAAAAAATGTAGGGACTGAAGCTTGTTCCAAAGTCTGAAACACAAGAGTCATTGTTTCTAAGAAGAGTCAGGGACCAGCCTTTGGAAGAAAGGCACATTTTGAACATAAGAAAAAAATATTTAAAACCGAACATCATTCAGAAAGATAACAACATGAATTCCACCAGGTCATAAGTTGCTGGCAGTCGCATTATAGGACAGTTTGATCTCTAAGTGCCATTTATAAAGTTACTGTTCAAGGAATCAGATTCGAACAAATGAAAGCACTACAACTGAGTTGGAAAATGAGTGTAACAGTACGTCACAGTGATATATATCCTCATTATAGTGGTATCTGCATGTGTTTTATGAAGCTTTTTATTTGGCTGACTAAAGTTGAAGTCATCTTTAGATTGATACAGCTATGAAAAACCTCACCGAATAGTCATACTGAATAAAAACGCTATTACAAAAACAACCAGGAACTCTGAAACGTATACAAGTTCAATTTTCTCACAATGGATGTATTCACTTTTTGATTGTGCGATTGCGGCTCACATACTGTACTAAATATTCATGGTGCTGAACATTCTGTTCTTCTGCTTTGGTTGTCGTATGATTGCAGGTCCAGGCTCCACTATACGGATGTGATTTCACGGATCCACTCCCGTAGTTTGGTGACACGCGTGTAGACGCCAGGCTTGTTCCGCCGAGCGCAGCCTTCTCCCCAGCTCACTATGCCAGCCTGGAACCATTTGCCAACATCGGAACGACACACAAGAGGCCCGCCCGAGTCTCCCTACGGAAGCCAAAAGAAAGACACTTTTAAATGTCATTCCATATTTTCCAAAACTGTTTGAAAAAGATCAAATGCATGGAGGACAAAATTTGATCACCATATTCAAGAGTTGCCTGTTGATCTATTCAAGAGAATGTTCATTAATGAATGTTTATTTTATTTTATTGTAAATTGTGGTTATTTATTTTAGTATTACTGGAGACTTTTTTTATTGTGCGTATCAATGCTTTGGCAATATTGTATATAAAACAATCATGCAAATAAATTGCTTGAAATTAAAAGAGGAGATGAAGTGATGATTATGTATGTGAGAAAACCGAAAGGAAAAAAGGAGGGTGTGTGAAGCAATTGCAAACATTTTAATTATTATTGTAATCACTTATCATTTATTATTTTGTACCTCTAATTTAAGCTGCTTATTTACTGTGTCATTTCATTCCATTACTATTATTCCTGAATGATTTGTTTTGTGTGTAATACAATTCGGCTCTTAATTACTTTGCCAATATTGCAATGTAAACAGACGTGGCAATAAAGCATATTTGAACTGGGAGGTGAGAGGAGAGAGAGAGAGGAAGACAAAACCAACAAGTGAATGAAAGAATATTACAGAGAGTGAGAAGGATGGAGCAAAGTACAAAGAGAGAGAGAGAGAGAGAGAGAGAGAGAGCAAAATCTAGCTCCTGTAGCTGGAGAGAAGAAAGACAGAAAGGAGTCACAAGACCAGGACCGGAACCTGTGCGAGAAAAAAAGCACACTAAGAAGATTACACCCAGAATAAGAGAGACGCACAGAGCGTTCAGAAGGGGAAAGCAAGATGAATAACAAGTGAGATAGAAGTAGAAATTATGGAAATCAGCTCATTTAAATATCAGGGAACAAGGTAGAATAATTAATCTTCTCCACTACGAGGCTGTACACACACTGCAGGAAGACAACAACATTAGCCGAACACTTTGACGGCATTATGCTCATGTCATATTTGTACTGTAGGTGTTTCTGAATGAATAGAACAGGATGAAAAAGGCTTGACAATGCATCTAAATGGCTATTAAACCACCTTGAATTCATTACCATTCAATAAATGTGTACTTTTGTGTGTGCGCTTTAGTTTTTAAAGCTTTTTAGCTGACAACTGTGTTGAGGGTGTTATGCCAATTTTGGAAAAAAAGGTTGTATAAATAGGTGCGGTCACATTTACTGTTGTTCGACAAATTTTCACAGTTGAAATAGAGTCATTTAAATAGTAATCCACAGGATTTGGAATTCCACTTGAGGGTGAAAATTTTCACATCAGGTTCAAGTTGGTCACACCAGTTGACCAAAAGAAAGCCTCTTGGTTTGAAAGTGGCGTCTGTATGAGCTGTTCTTCATACATCGCTACACTATTAACAGTGGATCTTTTTTCCTGCAAAATTCCGCCGAAATCTAATGTGACGGCACCTTTAGACAGGATTCTTTTTTTCCTAAAAACATACCATCATTCTTTTATTATTTCTATTATTAGCATTATTTTATTTCAAGTTAGACTGACGTAAGAAAAAAAAAGATCCGAGTCACTTGGAAAAAAGTCAAAAACGCATCCAGTTTGTTTCTACATACACTGATCAGGCATAACATTATGACCACCTTCCTAATATTGTGTTGGTCCCCCTTTTGCTGCCAGAACAGCCCTGACCCACTGAGGCATGGACTCCACTAGACCCCTGAAGGTGTGCTGTGGTGTCTGGCACCAAGATGTTAGCAGCAGATCCTTTAAGTTCTGTAAGTTGCAAAGTGTGGCCTCCATGGATCGGACTTGTTTGTTCAGCACATCCCACAGATGCTCTATTGGATTGAGATCTGGGGAATTTGGAGGCCAATTTGTGCTCCTCAAACAATTCTTGAACCATTTTTGCTTTGTGGCAGGGCGCATTATCCTGCTGAAAGAGACCACAGCCACCAGGGAATACTGTTTCCATGAAAGGCTGTACATGGTCTGAAACAATGCTTAGGTAGGTGGTACGTGTCAAAGTAACATCCACATGGATGGCAGGACCCAAGGTTTCCCAGCAGAACATTGCCCAAAGCATCTCACTGCCTCCGCCGGCTTGCCTTCTTCCCATAGTGCATCCTGGTGCCATGTGTTCCCCAGGTAAGCGATGCAGACACACCCAGCCATCCACGTGATGTAAAAGAAAACGTGATTCAGACCAGGCCACCTTCTTCTATTGCTCCGTGGTCCAGTTCTGATGCTCATGTGCCCACTGTTGGTGCTTTCGGCGGTGGACAGGGGTCAGCATGGGCACCCTGACTGGTCTGCAGCTATGCAGCCCCATACGCAACAAACTGCGATGCACTGTGTATTCTGACACCTTTCTATCAGAACCAGCATTAACATCTTGAGCAATTTGAGCTACAGTAGCTCGTCTGTTGGATCGGATCAAACGGGCCAGCCTTCGCTCCCCACGTGCATCATTGAGCCTTGGCCACCCATGACCCTGTCACCGGTTCACCACTGTTCCTTCCTTGGACCACTTTTGATAGATACTGACCATTGCAGACCAGGAACACCCCAAAAGAGCTGCAGTTTTTCAGATGCTCTGACCCAGTCGTCTAGCCATCACAATTTGGCCCTCGTCAAACTCGCTCAAATCCTTACGCTTGCCCATTTTTCCTGCTTCTAACACAACAACTTTGAGGACAAATTGTTCACTTGGTGCCTAATATATCCCACCCACTAACAGAGATAATCAGTGTTATTCACTTCACCTGTCAGTGGTCATAATGTTATGCCTGATCGGTGTATACTGTAAGTAACCCAGATCGAAATGAAAACATCAGATTCAGATTTAAAAAAAAAAAAAAAAACATGGTAATGTGTTTTTTTTTTTTTTTTTTTTACCTGACAAGCGTCCACACCTCCGGTGAGGTAGCCGCTACACATCATTCTAGAGGTCACCTGACCTTCAGTCACCATGTTGCATACCGTATCATTAATCACCTTTACTTCTGCTTTCTGCAGGATTGTTGCAGCACTTCCTACAACACATACATAAAACATTAGTCCTATAAGAACGATTCTAATACCAAAAAGCATCTTATGGCTCATTATGGCTGTTTGAAACATTAATTAGAATGAGTTATGTCTTTCCACAAATAACAAAATCGTATAACAAAGTTTGTTCTAAAAGTGACATTGAAACAAGGGATTGATAAATGTCAGACTTGTGAGGCTCAAATTCCAAAGGTATCTCATGGAAAGAGGAACTCCAAACGCAAAGGGCAGCCCTCAGGCACACAAGCTGTCTCACCTCCCTCTCGGAGCGCGCCCCAGCCCGTAACAAAGCAGGAGCTGCCGGCCGAGAAAACATGGGTTGATGCCGGAAGGCAGATGGGATGCACGGTGTTGGTGAAGTTCAATGGCTGGCTCAGTTCCAACAAGGAGATGTCATAATCGTAGGTCATTTCACTGTAGCTTGGGTGGGTGATGATGGTCTTCAAAGTACGCACCTGAACAGAGATGTCCTGGATGCTCTGGTCCCGCAGACCACTGTACGTCAGCCAGTTGGTTGTCATTTTGTAGCTGTTGGAAGAGACAATGAACACAACGTTGTTTTGGAGGTTAGTTGTTTAAATCAATGTTTTGAAAGGTCAACATGGCAGGATTGTGAAAAGCTGTGTTTATAGGACAAGTTTGAAATAATTACGATGTTTTCATGTTTTTAGAAGAAGTTTCTTCTGCTCACCAAGGCTGCAATTATTTAATTAAAAATACAGTAATATTGTGAAATATTATTACAATTTAAAATAACTGTTTTCTGTTTGAATATATTTTATAAAGTAATTTATTCCTGTGATCAAAGCTGAATTTTCAGCATCATTACTCCAGTCTTCAGTGTCACATGATCCTTCAGAAATCATTCTAATATGCTGATCTGCTGCTCAAGAAACATTTATTGTGTACAATTGTACAAAATATTTGTGTACAATATATATATATATTTTTTTTTTTCCAGGATTCTTTGATGAATAGATGTATTTGAAATATAATCTTTTGTAACATTATAAATGACTTTGTCACTTTTGATCGATTTAATGCATTCTTGCTGAATAAAAGTATTAATTTCTTTAATTTCTTTTCAAAAAAATAAAAATAAAAAATTCTTACTGACCCCAAACTTTTGAACGGTACTGTATAATGTTACAAAAGCTTTGTATTTCAGATAAATGCTGTTCTTTTGAACTTTCTATTCATCAAGGAATCCTGAAAAAACAAAAAGTACACAACTGTTTTCAACATTGATAATAATCATATATGTTTCTTGAGCAGCAAATCAGCATATTAGAATGATTTCTGAAGAATCATGTGACACTGAAGACTGGAGTAATGATGCTGAAAATTCAGCTTTGATCACAGGAATAAACAGAAAACAGTTATTTTAAATTGTAATAATATTTCACAATATTACTGTTTTTACTGTATTTTTAATTAAACAAATGCAGCCTTGGTGAGCAGAAGAAATTTCTTTTAAAAACATTAAAAATCTTACCGATTCCAAACTTTTGACTGGTAGTGTATATTTTAAAATGTAATTTATTCCTGTGATCAAAGCTGAATTTTCAGCATTACTCCAGTCTCCAATCATTCTAATATGCTGACATGTGCTCACTTAACAATTATTATTGGTAATTATTATTATACTCACTTATTATTGGTGCACCCCTCCCCCAGCATTTGTTTACTTGTGTAATTAAAAAAAAAAAAAAAAAAATACTGTTTTTACTGTATTTTTTATCAAATAAATGCAGCCTCGGTGGGCATAAGATACTTTCCCGGCCCCCCAAAACATAAAAGAATCCTAATTATTCTAAACTTTTGACCAGTAGTGTATATGAAGAGGGATTGAAAAATAAGAGGGCTTGGTCATTTCAGCCGAAAAGCAAAGTCATTTCAGAGGTGGAACAAGTTATTACATTTTGATGAAAGACATTTGTGCATTGATGTATCATTCACAGAAAGACCAGAAACGTTTATTAAGAAAGTAAATGGGGTCAATTTTGATTTCATGGTGAAACCATAGCTCAGGAGAGTGAATTATCTTTCAGTTCAGCTTTAGTGGTTCAGTCTCAGAAACACTCATCAAGGTGAAGTATGATTTTATGCCATGTCTTGTGCTCCACCTGCTGGCCAATGGGAATAAATGCAAGCTCAGTCATTGCTCAAACACAGAGCGCTAATGTTGAATGATGTTTGAGCACTAAGTGAATGGAGAAAGATACTTAGCAAATGTCCAATTTACGCCTCTGAAAACAACTACAGCTAACAGAAAAATAATCAGGCAAAATAAAATATAAAAACATTAACATCCATACAGAGATGCAATAAACAGACTCACTCTGCACTAGGCTGAATGAAGCAGTGGGCAGCGGACAGCAACCATTTGTTAGAGATGATTGAGGCGCCGCAGACGTGTCCGTTGTTCTTGAAATGTAGACTGACCTGCCACGGCCATTCACCCACATCTGCGTTCTGCCCACCCACAATACGGTTGTGCTTGAATGGCCGGACTCCACAGTCTGAAACCAAATTAAAGGAATGGTTCAAACACAAAGAGAGACTTCAAGGAAGACCAACAGAAGGGAGAGCATCGGCATGCTGAGATGAGAGGTTAAGGGGGTCTTGTACAAGACCAGCAGGGATCAGATCAGAAGGCTAAGCTGCAAAACTGTTTGCACTGAAAGTTGGAGTTTCTCAAAACATCTGCTCTGACTCACAGGACCGTCGGCCTTTAGCGGACCTCAAGCAGAATCATAACAAGGCAGATATATGGAGGAACGAACCGTGCTGGCTGATAAAAACACAATGAGGAAGGAAAAAGAAACTAGCAACCCTGAGGCCTATAAAAGAAGTAGAAAGAGAAATGTCAAGTGAGGTTTCATAAAAAAAGTATAATGGCTTTGGGCTCTAATGTGAATTATTATTATTATTTATTTATTTTTTTTACACTAATTACCACATTGTCGATGATGCAGCAACTTTTGGAAATTAGAATTGTTTTTAAATTTGTTGAAACACCAAAAGCTTGTGAAAACACTGGGAAGCTCATTATCTTCAAATAATTATGCAATAAAGACACTAGAGCCAGGCTGTAATTGGATTCTCATATATATATATATATATATATATATATATCTCATTATATATTATACATCTATACTACTTCATAACTAAATCTATAACAACTGTAAGCGATTTGAACCATTAGTTGGGTTTTATAAAAGAGTTTGTCTGAAAGAGATTTTATTGTGCATTTCAAATTAATATTAATAAAAGCTTATTCTTTGTCATAATCTAATCACTGTCCCTTTGTTGCTAGATCTAAATCTTAAAGGGTTAGTTCACCCAAAAATGAAATTTCTGTTATTAATTACTCACCCCTATGTCTTTCTAAACCCGTAAGACCTTCATTCATCTTCAGAACACAATTTAAGATATTTTTAATGAAAAAAATTAATTATATAAAGTCGTTATTTTTGTTTTATTTAGCGCACAAAAAGTATTCTCGTCGCTTCATAACATTAAAGGGTTAGTTCACCCAAAAATGAAAATTCTGTCATTAATTACGCACCCACATGCCGTTCCACAGCCGCATGACCTTCATTAATCTTCAGAACGCAAATTTAGATATTTTTGTTGAAATCCGATGGCTCAGTGAGGCCTGCATAGGGAGCAATGACATTTCCTCTCTCAAGATCCATTAATGTACTAAAAACATATTTAAATCAGTTCATGTGAGTACAGTGGTTCAATATTAATATTATAAAGTGACGAGAATATTTTTGGTGTGCCAAAAAAAAAAAAAAAAAAAAAAACACGACTTATATAGTGATGGCCGATTTCAAAACACTGCTTCAGGAAGCTTCGGAGCATAATGAATCAGCGTGTCAACAAAAATATCTTAATTTGTGTTCTGAAGATTAATGAAGGACTAACGGGTTTGGAACAACATGAGGATGAGTAATTAATGACAATTTTCATTTTTGGGTGAACTAACTCTTTAAGGGTAAAATCTTTGCCATTCTTGATGTGCCATTAAATTAGTGATTAGTGAAAGACGATGTAAATCTTAAAATATTTAAATCTCCAACATTGGCTGATACTGATTCATTAAAAAAATTAAAAATAAACACAGACAACCCATATCATGCAAATTAATTGTGCATCCCTATTAATTGTGCATTCATTTTTACTGGGAATTCAATCACAAGTGGTAATAATATAATGTAAATGTAAATAATGTAATATATTACTTGATGAGCCACATTTTAAATCATTGTGAAATGGCTGAAATTGACTTACCACATCCCTGTTCGTCCGAACCATCTGAGCAGTCGTCTTCGCGATCACACTCTGCGTTCACTTTGTTTACGCACTGCTTGTTTTTACACTTGAAGGAGAAATCATTGCAGATACCAAGTGCTAAGAGAGGAATAGAATATAAAGAAAGTAAAACTTGAGGTGAACAAGGGGAATAAAACATCAATTGCAGCTTCTTTTTTTTTTTTTTTTTATCACCAAAGTCCTACGCCTCGTTCATGGCGATGCAAGAGCCAGCCTATTGATCAGGCCTATTGATTGTGGGATAGGTCACTTATCTCTGCTGAAGGATACAAAAACAATGAACAACTTTTGGAAAGAAAGAGTGGGCGGTAAATAAGGACTGAACACGGTAGAAAAGACCAAAACGTGTGATTTAACTACCGTTTCAGCCCAAGCGTTTAAGATTTTGCTATCACAAGAGTGTATTTTGCATATTAAAAGCAGGTAAATTATCCCATTAATTAATGGTACTCAATATTCAGTGTGAATATACATGTCAGTTTGATAGCTACAGAAGTGGAGAAACACAGCCAGAAGAAGATTATTTAGTGGAAGAAAAAAAAAACAAAAAAAAACAAAAACAAATCAATCACAGCTGCTTAATGGCTGAAAAATCTGATTTAAGTTAAATTTGAAGTATTCTGAAATTTCCTAAAAGACCCTAAGCTAAACATACACAGGATAGTCCAAATTTCACTCATTACTCACACACAAACACACTTTTTTTTTATATATATATTGTAATTTATTTTATTTTAATTGAAGTCACCTTCAAGTGACCATGCCATGATGATGATGCAAAGTTAGTTTGTTGATTATGAATAATTATGGTTCTCATAATAGACATGCAATGCAAATAAGCTTACAAAACAAACTTGATCAACCTACTGTTAAGCTTTATGGAAAGGCAGATCTGTGGTCAGCAGGGGTGTGACGAGACAGCTCACGAGACAACAAGACACAAGACTGAGTTCACGAGAACGAGATGGGATTTTTACACTGCATTTTTAAGAAATCCTCAATGATGAAATACATGAAAAATAGTCTGCAGGTGCATTTGAAATGTTTTAACTAATTATCTTGAAATGAATGTCATTTCAGTTCTACTTTCAGATTATGAATTATCATATGCAGTAAAAGTAAAAGGTTTTGCCACAAACTCAACTGACTGCATTCTTCTCTCCTGTACATGATTTATGACCTTCTACAACTTTTAACCTCCTAAATGAAATCCTTTCCACAAATTGATCATAGACATAAAAACAGCATAAATAAAAATGAATAACAGTTTTCTCAGTCTTAAGTGCAAACAATAAGTGCAACATAATCAAAGTACTCTCTCAATATTCAAAGTACAAATAGAGACAAATACAAGTATACATTTTTCTTCAAGCATGATACAGAGCTAAGATATTGTTACAAGTACATAGTCCAGCCAAAGACAGCTTTCATAATGGGAGATATTTGCATACATCAGTGAGCCGCTTTTTAAAATTAAAATCGTGTTTGAATGCGAGCTCGCATTTTACTTTCGCTTTCGATTTCGCGAGCGCGCATACTCTGTAAATAGGGAACGGCGGGGCTGAGCGTGCATTCTACAAGATAAGACATTCATCAGGCACTCAGGCTCTGTTGTACAACAAATCCTCTGCCATTGTCTTGTCAGTCATCTTGTCACGTGATCAGTGAACTCTGATTCCTGCTGCACTACGTTCGACTCATGTTAGATGAGCTTGATGGGATTGAAGCGACCGTTATCCAACTGAATTAAATTGTTTTTATTTCTATAAAAAAGCAAAACAACAGTGGAGGCGTAATGTAAATGTAGCGGCGGCATATTCTATCCTAATTTTACCCTCATACTCCATCATGGCAATATCGTAAGACAGCTTTTCACCTCGACGAGAAATCTCGTCACATTTTAATCTGGCGAGATCTCGTGGCACGAGATTTCATCACACCCCTAGTGGTCAGTAAATCAAAGTTAAATCCACTCACATGCTACACAGGAGACCTCATCACTGCCATCAGCACAGTCATATTTCCCATCACATATGAATTCTTGTGGGATGCAGGCACCATCCCCGCACCTTCCCTCAGCTTTGCCACAATCTAGGAGGAACAATAAAACAAAACCTTGTCAAGTGTCCTTCAATTGTAAAAATGTGTGGCTTTTTGAAGTAAGCAACAACAAAGCAAGCCTTAAAGCTGCACATATGTTGAAGTTCTCAAAGAAAATGCCAGTTTCAGGTAAGTTTGTCTTAAGTTAGTGTTTATGTGAATCCCAGAAAACAGCTGGTCATGTGATCTCATCAAGGTCCAGCTTTACTAGGCCACTGCTTTGATTTTTTTATTTAAATTGACTTCCTGTTGAGCAGGGTTTCCAAATAGGGTTCACTGCTGAAATGTTAATGCTGAACTGAGCAATAAATAAATAAATTATTTTGTTTGTTAAAATGTAATAGGAGAAACTCACCACAATGTTGCTCATCACTGTTGTCGCCACAGTCATTCACTCGGTCACACACAAAGAACTGAGGCCTACAAAGGCCATTACTGCAAGTGAACTGTTCCGCATCACACTCTAAAACATAAAACAAACACAAAACACATACTGAATAATGCAAAACTTATGGGAAATACCACCTAACTAATAACTGTCATATATTACAATGTGTACTGACCTGAAAAGGTTACTTCAAATTCAAATAAACAGATTTCCAAGGATTTACAGAGTTCAATGGCTAATGTTAGGTAGCAAACAGAATGCAGAATAATAATTTAAATAAGAAGTTAAGGAAACAGAATTTACATGTAATTTTTCGGTATGAATTAACCATAACCATGCTTTCATATAACATATTTCCTATTTCCAGAAACATTTAATGATTTCAATAATAGCTACCTATAGAAAATGTTCAATACATAATAACTTTCATTTAATAAAACAAGAACAACTCAATTTATTATTATTTATAACTTAATTTATAATATTTAATATAATAAATACACAATGAATAGAATTGTTCACATTTTATTGTTAATGTTTTTATAAAGTTATCTGGAGGAATATGTTAAATTAGTTGAAGAAAACAACATATTATATTATATTATATTATATTATATTATATTATTGGAATAAATAAACATAATTAAATTATTGATGTCAGTATTTATCATAATTTTTGACTGATGAAATCTCTTAGTTGTGCATCTTCCTGTCATTCCAAATCAATATCCCGTTGGATATTGTTAATTCAATTCAAATTCTAATTAATAAATTGAAAGGTTTAAATTAAATGTTGCAACATCCTGACTGGGGTGAGACTTACCGCAGTTTCTCTCATCACTCATGTCATCGCAGTCGTTCCACCCGTCACAGCGCTGTTCTTTTTTGATACAGAAGCCTGAGGTGCACGCAAACTGACCAGGGCAAGCTGGAGAAGAAAACAGGAAGACAGCAAAGAGAAGGAGAGATCTAATGATCTTGATAATAATGAAATGTGTCTGTTTTAAATGTTCCTGGATCAAAATCTGATCACTGCATTTAGATGGTCATATTCAAACACTGGGCTTACGTACGGTTTACAGGGTCAAAGGCGGTGTAAACGACCCTGAATCCCTTATCAGTGTAGGATTCATCTGAATGGAACTTCACTTCCAAGGTATTGGTGGTGCTAGAGAGCACAAGTCTACGTCTCTCCCCACAATACCTTCAAAAATGGAGGAAGAAAATAACTGTTTATACAACAAAGGCTAAGAAATCCAACAACAACAACAAAACATTGGCCAACTGGTTTTTAGCTAAATTGGGCTTTATGTCATTGTATAGATTGTCAGGAAGCTGTCAATAAACAATGTGGGAAATCGTTCTGGCTGGCATTGCAGGACAAATGACAGAACTTACTTTTTTCCCAGCACCTCTATGTAGTCTTTGTGACAGCTGCTAGTGTCCACCCCCGGCTCTTTCACACGGAACATACTGAAATCAATCTTTATCTTTTTGCCAGCAGGAACCTGCAGAATCCACATGATGTTCTTTAGGGTTATTTTCAAAAAGGTATGAAATCAACAAACACTTCAAGAGGAATAGTTTATCCAAATATGAAAATGTTATCTTTATGTCATCACCATCATATTGTATATCACCATTAATTTTAAAACATAAGTACTCTTAACCCTTTTCCACCAGAATGGTTCTCGTTCTGTAGCCAGAGCATGTTCTCGGCCAGGCAAACTGGAGAAGGGCTGCGTGTTTCCTTGAGGAACGAATGGTGACATAGCGCTACTATGTGTTAAATATCTGACAATAGCCAGTTTTAAAATATTTTTAAAACAGTTTTAATACATACACCCGGTGTTTGTGCAGGCAGTGTGGCATTTCTGTTTTGCTGTTCACAGTACCGGAAGTGATTCTAGTGGCAGCTCGCATAAACTGCCCGTTCTCTCATTTGTCCTTTTCTGAGATAAACTGAAACCGAAACCGTTGATTCGCTCACCATCTCGCACACTGGGTCTCTCTTGTGTGCGCAGTTTTACATTTTTAGATATGAAGAGCAATAGAGTGCAGTTGGGTTCCAGAAGTGAAAATTCCATTCATTTTCTCCATAAGGAAATTGATTTTGAGCAATAACTTATAAACCTTTAAAGACAGCCCTACTGTGAGCATTTGGTTCTGCTGACACAATCAGCCTGTATTATTTCACCTTATTTTTAAAATAATTGTGTTTAACAGTGGAATTCCTGGTGAAAAACTACATTACCCATGATGCTGTACAGAAAATTACACCAATCAGAGATTTATAAAAGCAACACATGAAGCACTGCAAATGATGTATTATATGTCCAAAACTGCAATTTTTCAAAACCAAGCTGATTGGCTTGGTTAAAGGCTTACAACTCTTTAACAAAGACTATTTTAAAATCCCTATGGGAAAAATTGATAGAAAAAATTCTTCAGAAACCAGCGCTGCTGAAAAAGGGGGAGGGCACTGTTGCACTTTAAATAGTGCAACATTATCACACTGCTCAAGGAGACAATGGCAGCATTTCTCTGCCCCCTGCTCCCTGGCTCCGGTAAAGACCAGCAAGTTTTTAGGGCCGGAGTTCAAAAGATCTTTCCGGCCCCGAACCCCCTTTTCTGCTGTGAAAATGCGTGGAATGGTTCGAGAACGGACATAGGCTGGGAACCCTGTGGAAAAGGGGTATCTGTTGGTTAAAAACGAAAAGTAAAAAACGGTGTTGTGAGGCTTACATTGATGTTCCAGTTGCAGTCCACCAAAGGAGGGTAAAAACTGGGAAAATGAGGAGAGGTGAAGTTTCCTGTGGAAGCAGTCAGATGTTTTCCACAGCTCCCTGCTAGAAATTAATATGGGGGGACAAATGGGAAAAAGTTATTATGAAACAAACATGAAACACTTTCTAGTCAATTCAACATTCTCATTCGAGATTCAAGGCTGCTTTAAGTCAGACACTGCAAGTTTTTACAAAGACTTAATCTGAAATAGATGATGACTTTATAAAATGCTAAAGCATTTGTATGGAATGATTACAAGTTTTACCAGTTGTAGCAGGAATGGCAGTGTAAACCGCTTTGAATCCTGGTTTCTGGATCAAATCTGTGACCAGGTTGACAAGCATGATGTTACCAGAAGAAACAACCTCAAGAGGATTTGAAGGAGGGCGAAGTCCACACTGTCTGTGATAGAAAGTTGCAAGAGTGTTAGTGACAACAGTATAGAAGAGCATTTTATTATTGTATACTAGTTGTGGATTATAACCCACGAAGAGTGTATTATCAGTATGTTTGTTTCTAAAATGAAAGACGATATAACATAAATATGTGCTGCAAGTGCATTTTGTGGCATTTAGGCCAGTAGATGACAGATGTGACCTTTAAAATATGGACTAAAAACTTGTTTTATGAGAAATCTTAAAGATTTCAGTCAAAGTAAATTCAGTCAAAGATCTCTAAACTTTGTACCTCACTCAATCAAATAAAGTTTGCAAACTTCAATTAGAGAGATGCAATCTCTTGTGAAACTACATGACAAGCAAAGTCAAATGGCTATAACCAGTTTAGCAGCCTTACTACAGAGAAAAAGAGAGAGAGAGAGAGAGAGAGAGAGAGAGAGAGAGAGAGAGAGAGAGAGAGAGAGAGATACCTGGGGCGTAACAACTTTATTAAGAGCTGTATGGCTGTGATGCACAGAAACTCTGTGTCACCTTGGAAACTGGGCAGAGGCTGAGCAGTGTTGTGAGAATTATGTTCAGAGCCCACTGGCTTCGAGATACAGTTTGCGACCTATACACTTCGGGTGATTTGTTACATAGCATAAATAAACCAAGAAAATAAAATAAAAACAAGTGCTCCTTTACCAAAGACTGTCTTCACCCAGTGATAAGGTGACTAAAACTTGGCATGTATCTGAGAGGTGCTAGAGAGGGATCTTAACAAGCCAATCTTCAGCTAGAAGACTGAGGCCAGCCATGAAAAATGAAACCGAATTGAAAAGTCGTGTAACCGGTGCAGAGAGATGACGGGGCTTTGTCCTTGACGTTTAGAAGATAGTGCTATATATCCTATACACCTTTACTTTTATTCAGCAAGGACCAATTAAATGGACAAAAGTGACAGTAAAGTCTTTTTAACATTCTATTCTCAAAGAATCTTAAAAATTGGTTTTCACAAAAAATATTAAGCAGCTGCAGCACTGTTTAAAACATTGATAATATGTTATGGTATATGTTATGATAGGAAGTCAAATCTGAGGTGTGAAAGTAGCATATACTCACTTTGTGATGGCGTAAGTGCTGTCAGGACTGAGAGAGTCATAGATGGCCACATAGTCATTGGCACAGTCATCCTCAATGTGGAAAGTCCTGAATTTGACAATAATGGCATAGCCTTTAGGAGCACGAATCTGCCACTGGCATCGGGAAAAAGCTGGGTATTTCTTAGGATGTTCAGGAGATGCGAATTCTTTGCTGGTGGTTTCAGCCACAAGACTGTAAAAGCATTTCTCTGACAACAGAAACAGGAAAAGTAGAAAGATCTTACTGCATGTTGGTATCTACATTCAAACTAGCTTGAGACATACTTCAGACAAGTGTTTGTGTGCTTGTATTTGGCTAAATTAGCAGATGCAGATCTCACAATGCATTTTTTATGGAAATTGAAATTGTGTTCTTAATATAAAAAAACTTGTATACATGCATATGAAGAAATATGTGGAAATACACAGTGAGGAGAAGGTCAAGAGTGCAGTAATAATAACAGCCTCTTGATGATAGAGAAAATTGTACATGCTAAAACTAACATGTCTTATGAACAGATTCATGCATTAACAATGGACATCTAATCTGCTTAGGAACAAAGGGGTATATGCTTAGCAGAAATATATATATCAAGCAATCATAAACGTAACCTTTTAATCATGCTATGTTTACACATTCTTTCAAGGGAATATTTGTGTATTTTTCTTTGTTGTCATGACTGACTCTTTGCCATCTTCATCAATTATCTTTTTTTTTTTCGTTTGTGGAAAGAGCTATCTGGATTTTGGATTTTGGATTCGGATTCTGGATTCTTGATCGGATCATAGAAAGTGGCCGTTGCAAAACTAAATAGAGGCATATTTGATCAATCACTGTGTAATGTCCCAACTCTAACCAAACAGACCACAAAGTAACACCCAAAATGCCACCATAGCCACAGGATTAAAAATTGAATGTTCTGAAATCATTGTGTTGCTGTTTATTATTTTTGTCACTTCCAAGTACTCCGGCACATCTTTAACTTCACATCTCACTGCAGCAAGCAACTATACAAATCAAAACATGTTTTGTAAATCTGTTTATGTTTATGTAAATCTACTTCAGTTTTTCTCCACTGGAGAGACCACTGATTGAACTTTAAAGTCAAAATGATTGTTTATTATTGAAATAATATTTAATATTAATATTAAAACAACATTACAATAAAGGTTAAGCACCATTACTGCAATAACTTCACAAGAGTAAAGAAATGCTACATTACTAAGAACAGAGCTTCCCAAACTCGCAGAGGTTCATGAGTTGATCTTAAAGGTACACTATGTAACTTTTTTGGTTCAAAATTAACAAAATTTGTATTTATATTTTAAACTTGTCGGGATGGCACATTCGCCACTCGCTTGTGCAAGTCACATCATATCCATAAACAGAGAAAAGTTGCACCACCCACTTTGACGCATCTATGCTGTGGGAGTGGCAGAGGTTAGTTGTTAACAGTGAAAAAGGTTGAAATAGAGCAGCTAAATCTCATACCTCCAGGGAATCAAGTTTAAAAAAACAAAACAAAAAAAAAAACACCAAATAGAGGAGAGTCTGCCGGCAAAAAGAGAACGTGACAGAGCTCGTAATAAAACAAGAACCAACATTGGCTTGGCTTTTCGTGGATGGAGAGAACTGAGGAATTTGAAATGTAAAAGCAAGAGATGCAGAGATGGCGTTTTTATTACTCAACAGATGATTAAGGTATTTTATTGAACAGAGAAACTGCCATAAGTATCTCTCTAACAGAGTTCATTGTAAAGCATTATCTATTGTGAAGGGTCATTTCATTATAGTTGTTGCAGCGCTGTGCTGGAATTTATTTTCAAGGAAATACCGTGTCTATTAATGGGTAAAGCTACAGTAACGTCTTCAGCTAGTCAGATTGAGATCCTTTCCATCTAAATTGTTTATATCTCTTAAACCTAGTAGTGAATGTTTTATGATAAGTAAGATAACCATATAACCATACCACAGTCATGCAGAGCCGAAGCACAACCAAAACAATGATCTGCAAAACACAAAGTTTTGGGGTATTTTTTTTTAACCACAAGAGGGCCAAAAGTTACATTGTGTACCTAAGCAAAACAAATTAAATCATATAAATGTCAAATTAAAATTAATAATAATTTCACTATTTATAATTTTTTATAAAAACAATACCTGTATGTCATGTGACCAATAACCGAGAGAACTATGATCATACGAATGTGTAGTTTAATTATTTTAATATTAAATCTCAGAGGGTACTCCAAGTAAATATTTTAGGTCAAAGGGTTTGTCTGACAAAAAAAATGAGGAAATCCCTGGTTTAAAATCAGGAAGTCGACAAAGCATGCTTTAACATTTTGAGGAAAGACAACAAACATTTAAGGCATCCACACCTGATTATCTTGATGGTTCTGAGAGTGAGGTGTGTTTAGAGTGATTGAATCTGCTCGGAAGAATGTGGGGGCTGCACTGATCTCAAATTGTAAATATCCAACACGTTGAAAATTTACGATCAGAAATCCTGTTGTGTGTGGGGAACCCTGAGGACAAACGCTCATGCAATCTGATTGTCACATGGAATTAAATGATACTCAATCAGAAAGCGAGCTTACGGAAGACGGTAGCATAACAACATCATCCAAACCTTTATTTTTTCTGCATATTTTTTGTAAAAAGCAGTCCAAACACTATCATGGCCATTTATTCTTGCCCGTCGTCCACCATGTTTGTTTAGTCTAAAGTCACGTTTGACCGCAAGCAATTTTGCAAGATTTCCCGTGTTCACAGTCAGGAATCTAGTGTGTGATGTGCTGTCTTGGTCAAATCATGGCAATCCACATACTATATGATTTTTTTTTTTAATCGTCATGTTTGTGGTCTCTACATTTTGAAAATCTGATAAGATTTAAAAAATCTTTTAGTGTGGGCCAGCCTTTAATTGAAGTAAAATGGGTCTGTTTTTCTTTCATGTTGACTACAAAGCCATAAGAATTTCCCATGCAATTGCAGTTTAATACAGATAATGTAGACATTTGTACAAAGGTGCTGTTGAAGAGCTGTAAATTTGCTCTCTGTGGTTGAAAAACAGGTTTTAGAGATCTTGTGCTGTTGTGCACAGCAAGGTAAGTGGAAGGGAAAGCGAGTGAGAGACAGAGCGAGCGTGAGATGGAGGCGGGCAGGCATTTTTCAGTGAGTGACAGGAGAGAGCACGGCAACCCAGGTGGAAAATTACAGTGCAGCGGTGACTGAAATGGGACACACTTTACTCACTGGATCTGGGGTCCCTGGCCATCCGAGGGTCTGTGGCTGCAAAGAGAGAGAGTGAGAGTGAGAGAATGATGCATGCTGTACTTTTTTCAGTCCTCTTTCCTTCCATTTTCCACAGGCCTGTCAGACATTCTGTTCCTCCTCCTCCATCCCTCACCTTGACTCGACGTTCACAAATACCAGTCTCTCACCTCACTACAGCGACACGAGTCTCCGTACAGAGATATCATTTTAAGCAGGGCACTGAGGTGTCACTCAGGCCTGCTGCTCTCATGTATATAATGCAAATGGGGACTGGAGAAGGACAGATAGTAACAGGTTTTTTTTTTTTTTTTGCAGAAACAGAGAATTACTCTGTTGCATTGAGCCGCACATTAGAGGCAAGTCCCTACTGTTATCTAAAATGTTATTAAAAAGCACTGGCACTCCTAAAGGGGCCATTTCATACATATTTCATACTAAAGGGGCCATTTTTTTTTATCATTGTTTTTTTCCCCTAGAGTTCATTTATATACACGTTTATCACAGTATTTTCCTACAAAAACAGTCATAATGTAATTTTCCACAACCATTTTCAATTTAATCTTCCTTTATTCACCCTAATTAGTGCATTGTGACTATGTGGAGCCAATATGCTCTTTCTTTATAATTAGCAATCATCTTACATGAAGCAGTGATGTCGCTGGAAGCGACTGCGACGCTCCCGAAGCGTTTGCCCTCATGTCGGATGCTCTTCTGCAGAGCCTCGATCACACGCTGCTCTGTCAGCTCTGGGACGATCTCCAGGTCCGTCTCAGGAACGTCAAACTGAGACCAATGATACGCTAAGGTTCCTTCACTGCAGATGCATGATACTGACATATTATTGAATGAAAGTAAAAACAACTAGATTTTTGTGATACTTGCCCATGCAAAATTCACTGTCAAAAGCTAGGCTGTTGTCAGGGTGTTTCTATGTAGCTGCTAAGGTATTTTTTTTATGGTTTTAAGGATGTTGCTATGCTGTTGCTAGGGTGTTCTGGGTGAATAAAAAAAAAAAAAGCCCTTTATCTACACTCTAAAAAATACTGGGTTAAAAACAACCCAAGTTGAGTAGAAAATGGACAAACCCAGCAATTGGGTTGTTTTAACCCAGTGTTTGGGTTAAATGTTTGCCTAACCTGCTGGGTAGTTTTATTTAACTCAATTATTGTTTAAACATTACTGTATTGCTTGCTTAAAATGAACCCAAAGTATGTTGGAAATTAACATGAACAAGTTAAATAAATTAAATTTGTATTCATTAAACTTATTAATACATGTTAACAATAAACATTTATTAAATTGCTTATTAATAAATGTTCATCTTTTGATTATTACGGTTGCCTCTAGCAATTATGTGTCTGATTTTTAAATTTCCAACCTATTTTGGGTTAATTTTAAGTCAGTCATATAGTAAATTTTAAGCAATAGTTGGGTTAAATAAAACTGCCCAGCAGGTTGGGGAAACATTTAACCCAACCACTGAGTTAAAACAACCCAATCGCTGGGTTTGTCCATTTTCAACCCAATTTAGGTTGTTTTTAACCCAGCATTTTTAGAGTGTACAATACTCTGATTCAGTGTAATGGATTTTTGCCCTGTTTTTATGATCCCTAACAGTGAGCATGAGCAACTGTAATATTTCAACTGGAAATTAATAATTTGTATTCTATTAGGGTGATTTTTTTTTTTTAACCCAGATTCTATGAGACTTGTAATTTATCTCTATCAGCGAAACCACTAGGCATTAAAATCAAGACATAAAGAATGATCTATTCTTTAATTTAAAAACTATTAGATTTAGAGAGTGTGCTATAAATTTCCCTTTATCTAGATCAGGGGTCGTTGGCTCAGCTGTACCTGAAGGCAGTGATGACAGACTTGGTATAGTATTTGGAAAGTAAAGGATCTCTGGTGAATGTATCGTTCATCTGAAAATGAAACAGTAGATTATGTTTTAGCATAATTATTATTGTAAGATATAAATGGCCAATGATAGAAGTAAAAGTACAACATGTGACATTTTCAATATAAATATATAATTGACATTTATTTGAATAGCCCTTTTCAAAATACAATCATTCCAAAGAAGGAAATGTTTATTTATTAATTTTGCTGTTGTTGTTCATGAGTCCCTTGATTGTCCTGAGCAGTTAAACTGCCCAATGTTCTTAAAGGATTAGTTCACTTTAAAATGAAAATTACCCCATGATTTACTCACCCTCAAGCCATCCTAGGTGTATATGACTTTCTTCTTTCAGACGAATACAGTCGGAGTTATATTAATAATCACCATGATGCTCCCAAGCTTTACAATGGCAGTGCATGAAAACCACCTATTTGAAACTCAAAAAATGCATCCATCCACCATAAACATACTCCACATGGCTCTGGGTGGTTAATAAAGGCCTTCTGAAGCGAAGCGATGCGTTTGTGTAAGAAAAATATTCATATTTAACACGTTATAAAGTAAAATAACTATCCGCATTTAACTCGCAGTTCAAAACGCTTTTGCTACGTCCTACGCTTTCTGTATTCAACTTACAAAACAAGCGTAACTCGCGCGACATCAGTTATGTTTTTTTTTTTTTCTTTTTTTGTAAGTTGAATATGGGAGGCAGTCTTGCGGAAGCTAGTTATTTTACTTTATAATGTGATAAATATGTATATTTTTCTTACCCAACACTTCGCTTCAGAAGGCCTTTATTAACCCCCCAGAGCCGTGTGGAGTATGTTTATGATGGATAGATGCACTTTTTTCAGCTTCAAACAGGTGGTTGCGGTGCACTGCCATTATAAAGCTTTGAAGCGTCAGGATATTTATTAATACAACTCTGATTGTATTCATCTGAAAGAAGAAAGTCATATACACCTAGGATGGCTTGAGGGTGAGTAAATCATGGGGTAATTTTAATTTAAAGTGTTTCCTTCTGGAGCATCAGTGAATGTTTGAACCATTTGTAATAATTGTGTTTGAGTCTCTCAGTTGTCCTCAGTGTGAAAAGATGGATCTCAAAATCATACATTTCCTGAAGAACATTGGGCAGTTTAACTGCTCAGGACAAACAAGGGACTCAAGAACAACCAATCACAAAACAAAAAAATAAAATAAAAACAGCTGTGGATCATCCAGGTAACAACACACAGTATTAAGAATCAAGGGTATGTAGACTTTTGAATGGTATTTGGTCTTGTGGAACATCTTTTATGTAAAACATCTTATTCAGGACAGTACTAAATAAAAAAATAACATGCATTTTGTATGATCCCTCTTATTTGTTAAAATAATTTGCAGATTCTGCAAGGGGTTCACAAATTTTCAAGCAGCACTGTATGTAAAATATAATGCTGGAAACACACTACACAACCCTGCCTGTTGAGTCAGAAATTAATGATCATACATGCAACATACTGACTGCTTTGTCAGAAAATAATCAGTAACTGTTTCATTCTTTGAAAACGAATATACCACAACAGAAAACAACAACAGGTTGCCACTCACTGCCATGAACATAAAGACTTATTTACCCACTGGTTCTTTTCTGTTAGCTAGGTGCATAGATGCAACATATCAAGCTTGTGATATATTGCATCCCAAAAATGTGTAAATGCCCTTTGTTGTGGCATCTATGCCACTTAAGATTATGCATCATGGCATCTTTGCAGTATAAAAGGCACTTAAAGACTTCAATTACTGTTTATGTACTGATTTTTATTTAAAAAAAAATAAAAAAAAATCTCAAAACACAGATGATACTGTGAATCTCTAGTGCTCATTGTGAGGAGGACAGAAAAAAAAAACAAAAAAAACTTATCTTTCGAATTTGGAATAAAGGATCTCAAAAGGAAGCCAAAGGACAGTCATAAACACTGTCAGCGAAGGAAAGTCTGAGAACAACAAAAACACTCACAATTCCTTCCAGGTCCTTTGCCACTTGTTGGAATTCTGTACTTTCAGGGTTCTCATATACTGGGCTGTACTCCGGTTTGAGAAGCTTAATGCGTCCGCTGTAAACCAGCGTAGATGGGCTGTATTGTTTATATGTGGATTCTACTTCTAATTCTTTGCTCCTGACTGAGAGAGGGAAAGATGTTATTAATTAAAATAGTAGAATTGTACACTACCATTCAAATGTTTGGGTTCAATTTTTTTTATTTTTTTTATTTTTTTTAAAAGAAATTTAATTCAGCAAGGATGAATTAAATTGATCAAAAGTGATCGTGAAGACATTTATAATGTTACAAAAGATTTCCATTTCAAATAAATGCAGGGTTTTTTTTTTTTTACTATAAAAACAGATACATTAGATCAGTTTATGATAAAGTTTTTGATAAAGGTTGACCATATAAGAGACCCAAAACGTTTGAACAGTAGTATAGGTGTGCAACCTTCTTGATTTAAGAGCAAGTTTGCTAGAGACAATTGTTGAAGCTGTTTACCAACAAAGAGCCACACAAGAAATCCGACCACTGCGGCCACTACCAGCAGGGAAACGACGACCCCCACGGCAATGCTCGTCTTCCGTACTGTTGCCATCTTCTGTTCGTTCGTCAGGAAGGTGACCTGCTCATGACGCCCATTCTCTCCCTAAAAACAGAAAAGAAAGTATTCTTCTGTGAGCGTGTCCTTCAAAAGTAAACAAAATTTAGTTTCTCGGTCAAGCAAATGTTATAAAATAGCACCTTCATAATGAAACATGAATTCAGTTGGTTTAATTTATTCATGAAATAAACTGAAAAATTAATTTGCATTAATTTGGTTCTCTCTTTATATTAGCATTGAGCTGTAAAGCTCAAAAAAAAAAAAAAAAAAAGCACCAAAAGCAAGAGGGAAGAGGTTTAAGAAATAAGAACATTCATTTTGGTGTACTTAAAACTTAAAATATAGCACAAAGCTTATAGAGTGCAGTTATGTCATTTTTAGTTTTCGTTGTATCAAAAAAAGCAGTGCGGACAGTTTAAAATTCCTCCCTTTGTGTTCCTGCTGTGTAACTTCTGCTCTATTGAAGAAAAACAGCACACTGTATATAAGAATTCTTGTTAGTTGCTTTGGTTAGAGAACATGTAAGCACAAACACATTAAGCAACATTAAATGACATTAAATTTTAACATAAACCACCACATTTGTTAGAAAAATAAATGAAAGTAGCCTCTGGGAGTGAGGCATCTGTAAGAATATTTAATGCAAACTAGCCACTAATGAAAACTATATTTCAGTACTATTTATTTTTTTATTTAATCCCATAAAATTTAGACTTAAACGTGTTGCAAATTATGCATGAGTAGGCACATTATGCTGTCTACCCACCAAACCCACTTCCCAAACGGTACAGGAAGAGCTGTACGACAAAGATAAACTAAAAACACATTAAGCAAAGCTTTTGTTAACACTTTATTTCAATGGTCCAGTTTAGACATTCTATTAACTAACTTTGGAATTACATATTATTAACTAACTCTCATTAGAGTTGTAGTAGACTGTCTGCTTAATATCTACTAACACTTTATTTTGATGCTTCCCGAACAGACATTCTACTGACTATAAATAATTTTACAACTACATGTCAACTTATTCTACTAACCCTAACAGTCTACTACAGTAACATGTAGTTTCAAAGTTACTTATAGTTAGTATAATGTCTAAAGTGGACCATCAAAATAAAGTGTAACCAAGCTTTTCATATGTGTGGCAGCAAGTCCCACCAGTACTGAATGCTCCAAACTGAAAAGGCATTTTTGAAATAATGTACATATAAATGTTGACATGCACTGGTCTTTGCATCAACACATGCTGAGACTAGTTTCAGTGGCCTGTGCATTGCAGGATCAAAACTGGTTAGGCCTGTTTCTTTGAACTTACACACAAACACAGTTATATGACAATCTACCATCCAGCTGTGGTTTAGAGCATTACATTTTTTGCATGCCTGTGTTTAAAGTGTAAAAAGTGAGATAATTAGGAAATATATCTAAGGGTAAGGGTTAGGAGACCCTTGTGTGAATCTAACTAAAATGTTGAAGGGTCAATGCCAATCCAGAATACCATGTAGCGCCCGCTGAGTCACAATAAAATGCACTTGCAACCCACTTTCCTATGACATTGCTTAATGGAAAACATATTAAAGAATAAAACAAATGTAGGGTGAGATTTTATTCATTAGGAATTGATGTGATGTACATGTTTAATACCTGTTCACAGCTTCACACCAAAAAGATAAAGATAACTATAACGATAACTATATTAGCTTTTTATTATAAGCATGTGCTGTAGTTCTGTCAACTGCTGCTTTAAATGCTTGAGCTCTTGGATGGATTCTGATTGGCTGGCTATCAATGTTATGATCATTAATCAGCTTGAAAAAAAATTGTTGATTCCAAGTGATTCCAAGATATCGTTTCTCTTTACCGTTATTGTTTTAGTTGTGTGTGATTTTTAAAATTATATTGCTATCGTTATAGATATTATCCTCAGTGAGCAGGCCTTTAAAAATAAAGGATCTTTATTGGTATCTACGGTTCCATGAAAAGAATTTAGGAGCTTTCGCACCTGGTAGTTATAGGAACTCCGTTAAAGGAACTAGCCACCAGTGTGGTTCCCCATGTAAGGTTGAAAATATCCAAAGATATTTTAAAATGAACAAAGACATTTGCTTTACTGTTTCAACCCCCTCTCTCTTCCTGGAAGTCAAAGAGGTGTTGATAGTGATCAAGGCCTGTAGGCCAAGATGTGTGTACATTGGGGGTCTACAAATTGTCACACCTTTAGTACAGTGGGGAAGTTTTAATCTTCTGATTGGTCAGTTTGAAATGTCTCACATTTGGGTTTCAGTCACATGGTCAAGGAAGGGATAAAAAAAGATTGTAACTGTTGCTCTGTCTCTTGGGCACTCTCTCTCTCCATCTCTCCATCTCTCAGGTAACTTTTTACATACATGCTGGGTACAATTAATGGTATAAGATTTTATCATCTCATACATCTACTTTGTAATTATTTTAAGTGTAACCATAATCAGATATTGTCCGTTGTTGGTATAAGTTGCAGTGGGTGGTAATAGTTAAGAAATGTAAAGTTTTCTACCATCTTGCTGATAACGTTTCTTTAGTCATTCGGCAACCTTACAGCCTGAACCCCCTGTAGGCGGTCCACCCTTACTGAAACCCGGGATCCCTTGCAGTGAGTTTTCTGAAATTTACTTTGATCAGTCGTCAGAATGAGGACATTTTTTCACAGTTGATCTTGTGAATGGATTAAAGCTGACCATCCAACCAAGGAATGGGTAAGTCTGTTTCCATTGTTTAATGGTATAATAGTAAAAGTTTCCATGTGCATGAATTGCATGAAATATAATTTTGAAGGTTTTAAATAGCTTCAATTGTCCCGCTACTGTACAATCCGAGAACATTAAGATCTCCACAGGGATGGAAGGGAAAATTTCTGAAAAGAGTGACGTATTGTTTGCTTTATGGAGCAAAACAAGTTGAGCCTACCTTGTGCAAACTCAAGAAACAATATATTGGGATTAAATGTTCAGATGATGAAATGCTCAAATGGTAGGACATAATTGGCAAACACCAAAAGAAATCAAAACGTGGTGAAATAATTGAGCCTTTAAACTTCATAAGTTGTGCTCGGCTGCGTGATGTGACAACACATCTATTTTCAAGTATAGATGCCAAATGTAAAGAAGTGAATTCTAAAAATGCAGACGCACAAAAGTCAGAGTTAAAGATTCAGGATCTTCAATCACAGCTAGATAATTTACTAGGTGAACAGTTAACCCTGACTGAAAAGTGTAAAAAACACAAAGAGACCATTGCAATTCTCAAGGCTAAGCTAAATGCTCAAAAGTCTCCCAAAATGCTTAACAGCGATGGGACTAAAAAGCATGTTCACTTCTTAGATGAGGTGAATTGCTCTGATGAATCTGGAATGTTTTGTTCAGAGGCCATTGCTCAAGAAAGTGTGCCTATTTCAGTTCTTAAGGTGATGCAGCACCGGAATAGTGCAGAGTCATGTACCAGAACGCATGGTGTACAAGCATTAGAGAGTCATGAAAATCCTCAGACTCCAGGAGAACACAGCAAACAACCCTGTGGCAAAGAGAACAGGTTTTGCAGTTCCTGTAAAATAGGCCATACAGAGGAAAAATGCTGGTCACTGGGTAGGGGTAGACCTCCACCTTATTTTCGGAAAAATAGGAAACCACTTTCTAAGAGCAAATATCAACGCTCAATTGTAGGTAAATCTCTAAGTGAGTTAACTGCATTGTTCATGCAAGGCCTCCAACTATTAACTTCACTTGCTAGTGGATTAGCAGCCCAATAGCAATGATCCTGTTTGTAATTGTGCTACACACACTGTGCTCATATAACACACACTGAAGTTGTTTGTGATACTATATGTACACATAGACTAGCTGAGTTTATTCTTTAAAACACACGACTGCTTTACTGTAAGTGTTTTATGAAAGTAGATGTCTTCATGGACAGTACCACCTTTGGACTCCATGGGTGTGGCCTGCGGTGCCAAGAGGGGATTTGTAAGGTTGAAAATATCCAAAGATATTTTAAAATGAACAAAGACATTTGCTTTAGGCCCCGTGTCCACCAAAGGTTTTTCCAGTTGTTAGCGTACTTTTCAAATTGTTTTCAATGGGAGCGCTGCGTTTTTTAAACGCCAGGAGCGTAACGAGGCGCTGAGCGTCTTTTTCATGCTCAAGCGCTGAGAGCTTGGCGTTTTTTACTGGTCGCCTCAAGTTGAAGAACGTTCAACTTTGAGTAAAACGCTGTGCTCATCACTGTCACTTTTTAGCAGCCGTCCAATCAGAGTGGAGGAGGGGCAGGACAAATACAACACCGGCCAACTGTCACAACATTTTTGCTGTACAATGACATCAACAAGCAGAGAATGGAACAAAATGGATGAGAAGTAAATATTGCTGGTCTCCAAACATACATTGCAAGGACTCTACATTGTGTCGACATTTTTAGTCTGAAACAAATTACCTGCAAAATCAGTTAACAAGTAACAGTGGTTCAGATATTCTGTATCATAGCAACAAAGCGTCTCAACTGAAAAAAAAAAAAAAAAAAAAACGGTGCGCTGCAGAAGTGCTCTCAAGCGCTAACAGATAGGCATTTTAAGCAGAGTTTTCGGCTGACTAAAAACGCTTCGGCGGACACACAGCCGTACTGTTTCAACCCCCTCTCGCTACAAGTGCCTCTTTGGAAGTCAAAGAGGTGTTGATAGTGATCAAGGCATGTAGGCCAAGATGTGTGTACATCAGGGGTCTACAAATTGTCACACTTTTAGTACAGTGGGGAAGTTTTAATCTCCTGAAATAGGGGAACTTCCACCAATAGTTACATGAACTATAAAAATGTTCCTCCGGGGAAACAAAAATAGTTTAAAAACTTTATTTTTAAGAAGGTAAGGACAAAGTATTAACTATCCATCACAATATACTGTATCAGTCAATGGGCCTGTTTACACCTGGTCACTTCATGCATTTTTACTGATCAGATAGCCATCTGATTTATCAAAACAATTCCATTTACACTTGGCCACATAAATGTGTCTCTGCAAAACAGATATAAATCCGATCTTCAATTCAGATTTAATATGCAGATTTAATGGAGTTCACATCACCAAAAGCAACAAATATGAGCTGCATTTTATTGATCATCAGCTAATTTTAAAATCAAAGACTGCAATAAGAGAGAGTGTGGCAACAGCACTGGTAAGATCATTTAGTCTTGTTACTTCTAATGAAGATGATTGTGTTTTGAGCGTCTGCAACTTACTTTCAGTCACTTTGCAGTAGTTCGCACATCTGCTTGCTGAAGAGATACTTATCTGCGGTGATGTGACTGCACTACTGCAGCGCGCATCTGGCTAAAACATGTCATTTCTCTCACGCTTATTTTTTTAGCATTTTTGGGAGAAGTAAAATTTACATATGTGGTTTCAACAACCAGATGCATTTACGCTTGTTCAGTTTTGACTGGAATGCATCCCAGACACCTCCTGAAGAGGTTTGAGCAATCGGATTTAAATCTGTCTCGAATGCGTTTCGGAGGGCATTGACACCTAGTCTTTCCACGATCAGACAGCTATCTGATTAGAGAAAACGCATGAAGTGACCAATATGTCTGAAACTGTATATATATATATATATATATATTGGCCAATAATTAATTAACATGCTCATTTCTCTTATTTTTACATTCAAGTTAAAGATTAAAGATATTTTTAGGATTAAAGTTAAAGGATTAGTTCACTTTCAAATGAAAATTAGCCCAAGCTTTGCTCACCCTCAAGCCATCCTAGGTGTATATGACTTTCTTCTTTCTGATGAACACAATCGGAGAAATATTAATAAATATCCTGACGCATCCAAGCTTTATAATGGCAGTGAACAGGGGTCACTAGTATGAGCTGAAGAAAGTGCATCCATCTACATCCATCCATCATAAACATATTCCACACGCCTCTGGGGGCTTAATAAAGGCCTTCTGAAGTGAAGCGATGCGTTTGTGTAAAAAAAAAAAAAAAATCCAAATTTAACAAGTTATGAAGTAAAATATCTAGCTTCCGCTAGACCGCCTTCTGTATTAAAGTTACGAAGAAAGTGTAAACCGGCGTCACGTCGGTTACACTTTGTCTGTAAGTTGAATAGGGAAGGCGTAGGACATAGCATAAGCTTTTTGAACTCTTTTTAAAGAGTTTTACACTTTCTTTGTACGTAGAATACGGATGGCGGTCTGGCAGAAGCCAGATATTTTACATAACTTGTTAAATATGGATTTTTTTTTAATTTTTTTTTTTTTTTACACAAATGCATCGCTTCACTTCAGAAGGCCTTTATTAACACCCAAAGACATGTGGAGTACATTTATGATGGATGGATGTGGATGGAAGCACTTTCTTCAGCTCATACATTATAAAGCTTGGATGTGTCAGGATATTTATTAATATTTCTCAGATTGTTTTCATCAGAAAGAAGAGAGTCATATATAACTAGGATGGCTTGAGGGTGAGTAAAGCTTGGGGTAATTTTCATTTAAAAGTGAACTAATCCTTTAATCTTTCACAAAAATTAATAATTTATTAAGAGTGTAAACACACTACTCAGCAAATTTCAAAAGGAATATTCATTTTTCATACTGTATATTATTGTTGTGATTCCAAAATTAATATATGTATTTATTTAGAGATTAGACAGAGGATCTACATTGAAAAGAATTGCTTGAATGTGTGTGCAAAATAACAAATAACAGACTAAATCACTTTATTTCAGAGGTCTGTGTTTGAGAAAGGTTCAATTTACAGCTTGATTTTGCAAGATGTGGTTAGTGTACTGCTGTGAGATATCTGGATGGGTTGCACACTGTATGCAGAATCCCAAAGGATGCAAAGGTACTAAATAACAGCACTGACAGACATCTACAGTCAGGCATTTAAGGAACCAACCAGCCTCTTCCTTCATTTCCTCCTTTCTTCCACACACACTGTTGACTCCACAAAAAAAAAAAAAACACTGTAATTGTCCATAAATCACCCGTTCCCTACCGCAGCGGTATCATACTGAAGCTAAACTGGGACTGTGGAATGAGCCAGAGCCTCAGTACATTGCACACGTTTTTAACTGAAAAAGCATGCACATTGCACAAACAATAAAGAAGGGGCTGCAATTAAAAAGTGGTTAGAAATCCGAGTGTCTACACCCTGGGAGAAGAGGAATCAGGAGATCATTAGGGAGCAAGAATCACATTGGTATTAAATCAATTTGTCAGACGTGCTAACCCTCCTTTCAAGATCTGGGCCCGATTACAACAGAGCGCGCGATAACTCATTGCAATTAAAGCCATTCTTACTGTAGCCCGCCTGGCACTCAAGCTGCCTAAATTGGAATTTTTTAATAGCCATCATGGCATAAGATTAAGAGAATCATCAGGGAACGCAGGTCACTTGCTGCTGTGGGCTTCTGTTATCAGTTATCCTGATCACAGCCTAATAACAGCATTACACGCCGTGATGCTACCCATAACCCTCTGTAAAACGCCATACTGAAGACATATCACTCTCGGTAAGAGCCATCAGCAAAACAGTACGGTCTCTTTCTCACTTTTATCAGCCAGGGTAGACAAATCTAATTAGACGTCCCTCCACAGGTGTAATCCACAAAAAGCCAGTGCATGTTCGTTCTATGAACTAAGGATTGCTTTGAAAATGGAGCAATAACACTGTAATTAAAGATTAAGGTGTGGATGAAGCTTTACAATGGAACAAACAAAAGGAAACTACTTTATATTGAAGCATTTCTTCATGCCTTAAAATAATTTGGATATAACTCTACACCCTTGCCTCATTTAATATACACGGATTACTGAATATGCAATTCAGCCCCGCCTCCACTCGCTCGCGCCAGCTCAGAGATCCACTTGGTCAACTTACTGAGGTAAACGCAGCACAATCGCTCTTTACAACATCAGACACATAATGGTAATTAATATGGATTAGCCTTTTGCTTGACTGTTAACAAACAGCTAATAATGTGTTGCTAATGTTACACAAACCATGTTCCCATTCGCCATGTCAGAGTCAGACAGCTGCCTTCTAACAACCAGTTTCCTTACAAACGCTTTGAACAACTCAGAACGTCAGTGATAAAAAGGCATATAGTTCATCATAACATTGTAATATACATCATACACCCGCTATATTGCTAAATCCACACTTTTTTTCATTTCAACAGAAAAATATAACAGGATAACCTGGCTTCTCGAGACTCCCCTGCTAGTTCGCTGTTAATATGCTAAAGCCCATGATGTGATTGGTTACAAGGTAGTTTGTGACGTCACAAACACCAGCAATTTCAATGATGGCCTTATTTTCACTGCAGTTTTAAGGAGAAAAATACTCAGCAATGGTGTTGACATATGAATTTGTACATAGTTTGTCTTAAAGCATATTAGAAACATCAGACATGCATATAAACAACAAAATTAAAAATTTGATTTTCACCACAGGGGGGCTTTAATAGGAACATTGATCTTTGAAATCTGTCTATAAAAATGAATCCATTGTCCCCACACTGTTTGACCCATAAACTAGAAAGAAATAATGATTCTCATAAACATTTCCCATGCTTTTCCAATAAATTTAATTCAATAAATTCAATAAAAATCTGAGCTGCTTTTAACTTAAGTTGTCCCCCAGGGAAGGATAAATGAGACAGAGGTAAAATTAATACTCCCAATTATATTTCAGGATGTCCTCTATCAAATTAGATGAAAGTGTCTGTATCATAGGGCGATAAAAATATGAAAAAATATGAAAAGTGTTTCTAATGACACAACTTGCCCCCATAAGCATGATGAAGGTGAATCAGTGGAGAAAATATGACCCAATTACAGGGGGGGAAAAATGCTAATCCACAACCCCATTTCGAAATTGGCTTTGCGTCATCCGGCGGACTTTTGCTGACAAATAAACATGAATTTCTTGGTCCAGGTAACACGGAGAATGGGTAAATATTGTTCATTTACATAAACTACTGACACTGTAACAATACAAAGCAGGTTTAAAATAGGCAAAGTTATACATTAAGCCACTATCACGGCCAAAACCATTTTAAGGAAAAATGCTTAATTTAACAATTCGTTTAGCCAAATATGATTTTTATCTCAAATTAAAATATTAAAAATGCATTAAAATAAACGCACACTTTTAGCATGAAAATGGCCAGTGTATATAATTGCTACTTCCTAAATGTATGGCCATGTGAAAAATGTTACACATTTAACTAAAATTCCAGAGTCAAACCACTTACACAGATTGTGCTTTTGAACATTAGTTTTGAAAAGACAAAAATGTACCTCAAATGTGACAAAAAAAAAAAAAAAAAAAATTACAAAATACAACCCAACACATGGGGCTACAGCCAGCAGTATACTGCAGTGAGGATTTCTCACAGCAGAGGGTGTTCACAGCCCCAAGGACAGATTTGGTAACCTGTTAACTAATTTTAAGGAGTGGCACTCTCCCGTGCATTAAACCATTTCTGCTCAGTACATGGAAAATGATTGATGGCAAAGTAACAAAACCTGTTGAACAAACTTATATAAATTCAGAAGAAATAAAAAAGGAAGGACCAAAACAGAAGAAACAAACATAATTTTTAGTTATTGATACCCACAGATGAGGTCATACCATGTTTCAGACACAAAACTCTTCATGAAACATTACGTTACAGTCTTATGTTATCTCTCTTACAGTAGACACATCACAGGTTGTTGACTCATCTCATCTTTCTATTTGACTTTAATCTTGCACTGCAACATATTGGCACGGTTTTTATTTGTTCTGTTATATTTCTGTTCTACTGTTTCTCTGAAGGTTTCGCCTTTGTTCATACATCGTTTGTATCATATATCCTTAGCTAGAACATAAAATGTAAATGAATCACTATTGTGCAGCCAAACCAACGGCTGAAATCATGGTCAGAACCTGCTAATCATAAACTAGATTTGCCATTTACACACGTGAAGGCAACAAAGTCATGCTGGAGCAAAATCAGCTGGCTCAAACATGTGTATGTATATATTATATATATATATATATATACACATAGTATGCACTCAAAAAGAAAAAAAAAAAAAAAAAAATCAAGTCTGTTCTCAGGTGTGTAAAACAACAACAACAAAAAGTCTATTAACCAAATAGCAAAATTGTCCGCACACTGAAAAACATACAGTTAGACCAAAGCAAGGGTCTATCAAAAATATTTCTTTAATTTAACATATGCAAAGTGAAAAAGGTGCAAAAAAAAAAAAAAAAAAAAAAAAAGGCCAAAAACAGACTTTTTAGGACAATTTTGGCTATTTAATATCAAAAAAAGTAAATACATTCAAAATAAACCAATAAAACTGAATTTAGGTACCATAACATTATAATTTACAATATGAAAAGATTTAAGATATTTTTACATTTTACATTTAACGGTTATTAAATTGAGCGTTTTAAAGATTAACTTTAAGTGAGTGTTAGATGATGGAGTAAAAATTGGGTAAATGAGCATACAATTAAATATTGGCTGCCGATATATCCAATTTTGATTAATAAAACAATAAAATAAAAATTCAACACAGTAAGAAAGTCACATGACAAAAAGATGCAAGATCATGAATGGAAACAATAAATGGAGAGAATGCAAGAAAGCAGTTTTTACTATTTTCATGTATTCTTCTGCTGCTATATGATCTGTAAACCCAAGCAGACCACATTTCAGCTAAAGTCCAGTTGTCTAGTACTTCTGACATGGAGCAGGACCAGAGGCCAGTAATAACTGACTGGTCAGTCAGCTGGAAAAGACAGTTCAAGACACTGAAGAGCCTCCAAACAACACAGCAGCAATTAAACCTTAAAGAATTAATCCCCCAAAGACAAAACAGAATATTTAAAGATACATTCAGGCAATTAAAAGACGGCTCCTGAGACAGGATGTTTGAGCAAATGATTCAGTTGATTTGTTTGTCCTTTGTGCAGCAGATAATTGTACTATATTCGGGTTTTTGAGACGTATTGTGAAACATATAGTGGAAAAATACTAGTAAATGCCGACTTATGATGACAACTTCTGTGAAGCGTTTCAAAATGAAACTCTTCCTGGACTGGAAAAAAAACAACTTAGGTTTAGTAAAACTGTTAGAAATAATATATAAGGAATTACATCAACTGCAGACCAAAAAAAAAAAAAAAAAAAAAAAAAAAAAAAAAAAAAAAAAAATCAGGCCATGTAATGAAAATCCTTCCAACAGTCATGATGTAAATGATTCATTAGGTTGTCTTGATTGTTAATAAAGCATGGCAACAAGAAGAACAGGAAATGATAATCATTTATGAAAACGTTGAAAATAAACTGAAACTAATGCATCGAGTTCTCTCAACTACAGTCTTACAGTAATATCTGTCCTCACTAACAGTAATACTTGACTTTTCAAGAATATTCTAGAACCACACCTAACTAAATTGTTAATATCTTACAATTTGCTTGTGATAGGGAATTTCAAATGAACAGAAAGTCAGTCCAGGCTGTTAATGTATGTAAATAAAGCCAGACTATCACCCATATTTATGTTTCACTTAATTCCACATGCTTTCCAGATAGCATGTTTTTAACCTGAAATAAGGAATACTTAGAAGGTTGAAGAAAAAAAAAAAAAAGAAAGAAAGAAAATGTTTGTGTCACCAAATATATCAACTCACCAACAAGAAAAAAAAAAAATATTTGAACACAATTTTAAAAAGCCTTATCTGATTTGACACACACTGATCCAGTTCACAGAAATATTTCTGCTGTGTGACAAACAAATTTTTAAAAACATTTCAGACAGTTTCTCAATTAATATGAGGCCATAAAACAACATCATAAAATAATAAAACATGTTTTAAAAAATTTAAAATACATGTCACTCTCCTGACACTGCCTGACATCTCACCTCAACTAATCAAACCCAACAACCTTTTCTCCAAGAAATAGCATCACATACATAACAAAACACCTTCATCTGAATAGATTTATGGATGGTGATAAACAGGATTACACAAGACGAAGTATAAAGAAGGTCTGTCTGTGGTCATGTTTAGTCTTGCTGTAGCATTTCTTATAAATAAGTTGTAATGTCACAAAGGTCCCTATTCAATAAACCCCAATCGAAATGTCTTGCCAACTAGGTTACACGGAACAAAGTGCCAGACACACCCGGCCAATAACCTCCACATGTTAACAAATTTGAAACTGCAAGACAGAAGATGAATCAGTGCTGAATGTGTTTTCACTGTTATATGGTAGGGGGCGCTATTACACATCTTCTGAAATAGTACAGAATCTCTGATCCAAAAAAAAAAAAAAAAATAGCACAAACAAGTGATATAAATCAAAACTGCCAAAATTACCGAATTAAATGTTGAACCCACAAAGAGGTGTAGGACTGTAAAGCTTTGGGGGTACTGATGGACTCAATCTACTCCATCTGTGTTTACATGCAACCAAAATAATTAGTAATCGGATTGACGGCTCAATTGGACTGAAAAGCCTTCTTGCAAACACCTTAATTGATCCGATTTAGTGCAATCCGAATGAAATTTTGATCTGATTGGAAGGGGTGTTGGTTTATTCCTTTTCTAATCCGATCGAGAGGACATGTAAACACTTGATCGGATTGAAAACCAAAACAGGAAAGGACTGTACATGTTGTGCAATGATGTAGAAATGGCGGAAATGACGTATGACGCCCGGAAGGAGCTGCAGTTGTTGTTCAATAAAATGTCATGAATGTGTCAATGACTGTCGTGCTATTCTAAAATTTTCCTACCGCTCGTCGTCTGTGAAGTGGAACAGAACTATGTCCCATCAGTCCTCTTCACACTCTCCTATCCACAGACATTTTGTTTTGGGCACGGGCAGGGGTGTTTTTACTGCTTGATAAATAAGCAGCACAGCACTACAGCTCATGTGCTCGTTGTCTCCAAATCAGGGCCCGCGCACATCAACCTGATCACTTTATTTAAATCTCGGTAAAGCCCCGGGTATACTTTGTTTTTTTACGTGTAAGCTAGTGTACGCGCACAGCTTTGCAAACGCTTCATTCGACTCGTACACATACACAGGCATTCGATGCATGCGCAGTTTGAGCATTCTCTCGCCACGAGTTACAACCCATGTAAACATCTTTGTATTCTTTCATGCTAGAGTTTTACAAATGTTTACATAATCTCTCGTCTATGTAGGCCTACATCGTCGCTGTAGCTTGCATGCGTTCCGGTCTGTTCTGTTTATGCAGTTTTTCTTTGACTACCATGTGAATCGATGCCCCCAGGACACGGTTGCCACCTCATGGATAAAGTAATTACTGCAAAAAAAAAAAAAAAAAAATGAAATGCGCATATGCGACCTGTACATAACAGAAATCCGGCAGTGCCCGTACACTACGCGCATACTCTCCTGATGACGAAATTCGCGTCACGCGCACTGTATGCTGACCCTCATGTACGCGTAAAAAGTGAAGTATGCTTTGGGCTTTATACTCCAGTTCGGATGCGTACACAGACAGCTGCGGACAGCATAGATGTGGACTACTTGTATTTATACTACTGAAAGTGTATGCTGGGGTCCGCTGGGCGGATGCGTTCCACACATGCGCAGTAGATCGTCTTGAACAGTAAACAAACATGGATTATTGCACATCATTATTATTGCACATCAGGCTGTCTTTATAATGTTTAAATGACAGAATGTAGAGGTGTGAGTATTTCACATAGCCTCTCAAATTCTACATCAAATTTGGTTTTCCAGCGTATGCACAATTGGTGATTTTGTAGCATAGTGACTTGTCCGAGAGGTCACAAAAAATAGGAGGCATGTCCACAAAGAGCCTCCTCGTACACCCTCCGATGACGATTTTTTGTGGACCCTTGTGCACACGCAGAAAGTGTAACACAAGCTTTAGCATTCATGTAAACACTATTCATCAGTCGGAATAAATTCTTTCCAACTGAAACAGGTGTGCATGTAAACGCAGCCAACTGTTGAATCCAGTCCGGATATGGTTTTTGACAAAAACACGATTTTCTCAGCTTTTTACTCAAAATGTTGCTTTTTTGTGAAACTTACCCACATTCAAGTGTGGGTAGCCCAAACCCTAGTTTCGCGTAGACGGCAGTTTCAGACTGATGGCAGAAGGTCTGGACTCTATCGCAGCTTTTACTGGCCAAGGACCGCCCAAAAGGATGTTTGACTGACATGTAATGCAACCAATCACAGTTCGTTTTGTTCTGCGTCAGATTTAGGGGAGTGAAAATGTAAAGTCGATGTCCCTACAATAACAGACCGGCATGCATCTAATTAATTATTAATTCAAGAATGTTCTGCAAGTTTACTGCAACAATCTTCACATACTTTTGAAAATCCAGCATTAAGTTGATCCCGGTAAGCGTTCGTTGTCACAGTTGTAAACATGACGGTGTTCTTCTTCCACAAAGGGGTTTGGCGTCATGGCATTTGTTTTCAAGCGGGGCCGTTAAAGAACGTGACACACACATCCCCTGGACATCCTGTAGAATTCAACCAACCAGATGACGACTTTGAAACTCCTGAAATGTTTCCAGTTAAGTGTGCCATATGCATCAGACGTTCAGCCAACGGTCCATGGGCGTGGCGTCTGAGGCTGAGACTGCATGGTGATAATAGAAAATTAAAACCATGCAACCGTCTACTTCAGTATCGCATCAGACAGTACACTGTAGTGTCCCTGAGGAAAAATTCCATTCATTCGCTGCTTTAGGAAAGGAAGAATTGTCTAAACTTGTTAAATCATCAAAATCAACATGTATGTTAGACCCTATAACGAGTAAGCTATTGAAAGAGATGCTTCCAGAGGTCATAGATCCTCTTCTTAATATCGTTAATTCATCTTTATCACTAGGATACATACCGAAAACTTTTAAGCTGGCTATTATTAAACCTCTTATTAAAAAAACACAACTTGATCCTAGAGAATTACTCAATTACAGGCCGATCTCAAATCTACCTTTTCTGTCAAAAATACTAGAAAAGGCAGTATCATCGCAAATATGTTCCTTCTTAGAAAGAAATGGTATCTGTGAGGATTTCCAGTCAGGATTTAGTACTGAGACTGCTCTCATTAGAGTCACAAATGATTTGCTTGGTTGTATCTCTCTATTAGTGTTACTAGATCTCATTGCTGCTTTTGACACTATCGACCACAACATTCTTTTGAATAGACTCGAAAACTATGTTGGCATTAGTGGATTTGCATTGGCATGGTTCAAATCATACTTATCTGACCGTTATCAGTTCGTAGTAGTAAATGAAGAGGTCACAAGTTCAATATGGAGTACCGCAAGGCTCAGTACTAGGACTGTTGCTTTTCACTCTGTACATGCTACCCTTGGGACATATCATTAGGAAGCATGGCGTTAGTTTTCACTGTTGCGCTGATGATACTCAGACGAAACTTACCAATTCACAAAATTCACAAAATGCATAGCTGATATAAAAAAATTGGTTGACCAGTAATTTCCTACTACTAAACTCAGAGATTCTAATTATTGGACCAAAAACCTCTGTACGTAATAACCTAGAATACTTTTTAACACTTGATGGCTGCTCTGTTAAGTCTTCGTCATCAGTTAGGAACCTGGGTGTGCTCTTTGATACCAATCTCTCATTTGAAAGTCACGTTTCTAGCATCTGTAAAACCACATTCTTCCATCTTAAAAATATATCTAAACTATGACATACACAACCGGTCAAAAGTTTGGAAACGGTAAGATTTTTAATGTTTTTAAAAGAAGTTTCGTCTGCTCACGAGGCTGCATTTATTTAATTAAAAATACAGTAAAAACAGTAATATTGTGAAATATTATTACAATTTAAATTAACTTTTCTGGTTGAATACATTTTATAAAGTAATTTATTCCTGTGATCAAAGCTGAATTTTCAGCATCATTCAGTTTTTAGTGTCACATGATCCTTCAGAAATCATTCAAATATGCTGATCAAATATGATCTTCAACTAGATGGAACTGGACCAAATATTTTGACTGTTGCAATCCCAATCGGACTTATGACCTGTAACATTGCCTAAATCATAATCATGCACTGTTCGCTGTTGGCCAGAGGAGAACTGGCCCCCCGACTGAGCCTGGTTTCTCCCAAGGTTTTTTTCTCCATTCTTATCAGTGTTTTGTCATCTGATGTCACCTGATGCAGTTTGGGTTCCTTGCCACTGTCGCCTTTGGCTTGCTTAGTTGGGGACACTTGATATTCAACAATGTTTTTGATCTGCCTGCATGCTGGATGATGACATCACTGTTTTCTCCAGTGCTGATATATAGATAAATTAAATAATTATTGATGTTTACAACGGAATGAATCAGTACTGAATTTACTTAAGCTGGACAAAATTATTCACCAGTTATCACTGTAAAGCTGCTTCGACACAATCTGCATTGTAAAAAGCGCTATATAAATAAAGATGACTTGACTTGACTACCCTAACCCTAAGACCAAGCATGTAAAGAGTTAAACATATCCAACCAATAATGGCAAAAAGTCACCATAAAAGTTTCCATACAACTTCAAATTGTGCTATATTCCAAGTCTTCTAAAGACACGCGATAGTCTCAGAATGAAAGTAAGAATCAGAATGAAAAATTATTCTCTTTGTTGTAGGTCTCATTTCATTCATGTAAAAACTGATGCATGAACGATATAACGTGAAAGGAAAACGTGAATGAGATTTGAGATTTTAGGAGTCTATCATGTAGACAATCTTAAAGCTAAAATAACAACTACAAGCAACAAAACTTCAACTTTGATTTCATGGGGTCTGCAAGTATCTAACATCTGTAACACAAACCCAAAGAGAACAAGTCTCTTAGATCACAATGCCTGTTTTAGTAAACCAAGGAGTGAAACACATTTTATCTAATTCTAAATAATAGCTTAAAGCTATTTACTGTATCATGCCTCTAAAACATCCTAGCACAAGTGTGCATTCATATCTGAACATCACCTAAAACCACTGATTTCAGCCTGTGTAACTAATTAGAGGAAATACCATTTACTGTGTGATATTTAGATTCTATTCATCCGTTTTTCCTCAAAGGGAGCAGATAACTGCATGGTGACTGAACAGCTGAGAATGTACTAACAATACTGTGGGCCTCAGAAACACATTACATCCAACCTAGTCAAAATAGTATCGACGGTTGGGCACAAAGGGGAAAATAAGAAAAAAAAATCTCTCAAAACAACAGATCTGCTATATTAATCTATAATGTTGAACAGACAGAAGGCACACAAGATGCAAAGTTTGTTCGATAGAAGCATCTCAAACAACTGCATTCAAGGCATGACTAACAACTGGGCACTGCACTTGTACAATACAGATCCAATGATAATTGTAAAATTCTACACATACACTCTTAAAAACAAAGGTTCCAAAAGGGGGTTTTGGCAGTGATTCCATAGAACTATTATTTTTAGGTGTAGTTTAAAAAAAAAAATTCAAAGGAAGAATCTCAGAAATTCTGTTTTTGCCTATATAGAATGAGAGCATGATATGGTGTTTCATTCTCTTGAAAAACATAGAAATTGTAAATTAAGCAAGCAGTTGTTTTTCCATTAAAAACTTACCGTTATTGAAATAAGCTTGTCTGCGAAAGCCTGAAAAAAAAAAAGACAAAATGCGTACGTCGTGCTCTGAGAGTATTTAAGGATTCTGGCTATCAAGTTGAAACAGGCCTAAGAGCAGGAGAGATAGATAATACCTGGAAATCTAGGTGTGTTTAGCTGCAGGAAACAAACACCATTTGAACACATTACCTCCCCCTAATGTAGCGAAGGTCTTATGTCTGATTATATACGGCTACATCCATCTAATTCAAGTCAACATATTTTGGTAGTTTTGCCATGGTTAAATGATACAGACAGCCAATGCATAGAATAGCCAAAGAAATGATTAATCCTCAATAATCTATTTATAGGACACACATATCCATTATGTCTTTGCTTAAACCGTGAAGGCAAGACAAGAACCACAAGGTAAATTATTGGCTTTAAAGAAACTACCAGTGTTATTTGGGGTTTGACAATAGTTTATATAAATCACACGAAAAAAAAAAACATCTAGATTTCTCAACACAAAGGGATTCAGAACAAGACATTAATAATGTGGATTATATTTATACAATGTGTCAAAACTGGGTGTGTCTCTTGGTTTTTACTCCCACAAGCACTGTGTTGCTGTACTTGGTCATGACAGAAAAATGAACAAACTGTGGATGTGACTGGGACCACATCGCACTTTAAGGACAAGGAAGTGGCCATAAAGAGCCAAGCCCAAACCTTCATTTACAACGTTATGACAAGAATTTACACTTTGTCACAACCACACACAGACAGACAACATTACAATGACACTGTGCCACTAAATGGATCTCAAATACATACTTTTCCTTCAGGGTAATGTTTCTGCTAGAATTGTTTTACATTCCTGCTAATCTAGAGCACGGTCACCAAACACCAAAGTCAAGGGTATGATTGAACACAAACGATTATATCCTGAATGCTAAATGCAAATGTCAGGCATTAACACTATAAAGCTTACAGTATCATATTCATTGTAATATGTGACCCTAACCACAAAACCAGTCATAAGTGTGACTGAGTGCGCAAAAAAAAAAAAAAATCTAAATATTGAGAAAAATCACCTTTAAATTTGTCAAAATGAAGTCCTTAGCAATGCATATCCACTCATATATATATATATATATATATATATATATATATATATATATATATATATATATATATATATAGTAGGAAATTTACAAAATAGCTTCATGGAACATTATCTTTACTTAATATCCTAATGATTTTTAGCATTAAAAAAAAAAAAAAAATCATATACAATGTATTGTTGGCTATTGCTACAAATATACCTGTGCAACTTATGACTTATTCAACATGATCAAAACTTTGCTCAAAACCGCTGTACACAATCTTCTAGATGCCTTCTGTCATCTGATTAACAAGTAAAAAGCCTTTTCAAAATACTTCTAAAACAATGTCCACCCTCAGGTTGTGGTACATGTGTTTTTGCTGTGAAATCTTTAATTACTTTTATAAAGTAAAAAATAATTTTTATATTGTTAGTAATATTTAAAAAAAAAAAATTAAATGCTTAGTTTTATTCCCCATAAATCTTACTAACACCAACTGTTGGGAGATACAGAGTGACAACTGATATTTATATGCATGTTAGGAAAGTAGTCTGTTATACGGATATAAAGATCTCATTCATTTACATTACAAGATATTAGAATATATTACACAAAAAGCTGATGCATCAATATGATGCAAACATAAAACATACACTTTTTTTTAGTTTTCCTTTTTATATTTTAAATATTAAACTGAAAAAAACTTTTTTTGACTATTATTTCATATCAGGAATTACAAGGTTAATACACCTGGTTTACAGTGCTGTTTGAAGGTTAAACTGGTCAATGCACACAGACACACCTAGAGGCCAACACGAAAAAGAAAAGAAAAAAAAAAAGAGTAAAATTTAGCCAAAACTCAAATAAGAGGTTGAAATCAGATCAGACCCAGATTTATTAAGCTGTAATAAAACATACATGTTCATTTGTTATATTTTCATTGACTTTTGATGTTATGTGTGACAAAATGCCCTCCTCTGTGTTCAGGTTTGACTGATTGAAATTAATGCAAAAACCGACAAAAACCCTAAACCTTGACAAAAAGGAGTCTTTGAAAATGTCTAAGTATAAATCCAAAACTTAATAAAAATAAGTATGTGTGTCTAAAAACCACTAGAGAATTTATAAGCCACTTTATATAGAACTATATAGGAATCTAGTAGTGACACCATGACATTGCATACATTTTCTTTTTTTACTCCCACCAAATAATCTACCTTCAAAAAAAATTTTAATGCCCTGTCTCTATTTTAACATGGAATACTGCTTTAATTGAAAAATAATTTAAAAATATATTAGAAAAAAAAAAAAAAAAAAAAAGTATTATTTTCAATGGGGAAAAAATAGCTTATATAATAATCAAAAAATATTATCGAACAAAAAAATATTACATTGGTTTTTCTGAAAAACAAAACAAACACACAAAAAAAGTTACTTTTAAAGGCTTAGGTCACTTTTAACCGTTAAGAAAGCAAGTGTGACTCCTAAACGAAGAGGGCCAGAGGGTTAAAACGAGTCACAGGGATGAAACCACACCACCAAAAAGAACAGTGATCATGAACGATGGCGCAATACTCGCACAGGTGCAATGTGACACAATCAGACAAACTGAAGAAGAATTAAAAACTGACCTACTACCGGTATGGCAACATAACGAATCAACCGTACAATACAACTTTAAATTCACATATTCAAGTTGCGTGGTCATTTCTTTGGTGTTATTTAACACGGAAACTTACCCTGAGGGCTCTGAAATGGTTAAATGTGATGTCACTTTTAATATTACGAAAAATAAAGTTGACAACATAGGAGGCACGGTGTTGTGCCGAACAACTGCACTTAAATCAAAATGAAGAGATCAAAAAAAAAAAAACACAAACACTTACATGTTCATACGCGGCAGAACTCATTTTACTTCAAGAAACAGACACCAAACAGAAAAGGGCGCTCCTTATGTTCGGCTCAGTATATCCAGGCGCTTTTTTTTCTGGCGAATTGGAAAAATTCTTAATGGAACGTTCAGAGTTTCATACAGTGAATCGCTCGGCGTCCTCTCATCTCCCTCACCTGAGGGCTCGTGGTGACGCCGTAGTTTCGCTGGGCTTTACAAAGGTACTTCCAAGTCTACTTCCGTTACTAAACACGCAGGCGTTTACAAACGGGACTCACTGTCAGGAGAGTCTAGCAGTGTTTTTTTTTTTTAATGTTGGTTTCAGACAACTTGCTCAGAATTGTTAATAAATTAAAATTTTGATATTGCTGTTTGGTAAACAAGTGAACATTCCAGCTACCTGAAAGGTGACAAAGATGTTTGTCATCTAAATATCTTGCCGGGGCAAGTTGTCACATTTTTAAATGTCAAAAATATTAGGTTTCTATGTAAGTGTCGATAATTTTAGTTACATTTTTGCTGCTTGTTTCATGAAGTGTTGTGTTATCGTTCTTGAAAACCCAGGTAAAGGCCCTAAAAGTGTGACAACATGCCCCATTATTGTCAAAATCTTTTTTCCTAGGCAATAATAGTGGAAATGTTCAGTGTCACCCATCCATCACATTCTTATTAAACATTGCCATAAAACAACATTTTCGCCTCATTAGCTCCCTATAACATTACAGCCTATTCATTAATCATTTTATACATAGGCTACATAACATAGCCTATGCCTATGTTAGAGCGTACATGGTGTAAACATTTATCCTGACTTCCCTCTAGCGACTCAATCATGAAACTACACCATATAAGCAATAGGTGGCTGTGAATGTAATGTAGTGAGGAAAAACAGAGGCTGTAAAATTTAAATTGTAGGCACCAAGAGGCATTTAGATGGATAAAAACTTAAAGGTATAAACTAGCAGGCCTGTATTTCTTCACAGACTTCGTTTAACCTCTTCCCTCATGCGTCCACGGTTCCTTTCTATCAATGGCCAGCAGGGGGCGCTGTTCTTCAGCAAATGGACGCCCACCTTCTGCGCAGCCCGAGCGAAGGAGGGATTGGTTTTACGGAGGGGAGCCGCAGCCGATTGTCAGTTCACACAGATTTGCGGACACAGGAGATATCTCAGCCAAGCGCCGAACAGACCAGCTCGTATCCCGCAGCAGACCTGCTCATTCCTGTTGGTTTTTCTTTTGGAAATAATTCAGTAGTTAAAATAGACATTAAAAGAAATAAGCAAAGTTGAACACTAAGAAGAGAAGGAAGAAGAATGGGGCAGAAAACGCCATTAATATTGATGACTTTATTGTCTTATTGCGTCTGGAGAGATGAGGTAGGATCCGAATGCGGATTTGACATTTATGTCTAATTGTTATGTACTTGTTTCAGATTAACCTTGGGCATACGAATTTTTTATTTTATTTATTTATTTATTTATTTTTAGCATGCTGTTTTTTTTTTGTTTGTTTTTTTTTTCTCATCATTTTATTTGCAGCTAAATTAAAAATAAAAAAATCTGTAAACATACAAATAACACAATTCTGTAGTCAGATCTGATATTTATGAAGGTTCGTCTGAGTATATTTGTGCGTGTGTGTTTGTGTACGTGTGTGCTTGTGTGTGTGTGTGACAGAGAGAGAGAGAACCAGTTGGGACCTTGGCCTGATAAATGGATAGATAAATTAGCTGAGCATATTTATTTCTTAGGGTGGGGCATGGCTTTTTCATTACAGAATGGATGTTTAGTATAAGGACTGGTATCATTGAGCAATCTAATAGATTTAGCAAGTATCACATACTTCCATTGATGAGGAAATTGCTGTCTTGTTGCAGATGTCCAGTATGCAACTTAATGAGTTGCCATGCATCTTGGATTGTAAAATTTTAGTTTCTGTTTCGCAGCTAGATTGGCTTTTTGTCTGGGAATAATTTAATGTATCAGTAAAATTAAACATTTTAGAGTGGTCTTTCTGATAAAATAGTTTAAGATGCTGACATTAAGCAGAACAGATTGTGATAGCAGACACAATCTCAACCCTGATGCTTGAATGATGTCTGGGGGTTGTTGATTCAGTGCTATTAGATATGCTGCAGCCTCTGCGGCCTGCAGTGCTGACAAAGCCTGCTGTACCTTCAGGCCCAAGATGGACAAATTATGTTACTCAGACATTTTATGCCCGATGCTTGTTTGTTTTTCTGAGGGTTTTTTTTTTTTTTTTTTTTTTACATAGGCTAATGATTAGGGAAATATTATTGGATGATGAAGCGTTTGTGCGTTTTAGTGAAGGGTTGGAAATCCTTCATGGAAAAAGACAGAATAATGGGGCAGATTTATTTATTATATAAAGACTTTATGTAATATGATGCTAGATTTGGCCACATGCAGATAAAGTGTTGAGCATGGTTTGGGATTGTGTTTGTCTGTCAGGATATAAATGTTGTAAATCCCTTTAAATTCTTGGAAACAAATAAGGTTAAGATCAAGAGAACACATATCTAAATTTTACTGCATCCGAAGGGATTTTTTATTTTATATATATATATATATATATATATATATGTGTGTGTGTGTGTGTGTGTGTTAAAGTATATGTTAACATCCGTGCATTATGAACAAGGATATACAATAAAAATTAAAAATAATCATCCATCCATCCAATACATTAATATCAACCAAGATAAATAAATGCTATAGAAATATTCACAATTAATTCAATCCATTCACTGATGTTAACACAACCTTATTGTAAAGTGTTATCGGACAAGAAAATGCAGTTTTTCTTCAATCAGTTTTGTTCATTTGTTTATTCAGTCATTCACACAGCATAATCAATGAATAATCAATCAGCTCTGAAACTGCTCTGCTCTTAATATTAATCCCCTTTATGAAGTCACATCCTGTCTCCTAGAATGCAGTTAATTTAATTGAAGTTAGTGTAATTAAATCTTAACTTAACTTAGCTAATAATTTTAAAGGGTTAGTTCACCCAAAAATGAAATTTCTGTCATTTATTACTCACCCTCATGTCATTCCAAACCTGTAAGATCTTCGTTCATCTTCAGAACACAAATTAAAATATTTTTAATTGAAATCTGAGAGGTTTTTTTATCCCCCATAGAATGTAATTACCATCATTCGAGTTCCAGAAAAGTAGTAAAAACATCATGAAAACAGTCCATGTGACTACAGTGGTTCAACCTTAATGTTACAAGTGACAAGAAATTTTTTTGCTACGCTGTTTGCGTCCAGCACTTCCAGGTTCTATGTCAGAATGCCGACTCAGTATTGGCCGACTCCTGCGTCAGCACCACACGCTTGCGTCGTGTACTGAGTCTGTGTTCTGAATCTGGAAGCGCTGGACGCAAACAGCGTAGCAAAAAGACAGGAGAGAGAAGAAATTGTTGAATAAAGTCGTTATTTTTGCTTTGTTTTTGCACACAAAAAGTATCCTTGTTGCTTCATAACATTAAAGTTGAACCACTGTTGTCACATTGACTATTTTAACAATGTTTTTACTACTTTTCTGGACCTTGAATGACAGTAATTACATTGCTTTCTATGGGAGATAAAAAAAACTCTCGGATTTCATCAAAAATATCTTAATTTGTGTTCTGAAGATGAACGAAGGTCTTACGGGTGTGGAACGACATGAGGGTGAATAATTAATGACAGAATGAAACCCCTATAAACCTACAAATGTCTTTAGAAACAAAACGTGATAACGATATTGTGTTAGTATACTCATCTTAGCATACAACAAGCTACAAACTAGTTTCAAATGTGGCAAGGTTAAGAAGTTAACCTTGCCACATTTGAAACTAGTTTGTAGCTTGTTGTATGCTTGGTGTATATCTTGCCTAGAAAACCTGTATTGGTATAACAGTAAACACCATCACCAGCCTAAAAGACAGCAATAGGCAGAAGGAGAGGGAGAGAGAGGGAGGGAGACCGGGCTGACTTCTGTCCCCCTCCTGCTGTCTGAATGCGTCAGCACTCACCTCTAGCTGCTGGGCCACAGATGCTGCCGTCGAGCCTCATGGGAAATGAATAGCAGAGTCTTTAGGGTGTGTCTAGGAAACCCACTGTCACCTGCATCGTGCAGTGACCCAGTGTGTCCGTACGGTGATGGTAGAGCTGGTTAGATAAGATGGGTTTGTGGTGAGGCAGTCATGGGAGTCTATGAGGGGATACCCTTTCTTTGTTCATGTTTATTAAAGCAGTGCCTTTAGCAATGTGCACTTATAATAAATTATTAAACAGAAAGGAAATATGATGACGTACTGTATATGTGCAGACTAGTGTAGAAGGTTTTTTTTTTTTGTGATCAACTGATTTTTTTTTCCTTCTGAGTCTGACCTTCATTTGTCTTCTTCATATGCTTTCCATCTTCACATTCAGGTGTGCAGATCCAGTTCCTTTATATTCAATGTTTACAACACAGAAAGCATCACTGATACTAAAATGATTTCTGAAGGATCATGTGACACTGAAGACTGGAGTAATGATGCTGAAAATTCAGCTTTGCATCACAGGAATAAATTACATTTTAAAACATATTAGAAAACCATTATTTTAAATTGTAATATTATTTCAAAGTTTTTACTGTATTTTTGATCAAATAAATGCAGCCTTGGTGAGCTGAGACTTCATTTGAACAAAAATCTGCCCTAAAATTTTATATCGATAATTGATAATTATGTATTTGCTTTGAAATGGCATAATGAGAATTTTTTTTTTTTCAATCAGAGAAACTACTTGGTCAAATTGTTTTGACCAAACAGCTATTATTATTATTACTATTATTATTATATATTATAAACAGCTAAGATGATTCAAAATGTTTAAAGCAAGAATAAAACAGTAAAATGTTTTGCACAGTTTTTCGCTTACAACAGAAGGATGAATAATCATTTATATACACCGACATAACAATATTTATGCAATAATCAGTGTTAACCTACATAAATATTTTTGCTAAAACTTAAATGTAAAATGTGAAGATACTAATTTACTTCCTAATGTTGTTGGCATCTTTATAATATAATATAATATAATATAATATAATATAATATAATATAATATAATATAATACACTCGTAGCCGTGCGATATGGCTGTATATCAGCACGGCTGTGATTCAGCTGTAGGTAACCACATCGTGCTGATATAAAGCCATATCGCACGGCTACGAGTGTGATATTGTGTTTATACAACATTTCTACTTCCGCCACGGTTTCAAATCTCAAGTTGACAGTTTGACCAAGTCTCCATTACTAATTCTAACACATCACTTTAGAACTAGTAATGAAGGAATGTTGAGTCCCTCCGTTGAAACATTGTATTTTAGACAGTATTATTGAAAAATAGCGAGAGAGAGAGAGAGATCGCCTGAGCGAGCATTACCTGTGTCTGATATAACATTCATTCTTCAGGTCAATGTCCATAATATTATATCCATTATAAAAATCCATTAGAATGTCCGCTGAGGAAAGCGATCTTTGTATTTGTCCTTTTTACAGTTAAGAGAATTTTCCATAACAGCGCTAAAACAACTTCCTTTGTGTACAAAAGTGCCTTTCAATTTAAAAGTCTTTAAAAGTCTTGAAAGTCTTCAATTTTTGAAAGTTTTGCCGCCATCTTATGGCGTATTACTGTAACTTTCACTCAATCCATATTACGCACTAACGAACCCTTTCTCAATACCAAATACAACATTATTATATAATAAATTATATAACAATATTAATATAAAATATAATATTTATTGAACAACTATATTTAAATTAACAACAATAGCCATTATAAATGACAATAGGAATAAACACAATTGTACAATTCAGTCAAACGTACAAAAGCAGTGCTCTACAGAATGTAAGTTAAATATAGCCTTAATATTAAATTATTAAATTTAACATAGCCCAATTCAATTTTCTCAGGAACAAGTAATAGATTAATAAGACCAAAGACTGTCCGTTTTATATACCCAAAATGAATTATATCTAATGTTTAACCATTATAAGACAAATCCCCAAAACACTGGCCGAGATGAAGCTGTTCTCAGCGGGTACACGAGCATTGAACGGCCGCTGACGGCCTGGAGCTCGCATCTGTGAAAATGTTCTAAAATAGGCGCTATGATTAAATATGAGACACATATTTCAGGTCTAAACAACTAAATTCTCACGTAAAAAACTCTAAAAACTATAGTTCGTGGTACAAGAAGTGTAGTATTTGTAAAAAAAAAATAAATAAATATAAACATTGATAAGGTAGGAGTGCCTATTATTATAATATAATATAATATAATATAATTATTTTATCACCCAGGCCTATGTGTCAAAATAGAATAAAATATTGAACAAAATATTGGGTCTCATTCATGACATATAGGTGATACAAATATTAGTGTAAATGATTTGTGAAACCATTGTTCAATCCGAGAGAATATTTTTACATTTTAATTTTCCTCTGTTCCTCTGGATGTTAGAATGATAGCATTAGTGCTGTAGCAGTATTTTTTCTTTGATTAACCACGAATCCGTTCACAAATAGATTACAAACGTAGCTCTATTCAAGTACACCTGTACGGCAGATGAAAGCTCGTGGGATAAGTGTGAGAGTCTTTAAGGTCACCTTGTCATGTGAAACAGTGAGCATAATTCCATTTAGCAATAATCTGGGTGAGGTGCAAATCCCATCTATTGTTATTCGAAAGTGGGAGCATGCAAAAAGTTGACAGTCATATCTTAAGAGGATTATATACTTCTTTATTTATTAACCACCAGTGAAGATTGCCTAAATTTATTAGCCATAAACCCATCTTTCATTGTTCAATTACGCTGGGCTGGTAAGAGCATTACTGGGATTACTGTTGCTGGCAGTAGTAACTCTGTTGTGTTGTACAGTCAGTCTTGGCTTTATTGGTTTTGCCATCGCAACTGAGCATGATAGATTCCCCCTGTTTAAAACCACTTCTTAAATTTTCACCCCGAATATGTGGTTTTCATTTTCTTCACCGTACCTTAGGATTTACCTCACGTAATCTTCTCTGGGAGTTGTTTCCCCTCATGAAAGCAATGTTTAGACTGTTGTGAAGAGGTTGTTTGTTGATACTAGAAACCGAGGATTATTCTCATGCTTTTGGGGGGGTTTGAGTGCTGCAGCGCTCTTTCGTATTATGTTTATGCACGGAGGAAACAGCTGAACTGTGGCCTGTTGTGTAGCTTGTTGGGAGTGTGAGATTCCTCTGAGAACATTTTGATATTGGATTTCTAGAAGCAGAGGAGAGACTCCACATTATGGAACCTGAGACCTGATGAAGCTGTACTGCGAAGCCCCTCGGGGAACATAGCATGAAATGGTTCCAAAAGTTGAAAATCTTGCTCAATTATAGAGCACATCTGGACTGAGTTTTTCAGGGAACAATGTACATTGCATTTAGATGATCGTAGGCTTCCTGGATGATTCATTTATCGCAATGGTAGATTAACTGTTCGGTGTTTCGTTTGTTTATTTGTTTGATATTAGAAGCAAATATATAGACTTTTATACATTTATTTAAAAGCCCATTGTCCAATAAATTTTTAAATTATATAAATTTTATTAATACAGCTTTTTTATATATAATGTAATTAATTTTAGTATGATTTTTATAGTATCATTTATATCATTAATAATCTATAATTACATAGAAAATATTAAATAATTATTTAAAAACTTTAATTATAAAAAACATTAAAATAATTACATTTTAAATATTAAATTACATTATTTTTATTATTATGTATGGTAAATATTATTTATTTATTTATTTATCATTTATATTAGTATGATTTTCGTAATATAATTTATATCATTAATCATTTAAAATTACATAAAAATATGAAATAATTTAAATATCTTTCATTTTAAAAAATATTAAAATAATTACATTTTAAATATTAAATTGCATTATTTTATCATTATGTATAGTAAATATTATTTATTTATATAATTTATATTAGTATGATTTTTGTAATATTAATAATTTAAATATCTTTAATTATAAAACATTAAAATAATTATATTTTAAATATTAAATTTACATTATTTTTTACACATAGTAAGTATTATTTATAATAAATTTAGTAAGATTTTTATATCATTTATATCATTAATAATTTAAAATTGCATAGAAAATATTAAATAATATTTTAAATAACTTAAATATTTTAAATAACTATAAATAATTACATTTTTAAATATTAAAATACATTTTATCATTACATTATTATATCATTTATTTATTTATCTATCATTTTTATGCTTTTACTTAAAGCCTAATATCCAATCTATTGTTAAATTATTTTAATTTTATGAATACCTACAAATTAATAAAAAAAATGTAATACTTTAAGTAATATAATTTATATAATGATAAATTAAAATTGTATATAGAATATTAAGTAATAAGTAATTAATTAATAATTAATTAAAAATTATATCATTACTTTTTTTATGAGCTTGGTCAATTATTTTATTAAGTTATGTCAGTTTTAAGAACAACTTTGCAGACACAAAAATTAAAAAGCATGTTTTGCCATTGATAAGTGACACTGCTCCACAAGACGTCCTTATGTAGTCATTGTTAGCAGAGGGTGGTGGAGGGGTAAGACAGTGTTAATCAGGTAAAGAGAGACCCACGGATGGGAGGGAGGACCCTTGGGTGGTGATGTGCTTGAATTTTTAAATTGCCCAGCATGCTCAGCTCTTCCCAGTAGACTGCGGCCCTGTCGGTACAGAGGCACAGCGACTCTGGCTGCAGGGCAGGGGATTTGTTGAAACAGATACGAGCTTGCAAGCCCCACCAGATTCCCCCTCTCTTGTTTAATTAATTTCCGAGCTGGGAGATAATCAGGTTTCACTAATGTTTTCCAATGTGCGTTGCTTTGCCATGTGCATTTGCTACAGGGTATGAAATGGACCATTTCAGTGCATCATTCCTCTTCCTTCCCGCCGTTTTTGTATTCTTTGTCAGTTGTATTCCTTGTCATGCTCTCTGACTATGAAAGAAAAATACACTGCTCATTTAAAAGAGATGCCGTTGGAACTCTCACTGATGGCTTTATGTCCATTTAAGCAATGTGGCTTATTTGGCAGCCACTATCACTTTTGTTTGTTGATAATAAAATCCAAGGAAGTCATGCTGGTGAATTCCAGCACCTTTATTATGCATCTTCTAATGAGGGTATGGCTAAAAAAAAATGCATAATGAATGCAAATGTTGCATTTCACGATTTTGTAGACTGAAATACAGGCAAGCAAGATACAAAATCAACCATATAAATACTGAAGATTACACTAATGACTGCCTTGTTTAAGTAGTTGTGGAAAAGTGTTGATTACTGCATTCCAATTGCTTATTTTACATTTTTTGCAGTAGTTGAGCATTGTAACCAATCACAGACCAGTTGTGCACTTGTATGACATTTAAATTAGTGGCTAAAAAGAGTGAAGCTTCAGCAGTCTGATGTGTGTTTACGATTCACTTTGGTTCACAGAGGCCCACAAAAAGTCAGTGTTGAATAAATATCACCTTATTCAGGCGAAAAGCTATTTGCTAGATGTCTTGCTGTTTGCCTGCAGCGTAGACAGTAAAACACCTAATATAAAATGCATGTGATCAATGTGAAAAATCTATAATGCTCCTATTACAAGGCACAGAAACATGGTAATTAAGAGAGTTATTGTTCAGAAAGACAGCTTTGTTTTCAGTGTATCATTTGTTCAAAATTTGAATTTTGTTTTTCGTGCTGTTAAGTGATAATGTAATAGCTGTTCAGGAACACAGTTCTCTGCTAGTTGTGGATATGTAGCCTACATAAAGAATATGGCACTACTTAAATACGTTTTTGATGTAAATTGTATTAATCAGAATGAATAAAATGAGTTATTTTTATGATATCATAATTGTGCAGCCATATGAGTGAGAATAAAATTCAGTGTAGGTCTCTGTCTGTGTCTTCAGCCTGGCCAGGGAAAAGCCTAATTGGCTCTGGTTTCTGTTCGAACTTTCAGAGATTGTGAGGCTAAAAATTAAGGTTGAAGTTTTGGCTTCCCAGTAGGAGGCTTCAGTAAGACAGCCTATGGAGCTGCTGCAATAAATTGATAACACTGCTCTAGACTTCTACTGGAGGGAAATGGATCAAAAGAGAGAAAGTGTTAAAAAAAGAGCAAGAGAGAGAGTTTACATAGAAAGAAACCGTAATGGCAGATGAAAATGCAAGCCAGGGGATGGGAGGAGAGTGTAACGAAGATAGAGCGATATTAGCTTTGGGAGAAATTCTAACCCCGCTGGCCCGGTTTGTTCGCCTGATCCTATTCATCTCTGTCAGTGATCCGCACTCTTGTATGGCCTGGTGGGAGATGTCGGTCAGTGGAGAGATGCATGCAAGTCTTCAGAGCACATATTCTATAAAACCAGGCCCGGGCATTTCAGTGACCAAGAACCTATTTCAACATGAAGGGAGTTTGCGATAATGAATGAACATAAAAAGTAGGTGCTGAAGTATAATTGTATTCAGAAGCCATATATATATATATGGAGTGTAACAGTACATGCATTCCGTATGGTCTGGATGTCACAGTTCGGTTCATGCAGTTAGACGACGCATACAGTCAGTCACAGGCGATCCACACTCCGGGCGCACGCGGTAATGCAACCCTGTTTGCTAACACGAAAAAGCGCAGTAGAAAAACAGGCTGTCTAGATATGCGTGTAATCTCTCAAAACCAGTGTTACAACTGCGGAAAGACATCAATAAATCATCTTGAGAATAATATTTCACATAGCATTACATGTACCTCAGGCAAGTCATTCAGTGTCCAATTCTGGTGTTCAATATCAAATGCCAGTCGAGCTCCACAGTGCCGGGCATTGAGCACAGGGCCCACTAGAGGACGTGGGGCCCTCAGGCCACCCTCATGAAGTCTGTTTCTGATTGTTTAGTCAGAGACATTCACATCAGTGTCCTGCTGGAGGTAATTTTGTTGGGCTCTGGCAGTGCTCATCCTGTTCCTCCTTGCACAAAGGAGCAGATACCGGTCCTGCTGATGGGTTAAGGACCTTCTACGGCCCTGTCCAGCTCTCCTAGAGTAACTGCCTGTCTCCTGGAATCTCCTCCATGCTCTTGAGACTGTGCTGGGAAACACAGCAAACCTTCTGGCAATGGCACGTATTGATGTGCCATCCTGGAGGAGTTGGACTGCCTGTGCAACCTCTGTAGGGTCCAGGTATCGCCTCATGCTACCAGTAGTGACACTGACCCTAGCCAAATGCAAAACTAGTGAAAAACAGTCAGAAAAGATGAGTAGGGAAAAAAATGTCAGTGGCCTCCACCTGTAAAACCATTCCTGTTTTGGGGGTCGTCTCATTGTTGCCCATCTAGTGCAACTGTTGTTAATATCAATAACACCAAATCGGCTGAAACTGATTAACAACCCCCTCTGCTTTGATGCTATTGTCTGATTATAAAGTGTTCTTTTAATTTTTTTGAGCAGTATATATGTTTAAATAAATTTGTCATAAAAACAAGTTATGACAGTAAGGGTCAGAATTACTAAATGGGGCAAAATATCGCAATTCCACAAATGCTGCTGACGTGCAAATTAAAGAACACAGATACAGTCAAATCATTTACATAATGACTAACACAATCTACCAAGAGCAGTGCAAATTAGCATTGGGTCGCAAATAAGCAGAGCTGATGCTCATTAGGTGCGTGTCAACACAGGCACAACTTGTTACATGTAATCTGACAAACACATACACATATATAGGTCTATATAGGTCAACATGGCTTGGTAAACAATACGTTCGGATAACGTTTTCCTCTGGCATTCCAAAGAAATTAATACAAGTGGAAAATATTTTCTCCCTTCTACAACGCACTCTCTGTTCTCTGCAGTGTCTCCTCCTAGCAGTAACAATTGCAGCCATGGCGTTAAATAATGAAGCAAATGCCAGTAAATTGACTAGCTCAAACATTAGTAAATCACGTTGCGTGACTTTAATACTGAGGGACATACCAACCCATCATGTGACTTCATACCGAACTGTCATGTTTGTGTACTATTACACCCATAATATATATGTATATATATATATATATATAAATGTCAGTGGTTTTGCATGGGCAAGTTTAGATCAGCGGTTCGAAATGTGGTTAAATACAAGAGTTCAATGCAAACTGGGCTAAATGGGGAGTGATAATAGATTTATAGCAAATGGAGCAGGCAAATAGCTGTAGGCAAGATAAGATGGATTTGTGAGATCGAAGACAGATTTAGGGCAACCTTAGAGGAATTCTTTGGAATAAAAATATATAATCCTTCATGAGAAATGTTTGTTCGAACAAGCATTATCAAAGATGGCAAGTTGGTTTCATTTTTAGGAAAGCCACTTTTTTTGTCCATCATTTGCTAGTTCAGAGTAAAATGCAAAACACATTATGCAAATTATGACGTTTTGCCTATTATTTGAGTATCACTTGCATAAAATGTCAAATTTCATCCGAGGAATGCAGTGATTGCCAAACCTTTATGTCATTACTCATTATATGACAACTGCAACAATGAATAACAAAACAAACTCTTGCACAAGCAGGAATCACTCACATTTTCTTTAGAAAAGTAAAAATGTTGTATCTATTTGTTCCAGAATGATGCAATGTCTGTGTTTATTGTATAACCACGAGTTTGCATCAGGGTTTTATATGTTTTGACAGTGTCGGCTGTTGAGATATGAAAAAAGTTCTGACTCCGCTGCTGAGCAAGATGGGTAATTTTCAGATCTCGGCTTGTATAATTTGCCTCATCACCATCAGTAGGGACTTTTATAGTAGAGTGGTGTTGCCAGGGTTGTGCACCATTCAGAATTGAATTTTCCTTAAATTCCTTTTAAATTTAATATCTTTTGCTGATTTTCAATTCAAGTAGCAAACAGGATGCAAAATTGCAATCTTTAAATGTTGGCTTGACAAAGCCTTGTCTGAAAAATGTTTGAAGGCCATACACTGCTGTTCAAAAGTTTGGGATCAGTAAGATAATTTATCTTAAAGAAATTAATATTAATATTAACTAAGTATTCTTTGTTAAATTGATTAAAAGTGACAGTAGAGACATAATGTAAGATTTCTGTTCTTAAAAAATGCTGTTCTTTTGAACTTTCTATACATCAAAGAATCTTAAAAATAAAGTGTCATTGTTTCCACAAAAAATATTAACTAATGCAACTATTTTCGACATTGATGATAATAAGAAATTTAGCATATTAGAAAGATTTCTGTAAAATCATGTGACACTGAAGACTGGAGTAATGATGCTGAAAATTCAGCTTTGCATCACAGGAATAAATTACATTTTAAAATACATTATAATAGAAAACAGTTCTTTTAAATTATAATAATGTTTCACAACATTATGATTTTTACTGTATTTTTAATCAAGAAATGCAGCCTTGAAGGTACTTCTTTCATAAACAATAAAAATATACCAACCACAAACGTTTAAGTAGTTTGATTTGTATTTAAATGTTAATAACTGTATATAGTTTATGTATTTCATCATGTTGAATAAATTAACATTTGTGGAAAAGGGTGGAAGAAAACTTAATTCCCCTGAATGCACTACTTCTGTTGAATTACAATTAAGCAAATTCCACTTCCTCTCATTTCATTTCAAATTCCACATTCAACTTCCTGTGTGGTGTGGCCAGTTCAATTCAAATACACATTGATGCATTTTAACCTGGTTAAATAAAGAATGAATGAAAAAAATGAACATTCTTGAATTGAATACAGATACAGTTCTTCAATTTTTGCACAACACTGTTATGTATCAAAACCCCAAAATGTAGTTGTGTGTGACACTCGGCACGTTTTTAAAAAAAGATGGCTGGTTGCTGCAGCTCCATCAATTATGTAGGGTCTCGGAAAGGTCTGGACTCTTGCTTGTCGGATCTGCTTGGGTACCTCTGTCACGCTCTTCTGTTCTCGAACGTCCCTCGTTTCACAGCCCCTCCTGTCTCCTGCCACACCATGTGTCCATCCCCAGTCGGCCTGCATCTCAGTTTGTCCATCATCTCAGTTTGTTTTGCAATAAAATATTTATCATCTGTGCCCACTTCACTCATTCTCCGTCTGTCCCTCCCCGTCTCTTCAGCTACTTCTGTCAATCTAACGGCTCTCCTGTCTCTAATAGAACTCAATGTTCTCCGCAACCTGTCTCTCCTCGAACCATTGCACCGCAGCATTATGGTCTATCTTGGCTTGTTCTTGGCTTTTAAAATGTTTGCTTTTCACAGCAGCAATTCATTTTTCCTTTGTGCTTTATCCTTGCGGTGTGATCTTTCATACAATGTGTTTTTTCCACAATCTTTTACTGGCGGCATATTTCACACCGGCAGGAAGTCTCAAGGACGCAGCAAGAAAATGGCATTTGTAAACACTTGCCACTGTGAGCTGAGATGAGTTCTGTAGCTATCAAAATGTTATACAAGCACAGATAATTGAATGAATTGTTGAACTGTGCTTCTCTGTTCAGCATAGATTACAGAGCATTTTTCTGTTTTCAGAAATAGGAAAGTATTAAACCTCTAGGCTTGGTCTGAAGAATAGATCATTGTATATATACAGTATACAGACAGTGTTTTTTTGTCCAATCTGACATGGTTCGCTCTGGAACCATTAGTGCAAAAAGAGTGTAATGCAGATAATGAACAATGGCTGAATCCAGCCTGACTCTAAGCAGGTACAAATTAGACATTAGACAGAATGATTTACTCAACCACATGTATTTGTAAACCCAATTTGTTTACATTAGTTAAAGGGTTAGTTCACCCAAAAATGAAAATTATGTCATTAATTACTCACCCTCATGTCGTTCCAAACCTGCAAGACCTTCGTTCATCTTCTGAACACAAATTAAGATATTTTTGATGAAATCCGAGAGCTTTCTGATCCCCCAATAGACAACAATGTCATAACTACATTCAAGGTCCAGAAAGGTAGTATATACATTGTTAAAATAGTCCATGTGACTACAGTGATTCAACCTTAATGTTATGAAGCGATGAAAATACATTTTGTGCAGAAAAACAAACAAAAATAATTACTTTATTCAACAATTTCTTCTCTTCCCTGTCAGTCTCCTAAACAGTTTATGTAGTAAACACAGTGCAGCACTTCCACGTTCTACGTCAGAACGCCGACTCATTATTGGCCAGCTTTTATTATTCTTAAACTGAGAAATAGCAATTTTGAATAAAAATGTTAGCAAATGTTACAATTAAGTTATTAAAACGAGTTGAACTTTTTTTTTTTACTTGACCGCCATGTTTTTACAATGCCGTTTAATGGGTGAGACGCTGGACATGAGTACAACAGCCAAACATTTCCGGCAAACATAAAAACATTAGGAAAAATAGCGTAATGGAATGCAAAAACCTGTAAAGAACTACTACTGTTTGATATTTCATGTTTGCATGCTGACAGGCTGAATTCTGCCTATTATTTTCTGTTTTACAAATCATTTGATGTTAATAATAGCCTATTACTGGTGTTATTTATTGCTATTACTTTTTGGCCAAGAAATATCTAGCATTTTTCTCATTTTATATTATTTCTGAGTATATATGTTTAAAATAAGTTTGCACAACATTTGCCTTCATATTTCATGCATATTTTCTGCAAAGATATTTAACAAATAAGTCATTTGTTTTACATTTTTCACCATGATGATCACTTCAGGTGTAGTGCACTTGGAATAGAACTTTTTTAATCAGATTGTAATAAAGAGAATGTTACTTGAATCATATTGTAATTAAGTTTTTGAGTTGACTATAAACATTGAATTGGTCAATCGTTCTGAAAAAAATCGAGATTTTATGCCATATCGCACAGCTCTATATGACTGAATTTTTTAAATGTGAATTTTTGTAAATTTGGGAGTGCAAAAAAAGTTATTTGACAGTGAATTATGCAACTTAGTAAATGTTTTAGTTAACATTAACTAAGATGAATAAAAGCAGCATCAAATGGAAATTCACCCTATTAATTTTCTAAATGTACTAAATACTTCTTAGTCTTTTTCTTTTGTTTTCTTCTTCTTTTTTGATAATCCATTTCACTCAGATGTGCATCACAATATGGAAGAAAATATCTTGCAATTTCCGTTACATTACAACTTAAAGCTGTTATTAGTGTTATACACTTATTGTACTATTTATATACTATTCTATTATTTATTAGTATTTAGAATTAGCTTTATATTTTTATATTTCCAGTGTATTTCCAGAAATTTTACAGTAGGCTAATTTTTAGTAATTCATGTGTTTTTTTATTTTTTATTTTATTTTTATTAGTGTTTTTAATGTTTCTATTTAGCTTTAATTTATATTAATTTCAGTTTTAGTAATTTCAGTACTTGCAACATCTCATTTTCTTTTTCATTATTTTTTTAAAATTTTGTATTTTATTTCAGCTTTATTTCAATTAACGGAAATGATTTTTAATAGTTTTACTTAATAAAACCAACACTGCTACACAGCTTACATATCTTGGATAGTCAAAAAAAACAAACAAAAACACGGTGTTACATTTTAGACTATAAGGGCTGAGTCTATGCATTAATACTAATGCTAACACCACTGCTAAATCTCTGCTAATAGCAGCAATTACACATTGCAATTTGAGACATGAGTAATATCGCTCGCTAATGGTCTGTGATGAATATTTATATGAATATTAAAGGGTCCTGCGGTAGGGAGGATGAAGCGGATCTTGTATATTTCACATGTAATGACACTCTCAGAGAAAGCAGGCAGAGGCCGTTTGGAACGATCTGCGTAACTTAATAGGCTAATTCCTTTTTTTTAAATGGAAAACTGCAAGATGCTAATTTCAAGCATCGGACATGATGAAGCATTTGGAGATGTGGAGATTCAGGGTGAAATGCACTGGACCCATTTAGACCACTGAGATTGTTGGAGTTTATCTGATTTGGTTGCTCGCTCTTGTTTAATTATGTCATGAGCCATTGTGTCAAGGCGACATCAGTCACATGTAAATTTGTGTCTAAGCATCTTAAGAGGGAGCGATGTAGCATTCAAACAAACAATATCAATGGCTCTAATGCTCTGTGCTCATTTACTGGTTCTTTGGGCTATATTTTTGACCTACTGAATATAAAGCAGCCAGGAAAGCATATTTCAGTTCAATTATGGAAAGCAGAGAGAGAGAGAGAGATGGAGTGGCTCATTTGGAATCCTGCAGGGAACCAGTTGCTACGGTAACAGGGAAGGTAGCCAGCTCCGTTGGGAGATGTTGCCACAGCAACCAGCCTCAGTGGCCAAGTGATGCTGCCGAAAGAACGTGAGGTAAAGAATGGGGGAAGGAGTGGCAAAAATACACGCAGAAGTGTTTGATGTGAGTAAGAGAGATGGGGGAAGGGTGGCCTGGTGACGAGATAAGATGAAAGAGCTGATAAAAAAAAAAAGCTTTAAATGTGTTATCGCACTTGCCGAGATTCGGGGGAGGCTTAATTGGACCGTGTGGAAATTTCCACAACAAAGTGAACAAAGGTAAACTCTGAGAATGAGGAAGGGAAACCCAGTGCTTCGCACCTCTGGGGAGAGCGAGATCATGCCAGCCTCTGATTTCGACAAGTTCTTCATATCCACAACAGCTCAAAGCCTGCAGACATCAGAGCTCAATGCTGGCGAGAGCTCAGATTCATCCGGTTCGGCTTTAAATCCATTCACTCTGGATTTGTAAATCAAAGCAAAGAGGTACACTGATCTATTATAATTGGTATTACTGAAAATATGAAGAACTGTGAAGACTAAGGAAGTCTAAAAGTCAAGCGTCATAATGAAATTCCGATTTCCACATAAGGAGATTGAATGGTGACTTTGAATGTTACTTATGGATGTTTGTTCATTCCAATGGGATTGAAAAATATCTTTAATAATACTTTCTCGTAGACAGCAATGAGATTAAATGGAAAACAAAATGTCTGTTTTGCTCATTCTTCTTGGATTTATAGTGACGTAAGTTTTCCAAGTAGGACATGTTCTTCAATCAACATCTTGTTTGTCTAGACAAAAACATTACAGTCCACCAATCAGACATTAGCATACATTCATTTGGTAATTCTTCACAATAACATGTTCAGTTTGGTTACATTACTTATCAGGGCTGGAACAATACATCGATTATTGATTTGCGATACAATGAATCGATTCTGATATTTTCCGAATGTATCGTAATTCTCTCTTGAATCAATTCTGAGCTTAGTTATTAACAGCAGATGGCACTACGTGCTTTAGAAAAACACGTAACGTTACTGCTGATTCATAATCATTCATAAAGTTCGAAAAGGTTGAATCGAATTACAAAGGTGTTTACAATAATCTCGCGTCATAAAAGCATTCTGAGCCGAGGTACAAGTGTATTTAGCCACTTACATGACTCCGCTGAATGCACGAGTGCTCTCCAGCACTCTTCTTCATGAGCACTTGAGTGTGCGGTTAAAAACTAGCCTAGAGCGCCATCTGCTGTTAAAACTAAACTCAGAATCGATCCAGATTCATTGAATCGAGAATCAATGTATTGTCCCAGCCCTATTACTTTATTGTATTTGGTATCAGGAACTATCAGTTACCTTTTACAGAATTTATTTAACATATTTATATTAATGTAGGTTAATATCAATTTTTACATACTCTACAGCAGTCAGTAAGATTTTTTTTTTTTTTTTTTACGTTTTTGAAAGTCTTACCAAGGCTGCAATTTGATTAAAAAAACAAAAACAAAAACAAAAAAACAGTACAAACAGTAATATTCAGAAATATTATTCTCATTTAAAATAACTTGTATTATTGTATATTTTACAATCTAATTTATTCCTGTGATCAAAGCTGAATTTTCAGCATCATTACTCCAGTCTTCAGTGTCACATGATCCTTAAGAAATCATTCTAATATGATGATTTGGTGTTCTAGAAACATTTCTCATTATTATCAATTTTGAAAACAGTTGTGCTGCTTCATATTTTTTGGAAACTGCACTGTAATATTTTCATGATTTGTTATCACAACATTTTTTTTTTTTTTTTTTTTTGTCAAATCAACTTCAGTAATTAATGTGGTTCAGATAACATAATATTTTGATTTTCTTTTGATTAAACCAATCGCTTTCATTGTATTAACTCAAATTTTTTAATTTCAGTAAACTCAAAATTTTAAGACAACCAGGTAACTTACTTTTTTAAAGTTAAACCAACAGTTCTTTTTTCACAGTGTGTGTTAAGTTTGATGAATAGGAAAAAAAGTATTTGTTTGAAATATAAATCTTTTAGAACATTATAAATGTATTTACTGTCACTTTTCATCAATTTAATGTGTCATTCTTGCTGATAATAGTATCAATTTCTTAAAAAAAAATCTCTCTGATCCCAATTTTTTGATCAGTAGTGTATGTCAATACACATTTTAACATTTAATTTTGAATAAATTAACATTATTTACTGTATTTTAAATAAACATGCATTAACAATAAACATTAATATATGTATAAATGAACATTAAAGGGATAGTTCACCCCAAAATGAAAATTCTGTCATCATTTACTCACCCTCAGGTTGTTCCAAACCTGTATACATTTCTTTGTTCTGTTGAAAACAAAGGACGATTTTGGGAAACTGAACAGTTCTGGGGCACCATTGACTTCCATAGCATTTATTATTTATTTATTTATTTTTTCTAAGCCAATGGTGCCCCAAAGCAGCCTGGTTACAAACTTTCTTCAAAATATCTTCCTTTGTGTTCAACAGAAAAGAAATATATACAGGTTTGGAACAACCTGAGGGTGAGTAAATGATGACAGAATTTTTATTTTTGGGTGAACTATCCCTTTAATCTAGATTAAAAAAATGTTGTGAAAAATATTTATAGTTGTGAAAATAATTTTTAGTTCATGATCCCTAAAGCATCAACTAATGTTAATAAATTTAACCCCTGTGCTCCTCATTGGGCTTTATTGTCCTCTGGGCTGTTTACGTTTGTATTCTCAAAGCTTATTTGTATTTGTCCATAGCTATTTTTTTTTAGAATGAATAACCTGAAATCATTCAGTCATTGAAATGCATGGACATCAGTCCAGCCACACTCACTGCAGTGGCTTTACACCTGCTGCAGTTGGTCATTATCTGATCTATAATACACACACGTACCTTATGCAAAAGAGATCCAAGGGGGACAGCAACATGAAGACAGCATCCTGCCGCATACAAACCGAACAGATGCGCTAAGTGAGGAGAAGTGAGAGAGTGAGGAAAAGACGAGAGCAGAGAAGAAAAGAAAGCATAATGATGATGAACGTCAAATGCAAATGTGATTTTAATAGAGAGCACAAGATCTCAAGAAAAAATCTGTGACTCCTATATCAGTAGACTGCACAGAAACATAATTAGAGACAGAAGCTTTTGAAACACCAGTGGGGACTGTTTCAAATGTAGCAGGACGGTATTAATTTTACACAGGGGCAGTTGCTGCACCAAAACAGCCTTGAAAAAAAAAATAGCCTGAATCATGTGGATTGCACATTGTCCTTGTGTAGAAAAATGAAACATAACAGACATACATGTTTTTCTTGTTTGCGTGTGGTGCGCTGTTGACATTTGCTCCCTCTTTTTAGGAAAGCCTTAAGAGCAATTCCATAAACAAATTAACTTCACTTCCACATTTCCTACAATCCGTGTGTGTGTGTGTGTGTGTGTGTGTGTGTTTTCTCCCTGTTTTCCTTGATTAGGTCAATCCAGTATAACAGAATTGACAAGTTTAGTTAAGAACATCTTACTTTGAGATTTTTATAATAACCATCTTTTTAATAGGTCTATCTATCTATATAATGTTCCATCCATCCATCTATCTATCTATCTATCTATCTATCTATCTGTCTGTATAACGTTCCATCCATCCGTCCATCCATCCATCCATCCCTCCATCCACCCATCTATCTATCTATCTATCCATCTATCTATCTATCTGTATAACGTTCTATCCATCCATCCATCCACCCACCCATCTATCTATCTATCTGTATAACGTTCCGTCCATCCGTCCGTCCGTCTGTCTATCTATTTGTATAACGTTCCATCCATCTATCTATCTATCTATCTATCTATCTGTATAACGTTCCATCCGTCCATCCGCCTAACTATCTATCTATCTATCTGTATAACGTTCCATCCATCCGTCCATCCATCCATCCCTCATCCACCCATCTATCTATCCATCTATCTATCTATCTATCTGTATAACGTTCCATCCATCCATCCATCCATCCATCCGTCTATCTATCTATCTATCTATCTATCTATCTATCTATCTATCCATCCATCCATCCATCTATTTATCTATCTATCTGTATAACGTTCCATCCATCCATCCCTCCATCCACCCATCTATCTATCTATCCATCTATCTATCTATCTATCTATCTATCTATCTATCTATCTGTATAACGTTCCATCCATCCATCCATCCATCTGTCTATCTATCTATCTATCCATCCATCCATCCATCCATCCATCCATTTATCTATCTATCTGTATAATGTTCCATCCATCCATCCATCCATCTATCTATCTATCTATCTATCTATCTATCTATCTATCTATCTATCTATCTATCTATCTATCTATCTATCTATCTGTCTATCTATCTATCTATCTCTCTCTTTGTCTAATGTTATCTATATCTGTCTATCTATGCATTTATTTTTATAGGAACAGCTATACATAATTACAGGATTTTCTTAAACCCCTGAGTTGGGAGCATGTCAGTGAGAAACATGGCAGAGAAAAAATAATTAGGTAATTAGATAATATGTAACGATAAAGTTTACAGTGGCTTCAAAAATTAAAGAAAGAAAAAATTAAAGAAAGCATAAAGAATCAAAACACACCTGATACACATTGTTAGTTCTTCATTTTCTAGAAGTAGAGTTTAAAAACCTTGCTGTATTTTTGTGTAGTTAATTAAGATTAGGTGCACCGCCATCTTACTCCGATGAAAGAGACTTCGTAAACACAATTTCCCAACTTTTAAATACGAACTTCCCTGAATGACTTGAACACACCAAAAGGTTGTGGTGGCAAATGAAGTGACACAAACCAAAAAAATCAAAGAGTAGGATTTATGAAGGTAAATGTTTGATTTTACTGATGATTTCCATGCTTAGGATTGAATAAATATTCAGAGGGATAAGAGATCAAGATATTCCCCCAGCGTCGATGAAAGTAATTCACTTGATGACTGTTATTTGGTCTTTCATTTAACGAGCTGAATTTGATAAATCGGTCTTTAAACATACACATTAGCCTTGATACGTGCACACGATTAGAAAGAAATGGAAAAATATCATCCTTATCCTTTCAAATCCAATTCTCATGCCATTCGCTGATCTGCAATAACCCGTAAAGAAAAGCAAACGATTCCAAAGCAGGATTAGTGATTTCACAGTGGTTAGAACGTCACATCTTGCTGGCAAGCTTTCAGATGGCAGAGACACTGATTTGCTCTGGCATAAGACACCGAACGAATGAAATGCATGAAAAAGATTATAAGGAATTGAAATATATTTGCAGCTGGTAACTAGTGCCACTGACATCTCATGTCATATTTCATTCTTTACATGCTGATGCCCAGAAAATGACCTCACAAAAGAAAGGTGCTCGGTGATGTCAAGGGAGGTGGTGATTCTGTAAATCCTTTGCAGTCATTGTCTGGGGAGATTATACAATAGATTGGACTGGAAGACACAAGACTTACATAAACACAACATGTTAAATTCACGCAGCAGAGCCCATCGTCCTTTGGATTTTCATCATCTAAGAATACTCAAAAAATAACAGATTATCTGAGTCAGCAAGCGCAAGCATTAAAAAACATTTTCAGTGCTGATCTAAATTTATCAGATATCGCAAATTCTTTCTTTCTTTCTTTCTTTCTTTTCTTTTGTTTGCTAAAGCAAGCATTACTATTACCCTTGCTCATTCTCAGGGTTATAAGTTTGGAAATTTCCCTTGTACACTGTAAAACACAATAAGTTACGGTAACTCAAATCTTTTGAGGAAATTGACTGCCTTAAACCATTTAAAACCAAGTTTTAAAACCAGTAAGTATGAGTACTGTAAACTTTGTAGGTAGATTGACTGTAAATATACATTAAGTTAAATTATTAGTGTTGGTTTTGTCAATCATTAGAGTAAACTAAACTTAAAGATTTTAAGTTTATTCCACTCATTCAGTTTGAATTCAGGTAACAAATCTAACTAAGTCTTACACAAATATATAGCTACTTAAACGGTTTTAGGAAACCGATTGCCTTAAATGGTTTAAGTTTGTCAAACTCAAAGTAATAAAGTTACAAAAAACTAAGCAAAAACTAACATGGTACAAAACAATGATGACAGAGCAGGAGCACTGTAAAAACTGTAAAACTCAAGTTCAGAATACTCAAAACATTTAAGTATTTACATTTAACTCAATCATATTAAGTTCAGCTTACTAAAGTCAAATTTTGAGTTCACACAACTTTTTTCTATTAAGTACAATGAACTTTCATCATTATTTGAGTGAAACAAACTCATTTCATTTCATTAATTTCACTGTTCGGTTTGACAGTGTTAGTCTTTTGTATCATCCATTTTTTTGCATATTTTTTAAAAAATTTTCTTTACTGGCATATAGCAAGAAATAAAACAACTTAAGTTGGTCTAAATCTGGATTTGCATATATGGGCAATGAAAAGTATGTAGTCCTAATGCGAATGCATTAACTAAATATACATATCAATATCATATGTAGTTTTATTTTTGCCATTTTGCATTTTTATTGATACAAAAGAGGACATAATGGGAATTGTTGTGATCTGAATTTGAACATACATCGGCTACAGAGTACATGCTCTAAGAAACAGACCACATGTCTTTCCAGTCTCTTTTTTGTAAAAAAGAGTCCTCACTGTGAGAATTGTGTTGCTTTCTTCATGAAATGATAATTGTTTGTCCTTAGAACAAAAGTGACATGCTGTTTGTCAATCCTTTTGAGAAAGATGGGCGAAATAGAAAGTGCAAACAGCTTTCTCTGTTTAAGAAAAGAGCAGCAGGGGATCTCGAGTGATGAAGTTCAGTGATTCATTCCATCAAATTAATAGAGTGTGGGAGGGATAGGACTTAAATGGAATCTAATGTTCGTGCGTATTTTTAAGATCTTTTGGAGTTTGTATATGTAATACATATTTATGTATGCTTTATATTTATACATGTTTAACGTAATATATATTTTAGTTCCCTCAGATCGATTAATCGCGATTAATCGCATCTAACATAAAAGTTTGTGTGTACATAAAATATTTGTGTATATATTATTATATTTATATATATTACATACAGTATATACACTCACAGATAAATATACACAAACATATTATGTAAACACTAACTTTTATGTTAGATGTGATTAATCGCGATTAATCGATTTGACAGCACTTATATATATATATATATATGTGTGTGTGTGTGTGTGTGTGCTCCTTAAATTTTGCACAGTATTTTCTTCAGAAATTACCCAATGACTACTTCTAACTGTGAGGTTTTTATGTCGTTTTGAGGTCATAAAGACCTAGTTAAGATTTCACACCGTTCCCACAGAATCTTGCTTTTTTCTGTCTTTTTTGGGCCACGCCAGACTTAGCTGCAGTTGTCGTACAAGTGACGTTTGATTAGTATTTTTTATTTATTTATTTGAGAGCTAGCAGGACATTGTGTGTTCCTCAGAAAGACCCCAAAAACAGACTGAGTGTCTCATCAAGAGGCCTCGACTATGAACCATTCCCAATCTGAATAGAAGTAATTGAATTTAGAAAATGAAAAAGCCTCTTTGTCTGTTAAAAAAAGATTGCTTGATGTCGTCCTTGATGTTCTCGCAATTAAGCTATAAAAAGGAAGCAGCCCACTTTTGAGGGGGAATGGACAAAAAGCTTTAATGATGGCGAGGAACGGAAAGGCGGGTGACAGCAACAAAGAAAAAATAGAGTTTGACAGGAGATTGTTGAAAGTCGAATGTTTAGTCATACATCACTCTCTGAGTCAGACACATTTATCAGGCGAATATACTGCAGCAATAGCTCAATGCAGAAAAACAACATTTCCCCTGCTGTTCCTGAAGATTGTTTGTATATCATAAGCACGCTCAGTTATTTAAGGTCTGGTGAGTGTGTTTGTGTGGTTTGACAGTGACTCACCTCTCGCTGCTGGTGCCCATCTGGACTAATGTGGGTGTGTAGAAAGTAGAAACCTCTCAGACCAGTAGGGCTATTCTCGTGGTTTAGCTCACAGGCTATGTGGGAGATCTCTAGCTACGCATTTATGGTGTGGTATCAAAACTGTGACACAGGACATGGACCTCACGACTTCACGGCCCACAAATGCACAGTAATTCAATGAGTAAACTTTTCGGTTATGACTATTCCATCTGCTGTGTTTGTCATAATACTTTTTTTGTTTTTTATTATTTAATATCTGTACTTAAAGGGAATGAAACGTGAAAATTCTGTCATCATTTTCTCACTCTTATGGACCGTAAAATGGTCAAACACGAATATTGTAACCCTAACTTGTTAAAATAAATAGATCATAGATGTTTACTATGACTTGTTTCCATGTAACGCTCTAAAAGAAACATACAAGTAATCCATACAGCACTATATTCCAAGTTTTCTGAAGCCACTTTCATGGAAAAGAGAACTAGGGACATTCTTCTAAAGTTACACTCTTTTTATTTTATAAAAAAATATATTTTTTAAAAAATAAACTATTCCTTTAAAAATGTAAAATCTGCCGTCATTTACTCACCCTCATGTCGTTCCAAAGTTGTACGTCTTAAAATATTCAGAGAAAGTTTTTCACCCCAGCATTATTCAAAATATCTTCTTTTTTGTTTTGCAGAATAAAGAATGTCACAGGTTTGGAACAACATGAAGATGAATAAATCATAACAGAATTTTCATTAAACTATCCATTTAAGTTATATTTTGTCTTTACATATCTATCGTTCAACGTGCTGTTTTGAAAATACCACTATTATACAGTCCTAGAAGAGTAGGTTCACCCAAAAATTTCTGTTGTTAGTTACTCACCTTCATGTCATTCCAAAAATTGTATGACTTTCTTTCTTCGGTGGAACACAAAGAAAGATATATTGAGAAATTACTTTTTTGAAGGTCACTGCAGCAGTGTTATTTTGACATTCCCCAACGTTCTTCAAAATACCTTCGCAGAAGAAATAAAGTCAAACAGATTTGGAATGTCATGAGGCTAAGATGACACATTTTAAATTTGCGCCTGAACTATCACTTTACAATATGAATTAATTAAATTCTTAATAGGCAACTAAGTGCGAGCGCACCCTTCTGCATCCAAATGTGTGAGGGTTTGCCTTCTCTAGTGTGCAAACCCCATCCCAGAACAAGCCCTGCAGGGGTCACCCATCATCTGCCATCTGCTACTCATCAAGGCAGCTGGATCTCCAGCTCAACTAATCTGGACTGATGGGACCCTAAGCGGCGAGCGTCCAGCTGCGCTGTCAGTGCAGACACCACTGCCTTCCAACCCACTGTTCGCCCCAAGGCAAAACAAACAGATATGAGAATAAATGAATTTGGAAAAAGATGTGGTACCTGGTGACCCAACCAAACCAGTCTCACTGGAAAACGTAACTTTTTTTTTTTTTTTTTTTTTTACAAAATGACAAATTTGTATGAATTTGTACGATGCAAATCGTACGAAAATCTACGATTTTTATTTAAAAAAAGTGTGAAGATAACTGAAATAATCAATTTTCACTCAGAAATTGCTAGTAAATTTTATGAACGATTACAAAATTCATTGAATTTAAACATGAAAACATAGAAACAGAGAAAAACTGAAAAAGTATTTTCTTGTAAAACGTACTCCAATAATCTTTGTTTTAGTTACAACTTTGAAAAATCATTTTTTATAGTATAACCCCACCCCTAAACTATCACTGGGGCATAAGTAGGGCTGGGCAAAAAAAGGATCCACAAATCGATTTTTTCCGTATTTATTTCCGCAAACAAACATTATGGCTGCATCCGAGAACCTAGGCAGCTGACTTGCTGCCTCGCTGCCTTCTCAGGCAATGACTTGTAAGGCACGAAACGGATTTCGGACAGACTTCTGAGGCAGCATAACAGTTTAATGATCTACAGCAATATTGGTGAGAACTATACAAATATTTATTTACTACAGTAGTAATTTCTCGCTAGAAATTACATAAAAAGTGGAAAATGTTGGTCAAAAACATACATTTACACAAAAACTGACCAGCAAATACTTTAGGACGCCATCTTTATTTTTCTAGCTCAACTATCACAGAATGTAACGCACAGGATTGTGGGATATCAAAGGCAGCAAAGGATACATCTATACTGCCTTCCAAAACTGATCAGATGAAGGTATCTCAGGAAACAGGAAATGAAGCTAACATTGAATTCGGACGTGCCTTGATGCCTTCCTACCTTGAAATGTGTCCTCCGAAGGCAGCATTTTCCAGTTTTCGGATGCAGCCAATATCTGATTGATGTTAATCTTAATACTAGTCTTCTCCACTAGAAGTCATCCTCTTATTTATTTTGTGCAATGTTACATCGGGTGGAGAACCCTATTATTCATTCATTCAGTGCTGAGCATGGAGGATGCAGGTGCGCCTTTCGGTGTGAAAGATGTTCCGGACTGTTAAAGGAACTGTCAGTGTCCCAATCGGGCATGCTCACTAAAGTTTATAATTTCCAATTCAAACAGTTAAGCAAAAGAGAATTCAGATCTTGTGAATCAAATCAGGACATCTGAATTGATACCCAGCCCTAGGCCTAAGCAGATCAAACAAATGAGATTGTACAAATAAGATCAAACAAGAATTGGACACCAATTCGGCAAAATGTAAACTAGTTAAAAATTGCCATGAGATTTGTGTTGACCCACCAGCAAAACCAGCATAAACCAGTATGAAAATCAACAGATCTTTTTAGCAAGGCATGTTGAACTCTTTGCCCCCGTAACATCTCATTTCCTGCTGTATTGTCCACCCTTCACACCAGCCAAGTGTGAGAATCGATGGCTCCACAGCTCGTTGCCTTTCGCTAACATTAATTACAGCGTGCAATTAGCATGGGGCAAGCAATTAGCATCAAAATCTAACAGTGGTTGTTGCTCTGACTGAAACGAGTCTGGTTGGGCTCTTTCATCAGGCCTTCTCCACATCCAAGAGAAGGGTGGACCCAGCTGACTCTCCGCTCTCCTAATCATGGGCTGGCAGGCAAATGAAGCTGAGCACTGAATAATTAATCAGCATGATTACAATGATAAATGCACCGAAATCTTGTAGGGGCCGTATTACTTTGGGTGGGGGGTGGATGAGGGAGAGTGACACAGAGAGGAAGGGAGGGGGAGACAGATTGCGGAGGGTTGAGATCAGCAGAAAGCCAGAGAAAGAAAGGGTGGAGGGGGGCCGGAGAGCTGCAGCCACCCACTATTAGGGCCATCTGTCCTGCAGATAGATAATTCTGTGTAAGTGCACGCAAGAGTTTTGCGCTTGTTTGTTTCTATTAATTCCCCAAAACTGCGGCAAAAGCCCAGTGTGCCGCTGAGCCAAAGGAAGAAGAGTTTCCAGGGACACTTCCTGACATGCTAGAGCTTGTTGTGTAATATTCAGTTATAAGAGTTGGCTGAACTCCTGGGACCTGCAGCAGCTGAGGGCTTGTCACACTTTTCAGCTGATTGATTTGTGTGCATATATATTAAATGTCACTTTATATAAGATCCTTTAGATGTCACTGTAGATGCTGTATTTCATTTGCTGTATTGAATTTTATATATAATATAGGCTATACGTTTTTAAATTGTAGTCTTTTAAAAAGGCATCTGAAATAATAAACAAACTAGTGCAATGTAGTGTTGTCAAAAATATTTATTTTTTGATACATATTGAAACTGAAATATCTGAAACGCTTCCAATACTCATTAGCTGCGCTTTTTCGCTCTCTCATCTCTCCGACAGCGAGTTGACACACAAACCCGCCTCCCCTCACTCACTTGTTTAACTTGCTCCGGATGATTATTGTTGATGTTACAGGAGTTGACTTTCAGCGTGGAATTCCGCAAAATTTTACTCATTCCTTAAGATTTTGTGCTCACACCCAAAGTGCGTACACAAAAAGCCGTCTCTCTGTACTAAATTGAGTTCTTTTTTACTGCTTATTACACTTAAACAGTCAAATACAGACAAAATATTATCAAAATGCCGGTCTTGGCAAGTATTCACATAAACACAGTCAGTTATATTTGAGAAAGAAAACGCATGTGTAACAGTATAATGGATCAGTGCATCAGGTCTTAAAGTGACAGCAGCCTAATATACCTGCTGCCAAATTATGAGATAATATTACAAATATCTATATTGCAGTTTTTCCATTGGTATCAATGTCAAAATTGTGGCCAGTAAAAATGCTGAGTGGCTAGTAACTTTGTAAAACCACTAGCCACTTTGGAAAATCACTAATATATATATATATATATATATATATATATATACAGCAAAATAGAAAGATAGTTGCTTTCCCACTGATTTAACTTGTAATAATATATATATATATATATATATATATATATATATATATATATATATATATATATATATATATTATGTTTTTATTATGTCTTGTCACTGTAGATGCTGTATTTAATTTATTGTGAATGAAAACAAGGCCTAGATCATATCTAATTTTCATTTTTGTTTGCTAAAAATTTTCATTTCATTTATATAAATGAGTTAAATATATAATATAGCTTATAATAAAATTGAATATACATATAAATTAATATACACATGGATTGAAACAAAATATATAATAGGCTTCTCAGGCAATGATTTGTAAGGCAAATTTTAAGAAAAAACATTACAGCAAAAATAGAAAGTAGCTTTCCCACTGTTAAACTTTTAATATATATCTATATTGTATTGATCTTCATTTATGCATGCATTTTATCATGACAATAAATTATTTTATTATAAATATATTTAAAATGTTTAAAATATATTTTGGACAAAAGAAATTAAATATTTTGCCATTTGTGATTAATATAATCCAATAAACAGACTTCACTTCTATCCCCCAGAACCTCATTTTCATTAGCATCAATTCAATATGGCATATTTCTCGACTAAGGTACACCAATACACCTTAGCAGATGAATACTGATGTTTTATTCTACATTCAAAGTGTGGAGGAACCGTGATTTAGTAGTGCAATGAACAAAAAAAAACCCTGCGACTCCCTAACTGTTGCATGTCTAAAAAGACGCATGGCGTATGGCCTCATCCTATCACACATGGGTACAAATGGAGATGACTACATCTCTAATGAATAGAGGATCCACACACACTGTCACACACAAAATCCATACACTCCATATTTACTGCAGGGTGGTCTGATGGATTAAAATGAGGTTGACTTGTTAAAAGGTGACACATGATGAACTGGCGTCCTCTCCCTGCTCACTTACCCAGCAGCTCTGCACGATTGCATCATCGCCAGGCATGATGTCATCCTGCATCCACGACCAGGAACAGCGACCGGTGTAGAATATTTAATCAGAAAGCAGGACACTGTTATTGAATGAACTATATTTCATATGTTGCCGCAAACAGCTGGAACACAATCTCAAGGGAAGGTAGATTGAATATGGGCCGGCTTTGTGTTTGCTTTGTTATGGCGATGAAGATACTTTCTTAATACACATTTCTGGTGTTTTTCTCTGTGATTTATTGGTGAATGTTATTCCAAAGAACAAAAAAAATATGTAATAGCTAATTCCTTGAGGTTCATTTATAATGTTAATAACGTTTTTTTTTTGCACAAGAAAACAAATGCGGGAAAAGAAGCATTTACAGACAAAGCAATATGAAATTGTTTTGTGATGTAGCTGCTGTCAGATCCAATACAGCTGACTGCTTCATATTTCAACAAAAGATTACGAACTCTCCATTACACTGTGCCTCGTTTACAAAACTATCTTCAGTCAAATTCTCCGAACAAACATATAATCCTCTGACGTGATCCATGACAGCATTAAAAATAAATCATCCACTTGTTCTTGACACTGGGATCCTTCTGAAGTCCCTACAGAAATAAGCCGTTTAAACAGGACGCGTCAAAGCAAATGTTCCTTTAGGTTTTCCATTTACTCTTCCATCTGTCCTGTTGTCGGCAGATTGCGTGTGAAGTAAAGTGAACGCGCATCTGTATCCAGTGTAGACAGCGTCAGTGATTATAATAATGGGTTCTGTTTGCTTTTGACGCGACGCTTGCATCTGGTGTAGGCAAGCCGTTAAGCGACTGAACGCCAGTGGGCGGGGCCTGTGGTGTGATGATGTAAAACTTTTCGTCCATGTCTTGCTCTGACAGCAGTCATGTGCAAATGTGTTTGCCCGTGTGACATAATAAATCCCACAATATCCAAACGAGCTGTTTTTGGAGCTTGATTAAATGAATGCTTTGTTTTATAATAAGGAGGACATTTTAAGCTAAACTTGGTACGAAGAACTCTTATGGGCCCTATTTAAACAATCTAAGCGCATGGTCTAAAGTGCACGGCGCAAGTGCACTTAGGGTGTGTCCGAATCCTCTTTTGCTAGTTTAACGACGGGAAAAATGGTCGGCGCGCCAGGTGCATGGTCTAAAAGGGTTGTCCCTATTCTCTTAATGAGTAATGGGTGTGTTTATGCAATAAACCAATCAGAGTCTCCTCTCCCATTCTTTTTAAAAGCCACTTGCGCCATAGCGGATTCGCTATTTACATGGCAGAATCTGCAAGCGGAAAAACTAACCGCTTCTCTAGCGATGAAACTGATCTGCTCGTGCACGAGGTTAAAGCGTGCGAGCAGATCATCTACGGCACAAGCCGGATTCCACCAAAGCATTTTTATCTTTATGCACACAATAATAGGCTTTTACATTGTTATCCTTTTATTTTTAATATTTGGCATGTTTGTGTGCTGCTGCGCATCCCTGTGTGTGTAATAAGTAGAGTGTACGCATGTTGTGCACCCGCCTATAGGCGCATATTACTAACACACTCTTTAAATAACCAAACAGATATTGCGCCATTGACTTTAGACCAGGTTTCAGTTGGTCAATGGTGCAGTCTATCAGTTGCCTCAAAATAGCAACGCGCTAACAATGCACCTGAACACACATCGTTTTCAGACCAGCATGCCCATGGGTGCACAAATGGGCGGAAATGCATTTGCTATTTAAACAACGTGGCGCAGGATGTGAAAATGATAACTGCGTCGGGCTGAAAACACTTGCGTCCCGCCTAGCGCCACATTGTGCTGGGTGTATGATAGGGCCCTAAATGTCAAAAGATCAAGGCAAATTTGGGTTATGTCATGACCTCATGTCTCCTTAAAAATGCAGAATTTTCAAGTATTCAGTGTCACATGATCCTTTAGAAATCATTCTAATATGCTAATTTGCTGCTTATTATTATAAAATAAGTGAAAACAGTTACAAACAGTTGTTCTGCTTTATATTTTTGTGAAAACAGAATACTTTGAATAGACAGTTAAAAACATTTATTTAAAATAGAAATCTTTTGTAACATCATAAATCTCTTTACCTTCACGTTTGATCATTTTAATGTATCTTACTTTAAATTTTTTCAGGGAAAAAAAAAAAAAACCCTACCCTTTTTAACGGTATCTTTCTGTGTCAAAGTAGTCTAACTAGTCTGTTCATGCCCTTCATACTAGGAAATGTAGTGTGTGTGTGTGTGTGTGTGTGTGTGTGTGTGTGCGTGCGTGCGTGCGTGTGCATGCGTGTGTGTGCGTGTGTGTGTGTGTGCGCGGTTTGTTAAAAGTCATTGGTTTAAAGTCTGAGTACTTGAGCCAAATCCCATTTCAGAGTAGGTGCCTGTCTGTGCTTCCCTTCCCTCTTCTATGTTGTTCTTTGTACCAGCTCTGACTGTCCTATTAAGGAGTTTCACTCGGATAAGATGAACACTCACCCTCTGCCTGAATGAGCTGTGGGGAACATACTGCTTTCTGAACTTCACTTTGACATGAAGGAAAATCAATCACGACAGAACACTCCAAAAACCAGTACACAAGCTGTTTTGAATGGCTTGAGCTGTGTGTGCTTGGCCTTTTGCACGATAAAATCTTGAGTTTCCATTGTACAGATGGAGAGGGAGTAGCAGTGAATGAGAGCAAATCCATTTTAAATGGGCCGGTGTAATTTGTGAATGTAGTCACGGCCGTTTAACAGGGTTTAATCGACGACTGCTGAATGTTAGAGTTCAAGACCACACAGGAATCAAATGGAGCTCTTCAATAGCATTACAATGAAGCTTGTGACTTGCATTATGAGCCAAATATAATTTTCTGTTTTTAAAAGTAATGGATAATAAAGCTTTTGAACTGAATTGAACTGAACTTAATGGAATGGATCAGAATGTAATCTAATTACATTTGCGAGATGGCGTGGTCGATTAAAATGGAACAATGACTAAATCTGCATTGATGGGATTTTCTTTTTATCGAGACGTGGTATGAAATGCTGCAATTTTCATAGCGAGAGGCACATGAATGCTATTTTATCATACAGCAAAATGTTTTCTTTTAGTCCCGGAAAGCATTTCAATACATTTTCTGATGTTTTCTTTGTTTTTCATTATTATCTTTTGCTAATTTCACTGTGTGCCTCAGAACAAAAATTAAGCTTGATCCCATCCCTGCTTCCTTTTTGTATCTAATAGTGCCATGTAGTTGGTTCTATCTGCAGGGGAGTTTGCTATTAGATGTTGTTTACATGCATCATTTGCTTTGCTGCAGTTAAATCTCCTCAAGCAGAGAACTCAAAGAGAACTTAAATGGCATTTATTTACTCAGCCTTGTGTTTTGCCATATCCTTATGATTTTCTTTCTTTCTCCAATGGAACATACAGTATATATATATATATATATATATATATATATATATATATATATATATATATATATATATATATATATATATACATTGGTATCTGAAAATCTGCCCTAGCTCTCCATGGTGAATAGTGATGTTCAATTTATGAGCAAATCTTTTTGCTTATTGATCAAGTTGACAAAACCTGGATAATTAATTCCCAAATCAGACTGATCTGGTTCTGAAGATTTTGAGTACCCTAAATGATTTTGGTTGTTGGTAAGATTTTTTTAAAGGGATAGTTCACCCAAAAATGAAGATTCTGTTATCATTTCTGTCATCAGCAGATCTCACCCCCCATTGACTACCATAGTATTTTTTTTTTTCCCTACTATGGTAGTCATCTGCTTGGTTACAAACATTCTTCCAAATATCTTCCTTTGTGTACAGCAGAACAAAGAAATATATACAGGTTTGGAACAATTCGAGGGAGAGTAAATGATAACAGAATTTTCATTTTTGGGTGAACTATCTCTTTATTGTTTATTGTGAACTATCTCTATCTCTTTATATGTTTTTGAAAGAAGTCTCTTATGCTCACCTAGGCTGCATTTATTTGATCAAACTACAGCAAAAGCAGAAATATTGTAAGATATTATCATTTAAAATAACTGTTTTCTGTTTGAATAAGTTTTAAAATACAGCAATTATTTAAAATAGATATCTTTTGTAACATTATGAATGTTTTTACCGTCACTTTCAATCAATTTAATGCGTCCTTGCTGAATAAAGGTATTAATTTCTTTCAAAAAAATCTTACTGATCCAAACCTTTGAACGCAAGTTTAGCTCACAAGTCATGTGGCCTACTTTTAGGACACATTTAGATTCTTTTTGTTTGTTTGTTTTTTGTTTATTTTAAGCTTAAAACATCCAATTTCTATTCATTATAATTGTTTTGAAAAGAGTGACCGGTAAACTGTTAAAAATGTCTACTTTTGTGTCGTGCAGGTTTGAAACGACATGTGAGTACATTTTCATTTTTAGGTGAACTATCCCTTTAAGCATAAGCCTTCCACTTCAACCTGCCAAGAAGTGTTTCAAGACTGATGACATCTGTCATCAACAAGCAAGATAAAAGGCTGCGTCTTAAATACCTTGTAGTGAATGAGAACATGCGTTCATCTCTGTCATCCCCAATACAATAACGCTTACAGACGAATCATTTATCCAAGAGGTGGAGTTGCTGCTTAGTGCTTTTTTTTTCTGCTTTGGATAAAGAACATCAACCATTGTGTAACCCGGCTCAGGTTTTAGCAGACTGCGAGAATTAATAGCATGATGCACATCATGGAGTCATGCGTATTTGCTATTCCCAGAATGCAATCTGGCCTAAGCCAAAACACTTGGTATATAACAGACCTCCTGTTTGTATGTGTGTGTGCGAGTGCGCATGTTTTAGATCAGACCCTGGGGCTCCTGATGCACTGATATCGATTGAAGGAGCAGGATTGTACAGCATCTCTGGGTATTGATCTCGACTGTGCGTGTTTCTGAATGTGTGTTTGTGCCATGTGTGCATATGGAACTAAGAGCTCGAGAGCATACAGGCAGGTTATCTTCTCAAATGTCCGGAAGTGTCCCATGTGGCTTTGACCTTCCTCCAGTTAAAAAAAAAAAAAAAAAAAAAAATCTTATCCCATTATCTGAGCATGAGTTTCAGTAGATAGAGGTGCAGGTCCCGTACCATGCCCTGGTTCATCCTGTTTTAAACCACATCAAAGGTCTTAAAAAAAGCTTTTCTTTCACGGTATGTAAAAATTGTGTATGTTTCGGTTCAGTGTAATGTAATCAAATAGGCCCGCACAGAATCTACACAGATTTTGAAGTTCTACACATCCCTTGCTCATTTTGTGTATGTTTTATTTGTTTATCTTGTTATAATTGTATTTTTAATATATTTTGATTAAGCATCTAACTGAAGTTTCAGCATAGATTTGTTGAGTTGTTGATTTGTTTGAAATCAGGCATTGAAAATATAAATATATCATAAATACAAAGTATATCGTTGCATATGCAAAATAATATACTTTGTATTTATGATATTCATATTTGATTTACTTTTTTAGATTTAATTTTAAAGGTACACAATGTAGCATTAGGCCCTCTAGCGGTTAAAAACAAAACTGCATGTATTTTGCGGAAGAACATTGTTTTGGTTGTGCTTCAGCTCTGTGCGACTATGTGGATGAATATGCTTTGTGTCTAACAACACTCTTCAGCCGTGACTTATTCACGATACAGTAAAAAATATATATATATATTAATGGCAAAAATATGTATCAATGCAATTTTTATGAAGTAAACTTTCACTAAAAGCTTTCCTTCCGCCGGAAAAAATAGTCCCTGACCGTGAACAGCAACAGAAGTTACATTAAAACGCCATTAGATGGCGGCAAAGAGTGTGTCAGTCAGTAGCGAAGACTTTTACATTGAAAAGACTGAATTGTTATGAACACGAAACAAGACGCAACTGACAAATGCTTTGACTAGCGCTGTCAGTCACGGGAAAACCCCTTAACTGTTAAAAGGACAAAATAATACATCGGACATTTTTATTATGAACATAGGACTGACCTGAAGGAAAATGCTAAATCTGAATGCAGGTAATAAACTCGCTCACTCGATCTCTGTCTCACAATACTCTTCTATATAATACAGTAAGCTTCAATAAACAATATCAATTGAGAATATACAGTTTACGTTGCTAAGAGTGGTTGCTAAGGGTGTTGTGTAGTGACACACAGAACCGTTGGGTGAAGCGGTCATAGTCTTGTTTTATCGTGAATAAAACACAGCTATTGACCAATCAAAATCAAGGACAGGAATAAACCGTTTTATAATTTGTAACACTAAATTTGTTTTGGTAATTTTTCATTGAATTTTCAGTTGAGCATTCAGTTGAGAATAACTGTGCTTTAAAATTAGGTAAAGAAAAAGATTATACTGTCCGAACTGGAAAAAATATTAATTATAAAAATATGCTTCTAATATCGCACAGATACTGATAATACAGAAAATGTTAACATTAAAACTAATTTTATTTGTAATGTTTTGTAAAATCAATAAAATCAAACCATAATCTGTGCTTAAAAAGAGGGAAAAACTTCAATTCATTTGTACAGATTCAACTGAAAATCTGTTTTACTCAAAAATCAGAGTGACACGAGCAGATGTTCACTTCAGAACACTTTCATGAGTAATCGACAGCTGAAAATCAGCGATGACTAAGCGCAAGGTCATGACACCAGGGTTCTCTCGGAGAATTTCGCACACACGGGTGTGCACTGCAAACACTGCAGTGGCGGTACAAACCCATTTGTCAAGCCTTTTTTTCATCATTTTTAATCCAACAGTCTCCTAATGGCATACGCCTCTTATTCTCAGCTCTGCACTAATGCTGCTTTCTCTCTCTCTCCTGTGGGCTCTGTATATTTATTGTATATTTACAGCTCAGATTTATATATTTATTTCCTCATAAATTTTAATTAGGACTTCAAACGTTTTTTGCATTGGCCAGCAGAGGCAGGGTTTTCCTTTGATCACTTTCACATTTCCCCTTTCTCTCTCTCTTTTTTCCTTTTTTTTCCCTTCCCTGTGGGCATCTCCACTCTAATTGGTTGCCTGAGTGCTGTGTGTCTGTCATTCACTCTGTCATTGAAGATTAAAGTACGCCGGGTTTCCAGTCTTTGCCAGGGTTGCCAGACTGGTGCCCTCGCTGGGGATGCCATTGAAATGCAGCGAGCTTTGGAGTGTAAAAAAAAAACTGTGACAGGCTTCTAAAAGCTGTTTTTTGCTTTGATTGCGTCTTTACGCCTACAAGTAAGAAGTCGTGCAACCTCGCAACAGCACTCCCCCTCAGAATTCACGCATGCAGAATCATATTCAACACTGACGCACACCCAGTCTGGTGTTATAATCACGTTACAATGTGTTGTTTGGCATTAGTCATTACTGTTCTCTTAAAATTACTAGTTGTGTGATAAAAAAGGAAATTCTCTCTCCTAGCTTGAATTAGCCAGACATAGACAATGGAACACTTTAATTTAGAATTAATTTATCAGATTGGTTTAGAAATATGCTATTAACTTAGAATTAAATTAGAATTAAACTATGTACTTGCAAAATCTATGCAATATATATATATAGTGAACTAACATGCTGTGGACACTGAATGACTTGCCTGAGGTAAATGTAATGCTACAAGTATTCTCAAGCTGTTTTATTGATGTCTTTCCGTGGTTGAAACACTGGTTGAGAGATTACACATAAACATATCTATGCATAGATCATCTATTCTTCTTCCTGTGCACTTTTTCGTTTTGTGGGGTTAGCAAACAGCATTGCATTACTGTGCGCGCCCCCTTCTCGATTGTAGTGTGGATTGCCTGTGACTGATTGTATTCAACATCTCACTGCATGCACCATTACACCCCAAATGATTCTTCAGAAATCATTCTAATATGCTGCTTTGCTGCTCAAGAATCATTTATGATTATTATCAATGTTGAAAACTTTTTTTTTTTTTTCAAGATTCCTTGATGAATAGAAAGTTCAAAAGAACAGCATTTATCTGAAATACAAAGCTTTTGTAACATTATACACTACCGTTCAAAAGTTTGGGGTCAGTAAGAATTTTTATTTTTATTTTTTTTTAAAGAAATTAATACTTTTATTCAGCAAGGATGCGTTAAATCGATCAAAAGTGACAGTAAAGACATTTATAATGTTACAAAATATTATATTTCAAATAAATGCTGTTCTTTTGAACTTTCTATTCATCAAAGAATCCTGAAAAAAAAATATTGTACAAATATTTTGTACAATTGTACACAATAAATGTTTCTTGAGCAGCAGATCAGCATATTAAAATGATTTCTGAAGGATCATGTGACACTGAAGACTGGAGTAATGATGCTGAAAATTCTGCTTTGCCATCACAGGAATAAATTACTTTATAAAATATATTCAAACAGAAAACAGTTTTTTTAAATTGTAATAATATTTCACAATATTACTGTTTTTACTGTATTTTTAATTAAATAAATGCAGCCTTGGTGAGCAGAAGAAACTTCTTTTAAAAACATAAAAAATCTTACTGATTGAAAACTTTTGACTGGTAGTGTGTATAAATATATATATAAATTATTTTTTTTTCTATATGATGATGATTTTGATATTCAGTTCTGGCTGTGTGTCAGGATAAGTGAAGCTAGTGCTCGGTCTGACACTCTTAAACAATCACTCATTTAAATGGCTGCCTCTCATCAATTCAGTGTCTGTACCCTGATATAAATTTGACTCTAATTTATCAGATTAGACTTAATCCAGGATAAATCACTCCAACGCAGACAAACCCCAGATTAATGATGCTTTTGAAAGGCGCAGTAATTTTCTCTTCTAAAAAGCAGCCCTGTCAGTGACAATTCTTGCGCATGTTGATTTTATTTTGTTGCCTCAAAATCATTGTTTTTTATTGTTTATTTTATAATTTGTTCTATCAAATGAATAATTTAAAAGCATTATTATTTTTGATTAGTTATTTTTCCATGCCACTTGTTTTAAGTAACACTCACCATACATTTCCTCATATTACAATACTTTTGACTTTCTGAATTAAAAATGACCACAGCTATATCTGATGTGATTTCATTTGCTTTGGGATTATTAAAGTGAGTTTAGTAACAACAGGCTTTTTGACATTTTCTAAGTGGCTTTAGAATAAATTGTAGACTACATACAAAAAATATGTATAAATGTGAGCCTTGTCCCCGCAGAAGACAAATGAGATGCATATAATATACAAGCACAGAAACAAACACTCATTTTTTCCTCGTTGCAGAGAAGCGATTAGTGTGCCGACTACCGCTACTAAGCCTTAAACAGTGAAATGGGTAGATAACCAGATGAAATGAAGCCTCTCCCCTGATTAGACTTTCTCTTCTCGCCTGATCCTTTGTTTCCTGCTCTGTGTTGCTGTACTCAAATGACCTAGTGGTCAATGAGCTTGTATTAACATCTGACTCTAGCACGGGGTTACTGTTTGCTCTGCATGTGTGACTGTCCCCGGGGTCCTTCCTCCAGGAGTGCTGAACAGATTTCAGATCAATACCTACATCCTTTGCCAAAGAGACAGAGAGTGATGTGAGAGAGAAGGCGAGAATAGAACAAATCAGGAACTGAGGGTGTGTTCTCAGTGCCATACTCCTACTATTACCTGCAATATGCAGTATGTATGCTGTGTTTTTTGAACACCTGAATACTATATGCCTAGATTTAATTTAATTTCCATGTATACTCTAATTTTATTTCCACTGATATTGTATACAGTTTGAAAGGAGTTCATTCATTCATTCATACATTATTAATATATTATTTGATAATAGTGTTATTTTAGTATTTTTTTAAATATTTATTTATTATTTAAAGTATTTATTTATTTAAAGTGATTATTTATTTATTGGTTTATTCATAATTAATATTTTATTTAATAATAGTATTATTTTAGTATTTTATTTATTAAAATATTTATTTATTATTTAAAGTATTTATTTATTTATTCATAATTTATACTGAAATAATAATCATATTATTTTAGTATTTTATTTATTAATTAAATATTTATTTATTATTTAAAGTGTTTATTTATTTGTTTATTCATAATTAATACTTTATTTAGTAATAGTATTGTTTTAGTATTTTATTTATTAAAATATTTATATATTATTTAAAGTGTTTTTATTTATTTATTTATTTATAATTAATATTTTATTTAATAATAGTATTGTTTTAGTATTTTATTTATTGAAATATTTATTTATTATGTAAAGTGTTTATTTATTTGTTTGTTTATTCATAATTAATATTTTATTTAATAATAGTATTGTTTTAGTATTTTATTTATTAAAATATTTATTTATTATTTATTTGTTAGTTTGTTTGTTTATTCATAATAATTTATTTAATAATAGTATTGTTTTAGCATTTTATTTATTGAAATATTTCTTTATTATGTAAAGTGTTTATTTATTTGTTTGTTTGTTTGTTCATAATTAATATTTTATTTAATAATAGTATTATTTTAGTATTTTATTTATTTATTAAGATATTTACTTGATATTTAAAGTGTATTTATTTATTTATTTATTTAAATGCTGTTTACATTTACAGTGCCGTATGTACAGCTTTCCATTCCCACCACAGCCGGAGATAATCAAGAAGGGATTGTGGAAAGTGCACTTCATTGACAGAATAAATACCATATTCACAGAGAAAATGCCACTTTGTTTTGTTGATAAAATGACAATTATAATACTGAGCCTCTTCTACCTTTTTAAAGATAATAGTTCACATTTTGCCCTTTTGAATTCGTTAACATTTTCGCCTGATGGGTGAGCAGACATATTTGGGACTATCCAGTGACAAAAGCTGTTGCTGTGCACATCTGCAGCTCAGTGTACTGTCTTTGCCTGTCCTTCAGTTAGACACACAGGTTTGATGGAAGATGGATAAGCTGCATTTAGGGTTATCAGCAGGTCTGGCTTGCTGGCTCAATTTGAAATTCAATAATGAGGCTCCATGTTATATTTCCTCCTCGCTGTCAGGGCAGTGATAACAACTGTACTCACTCTTCGTTCCTGTCTCTGTGTCTCTCCTTGTCCTTACCTTTCCACTTTCCTTTCGCTCAGAATTTTTGCTGGCCTTGAATATTTCTTATCGCTCTGTGGTTTGCAGTAATAACAGGCAGCCAGGATTAACTTGTTTTTATCGAGAATGTAGGCCACTTCGAACTCCAAACAATGAGTTCTCTCACTTTCCCAACACTATAAAAGATATAAAGTTTGCATATCTTTATATTAATCTTTATATTAAAGTTTTGTATACACATTTTCTGTTGTGTTTGTCTACTATGTTGTAATGTATTTGACTTGTATTCTTGCTTTGGTTATACTGTAGTCACAAGTCTAGATGTGTAAGAAATCACCTGCAAGAACGTATGTGTAAAGCAAATGTAATGTTTTAAAGTAGAATTGAAGGTCACTTTGAATCAGCATAAAAGTCAAAATCTCTCTCTCCCTCTTTCTCAGGCTCTGGCCATGACAGAGGTGAATGGACCGGTTGGCGGTCCTCATGTGGCAGAACCTCAGATTGCCATGTTTTGTGGTCGTCAGCTTCTACACATGAACACTGAGAGCGGACAGTGGGAACCAGATCCTCAGGGGCGACAGGGATGCTTCACCCAACCCAGCAAGATCCTGTCATACTGCCAAGAGGTGCTATTCTATTCTGATTGTTTTGTTTTTTGTTTTGTTTTGTTTTGTTTTGTTTTTATTTTTTGTTTTGGTTTGTTTTTTGCTATCGTTTTGTTTTTACTCCTGTTTATTTTGTTTTAAGCTTCGTCTACGATATTTTGTTTTGTGCTTTTTTCTGTTCTATTTTAGTATAGTCTTTTGTCTTTCATTGTTACATTCTCCATTTGTTTTTGTTTTGTTTGTGCTGTATTCTCTCCTATTTCTTTTGTTTTGAGCTTTATTTACAGTATTTGTTTTGTGCTCTTTTCTTTTCTATTTTAAGGGTTAGTTCACCCAAAATTGAATAATTCTGTCATTAATTACTCACCCTCATGTCGTTCCACACCTGTAAGACCTTCGTTCATCTTCAAAATACAAATTAAGATATTTTTGATAAAATCCGATGACACAGTGAGGCCTCCATTGCCAGCAAGACAGTTAACACTTAACGCTACTAAAGACATATTTAAAACAGTTCATGTGACTACAGTGGTTCAACCTTAATGTTATGAAGCAACGAGAATACTTTTTGTACGCCAAAATAACGACTTTATTCAACAATATCTAGTGATGGGTGATTTCAAAACACTGCTTCATGAAGCTTCGAAGCTTTACAAATCTTTTTGTTTTGAATCAATGGTTCGGATCGTGTATCAAACTGCCAAAGTCACGTGATTTCAATAAACGAGGCTTCGTTACGTCATAAGTGTTTCGAAACGTTTTGAAATTTTGAAAACTGACTTTGGCAGTTTGATACGCACTCAGAAGCACTGATTCGAAACAAACGATTCGTAAAGCTTTATGAAGCAGTGTTTTGAAATCGCCCATCACTAGATATTGTTGAATAAAGTCATTCTCAAAAAGTATTCTCGTTGCTTCATAACATTAAGGTTGAACCACTGTAGTCACATGAACTGTTTTAAATATGTCTTTAGTAGCTTTCTGGGCATTTGAAAGTGTTGATTATCTTGCTGTCATTGGAGGTCTCACTGAGCCATCGGATTTTATCAAAAATATCTTAATTTGTGTTCTGAAGATGAAAGAAGGGTGTGGAACGACATGAGGGTTAATAATTAATGGCAGAATTTTCATTTTCGGGTGAACTAACCCTTTAATCTAGTTTCTTCTATTTTTATTTTTATCGTATTTATTTTCTTTTGAGGTTCATTGTTTATTTACAGTGTTTTGTTTTGTGCTATTCCATTGTTTCATTCTGTTCCATGTGTTTTTGTTTTGTTGTTTTTCAGTTTGATTTAGTTTCCTATAATTTGATTCCATTCCATTTTTGTTTTGTGTTTTGTTTGGATCCTTTTTTTTTTTAATTTGTTTTGTGCTCCTGTTCGGTTCTATTCCACTGCTCTTTTCTGCTCAGTGGATTCCTATTCTATTTGACCAATTGTATTATGTTCTCTTCTACTTTTATTCTGTTCTGTTGAACTCATGTAATTAATTTCAGTCAAGCACAAAACATCAAACTCAGCGCACCTACATTAGCATGCACAGTGATTGGTTTAATTACTATGTGGAAAGGCATCCTCAGACAATCTCCACTCAAGCATATTCTCAAGGTGAACGCTGAGGGCATCCTGCTCTAATATTAGCATTGTAAAACAAGACTAAAATGTGCAATGCCGTTTATGTGCATACACAGGGAACTCGATGCAAATCTCTCTCTAACTCTTCCTGTATGAAGTGTGCAGGATAATGGCCATATTTTTCACCATCAATCAGCAGTGGAGATTTATGATCTCCGTAGAGCCCCGGGCTCAAACGTATTGTGCGGCTAATGTGACTGTATTCTCTGACTCCTAAGAGGATTGCAAGTTTTCGTTCCCTGTTGTCTCATCTAGAGGAATTAGGGATGAGCAATGATGCCTAGCTGTTTTCCTCGGTTTTTCATCAGATTACAGCAGCGCTTCCGAATACACTCCCATGTCCCTTTAGGATATCAACATTGCAAAATAGCATTCCCCTGCATCCCTGTAGATTTGCAGTGTTGTATAATGCCAATTTCCATTGCATTCCTGACGGATAACGAGATTGAAAAATTCCACGCTTTTCTGCATTCTTTTGGTCATTCAGTATATCTCGATTGCCAAATACAGCAATGCGTCTCGCCGAATAAGATTTAACGTATTTTATGGCTAAAGTCAGTGCACAATACTCTAAGCCTGTATTATTGCATGACAGCAATTCTGAAAATTGAGATGTCAGCCTGAAAAAAAGCGTGTTTTGTCTCTCTCTGCACTAAAAGAGCCAGCAATGTCTGTCCAACCTTGTCTGAATCAACACACTGTCCCTAGCTCCGCAGTGTAAAATCACCTCGTTGTGCTCTAATCTGTGCTGAACCAGTCAACCAGTCATTCTGCCTAATGGCTTTTAAAAGCATTATTGTGCCTGCATTCTAGCCTGGCACGAAGTGGCATATACATAAGCTAGCTGGCACGAGTGACATCAAAATGGAATGAAGAGTCCAAAGAATATATCATTCTCCTGGCTGGATGAGGTTTAGACTAGCAGTCTGCCAGTGGACTGCGGCCTCATTGCCAGAGTTTGTTTAGAACATAATAATCCCTTCCCATATGTCTGTAAGATTACACTCTCACTTGTTTTAGCCCAGTGCGAATGGATTTTTTGCATTCATATACCCAGGACAATACTCTTTTTCAGAGAATATTTGCAAATACTACTCTACATTAATTTGAACAATATGTCATAATTGAGCAGTAATGGACTCAAGGTTGTCCGGTATTGTGAATATATATTTACAGCTAAATTATTTAAATGCAGTAGATTGTGTGCGCAAACCCTTTAAGCAGTTGTCTTAGGTATAAAAAGTTTAAGTAGACAAATGTTTAAGCAAATTCATCCATTCACTATAGTCCTTGGTAAAGAAATAAAAGAAAAAAGTGGATAATAAGAGAACGTTATTCATTGGGTTTTCGCATCCATTTTAAAAGGTAAGGTCATTAATTACTCACCCTCATGTCGTTCCACACCTGTAAGACCTTTGTTCATGTTCAGAACACAAATTAAGATATTTTTGATAAAATCCGATGGCTCAGTGAGACCTCCATTGATGGCAAGATAATCAACACTTTCAAACGCCCAGAAAGCTACTAAAGACGTATTTAAAACAGTTCATGTGACTACAGTGGTTCAACCTTAATGTTATAAAGCGACAAGAATACTTTTTGTGTGCCATAAAAACAAAATAACGACTTTATTCAACAATATCTAGTGATGGGCGATTTCAAAACACAGCTTCATGAAGCTTCGAAGCTTTACAAATCTTTTGTGTCGAATCAGTGGTTCGGAGCGTGTATCAAACTGCCAAAGTCACGCCCCCCAGTGGTGAACCATTGAAATTTCGATGTAACAAAGCCTCGTTTACTGAAATCACATGACTTTGGCAGTTTGATACACGCTCCGAACCGTTGATTCGAAACTTGCTGTCAATGCAGGCCTCACTGAGCCATCGGATTTTATAAAAAATATCTTAATTTGTGTTCCGAAGATGAATGAAGGTCTTACGGATGTGGAATGACATGAGGGTAAGTAATTAATGACAGAATTTTCATTTTTGTGTGAATTAATCCTTTAATATATTGTTGATTTTTTACTCACAACTTGCAAGTAAAAGGTTTTTTTTTTTTTTTTTTTAATCTGTGTAACTGACCTTGTCTTGTCAAATCTAATCTATATATAAAAATATATAGTGAAACAAACCTAATGTGACAATATGCACATGTATATTCCTGAATATACGTACATATCTATCCATTTTCCCCTCTTTTCCTATACTCCCTCCTGTGTAATTCAATTTATGATTTTATTTTGAATCATAAATAAATAATAATAATGTACAGTTGATTCAGTATGACTCAGTGCCCCTCCAAACATGTTTTGAAGGTGAGGTGTAATTGCCTTGGAAATTCGTGAATAATATGCAATGAGTTTTCTGACGCCCCCAGCCGGCCAAACACAGAAATATTTTTCTTATTCCTTTAAAGTGTTGCAGTCTTGCTGGCATGATTGACTCAGCGACTCCCTCTTGTGGTAAAATGAGAGGTTTCCCATTAAAAAGTAACCATCAGCTAAAAAAAAGCATCCATTATGTATTTATCTGTCTTGCTATTAATTGCATGTGTGGTTTAGCTATATGGTCATATAATATTATGACTCCCATGTGCAACCACACTGAAAAAACATTTGGTTTAGAAACAATTTTCACTCAAAAAGTAGCACATTTCATGTTTAATTACGCAGAAATGGCAGGTAACATTTTAAAATTTTGAAGTAAAACGTACAGTAGTCCAATAATATTACAACTTCAAAAAAATATATATTTTTACAGTGTACTTTTTCAGAAACATGATCAAAAAATAATTGAACATTTCACTGTGCAGTGACAAATTGTGCCGAAATGACCTCCATGGATCCTTATCCAGAGTGGTTTTGTTTATTTTTGTCCCATTCCTTCTCATCCCATTGTTCTTATTGTTTTCTTCTATTTTCTGCATGATAAATGTATTATTCCCCTGTCTATCTTCCAACTCTTGTGATCCTGACTCCTGTCCCCTGCTCTTTCCTCACGTGTGTTTGTGTCTGTCGTTCTCGCCGTATGTCAGATGTATCCAGGACTGCAGATCTCCCATGTGGAAGAGGCCTCATCTCCAGCGACCATCCTGGGCTGGTGTAAGAAGGGCTGGGGTCACTGTCAGACCCGCTCCTTCATCGTCGTGCCCTACCGTTGTCTGGGTGAGTCACAAACACATCCTAAACAGTTTGTAATACATAAAGAATGCAGTATAGACCAGATTTACACAGCATTATCACATGTAGTTTGTTGTAAACCTCAATCAATAAATTCTATTTACACTAAGTGACTAAAGCAGCATTTTCTTAGAGATATGCTATTTAAACTAGGTAAAAATAGCAATAGATTCTATTTACACCGTGTAAAAGTATTAGTTCTTTGCAATAAGAGTAAATAGTAACGGAGTGTCTATTCACACTAAGTGCAAATAGCGTCTCTTGTTGGCAATTGCTATTTACACAAGCTCCGCCCACCAATGTCTGGTCGGGCCACTCACTTTTTAAAAAAGACACATAGTATACATCTTCAGTGGTGTAGCAGTAGTGAGTAAGGCTCATAGACCTGGCTTTTAACGCGATTGACGCGGGTTCGAATCCGCCTTTTGCCGAGCTCATATTTATTTTCAATAAAAATGAAAATAATGTTCTAAAAGTGGAAATAAACAGCGAACGAGTGTTTAATAATATTAAAAGTGTTTATTGGGTAAGGTTAGGGGAAGGTGTAGGGAGGGTTTTTATTCTCTCAATAAGGCAGCATCCATTTAATAATTTTAATAAATATAATAATTTACACTCTATGAAATTATTGAATCCTGTTAATGTACAAAAATACTGAGGTGCAAATAGTATCTGCCAATATAAAGTATAGATAGCATATAATTACTGTTTACTCTTATTGCAAAGAACTGATATTTTTGCATGGTGTAAATAGAATCTATTGCTATTTTCACCTGGTGTAAATAGCATATCGCTAAGAAAATGCTGCTATTGTCACTTAGTGTAAATAGAATATATTGCTATTTTTCACTTAGTGTAAATAGCATCCATTGCTAAGAAAATATACTATTTTCACTTAGTGCAAATAGCCGCTGCCTTATTTTAAAGTGCCCCTATTATCTTTTTTTGGATATTTCCTTTCATGCAGTGTGTAATATAGCTGTTTGTGAATGTAAAACGTCTGCAAAGTTTTACAGAGCAAAGTGCACAATAAATGAAGTTATTGCCTCCCAAAATAAAGAACCGATTCTGAACTACCAAAACAAGTCAGTAATTACAGTCTTACTTCCTGCTTCATCCTACGTAGGTTTGTAACAAATTTGCATAATGCCAGCCGATGGTCTTTATTGGCTGCCCGCAAACAACGTCTACTTTGACCCGCCCTCAAACACTGTAGTCGTAGCTGAGGCCTGGATTTGGGCCACCTGACCAATCAGAACAGAGCAGGCTCTCGGAAAGGAGGGGTTTAAAGAGACCGAATCCTTTATCAAACTGTTAGAAAAGTGTATATTATGAGAAAATTAAGGTGTTTTTGACCTTGGATACATGTAAACCTATTGTAGAAGACCTCCGAAACAAAATTAGGAACCATTAAAATACCATTAGAATAATAGGGGCACTTACATGATGTTTCTGAGATTTCTTAACTATAATATGACAGCATCATTTTGTAGTACATTGTAATGCATCTGCAATGCTGTACAAATATGTTATATCACAGCCAAAAATAAATAAATAAATCATAAATCTGTTGGCTCAGTACTAATGTTGATGAATATGTAATGCTTGTGCAGCGGTTTGGCTCTGAGGAGCTTTTGTCCTTGGTTTCTGCTCACATACTGCACATATTTTAAGTTCCCACTTCTTATATTTGCCTCATCAGCTCACGTGGGCATTTTTAAAAATGCTAACACTACTTTTTTTTTTTTTTTTTCTCATTTGGTTAATTTCTCATTCGGTTATCTCGGAATTTATTTATATATTCCAGTCATTATCATAAAAGGGGGGTGTTTTTGAAAGATGCATTTATTTGATCAAAAATACAGTAAAAATAAGTATATTGTGAAATATTGTTACAATTTAAAATATTTTTTAATTTTAAATATTTTGTATTTTTAAAAATATTTTAAAATGTAATTTATTTGTTTGATCAATGTTGAAAACTGCTTTTGTGGATTTTTGTATTTTTTGAAGACTGTTTCTTTGATGAATAGAAAGTTTAAAAAAAACAGCATTTATTTGAAATGTAAATCTTTTTACTCTTTTTCTGTCTCTCAGTGGGTGAGTATGTCAGCGAGGCACTCTTGGTCCCAGATCGCTGTCGTTTCTTGCACCAGGAGCAGATGGATTCCTGTGAGAGCTATGTGTACTGGCACAACATCGCCAAAGAGGTAAATAATAAAAGCTCAGAAAATTACAACCTGAAAAAGTATTGGAAGAACTGGAATTCAACTTTAATAGCTTCACATCTTTAATGGTTAGTGTGATGCCTCTGAAATTGCAGTCACCCGCTGTGATCTATGATCTTCTTTTTCTCATTTCCTCTGCATTATCACCAGTATCTCCTGGTACTCCAGGTTTTCCCATTTGAGATTTATAGGTCATTTCACCCTGACATGTTCGAGCAATTACAAAAAGATAACAAAAAGAAATAATGCGCTGATTTTAAAGCACTGCTGCAGTCATTCATCTTTTACCCTGCTCATTAGGCCTGCACAGCTGACAGTCTGGAGCTGCATAGTTATGGGATGTTGTTGCCGTGCGGTGACCGTTTCCGTGGGGTGGAGTACGTCTGTTGCCCTGGCAGGGCAGGATCGAGTGGACGGGGTGAGACGGAGACTGCAGACACTGTACAAGGAGAAACAACACCCCTCGTCTCCATGGCTGGAGAAAAAGTTGCCACCAGGTAAAGAAGTTTTGTGGTCTGTTAATCATTACTCATATCAACACATTCATTTGGTTCTTCATTTTAATAGAGCTTTATATAGGAACACCATAACTGACTGTTAATCCGTACTTTAATAATTAGCATCATATAGGGCAATGTTTTGGGAGTGACAACAGCATTTAAATGCAGGAATGAATGCAGGATTGAACTAGTGATGGAAATTGTAAAGAATTTAATGATTAGGATTCCAATTCCTCTTCATGATTCCTGTTCCATAACAGCTTATTAATGATTATTTTAATATTTTTAAGGAATAAATAGAAAAAAATTACCAAATTATGAAAATTCAATAATAAATACATCTAGTTCTTGAAAAACATAACTTAACTAATTTAAAGTCCACCTGTAGTCAATTATTTTATCCCTTAAAACTAATTTTAGATCACCAAAATGACATATTTAAACGTTATTTCCTGTGAGAAAAAAAAATCTTCATGCCTTAATATAGCTTGAATGTAACTGTACACCCTTGCTTCATTTATTATACGTGGACCTATGAATATGCTAATTAGCCCCGCCTCCACTCGCTCACGCCAGCTCAGAGATCCACTCGGTCAACTTACTAAGGTAAACGCAGCACAATGGCATCGCTTTTTACAACGTCGGACACATGACCGCCGGCACGCTGACGTGATTGGTTGTAAGGTCATTTGTGACGTCACAAACACCAGCGATTTCAAACCGCATTTTTGAAACTGTCTTTAGATCGCTGCATTTTTAAACAGAAAAATACCCAGCAATGGTGTTGACTTAAGAATCTGCATATGGTTTGTCTTAAAGCATATTAAAAACACCACATAGACATATAAACAACATTAAATACTTGATTTTCACCACAGGGGGACTTTAGGTCTTGCAGTTACTGTAGTTGTAATCTGTATGTGATTGATTCACTGAAAAGAACCGACTCATTATTGTCATTCATTCCGGAATCAGGCTATGCTGGATGGGCTGGATGTTTTTGATTCATTAGAAAGAACAGACTTATTTGAATCATTAGTTTGTGAATCAGACTACATTGATTACACAGTATGTTTTATTCACTAACAATAGTCAGCTCTTAAAAGTCATTTATTTGGGAGTCTGACTAGACTGCTTGCTCTGTATGTTTGACTCACTATAAAGAACTGACTCATATGATGCATTCGTTTAGGAATCAGACTACACTGTTTGCGCTGTATGTATTTGATTCACTGAAAACAACCAACTCATTTGAGTAATTTGCTTAGGAATCAAACTTCACTGGTTGCAGTGTATGTATCTGGTTTACAAATAAGAAACATCTCATAAGACTCATTCATTGAAGAGTCAGACTACACTTGTTGTGCTGTATGTTTTTGATTCACTAAAATTAATTGACTCAGGAATCAAACTGCACTGTTTGCACTGTAGGTGTTTGATTCACTAAACAGAAATTACTTCACTAGAAAGAATCAGCTCAGTAGAGTCATTTGTTCGGGAATCAGTTTACACTGGCTGCATTTTATGTTTTTGTTTCTCTAAAAAGATTTGGCTCATAAGAGTCATTCGATTGAGAATCACACTACACTGGTTGTGCTGTATGTGTTTGATTGAGTCATTTCTTTGAGAATTAGACTACAGAATTAGACTACACTGGTTACACTTAGGTTGCAAGCTCAGTAGAGTCATTTTTCGAGAATCAGACTACACTGGTTGTGCTGTATATTTGATTCACTTAAAAGAATCAGTTCAGAAGAGCCATTCGTTTGGGAATCAGAATACACTGGTTGCATCGTGACCTACAACTGACAAAATGTCAAAAAACCAATTAACTTTAAAATCCCTCTTATTCGATCAGTGTGAAAACAACGCCACCCACTCCCAGTCCCTCCCCTGAGACGGACATTGAGGAAGACGACATGGAGGAGGAAGAGGAAGAGGTAGTGGAGGAAGAAGCAGAGGAGGAAGAGGAGGAGGAAGAGGAAGGGAATGAAGAAGAGGCAGCTGAAGTAGAGGAAGCTGAGGAGGAAGAAGCCGCCACAACAGTGAAGGATCAAGAAGAGTATGAGTATCCCATTGACTCTCATTTCCAGGGCCAAGACTACATAGACAACTTCTACTACGACAAGAACCTCCAGACTGCCAAAGCCTCCACCCAACCTCAAACACGAATGGACAACCGTGAGTCTTACAACTGACATTTCATGCGTCAGTAGTCGTAAATTCTCTCTCGCACACACAGACACTCAGCAGAGGTTAAACAGGATGTATAAGGTTAAACGTCATTGCATTTTTAATGCTTCCTCTTTAATCCCTCTCATATACAGCGACGCTGAAGATTTAAAGTTAACACACTTCTTGTATTGACTGTCTCACTGAGCTGTAGTGATCCTTCTTATCCTCTTTGATAGATTAATTGATTGAATAATCACTGATTAGTGCTTAATTAACTCTCTTTCTCTCCTGTCGGCAGTGCCCACTCCTCGTCCTACAGATGGCGTGGATGTTTACTTCGAGATGCCGGGTGACGACAGTGAACATGCCAACTTCCTGCGTGCCAAAATGGACCTGGAGGAACGGCGAATGAAACGCATCAATGAGGTGAGGGAGGCCAGATTTTTTTAGGTAGTCCTTATGTGACCCAGATGAGTGTGTAAGAAGGAATGGAATCATGTGACTTTATTTGTGCTGGCAGATCATGAAGGAGTGGGCAGAAGCAGACAACCAATCAAAGAACCTGCCCAAGTCAGACCGCCAGGCGCTGAATGAGGTAAAATAAACACAATAGTTACTGTTTCAGTCATGTAGGCTGCTTTTACTCTACAGTTCAAACGTTTGGGGTCAGTAAGGTTATTTTGTTTGAAAGAAATTAATACTTTTAATCAGAAAGGATGCATTGCATTGATTAAAAGTGTCAGTAAAGGCATAATGTTACTAAAGATTTCTATTTCAAATAAAGGCTGTTCTTTTGAACTTTCTGTTTATCAAAGAATCATGAAGAAACTGCTTTCAGAAACATTAAAAAAACCAACCCCAAACTTACGATAGTGTGCATCTGTTAAAGGGGTCATATTCTACACTTTTGAGACGTAATTTTTCATGCTTCTCGAACCAAAAACAGCCATAATTCAGTTTCTCATGATTATTTAATGACTGACTTAGATTTAAACAAGCTCTTTGTCCTACTGTTCCTTTATTGGATTGGTTTAGATTGGATTGGATTGAATGACCTCAACGCACTGGCATAGTTCGCAATGTCATATGTATCGTGGCCACGAATTAAGAATTTGTTCTCCAGGTTAGTAAGGCAACATTGTACTAATTGCACAAAGATGCAAATTATTACATGGCTATGATTTAGTAAAATGAGGGAACAAATTATTATATTGTGCACATGATTTACTGAAAACGAAGGAATTAGTAACATGTGCTGATGTGTTGGTAAGTCATTGGAACAAATTCTTAATTTGTGGCCACAATATACATATTTTTTTCCACGTATCATGTTCAGGGCTCCATAGGGTCACAATCCATTCAGTTCTGAAGGACAAAATCAAGTCCCAACCTACATTTTTCTTCTCTGAATTTGCATTATCATTAAATAATGATAGATTTCTTGCTGGTGAACTTGATCTTTGTCCTCCAAATCCTGAAGAAAACTCTTCTTTCAAAAGTGGGTGCTGTGTTTCAAGAGTGAACTTGCATTCAGATCTTGGACCATTTTGTTATAGAAATGCCACTTTTTAACACTTCCAATTCCTGATGGATAAAAATCCTGTTCTGCCCTTTTTTTTTCTTGTTGAACATCCTGTTCTCTCACAATATTAGTCATTACTGTGACTATTCTCAAAATGTTCTCTATTCTCTCTCTCTTTCCCAGCATTTCCAGTCTGTTTTACAGACCCTTGAGGAGCAGGTAGCCGGCGAGAGGCAGAGGCTGGTGGAGACACACCTGGCCCGTGTGGTTGCCACCCTGAATAACAACCGCAGACTGGCCCTGGAGAGCTATCTGAGCGCTGTGCAGAGCGACCCTCCACAGGTCCGTCCCTTTAACTGAGAACTGCAACGAGAGCAATAGCACAATACAGTATTTGCAGAAGAAAAAAAATTAGTTCAGTAATATTAGCAAAGGGAAAATTAATATAGAACAATATTGTCACAGAAATATTAAGAACAAGAAAATATTAGTATATTTCATAGGTATATTTGTACAGGAACACTACATCAGAATCAGTAATAATACATCAAGGGTAAATTTGTGTGATTATTTTTCTTTCTTATGTTAGATCAAATCAGAATCTAATAAAAAACATTATTTTCTTTCTCCTTCTCCCTCACACACAAACACAGCCGGACCGTGTGCTTCAGGCTCTGAAGCGTTATATGGCCGCAGAGCAGAAGGACCGACGACACACTCTACGTCATTACCAGCACATCGAGTCTGCCGACCCCCAAAAGGCTGAGCAGATGAAATTCCAGGTTTGAGACACTATCTCTATCTGTTCTTCCATTCATGTCTTTATTTATCACTGCATCCTAACCAGACTTGTTTCCTAGACAATTATTTTTTCTGTTCTGACAAAATCAGAGTGAATCAGCACATATGTGATTACGTGAGGCAGGATTTTGAACCAATGAGATTTCAGTGTGGGCGGAGCTACCTAGCACATCATGACAGGAATAGACCATAATGGTGTTTGTAAATAGCAATGATGTGTTTTGTGGGCGGAGCCTACCTAATGACAGAAAGTTCTGCAGTTCTGCAGCAGTCTATTGAAGCTTGTTTCCAACACAGGATAAAGACTGAAAGAATGACTTTTCTCTGAAATGTGACTTTATATCCTGCAATTCGACTTTTTTTATTTCTCAGAATTGTGAGAAAAGTCATTTTTATTCAGGTTTTTCTTCTTTCTCACAATTGTGAGAGAAAAAATGTTACAGGTTAAGGGTTAAGTCACCCCAAAATGAAAATTCTGTCATTAATTACTCGCCCTCGTGTCGTTCCAGACCTGTAAGACTTTCGTTCATCTTCAGAACACAAATTAAGATTTTTTTGATGAAATCTGAGAGATGTCTGTCCCTCCATAGACTGCCTTTGCAACTTGATCTTTGACGCTTCAAAAAGTTCATAAAGAGATCGGAAAACTAATCTCGATCGCTTTTAACAGATTTAATTTAGGCTTTTACTCACATATAAACATTGATCAGAGAACATAAACAGATGCTAAGCCGAAGTTGAATGACACACGAGAATGAACCTCATTGGTTACACAGCATGTTTGAGTTTCTGGAGGAGGTTTGTTCTCGTGCGTCATTCAAGTGCGGTCTGTTTATGTTCGCTGATCAATGAACTTTTTGAAGCATCAAAGATCAAGTTGCAAAGGCAGTCTATGGAGGGACAGAAATCTCTCAGATTTCATCAAAAATATCTTAATTTGTGTTCCGAAGATGAACGAAGGTCTTACAGGTTTGGAACGACATGAGGGTGAATAATTAATGACAGAATTTTCATTTTTGGGTGAACCAACCCTTTAAATGTTATCTATGTTAAATGTTATAGGTTTAAATATTTCATGCTGTAACTGTAGGGATAATACATTATGCCCTCTATGAACTAAATATGTGATATTATGTAGATCTATTGTTTACATCAAATTCATGCCTTAATAATAGGGTAATCATCACAGGTTTCATCAGTCTGCTTTAGCTTCAAATGGTGTCTTCGATGACGGTTATTCTATAAAAATGAAGACCATCATTTTTTGCATTCCGATTCTGACATCCAAAGGCACAACAAAACATTTTTTTTCTTTATTCCGTTGATCTCGCCCATTTTCCACCACTTGCTACACTGTTTTTCATCCACCAGAGTGCGCACCCAACTGCAGTGATGTAACTGTGCTCCCAAATGGTCTATATGTCTTGTTGCTCATTGTAGACGTCTGATTTATTGCTTGATCTTGTCAGATGACACAAAAAATGAATGAAAAAGCAATTTCATTTTTGTGTTTGAAGGTGTACACACATCTGCATGTGATCGAAGAGAGGATGAACCAAAGCCTGGCTCTGCTCTATAAGGTCCCCGGCCTAGCCGAGAAACTTCACGACGAAATCCGTAAGAAGTGTTTTCGTGAATCCTTTGTTGCCTCAAAGTCTAATAATTCTTCAAAATGATTCACTCAATCTGTCTGTCTGTGCAGAGGAGTTAGTGAGAACAGAGAGGGGGGACATCAGCGAACTCATGACCACTTCCTTTTCTGAGACACGCACCACAGAGGAGCTGCTTCCTGCTGAGAGCGTAGAAGAGCGAGATGATGAGGAGGAAGAAGACAGAGCTTTCCAGAACCGCCCCTACCCACCACGCATCGGTACAACATGCACACATGCACAAAACATGCATTATGAAGACGGGAATGGAGCTTAACACAAAAAGTGTTGAAAATGCTAACAATCTGAAAATACTAACTATCCTTTCTCTTTATTTTTGGTCAATGTAGACCCCCAGCCTAATGATAAGAAAGGTAAATCCTAAAGCTCTGATCACAGTACCTGTACTATATTATAATCCATTTGTTTTTAGTTATATATTTATAGTGGATATGAAGTTGAATAACCGTAAGGTCTCTCTCCTGTCTGTCCACAGTGTCATCAGTAGATGAGTATGACTACACCACCTCTGAGAGAGGACCAACTTATGAATACGAGGAGAAGGTTAGGACAAAATCTGCTCTAAGAGACACAAAGTATCACATTTACATGTATATTGTGTACAGTATTACTCAGCAAGTGCTTTCTTACTGAAGTGACTTGTTTTTGGAATGTAATACTACCTTAGTACTTCCTGAATACTGCTCAGTATACACTATATTTTACCTATACCTACTTTTTCCACATTTAAAACTGTTATGCTGCATTGTTGTCACATGACCTCACTATGTTACATGCAGTTTTCCAACTTGACCACTGGATGTCACCATCTGGAGTTTAAATGAACAAAAACTTCACAGATGATATTTCTCTAATAAAAAATGCTCTGACATAGATTTTTAAATTCCTCCTTAAAAATGCCAAGCTTAAGTAGAAGTAAAGTAGAAAATGTTTTTCTATCCCATACAATTAACTCAGTGTTGCTGTGTTCCTCAGATCAACACCTCTGTAGAGCTGAAGCAGGTGGTCTACAAGTCTCCAGGAATCCAGAGAGATGAGCTGGTGAGCATCTAAAGGCTTTCATTTGTGAATTCATTCGTTTTGTGAAGTCTAATGTTTAGTTCTTTTAGGTCTTGTAAAATTACTGTACAAACCTTTTCTCATTCTACTTTTAAGTTCAGTAAGCGTAAATGCAAAGCTGACACTTAGACACTTAAAGAACAGAGTAGCATTAACACCTTTTTTTTATACTGGTTGAAACATTATGAAATGTAAGACACAAATAATGCAAATAATGCTTTTGGAGATGAAGGCATACATTTGTTTTGGAGTAAGTCACTGGGAGACCACATATGGTTGTCATTCACTGTATTGCATTAATAGAAAGACAGTTAAAATAAAGATTTTTAATCCAAAGTATTTTTCCAAAATTAAGTTTTAATTACAATGGCCGAGAGAGCTGCAACTGAAGAAAACACATGCAAATAGAAAAAACACCAGCAAATTAAAAAAACATCTTCATCAGTTTCACAACACTTGTGCTGCAAAAGTTCACAATGCACCCAAATGCAGAAACTGTAACTAGACCGTCTCATTCTAGCTAGCTTGCTATTGCTAGCCTCTACAAAACTGCCTACCGTACCTTTATCTAAATGTTACTACAGTATATGCTTAGTTGAGTTGCAATGGTTCTGCCAGGCATAAAAGAACAATAGAGCAGTAGATGATTAAGTGAGATGCATTTCCATTTTATACAAATAAAGTTTTGCCCCCTCAGGTGTTAATATGTTCCTTGTATACAGTACTGCTGAATATTAAACTCATTTTCTCATACTTTTCTACCACAGCAGCCGGACGTTTTGGAGACATTTAACCGTGGGGCAATGGTGGGGCTGCTGGTGGTTGCCGTGGCCATCGCTATGGTGATGGTCATCAGCTTGTTGCTAGTCCGCCGTAAGCCATATGGAACCATCAGCCATGGCATAGTAGAGGTGAGACTTCAGCTGACAGGATGTGGAAATGGTTTGTTTTTGAGGCAGAATGTTCAAGAAAGGGGGTCAAACTTTGACGTCACTATGGCTTTTTGGTTTTTAATGTGACAGCCTCATGTAAATATATCATGACCCATTTAAAGGTTCACTACCATAATAAGGCCTAGAAGAGCCAGGATATTTTAAAATATAACTCCGATTGTGAAAGAAGATAGTTACATACACCTAGGATGGCTTGAGGGGGATTAAATCATGGGATAAATGTAATTTTTGGTGAACTATCCCTTTAAGTGATAAAATTAGATTGGGCTATCAATTTCCACAGAACCAAATACCTGAAGCAGCTTCCTGCTGCTATCTGTTTTGCATATCTAGTCATTTTGCATTCTGATATTTTGATTTGATTAAATACAGGACTATATGAAGCATATATAATGTTAGAGACTTGATTAGGGTTTCTTTTTCAGTAATTGCATGACTAGCTACCCAATAAATATTTCAGTAGACATGAAATAATGATTTTAGTTGCAATTATTTTGAGAAGAGACAGTGGGCTATTTCTGCTTCAGAGCAGTAAAAAAAAAAAAAAGATACTTGTGAAAATAAAGTTAAAAATTGCATTTGTGTAATCTACAGCTGCAGTTATGAGATACAAAATTTCAATTATGAAAAAAGTCTTATTTTTGAGATTTAAAGTCACAATGGTGAGATTTAAAGTCAATCAATAGATACTGTATAAAAAGATTTAAAAAAAAAATCAGTTATATCAATTATATTTATATTATATGATATTATAATGATGGTAGATCATTATTATACACAAATATTTGGCAGAATCAAGCATGCATGCAATGGATAATGATGCTGTTTGTGTATTAGTAGAAATACATACATTTACAGATTGCAACATATGTTTCTATAAACATATATAGTCTCTAGTAATGTTAATTTTTTTTTTTTTTTCTCTATATGGGAAGCCTGCTCAGATGTGCCTGCTGACCAACTTAATAAAATATTTCTGTTCATTAATTTTTCCCATTTAAATTCACCTATGCTCCATTTTAAGCGATTCTTTCCCTACCTGTCTCTGTCTCTTTCCCAGCAGGTCGACCCCATGCTGACCCCCGAGGAAAGACAGCTCAATAAGATGCAGAATCACGGCTATGAAAACCCCACTTACAAATTCTTCGAGCAAATGAACTGAGGAGGGCTTTGCAGTCTCAAGGCCATGCCCTCCCCTCTCGCCTCCCGTTTTTCGATTGGGGTTTTCACGGCAACCCCCTCTCCCTTGTACTGTATGTATGTCTATATGACCGATGTTCAAAATGTACAACAAACCCGGCACGTAAATAGGGAGTTTGTAGTAAAACGTTTGCATACTACTCTCTCATCAGGGAGAGAGAACACTAATAAGAGAATCCGCAGTCCACCGAGAGCTCCTTTATCCCCCGGTTTTTGCTTTCATTCATGAGGGTGTGGCCGTGCCGAGCATGATCGGCGGTTTTAAAATCTTGGAATGGTGTCACACATTCTTTCTGAATGAATTTACGTGTTTCAAAGAAGCTAAACATGTTCGACATGAATGGTTTGTTTTGTCATTTCTATTTTCAAAGCAGAGTTTATTTCATGGTGAAACTGTGATATGAATGAAATAATATATTTTTGAGTTCACTTCAGAAACCCGGGAGAGACATTTTGGCCCTCTAAGACAACTTCAAGTCATTTTAGAATATAAACTGCTAGACTCATTTTGTTTTAATAAGACTTCAGATATAAAAGGAACAAGGTTTGTATTCACATATAACTAAACCATCAAACATTCTGGTAGATTATTAGTCTCAATCACACCGTAAGAAACTGAATCAGTGTTTTAAATGTACCACGAACGTTCATTGAGTAATACTACCCGAAAGCTTAGAATATTTTTCTGGTATTGCTTCTTTAAAAGTCAATTCTAAGTAATCTGAAGTCCATACGCGTAAAGAAAAGCATGCAAAATTTGGTGTATGATGCTATAACGTACTTGTGTTGGTCCTGTTTCTTGCTTTTTGATAAAAATGAAAATATCACAGTGCAACAATGACGTGTACATAACTAAAGACGTAACTCGAATAGACGTTTCTATCATTAATTTGTATCGACGCAATGTGTGGACATAAAGATGACCTTGTGCTGCTCACACCGAGAACGAAACATTTCCTAACATGGCTGAATGAAAACGGACTGTTGAATAAACCAGCACAAGAAAATGACACAGTAACTCCTGACTGAATGTATCTTCGGTAGACATAGGCTCCATTCACCGTTCCTCCTGACACGTCACAGCGGTTAGAGCGTAGGTTAGTTAGCTTAGCTAATCGCTCCGTTTTCATACAGTAGTTGATTTAACTGTCGAGGGTTTTGTGTTGTGTGACTGAAACTAGTATATCGTCACCTGTGAAAGGTGGTTAACAACTCTGACTGACACCAAAACTGGTTTAAGTTTCTACACGTGTCACTAAGGCCTAAAAATCAAGTTTGTTTTTTAATATTAGAGGGTTATAGAGTTGTCTGTCTATTGCATTTCTGTTCTAGTACATGATAGAAATTTTAAATCAAATTTTTGGGTGTCCGTGCCTGTGACACAAATAATGTTAACGCAACAATTTACTGTTAGCCTGTTGTAGAAAGGACATGTCTTGCTCTAAATTTTTTTTATTAGTAGAACAAATACATTTTTGAGAAGAATACGGAATCATCATGTGTTTATTACATGACATATCAACAGAAGTGAAACCAAAATGTGGGCCCAGTACATTTGTGTTTTTCATTTCTTCAGTCCAAAACTTAACATTTATGTAAACCAAACCGAACTCCGTCCTGTGAAATCGTAGCTCATATTTGTTTTCTGAGTCAAGATGCACCAAACATAATGACATGATCATTTGTATTTGATTGCATTGCCTTTTTTGTCTTCCTTTGTCCTGGAACAGTCACATGTGAGCATCCCTGAATCGAAGCCAAACCATAAAAATGCTCATTTACCCTCAACGACCTCACAGTTCTGGAACATTTGATTGAACAGAAGCTTCTCAAGGTGTACTACTTATTTTTAAGGCATCATTAGAAGCATAATGGTTCCTAAATCTCTCCAGGTTAGAATTAACCTAATTTAACACATGGCACCAGATGCCCATGGCACTTAAAACGGATCATGGATGGCCTGCTGTTGTCTTGATCGCTCTGAGGTGTATTTATGAATTGTGATCAGTTAACATTGTGGTTTGATGCCCTAATTTAGGACTCTTATATAAGATTTCGTACCAGCATCAGGCAGATTTAGGACAATGTATTCAGTAAGGATCGATTTTACATTTATATGTGTCTTCTCTTGTTGAGATGACTCCTCCCTCTCTTATCCTGAACCAATAGAAATGTAAACAAAGTTACGGATGTTTTAACTGCTGCATTATTGCCTTTTTCAATGCTGTGTTTTGGATGTAATTATATGTATTTTTATTTAAGTCAATATTAATTGGAGTTTGGGTCATTTGCTATATAGATTTGGACTGTAAACACTGAACGGGTCTGATCAACATCATGCTTGAAAACGAATTAACTGAGAGCACAACTGTATCCAGATTGACTCATTTGTGTCCATTCATCAGTACTTCAAAATCTTTCCTCGTCTAGCTGAATTCATTACTGAAGAATCAATACAGTGAAGGTTAAGATGGAAACGCATATAGCCTAGATCTAATGTGTTGAACATCCCAGTTTTATCTTTCAAATTACTAGCATGTATTGAAGATGCAGCCTAATAATGTAAAATAATTGGTTATTATAAGATGGAATTTGGCGAACTGGTGCTTTAAGGAACTTCACAGAATTCGTCATTTAAGCTACTGAAACTAATGCAATGAAATAAGCTGATCTGGAATCATTCTGAATTTCACCAAAGACATGTTCTGGATATGATTGGAAGGCCAAATAATGTGTTGTATTTTTAATTGACATGTATTGTAAGAGCAAGCAACCTGTGAACTGATTTGGCTTGTTGTACTTGCATTAAAATGACAATAAAATTATAAATGACCCACACAATTTGACTGTTGATTTTAACTTTTGGAATAGTAGGAGTTATTGTGAACAGCATCATCCTGTCAGCACACTTCTGGTCATTATTAACAAAAGAAATGAAACTTCAATAATGTCAGTCATTTTGTTGTAATCTAGTTTACGTTTACCATAAAAACAAAAAGGTCAGGCTTGTTTCTATGGTTGCTAAACATGTTGCCACTTGCTATACTGTAGCTAGTAATGTGGGTACAATGTAAACATTGGTTCATATCACATACTTTCACTTTGCCGAGAGCTGTTTTTTCCATGAGTGGGTCACACTATAATCTCTTGATATAAGCATCTATATCAAGTTCATCTATAAAGGATTCTCATTTCCACATTGACATTTCATTGATAAAGATTACCTAAACATCAAGTAGTTTAGTAGTTCTCTGACCGTGTGCATGTGTATATATAAAGTTAATTTTATTAAAGTATTTTTTAAGCATACCTTATGTAGTAAGTATAATTATATCTATGTACTAGTATACTTGTAAGTGTACTATTTCAATACTGCTTGGGACTAAATTGGCCCACTTTTAGTGTATAAAAGTATACTTTAAGTGTAACAGTAGTAAACTTTGAGTACACAACTAGTTTACAACTATGTTTTTGCTGCAACTATACTGAACCTTATACTGATAGTTTACTATTTAAATACTTGTAGCACATTTTTTAATTTATAAAAGTACTCTCAGTACACTACTAGTATTATACTGCAAGTATACTTGTACATTTTCTTTAAGTGAACTTAACATCATACTTATAGTTTACTATATTGTTTTTGCATTTGAAGTACAACCCGAATTTTTTTTAAATTTGAATAAAATGAAAACTAAAAGACTTTCAAATCACATGAGCCAATAATTTATTCACAATAGAACATAGATAACATAACAAATGTTTAAAATGAGAAATTTTACAATTTTAAGCACAAAATTAGCTCATTTCAAATTTGATGCCTGCTACAGGTCTCAAAATAGTTGGGATGGGGGCATGTTGTAGCATTTACACTTCTTTTCAAAACAGTTTGAAGACCTCTGGGCATCGACGTTATGAGTTTCTGGAGTTTTTGTGTTGGAATTTGGTCCCATTCTTGCCTGATATAGGTTTCCAGCTGCTGAAGAGTTTGTGGTCGTCTTTGACGTATTTTTCGTTTAATGATGCACCAAATGTTTTCTATAGGTGAAAGATCTGGACTGCAGGCAGGCCAATTCAACACCCGGACTCTTCTACAAGTAAGCCATGCTGTTGTAATAGCTGCAATATGTGGTTTTGCATTGTCCTGCTGAAATAGACAAGGCCTTCCCTGAAATAGACGTCGTCTGGAGAGGAGCATATGTTGCTCCAAAACCTTTATATACCTTTCAGCATTCATAGTGCCTTCCAAAACATGAAAGCTGCCTATACCGCATACATTTATGCACCCCCATACCATCAGAGGTGCTGGTTTTTGAATGCTGATTTTTGAATCCCTCCTCTTTAGCCCGGAGGACAGGCATCCGTGATTTCCAATAAGAATGTCAAATTATTGTGAATAAAATATTGGCTAATGTGATTTGAAAGTCTTTTAGTTTTCATTTTATTCAAATTTAAAAAAAACGTCCCAACATTTCCAGAATTCGGGTTGTAATTTGAATTAAATTACTATGTATACTACCAGTGGACTTTTCACATAAAACTGAAAATTAGGAACATATCTATTCTCTTTATAAATCAATATTTTGAAACAATTATATTTTCTATCTTACTCTAAGCTATTCCACCCCAGAGTTGACTTGTTACTATAGAAACTTGAACATAAGACAGTATGTAAAACTATGTTTAAAAAAAAAAATTGTCTACTCAATCAAAAGAGTAAACACAACTACAAGCTGTCAGCATGTGGTTGCAAATAATGAAAATTAAGTGCAGGACTTAGTCACGGCAGGCTTTCTTTATTACAAAACTTAAATGAAACAAAACACTTAGAAAACTTTCTCAAAAAACTGAATTAAAGCATGTGATACCCACCCAAAACAGAAACTGACACAGATACTGCAGCACAAGCCAAGTATACTTAGAATACTTAATTATACTATATATTTCGATCAAAAGATTGAGTACGAGTATAGGCCAGACTTTTCTGTCAGTAAGTGTAATTTTAATAGATTTCTGAGAAGTACATAAAGTATATTTATGAGAAGTGCATAAAAAGTAGGCAAAGTACACTTTTTTATTTTAGTTTAAAAGAAATAAACTAATAAGCCACTTGAATATTTTTTTTTTTTTTGTAAGGGTTACAAAAGGGTAAGGGTTTTGTAATTGTCATCGCTTTATGCATGCTTATCTGAGATCTGAATGCTTATTGTTTTTTTTTCATACTGTGTTCTTTGCATACTGTGGTTAAGAGGCACCCAAAAACCAAACAGCTTGCAGGGGTCGTTGGTAGCAGAATGCGTGATGTTGGCAGGAATCTACTGAAAGTATATGTTGAACTGGATTGTTAGGAAAGTATGTGAGGTATAATCTTGATGCTGTTTAAAAAAAAAAAAAATGGGATAACGTACTTATTTTCTATATAAAACATCTTGTTGCTCAAGCATGCGTTTTATTTTTCCTTGCATCACTTGTCTATTTATCCACTGCAGAAAATGACAAAATAATCCCCTTTTGCATTCCTTTCATACAAATTAAGCAATTTTTGGTAACACTTTACATTAAGGTTCCCTTTGTAAAGGGTTTATAAAGGTGTTTGTTAATGAATAATAAGTCATTTACAAATGCATTATAAATCATTAATAATACAGTTGTAACTGCATGAATAAAAAGGGCAACTTTAATGCAAAACCTGCCAAATAGTGAGCCGTTTTTAACTCACATGTTATAAATGCTTAATAAATGTATTTATTAACACTTATTTAACTCAAAACCAGGTTTATTTCAAGATGCAGCAAAAATTCACTATCATAATTAGACTGAGGGGTGTTGTATTTGTGGTTTTCTTATTAATATCTTATTAATATCTCATGACTGGCACTTTTCTTACTATGTTGCTTACCAGAAGTTTCTGTCTTACCCATGATACTCTCCAAAAAGGTCACAATGCCTATCCACAGCTTGTTTATCAAGATGAAATTGAACCTTTTTTTTTTATCAATATATTTATTATTTTTTACATGAACAATTTACAGAATCAGTTCAGTAAACAGTTTTTTCTAAACACCCTCTCACCCCTGTCCCACCCCTCAAGAGACAGAACACTTGCATGGACATTATTACAAGGCCTTGAGCTGATGTGTAAGATAAAAATTATAATAATAATAAAATAAATACATAAATACAGTACAAAAAAGTTAAAGTAAAGAAGTGTAAAGAAGGGTTACATTATCACATCAGCATTTTCAATCAATGTAACATCCAAATTATTCAAATATTCAATAAATCCAAATCTTTTCGAGCATCGTTGATTATTTTTTTCAAATTATACATTATTTTTTCCACAGGCACATAGGACAAAAGTTCTCTAAGCCATACAACATGACTGGGCGGTTCTTCTGATTTCCAATGTATAGCTATACATTTCTTTGCTGCTATCAGAGCCATCTTAACCAAACGTAAAATCTTCCTTTGATCAAATTGGAGGACCGATTCATTGCCCGAAAGTGAACCTTAATGTAAAGTGGAAACCTGTGAACCATTTATTAATGAGTTATAAACATTAAAAACCTGTGAAAGTGAACCTTAATGTAAAGTGAACACATGTGAACGATTTATTAATGAGTTATAGACATTAATAACCTGTGAAAGTGAACCATAATGTAAAGAGGAAACGTGAACCATTTATTAATGAGTTATAAACATTAATAACCTGTGAAAGTGAACCTTAATGTAAAGTGAACACATATGAAGCATTTATTAATGAGTTATGAACATTAATAACCTGTGAAAGTGAACCTTAATGTAAAGTGGACACATGCGAACCATTTATTCTTGAGTTATAAACATTAATAACCTGTGAAAGTGAACTTTAATGTAAAGTGAACACCTGTGAATCATGTATTTATTAAAGCACACACAGAAGATCATATTTTTTTTCCTGGTGACATATTTTATTGTTGAAATATTCATAAGCAATTCGTAATTATTCTTGATATCATGATAAAGGATACTGTAACTTTAGTATTATGCCATCCACACAGTACCTGCGCGCGACAGAAGCGGGAGCGCCGGAGCGGTTATTTGTGTAAGATAGCTACAAACTAACACAGCGATTACACATATAATATACAAACTAACACAGCGATTATAATATAAACACTTGAAAAACATAGTTTGCAATGTCACTTCAGTTAGCTTACCCATCAAATCAGTAACGTTAAACACAAAATTTCACTTCAGAGCATGTCAAAACAGTACCAGCAGTACTGGTTACTGTGTGACTTCTTCTCATGAAAGTAGCAAGGCTTTATTAGATGCTCACTAGCGCCAAATCCTGTCACAGGCCAGAACACGCATGCTTAGTGATGTAACCCTGAAAGAGTGATGTGACCTGAAAGAGTATTTAAAGCATAGCCTAATATATTATTGTCACGTCTAGTTTTCTATAACTATAGCTTACTATAGTTTGTTCTCCTACAATTTTGAGTTCAGTTATCTTCATAATAAAAAAATGCTGCATCTAAATCCTCACTGCTCTTTACAACCAAATGTGACAATAATGTATAATAAGCAATGTATTCTTTTTATTATTATTATTATAAGAAGTAGTAGTAGGCTATATACTTTATTATACTCGCAGGTTCACATCACCAAGCGTGTTCTGGCATGTGACAGGAGTTGGCGCTAGTGAGCATCCAATAAAGCCTTGCCACTTTTCACGAGAAGAAGTCACACAGTTCGGTTCCAACATGCTTTGAAGTGAAAATTTGTGTTTACTGATTTGATGGGTAAGCTAACTGAGGTGAAATCGCAGACTATGTTTTTCTAGTGTTTATATTATATGAGTAATTGCTGTGTTAGTTTGTAGTTATCTTAAACAAATAACCGCAGGTACTGCAAGTGCGGATGACCAAAGCCAAATACTCAAGTTATGGTGCCCTTTATTATGATATCAAAAATAATTATTGAATGCATATTAATATGCTAATGTTCTGTAACGGTGCATTCGGTCATTGATTTAATGATTTAAACAACTGTTAAATAAAATAATACTTATTTAGGTGCCTTTATTTAGCTTGTATCAAATATGTTTGGCTTGTAGGTGTGATGCTTATTATCTGTTTTTGGAATACTTGATTGCTTCTCTGAATGTTTTAATGTGAGTTTACTTGCATAAGCCACTTTTCATGAGAAGTCATGCTCTGTAATTTTGTGCTGTAAAAGAAAAATTTAAACTTTTTTTGTTTCAAGTTTAAAGTTGTGTTTACTGATACATGCATCAAAAATAAAATATTTCATCAGAAAAAATACAATCTTCTTGTTACAATACAGATGGGTCAGAGGCAGATATAACAGAGAGGATGACTTTATTTAACACACACACAGCAGAGTAAATGGTGAAACTGGTAAGTGCAGATGGTAAAGTTGAGTGTGGTCGTGAAGATGAGAATGAATACTGTCCTTTTGAGTGAATTGCAGAGGTGACGATCCGTGGATGAATGAAGAGAAGGCTGACGATGATGGACGCTGACACTCACACACACACAGGAACAACGCTGGGAGACGAGGAGACTTGGAGACGATGGAGACAGGTTTGTAGCTACGAATGGAGTCCAAGAGGTAAGCATATAGAGATCCTAATGCGAACGAGACCGGACAGTGATTGAGAGTGTATGTGAGTGTTTAGTAGTGGCAGTGATGAGTGGCATGATGAGGTGCAGGTGAGGGTGATCAGTACTCCGGTGATTGAGTGCGCTGTGATTGGGTGATGTTGGAACCTGACGTGTCTGTGACACTTCTATGTGTACATTAATAATTAATAAATACATGATTCACATGTGTTCACTTTACATTAAGGTTCACACTTTCACAGGTTATTAATGTTTATAACTCATCAATAAATGGATCATATGTGTTCACTTTACATTAAGGTTCACTTTTACAAGTTATTAATGTTTATAACTCATCAATAAATGGATCATATGTGTTCACTTTACATTAAGGTTCACACTTTCACAGGTTATTAATGTTTATAACTCATCAATAAATGGTTCACATATGTTCACTTTACATTAAGGTTCACTTTCACAAGTTATTAATGTTTATAACTCATGAATAAATGGATCATATGTGTTCACTTTACATTAAGGTTCACTTTTACAAGTTATTAATGTTTACAACTCATTAATAAATGGTTCACGGGTTTCCACTTTACATTAAGGTTCACTTTCACAAGTTATTAATGTTTATAACTCATGAATAAATGGTACACATGTGTTCCCTTTACATTAAGGTTCATTTTCACAGATTATTAATGTTCATAACTCATTAATAAATGGTTCACATGTGTTCACTTTACATTAAGATTCACTTTCACAGGTTATTAATGTTTATAACTCATTAATAAATGGTTCACATGTGTTTACTTTACAGTAAGGTTGACTTTCATAAATTATTAATGTTTATAACTCATTGATAAATGGTTCACAGGTTTCCACTTTACATTAAGGTTGACTTTCATAAATTATTAATGTTTATAACTCATTAATAAATGGTTCACATGTGTTCACGTTACATTAAGGTTCACTTTCATAAATTATTAATGTTTATAACTCATTAATAAATGGTTCACATGTTTCCACTTTACATTAAGGTTCACTTTCATAGGTTATTAATATGTATAACTCATTAATAAATGGTTCACATGTGTTTACTTTACATTAAGGTTGACTTTCATAAATTATTAATGTTTATAACTCATTGATAAATGGTTCACATGTGTTCACTTTACATTAAGGTTCACTTTCACAGGTTATGAATGTTTATAACTCATGAATAAATGGTTAACAGGTTTTCACTTTACATTAAGGTTGACTTTCATAGGTTATTAATGTTTATAACTCATTAATAAATGGTTCACATGTGTTTACTTTACATTAAGGTTGACTTTCATAAATTATTAATGTTTATAACTCATTAATAAATGGTTCACAGGTTTCCACTTTACATTAAGGTTCACTTTCATAAATTATTAATGTTTATAATTCATTAATAAATGGTTCACATGTGTTCACTTTACATTAAGGTTCACTTTCACAGGTTATGAATGTTTATAACTCATGAATAAATGGTTCACAAGTGTCCACCCTACATTAAGGTTCACAGTTAACTAATACTGGAATTAAATTTTTCATTATTAATATCTCATCAAGTTATGGTTATTGGCTCGTGGCGTATTTAAGGGAAAGTGCAAAGCCATGTGGGATCTTCTGTAGCCAGAAACCCCCATGCAGGGATGACGCAGAGACATCACTGTGTGTATATGCATTTCTTTGAGTAATTGATGTTATGCATTTATTATTTCTGAATTGGCTTCTAATTGTCCAACTGTGTAATTGGCATGATACATTTTTACTTGACAAATAAATTGTTATATTTGATTTACTCTGGATTCTTCTGAAATCATTATGACCAGTAGATTATAGGAGTCCATATTTCCGCAAACTTGCATCAGGATAGATTTAAACTAAAGGCCCATGAAAGGAACATGTTAGCACATCATGGGACTTTTTAATTTTGTCTATCAACTGGCTTAGCAAGTTGCAGTATTGTGACTAAGAAAACTGTGTTTTTGTATGAACAAGCACGTGGCGGTTTGACTCAAATGCATTAGTAAACTCTGCACCCTCTGACTAAGAATCAGGACTGGTGAGTTTGTGTTGTGAGGTCCGCGTAAACCTGGGGCGTGTGACTCTAAGCGATATGGGTCCGTAATGAACGAATAATTGAAAGTATGGGATACCCAGAATAATCAAATACCTAAATTAAAATGATTTGACCCAATATTTTCACCATCAAAGTCTATAACTGTTTCCAGTTTGGCCTGTTGCTGTTAATACACTGCTCATGTCAGCACAGCTGTAGCTTCAGGGCCAAATGCCTTCTAAAAAAGATCAGTGAGATGACAAATTACTCAGCCGAGACCCTCTTGAGACCAGCAAATAAAATTATTTTTAATTTATACTATTTTAATATAATATAATTTATATTATGATCACATTATGATATATATATATATATATATATATATATATATATATATATATATGTATATATATATATTTTATATTATAATGGCCAGGGATGGCCTTTAATCTCACGATGATTCAAGCAATGGTTTAGAAGAAGAAAGATTTTTGGAGAAGAGCAGAAGGAATCAGGATGTAGTGAGATGGAACTGGAATGTAGACAGAAGCTGGGAACACTATTAGCACTGGAAGGATTATAAGGGGTTCAAAGTTGTAATTGTGTTAGACACATTGTTCTCATAGAACACACATTCTAGTTGTTTGTGCTACTACATGTGCACTTAGACTAGTTAAGTTTATTCTTAAAAACACATGACTGCTTTACTGTAAGTGATGCGTGACACACTTAGGTTTAAGGTTGTAGATGCTATGCATTCTAGACCATGTGTCTTGTGTAAATTGAAATAACTCTAGTACTGAAACTGTACAACAATTTTAAGTTGTATGTGTGTCTATGTTGAATTTGTTTGTCTCCTAAGTGGATTTTCAATATAGCTGGAGAAAACCATGTACAGGAGCATAGAATTGCCATAAGTGCTTGTTACAGGTTGGGTTGCAGCAGAGATGATGCAGAATTGGACTTCTACAAAAAGGGTTTTATTAAACGAAGGAACACAACAGCAACCAAACACATAGCAAACAATAGAACAGACCAGGAGTGTAGGGAAGTGAGTCCAATATAAAGGGAGTGCAAACGACGAAGACCAGGTGCAGGGAATTCGGGGAGAGCGGGAGAGATGATGAGGAAGTGAGTTCAGGTGTGGAACAGGGAGGATCATGGGAAATGGAGTCCGGGACAGGCCTGAACTGTAACAGTGCTTCACAATTGCATTAATTAAATTGTTAGGAAAGAAAAATGGAAGGAAGGAAGAAATTAAATTAATGGGAAATAACTTCTTTATCTTTTATCTGAGCAAGAATCTTTAATGAGAAAACGCCCAGTAATTTTAACAACTAAAATGATTAACCTGATTGTCATATCTTGAATACGCTAAATCCTTTCAAGATCAAAACATGATTAAAATTTTATTCTATTGATCTGTAACCCAGTGACAAGGGGAGGTACAAGTTTTGATTTTCCTTTGCAACAAAACCACAAACAAAGTGGACAAGTGTTAGCAAACTCCTATCTGGGAGTACTAGATCACATAGGATCTGATCAGGAAAGTTATTTTACTGGACATGTAATTAAAGTTGTGTGCAATGTTAATATCAGGCAGAAACTCTTTCTGTCTTGACCATTTGGACCTCTGTGGTCTGTAAAGTGTTTGAATGACACCATAAATACCAATTGCTAAACAAACAGCACAGCACCACAAATGGTGATCTGCCCTAATCACAGATCTGGCTAGTGTGAGATTCCCCCAGGAGACCTGGGTGTTATGATCATTACAACACAACAGACTGTGTAAGCACATCTGTGATAGCAACTTAAGGTACAAGATTCTCTGACAATGCTTAAACACCAGCAGGCAGATTTGACCACTAACAATTCAGTTTGTCTGTCCTTTTTCTTTGCAGAACATAATCATAATAATGATCTCTGTCTCTGTGAACTAAAACAAATGTTCTTCTAATGGCATAAAATCTTAACAGGTTAAGCCATCTACAACAACTGTCTGGATAAGACCATTCAAGAAAAATTAAGATAGCACCGTCTATCTTAATGCAATTTGTTTAAAGGTTCAAGATCAACTGTTTTTCTCTCTGTGTCTGTTTCCCTTTCAGAACTGACAGCTGCCATTTTTAGGGTCTGGTCCCACCTGCATTGAGCCAGGACACACAGCTTACCTCATAACACTCATAGATATATGGCCTCCCAGTGTAGAACTGGAACTAAATTATGCAACACAAATTATGGTAGGAGAGACACCACCCATCTTCTACACAAGCATACAGAACACACACACCCTACTACAAACTCACAACATCTCTACCTGGCATAGATCATAAGACGATCTAGGCTAAAATTATTCACATCATGCAAATCTGCATCATACATCATTCATTTTCATACATATAGGACTAGGGAAATTATTGTCATAATTTATTTTCTTTTTTAATTGTGTCAAACTATTTTTAGGTGTTATGGAAACACTGCAATATGCAGGACATGTGCATGGCTTTAGTCACACATCAATTAAAGTTCTGACCATTCAAATTCCAAATTCCAAATCTAAATGAGACCTATTCAGTAATGCAACTGGTCTCTTTGGACAAAATGTTTATTATGGCCAGTCTTTGGCATTGTTGCAAACTAGGAGGGCCCTCTAGTTTCCAACATATGACTAATGGCAAATTTATCTAAACAATTAGAACTGAAATGCAGACATTTCTGTCAATCTATTACATAATTTCCAGTCAGACCTGTATTCTTGAATGGGACTTAGCCTGTACATCAAATGCACAGATGATGGTTGTAAAAGCTAAACAAGTGTTTTAAGTCTCTGTTTCTGTAAATTCCATTCTCTAATTCATTTGATTGAAACCTTAGTTTTGCATGAAGGATTTGCAGTTAAAACAATTATTTTATAGACAGTTTTATAATTATGAAATTGTGTATTTCTATGTTTAAGTATGTGATATATTTAATTATGTATACCTGTCACGGTTCCAGTCCTTCCCGGACTCCACTTCCCACAATCCTCCCTGGTTATCACCTGCACTCACTCTACCTATCAGTAATCACCACACCCAGCTGCAGCACATTACCTGGACTATTTAAGCCACTCTCATCCACATACACTTTGTCAGGTCTTGTATCCTCTGTTGCAATTCTGAGCGTTTATCCTGCCTGCCTGCCTGTTACTGATCCTGCCTGCCTGCCTGCCTGCCTGCCTGCCTGCCTGCCTGCCTGCCTGTTACTGATCCTGCCTGCCTGCCTGCCTGCCTGTTACTGATCCTGCCTGCCTGCCTGCCTGTTACTGATCCTGCCTGCCTGCCTGTTACTGATCCTGCCTGCCTGCCTGCCTCTGATCCTACCTGCCTGCCTGCCTGCCTGTCACTGATCCTGCCTGCCTGCCTGTTACTGATCCTGCCTGCCTGCCTGCTACTGATCCTGCCTGCCTGCTACTGATCCTGCCTGCCTGCTACTGATCCTGCCTGCCTGCCTGTTACTGATCCTGCCTGCCTTCCTGCCTGCCTGCCTGCCTGTTACTGATCCTGCCTTCCTGCCTGCCTGTTACTGATCCTGCCTGCCTTCCTGCCTGCCTGCCTGTTACTGATCCTGCCTGCCTGCCTGTTACTGATCCTGCCTGCCTGTCTGTTACTGATCCTGCCTGCCTGCCTGTTACTGATCCTGCCTGCCTGCCTGTTACTGATCCTGCCTGCCTGCTACTGATCCTGCCTGCCTGCCTACCTGTCACTGATCCTGCCTGCCTGCTTGTCACTGATCCTGCCTGCCTGTCTGCCTGTTACTGATCCTGCCAGCCTCTGATCCTGCCTGCCTGCCTGCCTCTGATCCTGCCTGCCTGTCACTGATCCTGCCTGCCTGCCTGTCACTGATCCTGCCTGCCTGTAACTGATTCTGCCTGCCTGCCTGTTACTGATCCTGCCAGCCTCTGATCCTGCCTGCCTGCCTGCCTCTGATCCTGCCTGCCTGCCTCTCTCTGATCCTGCCTGCCTCTGATCCTGCCTGCCTGCTTGCCTCTGATCCTGCCTGCCTGCTTGCCTCTGATCCTGCCTGCCTGCCTGCTACTGATCCTGCCTGCCTGCCTGCTACTGATCCTGCCTGCCTGTTACTGATCCTGCCTGCCTGCCTGCCTGCCTGCCTGTTACTGATCCTGCCTGCCTGTCTGCCTGTTACTGATCCTGCCTTTCTGCCTGCCTGCCTGTTACTGATCCTGCCTGCCTTCCTGCCTGCCTGCCTGTTACTGATCCTGCCTGCCTGCCTGTTACTGATCCTGCCTGCCTGCCTGCCTGTTACTGATCCTGCCTGCCTGTTACTGATCCTGCCTGCCTGTTACTGATCCTGCCTGCCTGCCTGTTACTGATCCTGCCTGCCTGCCTGTTACTGATCCTGCCTGCCTGTCTGTTACTGATCCTGCTTGCCTGCCTGTTACTGATCCTGCCTGCCTGCCTGTTACTGATCCTGCCTGCCTGCCTGTTACTGATCCTGCCTGCCTGTCTGTTACTGATCCTGCCTGCCTGCCTGGTACTGATCCTGCCTGCCTGCCTGGTACTGATCCTGCCTGCCTGCCTGGTACTGATCCTGCCTGCCTGCCTGTTACTGATCCTGCCTGCCTGCCTGCCTGTCACTGATCCTGCCTGCCTGCCTGTTACTGATCATGCCTGCCTGCCTGTTACTGATACTGCCTGCCTGCCTGTTACTGATCCTGCCTGCCTGCCTACCTGTCACTGATCCTGCCTGCTTGCTTGTCACTGATCCTGCCTGCCTGTCTGCCTGTTACTGATCCTGCCTGCCTGCCTACCTTTCACTGATCCTGCCTGCCTGCCTGTCACTGATCCTGCCTGCCTGCCTGTCACTGATCCTGCCTGCCTGCCTGTTACTGATCCTGCCTGCCTGCCTGTTACTGATCCTGCCTGCCTGTCACTGATTCTGCCTGCCTGCCTGTTACTGATCCTGCCTGCCTGCCTCTGATCCTGCCTGCCTCTGATCCTGCTGCCTGCCTGCCTCTGATCCTGCCTGCCTGCCTCTGATCCTGCCTGCCTGCCTCTGATCCTGCCTGCCTGCCTCTGATCCTGCCTGCCTGCCTCTGATCCTGCCTGCCTGTCACTGATTCTGCCTGCCTGCCTGTTACTGATCCTGCCTGCCTGTCACTGATCCTGCCTGCCTCTGATCCTGCCTGCCTGCCTCTGATCCTGCTGCCTGCCTGCCTCTGATCCTGCCTGCCTGCCTGCCTCTGATCCTGCTGCCTGCCTGCCTCTGATCCTGCCTGCCTTATCTTCATAATAAAAAAAATGCTGCATCTAAATCCTGCTTCCTCACTGCTCTTTACAACCAAATGTGACAATAATGTATAATAAGCAATGTATTCTTTTTATTATTATTATTATTATAAGAAGTAGTAGTAGGCTATATACTTTATTATACTCGCAGGTTCACATCACCAAGCGTGTTCTGGCATGTGACAGGAGTTGGCGCTAGTGAGCATCCAATAAAGCCTTGCCACTTTTCACGAGAAGAAGTCACACAGTTCGGTTCCAACATGCTTTGAAGTGAAAATTTGTGTTTACTGATTTGATGGGTAAGCTAACTGAGGTGAAATCGCAGACTATGTTTTTCTAGTGTTTATATTATATGAGTAATTGCTGTGTTAGTTTGTAGTTATCTTAAACAAATAACCGCTCTGGCGCTCCCACACAGGTACTGCAAGTGCGGATGACCAAAGCCAAATACTCAAGTTATGGTGGCCTTTATTATGATATCAAAAATAATTATTGAATGCATATTAATATGCTAATGTTCTGTAACGGTGCATTCGGTCATTGATTTAATGATTTAAACAACTGTTAAATAAAATAATACTTATTTAGGTGCCTTTATTCAGCTTGTATCAAATATGTTTGGCTTGTAGGTGTGATGCTTATTATCTGTTTTTGGAATACTTGATTGCTTCTCTGAATGTTTTAATGTGAGTTTACTTGCATAAGCCACTTTTCATGAGAAGTCATGCTCTGTGATTTTGTGCTGTAAAAGAAAAATTTAAACTTTTTTTGTTTCAAGTTTAAAGTTGTGTTTACTGATACATGCATCAAAAATAAAATATTTCATCAGAAAAAATACAATCTTCTATGTGTACATTAATAATTAATAAATACATGATTCACATGTGTTCACTTTACATTAAGGCTCACACTTTCACAGGTTATTAATGTTTATAACTCATCAATAAATGGATCATATGTGTTCACTTTACATTAAGGTTCACTTTTACAAGTTATTAATGTTTATAACTCATTAATAAATGGTTCACGGGTTTCCACTTTACATTAAAGTTCACTTTCACAAGTTATTAATGTTTATAACTCATTAATAAATGGTTCACGGGTTTCCACTTTACATTAAGGTTCACTTTCACAAGTTATTAATGTTTATAACTCATGAATAAATGGTTCACATGTGTTCCCTTTACATTAAGGTTCACTTTCACAGATTATTAATGTTTATAACTCATTAATAAATGGTTCACATGTGTTCACTTTACATTAAGATTCACTTTCACAGGTTATTAATGTTTATAACTCATTAATAAATGGTTCACATGTTTCCACTTTACATTAAGGTTCACTTTCATAGGTTATTAATGTTTATAACTCATTAAAAAATGGTTCACATGTGTTTACTTTACATTAAGGTTGACTTTCATAAATTATTAATGTTTATAACTCATTAATAAATGGTTCACATGTGTTCACTTTACATTAAGGTTCACTTTCACAGGTTATGAATGTTTATAACTCATGAATAAATGGTTCACAAGTGTCCACCCTACATTAAGGTTCACAGTTAACTAATACTGGAATTAAATTTTTCATTATTAATATCTCATCAAGTTATGGTTATTGGCTCGTGGCGTATTTAAGGGAAAGTGCAAAGCCATGTGGGATCTTCTGTAGCCAGAAACCCCCATGCAGGGATGACGCAGAGACATCACTGTGTGTATATGCATTTCTTTGAGTAATTGATGTTATGCATTTATTATTTCTGAATTGGCTTCTAATTGTCCAACTGTGTAATTGGCATGATACATTTTTACTTGACAAATAAATTGTTATATTTGATTTACTCTGGATTCTTCTGAAATCATTATGACCAGTAGATTATAGGAGTCCATATTTCCGCAAACTTGCAACAGGATAGATTTAAACTAAAGGCCCATGAAAGGAACATGTTAGCACATCATGGGACTTTTTGATTTTGTCTATCAACTGGCTTAGCAAGTTGCAGTATTGTGACTAAGAAAACTGTGTTTTTGTATGAACAAGCACGTGGCGGTTTGACTCAAATGCATTAGTAAACTCTGCACCCTCTGACTAAGAATCAGGACTGGTGAGTTTGTGTTGTGAGGTCCGCGTAAACCTGGGGCGTGTGACTCTAAGCGATATGGGTCCGTAATGAACGAATAATTGAAAGTATGGGATACCCAGAATAATCAAATACCTAAATTAAAATGATTTGACCCAATATTTTCACCATCAAAGTCTATAACTGTTTCCAGTTTGGCCTGTTGCTGTTAATACACTGCTCATGTCAGCACAGCTGTAGCTTCAGGGCCAAATGCCTTCTAAAAAAGATCAGTGAGATGACAAATTACTCAGCCGAGACCCTCTTGAGACCAGCAAATAAAATTATTTTTAATTTATACTATTTTAATATAATATAATTTATATTATGATCACATTATGATATATATATATATATATATATATATATATATATATATATATATATATATGTATATATATATATTTTATATTATAATGGCCAGGGATGGCCTTTAATCTCACGATGATTCAAGCAATGGTTTAGAAGAAGAAAGATTTTTGGAGAAGAGCAGAAGGAATCAGGATGTAGTGAGATGGAACTGGAATGTAGACAGAAGCTGGGAACACTATTAGCACTGGAAGGATTATAAGGGGTTCAAAGTTGTAATTGTGTTAGACACATTGTTCTCATAGAACACACATTCTAGTTGTTTGTGCTACTACATGTGCACTTAGACTAGTTAAGTTTATTCTTAAAAACACATGACTGCTTTACTGTAAGTGATGCGTGACACACTTAGGTTTAAGGTTGTAGATGCTATGCATTCTAGACCATGTGTCTTGTGTAAATTGAAATAACTCTAGTACTGAAACTGTACAACAATTTTAAGTTGTATGTGTGTCTATGTTGAATTTGTTTGTCTCCTAAGTGGATTTTCAATATAGCTGGAGAAAACCATGTACAGGAGCATAGAATTGCCATAAGTGCTTGTTACAGGTTGGGTTGCAGCAGAGATGATGCAGAATTGGACTTCTACAAAAAGGGTTTTATTAAACGAAGGAACACAACAGCAACCAAACACATAGCAAACAATAGAACAGACCAGGAGTGTAGGGAAGTGAGTCCAATATAAAGGGAGTGCAAACGACGAAGACCAGGTGCAGGGAATTCGGGGAGAGCGGGAGAGATGATGAGGAAGTGAGTTCAGGTGTGGAACAGGGAGGATCATGGGAAATGGAGTCCGGGACAGGCCTGAACTGTAACAGTGCTTCACAATTGCATTAATTAAATTGTTAGGAAAGAAAAATGGAAGGAAGGAAGAAATTAAATTAATGGGAAATAACTTCTTTATCTTTTATCTGAGCAAGAATCTTTAATGAGAAAACGCCCAGTAATTTTAACAACTAAAATGATTAACCTGATTGTCATATCTTGAATACGCTAAATCCTTTCAAGATCAAAACATGATTAAAATTTTATTCTATTGATCTGTAACCCAGTGACAAGGGGAGGTACAAGTTTTGATTTTCCTTTGCAACAAAACCACAAACAAAGTGGACAAGTGTTAGCAAACTCCTATCTGGGAGTACTAGATCACATAGGATCTGATCAGGAAAGTTATTTTACTGGACATGTAATTAAAGTTGTGTGCAATGTTAATATCAGGCAGAAACTCTTTCTGTCTTGACCATTTGGACCTCTGTGGTCTGTAAAGTGTTTGAATGACACCATAAATACCAATTGCTAAACAAACAGCACAGCACCACAAATGGTGATCTGCCCTAATCACAGATCTGGCTAGTGTGAGATTCCCCCAGGAGACCTGGGTGTTATGATCATTACAACACAACAGACTGTGTAAGCACATCTGTGATAGCAACTTAAGGTACAAGATTCTCTGACAATGCTTAAACACCAGCAGGCAGATTTGACCACTAACAATTCAGTTTGTCTGTCCTTTTTCTTTGCAGAACATAATCATAATAATGATCTCTGTCTCTGTGAACTAAAACAAATGTTCTTCTAATGGCATAAAATCTTAACAGGTTAAGCCATCTACAACAACTGTCTGGATAAGACCATTCAAGAAAAATTAAGATAGCACCGTCTATCTTAATGCAATTTGTTTAAAGGTTCAAGATCAACTGTTTTTCTCTCTGTGTCTGTTTCCCTTTCAGAACTGACAGCTGCCATTTTTAGGGTCTGGTCCCACCTGCATTGAGCCAGGACACACAGCTTACCTCATAACACTCATAGATATATGGCCTCCCAGTGTAGAACTGGAACTAAATTATGCAACACAAATTATGGTAGGAGTGACACCACCCATCTTCTACACAAGCATACAGAACACACACACCCTACTACAAACTCACAACATCTCTACCTGGCATAGATCATAAGACGATCTAGGCTAAAATTATTCACATCATGCAAATCTGCATCATACATCATTCATTTTCATACATATAGGACTAGGGAAATTATTGTCATAATTTATTTTCTTTTTTAATTGTGTCAAACTATTTTTAGGTGTTATGGAAACACTGCAATATGCAGGACATGTGCATGGCTTTAGTCACACATCAATTAAAGTTCTGACCATTCAAATTCCAAATTCCAAATCTAAATGAGACCTATTCAGTAATGCAACTGGTCTCTTTGGACAAAATGTTTATTATGGCCAGTCTTTGGCATTGTTGCAAACTAGGAGGGCCCTCTAGTTTCCAACATATGACTAATGGCAAATTTATCTAAACAATTAGAACTGAAATGCAGACATTTCTGTCAATCTATTACATAATTTCCAGTCAGACCTGTATTCTTGAATGGGACTTAGCCTGTACATCAAATGCACAGATGATGGTTGTAAAAGCTAAACAAGTGTTTTAAGTCTCTGTTTCTGTAAATTCCATTCTCTAATTCATTTGATTGAAACCTTAGTTTTGCATGAAGGATTTGCAGTTAAAACAATTATTTTATAGACAGTTTTATAATTATGAAATTGTGTATTTCTATGTTTAAGTATGTGATATATTTAATTATGTATACCTGTCACGGTTCCAGTCCTTCCCGGACTCCACTTCCCACAATCCTCCCTGGTTATCACCTGCACTCACTCTACCTATCAGTAATCACCACACCCAGCTGCAGCACATTACCTGGACTATTTAAGCCACTCTCATCCACATACACTTTGTCAGGTCTTGTATCCTCTGTTGCAATTCTGAGCGTTTATCCTGCCTGCCTGCCTGTTACTGATCCTGCCTGCCTGCCTGCCTGCCTGCCTGCCTGCCTGCCTGCCTGTTACTGATCCTGCCTGCCTGCCTGTTACTGATCCTGCCTGCCTGCCTCTGATCCTACCTGCCTGCCTGCCTGCCTGTCACTGATCCTGCCTGCCTGCCTGTTACTGATCCTGCCTGCCTGCCTGCCTGCTACTGATCCTGCCTGCCTGCTACTGATCCTGCCTGCCTGCCTGTTACTGATCCTGCCTGCCTTCCTGCCTGCCTGTCTGCCTGTTACTGATCCTGCCTTCCTGCCTGCCTGTTACTGATCCTGCCTGCCTTCCTGCCTGCCTACCTGTTACTGATCCTGCCTGCCTGCCTGTTACTGATCCTGCCTGCCTGTCTGTTACTGATCCTGCCTGCCTGCCTGTTACTGATCCTGCCTGCCTGTTACTGATCCTGCCTGCCTGTTACTGATCCTGCCTGCCTGTTACTGATCCTGCCTGCCTGCCTGTTACTGATCCTGCCTGCCTGCCTACCTGTCACTGATCCTGCCTGCCTGCTTGTCACTGATCCTGCCTGCCTGTCTGCCTGTTACTGATCCTGCCAGCCTCTGATCCTGCCTGCCTGCTACTGATCCTGCCTGCCTGCCTGTTACTGATCCTGCCTGCCTTCCTGCCTGCCTGTCTGCCTGTTACTGATCCTGCCTGCCTTCCTGCCTGCCTACCTGTTACTGATCCTGCCTGCCTGCCTGTTACTGATCCTGCCTGCCTGTCTGTTACTGATCCTGCCTGCCTGCCTGTTACTGATCCTGCCTGCCTGTTACTGATCCTGCCTGCCTGTTACTGATCCTGCCTGCCTGCCTGTTACTGATCCTGCCTGCCTGCCTACCTGTCACTGATCCTGCCTGCCTGCTTGTCACTGATCCTGCCTGCCTGTCTGCCTGTTACTGATCCTGCCAGCCTCTGATCCTGCCTGCCTGCCTGCCTCTGATCCTGCCTGCCTGTCACTGATCCTGCCTGCCTGCCTGTCACTGATCCTGCCTGCCTGTAACTGATTCTGCCTGCCTGCCTGTTACTGATCCTGCCAGCCTCTGATCCTGCCTGCCTGCCTGCCTCTGATCCTGCCTGCCTGCCTCTCTCTGATCCTGCCTGCCTGCCTCTGATCCTGTCTGCCTGCCTGCCTCTGATCCTGCCTGCCTGCTTGCCTCTGATCCTGCCTGCCTGCCTGCTACTGATCCTGCCTGCCTGCCTGTTACTGATCCTGCCGGCCTTCCTGCCTGCCTGCCTGCCTGCCTGTTACTGATCCTGCCTGCCTGTCTGCCTGTTACTGATCCTGCCTTTCTGCCTGCCTGCCTGTTACTGATCCTGCCTGCCTTCCTGCCTGCCTGCCTGCCTGTTACTGATCCTGCCTGCCTGCCTGCCTGTTACTGATCCTGCCTGCCTGCCTGCCTGTTACTGATCCTGCCTGCCTGCCTGTTACTGATCCTGCCTGTCTGTTACTGATCCTGCCTGCCTGCCTGTTACTGATCCTGCCTGCCTGCCTGTTACTGATCATGCCTGCCTGTCTGTTACTGATCCTGCTTGCCTGCCTGTTACTGATCCTGCCTGCCTGCCTGTTACTGATCCTGCCTGCCTGCCTGTTACTGATCCTGCCTGCCTGCCTGGTACTGATCCTGCCTGCCTGCCTGGTACTGATCCTGCCTGCCTGCCTGGTACTGATCCTGCCTGGTACTGATCCTGCCTGCCTGCCTGGTACTGATACTGCCTGCCTGCCTGCCTGTCACTGATCCTGCCTGCCTGCCTGTTACTGATCATGCCTGCCTGCCTGTTACTGATACTGCCTGCCTGCCTGTTACTGATCCTGCCTGCCTGCCTACCTGTCACTGATCCTGCCTGCTTGCTTGTCACTGATCCTGCCTGCCTGTCTGCCTGTTACTGATCCTGCCTGCCTGCCTACCTTTCACTGATCCTGCCTGCCTGCCTGTCACTGATCCTGCCTGCCTGCCTGTCACTGATCCTGCCTGCCTGCCTGTTACTGATCCTGCCTGCCTGCCTGTTACTGATCCTGCCTGCCTGTCACTGATTCTGCCTGCCTGCCTGTTACTGATCCTGCCTGCCTGCCTCTGATCCTGCCTGCCTCTGATCCTGCCTGCCTGCCTGCCTCTGATCCTGCCTGCCTGCCTGCCTCTGATCCTGCTGCCTGCCTGCCTCTGATCCTGCTGCCTGCCTGCCTCTGATCCTGCCTGCCTGCCTCTGATCCTGCCTGCCTGTCACTGATTCTGCCTGCCTGCCTGTTACTGATCCTGCCTGCCTGTTACTGATCCTGCCTGCCTGTTACTGATCCTGCCTGCCTGTCACTGATCCTGCCTGCCTCTGATCCTGCCTGCCTGCCTCTGATCCTGCTGCCTGCCTGCCTCTGATCCTGCCTGCCTGCCTCTGATCCTGCCTGCCTGCCTGCCTCTGATCCTGCTGCCTGCCTGCCTCTGATCCTGCCTGCCTTATCTTCATAATAAAAAAAATGCTGCATCTAAATCCTGCTTTCTCACTGCTCTTTACAACCAAATGTGACAATAATGTATAATAAGCAATGTATTCTTTTTATTATTATTATTATTATAAGAAGTAGTAGTAGGCTATATACTTTATTATACTCGCAGGTTCACATCACCAAGCGTGTTCTGGCATGTGACAGGAGTTGGCGCTAGTGAGCATCCAATAAAGCCTTGCCACTTTTCACGAGAAGAAGTCACACAGTTCGGTTCCAACATGCTTTGAAGTGAAAATTTGTGTTTACTGATTTGATGGGTAAGCTAACTGAGGTGAAATCGCAGACTATGTTTTTCTAGTGTTTATATTATATGAGTAATTGCTGTGTTAGTTTGTAGTTATCTTAAACAAATAACCGCTCTGGCGCTCCCACACAGGTACTGCAAGTGCGGATGACCAAAGCCAAATACTCAAGTTATGGTGGCCTTTATTATGATATCAAAAATAATTATTGAATGCATATTAATATGCTAATGTTCTGTAACGGTGCATTCGGTCATTGATTTAATGATTTAAACAACTGTTAAATAAAATAATACTTATTTAGGTGCCTTTATTCAGCTTGTATCAAATATGTTTGGCTTGTAGGTGTGATGCTTATTATCTGTTTTTGGAATACTTGATTGCTTCTCTGAATGTTTTAATGTGAGTTTACTTGCATAAGCCACTTTTCATGAGAAGTCATGCTCTGTGATTTTGTGCTGTAAAAGAAAAATTTAAACTTTTTTTGTTTCAAGTTTAAAGTTGTGTTTACTGATACATGCATCAAAAATAAAATATTTCATCAGAAAAAATACAATCTTCTATGTGTACATTAATAATTAATAAATACATGATTCACATGTGTTCACTTTACATTAAGGCTCACACTTTCACAGGTTATTAATGTTTATAACTCATCAATAAATGGATCATATGTGTTCACTTTACATTAAGGTTCACTTTTACAAGTTATTAATGTTTATAACTCATTAATAAATGGTTCACGGGTTTCCACTTTACATTAAAGTTCACTTTCACAAGTTATTAATGTTTATAACTCATTAATAAATGGTTCACGGGTTTCCACTTTACATTAAGGTTCACTTTCACAAGTTATTAATGTTTATAACTCATGAATAAATGGTTCACATGTGTTCCCTTTACATTAAGGTTCACTTTCACAGATTATTAATGTTTATAACTCATTAATAAATGGTTCACATGTGTTCACTTTACATTAAGATTCACTTTCACAGGTTATTAATGTTTATAACTCATTAATAAATGGTTCACATGTTTCCACTTTACATTAAGGTTCACTTTCATAGGTTATTAATGTTTATAACTCATTAATAAATGGTTCACATGTGTTTACTTTACATTAAGGTTGACTTTCATAAATTATTAATGTTTATAACTCATTAATAAATGGTTCACATGTGTTCACTTTACATTAAGGTTCACTTTCACAGGTTATGAATGTTTATAACTCATGAATAAATGGTTAACAGTTTTTCACTTTACATTAAGGTTCACTTTCACAGGTTAATAATGTTTATAACTCATTAACAAATGGTTCACACGTGTTTTCTTTACATTAAGGTTGACTTTCATAAATTATTAATGTTTATAACTCATTAATAAATGGTTTACAGGTTTCCACTTTACATTAAGGTTCACTTTCATAGGTTAATAATGTTTATAACTCATTAACAAATGGTTCACATGTGTTTTCTTTACATTAAGGTTGACTTTCATAAATTATTAATGTTTATAACTCATTAATAAATGGTTCACATGTGTTCACTTTACATTAAGGTTCACTTTCACAGGTTATGAATGTTTATAACTCATGAATAAATGGTTCACAAGTGTCCACCCTACATTAAAGTTCACAGTTAACTAATACTGGAATTAAATTTTTCATTATTAATATCTCATCAAGTTATGGTTATTGGCTCGTGGCGTATTTAAGGGAAAGTGCAAAGCCATGTGGGATCTTCTGTAGCCAGAAACCCCCATGCAGGGATGACGCAGAGACATCACTGTGTGTATATGCATTTCTTTGAGTAATTGATGTTATGCATTTATTATTTCTGAATTGGCTTCTAATTGTCCAACTGTGTAATTGGCATGATACATTTTTACTTGACAAATAAATTGTTATATTTGATTTACTCTGGATTCTTCTGAAATCATTATGACCAGTAGATTATAGGAGTCCATATTTCCGCAAACTTGCAACAGGATAGATTTAAACTAAAGGCCCATGAAAGGAACATGTTAGCACATCATGGGACTTTTTGATTTTGTCTATCAACTGGCTTAGCAAGTTGCAGTATTGTGACTAAGAAAACTGTGTTTTTGTATGAACAAGCACGTGGCGGTTTGACTCAAATGCATTAGTAAACTCTGCACCCTCTGACTAAGAATCAGGACTGGTGAGTTTGTGTTGTGAGGTCCGCGTAAACCTGGGGCGTGTGACTCTAAGCGATATGGGTCCGTAATGAACGAATAATTGAAAGTATGGGATACCCAGAATAATCAAATACCTAAATTAAAATGATTTGACCCAATATTTTCACCATCAAAGTCTATAACTGTTTCCAGTTTGGCCTGTTGCTGTTAATACACTGCTCATGTCAGCACAGCTGTAGCTTCAGGGCCAAATGCCTTCTAAAAAAGATCAGTGAGATGACAAATTACTCAGCCGAGACCCTCTTGAGACCAGCAAATAAAATTATTTTTAATTTATACTATTTTAATATAATATAATTTATATTATGATCACATTATGATATATATATATATATATATATATATATATATATATATATATATATATATATATATATTTTATATTATAATGGCCAGGGATGGCCTTTAATCTCACGATGATTCAAGCAATGGTTTAGAAGAAGAAAGATTTTTGGAGAAGAGCAGAAGGAATCAGGATGTAGTGAGATGGAACTGGAATGTAGACAGAAGCTGGGAACACTATTAGCACTGGAAGGATTATAAGGGGTTCAAAGTTGTAATTGTGTTAGACACATTGTTCTCATAGAACACACATTCTAGTTGTTTGTGCTACTACATGTGCACTTAGACTAGTTAAGTTTATTCTTAAAAACACATGACTGCTTTACTGTAAGTGATGCGTGACGCACTTAGGTTTAAGGTTGTAGATGCTATGCATTCTAGACCATGTGTCTTGTGTAAATTGAAATAACTCTAGTACTGAAACTGTACAACAATTTTAAGTTGTATGTGTGTCTATGTTGAATTTGTTTGTCTCCTAAGTGGATTTTCAATATAGCTGGAGAAAACCATGTACAGGAGCATAGAATTGCCATAAGTGCTTGTTACAGGTTGGGTTGCAGCAGAGATGATGCAGAATTGGACTTCTACAAAAAGGGTTTTATTAAACGAAGGAACACAACAGCAACCAAACACATAGCAAACAATAGAACAGACCAGGAGTGTAGGGAAGTGAGTCCAATATAAAGGGAGTGCAAACGACGAAGACCAGGTGCAGGGAATTCGGGGAGAGCGGGAGAGATGATGAGGAAGTGAGTTCAGGTGTGGAACAGGGAGGATCATGGGAAATGGAGTCCGGGACAGGCCTGAACTGTAACAGTGCTTCACAATTGCATTAATTAAATTGTTAGGAAAGAAAAATGGAAGGAAGGAAGAAATTAAATTAATGGGAAATAACTTCTTTATCTTTTATCTGAGCAAGAATCTTTAATGAGAAAACGCCCAGTAATTTTAACAACTAAAATGATTAACCTGATTGTCATATCTTGAATACGCTAAATCCTTTCAAGATCAAAACATGATTAAAATTTTATTCTATTGATCTGTAACCCAGTGACAAGGGGAGGTACAAGTTTTGATTTTCCTTTGCAACAAAACCACAAACAAAGTGGACAAGTGTTAGCAAACTCCTATCTGGGAGTACTAGATCACATAGGATCTGATCAGGAAAGTTATTTTACTGGACATGTAATTAAAGTTGTGTGCAATGTTAATATCAGGCAGAAACTCTTTCTGTCTTGACCATTTGGACCTCTGTGGTCTGTAAAGTGTTTGAATGACACCATAAATACCAATTGCTAAACAAACAGCACAGCACCACAAATGGTGATCTGCCCTAATCACAGATCTGGCTAGTGTGAGATTCCCCCAGGAGACCTGGGTGTTATGATCATTACAACACAACAGACTGTGTAAGCACATCTGTGATAGCAACTTAAGGTACAAGATTCTCTGACAATGCTTAAACACCAGCAGGCAGATTTGACCACTAACAATTCAGTTTGTCTGTCCTTTTTCTTTGCAGAACATAATCATAATAATGATCTCTGTCTCTGTGAACTAAAACAAATGTTCTTCTAATGGCATAAAATCTTAACAGGTTAAGCCATCTACAACAACTGTCTGGATAAGACCATTCAAGAAAAATTAAGATAGCACCGTCTATCTTAATGCAATTTGTTTAAAGGTTCAAGATCAACTGTTTTTCTCTCTGTGTCTGTTTCCCTTTCAGAACTGACAGCTGCCATTTTTAGGGTCTGGTCCCACCTGCATTGAGCCAGGACACACAGCTTACCTCATAACACTCATAGATATATGGCCTCCCAGTGTAGAACTGGAACTAAATTATGCAACACAAATTATGGTAGGAGTGACACCACCCATCTTCTACACAAGCATACAGAACACACACACCCTACTACAAACTCACAACATCTCTACCTGGCATAGATCATAAGACGATCTAGGCTAAAATTATTCACATCATGCAAATCTGCATCATACATCATTCATTTTCATACATATAGGACTAGGGAAATTATTGTCATAATTTATTTTCTTTTTTAATTGTGTCAAACTATTTTTAGGTGTTATGGAAACACTGCAATATGCAGGACATGTGCATGGCTTTAGTCACACATCAATTAAAGTTCTGACCATTCAAATTCCAAATTCCAAATCTAAATGAGACCTATTCAGTAATGCAACTGGTCTCTTTGGACAAAATGTTTATTATGGCCAGTCTTTGGCATTGTTGCAAACTAGGAGGGCCCTCTAGTTTCCAACATATGACTAATGGCAAATTTATCTAAACAATTAGAACTGAAATGCAGACATTTCTGTCAATCTATTACATAATTTCCAGTCAGACCTGTATTCTTGAATGGGACTTAGCCTGTACATCAAATGCACAGATGATGGTTGTAAAAGCTAAACAAGTGTTTTAAGTCTCTGTTTCTGTAAATTCCATTCTCTAATTCATTTGATTGAAACCTTAGTTTTGCATGAAGGATTTGCAGTTAAAACAATTATTTTATAGACAGTTTTATAATTATGAAATTGTGTATTTCTATGTTTAAGTATGTGATATATTTAATTATGTATACCTGTCACGGTTCCAGTCCTTCCCGGACTCCACTTCCCACAATCCTCCCTGGTTATCACCTGCACTCACTCTACCTATCAGTAATCACCACACCCAGCTGCAGCACATTACCTGGACTATTTAAGCCACTCTCATCCACATACACTTTGTCAGGTCTTGTATCCTCTGTTGCAATTCTGAGCGTTTATCCTGCCTGCCTGCCTGTTACTGATCCTGCCTGCCTGCCTGCCTGTTACTGATCCTGCCTGCCTGCCTGCCTGCCTGCCTGCCTGTTACTGATCCTGCCTGCCTGCCTGTTACTGATCCTGCCTGCCTGCCTCTGATCCTACCTGCCTGCCTGCCTGTCACTGATCCTGCCTGCCTGCCTGCCTGCTACTGATCCTGCCTGCCTGCCTGTTACTGATCCTGCCTGCCTTCCTGCCTGCCTGTCTGCCTGTTACTGATCCTGCCTTCCTGCCTGCCTGTTACTGATCCTGCCTGCCTTCCTGCCTGCCTGCCTGCCTGTTACTGATCCTGCCTGCCTGCCTGTTACTGATCCTGCCTGCCTGTCTGTTACTGATCCTGCCTGCCTGCCTGTTACTGATCCTGCCTGCCTGCCTGTTACTGATCCTGCCTGCCTGCCTACCTGTCACTGATCCTGCCTGCCTGCTTGTCACTGATCCTGCCTGCCTGTCTGCCTGTTACTGATCCTGCCAGCCTCTGATCCTGCCTGCCTGCCTGCCTCTGATCCTGCCTGCCTGTCACTGATCCTGCCTGCCTGCCTGTGATCCTGCCTGCCTGTAACTAATTCTGCCTGCCTGCCTGTTACTGATCCTGCCAGCCTCTGATCCTGCCTGCCTGCCTGCCTCTGATCCTGCCTGCCTGCCTCTCTCTGATCCTGCCTGCCTGCCTCTGATCCTGTCTGCCTGCCTGCCTCTGATCCTGCCTGCCTGCTTGCCTCTGATCCTGCCTGCCTGCCTGCTACTGATCCTGCCTGCCTGCCTGTTACTGATCCTGCCGGCCTTCCTGCCTGCCTGCCTGCCTGCCTGTTACTGATCCTGCCTGCCTGTCTGCCTGTTACTGATCCTGCCTTTCTGCCTGCCTGCCTGTTACTGATCCTGCCTGCCTTCCTGCCTGCCTGCCTGCCTGTTACTGATCCTGCCTGCCTGCCTGTTACTGATCCTGCCTGCCTGCCTGCCTGTTACTGATCCTGCCTGCCTGCCTGTTACTGATCCTGCCTGCCTGCCTGCCTGTTACTGATCCTGCCTGCCTGCCTGTTACTGATCCTGCCTGTCTGTTACTGATCCTGCCTGCCTGCCTGTTACTGATCCTGCCTGCCTGCCTGTTACTGATCATGCCTGCCTGTCTGTTACTGATCCTGCCTGCCTGCCTCTGATCCTACCTGCCTGCCTGCCTGCCTGTTACTGATCCTGCCTGCCTGCCTGTTACTGATACTGCCTGCCTGCCTGTTACTGATCCTGCCTGCCTGCCTACCTGTCACTGATCCTGCCTGCTTGCTTGTCACTGATCCTGCCTGCCTGTCTGCCTGTTACTGATCCTGCCTGCCTGCCTACCTTTCACTGATCCTGCCTGCCTGCCTGTCACTGATCCTGCCTGCCTGCCTGTTACTGATCCTGCCTGCCTGCCTGTTACTGATTCTGCCTGCCTGCCTGTCACTGATCCTGCCTGCCTGCCTGTCACTGATCCTGCCTGCCTGCCTGTTACTGATTCTGCCTGCCTGCCTGTTACTGATCCTGCCTGCCTGCCTGCCTGTTACTGATCCTGCCTGCCTGCCTGTTACTGATCCTGCCTGCCTGTCACTGATCCTGCCTGCCTCTGATCCTGCCTGCCTGCCTCTGATCCTGCCTGCCTGCCTCTGATCCTGCTGCCTGCCTGCCTCTGATCCTGCTGCCTGCCTGCCTCTGATCCTGCCTGCCTGCCTGCCTCTGATCCTGCTGCCTGCCTGCCTCTGATCCTGCCTGCCTTATCTTCATAATAAAAAAAATGCTGCATCTAAATCCTGCTTCCTCACTGCTCTTTACAACCAAATGTGACAATAATGTATAATAAGCAATGTATTCTTTTTATTATTATTATTATTATAAGAAGTAGTAGTAGGCTATATACTTTATTATACTCGCAGGTTCACATCACCAAGCGTGTTCTGGCATGTGACAGGAGTTGGCGCTAGTGAGCATCCAATAAAGCCTTGCCACTTTTCACGAGAAGAAGTCACACAGTTCGGTTCCAACATGCTTTGAAGTGAAAATTGCCTGCCTGTTACTGATCCTGCCTGCCTGCCTGTTACTGATCCTGCCTGCCTGTCACTGATTCTGCCTGCCTGCCTGTTACTGATCCTGCCTGCCTGCCTCTGATCCTGCCTGCCTCTGATCCTGCCTGCCTCTGATCCTGCCTGCCTCTGATCCTGCCTGCCTCTGATCCTGCCACTGATCCTGCCTGCCTGTTACTGATCCTGCCTGCCTGCCTGTTACTGATCCTGCCTGCCTGTCACTGATCCTGCCTGCCTCTGATCCTGCCTGCCTGCCTCTGATCCTGCTGCCTGCCTGCCTCTGATCCTGCCTGCCTGCCTGTCACTGATCCTGCCTGCCTGCCTGTCACTGATCCTGCCTGCCTGCCTGTCACTGATCCTGCCTGCCTGCCTGTTACTGATCCTGCCTGCCTGTCACTGATTCTGCCTGCCTGCCTGTTACTGATCCTGCCTGCCTCTGATCCTGCCTGCCTCTGATCCTGCCTGCCTCTGATCCTGCCTGCCTCTGATCCTGCCTGCCTCTGATCCTGCCTGCCTGCCTGTCACTGATCCTGCCTGCCTGCCTGTTACTGATCCTGCCTGCCTGCCTGTTACTGATCCTGCCTGCCTGTCACTGATCCTGCTGCCTGCCTGCCTCTGATCCTGCCTGCCTGCCTCTGATCCTGCTGCCTGCCTGCCTCTGATCCTGCCTGCCTGCCTCTGATCCTGCTGCCTGCCTGCCTCTGATCCTGCCTGCCTGCCTCTGATCCTGCCTGCCTGCCTGCCTCTGATCCTGCTGCCTGCCTGCCTCTGATCCTGCCTGCCTTATCTTCATAATAAAAAAAAATGCTGCATCTAAATCCTGCTTCCTCACTGCTCTTTACAACCAAATGTGACAATGTATAATAAGCAATGTATTCTTATTATTATTATTATTATTATAAGAAGTAGTAGTAGGCTATATACTTTATTATACTCGCAGGTTCACATCACCAAGCGTGTTCTGGCATGTGACAGGAGTTGGCGCTAGTGAGCATCCAATAAAGCCTTGCCACTTTTCACGAGAAGAAGTCACACAGTTCGGTTCCAACATGCTTTGAAGTGAAAATTTGTGTTTACTGATTTGATGGGTAAGCTAACTGAGGTGAAATCGCAGACTATGTTTTTCTAGTGTTTATATTATATGAGTAATTGCTGTGTTAGTTTGTAGTTATCTTAAACAAATAACCGCTCTGGCGCTCCCACACAGGTACTGCAAGTGCGGATGACCAAAGCCAAATACTCAAGTTATGGTGGCCTTTATTATGATATCAAAAATAATTATTGAATGCATATTAATATGCTAATGTTCTGTAACGGTGCATTCGGTCATTGATTTAATGATTTAAACAACTGTTAAATAAAATAATACTTATTTAGGTGCCTTTATTCAGCTTGTATCAAATATGTTTGGCTTGTAGGTGTGATGCTTATTATCTGTTTTTGGAATACTTGATTGCTTCTCTGAATGTTTTAATGTGAGTTTACTTGCATAAGCCACTTTTCATGAGAAGTCATGCTCTGTGATTTTGTGCTGTAAAAGAAAAATTTAAACTTTTTTTGTTTCAAGTTTAAAGTTGTGTTTACTGATACATGCATCAAAAATAAAATATTTCATCAGAAAAAATACAATCTTCTATGTGTACATTAATAATTAATAAATACATGATTCACATGTGTTCACTTTACATTAAGGCTCACACTTTCACAGGTTATTAATGTTTATAACTCATCAATAAATGGATCATATGTGTTCACTTTACATTAAGGTTCACTTTTACAAGTTATTAATGTTTATAACTCATTAATAAATGGTTCACGGGTTTCCACTTTACATTAAAGTTCACTTTCACAAGTTATTAATGTTTATAACTCATTAATAAATGGTTCACGGGTTTCCACTTTACATTAAGGTTCACTTTCACAAGTTATTAATGTTTATAACTCATGAATAAATGGTTCACATGTGTTCCCTTTACATTAAGGTTCACTTTCACAGATTATTAATGTTTATAACTCATTAATAAATGGTTCACATGTGTTCACTTTACATTAAGATTCACTTTCACAGGTTATTAATGTTTATAACTCATTAATAAATGGTTCACATGTTTCCACTTTACATTAAGGTTCACTTTCATAGGTTATTAATGTTTATAACTCATTAATAAATGGTTCACATGTGTTTACTTTACATTAAGGTTGACTTTCATAAATTATTAATGTTTATAACTCATTAATAAATGGTTCACATGTGTTCACTTTACATTAAGGTTCACTTTCACAGGTTATGAATGTTTATAACTCATGAATAAATGGTTAACAGTTTTTCACTTTACATTAAGGTTCACTTTCACAGGTTAATAATGTTTATAACTCATTAACAAATGGTTCACATGTGTTTTCTTTACATTAAGGTTGACTTTCATAAATTATTAATGTTTATAACTCATTAATAAATGGTTTACAGGTTTCCACTTTACATTAAGGTTCACTTTCATAGGTTAATAATGTTTATAACTCATTAACAAATGGTTCACATGTGTTTTCTTTACATTAAGGTTGACTTTCATAAATTATTAATGTTTATAACTCATTAATAAATGGTTCACATGTGTTCACTTTACATTAAGGTTCACTTTCACAGGTTATGAATGTTTATAACTCATGAATAAATGGTTCACAAGTGTCCACCCTACATTAAGGTTCACAGTTAACTAATACTGGAATTAAATTTTTCATTATTAATATCTCATCAAGTTATGGTTATTGGCTCGTGGCGTATTTAAGGGAAAGTGCAAAGCCATGTGGGATCTTCTGTAGCCAGAAACCCCCATGCAGGGATGACGCAGAGACATCACTGTGTGTATATGCATTTCTTTGAGTAATTGATGTTATGCATTTATTATTTCTGAATTGGCTTCTAATTGTCCAACTGTGTAATTGGCATGATACATTTTTACTTGACAAATAAATTGTTATATTTGATTTACTCTGGATTCTTCTGAAATCATTATGACCAGTAGATTATAGGAGTCCATATTTCCGCAAACTTGCATCAGGATAGATTTAAACTAAAGGCCCATGAAAGGAACATGTTAGCACATCATGGGACTTTTTGATTTTGTCTATCAACTGGCTTAGCAAGTTGCAGTATTGTGACTAAGAAAACTGTGTTTTTGTATGAACAAGCACGTGGCGGTTTGACTCAAATGCATTAGTAAACTCTGCACCCTCTGACTAAGAATCAGGACTGGTGAGTTTGTGTTGTGAGGTCCGCGTAAACCTGGGGCGTGTGACTCTAAGCGATATGGGTCCGTAATGAACGAATAATTGAAAGTATGGGATACCCAGAATAATCAAATACCTAAATTAAAATGATTTGACCCAATATTTTCACCATCAAAGTCTATAACTGTTTCCAGTTTGGCCTGTTGCTGTTAATACACTGCTCATGTCAGCACAGCTGTAGCTTCAGGGCCAAATGCCTTCTAAAAAAGATCAGTGAGATGACAAATTACTCAGCCGAGACCCTCTTGAGACCAGCAAATAAAATTATTTTTAATTTATACTATTTTAATATAATATAATTTATATTATGATCACATTATGATATATATATATATATATATATATATATATATATATATATATATATATATATATTTTATATTATAATGGCCAGGGATGGCCTTTAATCTCACGATGATTCAAGCAATGGTTTAGAAGAAGAAAGATTTTTGGAGAAGAGCAGAAGGAATCAGGATGTAGTGAGATGGAACTGGAATGTAGACAGAAGCTGGGAACACTATTAGCACTGGAAGGATTATAAGGGGTTCAAAGTTGTAATTGTGTTAGACACATTGTTCTCATAGAACACACATTCTAGTTGTTTGTGCTACTACATGTGCACTTAGACTAGTTAAGTTTATTCTTAAAAACACATGACTGCTTTACTGTAAGTGATGCGTGACGCACTTAGGTTTAAGGTTGTAGATGCTATGCATTCTAGACCATGTGTCTTGTGTAAATTGAAATAACTCTAGTACTGAAACTGTACAACAATTTTAAGTTGTATGTGTGTCTATGTTGAATTTGTTTGTCTCCTAAGTGGATTTTCAATATAGCTGGAGAAAACCATGTACAGGAGCATAGAATTGCCATAAGTGCTTGTTACAGGTTGGGTTGCAGCAGAGATGATGCAGAATTGGACTTCTACAAAAAGGGTTTTATTAAACGAAGGAACACAACAGCAACCAAACACATAGCAAACAATAGAACAGACCAGGAGTGTAGGGAAGTGAGTCCAATATAAAGGGAGTGCAAACGACGAAGACCAGGTGCAGGGAATTCGGGGAGAGCGGGAGAGATGATGAGGAAGTGAGTTCAGGTGTGGAACAGGGAGGATCATGGGAAATGGAGTCCGGGACAGGCCTGAACTGTAACAGTGCTTCACAATTGCATTAATTAAATTGTTAGGAAAGAAAAATGGAAGGAAGGAAGAAATTAAATTAATGGGAAATAACTTCTTTATCTTTTATCTGAGCAAGAATCTTTAATGAGAAAACGCCCAGTAATTTTAACAACTAAAATGATTAACCTGATTGTCATATCTTGAATACGCTAAATCCTTTCAAGATCAAAACATGATTAAAATTTTATTCTATTGATCTGTAACCCAGTGACAAGGGGAGGTACAAGTTTTGATTTTCCTTTGCAACAAAACCACAAACAAAGTGGACAAGTGTTAGCAAACTCCTATCTGGGAGTACTAGATCACATAGGATCTGATCAGGAAAGTTATTTTACTGGACATGTAATTAAAGTTGTGTGCAATGTTAATATCAGGCAGAAACTCTTTCTGTCTTGACCATTTGGACCTCTGTGGTCTGTAAAGTGTTTGAATGACACCATAAATACCAATTGCTAAACAAACAGCACAGCACCACAAATGGTGATCTGCCCTAATCACAGATCTGGCTAGTGTGAGATTCCCCCAGGAGACCTGGGTGTTATGATCATTACAACACAACAGACTGTGTAAGCACATCTGTGATAGCAACTTAAGGTACAAGATTCTCTGACAATGCTTAAACACCAGCAGGCAGATTTGACCACTAACAATTCAGTTTGTCTGTCCTTTTTCTTTGCAGAACATAATCATAATAATGATCTCTGTCTCTGTGAACTAAAACAAATGTTCTTCTAATGGCATAAAATCTTAACAGGTTAAGCCATCTACAACAACTGTCTGGATAAGACCATTCAAGAAAAATTAAGATAGCACCGTCTATCTTAATGCAATTTGTTTAAAGGTTCAAGATCAACTGTTTTTCTCTCTGTGTCTGTTTCCCTTTCAGAACTGACAGCTGCCATTTTTAGGGTCTGGTCCCACCTGCATTGAGCCAGGACACACAGCTTACCTCATAACACTCATAGATATATGGCCTCCCAGTGTAGAACTGGAACTAAATTATGCAACACAAATTATGGTAGGAGTGACACCACCCATCTTCTACACAAGCATACAGAACACACACACCCTACTACAAACTCACAACATCTCTACCTGGCATAGATCATAAGACGATCTAGGCTAAAATTATTCACATCATGCAAATCTGCATCATACATCATTCATTTTCATACATATAGGACTAGGGAAATTATTGTCATAATTTATTTTCTTTTTTAATTGTGTCAAACTATTTTTAGGTGTTATGGAAACACTGCAATATGCAGGACATGTGCATGGCTTTAGTCACACATCAATTAAAGTTCTGACCATTCAAATTCCAAATTCCAAATCTAAATGAGACCTATTCAGTAATGCAACTGGTCTCTTTGGACAAAATGTTTATTATGGCCAGTCTTTGGCATTGTTGCAAACTAGGAGGGCCCTCTAGTTTCCAACATATGACTAATGGCAAATTTATCTAAACAATTAGAACTGAAATGCAGACATTTCTGTCAATCTATTACATAATTTCCAGTCAGACCTGTATTCTTGAATGGGACTTAGCCTGTACATCAAATGCACAGATGATGGTTGTAAAAGCTAAACAAGTGTTTTAAGTCTCTGTTTCTGTAAATTCCATTCTCTAATTCATTTGATTGAAACCTTAGTTTTGCATGAAGGATTTGCAGTTAAAACAATTATTTTATAGACAGTTTTATAATTATGAAATTGTGTATTTCTATGTTTAAGTATGTGATATATTTAATTATGTATACCTGTCACGGTTCCAGTCCTTCCCGGACTCCACTTCCCACAATCCTCCCTGGTTATCACCTGCACTCACTCTACCTATCAGTAATCACCACACCCAGCTGCAGCACATTACCTGGACTATTTAAGCCACTCTCATCCACATACACTTTGTCAGGTCTTGTATCCTCTGTTGCAATTCTGAGCGTTTATCCTGCCTGCCTGCCTGTTACTGATCCTGCCTGCCTGCCTGCCTGTTACTGATCCTGCCTGCCTGCCTGCCTGCTACTGATCCTGCCTGCCTGCCTGTTACTGATCCTGCCTGCCTTCCTGCCTGCCTGTCTGCCTGTTACTGATCCTGCCTTCCTGCCTGCCTGTTACTGATCCTGCCTGCCTTCCTGCCTGCCTGCCTGTTACTGATCCTGCCTGCCTGCCTGTTACTGATCCTGCCTGCCTGTCTGTTACTGATCCTGCCTGCCTGCCTGTTACTGATCCTGCCTTCCTGCCTGCCTGTTACTGATCCTGCCTGCCTTCCTGCCTGCCTGCCTGTTACTGATCCTGCCTGCCTGCCTGTTACTGATCCTGCCTGCCTGTCTGTTACTGATCCTGCCTGCCTGCCTGTTACTGATCCTGCCTGCCTGCCTGTTACTGATCCTGCCTGCCTGCCTACCTGTCACTGATCCTGCCTGCCTGCTTGTCACTGATCCTGCCTGCCTGTCTGCCTGTTACTGATCCTGCCAGCCTCTGATCCTGCCTGCCTGCCTGCCTCTGATCCTGCCTGCCTGTCACTGATCCTGCCTGCCTGCCTGTGATCCTGCCTGCCTGTAACTAATTCTGCCTGCCTGCCTGTTACTGATCCTGCCAGCCTCTGATCCTGCCTGCCTGCCTGCCTCTGATCCTGCCTGCCTCTCTCTGATCCTGCCTGCCTGCCTCTGATCCTGTCTGCCTGCCTGCCTCTGATCCTGCCTGCCTGCTTGCCTCTGATCCTGCCTGCCTGCCTGCCTGCTACTGATCCTGCCTGCCTGCCTGTTACTGATCCTGCCGGCCTTCCTGCCTGCCTGCCTGCCTGCCTGTTACTGATCCTGCCTGCCTGTCTGCCTGTTACTGATCCTGCCTTTCTGCCTGCCTGCCTGTTACTGATCCTGCCTGCCTTCCTGCCTGCCTGCCTGCCTGTTACTGATCCTGCCTGCCTGCCTGCCTGTTACTGATCATGCCTGCCTGTCTGTTACTGATCCTGCTTGCCTGCCTGTTACTGATCCTGCCTGCCTGCCTGTTACTGATCCTGCCTGCCTGCCTGGTACTGATCCTGCCTGCCTGCCTGTCACTGATCCTGCCTGCCTGCCTGTTACTGATCATGCCTGCCTGCCTGTTACTGATACTGCCTGCCTGCCTGTTACTGATCCTGCCTGCCTGCCTACCTGTCACTGATCCTGCCTGCTTGCTTGTCACTGATCCTGCCTGCCTGTCTGCCTGTTACTGATCCTGCCTGCCTGCCTACCTTTCACTGATCCTGCCTGCCTGCCTGTCACTGATCCTGCCTGCCTGCCTGTCACTGATCCTGCCTGCCTGCCTGTTACTGATCCTGCCTGCCTGCCTGTTACTGATCCTGCCTGCCTGTCACTGATTCTGCCTGCCTGCCTGTTACTGATCCTGCCTGCCTGCCTGTTACTGATCCTGCCTGCCTCTGATCCTGCCTGCCTCTGATCCTGCCTGCCTCTGATCCTGCCTGCCTCTGATCCTGCCTGCCTCTGATCCTGCCTGCCTCTGATCCTGCCACTGATCCTGCCTGCCTGTTACTGATCCTGCCTGCCTGCCTGTTACTGATCCTGCCTGCCTGTCACTGATCCTGCCTGCCTCTGATCCTGCCTGCCTGCCTCTGATCCTGCTGCCTGCCTGCCTCTGATCCTGCCTGCCTGCCTGTCACTGATCCTGCCTGCCTGCCTGTCACTGATCCTGCCTGCCTGCCTGTTACTGATCCTGCCTGCCTGTCACTGATTCTGCCTGCCTGCCTGTTACTGATCCTGCCTGCCTCTGATCCTGCCTGCCTCTGATCCTGCCTGCCTGCCTGTCACTGATTCTGCCTGCCTGCCTGTTACTGATCCTGCCTGCCTGCCTGTTACTGATCCTGCCTGCCTGTCACTGATCCTGCCTGCCTCTGATCCTGCCTGCCTGCCTCTGATCCTGCTGCCTGCCTGCCTCTGATCCTGCCTGCCTGCCTCTGATCCTGCTGCCTGCCTGCCTCTGATCCTGCCTGCCTGCCTCTGATCCTGCCTGCCTGCCTGCCTCTGATCCTGCCTGCCTGCCTCTGATCCTGCTGCCTGCCTGCCTCTGATCCTGCCTGCCTTATCTTCATAATAAAAAAAAATGCTGCATCTAAATCCTGCTTCCTCACTGCTCTTTACAACCAAATGTGACAATAATGTATAATAAGCAATGTATTCTTTTTATTATTATTATTATTATTATAAGAAGTAGTAGTAGGCTATATACTTTATTATACTCGCAGGTTCACATCACCAAGCGTGTTCTGGCATGTGACAGGAGTTGGCGCTAGTGAGCATCCAATAAAGCCTTGCCACTTTTCACGAGAAGAAGTCACACAGTTCGGTTCCAACATGCTTTGAAGTGAAAATTTGTGTTTACTGATTTGATGGGTAAGCTAACTGAGGTGAAATCGCAGACTATGTTTTTCTAGTGTTTATATTATATGAGTAATTGCTGTGTTAGTTTGTAGTTATCTTAAACAAATAACCGCTCTGGCGCTCCCACACAGGTACTGCAAGTGCGGATGACCAAAGCCAAATACTCAAGTTATGGTGGCCTTTATTATGATATCAAAAATAATTATTGAATGCATATTAATATGCTAATGTTCTGTAACGGTGCATTCGGTCATTGATTTAATGATTTAAACAACTGTTAAATAAAATAATACTTATTTAGGTGCCTTTATTCAGCTTGTATCAAATATGTTTGGCTTGTAGGTGTGATGCTTATTATCTGTTTTTGGAATACTTGATTGCTTCTCTGAATGTTTTAATGTGAGTTTACTTGCATAAGCCACTTTTCATGAGAAGTCATGCTCTGTGATTTTGTGCTGTAAAAGAAAAATTTAAACTTTTTTTGTTTCAAGTTTAAAGTTGTGTTTACTGATACATGCATCAAAAATAAAATATTTCATCAGAAAAAATACAATCTTCTATGTGTACATTAATAATTAATAAATACATGATTCACATGTGTTCACTTTACATTAAGGCTCACACTTTCACAGGTTATTAATGTTTATAACTCATCAATAAATGGATCATATGTGTTCACTTTACATTAAGGTTCACTTTTACAAGTTATTAATGTTTATAACTCATTAATAAATGGTTCACGGGTTTCCACTTTACATTAAAGTTCACTTTCACAAGTTATTAATGTTTATAACTCATTAATAAATGGTTCACGGGTTTCCACTTTACATTAAGGTTCACTTTCACAAGTTATTAATGTTTATAACTCATGAATAAATGGTTCACATGTGTTCCCTTTACATTAAGGTTCACTTTCACAGATTATTAATGTTTATAACTCATTAATAAATGGTTCACATGTGTTCACTTTACATTAAGATTCACTTTCACAGGTTATTAATGTTTATAACTCATTAATAAATGGTTCACATGTTTCCACTTTACATTAAGGTTCACTTTCATAGGTTATTAATGTTTATAACTCATTAATAAATGGTTCACATGTGTTTACTTTACATTAAGGTTGACTTTCATAAATTATTAATGTTTATAACTCATTAATAAATGGTTCACATGTGTTCACTTTACATTAAGGTTCACTTTCACAGGTTATGAATGTTTATAACTCATGAATAAATGGTTAACAGTTTTTCACTTTACATTAAGGTTCACTTTCACAGGTTAATAATGTTTATAACTCATTAACAAATGGTTCACATGTGTTTTCTTTACATTAAGGTTGACTTTCATAAATTATTAATGTTTATAACTCATTAATAAATGGTTTACAGGTTTCCACTTTACATTAAGGTTCACTTTCATAGGTTAATAATGTTTATAACTCATTAACAAATGGTTCACATGTGTTTTCTTTACATTAAGGTTGACTTTCATAAATTATTAATGTTTATAACTCATTAATAAATGGTTCACATGTGTTCACTTTACATTAAGGTTCACTTTCACAGGTTATGAATGTTTATAACTCATGAATAAATGGTTCACAAGTGTCCACCCTACATTAAGGTTCACAGTTAACTAATACTGGAATTAAATTTTTCATTATTAATATCTCATCAAGTTATGGTTATTGGCTCGTGGCGTATTTAAGGGAAAGTGCAAAGCCATGTGGGATCTTCTGTAGCCAGAAACCCCCATGCAGGGATGACGCAGAGACATCACTGTGTGTATATGCATTTCTTTGAGTAATTGATGTTATGCATTTATTATTTCTGAATTGGCTTCTAATTGTCCAACTGTGTAATTGGCATGATACATTTTTACTTGACAAATAAATTGTTATATTTGATTTACTCTGGATTCTTCTGAAATCATTATGACCAGTAGATTATAGGAGTCCATATTTCCGCAAACTTGCATCAGGATAGATTTAAACTAAAGGCCCATGAAAGGAACATGTTAGCACATCATGGGACTTTTTGATTTTGTCTATCAACTGGCTTAGCAAGTTGCAGTATTGTGACTAAGAAAACTGTGTTTTTGTATGAACAAGCACGTGGCGGTTTGACTCAAATGCATTAGTAAACTCTGCACCCTCTGACTAAGAATCAGGACTGGTGAGTTTGTGTTGTGAGGTCCGCGTAAACCTGGGGCGTGTGACTCTAAGCGATATGGGTCCGTAATGAACGAATAATTGAAAGTATGGGATACCCAGAATAATCAAATACCTAAATTAAAATGATTTGACCCAATATTTTCACCATCAAAGTCTATAACTGTTTCCAGTTTGGCCTGTTGCTGTTAATACACTGCTCATGTCAGCACAGCTGTAGCTTCAGGGCCAAATGCCTTCTAAAAAAGATCAGTGAGATGACAAATTACTCAGCCGAGACCCTCTTGAGACCAGCAAATAAAATTATTTTTAATTTATACTATTTTAATATAATATAATTTATATTATGATCACATTATGATATATATATATATATATATATATATATATATATATATATATATATATATATATTTTATATTATAATGGCCAGGGATGGCCTTTAATCTCACGATGATTCAAGCAATGGTTTAGAAGAAGAAAGATTTTTGGAGAAGAGCAGAAGGAATCAGGATGTAGTGAGATGGAACTGGAATGTAGACAGAAGCTGGGAACACTATTAGCACTGGAAGGATTATAAGGGGTTCAAAGTTGTAATTGTGTTAGACACATTGTTCTCATAGAACACACATTCTAGTTGTTTGTGCTACTACATGTGCACTTAGACTAGTTAAGTTTATTCTTAAAAACACATGACTGCTTTACTGTAAGTGATGCGTGACGCACTTAGGTTTAAGGTTGTAGATGCTATGCATTCTAGACCATGTGTCTTGTGTAAATTGAAATAACTCTAGTACTGAAACTGTACAACAATTTTAAGTTGTATGTGTGTCTATGTTGAATTTGTTTGTCTCCTAAGTGGATTTTCAATATAGCTGGAGAAAACCATGTACAGGAGCATAGAATTGCCATAAGTGCTTGTTACAGGTTGGGTTGCAGCAGAGATGATGCAGAATTGGACTTCTACAAAAAGGGTTTTATTAAACGAAGGAACACAACAGCAACCAAACACATAGCAAACAATAGAACAGACCAGGAGTGTAGGGAAGTGAGTCCAATATAAAGGGAGTGCAAACGACGAAGACCAGGTGCAGGGAATTCGGGGAGAGCGGGAGAGATGATGAGGAAGTGAGTTCAGGTGTGGAACAGGGAGGATCATGGGAAATGGAGTCCGGGACAGGCCTGAACTGTAACAGTGCTTCACAATTGCATTAATTAAATTGTTAGGAAAGAAAAATGGAAGGAAGGAAGAAATTAAATTAATGGGAAATAACTTCTTTATCTTTTATCTGAGCAAGAATCTTTAATGAGAAAACGCCCAGTAATTTTAACAACTAAAATGATTAACCTGATTGTCATATCTTGAATACGCTAAATCCTTTCAAGATCAAAACATGATTAAAATTTTATTCTATTGATCTGTAACCCAGTGACAAGGGGAGGTACAAGTTTTGATTTTCCTTTGCAACAAAACCACAAACAAAGTGGACAAGTGTTAGCAAACTCCTATCTGGGAGTACTAGATCACATAGGATCTGATCAGGAAAGTTATTTTACTGGACATGTAATTAAAGTTGTGTGCAATGTTAATATCAGGCAGAAACTCTTTCTGTCTTGACCATTTGGACCTCTGTGGTCTGTAAAGTGTTTGAATGACACCATAAATACCAATTGCTAAACAAACAGCACAGCACCACAAATGGTGATCTGCCCTAATCACAGATCTGGCTAGTGTGAGATTCCCCCAGGAGACCTGGGTGTTATGATCATTACAACACAACAGACTGTGTAAGCACATCTGTGATAGCAACTTAAGGTACAAGATTCTCTGACAATGCTTAAACACCAGCAGGCAGATTTGACCACTAACAATTCAGTTTGTCTGTCCTTTTTCTTTGCAGAACATAATCATAATAATGATCTCTGTCTCTGTGAACTAAAACAAATGTTCTTCTAATGGCATAAAATCTTAACAGGTTAAGCCATCTACAACAACTGTCTGGATAAGACCATTCAAGAAAAATTAAGATAGCACCGTCTATCTTAATGCAATTTGTTTAAAGGTTCAAGATCAACTGTTTTTCTCTCTGTGTCTGTTTCCCTTTCAGAACTGACAGCTGCCATTTTTAGGGTCTGGTCCCACCTGCATTGAGCCAGGACACACAGCTTACCTCATAACACTCATAGATATATGGCCTCCCAGTGTAGAACTGGAACTAAATTATGCAACACAAATTATGGTAGGAGTGACACCACCCATCTTCTACACAAGCATACAGAACACACACACCCTACTACAAACTCACAACATCTCTACCTGGCATAGATCATAAGACGATCTAGGCTAAAATTATTCACATCATGCAAATCTGCATCATACATCATTCATTTTCATACATATAGGACTAGGGAAATTATTGTCATAATTTATTTTCTTTTTTAATTGTGTCAAACTATTTTTAGGTGTTATGGAAACACTGCAATATGCAGGACATGTGCATGGCTTTAGTCACACATCAATTAAAGTTCTGACCATTCAAATTCCAAATTCCAAATCTAAATGAGACCTATTCAGTAATGCAACTGGTCTCTTTGGACAAAATGTTTATTATGGCCAGTCTTTGGCATTGTTGCAAACTAGGAGGGCCCTCTAGTTTCCAACATATGACTAATGGCAAATTTATCTAAACAATTAGAACTGAAATGCAGACATTTCTGTCAATCTATTACATAATTTCCAGTCAGACCTGTATTCTTGAATGGGACTTAGCCTGTACATCAAATGCACAGATGATGGTTGTAAAAGCTAAACAAGTGTTTTAAGTCTCTGTTTCTGTAAATTCCATTCTCTAATTCATTTGATTGAAACCTTAGTTTTGCATGAAGGATTTGCAGTTAAAACAATTATTTTATAGACAGTTTTATAATTATGAAATTGTGTATTTCTATGTTTAAGTATGTGATATATTTAATTATGTATACCTGTCACGGTTCCAGTCCTTCCCGGACTCCACTTCCCACAATCCTCCCTGGTTATCACTTGCACTCACTCTACCTATCAGTAATCACCACACCCAGCTGCAGCACATTACCTGGACTATTTAAGCCACTCTCATCCACATACACTTTGTCAGGTCTTGTATCCTCTGTTGCAATTCTGAGCGTTTATCCTGCCTGCCTGCCTGTTACTGATCCTGCCTGCCTGCCTGCCTGCCTGTTACTGATCCTGCCTGCCTGCCTGTTACTGATCCTGCCTGCCTGCCTGTTACTGATCCTGCCTGCCTGCCTCTGATCCTACCTGCCTGCCTGCCTGCCTGTCACTGATCCTGCCTGCCTGCCTGTTACTGATCCTGCCTGCCTGCCTGCCTGCTACTGATCCTGCCTGCCTGCCTGTTACTGATCCTGCCTGCCTTCCTGCCTGCCTGTCTGCCTGTTACTGATCCTGCCTTCCTGCCTGCCTGTTACTGATCCTGCCTGCCTTCCTGCCTGCCTACCTGTTACTGATCCTGCCTGCCTGCCTGTTACTGATCCTGCCTGCCTGTCTGTTACTGATCCTGCCTGCCTGCCTGTTACTGATCCTGCCTGCCTGCCTGTTACTGATCCTGCCTGCCTGCCTACCTGTCACTGATCCTGCCTGCCTGCTTGTCACTGATCCTGCCTGCCTGTCTGCCTGTTACTGATCCTGCCAGCCTCTGATCCTGCCTGCCTGCCTGCCTCTGATCCTGCCTGCCTGTCACTGATCCTGCCTGCCTGCCTGTGATCCTGCCTGCCTGTAACTAATTCTGCCTGCCTGCCTGTTACTGATCCTGCCAGCCTCTGATCCTGCCTGCCTGCCTGCCTCTGATCCTGCCTGCCTCTCTCTGATCCTGCCTGCCTGCCTCTGATCCTGTCTGCCTGCCTGCCTCTGATCCTGCCTGCCTGCTTGCCTCTGATCCTGCCTGCCTGCCTGCCTGCTACTGATCCTGCCTGCCTGCCTGTTACTGATCCTGCCGGCCTTCCTGCCTGCCTGCCTGCCTGCCTGTTACTGATCCTGCCTGCCTGTCTGCCTGTTACTGATCCTGCCTTTCTGCCTGCCTGCCTGTTACTGATCCTGCCTGCCTTCCTGCCTGCCTGCCTGCCTGTTACTGATCCTGCCTGCCTGCCTGTTACTGATCATGCCTGCCTGTCTGTTACTGATCCTGCTTGCCTGCCTGTTACTGATCCTGCCTGCCTGCCTGTTACTGATCCTGCCTGCCTGCCTGTCACTGATCCTGCCTGCCTGCCTGTCACTGATCCTGCCTGCCTGCCTGTTACTGATCATGCCTGCCTGCCTGTTACTGATTCTGCCTGCCTGCCTGTTACTGATCCTGCCTGCCTGCCTACCTGTCACTGATCCTGCCTGCTTGCTTGTCACTGATCCTGCCTGCCTGTCTGCCTGTTACTGATCCTGCCTGCCTGCCTACCTTTCACTGATCCTGCCTGCCTGCCTGTCACTGATCCTGCCTGCCTGTCACTGATCCTGCCTGCCTGCCTGTTACTGATCCTGCCTGCCTGCCTGTTACTGATCCTGCCTGCCTGCCTCTGATCCTGCCTGCCTCTGATCCTGCCTGCCTCTGATCCTGCCTGCCTCTGATCCTGCCTGCCTCTGATCCTGCCTGCCTCTGATCCTGCCTGCCTCTGATCCTGCCACTGATCCTGCCTGCCTGTTACTGATCCTGCCTGCCTGCCTGTTACTGATCCTGCCTGCCTGTCACTGATCCTGCCTGCCTCTGATCCTGCCTGCCTGCCTCTGATCCTGCTGCCTGCCTGCCTCTGATCCTGCCTGCCTGCCTGTCACTGATCCTGCCTGCCTGCCTGTCACTGATCCTGCCTGCCTGCCTGTTACTGATCCTGCCTGCCTGCCTGTTACTGATCCTGCCTGCCTGTCACTGATTCTGCCTGCCTGCCTGTTACTGATCCTGCCTGCCTCTGATCCTGCCTGCCTCTGATCCTGCCTGCCTGCCTGTCACTGATTCTGCCTGCCTGCCTGTTACTGATCCTGCCTGCCTGCCTGTTACTGATCCTGCCTGCCTGTCACTGATCCTGCCTGCCTCTGATCCTGCCTGCCTGCCTCTGATCCTGCTGCCTGCCTGCCTCTGATCCTGCCTGCCTCTGATCCTGCTGCCTGCCTGCCTCTGATCCTGCCTGCCTGCCTCTGATCCTGCCTGCCTGCCTCTGATCCTGCCTGCCTGCCTGCCTCTGATCCTGCTGCCTGCCTGCCTCTGATCCTGCCTGCCTTATCTTCATAATAAAAAAAAATGCTGCATCTAAATCCTGCTTCCTCACTGCTCTTTACAACCAAATGTGACAATAATGTATAATAAGCAATGTATTCTTTTTATTATTATTATTATTATTATAAGAAGAAGTAGTAGTAGGCTATATACTTTATTATACTCGCAGGTTCACATCACCAAGCGTGTTCTGGCATGTGACAGGAGTTGGCGCTAGTGAGCATCCAATAAAGCCTTGCCACTTTTCACGAGAAGAAGTCACACAGTTCGGTTCCAACATGCTTTGAAGTGAAAATTTGTGTTTACTGATTTGATGGGTAAGCTAACTGAGGTGAAATCGCAGACTATGTTTTTCTAGTGTTTATATTATATGAGTAATTGCTGTGTTAGTTTGTAGTTATCTTAAACAAATAACCGCTCTGGCGCTCCCACACAGGTACTGCAAGTGCGGATGACCAAAGCCAAATACTCAAGTTATGGTGGCCTTTATTATGATATCAAAAATAATTATTGAATGCATATTAATATGCTAATGTTCTGTAACGGTGCATTCGGTCATTGATTTAATGATTTAAACAACTGTTAAATAAAATAATACTTATTTAGGTGCCTTTATTCAGCTTGTATCAAATATGTTTGGCTTGTAGGTGTGATGCTTATTATCTGTTTTTGGAATACTTGATTGCTTCTCTGAATGTTTTAATGTGAGTTTACTTGCATAAGCCACTTTTCATGAGAAGTCATGCTCTGTGATTTTGTGCTGTAAAAGAAAAATTTAAACTTTTTTTGTTTCAAGTTTAAAGTTGTGTTTACTGATACATGCATCAAAAATAAAATATTTCATCAGAAAAAATACAATCTTCTATGTGTACATTAATAATTAATAAATACATGATTCACATGTGTTCACTTTACATTAAGGCTCACACTTTCACAGGTTATTAATGTTTATAACTCATCAATAAATGGATCATATGTGTTCACTTTACATTAAGGTTCACTTTTACAAGTTATTAATGTTTATAACTCATTAATAAATGGTTCACGGGTTTCCACTTTACATTAAAGTTCACTTTCACAAGTTATTAATGTTTATAACTCATTAATAAATGGTTCACGGGTTTCCACTTTACATTAAGGTTCACTTTCACAAGTTATTAATGTTTATAACTCATGAATAAATGGTTCACATGTGTTCCCTTTACATTAAGGTTCACTTTCACAGATTATTAATGTTTATAACTCATTAATAAATGGTTCACATGTGTTCACTTTACATTAAGATTCACTTTCACAGGTTATTAATGTTTATAACTCATTAATAAATGGTTCACATGTTTCCACTTTACATTAAGGTTCACTTTCATAGGTTATTAATGTTTATAACTCATTAATAAATGGTTCACATGTGTTTACTTTACATTAAGGTTGACTTTCATAAATTATTAATGTTTATAACTCATTAATAAATGGTTCACATGTGTTCACTTTACATTAAGGTTCACTTTCACAGGTTATGAATGTTTATAACTCATGAATAAATGGTTAACAGTTTTTCACTTTACATTAAGGTTCACTTTCACAGGTTAATAATGTTTATAACTCATTAACAAATGGTTCACATGTGTTTTCTTTACATTAAGGTTGACTTTCATAAATTATTAATGTTTATAACTCATTAATAAATGGTTTACAGGTTTCCACTTTACATTAAGGTTCACTTTCATAGGTTAATAATGTTTATAACTCATTAACAAATGGTTCACATGTGTTTTCTTTACATTAAGGTTGACTTTCATAAATTATTAATGTTTATAACTCATTAATAAATGGTTCACATGTGTTCACTTTACATTAAGGTTCACTTTCACAGGTTATGAATGTTTATAACTCATGAATAAATGGTTCACAAGTGTCCACCCTACATTAAGGTTCACAGTTAACTAATACTGGAATTAAATTTTTCATTATTAATATCTCATCAAGTTATGGTTATTGGCTCGTGGCGTATTTAAGGGAAAGTGCAAAGCCATGTGGGATCTTCTGTAGCCAGAAACCCCCATGCAGGGATGACGCAGAGACATCACTGTGTGTATATGCATTTCTTTGAGTAATTGATGTTATGCATTTATTATTTCTGAATTGGCTTCTAATTGTCCAACTGTGTAATTGGCATGATACATTTTTACTTGACAAATAAATTGTTATATTTGATTTACTCTGGATTCTTCTGAAATCATTATGACCAGTAGATTATAGGAGTCCATATTTCCGCAAACTTGCATCAGGATAGATTTAAACTAAAGGCCCATGAAAGGAACATGTTAGCACATCATGGGACTTTTTGATTTTGTCTATCAACTGGCTTAGCAAGTTGCAGTATTGTGACTAAGAAAACTGTGTTTTTGTATGAACAAGCACGTGGCGGTTTGACTCAAATGCATTAGTAAACTCTGCACCCTCTGACTAAGAATCAGGACTGGTGAGTTTGTGTTGTGAGGTCCGCGTAAACCTGGGGCGTGTGACTCTAAGCGATATGGGTCCGTAATGAACGAATAATTGAAAGTATGGGATACCCAGAATAATCAAATACCTAAATTAAAATGATTTGACCCAATATTTTCACCATCAAAGTCTATAACTGTTTCCAGTTTGGCCTGTTGCTGTTAATACACTGCTCATGTCAGCACAGCTGTAGCTTCAGGGCCAAATGCCTTCTAAAAAAGATCAGTGAGATGACAAATTACTCAGCCGAGACCCTCTTGAGACCAGCAAATAAAATTATTTTTAATTTATACTATTTTAATATAATATAATTTATATTATGATCACATTATGATATATATATATATATATATATATATATATATATATATATATATATATATATATATATATATTTTATATTATAATGGCCAGGGATGGCCTTTAATCTCACGATGATTCAAGCAATGGTTTAGAAGAAGAAAGATTTTTGGAGAAGAGCAGAAGGAATCAGGATGTAGTGAGATGGAACTGGAATGTAGACAGAAGCTGGGAACACTATTAGCACTGGAAGGATTATAAGGGGTTCAAAGTTGTAATTGTGTTAGACACATTGTTCTCATAGAACACACATTCTAGTTGTTTGTGCTACTACGTGTGCACTTAGACTAGTTAAGTTTATTCTTAAAAACACATGACTGCTTTACTGTAAGTGATGCGTGACGCACTTAGGTTTAAGGTTGTAGATGCTATGCATTCTAGACCATGTGTCTTGTGTAAATTGAAATAACTCTAGTACTGAAACTGTACAACAATTTTAAGTTGTATGTGTGTCTATGTTGAATTTGTTTGTCTCCTAAGTGGATTTTCAATATAGCTGGAGAAAACCATGTACAGGAGCATAGAATTGCCATAAGTGCTTGTTACAGGTTGGGTTGCAGCAGAGATGATGCAGAATTGGACTTCTACAAAAAGGGTTTTATTAAACGAAGGAACACAACAGCAACCAAACACATAGCAAACAATAGAACAGACCAGGAGTGTAGGGAAGTGAGTCCAATATAAAGGGAGTGCAAACGACGAAGACCAGGTGCAGGGAATTCGGGGAGAGCGGGAGAGATGATGAGGAAGTGAGTTCAGGTGTGGAACAGGGAGGATCATGGGAAATGGAGTCCGGGACAGGCCTGAACTGTAACAGTGCTTCACAATTGCATTAATTAAATTGTTAGGAAAGAAAAATGGAAGGAAGGAAGAAATTAAATTAATGGGAAATAACTTCTTTATCTTTTATCTGAGCAAGAATCTTTAATGAGAAAACGCCCAGTAATTTTAACAACTAAAATGATTAACCTGATTGTCATATCTTGAATACGCTAAATCCTTTCAAGATCAAAACATGATTAAAATTTTATTCTATTGATCTGTAACCCAGTGACAAGGGGAGGTACAAGTTTTGATTTTCCTTTGCAACAAAACCACAAACAAAGTGGACAAGTGTTAGCAAACTCCTATCTGGGAGTACTAGATCACATAGGATCTGATCAGGAAAGTTATTTTACTGGACATGTAATTAAAGTTGTGTGCAATGTTAATATCAGGCAGAAACTCTTTCTGTCTTGACCATTTGGACCTCTGTGGTCTGTAAAGTGTTTGAATGACACCATAAATACCAATTGCTAAACAAACAGCACAGCACCACAAATGGTGATCTGCCCTAATCACAGATCTGGCTAGTGTGAGATTCCCCCAGGAGACCTGGGTGTTATGATCATTACAACACAACAGACTGTGTAAGCACATCTGTGATAGCAACTTAAGGTACAAGATTCTCTGACAATGCTTAAACACCAGCAGGCAGATTTGACCACTAACAATTCAGTTTGTCTGTCCTTTTTCTTTGCAGAACATAATCATAATAATGATCTCTGTCTCTGTGAACTAAAACAAATGTTCTTCTAATGGCATAAAATCTTAACAGGTTAAGCCATCTACAACAACTGTCTGGATAAGACCATTCAAGAAAAATTAAGATAGCACCGTCTATCTTAATGCAATTTGTTTAAAGGTTCAAGATCAACTGTTTTTCTCTCTGTGTCTGTTTCCCTTTCAGAACTGACAGCTGCCATTTTTAGGGTCTGGTCCCACCTGCATTGAGCCAGGACACACAGCTTACCTCATAACACTCATAGATATATGGCCTCCCAGTGTAGAACTGGAACTAAATTATGCAACACAAATTATGGTAGGAGTGACACCACCCATCTTCTACACAAGCATACAGAACACACACACCCTACTACAAACTCACAACATCTCTACCTGGCATAGATCATAAGACGATCTAGGCTAAAATTATTCACATCATGCAAATCTGCATCATACATCATTCATTTTCATACATATAGGACTAGGGAAATTATTGTCATAATTTATTTTCTTTTTTAATTGTGTCAAACTATTTTTAGGTGTTATGGAAACACTGCAATATGCAGGACATGTGCATGGCTTTAGTCACACATCAATTAAAGTTCTGACCATTCAAATTCCAAATTCCAAATCTAAATGAGACCTATTCAGTAATGCAACTGGTCTCTTTGGACAAAATGTTTATTATGGCCAGTCTTTGGCATTGTTGCAAACTAGGAGGGCCCTCTAGTTTCCAACATATGACTAATGGCAAATTTATCTAAACAATTAGAACTGAAATGCAGACATTTCTGTCAATCTATTACATAATTTCCAGTCAGACCTGTATTCTTGAATGGGACTTAGCCTGTACATCAAATGCACAGATGATGGTTGTAAAAGCTAAACAAGTGTTTTAAGTCTCTGTTTCTGTAAATTCCATTCTCTAATTCATTTGATTGAAACCTTAGTTTTGCATGAAGGATTTGCAGTTAAAACAATTATTTTATAGACAGTTTTATAATTATGAAATTGTGTATTTCTATGTTTAAGTATGTGATATATTTAATTATGTATACCTGTCACGGTTCCAGTCCTTCCCGGACTCCACTTCCCACAATCCTCCCTGGTTATCACCTGCACTCACTCTACCTATCAGTAATCACCACACCCAGCTGCAGCACATTACCTGGACTATTTAAGCCACTCTCATCCACATACACTTTGTCAGGTCTTGTATCCTCTGTTGCAATTCTGAGCGTTTATCCTGCCTGCCTGCCTGTTACTGATCCTGCCTGCCTGCCTGCCTGCCTGTTACTGATCCTGCCTGCCTGCCTGCCTGCCTGCCTGCCTGTTACTGATCCTGCCTGCCTGCCTGTTACTGATCCTGCCTGCCTGCCTGTTACTGATCCTGCCTGCCTGCCTCTGATCCTACCTGCCTGCCTGCCTGCCTGTCACTGATCCTGCCTGCCTGCCTGTTACTGATCCTGCCTGCCTTCCTGCCTGCCTGTCTGCCTGTTACTGATCCTGCCTTCCTGCCTGCCTGTTACTGATCCTGCCTGCCTTCCTGCCTGCCTACCTGTTACTGATCCTGCCTGCCTGCCTGTTACTGATCCTGCCTGCCTGTCTGTTACTGATCCTGCCTGCCTGCCTGTTACTGATCCTGCCTGCCTGTTACTGATCCTGCCTGCCTGTTACTGATCCTGCCTGCCTGCCTGTTACTGATCCTGCCTGCCTGCCTACCTGTCACTGATCCTGCCTGCCTGCTTGTCACTGATCCTGCCTGCCTGTCTGCCTGTTACTGATCCTGCCAGCCTCTGATCCTGCCTGCCTGCCTGCCTCTGATCCTGCCTGCCTGTCACTGATCCTGCCTGCCTGCCTGTCACTGATCCTGCCTGCCTGTAACTGATTCTGCCTGCCTGCCTGTTACTGATCCTGCCAGCCTCTGATCCTGCCTGCCTGCCTGCCTCTGATCCTGCCTGCCTGCCTCTCTCTGATCCTGCCTGCCTGCCTCTGATCCTGTCTGCCTGCCTGCCTCTGATCCTGCCTGCCTGCTTGCCTCTGATCCTGCCTGCCTGCCTGCTACTGATCCTGCCTGCCTGCCTGTTACTGATCCTGCCGGCCTTCCTGCCTGCCTGCCTGCCTGCCTGTTACTGATCCTGCCTGCCTGTCTGCCTGTTACTGATCCTGCCTTTCTGCCTGCCTGCCTGTTACTGATCCTGCCTGCCTTCCTGCCTGCCTGCCTGCCTGTTACTGATCCTGCCTGCCTGCCTGTTACTGATCCTGCCTGCCTGCCTGCCTGTTACTGATCCTGCCTGTCTGTTACTGATCCTGCCTGCCTGCCTGTTACTGATCCTGCCTGCCTGCCTGTTACTGATCATGCCTGCCTGTCTGTTACTGATCCTGCTTGCCTGCCTGTTACTGATCCTGCCTGCCTGCCTGTTACTGATCCTGCCTGCCTGCCTGGTACTGATCCTGCCTGCCTGCCTGGTACTGATCCTGCCTGCCTGCCTGGTACTGATCCTGCCTGCCTGCCTGGTACTGATCCTGCCTGGTACTGATCCTGCCTGGTACTGATCCTGCCTGCCTGCCTGGTACTGATCCTGCCTGCCTGCCTGCCTGTCACTGATCCTGCCTGCCTGCCTGTTACTGATCATGCCTGCCTGCCTGTTACTGATACTGCCTGCCTGCCTGTTACTGATCCTGCCTGCCTGCCTACCTGTCACTGATCCTGCCTGCTTGCTTGTCACTGATCCTGCCTGCCTGTCTGCCTGTTACTGATCCTGCCTGCCTGCCTACCTTTCACTGATCCTGCCTGCCTGCCTGTCACTGATCCTGCCTGCCTGCCTGTCACTGATCCTGCCTGCCTGCCTGTTACTGATCCTGCCTGCCTGCCTGTTACTGATCCTGCCTGCCTGTCACTGATTCTGCCTGCCTGCCTGTTACTGATCCTGCCTGCCTCTGATCCTGCCTGCCTCTGATCCTGCCTGCCTGCCTGTCACTGATTCTGCCTGCCTGCCTGTTACTGATCCTGCCTGCCTGCCTGTTACTGATCCTGCCTGCCTGTCACTGATCCTGCCTGCCTCTGATCCTGCCTGCCTGCCTCTGATCCTGCTGCCTGCCTGCCTCTGATCCTGCCTGCCTGCCTCTGATCCTGCTGCCTGCCTGCCTCTGATCCTGCCTGCCTGCCTCTGATCCTGCCTGCCTGCCTGCCTCTGATCCTGCCTGCCTGCCTGCCTCTGATCCTGCTGCCTGCCTGCCTCTGATCCTGCCTGCCTTATCTTCATAATAAAAAAAAATGCTGCATCTAAATCCTGCTTCCTCACTGCTCTTTACAACCAAATGTGACAATAATGTATAATAAGCAATGTATTCTTTTTATTATTATTATTATTATTATAAGAAGTAGTAGTAGGCTATATACTTTATTATACTCGCAGGTTCACATCACCAAGCGTGTTCTGGCATGTGACAGGAGTTGGCGCTAGTGAGCATCCAATAAAGCCTTGCCACTTTTCACGAGAAGAAGTCACACAGTTCGGTTCCAACATGCTTTGAAGTGAAAATTTGTGTTTACTGATTTGATGGGTAAGCTAACTGAGGTGAAATCGCAGACTATGTTTTTCTAGTGTTTATATTATATGAGTAATTGCTGTGTTAGTTTGTAGTTATCTTAAACAAATAACCGCTCTGGCGCTCCCACACAGGTACTGCAAGTGCGGATGACCAAAGCCAAATACTCAAGTTATGGTGGCCTTTATTATGATATCAAAAATAATTATTGAATGCATATTAATATGCTAATGTTCTGTAACGGTGCATTCGGTCATTGATTTAATGATTTAAACAACTGTTAAATAAAATAATACTTATTTAGGTGCCTTTATTCAGCTTGTATCAAATATGTTTGGCTTGTAGGTGTGATGCTTATTATCTGTTTTTGGAATACTTGATTGCTTCTCTGAATGTTTTAATGTGAGTTTACTTGCATAAGCCACTTTTCATGAGAAGTCATGCTCTGTGATTTTGTGCTGTAAAAGAAAAATTTAAACTTTTTTTGTTTCAAGTTTAAAGTTGTGTTTACTGATACATGCATCAAAAATAAAATATTTCATCAGAAAAAATACAATCTTCTATGTGTACATTAATAATTAATAAATACATGATTCACATGTGTTCACTTTACATTAAGGCTCACACTTTCACAGGTTATTAATGTTTATAACTCATCAATAAATGGATCATATGTGTTCACTTTACATTAAGGTTCACTTTTACAAGTTATTAATGTTTATAACTCATTAATAAATGGTTCACGGGTTTCCACTTTACATTAAAGTTCACTTTCACAAGTTATTAATGTTTATAACTCATTAATAAATGGTTCACGGGTTTCCACTTTACATTAAGGTTCACTTTCACAAGTTATTAATGTTTATAACTCATGAATAAATGGTTCACATGTGTTCCCTTTACATTAAGGTTCACTTTCACAGATTATTAATGTTTATAACTCATTAATAAATGGTTCACATGTGTTCACTTTACATTAAGATTCACTTTCACAGGTTATTAATGTTTATAACTCATTAATAAATGGTTCACATGTTTCCACTTTACATTAAGGTTCACTTTCATAGGTTATTAATGTTTATAACTCATTAATAAATGGTTCACATGTGTTTACTTTACATTAAGGTTGACTTTCATAAATTATTAATGTTTATAACTCATTAATAAATGGTTCACATGTGTTCACTTTACATTAAGGTTCACTTTCACAGGTTATGAATGTTTATAACTCATGAATAAATGGTTAACAGTTTTTCACTTTACATTAAGGTTCACTTTCACAGGTTAATAATGTTTATAACTCATTAACAAATGGTTCACATGTGTTTTCTTTACATTAAGGTTGACTTTCATAAATTATTAATGTTTATAACTCATTAATAAATGGTTTACAGGTTTCCACTTTACATTAAGGTTCACTTTCATAGGTTAATAATGTTTATAACTCATTAACAAATGGTTCACATGTGTTTTCTTTACATTAAGGTTGACTTTCATAAATTATTAATGTTTATAACTCATTAATAAATGGTTCACATGTGTTCACTTTACATTAAGGTTCACTTTCACAGGTTATGAATGTTTATAACTCATGAATAAATGGTTCACAAGTGTCCACCCTACATTAAGGTTCACAGTTAACTAATACTGGAATTAAATTTTTCATTATTAATATCTCATCAAGTTATGGTTATTGGCTCGTGGCGTATTTAAGGGAAAGTGCAAAGCCATGTGGGATCTTCTGTAGCCAGAAACCCCCATGCAGGGATGACGCAGAGACATCACTGTGTGTATATGCATTTCTTTGAGTAATTGATGTTATGCATTTATTATTTCTGAATTGGCTTCTAATTGTCCAACTGTGTAATTGGCATGATACATTTTTACTTGACAAATAAATTGTTATATTTGATTTACTCTGGATTCTTCTGAAATCATTATGACCAGTAGATTATAGGAGTCCATATTTCCGCAAACTTGCAACAGGATAGATTTAAACTAAAGGCCCATGAAAGGAACATGTTAGCACATCATGGGACTTTTTGATTTTGTCTATCAACTGGCTTAGCAAGTTGCAGTATTGTGACTAAGAAAACTGTGTTTTTGTATGAACAAGCACGTGGCGGTTTGACTCAAATGCATTAGTAAACTCTGCACCCTCTGACTAAGAATCAGGACTGGTGAGTTTGTGTTGTGAGGTCCGCGTAAACCTGGGGCGTGTGACTCTAAGCGATATGGGTCCGTAATGAACGAATAATTGAAAGTATGGGATACCCAGAATAATCAAATACCTAAATTAAAATGATTTGACCCAATATTTTCACCATCAAAGTCTATAACTGTTTCCAGTTTGGCCTGTTGCTGTTAATACACTGCTCATGTCAGCACAGCTGTAGCTTCAGGGCCAAATGCCTTCTAAAAAAGATCAGTGAGATGACAAATTACTCAGCCGAGACCCTCTTGAGACCAGCAAATAAAATTATTTTTAATTTATACTATTTTAATATAATATAATTTATATTATGATCACATTATGATATATATATATATATATATATATATATATATATATATATATATATATATATATATATATTTTATATTATAATGGCCAGGGATGGCCTTTAATCTCACGATGATTCAAGCAATGGTTTAGAAGAAGAAAGATTTTTGGAGAAGAGCAGAAGGAATCAGGATGTAGTGAGATGGAACTGGAATGTAGACAGAAGCTGGGAACACTATTAGCACTGGAAGGATTATAAGGGGTTCAAAGTTGTAATTGTGTTAGACACATTGTTCTCATAGAACACACATTCTAGTTGTTTGTGCTACTACGTGTGCACTTAGACTAGTTAAGTTTATTCTTAAAAACACATGACTGCTTTACTGTAAGTGATGCGTGACGCACTTAGGTTTAAGGTTGTAGATGCTATGCATTCTAGACCATGTGTCTTGTGTAAATTGAAATAACTCTAGTACTGAAACTGTACAACAATTTTAAGTTGTATGTGTGTCTATGTTGAATTTGTTTGTCTCCTAAGTGGATTTTCAATATAGCTGGAGAAAACCATGTACAGGAGCATAGAATTGCCATAAGTGCTTGTTACAGGTTGGGTTGCAGCAGAGATGATGCAGAATTGGACTTCTACAAAAAGGGTTTTATTAAACGAAGGAACACAACAGCAACCAAACACATAGCAAACAATAGAACAGACCAGGAGTGTAGGGAAGTGAGTCCAATATAAAGGGAGTGCAAACGACGAAGACCAGGTGCAGGGAATTCGGGGAGAGCGGGAGAGATGATGAGGAAGTGAGTTCAGGTGTGGAACAGGGAGGATCATGGGAAATGGAGTCCGGGACAGGCCTGAACTGTAACAGTGCTTCACAATTGCATTAATTAAATTGTTAGGAAAGAAAAATGGAAGGAAGGAAGAAATTAAATTAATGGGAAATAACTTCTTTATCTTTTATCTGAGCAAGAATCTTTAATGAGAAAACGCCCAGTAATTTTAACAACTAAAATGATTAACCTGATTGTCATATCTTGAATACGCTAAATCCTTTCAAGATCAAAACATGATTAAAATTTTATTCTATTGATCTGTAACCCAGTGACAAGGGGAGGTACAAGTTTTGATTTTCCTTTGCAACAAAACCACAAACAAAGTGGACAAGTGTTAGCAAACTCCTATCTGGGAGTACTAGATCACATAGGATCTGATCAGGAAAGTTATTTTACTGGACATGTAATTAAAGTTGTGTGCAATGTTAATATCAGGCAGAAACTCTTTCTGTCTTGACCATTTGGACCTCTGTGGTCTGTAAAGTGTTTGAATGACACCATAAATACCAATTGCTAAACAAACAGCACAGCACCACAAATGGTGATCTGCCCTAATCACAGATCTGGCTAGTGTGAGATTCCCCCAGGAGACCTGGGTGTTATGATCATTACAACACAACAGACTGTGTAAGCACATCTGTGATAGCAACTTAAGGTACAAGATTCTCTGACAATGCTTAAACACCAGCAGGCAGATTTGACCACTAACAATTCAGTTTGTCTGTCCTTTTTCTTTGCAGAACATAATCATAATAATGATCTCTGTCTCTGTGAACTAAAACAAATGTTCTTCTAATGGCATAAAATCTTAACAGGTTAAGCCATCTACAACAACTGTCTGGATAAGACCATTCAAGAAAAATTAAGATAGCACCGTCTATCTTAATGCAATTTGTTTAAAGGTTCAAGATCAACTGTTTTTCTCTCTGTGTCTGTTTCCCTTTCAGAACTGACAGCTGCCATTTTTAGGGTCTGGTCCCACCTGCATTGAGCCAGGACACACAGCTTACCTCATAACACTCATAGATATATGGCCTCCCAGTGTAGAACTGGAACTAAATTATGCAACACAAATTATGGTAGGAGTGACACCACCCATCTTCTACACAAGCATACAGAACACACACACCCTACTACAAACTCACAACATCTCTACCTGGCATAGATCATAAGACGATCTAGGCTAAAATTATTCACATCATGCAAATCTGCATCATACATCATTCATTTTCATACATATAGGACTAGGGAAATTATTGTCATAATTTATTTTCTTTTTTAATTGTGTCAAACTATTTTTAGGTGTTATGGAAACACTGCAATATGCAGGACATGTGCATGGCTTTAGTCACACATCAATTAAAGTTCTGACCATTCAAATTCCAAATTCCAAATCTAAATGAGACCTATTCAGTAATGCAACTGGTCTCTTTGGACAAAATGTTTATTATGGCCAGTCTTTGGCATTGTTGCAAACTAGGAGGGCCCTCTAGTTTCCAACATATGACTAATGGCAAATTTATCTAAACAATTAGAACTGAAATGCAGACATTTCTGTCAATCTATTACATAATTTCCAGTCAGACCTGTATTCTTGAATGGGACTTAGCCTGTACATCAAATGCACAGATGATGGTTGTAAAAGCTAAACAAGTGTTTTAAGTCTCTGTTTCTGTAAATTCCATTCTCTAATTCATTTGATTGAAACCTTAGTTTTGCATGAAGGATTTGCAGTTAAAACAATTATTTTATAGACAGTTTTATAATTATGAAATTGTGTATTTCTATGTTTAAGTATGTGATATATTTAATTATGTATACCTGTCACGGTTCCAGTCCTTCCCGGACTCCACTTCCCACAATCCTCCCTGGTTATCACTTGCACTCACTCTACCTATCAGTAATCACCACACCCAGCTGCAGCACATTACCTGGACTATTTAAGCCACTCTCATCCACATACACTTTGTCAGGTCTTGTATCCTCTGTTGCAATTCTGAGCGTTTATCCTGCCTGCCTGCCTGTTACTGATCCTGCCTGCCTGCCTGCCTGCCTGTTACTGATCCTGCCTGCCTGCCTGTTACTGATCCTGCCTGCCTGCCTGTTACTGATCCTGCCTGCCTGCCTCTGATCCTACCTGCCTGCCTGCCTGCCTTTCACTGATCCTGCCTGCCTGCCTGTTACTGATCCTGCCTGCCTGCCTGCCTGCTACTGATCCTGCCTGCCTGCTACTGATCCTGCCTGCCTGCCTGTTACTGATCCTGCCTGCCTTCCTGCCTGCCTGTCTGCCTGTTACTGATCCTGCCTTCCTGCCTGCCTGTTACTGATCCTGCCTGCCTTCCTGCCTGCCTACCTGTTACTGATCCTGCCTGCCTGCCTGTTACTGATCCTGCCTGCCTGTCTGTTACTGATCCTGCCTGCCTGCCTGTTACTGATCCTGCCTGCCTGTTACTGATCCTGCCTGCCTGTTACTGATCCTGCCTGCCTGCCTGTTACTGATCCTGCCTGCCTGCCTACCTGTCACTGATCCTGCCTGCCTGCTTGTCACTGATCCTGCCTGCCTGCCTGCCTGTTACTGATCCTGCCTGCCTGCCTGTTACTGATCCTGCCTGCCTGCCTCTGATCCTACCTGCCTGCCTGCCTGCCTGTCACTGATCCTGCCTGCCTGCCTGTTACTGATCCTGCCTGCCTGCCTGCCTGCTACTGATCCTGCCTGCCTGCTACTGATCCTGCCTGCCTGCCTGTTACTGATCCTGCCTGCCTTCCTGCCTGCCTGTCTGCCTGTTACTGATCCTGCCTTCCTGCCTGCCTGTTACTGATCCTGCCTGCCTTCCTGCCTGCCTACCTGTTACTGATCCTGCCTGCCTGCCTGTTACTGATCCTGCCTGCCAGTCTGTTACTGATCCTGCCTGCCTGCCTGTTACTGATCCTGCCTGCCTGTTACTGATCCTGCCTGCCTGTTACTGATCCTGCCTGCCTGCCTGTTACTGATCCTGCCTGCCTGCCTACCTGTCACTGATCCTGCCTGCCTGCTTGTCACTGATCCTGCCTGCCTGTCTGCCTGTTACTGATCCTGCCAGCCTCTGATCCTGCCTGCCTGCCTGCCTCTGATCCTGCCTGCCTGTCACTGATCCTGCCTGCCTGCCTGTGATCCTGCCTGCCTGTAACTGATTCTGCCTGCCTGCCTGTTACTGATCCTGCCAGCCTCTGATCCTGCCTGCCTGCCTGCCTCTGATCCTGCCTGCCTCTCTCTGATCCTGCCTGCCTGCCTCTGATCCTGTCTGCCTGCCTGCCTCTGATCCTGCCTGCCTGCTTGCCTCTGATCCTGCCTGCCTGCCTGCTACTGATCCTGCCTGCCTGCCTGTTACTGATCCTGCCGGCCTTCCTGCCTGCCTGTTACTGATCCTGCCTGCCTGTCTGCCTGTTACTGATCCTGCCTTTCTGCCTGCCTGCCTGTTACTGATCCTGCCTGCCTTCCTGCCTGCCTGCCTGCCTGTTACTGATCCTGCCTGCCTGCCTGCCTGTTACTGATCCTGCCTGCCTGCCTGCCTGTTACTGATCCTGCCTGCCTGCCTGTTACTGATCCTGCCTGTCTGTTACTGATCCTGCCTGCCTGTTACTGATCCTGCCTGCCTGCCTGTTACTGATCCTGCCTGCCTGCCTGTTACTGATCCTGCCTGCCTGCCTGTTACTGATCATGCCTGCCTGTCTGTTACTGATCCTGCTTGCCTGCCTGTTACTGATCCTGCCTGCCTGCCTGTTACTGATCCTGCCTGCCTGCCTGGTACTGATCCTGCCTGCCTGCCTGGTACTGATCCTGCCTGCCTGCCTGGTACTGATCCTGCCTGCCTGCCTGGTACTGATCCTGCCTGCCTGCCTGGTACTGATCCTGCCTGCCTGCCTGCCTGTCACTGATCCTGCCTGCCTGCCTGTTACTGATCATGCCTGCCTGCCTGTTACTGATACTGCCTGCCTGCCTGTTACTGATCCTGCCTGCCTGCCTACCTGTCACTGATCCTGCCTGCTTGCTTGTCACTGATCCTGCCTGCCTGTCTGCCTGTTACTGATCCTGCCTGCCTGCCTACCTTTCACTGATCCTGCCTGCCTGCCTGTCACTGATCCTGCCTGCCTGCCTGTCACTGATCCTGCCTGCCTGCCTGTTACTGATCCTGCCTGCCTGCCTGTTACTGATCCTGCCTGCCTGTCACTGATTCTGCCTGCCTGCCTGTTACTGATCCTGCCTGCCTGCCTCTGATCCTGCCTGCCTCTGATCCTGCCTGCCTCTGATCCTGCCTGCCTCTGATCCTGCCTGCCTGCCTGCCTCTGATCCTGCTGCCTGCCTGCCTCTGATCCTGCCTGCCTGCCTCTGATCCTGCCTGCCTCTGATCCTGCCTGCCTCTGATCCTGCCTGCCTGTCACTGATTCTGCCTGCCTGCCTGTTACTGATCCTGCCTGCCTGCCTGTTACTGATCCTGCCTGCCTGTCACTGATCCTGCCTGCCTCTGATCCTGCCTGCCTGCCTCTGATCCTGCTGCCTGCCTGCCTCTGATCCTGCCTGCCTGCCTCTGATCCTGCCTGCCTGCCTGCCTCTGATCCTGCTGCCTGCCTGCCTCTGATCCTGCCTGCCTTATCTTCATAATAAAAAAAAATGCTGCATCTAAATCCTGCTTCCTCACTGCTCTTTACAACCAAATGTGACAATAATGTATAATAAGCAATGTATTCTTTTTATTATTATTATTATTATAAGAAGAAGTAGTAGTAGGCTATATACTTTATTATACTCGCAGGTTCACATCACCAAGCGTGTTCTGGCATGTGACAGGAGTTGGCGCTAGTGAGCATCCAATAAAGCCTTGCCACTTTTCACGAGAAGAAGTCACACAGTTCGGTTCCAACATGCTTTGAAGTGAAAATTTGTGTTTACTGATTTGATGGGTAAGCTAACTGAGGTGAAATCGCAGACTATGTTTTTCTAGTGTTTATATTATATGAGTAATTGCTGTGTTAGTTTGTAGTTATCTTAAACAAATAACCGCTCTGGCGCTCCCACACAGGTACTGCAAGTGCGGATGACCAAAGCCAAATACTCAAGTTATGGTGGCCTTTATTATGATATCAAAAATAATTATTGAATGCATATTAATATGCTAATGTTCTGTAACGGTGCATTCGGTCATTGATTTAATGATTTAAACAACTGTTAAATAAAATAATACTTATTTAGGTGCCTTTATTCAGCTTGTATCAAATATGTTTGGCTTGTAGGTGTGATGCTTATTATCTGTTTTTGGAATACTTGATTGCTTCTCTGAATGTTTTAATGTGAGTTTACTTGCATAAGCCACTTTTCATGAGAAGTCATGCTCTGTGATTTTGTGCTGTAAAAGAAAAATTTAAACTTTTTTTGTTTCAAGTTTAAAGTTGTGTTTACTGATACATGCATCAAAAATAAAATATTTCATCAGAAAAAATACAATCTTCTATGTGTACATTAATAATTAATAAATACATGATTCACATGTGTTCACTTTACATTAAGGCTCACACTTTCACAGGTTATTAATGTTTATAACTCATCAATAAATGGATCATATGTGTTCACGTTACATTAAGGTTCACTTTTACAAGTTATTAATGTTTATAACTCATTAATAAATGGTTCACGGGTTTCCACTTTACATTAAAGTTCACTTTCACAAGTTATTAATGTTTATAACTCATTAATAAATGGTTCACGGGTTTCCACTTTACATTAAGGTTCACTTTCACAAGTTATTAATGTTTATAACTCATGAATAAATGGTTCACATGTGTTCCCTTTACATTAAGGTTCACTTTCACAGATTATTAATGTTTATAACTCATTAATAAATGGTTCACATGTGTTCACTTTACATTAAGATTCACTTTCACAGGTTATTAATGTTTATAACTCATTAATAAATGGTTCACATGTTTCCACTTTACATTAAGGTTCACTTTCATAGGTTATTAATGTTTATAACTCATTAATAAATGGTTCACATGTGTTTACTTTACATTAAGGTTGACTTTCATAAATTATTAATGTTTATAACTCATTAATAAATGGTTCACATGTGTTCACTTTACATTAAGGTTCACTTTCACAGGTTATGAATGTTTATAACTCATGAATAAATGGTTAACAGTTTTTCACTTTACATTAAGGTTCACTTTCACAGGTTAATAATGTTTATAACTCATTAACAAATGGTTCACATGTGTTTTCTTTACATTAAGGTTGACTTTCATAAATTATTAATGTTTATAACTCATTAATAAATGGTTTACAGGTTTCCACTTTACATTAAGGTTCACTTTCATAGGTTAATAATGTTTATAACTCATTAACAAATGGTTCACATGTGTTTTCTTTACATTAAGGTTGACTTTCATAAATTATTAATGTTTATAACTCATTAATAAATGGTTCACATGTGTTCACTTTACATTAAGGTTCACTTTCACAGGTTATGAATGTTTATAACTCATGAATAAATGGTTCACAAGTGTCCACCCTACATTAAGGTTCACAGTTAACTAATACTGGAATTAAATTTTTCATTATTAATATCTCATCAAGTTATGGTTATTGGCTCGTGGCGTATTTAAGGGAAAGTGCAAAGCCATGTGGGATCTTCTGTAGCCAGAAACCCCCATGCAGGGATGACGCAGAGACATCACTGTGTGTATATGCATTTCTTTGAGTAATTGATGTTATGCATTTATTATTTCTGAATTGGCTTCTAATTGTCCAACTGTGTAATTGGCATGATACATTTTTACTTGACAAATAAATTGTTATATTTGATTTACTCTGGATTCTTCTGAAATCATTATGACCAGTAGATTATAGGAGTCCATATTTCCGCAAACTTGCAACAGGATAGATTTAAACTAAAGGCCCATGAAAGGAACATGTTAGCACATCATGGGACTTTTTGATTTTGTCTATCAACTGGCTTAGCAAGTTGCAGTATTGTGACTAAGAAAACTGTGTTTTTGTATGAACAAGCACGTGGCGGTTTGACTCAAATGCATTAGTAAACTCTGCACCCTCTGACTAAGAATCAGGACTGGTGAGTTTGTGTTGTGAGGTCCGCGTAAACCTGGGGCGTGTGACTCTAAGCGATATGGGTCCGTAATGAACGAATAATTGAAAGTATGGGATACCCAGAATAATCAAATACCTAAATTAAAATGATTTGACCCAATATTTTCACCATCAAAGTCTATAACTGTTTCCAGTTTGGCCTGTTGCTGTTAATACACTGCTCATGTCAGCACAGCTGTAGCTTCAGGGCCAAATGCCTTCTAAAAAAGATCAGTGAGATGACAAATTACTCAGCCGAGACCCTCTTGAGACCAGCAAATAAAATTATTTTTAATTTATACTATTTTAATATAATATAATTTATATTATGATCACATTATGATATATATATATATATATATATATATATATATATATATATATATATATATATATATATATTTTATATTATAATGGCCAGGGATGGCCTTTAATCTCACGATGATTCAAGCAATGGTTTAGAAGAAGAAAGATTTTTGGAGAAGAGCAGAAGGAATCAGGATGTAGTGAGATGGAACTGGAATGTAGACAGAAGCTGGGAACACTATTAGCACTGGAAGGATTATAAGGGGTTCAAAGTTGTAATTGTGTTAGACACATTGTTCTCATAGAACACACATTCTAGTTGTTTGTGCTACTACGTGTGCACTTAGACTAGTTAAGTTTATTCTTAAAAACACATGACTGCTTTACTGTAAGTGATGCGTGACGCACTTAGGTTTAAGGTTGTAGATGCTATGCATTCTAGACCATGTGTCTTGTGTAAATTGAAATAACTCTAGTACTGAAACTGTACAACAATTTTAAGTTGTATGTGTGTCTATGTTGAATTTGTTTGTCTCCTAAGTGGATTTTCAATATAGCTGGAGAAAACCATGTACAGGAGCATAGAATTGCCATAAGTGCTTGTTACAGGTTGGGTTGCAGCAGAGATGATGCAGAATTGGACTTCTACAAAAAGGGTTTTATTAAACGAAGGAACACAACAGCAACCAAACACATAGCAAACAATAGAACAGACCAGGAGTGTAGGGAAGTGAGTCCAATATAAAGGGAGTGCAAACGACGAAGACCAGGTGCAGGGAATTCGGGGAGAGCGGGAGAGATGATGAGGAAGTGAGTTCAGGTGTGGAACAGGGAGGATCATGGGAAATGGAGTCCGGGACAGGCCTGAACTGTAACAGTGCTTCACAATTGCATTAATTAAATTGTTAGGAAAGAAAAATGGAAGGAAGGAAGAAATTAAATTAATGGGAAATAACTTCTTTATCTTTTATCTGAGCAAGAATCTTTAATGAGAAAACGCCCAGTAATTTTAACAACTAAAATGATTAACCTGATTGTCATATCTTGAATACGCTAAATCCTTTCAAGATCAAAACATGATTAAAATTTTATTCTATTGATCTGTAACCCAGTGACAAGGGGAGGTACAAGTTTTGATTTTCCTTTGCAACAAAACCACAAACAAAGTGGACAAGTGTTAGCAAACTCCTATCTGGGAGTACTAGATCACATAGGATCTGATCAGGAAAGTTATTTTACTGGACATGTAATTAAAGTTGTGTGCAATGTTAATATCAGGCAGAAACTCTTTCTGTCTTGACCATTTGGACCTCTGTGGTCTGTAAAGTGTTTGAATGACACCATAAATACCAATTGCTAAACAAACAGCACAGCACCACAAATGGTGATCTGCCCTAATCACAGATCTGGCTAGTGTGAGATTCCCCCAGGAGACCTGGGTGTTATGATCATTACAACACAACAGACTGTGTAAGCACATCTGTGATAGCAACTTAAGGTACAAGATTCTCTGACAATGCTTAAACACCAGCAGGCAGATTTGACCACTAACAATTCAGTTTGTCTGTCCTTTTTCTTTGCAGAACATAATCATAATAATGATCTCTGTCTCTGTGAACTAAAACAAATGTTCTTCTAATGGCATAAAATCTTAACAGGTTAAGCCATCTACAACAACTGTCTGGATAAGACCATTCAAGAAAAATTAAGATAGCACCGTCTATCTTAATGCAATTTGTTTAAAGGTTCAAGATCAACTGTTTTTCTCTCTGTGTCTGTTTCCCTTTCAGAACTGACAGCTGCCATTTTTAGGGTCTGGTCCCACCTGCATTGAGCCAGGACACACAGCTTACCTCATAACACTCATAGATATATGGCCTCCCAGTGTAGAACTGGAACTAAATTATGCAACACAAATTATGGTAGGACTCCACTTCCCACAATCCTCCCTGGTTATCACCTGCACTCACTCTACCTATCAGTAATCACCACACCCAGCTGCAGCACATTACCTGGACTATTTAAGCCACTCTCATCCACATACACTTTGTCAGGTCTTGTATCCTCTGTTGCAATTCTGAGCGTTTATCCTGCCTGCCTGCCTGTTACTGATCCTGCCTGCCTGCCTGCCTGTTACTGATCCTGCCTGCCTGCCTGCCTGTTACTGATCCTGCCTGCCTGTTACTGATCCTGCCTGCCTGCCTGCCTGTTACTGATCCTGCCTGCCTGTTACTGATCCTGCCTGCCTGCCTGCCTGTTACTGATCCTGCCTGCCTGTTACTGATCCTGCCTGCCTGCCTGCCTGTTACTGATCCTGCCTGCCTGCCTGCCTGTTACTGATCCTTTCTGCCTGCCTGCCTGTTACTGATCCTGCCTGCCTGCCTGCCTGTTACTGATCCTGCCTGCCTGCCTGCCTGTTACTGATCCTGCCTGCCTGCCTGCCTGCCTGTTACTGATCCTGCCTGCCTGCCTGCCTGCCTGTTACTGATCCTGCCTGCCTGCCTGCCTGTTACTGATCCTGCCTGCCTGCCTGCCTGTTACTGATCCTGCCTGCCTGCCTGCCTGTTACTGATCCTGCCTGCCTGCCTGCCTGTTACTGATCCTGCCTGCCTGCCTGCCTGTTACTGAGCCTGCCTGCCTGCCTGTTACTGAGCCTGCCTGCCTGCCTGCCTGTTACTGAGCCTGCCTGCCTGCCTGCCTGTTACTGAGCCTGCCTGCCTGCCTGCCTGTTACTGATCCTGCCTGCCTGCCTGCCTGTTACTGATCCTGCCTGCCTGCCTGCCTGCCTGTTACTGATCCTGCCTGCCTGTTACTGATCCTGCCTGCCTGCCTGCCTGCCTGTTACTGATCCTGCCTGCCTGCCTGCCTGCCTGTTACTGATCCTGCCTGCCTGCCTGCCTGCCTGTTACTGATCCTGCCTGCCTGCCTGCCTGCCTGTTACTGATCCTGCCTGCCTGCCTGCCTGCCTGTTACTGATCCTGCCTGCCTGCCTGCCTGCCTGTTACTGATCCTGCCTGCCTGCCTGCCTGCCTGTTACTGATCCTGCCTGCCTGCCTGCCTGCCTGTTACTGATCCTGCCTGCCTGCCTGCCTGCCTGTTACTGATCCTGCCTGCCTGCCTGCCTGCCTGTTACTGATCCTGCCTGCCTGCCTGCCTGTTACTGATCCTGCCTGCCTGCCTGCCTGCCTGTTACTGATCCTGCCTGCCTGCCTGCCTGCCTGTTACTGATCCTGCCTGCCTGCCTGCCTGCCTGTTACTGATCCTGCCTGCCTGCCTGCCTGCCTGTCACTGATCCTGCCTGCCTGCCTGCCTGCCTGTTACTGATCCTGCCTGCCTGCCTGCCTGTTACTGATCCTGCCTGCCTGCCTGCCTGTTACTGATCCTGCCTGCCTGCCTGCCTGCCTGTTACTGATCCTGCCTGCCTGCCTGCCTGCCTGTTACTGATCCTGCCTGCCTGCCTGCCTGCCTGTTACTGATCCTGCCTGCCTGCCTGCCTGTTACTGATCCTGCCTGCCTGCCTGCCTGTTACTGATCCTGCCTGCCTGCCTGCCTGTTACTGATCCTGCCTGCCTGCCTGCCTGTTACTGATCCTGCCTGCCTGCCTGCCTGCCTGTTACTGATCCTGCCTGCCTGCCTGCCTGCCTGTTACTGATCCTGCCTGCCTGCCTGCCTGCCTGTTACTGATCCTGCCTGCCTGCCTGCCTGTTACTGATCCTGCCTGCCTGCCTGCCTGCCTGCCTGCCTGTTACTGATCCTGCCTGCCTGCCTGCCTGTTACTGATCCTGCCTGCCTGCCTGCCTGCCTGTTACTGATCCTGCCTGCCTGTTACTGATCCTGCCTGCCTGCCTGCCTGTTACTGATCCTGCCTGCCTGCCTGCCTGCCTGTTACTGATCCTGCCTGCCTGCCTGCCTGTTACTGATCCTGCCTGCCTGCCTGCCTGCCTGTTACTGATCCTGCCTGCCTGCCTGCCTGCCTGTTACTGATCCTGCCTGCCTGCCTGCCTGCCTGTTACTGATCCTGCCTGCCTGCCTGCCTGCCTGTTACTGATCCTGCCTGCCTGCCTGCCTGCCTGTTACTGATCCTGCCTGCCTGCCTGCCTGCCTGTTACTGATCCTGCCTGCCTGCCTGCCTGTTACTGATCCTGCCTGCCTGCCTGCCTGCCTGTTACTGATCCTGCCTGCCTGCCTGCCTGCCTGTTACTGATCCTGCCTGCCTGCCTGCCTGCCTGTTACTGATCCTGCCTGCCTGCCTGCCTGCCTGTCACTGATCCTGCCTGCCTGCCTGCCTGCCTGTTACTGATCCTGCCTGCCTGCCTGCCTGTTACTGATCCTGCCTGCCTGCCTGCCTGTTACTGATCCTGCCTGCCTGCCTGCCTGCCTGTTACTGATCCTGCCTGCCTGCCTGCCTGCCTGTTACTGATCCTGCCTGCCTGCCTGCCTGCCTGTTACTGATCCTGCCTGCCTGCCTGCCTGCCTGCCTGTTACTGATCCTGCCTGCCTGCCTGCCTGTTACTGATCCTGCCTGCCTGCCTGCCTGCCTGCCTGTTACTGATCCTGCCTGCCTGCCTGCCTGCCTGCCTGTTACTGATCCTGCCTGCCTGCCTGCCTGTTACTGATCCTGCCTGCCTGCCTGCCTGCCTGTTACTGATCCTGCCTGCCTGCCTGCCTGCCTGCCTGTTACTGATCCTGCCTGCCTGCCTGCCTGCCTGTTACTGATCCTGCCTGCCTGCCTGCCTGCCTGTTACTGATCCTGCCTGCCTGCCTGCCTGCCTGTTACTGATCCTGCCTGCCTGCCTGCCTGTTACTGATCCTGCCTGCCTGCCTGCCTGCCTGTTACTGATCCTGCCTGCCTGCCTGCCTGCCTGTTACTGATCCTGCCTGCCTGCCTGCCTGTTACTGATCCTGCCTGCCTGCCTGCCTGTTACTGATCCTGCCTGCCTGCCTGCCTGCCTGTTACTGATCCTGCCTGCCTGCCTGCCTGTTACTGATCCTGCCTGCCTGCCTGCCTGCCTGTTACTGATCCTGCCTGCCTGCCTGCCTGCCTGTTACTGATCCTGCCTGCCTGCCTGCCTGTTACTGATCCTGCCTGCCTGCCTGCCTGTTACTGATCCTGCCTGCCTGCCTGCCTGCCTGCCTGTTACTGATCCTGCCTGCCTGCCTGCCTGTTACTGATCCTGCCTGCCTGCCTGCCTGTTACTGATCCTGCCTGCCTGCCTGTTACTGATCCTGCCTGCCTGCCTGCCTGTTACTGATCCTGCCTGCCTGTTACTGATCCTGCCTGCCTGCCTGCCTGTTACTGATCCTGCCTGCCTGCCTGCCTGTTACTGATCCTTTCTGCCTGCCTGCCTGTTACTGATCCTGCCTGCCTGCCTGTTACTGATCCTGCCTGCCTGCCTGTTACTGATCCTGCCTGCCTGCCTGCCTGCCTGTTACTGATCCTGCCTGCCTGCCTGCCTGTTACTGATCCTGCCTGCCTGCCTGTTACTGATCCTGCCTGCCTGCCTGCCTGCCTGCCTGTTACTGATCCTGCCTGCCTGCCTGCCTGCCTGCCTGTTACTGATCCTGCCTGCCTGCCTGCCTGCCTGTTACTGATCCTGCCTGCCTGCCTGCCTGCCTGTTACTGATCCTGCCTGCCTGCCTGCCTGTTACTGATCCTGCCTGCCTGCCTGCCTGCCTGTTACTGATCCTGCCTGCCTGCCTGCCTGCCTGTTACTGATCCTGCCTGCCTGCCTGCCTGCCTGTTACTGATCCTGCCTGCCTGCCTGCCTGTTACTGATCCTGCCTGCCTGCCTGCCTGCCTGCCTGTTACTGATCCTGCCTGCCTGCCTGCCTGTTACTGATCCTGCCTGCCTGCCTGCCTGTTACTGATCCTGCCTGCCTGCCTGCCTGCCTGTTACTGATCCTGCCTGCCTGCCTGCCTGCCTGTTACTGATCCTGCCTGCCTGCCTGTTACTGATCCTGCTTGCCTGCCTGCCTGTTACTGATCCTGCCTGCCTGCCTGCCTGCCTGTTACTGATCCTGCCTGCCTGCCTGCCTGTTACTGATCCTGCCTGCCTGCCTGTTACTGATCCTGCCTGCCTGTTACTGATCCTGCCTGCCTGCCTGCCTGTTACTGATCCTGCCTGCCTGCCTGCCTGCCTGCCTGCCTGTTACTGATCCTGCCTGCCTGCCTGTTACTGATCCTGCCTGCCTGCCTGTTACTGATCCTGCCTGCCTGCCTGTTACTGATCCTGCCTGCCTGCCTGTTACTGATCCTGCCTGCCTGCCTGCCTGCCTGCCTGTTACTGATCCTGCCTGCCTGTCTGTTACTGATCCTGCCTGCCTGTCTGTTACTGATCCTGCCTGCCTGCCTGTTACTGATCCTGCCTGCCTGCCTGTTACTGATCCTGCCTGCCTGTCTGTTACTGATCCTGCCTGCCTGTTACTGATCCTGCCTGCCTGCCTGTTACTGATCCTGCCTGCCTGCCTGTTACTGATCCTGCCTGCCTGCCTGCCTGCCTGCCTGTTACTGATCCTGCCTGCCTGCCTGTTACTGATCCTGCCTGCCTGTCTGTTACTGATCCTGCCTGCCTGTTACTGATCCTGCCTGCCTGCCTGTTACTGATCCTGCCTGCCTGCCTGTTACTGATCCTGCCTGCCTGCCTGCCTGCCTGCCTGCCTGTTACTGATCCTGCCTGCCTGCCTGCCTGCCTGCCTGTTACTGATCCTGCCTGCCTGCCTGCCTGCCTGCCTGCCTGCCTGTTACTGATCCTGCCTGCCTGCCTGTTACTGATCCTGCCTGCCTGTTACTGATCCTGCCTGCCTGCCTGTTACTGATCCTGCCTGCCTGCCTTTTACTGATCCTGCCTGCCTGTCTGTTACTGATCCTGCCTGCCTGTTACTGATCCTGCCTGCCTGCCTGTTACTGATCCTGCCTGCCTGCCTGCCTGCCTGCCTGCCTGTTACTGATCCTGCCTGCCTGCCTGTTACTGATCCTGCCTGCCTGCCTGTTACTGATCCTGCCTGCCTGCCTGTTACTGATCCTGCCTGCCTGCCTGTTACTGATCCTGCCTGCCTGCCTGCCTGCCTGTTACTGATCCTGCCTGCCTGTCTGTTACTGATCCTGCCTGCCTGCCTGTTACTGATCCTGCCTGCCTGTCTGTTACTGATCCTGCCTGCCTGTTACTGATCCTGCCTGCCTGCCTGTTACTGATCCTGCCTGCCTGCCTGTTACTGATCCTGCCTGCCTGCCTGCCTGCCTGCCTGCCTGCCTCTGATCCTACCTGCCTGCCTGCCTGCCTGCCTGTCACTGATCCTGCCTGCCTGCCTGTTACTGATCCTGCCTGCCTGCTACTGATCCTGCCTGCTACTGATCCTGCCTGCCTGCTACTGATCCTGCCTGCCTGCTACTGATCCTGCCTGCCTGCTACTGATCCTGCCTGCCTGCCTGTTACTGATCCTGCCTGCCTGTTACTGATCCTGCCTGCCTGCCTGTTACTGATCCTGCCTGCCTGCCTGTTACTGATCCTGCCTGCCTGTTACTGATCCTGCCTGCCTGTTACTGATCCTGCCTGTCTGCCTGCCTGCCTGCCTGTTACTGATCCTGCCTGCCTCTGATCCTACCTGCCTGCCTGCCTGCCTGCCTGTCTGTTACTGATCCTGCCTGCCTGTCTGTTACTGATCCTGCCTGCCTGCCTGTTACTGATCCTGCCTGCCTGCCTGTTACTGATCCTGCCTGCCTGTCTTTTACTGATCCTGCCTGCCTGTTACTGATCCTGCCTGCCTGCCTGTTACTGATCCTGCCTGCCTGCCTGTTACTGATCCTGCCTGCCTGCCTGCCTGCCTGTTACTGATCCTGCCTGCCTGCCTGTTACTGATCCTGCCTGCCTGTCTGTTACTGATCCTGCCTGCCTGTTACTGATCCTGCCTGCCTGTTACTGATCCTGCCTGCCTGTTACTGATCCTGCCTGCCTGCCTGTTACTGATCCTGCCTGCCTGCCTGCCTGCCTGCCTGCCTGTTACTGATCCTGCCTGCCTGCCTGTTACTGATCCTGCCTGCCTGCCTGCCTGCCTGCCTGTTACTGATCCTGCCTGCCTGCCTGTTACTGATCCTGCCTGCCTGCCTGTTACTGATCCTGCCTGCCTGCCTGCCTGCCTGCCTGCCTGCCTGTTACTGATCCTGCCTGCCTGTCTGTTACTGATCCTGCCTGCCTGCCTGTTACTGATCCTGCCTGCCTGTCTGTTACTGATCCTGCCTGCCTGTTACTGATCCTGCCTGCCTGCCTGTTACTGATCCTGCCTGCCTGCCTGTTACTGATCCTGCCTGCCTGCCTGCCTGCCTGCCTGCCTGCCTCTGATCCTACCTGCCTGCCTGCCTGCCTGCCTGTCACTGATCCTGCCTGCCTGCCTGTTACTGATCCTGCCTGCCTGCTACTGATCCTGCCTGCCTGCTACTGATCCTGCCTGCCTGCTACTGATCCTGCCTGCCTGCTACTGATCCTGCCTGCCTGCTACTGATCCTGCCTGCCTGCCTGTTACTGATCCTGCCTGCCTGTTACTGATCCTGCCTGCCTGTTACTGATCCTGCCTGCCTGCCTGTTACTGATCCTGCCTGCCTGCCTGTTACTGATCCTGCCTGTTACTGATCCTGCCTGCCTGCCTGTTACTGATCCTGCCTGCCTGCCTGCCTGTTACTGATCCTGCCTGCCTGCCTGCCTGTTACTGATCCTGCCTGCCTGCCTGCCTGTTACTGATCCTGCCTGCCTGTCTGTTACTGATCCTGCCTGCCTGCCTGTTACTGATCCTGCCTGCCTGTCTGTTACTGATCCTGCCTGCCTGTCTGTTACTGATCCTGCCTGCCTGTTACTGATCCTGCCTGCCTGCCTGTTACTGATCCTGCCTGCCTGCCTGTTACTGATCCTGCCTGCCTGCCTGCCTGCCTGCCTGCCTGCCTGTCTGTTACTGATCCTGCCTGCCTGTCTGTTACTGATCCTGCCTGCCTGTCTGTTACTGATCCTGCCTGCCTGCCTGTTACTGATCCTGCCTGCCTGTCTGTTACTGATCCTGCCTGCCTGTCTGTTACTGATCCTGCCTGCCTGCCTGTTACTGATCCTGCCTGCCTGCCTGTTACTGATCCTGCCTGCCTGCCTGCCTGCCTGCCTGCCTGTTACTGATCCTGCCTGCCTGTCTGTTACTGATCCTGCCTGCCTGTCTGTTACTGATCCTGCCTGCCTGCCTGTTACTGATCCTGCCTGCCTGTCTGTTACTGATCCTGCCTGCCTGTCTGTTACTGATCCTGCCTGCCTGTTACTGATCCTGCCTGCCTGCCTGTTACTGATCCTGCCTGCCTGCCTGCCTCTGATCCTACCTGCCTGCCTGCCTGCCTGCCTGTCACTGATCCTGCCTGCCTGCCTGTTACTGATCCTGCCTGCCTGCTACTGATCCTGCCTGCCTGCTACTGATCCTGCCTGCCTGCTACTGATCCTGCCTGCCTGCTACTGATCCTGCCTGCCTGTTACTGATCCTGCCTGCCTGTCTGTTACTGATCCTGCCTGCCTGTCTGTTACTGATCCTGCCTGCCTGTTACTGATCCTGCCTGCCTGCCTGTTACTGATCCTGCCTGCCTGCCTGTTACTGATCCTGCCTGCCTGCCTGCCTCTGATCCTACCTGCCTGCCTGCCTGCCTGTCACTGATCCTGCCTGCCTGCCTGTTACTGATCCTGCCTGCCTGCTACTGATCCTGCCTGCCTGCTACTGATCCTGCCTGCCTGCCTGCCTGTTACTGATCCTGCCTGCCTGTTACTGATCCTGCCTGCCTGTTACTGATCCTGCCTGCCTGTTACTGATCCTGCCTGCCTGCCTGTTACTGATCCTGCCTGCCTGCCTGTTACTGATCCTGCCTGCCTGCCTGCCTCTGATCCTACCTGCCTGCCTGCCTGCCTGTCACTGATCCTGCCTGCCTGCCTGTTACTGATCCTGCCTGCCTGCTACTGATCCTGCCTGCCTGCCTGCCTGTTACTGATCCTGCCTGCCTGCCTGTTACTGATCCTGCCTGCCTGCTACTGATCCTGCCTGCCTGCTACTGATCCTGCCTGCCTGCCTGCCTGTTACTGATCCTGCCTGCCTGTTACTGATCCTGCCTGCCTGTTACTGATCCTGCCTGCCTGTTACTGATCCTGCCTGCCTGTTACTGATCCTGCCTGCCTGCCTGTTACTGATCCTGCCTGCCTGCCTGTTACTGATCCTGCCTGCCTGCCTGCCTCTGATCCTACCTGCCTGCCTGCCTGCCTGCCTGTCACTGATCCTGCCTGCCTGCCTGTTACTGATCCTGCCTGCCTGCTACTGATCCTGCCTGCCTGCCTGCCTGTTACTGATCCTGCCTGCCTGCCTGTTACTGATCCTGCCTGCCTGCCTGCCTGTTACTGATCCTGCCTGCCTGCCTGCCTGTTACTGATCCTGCCTGCCTGTTACTGATCCTGCCTGCCTGTCTGTTACTGATCCTGCCTGCCTGTCTGTTACTGATCCTGCCTGCCTGTTACTGATCCTGCCTGCCTGCCTGTTACTGATCCTGCCTGCCTGCCTGTTACTGATCCTGCCTGCCTGCCTGCCTGTTACTGATCCTGCCTGCCTGCCTGCCTGTTACTGATCCTGCCTGCCTGCCTGCCTGTTACTGATCCTGCCTGCCTGCCTGCCTGTTACTGATCCTGCCTGCCTGCCTGCCTGTTACTGATCCTGCCTGCCTGTCTGTTACTGATCCTGCCTGCCTGCCTGTTACTGATCCTGCCTGCCTGTCTGTTACTGATCCTGCCTGCCTGTCTGTTACTGATCCTGCCTGCCTGTCTGTTACTGATCCTGCCTGCCTGTTACTGATCCTGCCTGCCTGCCTGTTACTGATCCTGCCTGCCTGCCTGCCTGCCTGCCTGCCTGCCTGCCTGTCTGTTACTGATCCTGCCTGCCTGTCTGTTACTGATCCTGCCTGCCTGCCTGTTACTGATCCTGCCTGCCTGCTACTGATCCTGCCTGCCTGCTACTGATCCTGCCTGCCTGCCTGCCTGTTACTGATCCTGCCTGCCTGCCTGTTACTGATCCTGCCTGCCTGCCTGCCTGCCTGCCTGCCTGCCTGCCTGTCTGTTACTGATCCTGCCTGCCTGTCTGTTACTGATCCTGCCTGCCTGTTACTGATCCTGCCTGCCTGCTACTGATCCTGCCTGCCTGCTACTGATCCTGCCTGCCTGCCTGCCTGTTACTGATCCTGCCTGCCTGTTACTGATCCTGCCTGCCTGTTACTGATCCTGCCTGCCTGTTACTGATCCTGCCTGCCTGCCTGTTACTGATCCTGCCTGCCTGCCTGTTACTGATCCTGCCTGCCTGCCTGCCTCTGATCCTACCTGCCTGCCTGCCTGCCTGCCTGTCACTGATCCTGCCTGCCTGCCTGTTACTGATCCTGCCTGCCTGCTACTGATCCTGCCTGCCTGCCTGCCTGTTACTGATCCTGCCTGCCTGCCTGTTACTGATCCTGCCTGCCTGCCTGCCTGTTACTGATCCTGCCTGCCTGCCTGCCTGTTACTGATCCTGCCTGCCTGTTACTGATCCTGCCTGCCTGTCTGTTACTGATCCTGCCTGCCTGTCTGTTACTGATCCTGCCTGCCTGTTACTGATCCTGCCTGCCTGCCTGTTACTGATCCTGCCTGCCTGCCTGTTACTGATCCTGCCTGCCTGCCTGCCTGTTACTGATCCTGCCTGCCTGCCTGCCTGTTACTGATCCTGCCTGCCTGCCTGCCTGTTACTGATCCTGCCTGCCTGCCTGCCTGTTACTGATCCTGCCTGCCTGCCTGCCTGTTACTGATCCTGCCTGCCTGCCTGCCTGTTACTGATCCTGCCTGCCTGTCTGTTACTGATCCTGCCTGCCTGCCTGTTACTGATCCTGCCTGCCTGTCTGTTACTGATCCTGCCTGCCTGTCTGTTACTGATCCTGCCTGCCTGTCTGTTACTGATCCTGCCTGCCTGTTACTGATCCTGCCTGCCTGCCTGTTACTGATCCTGCCTGCCTGCCTGCCTGCCTGCCTGCCTGCCTGCCTGTCTGTTACTGATCCTGCCTGCCTGTCTGTTACTGATCCTGCCTGCCTGTCTGTTACTGATCCTGCCTGCCTGCCTGTTACTGATCCTGCCTGCCTGTCTGTTACTGATCCTGCCTGCCTGTCTGTTACTGATCCTGCCTGCCTGCCTGTTACTGATCCTGCCTGCCTGTCTGTTACTGATCCTGCCTGCCTGTCTGTTACTGATCCTGCCTGCCTGTTACTGATCCTGCCTGCCTGCCTGTTACTGATCCTGCCTGCCTGCCTGCCTCTGATCCTACCTGCCTGCCTGCCTGCCTGCCTGTCACTGATCCTGCCTGCCTGCCTGCTACTGATCCTGCCTGCCTGCTACTGATCCTGCCTGCCTGCTACTGATCCTGCCTGCCTGCTACTGATCCTGCCTGCCTGTTACTGATCCTGCCTGCCTGTCTGTTACTGATCCTGCCTGCCTGTCTGTTACTGATCCTGCCTGCCTGTTACTGATCCTGCCTGCCTGCCTGTTACTGATCCTGCCTGCCTGCCTGTTACTGATCCTGCCTGCCTGCCTGCCTCTGATCCTACCTGCCTGCCTGCCTGCCTGTCACTGATCCTGCCTGCCTGCCTGTTACTGATCCTGCCTGCCTGCTACTGATCCTGCCTGCCTGCTACTGATCCTGCCTGCCTGCCTGCCTGTTACTGATCCTGCCTGCCTGTTACTGATCCTGCCTGCCTGTTACTGATCCTGCCTGCCTGTTACTGATCCTGCCTGCCTGCCTGTTACTGATCCTGCCTGCCTGCCTGTTACTGATCCTGCCTGCCTGCCTGCCTCTGATCCTACCTGCCTGCCTGCCTGCCTGCCTGTCACTGATCCTGCCTGCCTGCCTGTTACTGATCCTGCCTGCCTGCTACTGATCCTGCCTGCCTGCCTGCCTGTTACTGATCCTGCCTGCCTGCCTGTTACTGATCCTGCCTGCCTGCTACTGATCCTGCCTGCCTGCTACTGATCCTGCCTGCCTGCCTGCCTGTTACTGATCCTGCCTGCCTGTTACTGATCCTGCCTGCCTGTTACTGATCCTGCCTGCCTGTTACTGATCCTGCCTGCCTGTTACTGATCCTGCCTGCCTGCCTGTTACTGATCCTGCCTGCCTGCCTGTTACTGATCCTGCCTGCCTGCCTGCCTCTGATCCTACCTGCCTGCCTGCCTGCCTGCCTGTCACTGATCCTGCCTGCCTGCCTGTTACTGATCCTGCCTGCCTGCTACTGATCCTGCCTGCCTGCCTGCCTGTTACTGATCCTGCCTGCCTGCCTGTTACTGATCCTGCCTGCCTGCCTGCCTGTTACTGATCCTGCCTGCCTGCCTGCCTGTTACTGATCCTGCCTGCCTGTCTGTTACTGATCCTGCCTGCCTGTTACTGATCCTACCTGCCTGCCTGTTACTGATCCTGCCTGCCTGTCACTGATCCTGCCTGCCTGCCTGTTACTGATCCTGCCTGCCTGTCTGTTACTGATCCTGCCTGCCTGTCTGTTACTGATCCTGCCTGCCTGTTACTGATCCTGCCTGCCTGCCTGTTACTGATCCTGCCTGCCTGCCTGTTACTGATCCTGCCTGCCTGCCTGTTACTGATCCTGCCTGCCTGCCTGCCTGCCTGCCTGCCTGTTACTGATCCTGCCTGCCTGTCTGTTACTGATCCTGCCTGCCTGTCTGTTACTGATCCTGCCTGCCTGTTACTGATCCTGCCTGCCTGCCTGTTACTGATCCTGCCTGCCTGCCTGTTACTGATCCTGCCTGCCTGCCTGCCTGCCTGTTACTGATCCTGCCTGCCTGTCTGTTACTGATCCTGCCTGCCTGTCTGTTACTGATCCTGCCTGCCTGCCTGTTACTGATCCTGCCTGCCTGTCTGTTACTGATCCTGCCTGCCTGTCTGTTACTGATCCTGCCTGCCTGTTACTGATCCTGCCTGCCTGTCTGTTACTGATCCTGCCTGCCTGTTACTGATCCTGCCTGCCTGCCTGCCTGCCTGCCTGCCTCTGATCCTACCTGCCTGCCTGCCTGCCTGCCTGTCACTGATCCTGCCTGCCTGCCTGCTACTGATCCTGCCTGCCTGCTACTGATCCTGCCTGCCTGCTACTGATCCTGCCTGCCTGCTACTGATCCTGCCTGCCTGCTACTGATCCTGCCTGCCTGCCTGTTACTGATCCTGCCTGCCTGTTACTGATCCTGCCTGCCTGCCTGTTACTGATCCTGCCTGCCTGCCTGTTACTGATCCTGCCTGCCTGCCTGCCTGCCTGCCTGCCTGTTACTGATCCTGCCTGCCTCTGATCCTACCTGCCTGCCTGCCTGCCTGCCTGTTACTGATCCTGCCTGCCTCTGATCCTACCTGCCTGCCTGCCTGCCTGCCTGCCTGTTACTGATCCTGCCTGCCTGCCTGCCTGTTACTGATCCTGCCTGCCTGCCTGCCTGTTACTGATCCTGCCTGCCTGCCTGCCTGTTACTGATCCTGCCTGCCTGCCTGCCTGTTACTGATCCTGCCTGCCTGCCTGCCTGTTACTGATCCTGCCTGCCTGTTACTGATCCTGCCTGCCTGCCTGCCTGCCTGTTACTGATCCTGCCTGCCTGCCTGCCTGTTACTGATCCTGCCTGCCTGTCTGTTACTGATCCTGCCTGCCTGTCTGTTACTGATCCTGCCTGCCTGCCTGTTACTGATCCTGCCTGCCTGCCTGTTACTGATCCTGCCTGCCTGTCTGTTACTGATCCTGCCTGCCTGTTACTGATCCTGCCTGTTACTGATCCTGCCTGCCTGCCTGTTACTGATCCTGCCTGCCTGCCTGCCTGCCTGCCTGCCTGTTACTGATCCTGCCTGCCTGTCTGTTACTGATCCTGCCTGCCTGTCTGTTACTGATCCTGCCTGCCTGCCTGTTACTGATCCTGCCTGCCTGTCTGTTACTGATCCTGCCTGCCTGCCTGTTACTGATCCTGCCTGCCTGCCTGTTACTGATCCTGCCTGCCTGCCTGTTACTGATCCTGCCTGCCTGCCTGCCTGCCTGCCTGTTACTGATCCTGCCTGCCTGTCTGTTACTGATCCTGCCTGCCTGTTACTGATCCTGCCTGCCTGCCTGTTACTGATCCTGCCTGCCTGTCTGTTACTGATCCTGCCTGCCTGTCTGTTACTGATCCTGCCTGCCTGTTACTGATCCTGCCTGCCTGCCTGTTACTGATCCTGCCTGCCTGCCTGTTACTGATCCTGCCTGCCTGCCTGCCTGCCTGCCTCTGATCCTACCTGCCTGCCTGCCTGCCTGTCACTGATCCTGCCTGCCTGCCTGTTACTGATCCTGCCTGCCTGCTACTGATCCTGCCTGCCTGTTACTGATCCTGCCTGCCTGCTACTGATCCTGCCTGCCTGCTACTGATCCTGCCTGCCTGCTACTGATCCTGCCTGCCTGCTACTGATCCTGCCTGCCTGCCTGTTACTGATCCTGCCTGCCTGTTACTGATCCTGCCTGCCTGCCTGCCTGCCTGCCTGTTACTGATCCTGCCTGCCTGCCTGCCTGCCTGCTACTGATCCTGCCTGCCTGCCTGCTACTGATCCTGCCTGCCTGCCTGTTACTGATCCTGCCTGCCTGTTACTGATCCTGCCTGCCTGCTACTGATCCTGCCTGCCTGCCTGTTACTGATCCTGCCTGCCTGCCTGTTACTGATCCTGCCTGCCTGCCTGCCTGCCTGCCTGCCTGCCTGTTACTGATCCTGCCTGCCTGCCTGTCACTGATCCTACCTGCCTGCCTGCCTGCCTGCCTGCCTGTCACTGATCCTGCCTGCCTGCCTGTCACTGATCCTGCCTGCCTGCCTGTCACTGATCCTGCCTGCCTGCCTGTTACTGATCCTGCCTGCCTGCCTGCCTGCCTGCCTGCCTGTTACTGATCCTGCCTGCCTGCCTGCCTGCCTGCCTGCTACTGATCCTGCCTGCCTGCTACTGATCCTGCCTGCCTGCCTGTTACTGATCCTGCCTGCCTGCTACTGATCCTGCCTGCCTGCCTGTTACTGATCCTGCCTGCCTGCCTGTTACTGATCCTGCCTGCCTGCCTGCCTGCCTGCCTGTTACTGATCCTGCCTGCCTGCCTGTTACTGATCCTACCTGCCTGTCACTGATCCTGCCTGCCTGCCTGTCACTGATCCTGCCTGCCTGCCTGTCACTGATCCTGCCTGCCTGCCTGTCACTGATCCTGCCTGCCTGCCTGTCACTGATCCTGCCTGCCTGCCTGTCACTGATCCTGCCTGCCTGCCTGTTACTGATCCTGCCTGCCTGCCTGCCTGCCTGCCTGCCTGTTACTGATCCTGCCTGCCTGCCTGCCTGCCTGCCTGCTACTGATCCTGCCTGCCTGCTACTGATCCTGCCTGCCTGCTACTGATCCTGCCTGCCTGCTACTGATCCTGCCTGCCTGCTACTGATCCTGCCTGCCTGCCTGTTACTGATCCTGCCTGCCTGTTACTGATCCTGCCTGCCTGCCTGTCACTGATCCTGCCTGCCTGCCTGTCACTGATCCTGCCTGCCTGCCTGTTACTGATCCTGCCTGCCTGCCTGCCTGCCTGCCTGTCACTGATCCTGCCTGCCTGCCTGTCACTGATCCTGCCTGCCTGCCTGTCACTGATCCTGCCTGCCTGCCTGTCACTGATCCTGCCTGCCTGCCTGTCACTGATCCTGCCTGCCTGCCTGTCACTGATCCTGCCTGCCTGCCTGTCACTGATCCTGCCTGCCTGCCTGTTACTGATCCTGCCTGCCTGCCTGTCACTGATCCTGCCTGCCTGCCTGTCACTGATCCTGCCTGCCTGCCTGTTACTGATCCTGCCTGCCTGCCTGCCTGCCTGCCTGCCTGTCACTGATCCTGCCTGCCTGCCTGTCACTGATCCTGCCTGCCTGCCTGTCACTGATCCTGCCTGCCTGCCTGTTACTGATCCTGCCTGCCTGCCTGTCACTGATCCTGCCTGCCTGCCTGTCACTGATCCTGCCTGCCTGCCTGTTACTGATCCTGCCTGCCTGCCTGCCTGCCTGCCTGCCTGTCACTGATCCTGCCTGCCTGCCTGTTACTGATCCTGCCTGCCTGCCTGCCTGCCTGCCTGCCTGTCACTGATCCTGCCTGCCTGCCTGTCACTGATCCTGCCTGCCTGCCTGTCACTGATCCTGCCTGCCTGCCTGTCACTGATCCTGCCTGCCTGCCTGTCACTGATCCTGCCTGCCTGCCTGTTACTGATCCTGCCTGCCTGCCTGCCTGCCTGCCTGCCTGTTACTGATCCTGCCTGCCTGCCTGCCTGCCTGCCTGCTACTGATCCTGCCTGCCTGCTACTGATCCTGCCTGCCTGCTACTGATCCTGCCTGCCTGCCTGTTACTGATCCTGCCTGCCTGCCTGTTACTGATCCTGCCTGCCTGCCTGCCTGCCTGCCTGTTACTGATCCTGCCTGCCTGCCTGTTACTGATCCTACCTGCCTGCCTGTCACTGATCCTGCCTGCCTGCCTGTCACTGATCCTGCCTGCCTGCCTGTCACTGATCCTGCCTGCCTGCCTGTCACTGATCCTGCCTGCCTGCCTGTTACTGATCCTGCCTGCCTGCCTGCCTGCCTGCCTGTTACTGATCCTGCCTGCCTGCCTGATACTGATCCTGCCTGCCTGCCTGCCTGCCTGCCTGTCACTGATCCTGCCTGCCTGCCTGTCACTGATCCTGCCTGCCTGCCTGTCACTGATCCTGCCTGCCTGCCTGTTACTGATCCTGCCTGCCTGCCTGATACTGATCCTGCCTGCCTGCCTGCCTGCCTGTCACTGATCCTGCCTGCCTGCCTGTTACTGATCCTGCCTGCCTGCCTGATACTGATCCTGCCTGCCTGCCTGCCTGCCTGCCTGTCACTGATCCTGCCTGCCTGCCTGTCACTGATCCTGCCTGCCTGCCTGTCACTGATCCTGCCTGCCTGCCTGTTACTGATCCTGCCTGCCTGCCTGTTACTGATCCTGCCTGCCTGCCTGTCACTGATCCTGCCTGCCTGCCTGTCACTGATCCTGCCTGCCTGCCTGTTACTGATCCTGCCTGCCTGCCTGCCTGCCTGCCTGTCACTGATCCTGCCTGCCTGCCTGTCACTGATCCTGCCTGCCTGCCTGTCACTGATCCTGCCTGCCTGCCTGTCACTGATCCTGCCTGCCTGCCTGTCACTGATCCTGCCTGCCTGCCTGTCACTGATCCTGCCTGCCTGCCTGTCACTGATCCTGCCTGCCTGCCTGTCACTGATCCTGCCTGCCTGCCTGTCACTGATCCTGCCTGCCTGCCTGTTACTGATCCTGCCTGCCTGCCTGCCTGCCTGTTACTGATCCTGCCTGCCTGCCTGCCTGCCTGCCTGCTACTGATCCTGCCTGCCTGCTACTGATCCTGCCTGCCTGCTACTGATCCTGCCTGCCTGCCTGTTACTGATCCTGCCTGCCTGCCTGTTACTGATCCTGCCTGCCTGCCTGCCTGCCTGCCTGCCTGCCTGTTACTGATCCTGCCTGCCTGCCTGTTACTGATCCTACCTGCCTGCCTGCCTGCCTGCCTGTCACTGATCCTGCCTGCCTGCCTGTCACTGATCCTGCCTGCCTGTCACTGATCCTGCCTGCCTGCCTGTTACTGATCCTGCCTGCCTGCCTGCCTGCCTGCCTGTTACTGATCCTGCCTGCCTGCCTGATACTGATCCTGCCTGCCTGCCTGCCTGCCTGCCTGTCACTGATCCTGCCTGCCTGCCTGTCACTGATCCTGCCTGCCTGCCTGTTACTGATCCTGCCTGCCTGCCTGATACTGATCCTGCCTGCCTGCCTGCCTGCCTGCCTGTCACTGATCCTGCCTGCCTGCCTGTCACTGATCCTGCCTGCCTGCCTGTCACTGATCCTGCCTGCCTGCCTGTTACTGATCCTGCCTGCCTGCCTGTTACTGATCCTGCCTGCCTGCCTGTCACTGATCCTGCCTGCCTGCCTGTCACTGATCCTGCCTGCCTGTCACTGATCCTGCCTGCCTGCCTGTTACTGATCCTGCCTGCCTGCCTGCCTGCCTGCCTGTTACTGATCCTGCCTGCCTGCCTGATACTGATCCTGCCTGCCTGCCTGCCTGCCTGCCTGTCACTGATCCTGCCTGCCTGCCTGTCACTGATCCTGCCTGCCTGCCTGTTACTGATCCTGCCTGCCTGCCTGATACTGATCCTGCCTGCCTGCCTGCCTGCCTGCCTGTCACTGATCCTGCCTGCCTGCCTGTCACTGATCCTGCCTGCCTGCCTGTCACTGATCCTGCCTGCCTGCCTGTTACTGATCCTGCCTGCCTGCCTGTTACTGATCCTGCCTGCCTGCCTGTCACTGATCCTGCCTGCCTGCCTGTCACTGATCCTGCCTGCCTGCCTGTTACTGATCCTGCCTGCCTGCCTGCCTGCCTGTCACTGATCCTGCCTGCCTGCCTGTCACTGATCCTGCCTGCCTGCCTGTCACTGATCCTGCCTGTCACTGATCCTGCCTGCCTGCCTGTCACTGATCCTGCCTGCCTGCCTGTCACTGATCCTGCCTGCCTGCCTGTCACTGATCCTGCCTGCCTGCCTGTCACTGATCCTGCCTGCCTGCCTGTCACTGATCCTGCCTGCCTGCCTGTCACTGATCCTGCCTGCCTGCCTGTCACTGATCCTGCCTGCCTGCCTGTCACTGATCCTGCCTGCCTGCCTGCCACTGATCCTGCCTGCCTGCCTGCCACTGATCCTGCCTGCCTGCTACTGATCCTGCCTGCCTGCCTGTTACTGATCCTGCCTGCCTGCCTGTTACTGATCCTGCCTGCCTGCTACTGATCCTGCCTGCCTGCTACTGATCCTGCCTGCCTGCTACTGATCCTGCCTGCCTGCCTGTTACTGATCCTGCCTGCCTTCCTGCCTGTCTGCCTGTTACTGATCCTGCCTTCCTGCCTGCCTGCCTGTTACTGATCCTGCCTGCCTGCCTGCCTGTCTGTTACTGATCCTGCCTGCCTGCCTGTTACTGAGCCTGCCTGCCTGCCTGTTACTGATCCTGCCTGCCTGCCTGTTACTGATCCTGCCTGCCTGCCTGTTACTGATCCTGCCTGCCTCTGATCCTACCTGCCTGCCTGCCTGCCTGCCTGTCACTGATCCTGCCTGCCTGCCTGTTACTGATCCTGCCTGCCTGCCTGTTACTGATCCTGCCTGCCTGCCTGTTACTGATCCTGCCTGCCTCTGATCCTACCTGCCTGCCTGCCTGCCTGCCTGTCACTGATCCTGCCTGCCTGCCTGTTACTGATCCTGCCTGCCTGCTACTGATCCTGCCTGCCTGCTACTGATCCTGCCTGCCTTCCTGCCTGCCTGCCTGTTACTGATCCTGCCTTCCTGCCTGCCTGCCTGTTACTGATCTTGCCTGCCTGCCTGTTACTGATCCTGCCTGCCTGTCTGTTACTGATCCTGCCTGCCTGTCTGTTACTGATCCTGCCTGCCTGCCTGTTACTGAGCCTGCCTGCCTGTTACTGATCCTGCCTGCCTGTTACTGATCCTGCCTGCCTGCCTGTTACTGATCCTGCCTGCCTGCTACTGATCCTGCCTGCCTGTTACTGATCCTGCCTGCCTGCCTGTTACTGATCCTACCTGCCTGCCTGCCTGCCTGCCTGTCACTGATCCTGCCTGCCTGCCTGTCACTGATCCTGCCTGCCTGTCACTGATCCTGCCTGCCTGCCTGTTACTGATCCTGCCTGCCTGCCTGCCTGCCTGCCTGTTACTGATCCTGCCTGCCTGCCTGATACTGATCCTGCCTGCCTGCCTGCCTGCCTGCCTGTCACTGATCCTGCCTGCCTGCCTGTCACTGATCCTGCCTGCCTGCCTGTTACTGATCCTGCCTGCCTGCCTGATACTGATCCTGCCTGCCTGCCTGCCTGCCTGCCTGTCACTGATCCTGCCTGCCTGCCTGTCACTGATCCTGCCTGCCTGCCTGTCACTGATCCTGCCTGCCTGCCTGTTACTGATCCTGCCTGCCTGCCTGTTACTGATCCTGCCTGCCTGCCTGTCACTGATCCTGCCTGCCTGCCTGTCACTGATCCTGCCTGCCTGCCTGTCACTGATCCTGCCTGCCTGCCTGTTACTGATCCTGCCTGCCTGCCTGCCTGCCTGCCTGTTACTGATCCTGCCTGCCTGCCTGATACTGATCCTGCCTGCCTGCCTGCCTGCCTGCCTGCCTGTCACTGATCCTGCCTGCCTGCCTGTCACTGATCCTGCCTGCCTGCCTGTTACTGATCCTGCCTGCCTGCCTGTTACTGATCCTGCCTGCCTGCCTGCCTGCCTGCCTGTCACTGATCCTGCCTGCCTGCCTGTCACTGATCCTGCCTGCCTGCCTGTCACTGATCCTGCCTGCCTGCCTGTTACTGATCCTGCCTGCCTGCCTGTTACTGATCCTGCCTGCCTGCCTGTCACTGATCCTGCCTGCCTGCCTGTCACTGATCCTGCCTGCCTGCCTGTTACTGATCCTGCCTGCCTGCCTGCCTGCCTGTCACTGATCCTGCCTGCCTGCCTGTCACTGATCCTGCCTGCCTGCCTGTCACTGATCCTGCCTGCCTGCCTGTCACTGATCCTGCCTGCCTGCCTGTCACTGATCCTGCCTGCCTGCCTGTCACTGATCCTGCCTGCCTGCCTGTCACTGATCCTGCCTGCCTGCCTGCCTGTCACTGATCCTGCCTGCCTGCCTGTCACTGATCCTGCCTGCCTGCCTGTCACTGATCCTGCCTGCCTGCCTGTCACTGATCCTGCCTGCCTACCTGCCACTGATCCTGCCTGCCTGCCTGCCACTGATCCTGCCTGCCTGCTACTGATCCTGCCTGCCTGCCTGTTACTGATCCTGCCTGCCTGCCTGTTACTGATCCTGCCTGCCTGCTACTGATCCTGCCTGCCTGCTACTGATCCTGCCTGCCTGCTACTGATCCTGCCTGCCTGCCTGTTACTGATCCTGCCTGCCTTCCTGCCTGTCTGCCTGTTACTGATCCTGCCTTCCTGCCTGCCTGCCTGTTACTGATCCTGCCTGCCTGCCTGCCTGTCTGTTACTGATCCTGCCTGCCTGCCTGTTACTGAGCCTGCCTGCCTGCCTGTTACTGATCCTGCCTGCCTGCCTGTTACTGATCCTGCCTGCCTGCCTGTTACTGATCCTGCCTGCCTCTGATCCTACCTGCCTGCCTGCCTGCCTGCCTGTCACTGATCCTGCCTGCCTGCCTGTTACTGATCCTGCCTGCCTGCCTGTTACTGATCCTGCCTGCCTGCCTGTTACTGATCCTGCCTGCCTCTGATCCTACCTGCCTGCCTGCCTGCCTGCCTGTCACTGATCCTGCCTGCCTGCCTGTTACTGATCCTGCCTGCCTGCTACTGATCCTGCCTGCCTGCTACTGATCCTGCCTGCCTGCTACTGATCCTGCCTGCCTTCCTGCCTGCCTGCCTGTTACTGATCCTGCCTTCCTGCCTGCCTGCCTGTTACTGATCTTGCCTGCCTGCCTGTTACTGATCCTGCCTGCCTGTCTGTTACTGATCCTGCCTGCCTGTCTGTTACTGATCCTGCCTGCCTGCCTGTTACTGAGCCTGCCTGCCTGTTACTGATCCTGCCTGCCTGTTACTGATCCTGCCTGCCTGCCTGTTACTGATCCTGCCTGCCTGCCTGTTACTGATCCTGCCTGCCTGCCTGCCTGCCTGTTACTGATCCTGCCTGCCTCTGATCCTACCTGCCTGCCTGCCTGCCTGCCTGTCACTGATCCTGCCTGCCTGCCTGTTACTGATCCTGCCTGCCTGCTACTGATCCTGCCTGCCTGCTACTGATCCTGCCTGCCTGCTACTGATCCTGCCTGCCTGCCTGTTACTGATCCTGCCTGCCTTCCTGCCTGTCTGCCTGTTACTGATCCTGCCTTCCTGCCTGCCTGCCTGTTACTGATCCTGCCTGCCTGCCTGTTACTGATCCTGCCTGCCTGTCTGTTACTGATCCTGCCTGCCTGTCTGTTACTGATCCTGCCTGCCTGTCTGTTACTGATCCTGCCTGCCTGTTACTGATCCTGCCTGCCTGCCTGTTACTGATCCTGCCTGCCTGCCTGTTACTGATCCTGCCTGCCTGCCTGCCTGTTACTGATCCTGCCTGCCTGCCTGCCTGTTACTGATCCTGCCTGCCTGCCTGCCTGTTACTGATCCTGCCTGCCTGCCTGCCTGCCTGTTACTGATCCTGCCTGCCTGTCTGTTACTGATCCTGCCTGCCTGCCTGTTACTGATCCTGCCTGCCTGTCTGTTACTGATCCTGCCTGCCTGTCTGTTACTGATCCTGCCTGCCTGTTACTGATCCTGCCTGCCTGCCTGTTACTGATCCTGCCTGCCTGCCTGTTACTGATCCTGCCTGCCTGCCTGCCTGCCTGCCTGTCTGTTACTGATCCTGCCTGCCTGTCTGTTACTGATCCTGCCTGCCTGTCTGTTACTGATCCTGCCTGCCTGCCTGTTACTGATCCTGCCTGCCTGTCTGTTACTGATCCTGCCTGCCTGTTACTGATCCTGCCTGCCTGCCTGTTACTGATCCTGCCTGCCTGCCTGTTACTGATCCTGCCTGCCTGCCTGCCTGCCTGCTACTGATCCTGCCTGCCTGCTACTGATCCTGCCTGCCTGCTACTGATCCTGCCTGCCTGTTACTGATCCTGCCTGCCTGCCTGTTACTGATCCTGCCTGCCTGTCTGTTACTGATCCTGCCTGCCTGTCTGTTACTGATCCTGCCTGCCTGCCTGTTACTGATCCTGCCTGCCTGTCTGTTACTGATCCTGCCTGCCTGTCTGTTACTGATCCTGCCTGCCTGTTACTGATCCTGCCTGCCTGCCTGTTACTGATCCTGCCTGCCTGCCTGCCTCTGATCCTACCTGCCTGCCTGCCTGCCTGCCTGTCACTGATCCTGCCTGCCTGCCTGTTACTGATCCTGCCTGCCTGCTACTGATCCTGCCTGCCTGCTACTGATCCTGCCTGCCTGCTACTGATCCTGCCTGCCTGCTACTGATCCTGCCTGCCTGTTACTGATCCTGCCTGCCTGTCTGTTACTGATCCTGCCTGCCTGTCTGTTACTGATCCTGCCTGCCTGTTACTGATCCTGCCTGCCTGCCTGTTACTGATCCTGCCTGCCTGCCTGTTACTGATCCTGCCTGCCTGCCTGCCTCTGATCCTACCTGCCTGCCTGCCTGCCTGTCACTGATCCTGCCTGCCTGCCTGTTACTGATCCTGCCTGCCTGCTACTGATCCTGCCTGCCTGCTACTGATCCTGCCTGCCTGCCTGCCTGTTACTGATCCTGCCTGCCTGTTACTGATCCTGCCTGCCTGTTACTGATCCTGCCTGCCTGTTACTGATCCTGCCTGCCTGCCTGTTACTGATCCTGCCTGCCTGCCTGTTACTGATCCTGCCTGCCTGCTACTGATCCTGCCTGCCTGCCTGCCTGTTACTGATCCTGCCTGCCTGCCTGTTACTGATCCTGCCTGCCTGCTACTGATCCTGCCTGCCTGCTACTGATCCTGCCTGCCTGCCTGCCTGTTACTGATCCTGCCTGCCTGTTACTGATCCTGCCTGCCTGTTACTGATCCTGCCTGCCTGTTACTGATCCTGCCTGCCTGCCTGTTACTGATCCTGCCTGCCTGCCTGTTACTGATCCTGCCTGCCTGCCTGCCTCTGATCCTACCTGCCTGCCTGCCTGCCTGCCTGTCACTGATCCTGCCTGCCTGCCTGTTACTGATCCTGCCTGCCTGCTACTGATCCTGCCTGCCTGCCTGCCTGTTACTGATCCTGCCTGCCTGCCTGTAGCGTCTGTGGTGGATCAAAGATTATCAATACAACTATAAATTAAAGAAAGCTTTTAACGTTTGACCTCCTTCAGATAACCCATAGACCATGGCTCCGGCAGGTCTAGATGAAATTACCCTGGTGGCATCTTTGTTACCTTCAGTGAGGAGAAGCAGGAGGCTTTCTCCCCAGCTCTGGGGACTTCAAAGAGTCACCCATGCTCCCCCTCCACATGGCACTAAGGGCCATGTGGCATACCCAAGACGCTGCGAAAACCCAATACACATCACACACACACATACAGAGACACAAACATACGTTTGGAAACTGTATCTACATTTAGCCTCAAAATATGACTATACCAAAGTGTACCCGTTGCTGTATTCAAGTGAACGTGCATGTATCCCTAGTATATAAGATTAGTTATGATTGTAGCAGTGTTAGTTTTATTCTAAGCGGTATATTCAAGTATAAACTGTATCCCTCACTTTTTATGTGTTGATGTCCGACGAGTTTGGTCTCATTGTAAAGCTCTCTTTATGCCCTAAATAACAATGTATGTCACATCACTGTAAAATGCATTGTTCTATTTTAATGGTATTTTGAAGAGAATGTACTCAGTTCTGACACTTCATAAATTATGCAAATGAGGCCATAAATGGAGACAAAGAAAAAGTTTGCCCGCCAAAGTTGCACCCGCACCATTGGCTGACGCATCCGAGAAGGCGTTTGACTTGTTTGTCCTTAAAAGACATTCACACGCGTCTCTCGATTGTCTCTCGATTATCTCTCAATCGTCTTTCGATTGTCCGTCGCCACCTCACGCACGTCTCTCCCGGACGTCTCGGCGACCGCGCTTCCATCACGCGCTCCTCTGCATCTTCGGGACGACCATCTGTTTGGCACAAGTTCGCTTCTGTCAAGCCTCCGTCATCCTCCATCACCTCGGAGACGGACTCTCTCTTCTTTATTTTCCGGTTATCTTACTCTCAAGTTAAAACCTTGTTTGAAAACCCCGCCGAGAACCCAGTCTCGGAAAAGGACCAATCGCTCCAGCCGCACGCATTGAAACTCCTCCAGGAAGACACGCAACCACAGCACCTAAAATCTATGCAAGTATAGAACTATTCCTTTCGAAGCGTTTTAAGCCCCATGCATAAGCTAAGTTTCCTTGCTGGCTCTCAAAGGTTTAACTGTTTGTAATTTTGCCACTTTCTTTGATCACCTCTGTTTTCCTGCCTTTACTTTCGCTTTTGTATATATGTGTATTCCTTTGTGTATATCTAGTCATATAACGTTAGCCCATGTAGTTGTAGTTTCGTATATTAAATACATTATATTCATGCTCGATTGCCTCTGTTGCTCATTCACGAACCAGGTCCCTTCTACGTTTGATTCTGCAAAACTGCTTTACGCTTTAATGCTACAATAGGAAGTTATTCTCGTGGCCAGAGACCAACTTCCTTTTATAAATAGTTTATGAGAAAACTGATGGTTTGCTGGACAAACTAGGATAGTCTTTCTCAAATCACTATTGAACTAGACCTAATCATATATGTAATTGATTATAATCCGTTGTAATTAATTCACAATATATGTGCATAATTCCCTCTTTGGTCAATGTATATTATAATTAATCATAACGCGTTATGACTTAATTATATATATATTTCACCCATACTTTGAGCTAATTGATTAAACACATGTAAATTCGCTACATATATATTTATTTTTTTGGTGGAGAATGCGGGCAACGTTTTAAACTTGGTTCTGTGCTTGAGCAACTCAGATTAAATCTGTGTGTTTATTAATGTTTATGCGCGCTTTATACAGTGAGACCAGACGCAACGCGTTCCTCACATGGAAACGTTAACAAACTGCTATTTGTGTCCAAACATTTTAGCCAATTGTTAACCGTTAAAATAAAACTGCAGTTTCATTAATATTAAACTCGTTCCTGCAAAAGGGAGACAATCTTTTGCAGAACAGCTTTAATATTAATTTCCGCTTGAATAAAACGAAGAAATCGTTTTTCAGCGTGATTAAAGACCGTTAGGGACGAGTCTCTCCCTCTCCGTCTAGAAGGCCTCATAAATCGTAGCGCTATAAAATTTGAATTATTGCATTGTCCGATAATACAAAATAGCGCCTCACTCCCTCACTCTTGGTAAACCATTGGCGTAGCTAACCAACGTTACCTAGGGCAAATCTAATCTGGAAAACAGTTTATCTGGCTTATCCGATTGATGTGTGAAATGGGGAGTTATTAACACCCTGATCCAGTGTTAATTTGTAACGCAGCGAAGAAATCCTGCTAAAGTTACATGTTCGTGTCCAGTGAATTGGCACAAGAGAATCCGCCGAGATTCTGAATATTATAAGTGATAAGTTGCAGTTAAATCGGCCGTGCGCTAGATTTAAAAGTCACGATTTTTAAAGTAGGTGGACGCAGTACCTCTGACTAAACGCCAGAGGGCAGTCTGTTCAGGTGTGTGGCACACCTCCCTACGTCATTGTTGTGTGGACCCATTAACGCCATCTTGTGGGCGTTCTGGGTTAGGTCTGCTTTCCTCGTGTTTGATCTGAATTATTTCCAACTTTCCTTTGGCTATTTTAATTTGCTGGCTGTTATAATTCTTTTGTTTTATTGTTTTGACGGTTATCCTGTCTATTTGTATTTGGAATGCGGTTTACTGATTTAAATTTAGTTTAAACACGTTTTAAATTTTAATTTTAATTAAGTTCCCCTTCCAACAAGAGAATTCACTTTCTGGAAGTGCTCCCCCTTGTGGACACTCCCCAGATAAGTCAATTCACTCCCTTGGAGTTTTTCTTTTCCTTTTTCCTGTGTGTACATTTCTACTTTATTCTATTTTAATTATTTCCCTCTTGAATTATTTTTTTTATTTTGGAAATTCCTTCCTTTCGTTTCTCTTTTGTTTTGTTTTTGTTTGTTCTTTTCTCATATTTATTTCTTTACTTCTTTTTCTGTCGATAGCATCCTTATACCCAAGCCTCCCTTATTTTATACACTTATTTAAATTTAATTAAACAACGTTTAATTGAAATTTAAATTCAAGTTTTGGTGTCATCGAGTGACATTTGCTCATCAAGGAGCAGCCCCCCCCCCCAAGAAGGGGGCACTCTCAAATAGGGAAGGCTTTCTCCCCTCTCCTCCTCCCACTCTCTTATTCTGTGCACTTATTTAAAATTTAATTAAACCAAGTTTAATTTAAGTTTGAATCGAGCGCCACTGAACTGTTTTTTTTTCTTCTTCTTTGCTTTATTGTTTGTTTCTGTTCTGCTTCTTAGCTAATTCTTTCTGATTGTCATTTTAGACCCCAATTCTCTTGCCCTACACATTTAATTATTTAAATTTGGTTTAAGCAAGACTTAAATTTAGATTTAAATTTACAATTAAATTGTGTTTACTTGACCATTGGTGTACTTGCAGATAGTGCCCCCTCTAGTGCTCGGTGGTGAGTTGGCGGTTGTTTCAGTGAGTTCCAGTGAGTGGAGTCACTTGGCCTGGCGGATCCGGCACTGGCTGTGCGTGAATCGTGGACATTTCTGACCTCGTACCACCGGCAACACGCGGGACATCAGCAATTGGGTACATCAGGTGCAGGGAGGCAACGAGTCCAGGCTGACAACAAGGGCAATTTTGTTTAATTTCCCTGTTTAGGCTTCTGCATGACAGAACCGCCCGTTGAGAGTAACTGCCTGCGGGGTCAGACTCTTGGCTCAGGGAAAACTCAATTTTGATCTGTCAGTCTGGCCGTTGGCAAAACACCTCGCCTAAGTACAGTTGCAAAGCTACCAATTGTGCAAAAAGTCACCGTTTGTGTGGTTGCATCGTGGTACGAAAGGGACAGGGTGCCCACGGACACCGCAGTCGAGTGGTGGAACGTCAAGGAAAGGCTGCCTCTGCCATTGAGTCCTTATCTGAGCAATCACAATTCACCCCAGGCCTAGAGCAATGATATACAGTCCACTTACTTATTAAAAGCCACAGAATAGTAGATATTCTCTGATCATTTAAGCGTTTGGCCAACCCCTTCTATTCTTGAACCATACCATTTCCTTAGGTTTGATAACTCAACAGCGCCCTCATCAGGCCTGCCTTAAACCCTAACCGTGGTAATAAGTTTAAGCTCCTTAACTCCTCTCTCTCTCTCTCTCTGATTGTATCTCACTTTCATTTTACTTACTCGAAATTGTCTCTATTTTGTCTTTGTCTATTTGCTTCTCTGTTGTGTTTTTTTTGTTTCTTTCAGTTCATGTAAAAGCAGTACCTGTGAGAGCCATCACGGAAGCTGAATAATAGATAAACGACCCGAGCAGCCAGAGTCATTAGAGGACCAACTGAGCTACCGCCTGTCAAAATCCTTATTCAGATTTGGCACTCACCCACACAAATTGGCCCACGTGGTCATTCCCGTCCATTGACGGCATACATTCCACTGACTGTCTGCACCAGTTAGTTGGAATCACACACAAAGTTTATCTAATTACGTGAGATCGTAACCCGCCAATCCCGCGCAAGCTTGCATTGGTTCTTTTTGTGCTGTCTTTCTCTCGTCAACAGTAAGCCACTATGTCGCGAGCATCTAGCCCTGACACCCACTGGGATCATCTTGAGACCTGGCTGGGCGTCATGACCAACACGTTCCTGCCCAATCCCGCCAGCGACCTCCAGCCCCTGAGCGGCGAGCAGCTGGATGAGGACCTGAATCAACTGATGGCCCACGATCCGACCCAGAGCTACAGCCACAAAGAATGGGCAAAAATCGTCGGCGGTCTTGCCCACAACCTCATTGCCCAGGCGAGGCTTGGTGAGAAAAACATTGCCCTCCTGGAGCAGGAAGTAGCAGCGCTCAAGCTTCAGGCCGAGGAGGCCCGGAGGAATCAGGCCCAGACTCAACGTCACCTTGATCAGCTACTCCTCGAGACCCAAGACCAGCGGGGGACAACAGATGAATCCGACTCCGAGCTACAAGTCGAGGTAGAGAGACTCCAAAAAGCCCTTGCAGAGCTTCACCTGGAGACAGGGCGTAGAGAACAGTTGGAGAAGGAATCCAGAGAGGAACTAACTGCAAAACTCCAGCAAGGTGAAGCTCTCCTAGCCAGAGCAGAAATCGAACTGAAAGAAAGGGACGCTAAAGCCAGGGCTTGTGAAAATCATCTTAAACAGGCCCGAAACGAGATTCTTGCTCTGAAACAACAAAGAGACTATTTAAGAGATGAACTGGACACTGTGCACAGAGAACTAAAATATTCTTATAAACTGCAAAGTGACTTGGGAGGGGAAACGCACGTCATCCAGCTCCCTCTGAACACTGGGCCTAGGTGCCGCAGTCAAGAATCCTTAGTTCGAGAGGGGGGCGATAGCCCACTGCCCAAAACATCCAGCATCCAAGAACCTTCATCAGCACCAAAGGGGTGGGAACCTCTCCAGAAAACCCGTACCACGAGTCACGGCTTGGCTCCTAAAGAGCTGGACAAGCTAGCAAAGAATATTCCCACTTTCACCCCAAACCCTGCAGGGGGTCACGATGTGCACGCGTATTTACAGGACATTGATTTTCTGTTGCAAAATGTGGCTGACGTGAGTGCATGGGACAGGCTATATCTACTCAGAATCACTTCCAGCCGTGAGGTGCGCAGCTTTCTAGATCGGCAGCCAGAAGCTGTCAGATCGGACTACCAGCAGCTGCGACAGGCTTTGATCAAAGAGTTTTCTGACCCTGAATCGGACCAAGGGCTCCTCGCGGCCATGGATCTTAAACAGGGCCGACTGGAAACCCCACAAGCTTACTACAACCGACTGCGAAGGGCCTACTTCGGAGCACGTAACGAGCCAGGAATGGAAGAGGATTTTAACTTCAAAACTCTGTTTCTCCGAAATGTGCATCCTGCGGTGAGTCATCATCTGGGAGTTTTGGCCTGCCCACGCAGCATGTCCACTCAGCAGCTGCGAGACTTGGTCCACAAGGCTTATTCTAAGCAAAAGACTGCATCTGAAAAGACTGTCAAAACCCCAACCATTTACCCGGTTTCCGATCACTGCCCAGAACTGGCCCTAGAGGGCACACACATGCACCACAGTGACAGACCGCTCAACAGAGAGTCAAGACCATTCCCGGCCAGCAGAGGGCAACCTCATTATGAGGGTGCCCGTCCCAAGCACCAGACTGGGCGCCCCGAAAGATTCTGGGACAAGCCACGTCCATCTAACAACCCAAAGGGTGGGGCCACGTGGGAGACCAGTCAACGGTCCAGAAATGGCAGACACTCATCGGCCAGAATCCCAAGCCCGGACCACCAGCGGCAGAACGCCTCTCGACGTGCAACGAACAAGTCCAAGTCCGAGGTCTCACAGGAGCAGAACGATGCAACTACTTCTGAGTCTGCAGAGATCCTGAGGGTCCTAAAAGAGCTGATCCAGAAAAAACCCCGCAAGGGAGATAAGGGAGACAAGGAAGACAAAAAGGACAAGCCAGACCCCTTATGACTAGGAGCGAGGCCTACTCCCAACGTCTGCCCTGACAGCCCTCCGACGGAACCTCACACCCAGATCCCTGCTGACCAGATACTGACTACAGAACCAGCTAATGCACCATTAACTGACCACATCATCCTGTCACCTCAGCCGACGGTCGCATCTCCAGAGCAAACCAACCCACGTCAGCACACTGACAACCAAGCCTCCAAGTTACCAGAAAGCGCTGTTTTGGTTGTCTGCCTCCCTCACGAACCACATGAGACCAGCCCCACATGCCTGCCGGTCAGCACTCAAGCCCCGGTACCAAGACTCCTGGGGAACCTTATCGAGAAGGGGGTGGCCCGGAAACTGTACATAGCCATCACTGTGGAAAATGATGTTAGAATTGAAGCCCTGGTAGACACCGGGGCAGATCTAACCTTAATGTCATCTGACTTGTTCGAAAGACTCAGAGTTGAAGCTAAGAGACAAAATCGGACTCTTAAACCACAAAGATGTGAGCTGAATGTGCAGTCATACAGCCAAAATGAGGTCCAACTTGAACAAATAGCTCCCATTCACCTCACGATCGGTCTAATGAGCTTGGTACATCCCGTATACATCTCACCAATGAACACGTTTCCCCTGCTCATTGGCAAAGACTTGCTAGACCGTTTTGAGCCCTTATTGGACTTCAGACAACTGAAAATTTGGGCTCAAGTGCGAGAACCTCTGCCCTTCCAGTCACCCAGATCACCCGAGCCAGACTGCCAGGTCACAAAGGTCACGGGAAATCTCACAGCTAGCCGCAGGAACCCCGTCTCAGCACCAGAACGGAGTTCAAGGTCGCTACTCTGCACTTTTCAACTCACCACAGACTCTGACTCCTTCTGCCCCCAGGTCATAGCAGATCTGCAGCTGAATGAGTTGACGACAAAAGACATTATTCTCGCACTGTGGGCAGATAACTCCGCCATCAGCCACACCCTGTTTGAAGCTCTCATTAGGAACACACCGGACCTCCCATTTGCCACCAAGCGCACACGCTTCCCTTTAGACTCTCGTCTGTTAACCATGACGACGGCCAAGGGCATCTGCGCTCTGAACTTGAAATGGAACGACCGGTGTCTAACCCATTACTTCTTGGTCCTCCCGGACCTACCACATGAAGTATACATCGGAGCAGACCTCCTGATTCGCCTCAAAGCTCATATGGATGTTATTAATGAGGTGGTGTGGGCTCCAATGACTTTACAGACTCCTGTTTTCCCTGTCAACATTGAAAACCTCCTGTCTGGTCAGACCATTCCAGAGGTCTGCATCTTGGTCAACGAACAGGAAGCCGTAGTACCCGCTTACACCAAAGGGGTCGCTGTTCGGCTCAACATGCAACGTGGTCAAACCCTAAACAACACGCTGGGTTTCTTCCAACTTTCACCCGAAGGTATGGGACTTGGACTCACTCTGGAAGCCACACCCCTCACTGAAGTATCATCCCGCGTAGTCTACATATTGTTCAACAACTGCACGGCCACAGATATCAGAATTCCCAAGACTTATCGTCTGGGATGGCTAGTGAGTCACGACTTCCATGACTTTGAACTCATATTACCAGTCATTGGCTCAATACCACCTGCAATGATCCCAGAAGGAAGCTCAGACAACACAGTGTTCACAGCACCCTTCAAAATCATCTCCATCACTTCCATCATGCCGGTAGCCACAGAACAGGTGTGCAGAACGGAGCTGATGGAGGACCAACACCTCGCAGTATACACAGTCTCTAACCAGCCTGCCTGCGAAATTCATGATAACACTACACCTCCAACGGCCAATGTGACACATGACGCTACAACGGAGGAGCCATTCCCAGGATTTGAGACTCAGGTCCAGCAAATTCTGAAAGATGCCGATGCCCTCAAGAATGATGCAGACCGTCAGAAACTCAGACAGGTCCTGTACAAATTCAAAGCGTCATTTGCAAAGGACTCTTTAGACTGTGGCCTCACTAACCTTCATACGGTGCGTATTCCAACACACCCAAATGCTCCTCCCACTTTCGTCAGGCAGTACAAAATTCCCATCGCCTCACACGAACCAGTGCAGGAGATTATTCGCTCCATGGAAGAAAAGGGTGTCATTCGCCCATGCAACAGCACCTACTCCGCCCCCATCTGGCCCGTTCTCAAACCAAATGGCAAATGGCGACCCACCATTGACTACAGGAAGTTGAACCAACAAGTGCCACTGTCGCGATGGCCCATGACACAGCTGGAGCAGGAACTACCTAGAATCAGAGGAGCCACTATCCTCTCTACGCTTGACGTGGCATCAGGATTCTGGACCATACCCGTGCATCCAGAGGATCAACACAAGCTGGCCTTCACCTTTGGCAACCGACAGTACACGTTCACGCGGTGCCCATTCGGCTATGCCAACTCGCCAGCTGAGTTCAACATCTTCCTGAACAAAGCATGTCCAGATGCAAGAATGAGAGGTAATCTTATCTATGTAGATGATGTTCTCATGAAAAGCACAACTGTGGCTGATCACCTGATAGAGATAGACCATGTTCTGAATCAACTGGCCACCGCAGGTGCCAAGATCGCCCTCCACAAAGGACAGTGGTGCCGGACCAAGGTCGACTACGTGGGTCTACGTATCGGTCCCCAGGGCATTGAACCACAGTCCAGCCGCATTCAAGCTATCCAAAACATCAAGCCCCCCACCAATGTCTCAGGGCTGCGCAGTTTTCTAGGTGTGTGCAACTATTCACGGCAGTTCATAGAGAACTACTCGGACATTGCAAGACCTCTAACGGCTCTGCTGAAAAAGGACTGCCCATTTGTCTGGACAGAAGCCCAGACAAATGCGATGAACGAACTGAAACGGCATTTGTGTACAGCTCCATGTCTGGCATACCCTGATCCACAGAAGGAGTTCTACTTGGAAGCCGGATTCTCCAAGGACTGCCTGAGCGCTGGTCTTTACCAACGATATGACCAAGACAAAAGAGTCGTGGCATATGCCAGCAAAACACTTCTGTCACCAGAGTGCAAATACTCAGACTGTGAAAAAGCTTTGCTCTGCACTGTATGGGCCATCCAAAGATTCTCCAACTACATCGGAGCGCAAAAGGTTATCATAGAGACCTGTCACCAGCCTGTCACTTTTCTCAACAGCCAACGTATCCGAGATGGCGTAGTCACCAACTCACGCATTGCCACGTGGCTGATGGCCCTCCAGGGGCGCAACGTTGAGGCACGATATGCCCAAAATCACAAATCTGCACTGGGTGACGGCTTGGCTGCCTGCCAAAACTGCTCTGATGACACAGCAGCCTCGACACTGGAGATAGAGGTACCCCAACAACAACAACCAACCTGCCACCGATACTTCGAAGAGAATGCGTGCCAAGGTATGCCCACCGCCTACGTCGACGGATGTTCCTACAACCATGAGGGCATCCTAAAGGCAGGTGCGGGGGTGTTATGGTTAAACGACCAACCCTGTCCACCACAACACTTCAGGTTGGGTCCCCAATCATCGCAGTATGCTGAAGTAGCAGCAATTCTCATAACCCTTCAAATCGCATCGGCCCATAACATCAGAGAACTCCTTATTTGCACAGATTCAAACTATGCCAGACTCAGTTTCACATGCCACCTTCCAGGCTGGACACAAAATGGCTTCAAGACCGCAAACAACAAGCCGGTCAAACACCAACACCTGTTCCAAGCTTGTGATGACATCACTCAAACAAACGACATGATCATTTACTGGAAAAAGGTGAAAGGACACTCGAAGCAACCAGGCCTTGACAAAGACTTGAACGACCAAACTGATGCCCTTGCCAAGACTGGCGCACTACATGGTAATCTATGGTCACCCCCAGCCCAATCGCCCACCCTTAGCGTAACAGCTATAACCCGCAGCCAACGAACTATGCCTGCAACAATTCCCACCTCACAACCACTTTCACTAGCTCCACAAATTTCCAGCAATGACATAGCCGACCTTCAAGACTCTGATCCCTCCATACAAGCTGTAAAATACCACCTCTCAGACCCCTCCAACCACCCCATCACCCAATCTGATTACACAACCTACCCCGGCATCAAACGACTGCATGACGTCAAACACATGCTGCGTGTGAAAGAAAACATTCTGTGGTATGTCCCTGACGACCTCACTGCACCAAGGCTTGTGGTGCCACAGGACCAAAGGGGGGTCACGCTAATGTACGCTCACGACGCACCATGTGCTGGACACCACGGTACCAGAGCCACTTACGAGACACTGAAACAAGTGGCATACTGGCCCGGCATGCAGCAAGATGTGGCAGAGTATGTCAGAGGGTGTCTAGTTTGCTGTCAATTCCAACCGGCAAACCCAAACCACAGAGCTCCCCTGCAACGCAGAGGAATCACATTTCCATGGTCGGACCTCCAGATAGACTGGGTGGGACCCCTGCCCAGATCAACAAGAGGTAACAAGTACTTCCTCACGGTCGTGTGCCAATTTACCAAGTGGGTAGAGTGCCTTCCAGCACCTAACGACACTGCCCAGACCACGGCATACCTCCTGATGAACCACATTTTCAGCAGGTTCGGACTGCCGCTGAGAGTCAACTCTGACAGAGGTACTCACTTTACGGCCAAGATCATGCAGCAAATGTGGAGACTTCTGGGCGTACCAGCCCAATTGCACATCAGCCATCACCCAATTTCCTCGGGGCAAGTGGAACGGTCCAATCAGACTGTGGTTAGCATGCTGAGAAAGTACGTGTCGACCAACCAGAAAGACTGGGATATGAAACTTCCTTTAGTGCTCATGGCCATCAGAGCCACTCCGCAGGAGTCAACGCGGGTGTCTCCCTTTGAACTAATGACTGGGCGACAGATGACTCTGCCGCTACACCTGCTGTATCAACCGGGAGACTCCAGCCTCGTCACCGCCTACACCACTCACCAGTACCTTGACGAGCTACACCGTCACTTGAGAACAACATTTGCTTTTGCCCAACAGCAACTTCAAAAAAGTGCGGAAGGCCAAAAAGCATATTACGATCGTAAGGCGTCACACCAAGAACTGGATGTGGGTGACAGGGTCTGGTACTATCATTTCACCCAGCCACCCAAGACAGCCTCCAAGCGGCTGTCAAAGAAATTCCTTCCCCACTGGACGGGACCTCATGAGATTGTGGACAAGCTCTCCCCGGTTGCGTACCGAATCAAACTGAGCCGGGGACGGAAAGAACCAAATTTCAAATGGGTCCACCGTAACCAAATTAAGAAACATATGGCTGTTGACAGAGAAAGGCAGGGAGGGAACAATGCAAGCTAAAATCAGTTGCAAGCCTCAGAAAAAAAAGTTGTCCGCGCCAGCCAAGGACATCCCTCGCTGACCAACCATGTCTCTCTCTCTCTCTCTCTCTCCCTCTCTCTCTCCTCCCCTCTTCTCTGCACCAGGATGCTGCTGTGGCTCACCCTCTTGTGCCTCCCGCCAACCAAAGGACAGCTGCAAGCAGACATCATATCACCAGGGCCAGCATCAGGCATTGTACTGAGGGAACAACCCGGACTTCTGATCACCAACTGCCGGACTTACACCCAGAAAGTGTACGTGCGGCTCGATCCCCGCAACGTCTACAGAGCGCACTATCCCAGCAATGTTGCACAATACAGCTGGGCGGGTGCCCGATGGATGGAGAACGCCCTCACTCACGCGGAGGCCGATGTCAAGCACATGCTCATCCAACTGGAAAAAATGACTGTCACACAAGCTGAGTTAAGTGGACATAACCGACGCACCAAACGGTTCTTAGGAGCGTTGCTCGGAGCTGCCGCTGCCGTCGGGACCCTGTTTAACCTCGGCATGTCTAGTGTCAACGCAGTGAGCCTAGCCACCGTAAGGCGGCATGTGACTGAAATTCAGACTGAGATTCCACAGCTGAGAGAACAGCTCGCAACACAGAGCCAAACCCTACAAACCATCGGCAAAACTCTGAAAGGCACTGTGGTGGTTCTAAATACTCACAGTGTCTTGCTGAACCAAACAGTGAATTCAATGAAGCAACTGTTTACCGTTTTCCAGAATGACTTTGCCCAAACTCAGCTGGTCACAGCTCTGATGACAGACATGCTGCGGGAAGTGAGCTCCTCCATGGACAGCTTGGCCATGGGTAGGATTCCCCCGTACCTCGTGCCCCTAAGCCTCATACAAACTGTGCTGGCATCTGCTACCGCTAGACCTACGGACCCTCTTCAAACCCACCTCGCCTACTCTCTGGGTAGCGCCATCCTACTACACGTCGACCCCGAACAGAGTGAGGTGGCCTTCCTCCTGAACCTACCCATCATTGAATCAAGCAACATCTACCGACTCAAAGACATAGTCAATGTCGGATTTTGGCAAGGTAACACCCATATCAAGATACACACACCAAAAGTGGTAGCCTACCACGACAGCCACCCACAGCTGTACCTGACTCCCAATTTGCACATGTGTATTTTGACCAAAGACATTCACTACCTCTGCCCCAGCAAACCTTTCCTCAGAGACAACACTGAAGGAATCTGCGGGTTGCAACCCATGAACAGCAATACACGCTGCCCTGCTGAGGCCAAGCCTCGCACCCAAGTTATCGGAACACAAGCCGAGATTGTGGCCAATCGATGGCTCATCAACACCCCCATTCGCACTGCCACCCTGACCTACGATCAGCACGACACCGCCACTCGTATCAGCCTGCCCAACCAAAGTATGTGGGTTCAGGTACCCACAGGCGCCATCCTCCACCTCGACGATCTGGCATTATACCATCTCTCAAGCGAAGAATACCAGTCTGAACTGGAGATCCCAACCTTCTTCAAGGATCACAACCTCACCTTAGATCCAGAACTGGAACTTAGGATTGAGAAAGGGGGGTCCCAGTTGATCGACATTACTCCCATTGACACATCCCTCCAAGCACTGTCCCGACTGCCCATCCTGACCAGCTCACCTATAGCCCAGGCTTGGACGGCTGCCGACACGGCCCTCTGTCTCTCCATGGCAATCGGGTACATATTGACACTAGGCCTGGCCTTCATCCTGTTCAAGAGGATCAAAGGGATGCGAGAATCCCTGGACAAGTGCCTGCCTGCCCTTCCTAGAGGTTTCAAAAGGAAACCAAGGAGAGGAAGTACCAAGACGGAAAATATGCCAAATCTCATCGAGATGGACTCTCCATCTGAGGAACCAAAGGCCGAGGATGAGTAGCAAACCACCTGTTGCTTGACCATCATGATCCATCTATCATCCGATTTTGTTGACGTCCCACGAGGTCCACACATGAACCTCGTCGGCCGAAAGGGGGACTGTAGCGTCTGTGGTGGATCAAAGATTATCAATACAACTATAAATTAAAGAAAGCTTTTAACGTTTGACCTCCTTCAGATAACCCATAGACCATGGCTCCGGCAGGTCTAGATGAAATTACCCTGGTGGCATCTTTGTTACCTTCAGTGAGGAGAAGCAGGAGGCTTTCTCCCCAGCTCTGGGGACTTCAAAGAGTCACCCATGCTCCCCCTCCACATGGCACTAAGGGCCATGTGGCATACCCAAGACGCTGCGAAAACCCAATACACATCACACACACACATACAGAGACACAAACATACGTTTGGAAACTGTATCTACATTTAGCCTCAAAATATGACTATACCAAAGTGTACCCGTTGCTGTATTCAAGTGAACGTGCATGTATCCCTAGTATATAAGATTAGTTATGATTGTAGCAGTGTTAGTTTTATTCTAAGCGGTATATTCAAGTATAAACTGTATCCCTCACTTTTTATGTGTTGATGTCCGACGAGTTTGGTCTCATTGTAAAGCTCTCTTTATGCCCTAAATAACAATGTATGTCACATCACTGTAAAATGCATTGTTCTATTTTAATGGTATTTTGAAGAGAATGTACTCAGTTCTGACACTTCATAAATTATGCAAATGAGGCCATAAATGGAGACAAAGAAAAAGTTTGCCCGCCAAAGTTGCACCCGCACCATTGGCTGACGCATCCGAGAAGGCGTTTGACTTGTTTGTCCTTAAAAGACATTCACACGCGTCTCTCGATTGTCTCTCGATTATCTCTCAATCGTCTTTCGATTGTCCGTCGCCACCTCACGCACGTCTCTCCCGGACGTCTCGGCGACCGCGCTTCCATCACGCGCTCCTCTGCATCTTCGGGACGACCATCTGTTTGGCACAAGTTCGCTTCTGTCAAGCCTCCGTCATCCTCCATCACCTCGGAGACGGACTCTCTCTTCTTTATTTTCCGGTTATCTTACTCTCAAGTTAAAACCTTGTTTGAAAACCCCGCCGAGAACCCAGTCTCGGAAAAGGACCAATCGCTCCAGCCGCACGCATTGAAACTCCTCCAGGAAGACACGCAACCACAGCACCTAAAATCTATGCAAGTATAGAACTATTCCTTTCGAAGCGTTTTAAGCCCCATGCATAAGCTAAGTTTCCTTGCTGGCTCTCAAAGGTTTAACTGTTTGTAATTTTGCCACTTTCTTTGATCACCTCTGTTTTCCTGCCTTTACTTTCGCTTTTGTATATATGTGTATTCCTTTGTGTATATCTAGTCATATAACGTTAGCCCATGTAGTTGTAGTTTCGTATATTAAATACATTATATTCATGCTCGATTGCCTCTGTTGCTCATTCACGAACCAGGTCCCTTCTACGTTTGATTCTGCAAAACTGCTTTACGCTTTAATGCTACAATAGGAAGTTATTCTCGTGGCCAGAGACCAACTTCCTTTTATAAATAGTTTATGAGAAAACTGATGGTTTGCTGGACAAACTAGGATAGTCTTTCTCAAATCACTATTGAACTAGACCTAATCATATATGTAATTGATTATAATCCGTTGTAATTAATTCACAATATATGTGCATAATTCCCTCTTTGGTCAATGTATATTATAATTAATCATAACGCGTTATGACTTAATTATATATATATTTCACCCATACTTTGAGCTAATTGATTAAACACATGTAAATTCGCTACATGCCTGTTACTGATCCTGCCTGCCTGCCTGCCTGTTACTGATCCTGCCTGCCTGCCTGCCTGTTACTGATCCTGCCTGCCTGCCTGCCTGTTACTGATCCTGCCTGCCTGTCTGTTACTGATCCTGCCTGCCTGTTACTGATCCTACCTGCCTGCCTGTTACTGATCCTGCCTGCCTGTCACTGATCCTGCCTGCCTGCCTGTTACTGATCCTGCCTGCCTGTCTGTTACTGATCCTGCCTGCCTGTCTGTTACTGATCCTGCCTGCCTGTTACTGATCCTGCCTGCCTGCCTGTTACTGATCCTGCCTGCCTGCCTGTTACTGATCCTGCCTGCCTGCCTGCCTGCCTGCCTGCCTGCCTGTTACTGATCCTGCCTGCCTGTCTGTTACTGATCCTGCCTGCCTGTCTGTTACTGATCCTGCCTGCCTGTTACTGATCCTGCCTGCCTGCCTGTTACTGATCCTGCCTGCCTGCCTGTTACTGATCCTGCCTGCCTGCCTGCCTGCCTGTTACTGATCCTGCCTGCCTGTCTGTTACTGATCCTGCCTGCCTGTCTGTTACTGATCCTGCCTGCCTGCCTGTTACTGATCCTGCCTGCCTGTCTGTTACTGATCCTGCCTGCCTGTCTGTTACTGATCCTGCCTGCCTGTTACTGATCCTGCCTGCCTGTCTGTTACTGATCCTGCCTGCCTGTTACTGATCCTGCCTGCCTGCCTGCCTGCCTGCCTGCCTGCCTCTGATCCTACCTGCCTGCCTGCCTGCCTGCCTGTCACTGATCCTGCCTGCCTGCCTGCTACTGATCCTGCCTGCCTGCTACTGATCCTGCCTGCCTGCTACTGATCCTGCCTGCCTGCTACTGATCCTGCCTGCCTGCTACTGATCCTGCCTGCCTGCTACTGATCCTGCCTGCCTGCCTGTTACTGATCCTGCCTGCCTGTTACTGATCCTGCCTGCCTGCCTGTTACTGATCCTGCCTGCCTGCCTGTTACTGATCCTGCCTGCCTGCCTGCCTGCCTGCCTGTTACTGATCCTGCCTGCCTCTGATCCTACCTGCCTGCCTGCCTGCCTGCCTGTTACTGATCCTGCCTGCCTCTGATCCTACCTGCCTGCCTGCCTGCCTGCCTGCCTGTTACTGATCCTGCCTGCCTGCCTGCCTGTTACTGATCCTGCCTGCCTGCCTGCCTGTTACTGATCCTGCCTGCCTGCCTGCCTGTTACTGATCCTGCCTGCCTGCCTGCCTGTTACTGATCCTGCCTGCCTGCCTGCCTGTTACTGATCCTGCCTGCCTGCCTGCCTGCCTGTTACTGATCCTGCCTGCCTGCCTGCCTGTTACTGATCCTGCCTGCCTGTCTGTTACTGATCCTGCCTGCCTGTCTGTTACTGATCCTGCCTGCCTGCCTGTTACTGATCCTGCCTGCCTGCCTGTTACTGATCCTGCCTGCCTGTCTGTTACTGATCCTGCCTGCCTGTTACTGATCCTGCCTGTTACTGATCCTGCCTGCCTGCCTGTTACTGATCCTGCCTGCCTGCCTGCCTGCCTGCCTGCCTGTTACTGATCCTGCCTGCCTGTCTGTTACTGATCCTGCCTGCCTGTCTGTTACTGATCCTGCCTGCCTGCCTGTTACTGATCCTGCCTGCCTGTCTGTTACTGATCCTGCCTGCCTGTTACTGATCCTGCCTGCCTGCCTGTTACTGATCCTGCCTGCCTGCCTGTTACTGATCCTGCCTGCCTGCCTGCCTGCCTGCCTGTTACTGATCCTGCCTGCCTGTCTGTTACTGATCCTGCCTGCCTGCCTGTTACTGATCCTGCCTGCCTGCCTGTTACTGATCCTGCCTGCCTGTCTGTTACTGATCCTGCCTGCCTGTCTGTTACTGATCCTGCCTGCCTGTTACTGATCCTGCCTGCCTGCCTGTTACTGATCCTGCCTGCCTGCCTGTTACTGATCCTGCCTGCCTGCCTGCCTGCCTGCCTGCCTCTGATCCTACCTGCCTGCCTGCCTGCCTGTCACTGATCCTGCCTGCCTGCCTGTTACTGATCCTGCCTGCCTGCTACTGATCCTGCCTGCCTGTTACTGATCCTGCCTGCCTGCTACTGATCCTGCCTGCCTGCTACTGATCCTGCCTGCCTGCTACTGATCCTGCCTGCCTGCTACTGATCCTGCCTGCCTGCTACTGATCCTGCCTGCCTGCCTGTTACTGATCCTGCCTGCCTGTTACTGATCCTGCCTGCCTGCCTGCCTGCCTGCCTGCCTGCCTGTTACTGATCCTGCCTGCCTGCCTGCCTGCCTGCCTGCTACTGATCCTGCCTGCCTGCCTGCTACTGATCCTGCCTGCCTGCCTGTTACTGATCCTGCCTGCCTGCCTGTTACTGATCCTGCCTGCCTGCTACTGATCCTGCCTGCCTGCCTGTTACTGATCCTGCCTGCCTGCCTGTTACTGATCCTGCCTGCCTGCCTGTCACTGATCCTGCCTGCCTGCCTGTTACTGATCCTGCCTGCCTGCCTGCCTGCCTGCCTGTCACTGATCCTGCCTGCCTGCCTGTCACTGATCCTGCCTGCCTGCCTGTCACTGATCCTGCCTGCCTGCCTGTCACTGATCCTGCCTGCCTGCCTGTCACTGATCCTGCCTGCCTGCCTGTCACTGATCCTGCCTGCCTGCCTGTCACTGATCCTGCCTGACTGCCTGTCACTGATCCTGCCTGCCTGCCTGTCACTGATCCTGCCTGCCTGCCTGTTACTGATCCTGCCTGCCTGCCTGCCTGCCTGCCTGCCTGTTACTGATCCTGCCTGCCTGCCTGCCTGCCTGCCTGTCACTGATCCTGCCTGCCTGCCTGTCACTGATCCTGCCTGCCTGCCTGTCACTGATCCTGCCTGCCTGCCTGTCACTGATCCTGCCTGCCTGCCTGTCACTGATCCTGCCTGCCTGCCTGTCACTGATCCTGCCTGCCTGCCTGTCACTGATCCTGCCTGCCTGCCTGTCACTGATCCTGCCTGCCTGCCTGTTACTGATCCTGCCTGCCTGCCTGCCTGCCTGCCTGCCTGTTACTGATCCTGCCTGCCTGCCTGCCTGCCTGCCTGCTACTGATCCTGCCTGCCTGCTACTGATCCTGCCTGCCTGCCTGTTACTGATCCTGCCTGCCTGCCTGTTACTGATCCTGCCTGCCTGCCTGCCTGCCTGCCTGCCTGCCTGTTACTGATCCTGCCTGCCTGCCTGTTACTGATCCTACCTGCCTGCCTGCCTGCCTGCCTGTCACTGATCCTGCCTGCCTGCCTGTCACTGATCCTGCCTGCCTGCCTGTCACTGATCCTGCCTGCCTGCCTGTCACTGATCCTGCCTGCCTGCCTGTCACTGATCCTGCCTGCCTGCCTGTTACTGATCCTGCCTGCCTGCCTGCCTGCCTGCCTGCCTGTTACTGATCCTGCCTGCCTGCCTGCCTGCCTGCCTGCTACTGATCCTGCCTGCCTGCTACTGATCCTGCCTGCCTGCCTGTTACTGATCCTGCCTGCCTGCCTGTTACTGATCCTGCCTGCCTGCCTGCCTGCCTGCCTGCCTGCCTGTTACTGATCCTGCCTGCCTGCCTGTTACTGATCCTACCTGCCTGCCTGCCTGCCTGTCACTGATCCTGCCTGCCTGCCTGTCACTGATCCTGCCTGCCTGCCTGTCACTGATCCTGCCTGCCTGCCTGTCACTGATCCTGCCTGCCTGCCTGTTACTGATCCTGCCTGCCTGCCTGCCTGCCTGCCTGTTACTGATCCTGCCTGCCTGCCTGATACTGATCCTGCCTGCCTGCCTGCCTGCCTGCCTGTCACTGATCCTGCCTGCCTGCCTGTCACTGATCCTGCCTGCCTGCCTGTCACTGATCCTGCCTGCCTGCCTGTTACTGATCCTGCCTGCCTGCCTGATACTGATCCTGCCTGCCTGCCTGCCTGCCTGCCTGTCACTGATCCTGCCTGCCTGCCTGTTACTGATCCTGCCTGCCTGCCTGATACTGATCCTGCCTGCCTGCCTGCCTGCCTGCCTGTCACTGATCCTGCCTGCCTGCCTGTCACTGATCCTGCCTGCCTGCCTGTCACTGATCCTGCCTGCCTGCCTGTTACTGATCCTGCCTGCCTGCCTGTTACTGATCCTGCCTGCCTGCCTGTCACTGATCCTGCCTGCCTGCCTGTCACTGATCCTGCCTGCCTGCCTGTTACTGATCCTGCCTGCCTGCCTGCCTGCCTGCCTGTCACTGATCCTGCCTGCCTGCCTGTCACTGATCCTGCCTGCCTGCCTGTCACTGATCCTGCCTGCCTGCCTGTCACTGATCCTGCCTGCCTGCCTGTCACTGATCCTGCCTGCCTGCCTGTTACTGATCCTGCCTGCCTGCCTGCCTGCCTGCCTGTCACTGATCCTGCCTGCCTGCCTGTCACTGATCCTGCCTGCCTGCCTGTCACTGATCCTGCCTGCCTGCCTGTCACTGATCCTGCCTGCCTGCCTGTCACTGATCCTGCCTGCCTGCCTGTCACTGATCCTGCCTGCCTGCCTGTCACTGATCCTGCCTGCCTGCCTGTCACTGATCCTGCCTGCCTGCCTGTTACTGATCCTGCCTGCCTGCCTGCCTGCCTGCCTGCCTGTTACTGATCCTGCCTGCCTGCCTGCCTGCCTGCCTGCTACTGATCCTGCCTGCCTGCTACTGATCCTGCCTGCCTGCTACTGATCCTGCCTGCCTGCCTGTTACTGATCCTGCCTGCCTGCCTGCCTGCCTGCCTGCCTGCCTGTTACTGATCCTGCCTGCCTGCCTGTTACTGATCCTACCTGCCTGCCTGCCTGCCTGCCTGTCACTGATCCTGCCTGCCTGCCTGTCACTGATCCTGCCTGCCTGCCTGTCACTGATCCTGCCTGCCTGCCTGTTACTGATCCTGCCTGCCTGCCTGCCTGCCTGCCTGTTACTGATCCTGCCTGCCTGCCTGATACTGATCCTGCCTGCCTGCCTGCCTGCCTGCCTGTCACTGATCCTGCCTGCCTGCCTGTCACTGATCCTGCCTGCCTGCCTGTCACTGATCCTGCCTGCCTGCCTGTTACTGATCCTGCCTGCCTGCCTGATACTGATCCTGCCTGCCTGCCTGCCTGCCTGCCTGTCACTGATCCTGCCTGCCTGCCTGTTACTGATCCTGCCTGCCTGCCTGATACTGATCCTGCCTGCCTGCCTGCCTGCCTGCCTGTCACTGATCCTGCCTGCCTGCCTGTCACTGATCCTGCCTGCCTGCCTGTCACTGATCCTGCCTGCCTGCCTGTTACTGATCCTGCCTGCCTGCCTGTTACTGATCCTGCCTGCCTGCCTGTCACTGATCCTGCCTGCCTGCCTGTCACTGATCCTGCCTGCCTGCCTGTTACTGATCCTGCCTGCCTGCCTGCCTGCCTGCCTGTCACTGATCCTGCCTGCCTGCCTGTCACTGATCCTGCCTGCCTGCCTGTCACTGATCCTGCCTGCCTGCCTGTCACTGATCCTGCCTGCCTGCCTGTCACTGATCCTGCCTGCCTGCCTGTTACTGATCCTGCCTGCCTGCCTGCCTGCCTGCCTGCCTGTTACTGATCCTGCCTGCCTGCCTGCCTGCCTGCCTGCTACTGATCCTGCCTGCCTGCTACTGATCCTGCCTGCCTGCTACTGATCCTGCCTGCCTGCCTGTTACTGATCCTGCCTGCCTGCCTGTTACTGATCCTGCCTGCCTGCCTGCCTGCCTGCCTGCCTGCCTGTTACTGATCCTGCCTGCCTGCCTGTTACTGATCCTACCTGCCTGCCTGCCTGCCTGCCTGTCACTGATCCTGCCTGCCTGCCTGTCACTGATCCTGCCTGCCTGCCTGCCTGTCACTGATCCTGCCTGCCTGCCTGTTACTGATCCTGCCTGCCTGCCTGCCTGCCTGCCTGTTACTGATCCTGCCTGCCTGCCTGATACTGATCCTGCCTGCCTGCCTGCCTGCCTGCCTGTCACTGATCCTGCCTGCCTGCCTGTCACTGATCCTGCCTGCCTGCCTGTCACTGATCCTGCCTGCCTGCCTGTTACTGATCCTGCCTGCCTGCCTGATACTGATCCTGCCTGCCTGCCTGCCTGCCTGCCTGTCACTGATCCTGCCTGCCTGCCTGTCACTGATCCTGCCTGCCTGCCTGTCACTGATCCTGCCTGCCTGCCTGTTACTGATCCTGCCTGCCTGCCTGTTACTGATCCTGCCTGCCTGCCTGTCACTGATCCTGCCTGCCTGCCTGTCACTGATCCTGCCTGCCTGCCTGTCACTGATCCTGCCTGCCTGCCTGTCACTGATCCTGCCTGCCTGCCTGTCACTGATCCTGCCTGCCTGCCTGTCACTGATCCTGCCTGCCTGCCTGTCACTGATCCTGCCTGCCTGCCTGTCACTGATCCTGCCTGCCTGCCTGTCACTGATCCTGCCTGCCTGCCTGCCACTGATCCTGCCTGCCTGCCTGCCACTGATCCTGCCTGCCTGCTACTGATCCTGCCTGCCTGCCTGTTACTGATCCTGCCTGCCTGCCTGTTACTGATCCTGCCTGCCTGCTACTGATCCTGCCTGCCTGCTACTGATCCTGCCTGCCTGCTACTGATCCTGCCTGCCTGCCTGTTACTGATCCTGCCTGCCTTCCTGCCTGTCTGCCTGTTACTGATCCTGCCTTCCTGCCTGCCTGCCTGTTACTGATCCTGCCTGCCTGCCTGCCTGTCTGTTACTGATCCTGCCTGCCTGCCTGTTACTGAGCCTGCCTGCCTGCCTGTTACTGATCCTGCCTGCCTGCCTGTTACTGATCCTGCCTGCCTGCCTGTTACTGATCCTGCCTGCCTCTGATCCTACCTGCCTGCCTGCCTGCCTGCCTGTCACTGATCCTGCCTGCCTGCCTGTTACTGATCCTGCCTGCCTGCCTGTTACTGATCCTGCCTGCCTGCCTGTTACTGATCCTGCCTGCCTCTGATCCTACCTGCCTGCCTGCCTGCCTGCCTGTCACTGATCCTGCCTGCCTGCCTGTTACTGATCCTGCCTGCCTGCTACTGATCCTGCCTGCCTGCTACTGATCCTGCCTGCCTTCCTGCCTGCCTGCCTGTTACTGATCCTGCCTTCCTGCCTGCCTGCCTGTTACTGATCTTGCCTGCCTGCCTGTTACTGATCCTGCCTGCCTGTCTGTTACTGATCCTGCCTGCCTGTCTGTTACTGATCCTGCCTGCCTGCCTGTTACTGAGCCTGCCTGCCTGTTACTGATCCTGCCTGCCTGTTACTGATCCTGCCTGCCTGCCTGTTACTGATCCTGCCTGCCTGCCTGTTACTGATCCTGCCTGCCTGCCTGCCTGCCTGTTACTGATCCTGCCTGCCTCTGATCCTACCTGCCTGCCTGCCTGCCTGCCTGTCACTGATCCTGCCTGCCTGCCTGTTACTGATCCTGCCTGCCTGCTACTGATCCTGCCTGCCTGCTACTGATCCTGCCTGCCTGCTACTGATCCTGCCTGCCTGCCTGTTACTGATCCTGCCTGCCTTCCTGCCTGTCTGCCTGTTACTGATCCTGCCTTCCTGCCTGCCTGCCTGTTACTGATCCTGCCTGCCTGCCTGTTACTGATCCTGCCTGCCTGTCTGTTACTGATCCTGCCTGCCTGTCTGTTACTGATCCTGCCTGCCTGTCTGTTACTGATCCTGCCTGCCTGTTACTGATCCTTCCTGCCTGCCTGTTACTGATCCTGCCTGCCTGCCTGTTACTGATCCTGCCTGCCTGCCTGCCTGTTACTGATCCTGCCTGCCTGCCTGCCTGTTACTGATCCTGCCTGCCTGCCTGCCTGTTACTGATCCTGCCTGCCTGCCTGCCTGTTACTGATCCTGCCTGCCTGCCTGCCTGTTACTGATCCTGCCTGCCTGTCTGTTACTGATCCTGCCTGCCTGCCTGTTACTGATCCTGCCTGCCTGTCTGTTACTGATCCTGCCTGCCTGTCTGTTACTGATCCTGCCTGCCTGTTACTGATCCTTCCTGCCTGCCTGTTACTGATCCTGCCTGCCTGCCTGTTACTGATCCTGCCTGCCTGCCTGCCTGCCTGCCTGCCTGCCTGTCTGTTACTGATCCTGCCTGCCTGTCTGTTACTGATCCTGCCTGCCTGTCTGTTATTGATCCTGCCTGCCTGCCTGTTACTGATCCTGCCTGCCTGTCTGTTACTGATCCTGCCTGCCTGTTACTGATCCTGCCTGCCTGCCTGTTACTGATCCTGCCTGCCTGCCTGTTACTGATCCTGCCTGCCTGCCTGCCTGTTACTGATCCTGCCGGCCTGTCTGTTACTGATCCTGCCTGCCTGTCTGTTACTGATCCTGCCTGCCTGCCTGTTACTGATCCTGCCTGCCTGTCTGTTACTGATCCTGCCTGCCTGTCTGTTACTGATCCTGCCTGCCTGTTACTGATCCTGCCTGCCTGCCTGTTACTGATCCTGCCTGCCTGCCTGCCTCTGATCCTACCTGCCTGCCTGCCTGCCTGCCTGTCACTGATCCTGCCTGCCTGCCTGTTACTGATCCTGCCTGCCTGCTACTGATCCTGCCTGCCTGCTACTGATCCTGCCTGCCTGCTACTGATCCTGCCTGCCTGTTACTGATCCTGCCTGCCTGTCTGTTACTGATCCTGCCTGCCTGTCTGTTACTGATCCTGCCTGCCTGTTACTGATCCTGCCTGCCTGCCTGTTACTGATCCTGCCTGCCTGCCTGTTACTGATCCTGCCTGCCTGCCTGCCTCTGATCCTACCTGCCTGCCTGCCTGCCTGTCACTGATCCTGCCTGCCTGCCTGTTACTGATCCTGCCTGCCTGCTACTGATCCTGCCTGCCTGCTACTGATCCTGCCTGCCTGCCTGCCTGTTACTGATCCTGCCTGCCTGTTACTGATCCTGCCTGCCTGTTACTGATCCTGCCTGCCTGTTACTGATCCTGCCTGCCTGCCTGTTACTGATCCTGCCTGCCTGCCTGTTACTGATCCTGCCTGCCTGCCTGCCTCTGATCCTACCTGCCTGCCTGCCTGCCTGCCTGTCACTGATCCTGCCTGCCTGCCTGTTACTGATCCTGCCTGCCTGCTACTGATCCTGCCTGCCTGCCTGCCTGTTACTGATCCTGCCTGCCTGCCTGTTACTGATCCTGCCTGCCTGCTACTGATCCTGCCTGCCTGCTACTGATCCTGCCTGCCTGCCTGCCTGTTACTGATCCTGCCTGCCTGTTACTGATCCTGCCTGCCTGTTACTGATCCTGCCTGCCTGTTACTGATCCTGCCTGCCTGCCTGTTACTGATCCTGCCTGCCTGCCTGTTACTGATCCTGCCTGCCTGCCTGCCTCTGATCCTACCTGCCTGCCTGCCTGCCTGCCTGTCACTGATCCTGCCTGCCTGCCTGTTACTGATCCTGCCTGCCTGCTACTGATCCTGCCTGCCTGCCTGCCTGTTACTGATCCTGCCTGCCTGCCTGTTACTGATCCTGCCTGCCTGCCTGCCTGTTACTGATCCTGCCTGCCTGCCTGCCTGTTACTGATCCTGCCTGCCTGCCTGCCTGTTACTGATCCTGCCTGCCTGTCTGTTACTGATCCTGCCTGCCTGTTACTGATCCTACCTGCCTGCCTGTTACTGATCCTGCCTGCCTGTCACTGATCCTGCCTGCCTGCCTGTTACTGATCCTGCCTGCCTGTCTGTTACTGATCCTGCCTGCCTGTCTGTTACTGATCCTGCCTGCCTGTTACTGATCCTGCCTGCCTGCCTGTTACTGATCCTGCCTGCCTGCCTGTTACTGATCCTGCCTGCCTGCCTGCCTGCCTGTTACTGATCCTGCCTGCCTGTCTGTTACTGATCCTGCCTGCCTGTCTGTTACTGATCCTGCCTGCCTGTCTGTTACTGATCCTGCCTGCCTGTTACTGATCCTGCCTGCCTGCCTGCCTGCCTGCCTGTTACTGATCCTGCCTGCCTCTGATCCTACCTGCCTGCCTGCCTGCCTGCCTGTTACTGATCCTGCCTGCCTCTGATCCTACCTGCCTGCCTGCCTGCCTGCCTGCCTGTTACTGATCCTGCCTGCCTGCCTGCCTGTTACTGATCCTGCCTGCCTGCCTGCCTGTTACTGATCCTGCCTGCCTGCCTGCCTGTTACTGATCCTGCCTGCCTGCCTGCCTGTTACTGATCCTGCCTGCCTGCCTGCCTGTTACTGATCCTGCCTGCCTGCCTGCCTGCCTGTTACTGATCCTGCCTGCCTGCCTGCCTGTTACTGATCCTGCCTGCCTGTCTGTTACTGATCCTGCCTGCCTGTCTGTTACTGATCCTGCCTGCCTGTCTGTTACTGATCCTGCCTGCCTGCCTGTTACTGATCCTGCCTGCCTGCCTGTTACTGATCCTGCCTGCCTGTCTGTTACTGATCCTGCCTGCCTGTTACTGATCCTGCCTGTTACTGATCCTGCCTGCCTGCCTGTTACTGATCCTGCCTGCCTGCCTGCCTGCCTGCCTGCCTGTTACTGATCCTGCCTGCCTGTCTGTTACTGATCCTGCCTGCCTGTCTGTTACTGATCCTGCCTGCCTGCCTGTTACTGATCCTGCCTGCCTGTCTGTTACTGATCCTGCCTGCCTGTTACTGATCCTGCCTGCCTGCCTGTTACTGATCCTGCCTGCCTGCCTGTTACTGATCCTGCCTGCCTGCCTGCCTGCCTGCCTGTTACTGATCCTGCCTGCCTGTCTGTTACTGATCCTGCCTGCCTGCCTGTTACTGATCCTGCCTGCCTGCCTGTTACTGATCCTGCCTGCCTGTCTGTTACTGATCCTGCCTGCCTGTCTGTTACTGATCCTGCCTGCCTGTTACTGATCCTGCCTGCCTGCCTGTTACTGATCCTGCCTGCCTGCCTGTTACTGATCCTGCCTGCCTGCCTGCCTGCCTGCCTCTGATCCTACCTGCCTGCCTGCCTGCCTGTCACTGATCCTGCCTGCCTGCCTGTTACTGATCCTGCCTGCCTGCTACTGATCCTGCCTGCCTGTTACTGATCCTGCCTGCCTGCTACTGATCCTGCCTGCCTGCTACTGATCCTGCCTGCCTGCTACTGATCCTGCCTGCCTGCTACTGATCCTGCCTGCCTGCTACTGATCCTGCCTGCCTGCCTGCTACTGATCCTGCCTGCCTGTTACTGATCCTGCCTGCCTGCCTGCCTGCCTGCCTGCCTGCCTGTTACTGATCCTGCCTGCCTGCCTGCCTGCCTGCCTGCTACTGATCCTGCCTGCCTGCCTGCTACTGATCCTGCCTGCCTGCCTGTTACTGATCCTGCCTGCCTGCCTGTTACTGATCCTGCCTGCCTGCTACTGATCCTGCCTGCCTGCCTGTTACTGATCCTGCCTGCCTGCCTGTTACTGATCCTGCCTGCCTGCCTGCCTGCCTGCCTGCCTGCCTGTTACTGATCCTGCCTGCCTGCCTGTCACTGATCCTACCTGCCTGCCTGCCTGCCTGCCTGTCACTGATCCTGCCTGCCTGCCTGTCACTGATCCTGCCTGCCTGCCTGTCACTGATCCTGCCTGCCTGCCTGTTACTGATCCTGCCTGCCTGCCTGCCTGCCTGCCTGCCTGTTACTGATCCTGCCTGCCTGCCTGCCTGCCTGCCTGCTACTGATCCTGCCTGCCTGCTACTGATCCTGCCTGCCTGCTACTGATCCTGCCTGCCTGCCTGTTACTGATCCTGCCTGCCTGCTACTGATCCTGCCTGCCTGCCTGTTACTGATCCTGCCTGCCTGCCTGTTACTGATCCTGCCTGCCTGCCTGCCTGCCTGCCTGTTACTGATCCTGCCTGCCTGCCTGTTACTGATCCTACCTGCCTGCCTGCCTGCCTGCCTGTCACTGATCCTGCCTGCCTGCCTGTCACTGATCCTGCCTGCCTGCCTGTCACTGATCCTGCCTGCCTGCCTGTCACTGATCCTGCCTGCCTGCCTGTTACTGATCCTGCCTGCCTGCCTGCCTGCCTGCCTGCCTGTTACTGATCCTGCCTGCCTGCCTGCCTGCCTGCCTGCTACTGATCCTGCCTGCCTGCTACTGATCCTGCCTGCCTGCTACTGATCCTGCCTGCCTGCTACTGCCTGCCTGCTACTGATCCTGCCTGCCTGCCTGTTACTGATCCTGCCTGCCTGTTACTGATCCTGCCTGCCTGCCTGTCACTGATCCTGCCTGCCTGCCTGTCACTGATCCTGCCTGCCTGCCTGTTACTGATCCTGCCTGCCTGCCTGCCTGCCTGCCTGTCACTGATCCTGCCTGCCTGCCTGTCACTGATCCTGCCTGCCTGCCTGTCACTGATCCTGCCTGCCTGCCTGTCACTGATCCTGCCTGCCTGCCTGTCACTGATCCTGCCTGCCTGCCTGTCACTGATCCTGCCTGCCTGCCTGTCACTGATCCTGCCTGCCTGCCTGTCACTGATCCTGCCTGCCTGCCTGTCACTGATCCTGCCTGCCTGCCTGTTACTGATCCTGCCTGCCTGCCTGCCTGCCTGCCTGTCACTGATCCTGCCTGCCTGCCTGTCACTGATCCTGCCTGCCTGCCTGTCACTGATCCTGCCTGCCTGCCTGTCACTGATCCTGCCTGCCTGCCTGTCACTGATCCTGCCTGCCTGCCTGTCACTGATCCTGCCTGCCTGCCTGTCACTGATCCTGCCTGCCTGCCTGTCACTGATCCTGCCTGCCTGCCTGTTACTGATCCTGCCTGCCTGCCTGTTACTGATCCTGCCTGCCTGCCTGTCACTGATCCTGCCTGCCTGCCTGTCACTGATCCTGCCTGCCTGCCTGTTACTGATCCTGCCTGCCTGCCTGCCTGCCTGCCTGTCACTGATCCTGTCTGCCTGCCTGTCACTGATCCTGCCTGCCTGCCTGTCACTGATCCTGCCTGCCTGCCTGTCACTGATCCTGCCTGCCTGCCTGTCACTGATCCTGCCTGCCTGCCTGTCACTGATCCTGCCTGCCTGCCTGTCACTGATCCTGCCTGCCTGCCTGTCACTGATCCTGCCTGCCTGCCTGTCACTGATCCTGCCTGCCTGCCTGTTACTGATCCTGCCTGCCTGCCTGCCTGCCTGCCTGCCTGTTACTGATCCTGCCTGCCTGCCTGCCTGCCTGCCTGCTACTGATCCTGCCTGCCTGCTACTGATCCTGCCTGCCTGCTACTGATCCTGCCTGCCTGCCTGTTACTGATCCTGCCTGCCTGCCTGTTACTGATCCTGCCTGCCTGCCTGCCTGCCTGCCTGCCTGCCTGTTACTGATCCTGCCTGCCTGCCTGTTACTGATCCTACCTGCCTGCCTGCCTGCCTGCCTGTCACTGATCCTGCCTGCCTGCCTGTCACTGATCCTGCCTGCCTGCCTGTTACTGATCCTGCCTGCCTGCCTGCCTGCCTGCCTGTTACTGATCCTGCCTGCCTGCCTGATACTGATCCTGCCTGCCTGCCTGCCTGCCTGCCTGTCACTGATCCTGCCTGCCTGCCTGTCACTGATCCTGCCTGCCTGCCTGTCACTGATCCTGCCTGCCTGCCTGTTACTGATCCTGCCTGCCTGCCTGATACTGATCCTGCCTGCCTGCCTGCCTGCCTGCCTGTCACTGATCCTGCCTGCCTGCCTGTCACTGATCCTGCCTGCCTGTTACTGATCCTGCCTGCCTGCCTGTCACTGATCCTGCCTGCCTGCCTGTCACTGATCCTGCCTGCCTGCCTGTTACTGATCCTGCCTGCCTGCCTGCCTGCCTGCCTGTCACTGATCCTGCCTGCCTGCCTGTCACTGATCCTGCCTGCCTGCCTGTCACTGATCCTGCCTGCCTGCCTGTCACTGATCCTGCCTGCCTGCCTGTCACTGATCCTGCCTGCCTGCCTGTCACTGATCCTGCCTGCCTGCCTGTCACTGATCCTGCCTGCCTGCCTGTCACTGATCCTGCCTGCCTGTCACTGATCCTGCCTGCCTGCCTGTCACTGATCCTGCCTGCCTGCCTGTCACTGATCCTGCCTGCCTGCCTGTCACTGATCCTGCCTGCCTGCCTGTCACTGATCCTGCCTGCCTGCCTGTCACTGATCCTGCCTGCCTGCCTGTCACTGATCCTGCCTGCCTGCCTGCCACTGATCCTGCCTGCCTGCCTGCCACTGATCCTGCCTGCCTGCTACTGATCCTGCCTGCCTGCCTGTTACTGATCCTGCCTGCCTGCCTGTTACTGATCCTGCCTGCCTGCTACTGATCCTGCCTGCCTGCTACTGATCCTGCCTGCCTGCTACTGATCCTGCCTGCCTGCCTGTTACTGATCCTGCCTGCCTTCCTGCCTGTCTGCCTGTTACTGATCCTGCCTTCCTGCCTGCCTGCCTGTTACTGATCCTGCCTGCCTGCCTGCCTGTCTGTTACTGATCCTGCCTGCCTGCCTGTTACTGAGCCTGCCTGCCTGCCTGTTACTGATCCTGCCTGCCTGCCTGTTACTGATCCTGCCTGCCTGCCTGTTACTGATCCTGCCTGCCTCTGATCCTACCTGCCTGCCTGCCTGCCTGCCTGTCACTGATCCTGCCTGCCTGCCTGTTACTGATCCTGCCTGCCTGCCTGTTACTGATCCTGCCTGCCTGCCTGTTACTGATCCTGCCTGCCTCTGATCCTACCTGCCTGCCTGCCTGCCTGCCTGTCACTGATCCTGCCTGCCTGCCTGTTACTGATCCTGCCTGCCTGCTACTGATCCTGCCTGCCTGCTACTGATCCTGCCTGCCTGCTACTGATCCTGCCTGCCTGCCTGTTACTGATCCTGCCTGCCTTCCTGCCTGTCTTTCTGTTACTGATCCTGCCTTCCTGCCTGCCTGCCTGTTACTGATCCTGCCTGCCTGCCTGTTACTGATCCTGCCTGCCTGTCTGTTACTGATCCTGCCTGCCTGTCTGTTACTGATCCTGCCTGCCTGTCTGTTACTGATCCTGCCTGCCTGCCTGTTACTGAGCCTGCCTGCCTGTTACTGATCCTGCCTGCCTGTTACTGATCCTGCCTGCCTGCCTGTTACTGATCCTGCCTGCCTGCCTGTTACTGATCCTGCCTGCCTGCCTGTTACTGATCCTGCCTGCCTGCCTACCTGTCACTGATCCTGCCTGCCTGCTTGTCACTGATCCTGCCTGCCTGTCTGCCTATTACTGATCCTGCCAGCCTCTGATCCTGCCTGCCTGCCTGCCTCTGATCCTGCCTGCCTGTCACTGATCCTGCCTGCCTGTCTGCCTGTTACTGATCCTGCCTGCCTGCCTACCTTTCACTGATCCTGCCTGCCTGTCACTGATCCTGCCTGCCTGTCACTGATCCTGCCTGCCTGTCACTGATCCTGCCTGCCTGCTACTGATCCTGCCTGCCTGCTACTGATCCTGCCTGCCTGCTACTGATCCTGCCTGCCTGCCTGTTACTGATCCTGCCTGCCTTCCTGCCTGTCTGCCTGTTACTGATCCTGCCTTCCTGCCTGCCTGCCTGTTACTGATCCTGCCTGCCTGCCTGTTACTGATCCTGCCTGCCTGTCTGTTACTGATCCTGCCTGCCTGTCTGTTACTGATCCTGCCTGCCTGTCTGTTACTGATCCTGCCTGCCTGCCTGTTACTGAGCCTGCCTGCCTGTTACTGATCCTGCCTGCCTGTTACTGATCCTGCCTGCCTGCCTGTTACTGATCCTGCCTGCCTGCCTGTTACTGATCCTGCCTGCCTGCCTACCTGTCACTGATCCTGCCTGCCTGCTTGTCACTGATCCTGCCTGCCTGTCTGCCTATTACTGATCCTGCCAGCCTCTGATCCTGCCTGCCTGCCTGCCTCTGATCCTGCCTGCCTGTCACTGATCCTGCCTGCCTGTCTGCCTGTTACTGATCCTGCCTGCCTGCCTGCCTGTCACTGATCCTGCCTGCCTGTCACTGATCCTGCCTGCCTGTCACTGATCCTGCCTGCCTGTCACTGATCCTGCCTGCCTGCCTGTTACTGATCCTGCCTGCCTGTTACTGATCCTACCTTCCTGCTTGCCTGTTACTGATCCTGCCTGCCTCTGATCCTGCCTACCTGCCTCTGATGCTGCCTGCCTGCCTGCCTGCCTCTGATCCTGCCTGCCTGCCTCTGATCCTGCCTGCCTGCCTCTGATCCTGCCTGCCTGCCTCTGATCCTGCCTGCCTGCCTGCCTGCCTCTGATCCTGCCTGCCTGCCTCTGATCCTGCCTGCCTGCCTCTGATCCTGCCTGCCTGCCTGCCTCTGATCCTGCCTGCCTGCCTGCCTCTGATCCTGCCTGCCTGCCTCTGATCCTGCCTGCCTGCCTGCCTCTGATCCTGCCTGCCTGTCTCTGATCCTGCCTGCCTGCCTGCCTCTGATCCTGCCTGCCTGTTACTGATCCTGCCTGCCTCTGATCCTACCTGCCTGCCTGCCTGCCTGCCTGTCACTGATCCTGCCTGCCTGCCTGTTACTGATCCTGCCTGCCTGCTACTGATCCTGCCTGCCTGCTACTGATCCTGCCTGCCTGCTACTGATCCTGCCTGCCTGCCTGTTACTGATCCTGCCTGCCTTCCTGCCTGTCTGCCTGTTACTGATCCTGCCTTCCTGCCTGCCTGCCTGTTACTGATCCTGCCTGCCTGCCTGTTACTGATCCTGCCTGCCTGTCTGTTACTGATCCTGCCTGCCTGTCTGTTACTGATCCTGCCTGCCTGTCTGTTACTGATCCTGCCTGCCTGCCTGTTACTGAGCCTGCCTGCCTGTTACTGATCCTGCCTGCCTGTTACTGATCCTGCCTGCCTGCCTGTTACTGATCCTGCCTGCCTGCCTGTTACTGATCCTGCCTGCCTGCCTGTTACTGATCCTGCCTGCCTGCCTACCTGTCACTGATCCTGCCTGCCTGCTTGTCACTGATCCTGCCTGCCTGTCTGCCTATTACTGATCCTGCCAGCCTCTGATCCTGCCTGCCTGCCTGCCTCTGATCCTGCCTGCCTGTCACTGATCCTGCCTGCCTGTCTGCCTGTTACTGATCCTGCCTGCCTGCCTACCTTTCACTGATCCTGCCTGCCTGTTACTGATCCTGCCTGCCTGCCTACCTTTCACTGATCCTGCCTGCCTGTCACTGATCCTGCCTGCCTGTCACTGATCCTGCCTGCCTGTCACTGATCCTGCCTGCCTGCCTGTTACTGATCCTGCCTGCCTGTTACTGATCCTACCTTCCTGCTTGCCTGTTACTGATCCTGCCTGCCTCTGATCCTGCCTACCTGCCTCTGATGCTGCCTACCTGCCTCTGATCCTGCCTGCCTGCCTCTGATCCTGCCTGCCTGCCTCTGATCCTGCCTGCCTGCCTCTGATCCTGCCTGCCTGCCTGCCTCTGATCCTGCCTGCCTGCCTGCCTCTGATCCTGCCTGCCTGCCTGCCTCTGATCCTGCCTGCCTGTCTGTTACTGATCCTGCCTGCCTGTCTGTTACTGATCCTGCCTGCCTGCCTGTTACTGAGCCTGCCTGCCTGTTACTGAGCCTGCCTGCCTGTTACTGATCCTGCCTGCCTGCCTGTTACTGATCCTGCCTGCCTGCCTGTTACTGATCCTGCCTGCCTGCCTGCCTGTCACTGATCCTGCCTGCCTGCTTGTCACTGATCCTGCCTGCCTGTCTGCCTATTACTGATCCTGCCAGCCTCTGATCCTGCCTGCCTGCCTGCCTCTGATCCTGCCTGCCTGTCACTGATCCTGCCTGCCTGTCTGCCTGTTACTGATCCTGCCTGCCTGCCTACCTTTCACTGATCCTGCCTGCCTGTTACTGATCCTGCCTGCCTGTCACTGATCCTGCCTGCCTGTCACTGATCCTGCCTGCCTGTCACTGATCCTGCCTGCCTGTCACTGATCCTGCCTGCCTGTCACTGATCCTGCCTGCCTGTCACTGATCCTGCCTGCCTGTCACTGATCCTGCCTGCCTGCCTGTCACTGATCCTGCCTGCCTGCCTGTTACTGATCCTGCCTGCCTGTTACTGATCCTACCTTCCTGCTTGCCTGTTACTGATCCTGCCTGCCTCTGATCCTGCCTACCTGCCTCTGATGCTGCCTGCCTGCCTCTGATCCTGCCTGCCTGCCTCTGATCCTGCCTGCCTGCCTCTGATCCTGCCTGCCTGCCTGCCTGCCTCTGATCCTGCCTGCCTGCCTCTGATCCTGCCTGCCTGCCTGCCTCTGATCCTGCCTGCCTGCCTGCCTCTGATCCTGCCTGCCTGCCTGCCTGCCTCTGATCCTGCCTGCCTGCCTGCCTCTGATCCTGCCTGCCTGTCTCTGATCCTGCCTGCCTGCCTCTGATCCTGCCTGCCTGCCTGCCTCTGATCCTGCCTGCCTGCCTGCCTCTGAGCCTGCCTGCCTGCCTGCCTGCTCGCCCGCCCGTCCGACTTGACTCGACTCCTGCACCCATCGACTGGTGCTGATAGCCTATGAACACTCTGAAAACAACACCCAATATATGGAAGAAGGAAATGTCCAAAAGTGGCCCCACAGGACTGATTTGAATTTGCCCCAAGGGACCAGGGACGGACTGTAAGACTTGATTTTCCTGCTAAGACAAAACTGAGGTCAAGCGCCCTGCAATAAAGAAATAAAGCTGAACTGGTGAGAAGATCTCAAAGAAATAGCATAGGACAATACCTTGCCCTCACAACATCTACCCTCACAAACCCCCCCCCCCCCCCCCCCCCCCCCAACACACACACCTTCCTTCCCTTCCCCCTAACTCAAGTCACTGAAAGTTCTTCAAGATGTATAATGTAACTTGTGTATCTATTGTTTTTTTTTTGCCCTTTCATGTATTGGTACGCATCCTTGGATGGGCGAAAGTAAAATCACTACAGTAACCTTTGCTGGGGGACTGGGGGTTGTAGACACAAGAACATGACATGGAACACCCAATGACTTGTGCAACAACAAAATGGGCATGAAATTACAGAATTAAATTAAGAATTCCCAATAGCACCATTTAGTGGCTGGGGAAAAAAACATGACTCCAGTGATTCTTCTTACAGATGGTGGTTGTCTTATACAAAAAATATATTAATGCTTCAAGACAAAATTACCTAAAACTGCTCATAAATCTGTTATTTGTTAAATTTTATGATTGTAAAAAAAAAAAGCATTGCATAGACTGAAAAGGAATACTGCTTATTTGAATGTGATCGAAAGATGTAACTTGTGACAAACTCATTGGTATTGTAGTTGGTACTATAAATACTTTGAGATCAGCTCTATCGGGGACACCAGGTGAACTGATTTGTGTATCCGAGTCTGATGGTCTGAAGCGCTAGCCAGGCTCCCAGAAACTGTACAAGCGGGACCAGAGGAACCACAGATTGGGCAGCAAAGTGGGGCGCAGGGACTCGACTCGGAAGGCATAAGGTGTCCTAAAGTGGGGTCTGAGTGTGCAATGCAACACTTACCTAGCTCCACTGTTGGGTAGTGGGGTGTATGAGAAGAAATTGCATCCTCAAACCGCATGCTGCTGCCTGCTGGCGATAGTAGAGGGGGATGAGGATGGCCTGGCATAGTGTGACACACCATCATCCACACCTTCTTGAGACCCAGAGATAGAGGAAACTGCTCTTCTACTGACATTTTTAATAAATTGGTTGGCTGTGGGGCTGTAGGGCCAGAGGGCGAACAGAAAACAAACTGAACAAAAGATTCAGCGCCAGGTAAAGACCGCATCCAGAAATACACGGTTTGAATGATCCCACACCTATGTTTAGCTCTCTTTAAATGCTTAAGTGCACAGGGGAAATGGCTGTGGCATAGCTGTCAGGGAATAGTGCAGCCTGCAGTGTGCACAAAGGTCTTTTAGGGCTGTATGAAAACAGCAGGAAATGCTCAGAGGATCGGGGCCACCACTGCAGCACCATCACACCAACACTGGATAGCAGAGGCCTCTACCCGAAGAGCACCCGCAGAAGTGAATGGTAGAGCAGACCAGTTGAACTGCTCGGCTCCAAAGCGAAAAGCTGAATGTGTGTTGCACCCGCTTCCGCATTGCAGGGCAGAGTGCGAGATTTACAATTTTTTTTTTTGCAAATTTACACTCTAAGGTTATAGGTCTCTCTGGCAAGTTCCCAATTCATCAGTTCAATTCTGACGAGTTCTGTATGAACATTTTCACTGTGTCAGTAAAAAAATACATAAAATACAATTTAATGACATATGGAGCTATAAAATATTGTCATCAAAATATCATCATGTGATTCCTTTGATATCATAACTGTATATTTTTTTGTCATGCATTTCTTAAAAATATAAAACTATTTCAAATAGGTAAAATTGATGAGAATTTCCCACAATTACAATTTGATGTTTTTGCTTTTAACTGTAAAAGTAACAATGTTTTTTTTTTTTTTTTTTTTTTTTTTAATTTTAGTACACAATGAGAGATTTGTGTATTCTACTTATTGCCCTTTGCCTAACATCTCTTATTTTGTCTGGTAAGCTGTTTCACATTCTTCTGTACAATAACATTCTTCAAGTTCAATTATGTTTATATTTCTGCTATTCAGTCTTTGTAGGTCATAATGCATAACAAAAATAAACCTTTATGATGTTTAGCTTTTAAAATATTAATACCATTTTTTCATATCAGAATTTCTATCTCTGATCATAAAATGTAATACTGAAAATGATGAACATCTGGAAAACTGCAGTGCCACAGATCAATGTATATAGAAAACCAGCCTAGAAAAGTGTAACTGTAAGTATGGTGGCTTCGTGTTTAAAATTTGTTTGAAGTTATAGAGACTATATTTACCTATTTTACTGTTAAATTACTTTAAGAACAAGAAAGAAAAAAATGATGATCAAGGATGTGCAATATATTCTCCAGTATGTGGGAACATCAAACAGGCTAATGTTTTTCAGGCTAATGTTTTTCAGCATTAGAATTGGAGTGTATGGATTCTAAAAGCACAAGATGTACCTCCTTTGAGGAATGTGGAGTGGCTAATGAGACAGAATTTGTAAAATATTTGGATGGTTCCATAGACTGCGAATTCTACAAAAGTATGTAAAATGTTTTAAATTTTACAAACTGAATCTCTAAGTTGAATATGGATGTTTACATTTTCATTGCAGCATCGCTTATCCTTTCATTTTCATTTCATTTCATAGAATCGATTGAGTGTACTTCAAAATTATCACATGAACACACAAATTTTGTGTGTAATGAACCCCACTATGAATTGAAGCACATCATTCCAGATCGCAAATACTGCGTTTTCTCCCACAGCTGTGAGTCTCATGTTTTACAGTGACAGAATGTTAAATTATATGACAATCAGTTTACACAAATAAATGAAATCATAATATATGCATTTTGAAATAGGAAATATAATGCATATAATTATGTATAATAATATAGCCTAACAATACTAACAGCTGTGTGCTTCATTCAGTTGTAAATGTATAAAAGAAAATGAACAATTTCCAGTCAAAGGAGACCTAAACTGCATAGTGACACATGAAAAAAAAGGTATGTTTGCTCTACAAAAAAAAGCATTTTAATACAGAACTTTATTACAAGACACACAATACATTATCAGGGCACATCAAAACAAGCATGTGAGTTCAGGGCCAAAACAAGCAAGTTGTATTTAGTTTTCAGTTACTGATGCCATTGTATGTATAGGTATTTAATTTTAGTCATATCATCACAATATGTCAGCCTCCATAAGGCTGGCATGCTCTATGTAAAATTAAACTTTTATTAGGCTACCAAAGAGTTTTCAGTTCATGACGTGTACATAATTTGAAGTAATTTTTTCATGGAAAAAGTTTTAATGAGGAATTGTTCATCTGTTCTTTCCTAAGAAATAAGAATACTATTTTTTTTTTAACATTTAATTTTCAATGTAATGTTTTAATGTAGAAACTGTGGATTTTTTTATTAAGGCACAAACCCGGAAGGGGGAGAAAAACGTTCAGATACATTCTTGCCCACCCCAGAATGTCCTCCAAAACCTGGTTGCACTGAGATTGGCTATTTTCATGGTATGTAAACTGGTGTGAAGTTTGTCCATAATGTGATTTTCAGTGGAACTTACACTCATTTTTACTGTCAATAATTCCAATTAGTGACTTTTTGTTTATCTTCATCATCATTGTATTATTATTTATCATCAACAGCAACATATGGCTTAGGAATTACTTTATCCTTGGTGGCGGTTGGGCTGTTATTTGCATTATTCAAACTTTGGGTAAGCTGTACATTTTTTCTATATGTTCAGATGTAATAGACTATTATAATGTTTTTAACATCATGATATACTACTACATTTTATTTTAATATAATATGATTGGGACAGTATCTTCCAAAAAAGCCTGTGCACCTTATCTATCCCTACAGAGGGTGCATGTTAATACTTAAATGTAAATATCTAAGCAGCTGTTGAACCATTTTTTTTTTTTCTGAGGTATATGAATAATTAAAAGATTCCATATATATAAAAAAATCTCATTAACTTTCATATGATTTCAGTCTTTGGGACATTGATTCAGTTATTCACTGACACTCAAGAACTGGGAAGTTTGTTGAGATTAATTAAATCATTTTAAAAAATATATTAATTATAATCTTTGTTTCTGTATGTCTATCAGCTTAGCAAGAGATCACCTTGAAAAAGAGTGAACATTGTTTTGCAGTGTGCATGTGATATATATATGTATCAATGCATTTAAATTTATTTGAATGAATAATTTATAAATTAAAAATATACATTTAAATGATAAAAAAATCAAACAAAATAAAGTTTAGTGCAGCCAATATAACATAAAATATTATCATTTTCCAGTGCCACTAACTGAAGTTTTTATTTGTTTGTAATTTTAGAAAAGACGCAGGAATGATCGAGGTAAGAACCCCAATGCTTTATAAATTTATTTTTATAATTTAAAATGAATACTACTGTCACTGGCTATTTTAGTACCTACGTAAATCCATAAATATGCTTCAATATGCACTGTGAGATGGACTTCATAAGCCATTTTCAGTGAGATTCCAAATCGTCGGGAGCATTTATGTTTAGTCTAAAGGCACTAAGGAACAAGTAGGGGAAACCAGGGGTGGTTGTAATTGTTTTTATTTTAAAAATGTAAAACTGTGCCTTTATGGCTATTTATCTCAAATGTTGATATAATTTTCCCACATTTATCAGTGGACAGCAACTTAGATGATCCCCAATCAAGTGAGAGAAGAAGTTAAAAAATGTGTACAGTACAATGTGTCAACAGCTATCAGCAGGGATCTACGGAGCCCCTAAAGGGACGTGGTGGTAGAAAAAATTTGGGATGGGAGGCAGGCCTGGTTCTTGGCAGCTAGAGAAGGGTGGGCTGGCAGAAATACTGGGTGGGCAATTTGTTTTTTGTTCGACTCTGACCGAACATCTTCGGGGGTCTTCTTGGTGAGAAGAGCACCAATCGACGAACAGGTTCCACTTCAAGGCGTAAGCACGTCTCGTAGACGGTGCACATGCCGAAGTGATGGACCTCGGGGGGTAAGTCACCTAGAATCTCCGCGTCCCATCCAGGGACCAGACATGGAGTTTCCAGAGGTCTGGATGCGGGTGCCAAAGGGTGCCCTGTCTCTGAGAAAGAATGTCCTTCCTCAGAGGAATGTGCCAGGGAGGGGCTGTCGCAAGGAGTGTGAGTTCCGGGAACTAGGTCCGGTTGGGCCAATAGGCCGCAACTAGCAGGACCTGCTCCTCGTCCTCCCTGTCTTTGCACAAGGTCTGTGCAAGTAGACTCACTGGGGGAAATGCATATTTGCGAAGGCCCCAGGGCCAGCTGTGTGCCAGTGCATCTGTACTGAGTGTTCCCTCGGACAGGGAGTAAAACAAGGTTTCTGGTGAGGCAAACAGGTCTACCTGAGCCTCTCCGAACTCTCTCCAAATCAGCTGGACCACTTGGGGGTGGAGTGGCCACTGTCCTGGCAGCGCAGCTCGTGGGAGCTCACCGGCCACACGGTTGAGCACACCAGGAACATGAATGGCATGAAGCAACCTCAGATGCTTCTGACTCCAAAGGAGGAGATGGCAGGCGAGTTGCGACATGCAACGGTCGCGTAGATCACCTTGACGGTTGATGTACGCAACGGTCGCAGTGTTGTCCGTGCGGACCTGCACATGCTTGCCCTGTAACGGCCCTTTCAGCTGGCTCAGGGCAAGGCGTACTGCTAGCAACTCGAGGCAGCTGATGTGCCAATGCAGTTGGGGACCTGTCCACACCCCTGATACTGAATGCCCGTTGTACGTGGCACCCCAGCCAGTGGCAGAGGCATCTGTGAACCCCACAGCATGCCGGGACACCTGCTCTAGGGGCACTCCTGCCCGAAGAAACAAGGGGTCCGACCACGGGCTGAAAGCTTAGCGGCATTCCGGAGTGATCGCCACTCAGAACGTGCCGCGTTGCCATGCCCATCTCGGGACTCGGCCGTGAAGCCAGTGCTGAAGCAGTCTCATATGAAGCAACCCGAGCGGGGTTACTGCCGCTGCGGCTGCCATATGCCCCAGGAGCCTCTGAAAGAATTTCAGTGGGAACGCTGTCTTGCCTTTGAACGTATTCAAGCAGTTCAACACCGACTGAGCACGTTCCTCTGTGAGGCGTGCTGTCTGTTCGACCAAATCCAACTCCATACCGAGAAAAGAGATCCTCTGCACAGGGGAGAGTTTGCTTTTTTCCCAGTTGACCTGAAGGCCCAACTGGCTGAGGTGTCTGAGCACCAGGTCCCTGTGTTCGCACAACTGATCCCGAGACTGAGCTAGAATAAGCCAGTCGTCGAGATAGTTGAGGATGCGAACACTCCCTCCACGACTTTTGTGAAGACGCAGGGAGACAGGGCCAGCCCGAAGGGTAGGACCCTGTACTGATATGCTCGACCCTCGAACGCAAAGCGCATGAAGAATCGAGACATGAAAGTACGCGTCCTTCAGGTCGATTGCTGCAAACCAATCTTGGGGACGGATGCACTTGAAAATGCGTTTCTGCGTAAGCATTTTGAATAGTAGCTTGTAGAGGTTCCTATTCAAAACTCGCAGGTCCAAGATCGGTCGTAACCCACCGCTTTTCTTGGGTACAATGAAGTAGGGAATGTAGAACCCTGACCTCATATCGGCTGGAGGGACCTGCTCTATTGTGTCCTTCGCCAGTAGGACCATGATCTCCACACGCAAGACATGGGCATCGACAGCTTTCACTGCAGAGAAGTGGATGCCCCTGAACTTGGGGGGGGGGGGGGGGGGACACCGGGCGAACTGAATTGCATAGCCGAGCCTGATGGTCCGAATGAGCCAGCGAGACGGACTGGGGAGCGCTAACCAGGCTCACAGAGACCGTACAAGCGGGATCAAAGGGAGCGTAAGTGTACCCGCAGTGGGGCAGCGAGGTGGAACGCAGGGACACGGCTCGGGAGGCTCTCTTAACAAGGCGGCCCGTAGCGGGGTCTGAGTGTGCTGTGCAACACTTACCTGGTTCAGTGGTCAGGCAGGGGGCGCAGGAGAGGCTTTGGTAACACTTTATTTTAAGGGTCCAGAATAATGCATTAGTTAAGCATTAATTAATGATGAACTTGTTTACAATTAAGCATTAGTTAAGAATGAACACACTAGTAATTAATGGTTAACTTTACATTGTAAGGGTCAGAATTAAGAATTAGTTAAGAATGAACACACTAGTAGTTAATGGTTATATTTACATTGTAAGTGTCAGAATTATACATTAGTTAAGCATAAATAAACTAGTAATTAATGATTTACTTGTTCATAATTATGCATTAGTTAAGCATGGACACAATAGTAATTAATGATTAACTTAACATATAGTAGGGCATATTAGCCATTATTTACAAATTATTAAACCTTTGAAAGATACACATTTAATATAAATAAACAAAATAACCTAGTAATTAATGATTAACTGAATGTACAGTAAACGTCATTTTACAGTAGTCATTATCCACAACTTAATAAACCATATATTATTTTTGTGTAGTGATGTAACTATATTTCTGTGCCATTCTATTAAGTTAACCGAACAATAAACTAGTAGTTATGTTGAATTACTGCTGGTTTTCAATTATACATTTCTAAAATAGTATAATAAAGACAATTTGACCCCCAAAGTAAAAGGTATATGGGAGATAAACCAGTAAATCTTTATTATTAACTGTATTTACGATTTTTCAGCTTATTTGCCTAAAATGATCTTAATAGATATTTAATTGCTCACTGTTGCAGATGGTCTGATGCTCCCAGCCATGTTAGCATGGCTTTTGTGTTTGGCCCCGTAACTGCTGCTTGCAGTTATATTTATTATTATTATTATTGTTGTTGTTGTTGTTGTTTGGGTATTCTATAGCCCTTTATCAAACTACTCAACACACAGCCCACCTCAGATTGTTTTTTGATTCAATGCGCATATCATAAAAAAAAATTAAAAAAACTGATTAACGCTATACTAATTTCTGATTGGGTGGGCAAGGCAGACGTTTGGGTCGGCTCAGCCCACCCCTGCCCATACCTAGAGCCAGCCCTGATGGTGCTTTATAATATATAAATTGGTCTTTATGAGCAGGCGGTGGAGAGACCAGTCTGAAGGGACCGTCTGAAAAGTGCAAAAGATTCGTTCGAAAGTTGCGTTTGCTGGTCAGTTTGTGTGTAAATGTACTTTTTTTGACCAACATTTTCCACTTTTGATGTCATTTCTAGCGAGAAATTACTACTGTAGTAATTAAATATATGTTTAGTTCTCACCAAAGCGCATGCCACAACACAAAAGATTTGAAGAATTTTTTTTTCCTCCCATCCCAAATTTTTTCCACCATCACTTTAAGGGCTCCATAGGGATATGTAATGTCACTGTTGTTTATTTTGAGTAGCTGCAGAGGTTATCCCCAAACTTCAAGTGAGCAAAACTAAAGTTAAAGTGTGTATGTTATAAAGATTTGTCAACATCAAATAAAAGAAAGCAACAAAGTAGTGTAACTGTTGTTCATTTTCAGATGCTGCAGTGCCCATCCCCCAATCTCAAGGTGAGAAAGAATAAAGTTAAGTGTATAATTGATACATTAAAGGGTTAGGTCACCCAAAAATGAAAATTACCCCATGATTTACTAGGTGTCAGTCAGAAGCTAGTTATTTTAGTTTTTATGTCAGGGATCTATGAGGGAGGACTCAAACGCAGGATGAGTGTTACAGGTTTATTGACAAGACAAGACGTTAGACAAGATATTAAGGAAGGGATGAGGCACAATGACAGGCAGGCTGAGAGAGAGCAGCCGCTGAGTCCAACCCAGGATGACAGGAGGTTGGGGAGCAGAGATGATACGGCAGTGTATGACCGGAGAGAAACAGCGTAGCCCAGGCAGGTACACACAGTCTGAGACGATAGTCACTCGTGGTCTCACAGGCACTGCTCAGGTCTGCTTGGTAGACCTGAGAGAGGGCGGCCAGGGAAGCTCAGCCTGTTGGACAGGACTAGGGCAGACCAGAGACACAGTAAACAGGACTAGACTCGACAAGACAAGGCAGATCAAGACACAACTGGAAAAACAAAAGGCTAAAAGTAATTTCTACAAAAACACTACAGACTTTAGTAACAAGGCACAAGGTATAACGAACTGGCAAAAACACGAGGGAAAGAGGGCACAATATAAAGGGAGCAGAGAACATAAGGAACAGGTGAGCACACTCGTACAAACGAAGACTAAACAAGAGGGCATGGTAACTGGAAACAAGGAGGCGGGAACAGAGGAGCACGTGGCAAACACAAACAAAGACAAAGCCATGTGCTGACACATAACACAAACATAGAGACATGAAACAGACAAGGCTGCCATGGCAGAACCCTGACATTTTAAAGTTTTAAATATGGATATTTTTATTACACAAATGCATCACTTCACTGAACAACTGGTCTGTGACAAACTAACACTTATAGCACAGAAAAATAACAACACACAAGAATAGACCCCTAAATATGTAGTGCTACTGTTGTTCATTCACAGATGCTGCAATGCCCAATTCCCAACATCAAGGTGAGAAAGACAACTATTTTATGAAGATGTGTCAACATCAAATAACAGAAAAACAACAATGTAGTGTAACTGTTGTTCATTTTTTCAGGGCTATTTATCTCAAATGTTGATTTAATTTTCCCACATTTATCTGATACAAATTACAGTTGTTTTAAAATATTCAACTTTGGGTTCTAACACTAAAATTTTGGACATCAGTTGTACATGACTGTATGCATTTATTTTGCTCATTTTATCATTTTAATCATTTTATTATTTTTTTTATCAACTTTTTTTTTTTTTTTAAATCAACCCACTTGTTTTTTTTTTTTTTTTTTTCAGGCATTGAAAGAGAAAGAGATGCATCCCCACTGTTAACAGGTATAAACATTCATGGTAACACTTTACATTAAAGTTCCCTTTGTAAAGGGTTTATAAAGGTGCTTGTTAATGAGTAATAAGTCATTAACAAATGCATTAAAAATCATTAATAAGCAGTTATAACTGCATGAATAAAAAGGGCGACTTTAACGCAATACCTGCCAAATAGTGAGCCGTTTTTAACTCACATGTTATCAATGCTTAATAAATGTATTCATTTACACTTATTTAACTCAAAACCAGATTTCTGGATTATTTTATGATGCAGCAAAAAAATAATTGCCCTTTGGGGACATAAAGAAAGAAAGAAAGAACAGGGGTAAATTTAAAGCTTAATTTGACATTCAACAGGTAATATTTTACCAAAATGCACACTCTTTCACAGTTTGGTTGGCACACTTGTCTTTAAAATTGAACAGCATCTCCATGTTTTGGCCAATTTGGTCATACACTTTTTTTGATCTCTGTAATCTTAAAGTGGTAGCGCAGGTTCTCTGTGCTGAAGTGCACATATGCAACTAATCTTTAATGAAATTCGTTGTTGAGTATTTCATGAAAATCCATATTACCATTTGAGAGTATCAGAGGAAATATAATTTTGATTCTACCCAATACAGTTCTGGAGTTATGTAAATGTACTCATTATAAGGCCACAATGTCAAGATGTGTGTGCATTTGCCTGATTAGTGGGTGGGATTTGAGACCATGTCACCAAGGTGATTTTTGGTCTGTGACACACTAACACTTTTAGTACAGAAAATAACAACACACAACAATAGACCCCTAAATATGTAGTGCTACTGTTGTTCATTCACAGATGCTGCAATGCCCAACTCCCAACATCAAGGTGAGAAAGACAACTATTTTATGAAGCTGTGTCAACATCAAATTACAGAAAAACAACAATGTAGTGTAACTGTTGTTCATTTTCAGATGCTGCAGAGGACAGCAGCTTAGATGATCCCCAATCAAGTAAGAGATAAGTTAAAAAATGTGTACAGTACAATGTGTCAACAGCTATCAGCAGAGATCATTTGTAATGTCACTGTTGTTTATTTTGAGTAGCTGCAGAGGTTATCCCTAAACCTCAAGTGAGAAAAACTAAAGTTAAAGTGTATATGTTATAAAGATTTGTCAACATCAAATAACAGAACAGCAACAAAGTAGTGTAACTGTTGTTCATTTTCAGATGCTGCAGTGCCCATCCCCCAATCTCAAGGTGAGAAAGAATAAAGTTAAGTGTATAATTGATACATTAAAGAGTTAGGGTTTTTTTTTTTTTTGCTAAATCTACACGATTTTTCATATCAAAAGAAAAATATACCGGGATAACATTATTTTGAGACTCCCTTGCTAAAGCCTCGGCACGTTGACGTGATTGGTTATAAGGTAGTTTGTAACCAATAATAATAATAATAATAATTTCTTATTTTCTTCTCTTTTCTTTGATGTTTTAAGTTCTTTTTTTACATTTTCAGATGGCACACTGCAGATGGAGTCAAGTCAAGTTGTTAAATTCAAAGTTGTTCAGGAGGATGAGAAGGGATGTTAAAATGTATAATCTACAGTATATGCATTTTAGTTAATAAAGGGGAGAGCACTGTGAAAGTTAAATGTAAGGTGTGTGATATTCAAATAAGCCATTTATAGTGTGTACAGAACAGTTGCTTTTAAAATATTAATTGTTTGAATTCAATATGCTACATTTTGGTTAATCTGTTTTTATAATGTTTGAATGTCTAGTTGTCTCTAACATTGTACGTTATACATACTAAGCAATTTAATAAAATTTCAATAAACTTTCTTTTGTTCCATTCAATTTATTCTTAGGATTAGTTTTGTTTTCTGTTACATTGTGTAAATATTAAATAAAACTATTTTTGTTTGATATTATGTTTGTGAGTGAGCGCACATTCATTTCTGTTACGACTGGCTGTAGACGGTCGTAACACAATGTAAGCAACTATCTCTGTGTTTAATATGATACAAATATCACTAATAAAAGCCATTATTCATTATCAAAACTGAAAATGGAAAAATCATAATGTAGCTTAATTTACTACTACTGTGTGCTTACCACTAATAAACACAATTATGATTTTATTATTTTGTTAATTTATTATCCTCATTCTTATTGTGCTCAACAAGCGGACAGAGAGCTGATAGATGTGGTATATATAAGTGATCAGTACAAAATGCCAAGGTTATGAATGCAACTTGACAACAATTATTCTGTTCTTAAAACAAAACAAATAAATAAACAAACATTCAAATAAACAAAAATGAAAAAAAAAAAAAAAAAAATTGTCACAATTGCCATTACTGTATTAAAAGTATGTGACAAATTTTAGTTTTATTTTGTATCAGTAGAGAGTGTAATATAATGTTTACCAAAAAGTAAATGTAAGTGAAGTTGCAGAAAAACACACAGTTGATCACACAAACTGTGATGACTTAAATCAACTTATTCGACAGGTTGATGAACATTAAGAACTTTTAGTTTTACTTCACCTGCCTTGCCCTGGTGGCCTCTGCTCTGGGTAAGTGTCTTCTTTAGAAGTTTGTCTTCATTTAAAATTGAGCATAGGAAAGAAAATAACTTTACCATATTTCCAAATGACCATTCATGCTGAAGGGAAGAAGGAAAAAAATGCATGAAAGGGTTAAGATGATGAGAAGAAATAAAACATGCTTATATATTAGATTACCTTCAGCTTCCACCAGTAACTGTCTGTCGTTTTCGGTCCTTTCTGTATGGTCAGGTCATCACCCATCCACTCTACAGCAGCACGACATTGAACAATGACATTGCATTGCTGAAACTTGCGTCTCCGGTTGTCTTCACTCCCCGTATCTCTCCTGTATGTCTGGCTCCATCAACCATCAACATCCTGCCTGGAACCCGCTGCTTCACCACTGGATGGGGCAGAACTGCCACCACATGTAAGTCGCCTGTTAGACAAAGACAAATTGGAAAAAATTACTTATCTGTCCTTTCTAATGTTTTCTTCTCTTTTTTTTTCAGCGAGTCCTCCAATCCTGCAGCAAACAGGTCTGCCCATCACGAGTCCTGCTGTGTGCAGGCAGATCTGGGGTCAGAGTAAAATCACTGATGCCATGATCTGTGCTGGAGCCTCTGGATCCTCATCTTGCCAGGTATATGAAGACAGATCAAGACAAACACATTCCCATATCAACTTTGCTGCTGTTTCAATCTCAAATGTGTGTTTGTGTCTGTGTGTTTCCTACAGGGTGATTCTGGTGGTCCTCTGGTGTGTGAGAGTAAAGGGGTCTGGACTCTGGTGGGGTCTGTGTCCTGGGGCGCCAGCACTTGTAGCACTCTTTACCCAGTAGTATATGCCCGCATCTCCCAACTGCGCTCCTGGATCGACAAGACTATCACTTCCAACTAGAGTGCCATTCTGAGCATTTACCCTTCAAAGGAGGCAAAAGCTGATTTTAATCATTAATCTGTATTACAGTTGGTCCTTGTTGATGTTTTTTTTTTTGTTTGTTTATGACTTTTGGTCTTGTGTCAGTCTGGGCTCCAGTGACCTGTCTGTTATGTTACTGTTTTTTTTGTTTGTTTTTTTTAGCTTCATGTTACATGTTATGGTTTTATACAAATAATGACAAATTTTCAATAAAATGAAATGAATATAATAAATTGTTATGAGGAGTGTCAGTATTTGTCGGAACTTAAAACAATATGAAATGTTTTCCTTTAAAATAAGTAGTTTTAAAATATATGTTTAAATTGCAATAAAAAAATAAAAAAATAAAATAAAAACAGTGTTCCACTTTCACAGGAACAAATGACAGACAACAATGTTGCAATATTTGGGTTATCAGATGTTCTCATCTGTACAGACAAATTATTTGCCAAAGTTATGAAATGCAGATGATGTTCTCTCACCACCAAACATACAGGCATGAAGATTGATCCTTCTGATCACATGATCATGTTGAAAATCTTCTTTGGTATTCACTTTTGTAGACATGCCAAGATGACAGAGATCAGTCTGTTTATTCCTCTATCTATGGTGCTGAAACCGGTGTGATGTCTTGTATCAGAAGCCAAAGAGATCCAGATACAAACTGGAGAGAAACCTGTTGAAAAGTTTCCATTAGAATGTGACAAACACTGATGTTCCATATTCTTATTCAGACAATCACTAGAATTTAAGTCAGCACAGCACAGTCATGCTGTCTTATATAATGCTAAATAATTCTGATTGCAGATTTAGTTGCACTTTTATGAGCTCTACTTTTATGACTGTTTGTTAGTCTACTGTAAGTGGATGACTTAGTAATAGGCTACTCTGTTGTTTTTCAGATTTATAAAATTAGCTTATGAACAACTTATGAAAGATTTGAAAAAAACATAAAATAAAATAAATACGGGGGACAAAAGGATTTCACAATTTCACAGAAAAGTGACCATTGTCAATAGTATAAAATAACTTTGAGGGGGGAAAATACATTTTGATTAGTTTTGTTTAAAAGCAAACTGTTCATTTTGATGTACAGAATGAGCAGAAGCTGGAACATTATGACATTAAATAAAGACATGTAAAGTTTGGCGTCTCCACTGGTGACACAAACTCAATGATTACCAGAAATCTGCTGTGTTTTTAATTAAGTTCCTTCCTAGAGAATCTTCCTCATACCCATAAACCCATATCCTTCTTCTCAAAGCTAAACGTTTAAAGACGTGTAACAATGTGAGGACACCATTGTTGTCTTGCATTGTTCTCACAGAACATCCGTGAATATTTGAAAAGTAACTCATGACTAAAACCACTTTTAGCTGAACATGTATTTTAAAATGAATGATCTGAGAGCAGTGCACAATAATTAGGCTATTATATTTTGTGCCAAGTGAAATCCAACAATAGTTTTGTGTAGACTTGCAAACTGTTCTTCACTGTCATTGATGTCAACAGTTGAAATTATACATGAAGACAGACACAAACACACTGATCGCTGACTCCATCAGCCAGGTTTAAAATAATATTGTTACTTGAGAGCACTTTATATTAGGTGTCTTTAACTACTATGTACTAATATTTAAATTAATCATTTGATACAATGCACTTATTGTATAAACGCGTTTTTACATTATACTTATATTTTAAAAAATACCTGCATGTAATTACATCTATAAATACTCCGTTGACCCTTCCCCTACCTCTTAACTCGCCCAGGTTTAACTACCAATACCACCAAATCGGTCCCTAACCTTAGCTCTCCAAATTCAGTAGAAGAAAAAGTGTTTTGCAATACAACATGAACATAATAAGTACATTGTACTTATTTTTGATGTAAGTACATAGTAGTTAAAAACACCTAATATAAAGTGTGATCAAAGTTTTTTTTATAAAATCAAAAGAATCATGCACAACTAGAATGTACTATAATTATACAGATTATTAACGTTTATTATAAACTTTTACATAATGATCAAGTTTACAAATCTTAGCAACAAATCAAAACCAGGATCAGAATGCGTTTGGAACAAGATGAGCTAGATTATCTTGCTGTTTTTTTCTTTTCTTTTTTTTTCTTCTTCATGGTTCACAGACTTATGGTAATTGTATAAATGTTTTTAAAGCAGTTTTCCTTTTTCTAAGCAGACATTTACTTTCGCTTTCTCAGAAGTGTGATTGAATGAAATGATGATAGAGGCTTTTTCATGTGTTTCTCAGTGGTTATGTAAAATATCTCACATATTCTATGTTGTTCATGAGGAAGTTTCATTGTCTTTCCCACCACTGTGTACAAAATGATCCCAATACTTTATATTGTATACATAATAATGTTGACAACATTAAATGCTAGCTGTTTAGGCTTTATTTGGATTTTGATTTAGCTTGAAATACAATGAGTTTCACAAATTTGAACTTTCATTAAACACTTAAAATGCATTTAGCAATTAGTGATCAATTCCATTACCATCAGCAGTCATAAATACTGTATAGCGAAGTATAACCAAAATAAGTATAACCAGCTGACAGAGAGCAGATAGATGTGGTGTATATATAAGTGATCAGTACAAAATGACCTATAAATGCAACTTGTCCACAATAATTCTGTTTTTTAAAACAAAACAAAACAAATAAACAAATATACCAATAAACAAAGAAATAAAAAAAATAAATAAAAAACGTGAATAAAAAAAAATTGCCATTACTATATTAAACGTATGTAACAGATTTTATTTTTATTTTGTATTAGTAGAGAGTTTAATATAATGCTTTCCAAAAAGTAAATGTAAGTGAAGTTGCAGAAAAACACACAGTTGCATAACACTCTCTCCGGTAACTGTGATGACTTAAATCAACTTATTCGACCGGTTGATGAACATTAAGAATTTTTAGTTGTACTTCCTCTCAGCTCTAATAGCTGATCTAATCACAGTGTGACGTAATCACACAATTTCACTCTCTTTCTCTTCAGCATCACTGGCTTAAATGACTTGCCAGGTTGATTAAGGAATTTGCAACCAGTCAAAAACTTCATGGTAAAACCACTAATTTACTGTGAGCATTTCAGAAATACTATTTTTATTATTCACTTCACTTACGGAAACACTTTACATACAACAGACAGAACCTCACAACAAACAACCACAAAAACTCTTTCCAGAAACATTTCATAACCTACAATGACAGAGGAAGTATGATGCTTTTCAAAGAAACAGAATGTAGTCATAAACACCTTCAGAAGGTGCAGATGCAGACTGTCTCCAGCGATAACAGATCTCAACATTCCTCAGCTCTCAGGTCATTTGAGCTGCTGGGATGGACCTCGATCACTTCCCAGATTTAGCAGCTGCTGTAAATGATATAAAAGCAAGAGAGAGCACCTACAGATACAACAGTGAGACATCACAAGCTCATCTACATCATGATCTTCACCATCACCTGCCTTGCCCTGGTGGCCTCTGCTCTGGGTAAGTGTCTTCTTTAGAAGTTTGCAAGAAAAGTGATGGGTGAATATATATATTTTCAAAATGCAAAACCCAAATAAAGAGCTTCATTCTTGTGTTATGAACTTCTGTTCTTTATCAACAGGTTGTGGAGTGCCTTCGATTAAGCCACAGACGATTGGCAGCAGGATTGTGAACGGACAGAATGCCATCTCTGGTTCTTGGCCCTGGCAGGTCTCTCTCCAGGTAACTGTGTATTGGCCGGCTTTTATCATGCATTTGCCTGATTTGTTCAAAGAGTTTATGTCATGTTTCCAATGCTTTTACCTCTGAAACAGCTACCCAGTGGATTCCACTTCTGCGGTGGATCCCTGATCAACCAGAACTGGGTTCTCACTGCTGCTCACTGCGGTGTCGTGTAAGAGTCTTCAATCTGACAAACGTCACATAAAATAGTGCTTAATAGAAGCTGTTGCTCTTGTCTTTTTACAGTTAGTTCTGTTTTTATCTCTCTCCTTTTAGGGTCGGCTATCATCGTGTTATTCTCTGAGAACATGATCGTGGCTCCAATGTTGAACCCATCCAGGTCAAACTAGTTTCCAAGGTAAAAATGTTGAATGATTTCAGAGATGAATATCAAAATGAGAGATCAGCTCATATATTTAAGTGTTCAATAACTGAATACTTTTTAATGGTTGCTTCATTTCTGCTTTTTCACACAACTGATCACTGGACAAGAACAATAAAAACAATACAAATAATATGCATAATGAACGTTCATTATGAATCCATTATTATCATTTTAAATTACTTGTTGTTTGTAAGTTTATCCAAACAAGAAGTTTCTTTAGCTGTTAAATTGAATTAAGTGGGCAAATAGGTATTAGTCAAATTATCTCTAGTTCAGCTTTTGGTTCATGTCCGTCAGCTTTCAAGTCATCTACATGCTAGTTTAGTCCTAAAACTTGCCCAAATAGATTTAAGCATTTAAAGTTGAGCATAGGAAAGAAAATATCTGTACCATATTCTCAAATGACCATTCATGCTGAAGGTACGAAGGAAAAAAGTTATGAAAGGGTTAAGATGATGAGAAGAAATAAAACATGCTTATATATTAGATTACCTTCAGCTTCCACCAGTAACTGTCTGTCGTTTTTGGTCCTTTCTGTATGGTCAGGTCATCACCCATCCACTCTACAGCAGCACGACATTGAACAATGACATTGCATTGCTGAAACTTGCATCTCCGGTTGTCTTCACTCCCCGTATCTCTCCTGTATGTCTGGCTCCATCAACCATCAACATCCTGCCTGGAACCCGCTGCTTCACCACTGGATGGGGCAGAACTGCCACCACATGTAAGTCGCCTGTTAGACAAAGACAAATTGGAAAAAATTACTTATCTGTCCTTTCTAATGTTTTCTTCTCTTTTTTTTTCAGCGAGTCCTCCAATCCTGCAGCAAACAGGTCTGCCCATCACGAGTCCTGCTGTGTGCAGGCAGATCTGGGGTCAGAGTAAAATCACTGATGCCATGATCTGTGCTGGAGCCTCTGGATCCTCATCTTGCCAGGTATATGAAGACAGATCAAGACAAACACATTCCCATATCAACTTTGCTGCTGTTTCAATCTCAAATGTGTGTTTGTGTCTGTGTGTTTCCTACAGGGTGATTCTGGTGGTCCTCTGGTGTGTGAGAGTAAAGGGGTCTGGACTCTGGTGGGGTCTGTGTCCTGGGGCACCAGCACTTGTAGCACTCTTTACCCAGTAGTATATGCCCGCATCTCCCAACTGCGCTCCTGGATCGACAAGACTATCACTTCCAACTAGAGCGCCATTCTGAGCATTTACCCTTCAAAGGAGGCAAAAGCTGATTTTAATCATTAATCTGTATTACAGTTGGTCCTTGTTGATGTTTTTTTTTTTTTTTGTTTATGACTTTTGGTCTTGTGTCAGTCTGGGCTCCAGTGACCTGTCTGTTATGTTACTGTTTTTTTTTTTTTTTTAGCTTCATGTTACATGTTATGGTTTTATACAAATAATGACAAATTTTCAATAAAATGAAATGAATATAATAAATTGTTATGAGGAGTGTCAGTATTTGTCGGAACTTAAAACAATATGAAATGTTTTCCTTTAAAATAAGTAGTTTTAAAATATATGTTTAAATTGCAATAAAAAAATAAATAAATAAAAAAATAAATAAAATAAAAACAGTGTTCCACTTTCACAGGAACAAATGACAGACAACAATGTTGCAATATTTGGGTTATCAGATGTTCTCATCTGTACAGACAAATTATTTGCCAAAGTTATGAAATGCAGATGATGTTCTCTCACCACCAAACATACAGGCATGAAGATTGATCCTTCTGATCACATGATCATGTTGAAAATCTTCTTTGGTATTCACTTTTGTAGACATGCCAAGATGACAGAGGTCAGTCTGTTTATTCCTCTATCTATGGTGCTGAAACCGGTGTGATGTCTTGTATCAGAAGCCAAACAGATCCAGATACAAACTGGAGAGAAACCTGTTGAAAAGTTTCCATTAGAATGTGACAAACACTGATGTTCCATATTCTTATTCAGACAATCACTAGAATTTAAGTCAGCACAGCACAGTCATGCTGTCTTATATAATGCTTAATAATTTTGATTGCAGATTTAGCTGCACTTTTATGAGCTCTACTTTTATGACTGTTTGTTAGTCTACTGTAAGTGGATGACTTAGTAATAGGCTACTCTGTTGTTTTTCAGATTTATAAAATTAGCTTATGAACAACTTATGAAAGATTTGAAAAAAAAAAAAACATAAAAAATAAAATAAATACGGGGGACAAAAGGATTTCACAATTTCACAGAAAAGTGACCATTGTCAATAGTATAAAATAACTTTGAGGGGGGAAAATACATTTTGATTAGTTTTGTTTAAAAGCAAACTGTTCATTTTGATGTACAGAATGAGCAGAAGCTGGAACATTATGACATTAAATAAAGACATGTAAAGTTTGGCGTCTCCACTGGTGACACAAACTCAATGATTACCAGAAATCTATGGTGTTTTTAATTAAGTTCCTTCCTTGAGAATCTTCCTCATACCCATAAACCCATATCCTTCTTCTCAAAGCTAAACGTTTAAAGACGTGTAACAATTTGAGGACATCACTGTTGTCTTGCATTGTTCTCACAGAACATCCGTGAATATTTGAAAAGTAACTGATGACTAAAACTGAAACTAAAACCACTTTTAGCTGCACATGTATTTTAAAATGAATGATCTGAGAGCAGTGCACAATAATTAGGCTATTATATTTTGTGCCAAGTGAAATCCAACAATAGTTTTGTGTAGACTTGCAAACTGTTCTTCACTGTCATTGATGTCAACAGTTGAAATTATACATGAAGACAGACACAAACACACTGATCGCTGACTCCATCAGCCAGGTTTAAAATAATATTGTTACTTGAGAGCACTTTATATTAGGTGTCTTTAACTACTATGTACTAATATTTAAATTAATCATTTGATACAATGCACTTATTGTATAAACGCGTTTTTACATTATACTTATATTTTAAAAAATACCTGCATGTAATTACATCTATAAATACTCCGTTGACCCTTCCCCTACCTCTTAACTCGCCCAGGTTTAACTACCAATACCACCAAATCGGTCCCTAACCTTAGCTCTCCAAACTCAGTAGAAGAAAAAGTGTTTTGCAATACAACATGAACATAATAAGTACATTGTACTTATTTTTGATGTAAGTACATGTAAGTACGTAGTTAAAAACACCTAATATAAAGTGTGATCAAAGTTTTTTTTTATAAAATCAAAAGAATCATGCACAACTAGACTGTACAATAATTATACAGATTATTAACGTTTATTATAAACTTTTACATAATGATCAAGTTTACAAATCTTAGCAACAAATCAAAACCAGGATCAGAATGCGTTTGGAACAAGATGAGCTAGATTATCTTGCTGTTTTTTTCTTTTCTTTTTTTTTTCTTCTTCATGGTTCACAGACTTATGGTAATTGTATAAATGTTTTTAAAGCAGTTTTCCTTTTTCTAGGCAGACATTTACTTTCGCTTTCTCAGAAGTGTGATTGAATGAAATGATGATAGAGGCTTTTTCATGTGTTTCTCAGTGGTTATGTAAAATATCTCACATATTCTATGTTGTTCATGAGGAAGTTTCATTGTCTTTCCCACCACTGTGTACAAAATGATCCCAATACTTTATATTGTATACATAATAATGTTGACAACATTAAATGCTAGCTGTTTAGGCTTTATTTGGATTTTGATTTAGCTTGAAATACAATGAGTTTCACAAATTTGAACTTTCATTAAACACTTAACATGCATTTAGCAATTAGTGATCAATTCCATTACCTTCAGCAGTCATAAATACTGTATAGCGAAGTATAACCAAAATAAGTATAACCAGCTGACAGAGAGCAGATAGATGTGGTGTATATATAAGTGATCAGTACAAAATGACCTATAAATGCAACTTGTCCACAATAATTCTGTTTTTTAAAACAAAACAAAACAAATAAACAAATATACCAATAAACAAAGAAATAAAAAAAAAAAAAAAAAAACGTGAATAAAAAAAAATTGCCATTACTATATTAAACGTATGTAACAGATTTTATTTTTATTTTGTATTAGTAGAGAGTTTAATATAATGCTTTCCAAAAAGTAAATGTAAGTGAAGTTGCAGAAAAACACACAGTTGCATAACACTCTCTCCGGTAACTGTGATGACTTAAATCAACTTATTCGACCGGTTGATGAACATTAAGAATTTTTAGTTGTACTTCCTCTCAGCTCTAATAGCTGATCTAATCACAGTGTGACGTAATCACACAATTTCACTCTCTTTCTCTTCAGCATCACTGGCTTAAATGACTTGCCAGGTTGATTAAGGAATTTGCAACCAGTCAAAAACTTCATGGTAAAACCACTAATTTACTGTGAGCATTTCAGAAATACTATTTTTATTATTCACTTCACTTACGGAAACAATTTACATACAATAGACAGAACCTCACAACAAACAACCACAAAAACTCTTTCCAGAAACATTTCATAACCTACAATGACAGAGGAAGTATGATGCTTTTCAAAGAAACAGAAAGTAGTCATAAACACCTTCAGAAGGTGCAGATGCAGACTGTCTCCAGCGATAACAGATCTCAACATTCCTCAGCTCTCAGGTCATTTGAGCTGCTGGGATGGACCTCGATCACTTCCCAGATTTAGCAGCTGCTGTAAATGATATAAAAGCAAGAGAGAGCACCTACAGATACAACAGTGAGACATCACAAGCTCATCTACATCATGATCTTCACCATCACCTGCCTTGCCCTGGTGGCCTCTGCTCTGGGTAAGTGTCTTCTTTAGAAGTTTGCAAGAAAAGTGATGGGTGAATATATATATTTTCAAAATGCAAAACCCAAATAAAGAGCTTCATTCTTGTGTTATGAACTTCTGTTCTTTATCAACAGGTTGTGGAGTGCCTTCGATTAAGCCACAGACGATTGGCAGCAGGATTGTGAACGGACAGAATGCCATCTCTGGTTCTTGGCCCTGGCAGGTCTCTCTCCAGGTAACTGTGTATTGGCCGGCTTTTATCATGCATTTGCCTGATTTGTTCAAAGAGTTTATGTCATGTTTCCAATGCTTTTACCTCTGAAACAGCTACCCAGTGGATTCCACTTCTGCGGTGGATCCCTGATCAACCAGAACTGGGTTCTCACTGCTGCTCACTGCGGTGTCGTGTAAGAGTCTTCAATCTGACAAACGTCACATAAAATAGTGCTTAATAGAAGCTGTTGCTCTTGTCTTTTTACAGTTAGTTCTGTTTTTATCTCTCTCCTTTTAGGGTCGGCTATCATCGTGTTATTCTCGGAGAACATGATCGTGGCTCCAATGTTGAACCCATCCAGGTCAAACTAGTTTCCAAGGTAAAAATGTTGAATGATTTCAGAGATGAATATCAAAATGAGAGATCAGCTCATATATTTAAGTGTTCAATAACTGAATACTTTTTAATGGTTGCTTCATTTCTGCTTTTTCACACAACTGATCACTGGACAAGAACAATAAAAACAATACAAATAATATGCATAATGAATGTTCATTATGAATCCATTATTATCATTTTAAATTACTTGTTGTTTGTAAGTTTATCCAAACAAGAAGTTTCTTTAGCTGTTAAATTGAATTAAGTGGGCAAATAGGTATTAGTCAAATTATCTCTAGTTCAGCTTTTGGTTCATGTCCGTCAGCTTTCAAGTCATCTACATGCTAGTTTAGTCCTAAAACTTGCCCAAATAGATTTAAGCATTTAAAGTTGAGCATAGGAAAGAAAATATCTGTACCATATTCTCAAATGACCATTCATGCTGAAGGTACGAAGGAAAAAAGTTATGAAAGGGTTAAGATGATGAGAAGAAATAAAACATGCTTATATATTAGATTACCTTCAGCTTCCACCAGTAACTGTCTGTCGTTTTTGGTCCTTTCTGTATGGTCAGGTCATCACCCATCCACTCTACAGCAGCACGACATTGAACAATGACATTGCATTGCTGAAACTTGCGTCTCCGGTTGTCTTCACTCCCCGTATCTCTCCTGTATGTCTGGCTCCATCAACCATCAACATCCTGCCTGGAACCCGCTGTTTCACCACTGGATGGGGCAGAACTGCCACCACATGTAAGTCGCCTGTTAGACAAAGACAAATTGGAAAAAATTACTTATCTGTCCTTTCTAATGTTTTCTTCTCTTTTTTTTTTCAGCGAGTCCTCCAATCCTGCAGCAAACAGGTCTGCCCATCACGAGTCCTGCTGTGTGCAGGCAGATCTGGGGTCAGAGTAAAATCACTGATGCCATGATCTGTGCTGGAGCCTCTGGATCCTCATCTTGCCAGGTATATGAAGACAGATCAAGACAAACACATTCCCATATCAACTTTGCTGCTGTTTCAATCTCAAATGTGTGTTTGTGTCTGTGTGTTTCCTACAGGGTGATTCTGGTGGTCCTCTGGTGTGTGAGAGTAAAGGGGTCTGGACTCTGGTGGGGTCTGTGTCCTGGGGCACCAGCACTTGTAGCACTCTTTACCCAGTAGTATATGCCCGCATCTCCCAACTGCGCTCCTGGATCGACAAGACTATCACTTCCAACTAGAGCGCCATTCTGAGCATTTACCCTTCAAAAGAGGGAAAAGCTGATTTTAATCATTAATCTGTATTACAGTTGGTCCTTGTTGATGTTTTTTTTTTTTTTTGTTTATGACTTTTGGTCTTTTGTCAGTCTGGGCTCCAGTGACCTGTCTGTTATGTTACTGTTTTTTTTTTTTTTTTTAGCTTCATGTTACATGTTATGGTTTTATACAAATAATGACAAATTTTCAATAAAATGAAATGAATATAATAAATTGTTATGAGGAGTGTCAGTATTTGTCTGAACTTAAAACAATATGAAATGTTTTCCTTTAAAATAAGTAGTTTTAAAATATATGTTTAAATTGCAATAAAAAAATAAATAAATAAAAACAGTGTTCCACTTTCACAGGAACAAATGACAGACAACAATGTTGCAATATTTGGGTTATCAGATGTTCTCATCTGTACAGACAAATTATTTGCCAAAGTTATGAAATGCAGATGATGTTCTCTCACCACCAAACATACAGGCATGAAGGTTGATCCTTCTGATCACATGATCATGTTGAAAATCTTCTTTGGTATTCACTTTTGTAGACATGCCAAGATGACAGAGATCAGTCTGTTTATTCCTATTCTATGGTGCTGAAACCGGTGTGATGTCTTGTATCAGAAGCCAAAGAGATCCAGATACAAACTGGAGAGAAACCTGTTGAAAAGTTTCCATTAGAATGTGACAAACACTGATGTTCCATATTCTTATTCAGACAATCACTAGAATTTAAGTCAGCACAGCACAGTCATGCTGTCTTATATAATGCTAAATAATTCTGATTGCAGATTTAGCTGCACTTTTATGAGCTCTACTTTTATGACTGTTTGTTAGTCTACTGTAAGTGGATGACTTAGTAATAGGCTACTCTGTTGTTTTTCAGATTTATAAAATTAGCTTATGAACAACTTATGAAAGATTTGAAAAAAAAAAAACATAAAATAAAATAAATACGGGGGACAAAAGGATTTCACAATTTCACAGAAAAGTGACCATTGTCAATAGTATAAAATAACTTTGAGGGGGGGAAATACATTTTTATTAGTTTTGTTTAAAAGCAAACTGTTCATTTTGATGTACAGAATGAGCAGAAGCTGGAACATTATGACATTAAATAAAGACATGTAAAGTTTGGCGTCTCCACTGGTGACACAAACTCAATGATTACCAGAAATCTATGGTGTTTTTAATTAAGTTCCTTCCTTGAGAATCTTCCTCATACCCATAAACCCTTCTCAAAGCTAAACGTTTAAAGACATGTAACAATTTGAGGACATCACTGTTGTCTTGCATTGTTCTCACAGAACATCCGTGAATATTTGAAAAGTAACTGATGACTAAAACTGAAACTAAAACCACTTTTAGCTGCACATGTATTTTAAAATGAATGATCTGAGAGCAGTGCACAATAATTAGGCTATTATATTTTGTGCCAAGTGAAATCCAACAATAGTTTTGTGTAGACTTGCAAACTGTTCTTCACTGTCATTGATGTCAACAGTTGAAATTATACATGAAGACAGACACAAACACACTGATCGCTGACTCCATCAGCCAGGTTTAAAATAATATTGTTACTTGAGAGCACTTTATATTAGGTGTCTTTAACTACTATGTACTAATATTTAAATTAATCATTTGATACAATGCACTTATTGTATAAACACGTTTTTACATTATACTTATATTTTAAAAAATACCTGCATGTAATTACATCTATAAATACTCCATTGACCCTTCCCCTACCTCTTAACTCGCCCAGGTTTAACTACCAATACCACCAAATCAGTCTCTAACCTTAGCTCTCCAAACTCAGTAGAAGAAAAAGTGTTTTGCAATACAACATGAACATAATAAGTACATTGTACTTATTTTTGATGTAAGTACATAGTAGTTAAAAACACCTAATATAAAGTGTGATCAAAGTTTTTTTTATAAAATCAAAAGAATCATGCACAACTAGACTGTACAATAATTATACAGATTATTAACGTTTATTATAAACCTTTACATAATGATCAAGTTTACAAATCTTAGCAACAAATCAAAACCAGGATCAGAATGCGTTTGGAACAAGATGAGCTAGATTATCTTGCTGTTTTTTTCTTTTCTTTTTTTTTTCTTCTTCATGGTTCACAGACTTATGGTAATTGTATAAATGTTTTTAAAGCAGTTTTCCTTTTTCTAAGCAGACATTTACTTTCGCTTTCTCAGAAGTGTGATTGAATGAAATGATGATAGAGGCTTTTTCATGTGTTTCTCAGTGGTTATGTAAAATATCTCACATATTCTATGTTGTTCATGAGGAAGTTTCATTGTCTTTCCCACCACTGTGTACAAAATTATCCCAATACTTTATATTGTATACATAATAATGTTGACAACATTAAATGCTAGCTGTTTAGGCTTTATTTGGATTTTGATTTAGCTTGAAATACAATGAGTTTCACAAATTTGAACTTTCATTAAACACTTAAAATGCATTTAGCAATCAGTGATCAATTCCATTACCATCAGCAGTCATAAATACTGTATAGCGAAGTATAACCAAAATAAGTATAACCAGCTGACAGAGAGCAGATAGATGTGGTGTATTGTAAGACTTGATTTTCCTGCTAAGACAAAACTGAGATCAAGTGCCCTGCAGTAAAGCAATAAAACTCATCTGGAGAGAAGATCTCAAAGAAATAGCATAGGACAACACCTTGCCCTCACAACAGCTACAGGATGCACCCCCCCCCCCCCCCCCCCCCCCACTCTCACCCTCCTTCCCTTCCCCCTAACTCAAGTCACTGAAAGTTCTTCAAGATGTATAATGTAACTTGTGTATCTATTGTTTTTCCCCTTTCATGTTTGGTATCATTTTAAATGTCTCAGTGCGATTGGTAAAATGGTCTCAGTTTCACAGCAGTCACTTATGTTATGAGGAAGTTTGAAAACTAAGGAGAATTCTGTCCTCCTTTTGTCTCTTCAAGAGATCTGATAACCCACTCCTCTTCCCCCAAAACGTCTCGGGTTACGTTTGTAACCCTGGTTCCCTGAATAGGGAACGAGACGCTGCGTAGAATCGCATTGGGATCACTTCTGCGTGATTACGTCTTGAAGCACTCGTGAAATCGAACCAATAGTGTGACGGGACGTCAGAGCGGGTGACGTCACGGACCAGGAAACTATAAAGCACCCCTGAGAACAAAGAACGCCAGCTTCTGATATGGATGAAGCAGACGCTCACAGGCGCGCAGGGAGTATGGCAGAGCAACGCAGCGTCTCGTTCCCTATTCAGGGAACCAGGGTTACAAACGTAACCCGAGACGTTCCCTTTCATGGGAACATCGACGCTGCGTAGAATCGCATTGGGAACCCTATCCCAACTAGGCCATAAGACCAAGAGCCTGTCCGTTATCTTTGGGACGAGAGGACCGCAGACCCCGGAGTGGAGCCCAAATCAAGGTTATAAAACCTAATAAAAGTGTGCTGAGATGACCACCCAGCCGCATCACAGATCTCATTGATGGGAACTCCCGAGAACAAAGCTTTTGAAGCAGCCATACCCCTAGTGGAGTGTGCCCGGACAGCCAAGGGTGAAGGCTGCCCGGATGACTCATAGGCAAGGGAGATGGCCTCGACCACCCACTTGCTCATTCTCTGCTTAGACGCTGGGCCCCCTTTCTTAGGGGACCCGTAGCAAACAAACAATTGATCAGTTTTTCGCCACAGGGCAGCTCTGTGGACGTAGGTGTCTAAAGCCCTCACTGGGCACAGCAGATTTAGTTTTTCCTGATCCAGACTTGTGAAGGGTGGAGGACAAAAGGCCTGCAGAACAATGGGCCCTGGGACATTGGTGGGGACCTTAGGTATATAACCAGGTCTATGATGCAGGAAAGCCTTGACCATTCCAGGCGCAAATTCCAAACAAGAAGGAGCAACAGAGAGTGCTTGTAGATCTCCAATTCTCTTAAGAGATGAAATAGCTAACAAGAATATAGTTTTCAAAGTGAGGAACTTTTCGGATACTTCCTCTAGAGGTTCAAAGGGAGCCGCAGCCAACCCTTCCAGAACAATGGCCAAGTCCCAGGACGGGGTTCTCGCACGCACAGCAGGCCTAAGCCTCTGGGTGCCACGGAGAAAACGTATAACCAGGGGGTTCTTTCCCACAGAAACATCCCCCAAAGGCGCGTGATAAGCGGAGATAGCTGCAATATAAACCTTCAATGTAGAAGGCGATAAACCATCCGAGAACTTTTCTTGGAGGAATTGCAGTACATGACTGATGGAAGAGTGGAATGGGTCCACCTGAAATCGACTACACCAAGTAGCAAACAGCTTCCACTTATAAGAGTAAAGTTTTCTCGTGGACGGAGCTCTGGAGTGGAGTATGGTCTCCACAACCTCAGTTGAGAGACCGGATTCTATGAGCTCGGCCCCCTCAGAGGCCAAGCCCACAGTTTCCACAACTCCGGGCGGGGGTGAATTATCATGCCGCCCGCTTGAGACAGAAGGTCCTGCCTGACTGGAATCTCCATGGGAGAGCTTTCTAACAGGGACACTAGATCCGAAAACCATATTCGGGTCGGCCAGAACGGGGCTATTAGTAAGAGACGGACCCCGTCCCGGCGAACCCTCTCCAGAACTCCTGGGAGCAGAGCAATCGGGGGAAATGCGTACAGACGTAGCCTCGGCCATGTCTGTACCATGGCATCCAACCCGAGCGGGGCTGGATGAGTCAGGGAATACCACAACGGGCAATGAGAGGTCTCTTCTGAGGCAAATAGATCGACTTCTGCGCGACCGAAATTCTTCCAAACGAGCTCCACCACCTCGGGGTGGAGTCTCCACTCCCCGGGCCTCGGCCCCTGTCTCGACAGGATGTCTGCCCCCAAATTTTGATGCCCTGGGATATGAGCTGCCCTCAGAGAGAGGAGCTTCCCTTGGGACCACAGGAGGATCTGATGAGCTAATTTGCACAGCTGGCGAGACCTCAGACCCCCCTGGTGGTTGATGTAGGAAACCACCGACATGTTGTCCGTGCGTACCAACACATGGTGGCCCCTGAGGTCTGGGAGGAAGTATTTGAGTGCTCGAAATACCGCCATCATTTCCAGCCGATTTATGTGCCAGGAACGATGATGGTCCTCCCAGAGACCCTGAGCTGAGCGACCACTCATGATCGCTCCCCAGCCTGTGAGGGAGGCATCCGTCGTTAACATTACGCGACGACAAGGAGCTCTCAGCACAGGTCCCTGGGACAGGAACCAAGGCTTCTTCCACATGACTAAGGCACGAAGGCATCGCCGCGTGACCTTGATCGTGCGGAAAGGATTTCCCCTCGGAGAAAACCCCTTGGTCCTGAGCCACCACTGTAAGGGTCTCATGTGCAGCAGGCCAAAGGGTATCACGTTGGACGCAGCTGCCATCAGACCCAACAGTCTCTGAAACTGTTTTACAGTGAGTGACTGGCCTAATTTCACCCCTTTCACAGCTGAGAGAATGGAATTCACCCGAGCAGGAGACAAACGTGCCTGCATCAAGGTGGAATCCCAGACTACCCCTAGATAGTTGGTGGTCTGTGCTGGAAGAAGTACGCTCTTCTTGGCGTTGAGTCTCAGCCCTAACCTTCTCATTTGTGACAGAACTACATCTCGATGTTGAACTGCTTGATGCTCTGATTGAGCTAAAATCAACCAATCGTCGATATAATTTAGCACGCGGATGCCCTGGAGTCTCAGGGGAGCCAGAGCTGCATCCACGCACTTCGTGAAGGTGCGGGGTGAAAGGGACAGGCCGAACGGAAGAACCTTGTATTGGTAAGCTTCGCCCCTGAAAGCAAACCTGAGGAACTTCCAGTGCGAAGGATGGATTGACACATGAAAGTAGGCGTCTTTCAGATCTATCGTCACAAACCAGTCCTCGGACCTGATCTGTGTCGTGATCTGTTTGAGTGTAAGCATCTTGAACTTGAGCTTTTGTACTGAACGATTTAACAGGCGTAAATCTAGAATAGGACGCAAACCTCCATCCTTCTTCGGAACGATGAAGTAACGGCTGTAAAACCCTGACTGCTTGCTGGGAGGAGGAACCCTTTCTATAGCTCCCTTTTGCAAGAGTGTCATGACTTCTTGTTCCATAACCAGAGACTGCTCGGGGCCGACCACTGTTGGAAGGACCCCTTTGAACTGGGGCGGGCGAAACCCGAACTGTATTTTGTAACCCTTTTCTATCGTGAGCAGCACCCATCGAGAAATATTGGGAAGACGTTTCCATTCTTCTAGAAATTCTACTAAGGGAACCAGTCTCTCGAGACTGGCCTCTGGTGTTATTTGAGCATCTGACTCGGCGCCCTGAAGCGGCGTACCGGCAGGGAACAGTCGAATCAGACGCTGACCGGCCCTCCTCGGAGGGTCGGTGGGGACCGCTGCGCCCTGAAGCACACGAGGTGGCAGGGTTGGCAGAACGACCCCCTGAGGGCACCGAAGAGGGATTAACTTTATAGATTTTAATGCAGGACCCTCTCCGGAGGGGGCTGCCCTCAGAAGTCCTGCACTGCTGGCGTCAGGACTTCTTCGAAGCCTTCCTCGCGATAATGACAGTCCGCAGATCTGTCTTACCCTTGGAAGGCTTCGACTGTGCCGCCCGCACCGGTCCCCAAGATCTTTGCGGGGGAGCACGGGTGGCGACACTTTGTTTTTGTTGCGCCCTATGCGCAGATGAGGAGCTGGTAGAAGGCCGAGGCTGCTCCCGCTCAGCAGCCTCGGCAGGAAGAGAGCGGCGAGGGAGGAACCTTTGGAAAGCCGCAGACTGTTTCTTGGCCTCCTGGAACCTCTCGACGACCGAGGTGACTGAGTCGCCGAAGAGGCCCAGGGGAGACAAAGGCGAATCTAAGAGCACACTTTTATCTCTTTCGCGGATGTCAGAGAGATTCAACCATAAATGCCTCTCCGTGGCCACCAGGGCTGCCATAGAACGGCCGATTGTCTTTGCCGTCTCCTTGGTGGCCCGGAGAGCTAAATCAGTGGCTTTACGAAGCTCCCGGATTGTCTCAAATGTAGCCTCACCGCTCTCATCAATCTCCCCCAGCAGGTCAGCCTGATAAGCTTGGAGAATAGACATAGTGTGTAAACAGGCTGCAGCCTGACCTGCTGAGGCATATGCTTTGCCCACCAGAGCTGATGTTGTACGTAATGGCTTGGTGGGCAGCGTCAGGGATTTAAGGGACGACGCAGACTCGGGCGAGAGATAGCTCGCGAGCGTCTCTTCGACCCGAGGCATCGTCCCATAACCATGTTGTTTCAGCCCCACGATGTTTGAATATAATGATGTCTGGGGGCTGTAAATTCTATATTGAGCCGGCTTCTGCCACGACCTCGACACCTCGGTGTGGAGGTCGGGGAAGAACGGCAATCCCCGACGCTGAGGCTGTGACCGGGCGGGCAGAAAGCGTTCATCAAGCTTGCTTTTCTGCCGAGCTTCAGGTCTTTCGGCTGGCCAGTCGATATTTAATTTAGCCACAGCCCGAGTCACAACCTCCAACAGCTCCTCATATGCTGGAGATGAGGATGGCGAAACCTCTTCTCCAGCCTCGACGCTCATCACATCCAACTCCTCAGAGCTGGATAGATGAAGCGCCGATGCCTCTCTTCTGGGGGAAGAAACCGCAGCGCGTGCTTCCACAACCAGAGGAGAGACACTGGATCTGGCAGGTGAGGGCTGAGATAAGGCTGGGCCCGTCTCTAACCCCTCTATCAGATCCATTTGTGAACCCCAGGAAAGAAGCCGTCGCTGTGCCTCAGCAGCAGCGGGACCCGATCCCTGGGGAACACTCGCCGCGGCGCCTTCTTTCTCTTTGTCGAAGAACGCGCGGCGTGAGCGGAGTACACGGAGCGTCAGTTTTTCACAATGCACACAGACAGCTCCCTCGAGAGCTGCCTGGGCATGCTCCACTCCCAAGCAAGCAACGCACATCTCGTGTGTATCCCCGCCCGTGATGAAGCGAGGGCAGGGAGAAACACACTTGACAAACTGCTGCTTGCTTGTCGCCATAATATGTGTCTTAAATATACACTATATATATATATATATGCTTGGTGGAACGAAAATACTCTTGTCCTCGGACGAAGAGATATTTAAATAGCTGTATAAAGCGGACAGACAACACCAAATAAGACACACGAAAACACAGAGCGCTGCTGAAGACACAGAAGCTGCCGTTCTTTGTTCTCAGGGGTGCTTTATAGTTTCCTGGTCCGTGACGTCACCCGCTCTGACGTCCCGTCACACTATTGGTTCGATTTCACGAGTGCTTCAAGACGTAATCACGCAGAAGTGATCCCAATGCGATTCTACGCAGCGTCGATGTTCCCATGAAAGGGAACAGGTGTTGGTGTAGTAAATATTTACAATCCTTTTGTTCTGGTCTGGGTATATAAGGTAAAGTGCAAAGCAGTCATGTGGGATCTTCTGTAGCCAGAAGCCCCCATGCAGAGATGGCTGAATGTCTGAAGACATTCACACATCACTGTGTGTATGTGCATTTCTTTGAGTAATTGATGTTATGCATTTATTTCTGAATTGGCTTCAATTGTCCAACTATGTAATTGACATGATACATTTTACTTGACAAAATAAAATGTTATATTTGATTTACTCTGGATTCTTCTGAAATCATTATGACTAGTAGATTACTAAAGTCCGTCATTTCCGTAAATCTGCGTCAGGACAGGTCAAACTAGAGAGCCCCATGAAAGGAGCATAGGGGCACATCATGGGACTTTTTGAGTTTGTCTGTTATTGGCTTAGCAAGTTGCAGTATCGTGACTAAGAAAACTGTATTTTTGTATGAACAAGCATGTGGCGGTTCGCCTCAAATACATTAGTAAACTCTGCACCCTCTGACTAAGAATCATAAACTGGCGAATTTATGTCCGTGAGAACGCAGCCGGCCGATGTGAAAGTCTCTAAGCGATGGTGGGTCCGTAATGAACGAATAATTGAAAATATGGGATACCCAGAATAATCAAATATCTAAATTAATACATAACGAATGATTAATTTCTAACTGGAAACACAACCTAAGAGTAATAATCATTTGAAATTGGAGTCAGATTAAACGAGTGAAATTACGTGAACTTCACAGGGGCGCTGAAAAGACATACACGCGCTAACCTTCGCCCTGGCTGTCGGATTCCGTTTTTGGGCCGATGGGGGGTTCCTTACAAAGTGGTGACCCCGACGTGATCTCCCATATTCAGTTGGCGAGTGTCTTTTCAGCAGAAAATTGGGATTTGCAACAAGCGAGAGGTTTGATCATCTCTTCAGCTGCTGTGGTAAGTCCAGTCTTATTTGCCTTTTAGAAGTGTTGAGGGAAAGATAGACGCATCCCATATAGACACATTTGTAGAATGGGTCGGCATACCCAGATTTAAGACCGGAGACCGAAATCCGGTGGGGCTGGAGAATTAGACAACCACATTTTATCAGGGACATGATAGCGGCAGCGTAGATAAGGAATGATATCCCTTGCGTTAACTTTAAAGATCTCTTTGTTTGCCTACGCAACAAGAGATTAACCTTAAATTGGAATAACAGCATCCAAATTTTATTCTGGTATTCAACAGAGGGCTGTAAGTTAAAACCTAAATTCTGAGGTAAAGAATGCTCAGCTACATGTTTATTTGCTTTGCTGCAACGACGTTGCAACACTGAAAATAATCAAATGGTCACGTTAACTTGTGAAAAAATCTTGTGATTGGATAAACCAAAATAGAACAAGGAACAAAATCTCTCACTGTAATCTTTTGTGTGTGAAATGTAAAGCTGGACAAAACAGAGTAGTGAAACTAAAAATTTTCAAAAGAAAAGAAGCTATATTTCTGTCTCAGTCCTGGAGAACTGCTGCCATGCAGAAGTCCTAGGGACTGCAATTGGGAAAATACCCTAAATTTTAAAACTGATGTACATAATGATAATTATGATGTTAGAGACTTGTAACCAAGCCTGAGGGTTTCACTCATTCAGAGGACATGCTCAGCTTGTCTTTGTTTCATAAAAGAAATTTAGCCAATGAATAAGATGAATCACATCACTATACTTTGAAATTGTTCAAGAGGTGCTAAAAAGGTTTATGACTTATGTCACAAATGGTGTAAACAGCACTGTTTAAGACTCAGTCTTATAAAACATATCTTTTATCTTGGTCTTATTTCAGATTTTAAAATTACTGCACTCTTGTATGTTTTTTAGTGTCTCAAAAGAGACTGAAAGAACAATCAGACCAAAAATTAATCTTTGTGCTTTCAATCAGACCTGTGTTTGTCCAACCTTTCTTTTCATACCCAAATAGATTCTCAGAAGAATGTAATTGATAACATCTTAGTCCAAAACAAGAAAATTGTGTCCAATTTTATATTGTAGTCACAAAAATCTTTAAATGATTTGACTCAATATTCACAGCATCAAAGTCTATAACTGTTTCCAGTTTGGTCTGTTGCTGTTAACACACTGTTCATGTCAGCACAGCTGTAGCTTCAGGGCCAAACGCCTTCTAAAAGATCAGTGAGATGACAAATTACTCAGCCAAGACCCTCTTGAGACCAGCAAATAAAATTATTTTTAATTTATACTATTTTAATATAATATAATTTATATTATAATCACATTATGATATATATTATATTATAATGGCCAGGGATGGCCTTTAATCTCATGATGATTCAAGCAATGGTTTGGAAGAAGAAAGATTTTTGGAAAAGAGCAGAAGGAATCAGGATGTAGTAAAATGGAACTAGAATGTAGACAGAAGTTGGGAGCACTATCAGTGCTGGAAGAATTGTAAGGGATCAACAGAAGGATTCAAATTTGTAATTGTGTTAGACACATTGTTCTCATAGAACACACACTCTAGTTGTTTGTGCTACTACATGTGCACCTAGACTAGTTGAGTTTATTCTTTAAAACACATGACTGCTTTACTGTAAGTGATGCGTGACACACTTAGGTTTAAGGTTGTAGATGCTATGCATTCTAGACCATGTGTCTTGTGTAAGTTGGAATAACTGTAATACTGAAATTGTACAACAATTTCAAGTTGTATGTGTGTCTATGTTGAATTCGTTTGTCTCCTAAATGGAACACTCAGCTATTTTCCATATAGCTAGAGTAAAACCATGTACAGGAGCATAGAATTGCCATAAGGCTACAATGTGCTTCACAATTGCTTTAATTAAATTGTTAGGAAAGAAAAATGGAAGGAAGAAATCAAAGTAATGGGAAAGAACTTCTTTATCTTCTATCTGTGCAAGAATCTTTAATGAGAAAACGCCCAGTATTTTTACCAACCAGAATTATTAACCTGATTGTCATATCTTGAATAGGCTAAATCCATTCAAGATCAAAACTAGAATTTAAATTTGATTCTATAGATCTGTAACCCATTGACAAGGGGAGGTACAAGTTTTGATTTTCCTTTGCAACAAAACCACAAACAAAGTGGACAAGTGTTAGCAAACTCCTCTCTGGGAGCGCTGGATCATATGGGATCTGATCAGGGAAGTTATTTTACTGGACATGTAATTAAAGTTGTGTGAAATGTTAATATCAGGCAGGAACTCTTCTGTTTTCACAGACCACAGAGGTCCAAATGGTCAAGTATTTGAATGACACCATAAATACCAATTGCTAAACAAACAGCACAACACCACAAATGGTGATCTGATGCCCTAATCACAGATCTGACTAGTGTGAGATTCCCCCAGGAGATCTGGGTGTCATAATCCTCACAACACAACAGACTGTGTAAGCACAGCTGCAATAGCAACTCAAGGTGCAAGATTCTCTGACAATGCTTAAACTGACCACTAACATTAAGTCTTATCTAACCTTTTTCTTTGCAGAAACATAATCATAATACTGATCTATGTCTTTCGTAAACTAAAACAAATTTTCTTCTAATGGCATAAAATCTTAACAGATTACAGCCATCTGCAACAACTGTCTGGATAAGACCACTCAAGAAAAATTAAGATAGCACCATCTATCTTAATGCAATTTGTTTAAAGGTTCAAGATCAACTGTTTTTTCAAAGGTTAGATGTGTCTGTTTCCCTTTCAGGACTGACAGCTGCCATTTTTAGGGCCAGATTCCACAAGGGTGTCTGGTCCCACCTGCATTGAGCCAGGACACACAGCTTTATATGCAGAAGATGGGTGTGTAAAAACTTCAAGAGGCCATCCACACCTCATAACACTCACAGTTAAATGGCCTCCCAGTGTAGAACTGGAACTAAATTATGCAACACAAATTATGGTAGGAGAGACACCACCCATCTTCTATACATGCATACAGAACACACACACCCTACTACAAACTCACAACATCTCTACCTAGCATAGATCATAAGACTATCTAGGCTAAAATTATTCACATCATGCAAATCTACATCATACATCAGTCACCTTCATACATATAGGACAAGGGAAATTATTGCCATAATTTCTTTTCTTTTTTAATTGTGTCAAACAATTTTGAGGTGTTATGGAAACACTGTAATATGCAGGACATGTGCATGGCTTTAGTCACACATCAGTTAATAGAATTTTTGATCATTCAAATTCCAAATTCCAAATCTAAATGAGACCTATTCAGTAATACAACTGGTCTCTTTGGACAAAATGTTTATTATGTCCAGTCCTTGGCATTGTTGCAAACTAGGAGGGCCCCCTAGTTTCCAACATATGACTAATGACAAATTTATCTAAACAGTTAAAACTGAAATGCAGACATTTCTGTCAATCCGTTGCATAATTTCTAATCAGACCTGTATTCTTGAGTGTGACTTAGCCTGTACATCAAATGCACAGATGATGGTTGTAAAAGCTAAACAAGAGATTTTAAATCTCTGTTTCTGTAAATTCCATTCTCTAATTGGTTTGATTAAAACCTTAGTTTTGCATTAAGGATTTGCAGTTAAGACAACTATTTTATAGACAGTTTTATAATTGTAATTATGAAATTGTGTATTTCTATGTTTAAGTATGTAATATATTTAATTATGTATACCACTGGTAAATATACTAGTTATTTTGACTCTTTGCTACTTTTCCTTTAACTCATCCAGACCAAGTCTAAATTCCACTATCATATCACAGTGATAGTGAAGAATCGGGTGATTAGAATGAGCTCACCAAAGATAGGACTCTGAAAAGGAGACCTTGTTTACCATCGCACTTTTGACATGTTCATCATGTGTTATTTTGTGTTCTTGTGTTTATCCAACAACCATTTTCCCATCTTACAATAACACCAAATTCATTAGTGTTCAAGTATTGCATGATCATTCAGAAGTTGTTCAGGTGTCCTGCACGCAATGGAGCATCATCAGTGAAATGAATCCTTCACCCATGGAGATTTGACCTGCCCGGCAAAACAAAACTTCTACTTGAAGGTAACCGAGGACTTCTCACAGGATCAATTAAACCCGGGGCGGACACAGATGTTTCCATAAAGTGTAATGAGACTTTCCTGACACATTCTGCTCATGCTGACCAACACAACAGACTTGGTACAACCAGTCATTCTACAGGCAGATTACCACCACAGCCAAGTGCAGGTGGATGCAAACCTGACCAAGAGGATCACAGACATCATGTCCAGCTACTACAGCATCCAGTCAGCACAGTACATCCACACTAAAGGAACTGTGTCACAGAGATGCATTCTGCAGTACTTTCATCTTAATGTTCAACCTGCCTTAATGTTGTTATTTCAGGTGACGACTTGACTCCTGCACCCATCGACTGGTGCTGCTAGGTGCCAACCCATGAACACTCTGAAAACAACACCCAATATGTGCAAATGTCCAAAAGTGGCCCCTCAGGACTGATTTGAATTTGTCCCAAGTGGCCAGGGGCGGACTGTAAGACTTGATTTTCCTGCTAAGACAAAACTGAGATCAAGTGCCCTGCAATAAAGCAATAAAACTCATCTGGAGAGAAGATCTCAAAGAAATAGCATAGGACAACACCTTGCCCTCACAACATCTACAGGATGCATCCCCCCCCCCCCCCCCCCCCCCCGCACACACACACTCTCACCCTCCTTCCCTTCCCCCTAACTCAAGTCACTGAAAGTTCTTCAAGATGTATAATGTAACTTGTGTATCTATTGTTTTTCCCCTTTCATGTTTGGTATCATTTTAAATGTCTCAGTGCGATTGGTAAAATGGTCTCAGTTTCACAGCAGTCACTTATGTTATGAGGAAGTTTGAAAACTAAGGAGAATTCTGTCCTCCTTTTGTCTCTTCAAGAGATCTGATAACCCACTCCTCTTCCCCCAAAACAGGTGTTGGTGTAGTAAATATTTACAATCCTTTTGTTCTGGTCTGGGTATATAAGGTAAAGTGCAAAGCAGTCATGTGGGATCTTCTGTAGCCAGAAGCCCCCATGCAGAGATGGCTGAATGTCTGAAGACATTCACACATCACTGTGTGTATGTGCATTTCTTTGAGTAATTGATGTTATGCATTTATTTCTGAATTGGCTTCTAATTGTCCAACTATGTATTTGACATGATACATTTTACTTGACAAAATAAAATGTTATATTTGATTTACTCTGGATTCTTCTGAAATCATTATGACTAGTAGATTACTAAAGTCCGTCATTTCCGTAAATCTGCGTCAGGACAGGTCAAACTAGAGAGCCCCATGAAAGGAGCATAGGGGCACATCATGGGACTTTTTGAGTTTGTCTGTTATTGGCTTAGCAAGTTGCAGTATCGTGACTAAGAAAACTGTATTTTTGTATGAACAAGCATGTGGCGGTTCGCCTCAAATACATTAGTAAACTCTGCACCCTCTGACTAAGAATCATAAACTGGCGAATTTATGTCCGTGAGAACGCAGCCGGCCGATGTGAAAGTCTCTAAGCGATGGTGGGTCCGTAATGAACGAATAATTGAAAATATGGGATACCCAGAATAATCAAATATCTAAATTAATACATAACGAATGATTAATTTCTAACTGGAAACACAACCTAAGAGTAATAATCATTTGAAATTGGAGTCAGATTAAACGAGTGAAATTACATGAACTTCACAGGGGCGCTGAAAAGACATACACGCGCTAACCTTCGCCCTGGCCGTCGGATTCCGTTTTTGGGCCGATGGGGGGTTCCTTACAGTATATATAAGTGATCAGTACAAAATGACCTATAAATGCAACTTGTCCACAATAATTCTGTTTTTTAAAACAAAACAAAACAAATATACCAATAAACAAAGAAAAAAAGAAAGAAAAAAAAAAACGTGAATAAAAAAAAATTGCCATTACTATATTAAACGTATGTAACAGATTTTATTTTTATTTTGTATTAGTAGAGAGTTTAATATAATGCTTTCCAAAAAGTAAATGTAAGTGAAGTTGCAGAAAAACACACAGTTGCATAACACTCTCTCCGGTAACTGTGATGACTTAAATCAACTTATTCGACCGGTTGATGAACATTAAGAATTTTTAGTTGTACTTCCTCTCAGCTCTAATAGCTGATCTAATCACAGTGTGACGTAATCACACAATTTCACTCTCTTTCTCTTCAGCATCACTGGCTTAAATGACTTGCCAGGTTGATTAAGGAATTTGCAACCAGTCAAAAACTTCATGGTAAAACCACTAATTTACTGTGAGCATTTCAGAAATACTATTTTTATTATTCACTTCACTTACGGAAACAATTTACATACAATAGACAGAACCTCACAACAAACAACCACAAAAACTCTTTCCAGAAACATTTCATAACCTACAATGACAGAGGAAGTATGATGCTTTTCAAAGAAACAGAAAGTAGTCATAAACACCTTCAGAAGGTGCAGATGCAGACTGTCTCCAGCGATAACAGATCTCAACATTCCTCAGCTCTCAGGTCATTTGAGCTGCTGGGATGGACCTCGATCACTTCCCAGATTTAGCAGCTGCTGTAAATGATATAAAAGCAAGAGAGAGCACCTACAGATACAACAGTGAGACATCACAAGCTCATCTACATCATGATCTTCACCATCACCTGCCTTGCCCTGGTGGCCTCTGCTCTGAGTAAGTGTCTTCTTTAGAAGTTTGCAAGAAAAGTGATGGGTGAATATATATATTTTCAAAATGCAAAACCCAAATAAAGAGCTTCATTCTTGTGTTATGAACTTCTGTTCTTTATCAACAGGTTGTGGAGTGCCTTCGATTAAGCCACAGACGATTGGCAGCAGAATTGTGAACGGACAGAATGCCATCTCTGGTTCTTGGCCCTGGCAGGTCTCTCTCCAGGTAACTGTGTATTGGCCGGCTTTTATCATGCATTTGCCTGATTTGTTCAAAGAGTTTATGTCATGTTTCCAATGCTTTTACCTCTGAAACAGCTACCCAATGGATTCCACTTCTGCGGTGGATCCCTGATCAACCAGAACTGGGTTCTCACTGCTGCTCACTGCGGTGTCGTGTAAGAGTCTTCAATCTGACAAACGTCACATAAAATAGTGCTTAATAGAAGCTGTTGCTCTTGTCTTTTTACAGTTAGTTCTGTTTTTATCTCTCTCCTTTTAGGGTCGGCTATCATCGTGTTATTCTCGGAGAACATGATCGTGGCTCCAATGTTGAACCCATCCAGGTCAAACTAGTTTCCAAGGTAAAAATGTTGAATGATTTCAGAGATGAATATCAAAATGAGAGATCAGCTCATATATTTAAGTGTTCAATAACTGAATACTTTTTAATGGTTGCTTCATTTCTGCTTTTTCACACAACTGATCACTGGACAAGAACAATAAAAACAATACAAATAATATGCATAATGAATGTTCATTATGAATCCATTATTATCATTTTAAATTACTTGTTGTTTGTAAGTTTATCCAAACAAGAAGTTTCTTTAGCTGTTAAATTGAATTAAGTGGGGAAATAGGTATTAGTCAAATTATCTCTAGTTCAGCTTTTGGTTCATGTCCGTCAGCTTTCAAGTCATCTACATGCTAGTTTAGTCCTAAAACTTGCCCAAATAGATTTAAGCATTTAAAGTTGAGCATAGGAAAGAAAATATCTGTACCATATTCTCAAATGACCATTCATGCTGAAGGTACGAAGGAAAAAAGTTATGAAAGGGTTAAGATGATGAGAAGAAATAAAACATGCTTATATATTAGATTACCTTCAGCTTCCACCAGTAACTGTCTGTCGTTTTTGGTCCTTTCTGTATGGTCAGGTCATCACCCATCCACTCTACAGCAGCACGACATTGAACAATGACATTGCATTGCTGAAACTTGCGTCTCCGGTTGTCTTCACTCCCCGTATCTCTCCTGTATGTCTGGCTCCATCAACCATCAACATCCTGCCTGGAACCCGCTGCTTCACCACTGGATGGGGCAGAACTGCCACCACATGTAAGTCGCCTGTTAGACAAAGACAAATTGGAAAAAATTACTTATCTGTCCTTTCTAATGTTTTCTTCTCTTTTTTTTTTCAGCGAGTCCTCCAATCCTGCAGCAAACAGGTCTGCCCATCACGAGTCCTGCTGTGTGCAGGCAGATCTGGGGTCAGAGTAAAATCACTGATGCCATGATCTGTGCTGGAGCCTCTGGATCCTCATCTTGCCAGGTATATGAAGACAGATCAAGACAAACACATTCCCATATCAACTTTGCTGCTGTTTCAATCTCAAATGTGTGTTTGTGTCTGTGTGTTTCCTACAGGGTGATTCTGGTGGTCCTCTGGTGTGTGAGAGTAAAGGGGTCTGGACTCTGGTGGGGTCTGTGTCCTGGGGCACCAGCACTTGTAGCACTCTTTACCCAGTAGTATATGCCCGCATCTCCCAACTGCGCTCCTGGATCGACAAGACTATCACTTCCAACTAGAGCGCCATTCTGAGCATTTACCCTTCAAAAGAGGGAAAAGCTGATTTTAATCATTAATCTGTATTACAGTTGGTCCTTGTTGATGTTTTTTTTTTTTTTGTTTATGACTTTTGGTCTTTTGTCAGTCTGGGCTCCAGTGACCTGTCTGTTATGTTACTGTTTTTTTTTTTTTTTTTAGCTTCATGTTACATGTTATGGTTTTATACAAATAATGACAAATTTTCAATAAAATGAAATGAATATAATAAATTGTTATGAGGAGTGTCAGTATTTGTCTGAACTTAAAACAATATGAAATGTTTTCCTTTAAAATAAGTAGTTTTAAAATATATGTTTAAATTGCAATAAAAAAATAAATAAATAAAAACAGTGTTCCACTTTCACAGGAACAAATGACAGACAACAATGTTGCAATATTTGGGTTATCAGATGTTCTCATCTGTACAGACAAATTATTTGCCAAAGTTATGAAATGCAGATGATGTTCTCTCACCACCAAACATACAGGCATGAAGGTTGATCCTTCTGATCACATGATCATGTTGAAAATCTTCTTTGGTATTCACTTTTGTAGACATGCCAAGATGACAGAGATCAGTCTGTTTATTCCTCTATCTATGGTGCTGAAACCGGTGTGATGTCTTGTATCAGAAGCCAAAGAGATCCAGATACAAACTGGAGAGAAACCTGTTGAAAAGTTTCCATTAGAATGTGACAAACACTGATGTTCCATATTCTTATTCAGACAATCACTAGAATTTAAGTCAGCACAGCACAGTCATGCTGTCTTATATAATGCTAAATAATTCTGATTGCAGATTTAGCTGCACTTTTATGAGCTCTACTTTTATGACTGTTTGTTAGTCTACTGTAAGTGGATGACTTAGTAATAGGCTACTCTGTTGTTTTTCAGATTTATAAAATTAGCTTATGAACAACTTATGAAAGATTTGAAAAAAACATAAAATAAAATAAATACGGGGGACAAAAGGATTTCACAATTTCACAGAAAAGTGACCATTGTCAATAGTATAAAATAACTTTGAGGGGGGAAAATACATTTTGATTAGTTTTGTTTAAAAGCAAACTGTTCATTTTGATGTACAGAATGAGCTGAAGCTGGAACATTATGACATTAAATAAAGACATGTAAAGTTTGGCGTCTCCACTGGTGACACAAACTCAATGATTACCAGAAATCTATGGTGTTTTTAATTAAGTTCCTTCCTTGAGAATCTTCCTCATACCCATAAACCCATATCCTTCTTCTCAAAGCTAAACGTTTAAAGACGTGTAACAATTTGAGGACATCACTGTTGTCTTGCATTGTTCTCACAGAACATCCGTGAATATTTGAAAAGTAACTGATGACTAAAACTGAAACTAAAACCACTTTTAGCTGCACATGTATTTTAAAATGAATGATCTGAGAGCAGTGCACAATAATTAGGCTATTATATTTTGTGCCAAGTGAAATCCAACAATAGTTTTGTGTAGACTTGCAAACTGTTCTTCACTGTCATTGATGTCAACAGTTGAAATTATACATGAAGACAGACACAAACACACTGATCGCTGACTCCATCAGCCAGGTTTAAAATAATATTGTTACTTGAGAGCACTTTATATTAGGTGTCTTTAACTACTATGTACTAATATTTAAATTAATCATTTGATACAATGCACTTATTGTATAAACGCGTTTTTACATTATACTTATATTTTAAAAAATACCTGCATGTAATTACATCTATAAATACTCCGTTGACCCTTCCCCTACCTCTTAACTCGCCCAGGTTTAACTACCAATACCACCAAATCGGTCCCTAACCTTAGCTCTCCAAACTCAGTAGAAGAAAAAGTGTTTTGCAATACAACATGAACATAATAAGTACATTGTACTTATTTTTGATGTAAGTACATGTAAGTACGTAGTTAAAAACACCTAATATAAAGTGTGATCAAAGTTTTTTTTTATAAAATCAAAAGAATCATGCACAACTAGACTGTACAATAATTATACAGATTATTAACGTTTATTATAAACTTTTACATAATGATCAAGTTTACAAATCTTAGCAACAAATCAAAACCAGGATCAGAATGCGTTTGGAACAAGATGAGCTAGATTATCTTGCTGTTTTTTTCTTTTCTTTTTTTTTTCTTCTTCATGGTTCACAGACTTATGGTAATTGTATAAATGTTTTTAAAGCAGTTTTCCTTTTTCTAGGCAGACATTTACTTTCGCTTTCTCAGAAGTGTGATTGAATGAAATGATGATAGAGGCTTTTTCATGTGTTTCTCAGTGGTTATGTAAAATATCTCACATATTCTATGTTGTTCATGAGGAAGTTTCATTGTCTTTCCCACCACTGTGTACAAAATGATCCCAATACTTTATATTGTATACATAATAATGTTGACAACATTAAATGCTAGCTGTTTAGGCTTTATTTGGATTTTGATTTAGCTTGAAATACAATGAGTTTCACAAATTTGAACTTTCATTAAACACTTAAAATGCATTTAGCAATTAGTGATCAATTCCATTACCTTCAGCAGTCATAAATACTGTATAGCGAAGTATAACCAAAATAAGTATAACCAGCTGACAGAGAGCAGATAGATGTGGTGTATATATAAGTGATCAGTACAAAATGACCTATAAATGCAACTTGTCCACAATAATTCTGTTTTTTAAAACAAAACAAAACAAATAAACAAATATACCAATAAACAAAGAAAAAAAAAAAAAAAAAACGTGAATAAAAAAAAATTGCCATTACTATATTAAACGTATGTAACAGATTTTATTTTTATTTTGTATTAGTAGAGAGTTTAATATAATGCTTTCCAAAAAGTAAATGTAAGTGAAGTTGCAGAAAAACACACAGTTGCATAACACTCTCTCCGGTAACTGTGATGACTTAAATCAACTTATTCGACCGGTTGATGAACATTAAGAATTTTTAGTTGTACTTCCTCTCAGCTCTAATAGCTGATCTAATCACAGTGTGACGTAATCACACAATTTCACTCTCTTTCTCTTCAGCATCACTGGCTTAAATGACTTGCCAGGTTGATTAAGGAATTTGCAGCAGGTCAAAAACTTCATGGTAAAGCCACTAATTTACTGTGAGTATTTCAGAAATACTATTTTTATTATTCACTTCACTTACGGAAACAATTTACATACAATTAACAAAACCTCACAACAACCAACCACAAAAACTCTTTCCCATCAGAAAAAATTCATAACCTACAATGACAGTGTCATGATCCCAGTCCTGTCTTTTGTTTTGTATGGACTCTTGCACCACATTAACTGTGGAACATCACCACGGATTAATAACACACCCTACATAAGCCATGGACTTCCTCTCTCACTGCCAAGTACTGTTAGCATTTATCACTGTCCAGCTGATAGCAACTTTATGGAGCCAATCCTAGTGTTCATAGTCTAGTCTAGTCTAGTCTAGTTTAGTCTTGCTCTTGCTTGTTTGCCCTGTGTTTTAATCCTTGCCTGGTTTCCCATGTTTTTGCCTGTTCTCTGCCTGCCCTGGACTCTTGCTTGCTTCGAATTACTTCTCTCGTCTTGCCCTGTTAGGATACTGTTTGCCCCATGCGTGGACCCTAGCCTGGATATCTGGATTACAACAACAACAACAAAATTTATTCCGGTCCTTGCAGTCAATTTTTCATCAGAAATAAAAATATATATATACATAACCGAAAAAGGTGTAGGCTGAAGCCACTGCTTATTATGCCTACCCTTTATACATATCAAATGAACGTCACTTTTTTCCCCTGGACTTGATTACTACAAGATAACACAAGACATTTTCCAAAAATATACATAGATAATTTCAAAAATACAAATTTTAAATAATAATACAATAGTTTAAATATTGCATGCACAAATATTTCATATTAAATTATATAATTATTTATCTCCTTGTTTTTAAAAATTTTCTTGAATTTACAAAGTGATGTACACAATTTTAATTCCTTGTCACAATTATTCCATAAGTTCACTCCTTTGACAGACATACTTCTATTTTTTATATTAGTTCTTGCCCTTATTTTGCTAAACATACATAATCCTCTTAATTTATACTGACTTGTTTTGATAATGTTGAGTAAATATAGGGACTTTTTATTTAGTAAACAAAATGGTTCTATCTACAATGCCACCGACCTCACCCTCCAGGGGACGAAGGTCACTGTGTGGTCCTTGGGTCAGGTGATGTCCACTTTGGGGGTCCAGGAGCACAACCTGTGGCTAAATCTGTCAGACATAAGGGAGTCTGATCGGACTCAGCTCCTCAACTCCACGATCTCTCAGGCTGGCCTCTTCAGCGACGTGGTTGAGAGTTTTGCCCAGCAATTCTCTGCCGCCCAGAAGCAGTCTAAGGCCATCAAAAACATTCTGCCCCGGCGGCCTGCTGCTGCCTCCACACCGGTTCAGCCGCCTCGGCCTGCTCGTCGCCGAGGGCACCTCCTTGCAGTCTCCTCCACTCCCGCTTGGCCACAGCAGCAGCCTCCACCCAAGCCGCAGCGAGAAGATGGCCGCAGGAAGGCATGTCTCTGCCCCTAAACCTTCCAAGCTTTAGGCCAAACGGCGTTCCTGAAAAGGGTGACCTGGAGGTGGAGATGTCAGCTCTACAGGAGATGGTAGCAGGACGACTCCATTTCCTGGTGGAGAGCTGGGGGAGAATCTTTTGTTCTCATTTTCTTTCTGTTCCGCCACTGGCCAGTGGTACCCAAACCTTCATTAAAAGAGCTGTTTCCTCTACCTCAGGGTCCCAAGAGGCCGCGGATGACAGTAGGTGACCTGTAGTTCCTTTGACCCCGCTAGCTTGGTTTCTGGGAGCCTGGCTAGAGCTCCCCAGACTGTTTCGCTGGCTCATCCAAACAATCAGGCTCAGCTATGCGGTTCAGTTCGCCCAGCATCCCCCCAGGTTCCGGGGTGTTTGCCCTGCTGGCAAAGGGCGTGATCAAGCCGGTCCCTCCAGCCGACATGAAGTCCGGCTTCTACAGCCCCTACTTCATAATACCCAAGAAAACAGGTGGGTTAAGTCCAATCCTAGACTTGGTTGCCTTGAACCGAGCTCTGCACAGGCTCCCATTCAAGATGTTAACACCCAAATGCATTTTCGAATACATTTGTCCTAAGGATTGGTTTGCAGCGATCGACCTGAAGGATGCGTACACAGACCTTCCTCGACACAGACCGTTCCTTCGGTTTGCTTTCGAGGGGCAGGCATATCAGTACAAAATTATCCCTTTCGGGTTGACCCTGTCTCCCCGCGTCTTTATGAAGGTCGTGGAGGGAGCCCTGGCTCCCTTCAGGGAACAAGGTGTCCGTATCCTCATCCGTCTGGGCCTTTGGGTCAACTGGGAAAAGAGCAAACTCTTCCCTGTGCAGAGGATCTTTTTTCTCTGTATGGAAATAGACTCGGTCGCCATGTTTGCGCAGCTTATGAGCGAGCGTGCTCAGCCACTGCTGAATTGTCTGAGTCAATTTGAAGGCAAGGGAGCGGTTCCACTGAAACTATTTCAGAGGCTCCTGGGGCATATGGCATCCGCAGCGGCGGTCATACTGCTTGGGTTGCTTCACGGCCGAGTCCCGAGATGGGCATGGCAACAGGGCACGCTCCGAGTGACCATCACTCCGGCCTGCCGCCAAACCTTCACCCCATTGTTGGACCTCTCGTTTCTACGGGCTAGTGTTTCCCTAGAACTAGTGTCCAGACATGTTGTTTTGTCAACAGATGCCTCTGCCACGGGCTGGGATGCCATGTGCAATGGACATGCTGCATCAGGCTCCTGGACAGGACACTGACTTCAGTGGCATGTCAACTGCCTCGAGCTGCTAGCAGTACGGATTGCTCTGCACTGTAGCGTGCAAGTAGTGATAGCCTGGTGCTTGTGTCAAAATGATTGATGGTGACCTCTGACCTCTCTGACCCCTTGACCTCTATGGGGCCACCCAAGACATTCCCCTCCCCCACGGGGCCACCCACGAAGTTCTCCCATCCCCCCATCGTTGATCGTTGTATCACCCCAATGACCTTTGACATTGTTGGTGATCCTCCGGGGACCGATATGACCTTTGACAGCATATTTTGAATAGTGATGTTGCCCTGTGAACCTTTGGATATTTTCTGGGTGATCAAATTGCAGAAGGATGATTTTAAAGGGTTGTGGGTCATTTTAAAGGGTTGAGGTGCGGTGTGACGGCATCCGCATTCCGGCTGGCTCATGGTCATTTTATGCTGCTCTCATCTCTCTGTCTGTGCAAACGTGATGCAACAAGAGTCTAGACACAGTCGGATCAAAATAACAAAAGAATAAACATGGTATATTTTATGAAATAGATTACACACACGTGCAGATGTATACATTTCAATCATTCTGTTCTTTTAAGGAAGTTGGTAATAAAATTATAACACACTGAATTAAAAAACAGTTACTAAATTTACTGAGACCATTTAATTATAGTTTTAGCTAAATAAAAATATAAAAACCAATAAAGCCAGGAAAAGATTTCCTTGCACAATGATGTTCGAATGAAATTGTTTTTCAAATGCTTATGAAATATAAAACACACAAAATGAGGTTCATCAAGTAGATGAATATTCATTTTAACTTTGTCAAAGCATAAGGGTTTTTTTGTGGACATGTCCAGACATGTTTTCTGTGTAGGCCTTCCATAGACATGACTATTTTTCTATCCCTTACCTCTAAACGCCCACATCACAGTAATTCAAACAGTTGATTAGCATAATTAAAAAAAAAGTTGTTTTGATCATGGGATAGATTTTGTTTCAATTCAAAAAGTTCATTGAAAAAAACATTCACTTCTTTTTAAAAGTTTATAAATAAAATGTATAATTATATGACGTGTTGTATAAAATTAAGCGTGCTACTGAAACACTATTAAACATTTATTTATAAAACAACACATATTTTTCAGAGAGCTGGGAAAGCACTCCTTACATTTTTGATGTCCTTAACATGAATAGCAGAATGCAATTGTCACGGAGTCACAACCAGCACCATCGTTACCAGACATGCACGCTCCTCCCACTCGTTCACAATCCCCGGAGTTCTGATCACCTGCACCTCATCACCAGACACCCTTAAAAGACGTTCACTCCTCACACACAGTGTGTAGTCTCATCAGACTCACATGGACTCCTTACCTGTGACTTACCTGTGTTTTCCTGTGGCTCCCTCCTTTCGTCTCCAGTCTCCAACCCCGCTCTGGATATCTGTTCCTACAAAAGAAACTCTAATCATTCTCAGCTAAGTGACTGTTGCTAAGTGCTTGTTCATCTGCTTACCTGCCATCAACCATCCCTGTGTTCGTGCCTCTGTGTAAATAAACTTGTGTGTTTTACTTACCCATCTGCTTCCGTCTGCGTCCTGACAGCAATAAAGTTGAAGTCTAAAAATCTCTCTCCAAGTAACTTCATGCAACCGTGCTGTGAAAACTGAGACAGAGGGGGTGGATGAAACACTATGTCCGTGCTAACTTTTATTTCAAAGCATAAATTTAAAAGTTTAAATTGCATCTTTTAAAAAGTCAAATCTTCCTAGAAGACTGATTATCTGACTTAAAACCTAAAGTATAATTTTTATTTATCAGTGTATGTGTAAAAATGTTGGGGTCTCACACATTGTGTAACATTTTCAATAATTCCTTAAGAAAAATCACCACGCATTTTCAGAAAGAGAACCTGTGATGCCTCAGGCTGGTTCTGTAAAAGGAACTTATCTCTATTTTAAATGAAATGATTCTAAATATGAAAACACCTTACATTTTCAGAGGGCTGAAGAAGTAGTTCTTGATGATAAAAAATAAATAGTAAATAGTTTAAGTTGTATTATAAAACAAAACACTTCTAGATCCTCCCAGGAATAAACTCCAGTGTGAATGAGAGATGGGATGGTGGAGTCAGACAGTTGAGCCTCTGTCACAGCATATGTTAAGGCCGCTAACTCCTTTCCATAGTGAATGTTTTGTTTTAAATTTATTTCAAAGCACAATCTTAAATATCTTTAAAAAATCCAAAAGTGAAGTTGTCTCTCTGTTTGAAGCCTCACAACTCGCACGTAACTCAGAACGAGGGCTCAACATTGCTCTTGTTTAGTTTAAGTTGTATCTTTAAGAAAATCCCACATTTTCAGAGAGAGATCAGATGTTCCTAGTCGATGCTCCCATGAAAAAAATGTATCTTGAGTGAATATTTAATTTTACTCATCTTATTTCAAAGTATGATATTACTTTAAACTTCAAATAAAAAAGTGATCATATGTTGTCATACTATTATGCTGTGCCTGAACTCTGCATCTGACATTGTGTACGATCCATGATCTAGAATTGTACTTATAAGTTGGCATTTGTCACTGTGGAAACATACCCTTCACTGAAAAGATACAAAAATATATAACATCGGTTATCTACTCAAAAATATACAGGTGCTGGTCATATAATTAGAATATCATCAAAAAGTTGATTTATTTCACTAATTCCATTCAAAAAGTGAAACTGGTATATTGTATTCATTCATTACACACAGACTGATATATTTCAAATGTTTATTTCTTTTAATTTTGATGATTATAACTGACAACTAAGGAAAATTCCAAATTCAGTATCTCAGAAAATTAGAATATTACTTAAGACCAATACAAAGAAAGGATTTTTAGAAATCTTGGCCAACTGAAAAGTATGAACATGAAAAGTATGAACATGTACAGCACTCAAGACTTAGTTGGGGCTCCTTTTGCCTGAATTACTGCAGCAATGCGGCGTGGCATGGAGTCGATCAGTCTGTGGCACTGCTCAGGTGTTATAATAAGAGCCCAGGTTGCTCTGATAGTGGCCTTCAGCTCTTCTGCATTGTTGGGTCTGGCATATCGCATCTTCCTCTTCACAATACCCCACAGATTTTCTATGGGGTTAAGGTCAGGCGAGTTTGCTGGCCAATTAAGAACAGGGATACCATGGTCCTTAAACCAGTCACTGGTAGCTTTGGCACTGTGTGCAGGTGCCAAGTCCTGTTGGAACATGAAATCTGCATCTCCATAAAGTTGGACAGTAGGAGGAAGCATGAAGTGCTCTAAAACTTCCTGGTATACGGCTGCGTTGACCTTGGACCTCAGAAAAGACAGTGGACCAACACCAGTAGATGACATGGCACCCCAAACCATCACTGACTATGGAAACTTTACACTGGACCTCAAGCAATGTGGATTGTGTGCCCCTCCTCTCTTCCTCCAGACTCTGGGACCCTGATTTCCAAAGGAAATGCAAAATTTACTTTCATCAGAGAACATAACTTTGGACCACTCAGCAGCAGTCCAGTCCTTTTTGTCTTTAGCCCAGGCGAGACGCTTCTGACGCTGTATGTTGTTCAAGAGTGGCTTGACACAAGGAATGCGAACCCATGTCTTGCATCCGTCTGTGCGTAGTGGTTCTTGAAGCACTGACTCCAGCTGCAGTCCACTCTTTGTGAATCTCCCTCACATTTTTGAATGGGTTTTGTTTCACAATCCTCTCCAGGGTGCGGTTATCCCTATTGCTTGTACACTTTTTTCTACCACATCTTTTCCTTCCCTTCGCCTCTCTATTAATGTGCTTGGACACAGAGCTCTGTGAACAGCCAGCCTCTTTTGCAATGAACTTTTGTGTCTTGCCCTCCTTGTGCAAGGTGTCATTGGTCGTCTTTTGGACAACTGTCAAATCAGCAGTCTTCCCCATGATTGTGTAGCCTACAGAACTAGACTGAGAGACCATTTAAAGGCCTTTGCAGGTGTTTTGATTTAATTAGCTGATTAGAGTGTGGCACCAGGTGTCTTCAATATTGAACCTTTTCACAGTATTCTAATTTTCTGAGATACTGAATTTGGGATTTTCCTTAGTTGTCAGTTATAATCATCAAAATTAAAAGAAATAAACATTTGAAATATATCAGTCTGTGTGTAATGAATGAATATAATATACAAGTTTCACTTTTTGAATGGAATTAGTGAAATAAATCAACTTTTTGATGATATTCTAATTATATGACCAGCACCTGTATGTACAATTTTAAAAAAGTCTGTGTGTCACACTGATGACACTAACAGGAAGAATGCCCTTTGACCCCCAGTGATTTAAAAGTGACCCTACAAACAACATTTTTCAACTGAGTGAATCCACACATGCCAGGATCTTTCAGAAGATGCGACTCCACAGGGTCAGTCGGTCTCCTGAGATTGTTTAATTTCCCTTAAAAACCAAAGATTAGGCCAAATCCCTACCAGGCATGTCCGCATCAGACTCTGTGGTAGAAAATGTCCTCGCTGTTAAAACCTAGTATATCTGTTAAATATGTTTATAAGATAATCTTGCTTTGAAGTATGAATAAAAAGTTAAAAGCAAACATCTTCATAACATGTTTTCTGACACAATGCCATTAATTGTTTTATAAAATGTGCTTTTATTATTTCTTGGTTCATACTACTTTTATCAGCCTAATAATTATGAAGTTAATACAGTACATGATGAAACAAGAGAATCATGTTACCAAATTCTTTTCGTTTGTTGTTTGTTTGTTTTTAAATACGACTAAACCAGATTTTTTTCTTTTTGACAAAATATTAGGCAAAAATTATTTCCCCCGTGGCATTGGAATAGGTCTTGATTTTAAAGTTTCAGACATGTTACAATCATGCGATACAAGGATCCGGATGAAACTTCATATTAAACAAAGAAAAGAATGTCATTTTCACTTGTGAACTTGTATTATACACACTTTCAACATGTATTATACGATATTTGTACATTAGTACTAATCATTCACACCATTTGAAAGGTTTCAGTAAAGCTTTAGATCAGAATCCAGATCCAACATGACATTAAATAGTTGTTGTTTTTTTTTTTTACTCATAATAAATAGATATTAAATATAGCTTACTAACATTGCTTTTTCCCTACAGATAAAAGCCAAACATGTTCTTTGTAGGAATTATGTGAGCACAAAACTTGCATGCAAATTCAAGGGCCTAGCTACTAAGAAAGTAAACTGATAGTTTGTCGACACAAAAAGTAAGTCTGTCTGCACTTGAAGCGATTTCAACTATAACACACATATACATATATATTACCTTCTATAAAGTCAGCTTCCACTAGTAACCATCCATCTTTTTTGTTCTTTTCTGTATGTGCAGGTCATCACCCATCTTGCTCTACAGCAGCACGAATTTTAACATTGACATTGCATTGCTGAAACTTGTGCTGTGGGTCCTGTGTTCCTCCTGGTGCACTACAATGTCTGGCTTCATGTGGCGAGAGTATGCAGGCAGTTCCTGGAGGATGAAGGAATTGATACCATTGAATGGCCCACTCACCTGACCTAAATCCAATAGAACACCTCTGGGGCATTATGTTTCGGTCCATCTGACGCCGTCAGGTTACACCTCGGACTGTCCAGGAGCTCAGTGATGCCCTGGTCCAGATCTGGGAGAAAATACCCCAGGACACCATCCGTTTTCAGGCATGCATACAAGCACGTGGGGGCCATACAAACTAATGAGTACCATTTTGAGTTGCTGCAATTAAATTTCAGCAAAATGGACTAGTCTGCTGCATCATTTTTTCACTTTTCGGGGTGTATTTGAATTCAGTCCTCTGTAATTTCATTGCCAACTTTTTAAATAAAGTTATTATAGTCTTAATGGTGTTCAGACAATCATAAACCTAACCTCAGGCTCTTTACTAACATTTACTCTCCTTTAACAGTCAGAAGCAAAGCATGCTGGGAACTAGAAGTTTGTTGTAACCACTGATTGTAACTCATTCCATGAATGCGTGTATATATGTGTGTACAACCCGAATTCCGGAAATGTTGGGACGTTTTTTAAATTTGAATAAAATGAAAACTAAAAGACTTTCAAATCACATGAGCCAATATTTTATTCACAATAGAACATAGATAACATAACAAATGTTTAAACTGAGAAATTTTAAAATTTTATGGACAATATGAGCTCATTTCAAATTTGATGCCTGCTACAGGTCTCAAAATAGTTGGGACAGGGGCATGTTTACCATGGTGTAGCATCTCCTCTTCTTTTCAAAACAGTGTGAAGACATCTGGGCATTGAGGTTATGAGTTTCTGGAGTTTTGGTGTTGAAATTTGGTCCATTCTTGCCTGACATAGGTTTCCAGCTGCTAAAGAGTTTGTGGTAGTCTTTGATGTATTTTTCTCTATAGGTGAAAGATCTGGACTGCAGGCAGGCCAATTCAGCATCAGGAGTCTTCTACGACGAAGCCATGCTGTTGTAATAGCTGCAGTATGTGGTTTTGCATTGTCCTGCTGAAATACACAAGGCCTTCCCTAAAATAGACATCGTCTGGAGGGGAGCATATGTTGCTCTAAAATCTTTATATACCTTTCAGCATTCATAGTGCCTACCAAAACATGCAAGCTGACCATGCCGTATGCGCTTATGTACCCTCATACCATCAGAAATGCTGGCTTTTGAACTGAACGCTGATAACACGCTTGAAGGTCTCCTTCCTCTTTAGCCCGGAAGACACAGCGTCCGTGATTTCCAACAAGAATGTCAAATTTGGGCTCGTCTGACCATAGAACACTTTTCCACTTTGAAACAGTCCATTTTAAATGAGCCTTGGCCCACAGGACACAACAGAGCTTCTGGACCATGTTCACATATGGCTTCCCTTTTGCACGATAGAGCTTTAGTTGGCATCTGCAGATGGTACGGCGGATTGTGTTTATCGACAGTGGTTTCTGGAAGTATTCCTGGGCCCATTTAGCAGTGTCATTGACACAATCATGCCGATGAGTGATGCAGTGTCGTCTGAGGGCCCGAAGACCATGGGCATCCAATAAAGTCTTGTCCCTTACGCACAGAGATTTCTCCAGTTTCTCTGAATTTTTTGATGATGTTATGCACTGTAGATGATGAGATTTCCAAAGCCTTTGCAATTTGACATTGAGGAACATTGTTTTTAAAGTATTCCACAATCTTTTTACATAGTGTTTCACAGCTATGCCTCTTTACTTAATCTTTACTTCTGAGAGACTCTGCCTCTCTAAGACATCCCTTTTATAGCTAGTCATGTTACAGACCTGATATCAATTAACTTAATTAGTTGCTAGATGTTCTCCCAGCTAAATCTTTTCAAAATGTCTTGCTTTTCCAGCCATTTGTTGCCCCCGTGCCAACTTTTTTGAGAGCTGTACCAGGCATCAAATTTGAAATGAGCTCATTTAGTAGATAAAAGTGTACAATTTCTCAGTTTAAACATTTGTTATGTTATCTATGTTCTCTTGTGAATAAAATATTGGCTCATGTGATTTGAAAGTCTTTTAGTTTTCATTTTATTCAAATTTAAAAAAAATGTCCCAACATTTCCGGAATTCGGTTTCTACAATACATTCACATTTATATGGGAACATGTATGTGCAATATATGAATATATAAAGGATAAAACTTTATGAATGTAATGCTATTTTTGTCTTCATTTATAAATATTTTATATGTATCAATATATAGCCATACATGGTCAATGCATATATTGCAGTATATTGAAAAATATAAGCAGAAGTTTCCCATATATGAAAATGTATTATGTAATATATGTTTTCGTTCCATAAGGGTGTTACGATACAGACTGGGCAGAGGCAGAGGTAACGGTTAACAGACTTTATTAATCACACACAGCAGAGCAGACGGTAGTGCAGGTAAGTGAAGATGAAGATAATATGCAGTGCTGATGATGATAAATAGTTATACTGTCCTTTGTGGTTTTGCAGGAGTGATGAACGATGATGTGGTGAGGAGATGACTGACGAGGTAGACTGGAGACACTCACACACAAACTGGAACAACACGAGGAGACTTGGAGACGAAGGAGACAGGTAGGTATCTTCAAAGGAGTCCAAGAGGTAAGCATATAGCAAAGTATGTGCAAACGAGACCGGACAGTGAGTGAATGTGTGTGAGTGTGTTTTATGCTGGTGGTGATGAGTGAGAAGATGAGGTGCAGGTGCAGATGATTAGTACTCCAGGGATTGAGTGCGCTGTGATTGGGTGATGCTGGAACCTGGCGTGTCTGTGACAAAGGGTGCATTGTGAACAAATATATTATACACATTATAATGTTAACAACTTTAATAAAAAAATAAAGCCAAAACTAGCATTTAATTCAGCTTGAATCACAAAGATTTTGGTTGCATTTTATTTCTATAGTCCACTTTAGACATAAGTAACTTTGCAAGTACATGTCAACTAACTCTCAGAGTATTAGTAGAATGTTAGGTTAGGGTTAGATGTTAGGGTTCGGTTAAGTAGAATAAGTTACATGTACTTGCAAGTTGCAAAGTTACTTACAGTCAATCTGTTATAGTCTGTCTGATGTCTGGGGACCATCAAAATAAAGTGTTAGCAGATATTAAAGGGATAGTTCACACAAAAATGAAAATTGTGTTATTACTTACTCACCCTAAAGTTGTTCCAAACCTGAGGTTTTTGTTGTTGTTCTGTTGAACACCCAAAAAAAGATATTTTAAAGAATGTTGGTAACCAAACAGTTGACGCAGGAAGTCAATGGCTTACGTCAACTGTATGGTTAACAACATTCTTTAAAATATCTTCTTTTGTATTCAACAGAGCAAAGAAACTCATCCAGCTTTTGAACAACATGAGAGTGAGTAAATGATGACAGAATTTTCATTTTTGGGTGAACTATCCCTTTTAAGCAGTCTACTAATACTCTAATGACTGGTAGCTGACATGTAGTTGCAAAGTTACTTGAATGCCTAAGTGCCTAATGCCTAAGCGGACTATCGAAATAAAGTGTTATCTGATCTTTAAACATTTGAAATCTTATAAAACTGACCAAGACCCATCAAACTTTTGCAAAGTTGCATCAAACTGGCTTTATCTTCCACTTATAAATATTACCAATACCAGTAGATTATTTATTATTTTTGATTCTTTGTTTATTGCTAAACAATAAATAAACCAAACCAATACACAAAATAGCATGTCTTAAAATAATTTATTCAACAGTTTACTGTCCTTAATTTTGTTATCTAAACTGCTTGTGGTGTTATAGAAATTGATATTAGTACTTCACGTTTCACTTAAGTGCAGCTCTCATAACTGATATCATAGTGTAACATAATCCCATAATTTCACTCCCTCTTCAGTATCACTATCTTGAGTGGCATGCAAGTTTGAATATGGGATCAGTTAACATCACAGATTTAACAGGAAAGCAGCTCATTTACTGCAAGTTCGCTGAAACACTTTTAGGAAGAACTTCATTAAGGAAGCACTTTGCATGAAAATGAATGAAATTTCACAACAAAACCTTCCCACTCAAAACATTTGATAACATACAATTACAGAGTTGAAGTCATGATGCCTGTCAAGGAAATAAACAGAAGTCATATACCCCTTCAAACAATAGATAATTCATCTTCTTTGCACACACGACAGTTTAAACAATGGAGATGCAGATTGTCTCCAGCAGTGAACATTCCCATGAGCTCACTGGAGCTGCTGGGATGGACCACGATCACATCCCACAATTAACAGATGCTGTAAATGATATAAAAGCAAGAGAGCACCTACAGATACAACAGTCGGACATCACAAGCTCATCTACATCATGATCTTCACCATCACCTGCCTTGCCCTGGTGGCCTCTGCTCTGGGTAAGTGTCTTCTTTAGAAGTTTGCAAGAAAAGTGATGGGTGAATATATATATTTACAAAATGCAAAACCTAAATAAAGAGCTTCATTCTTGTGTCATGAACTTCTGTTCTTTATCAACAGGTTGTGGAGTGCCTTCGATTAAGCCACAGACGATTGGCAGCAGGATTGTGAACGGACAGAATCCCATCTCTGGTTCTTGGCCCTGGCAGGTCTCTCTCCAGGTAACTGTGTATTGGCCGGCTTTTATCATGCATTTGCCTGATTTGTTCAAAGAGTATATGTCATGTTTCCAATGCTTTTACCTCTGAAACAGCTACCCAATGGATTCCACTTCTGCGGTGGATCCCTGATCAACCAGAACTGGGTTCTCACTGCTGCTCACTGCGGTGTCGTGTAAGAGTCTTCAATCTGACAAATTTTACATAAAATAGCGCTTAATAGAAGCTGTTGCTCTTGTCTTTTTACAGTTAGTTTTGTCTTTATCTCTCTCTTTTAAGGGCCGGCAATCATCGTGTTATTCTTGGAGAACATGATCGTGGCTCCAATGTTGAACCCATCCAGGTCAAACTAGTTTCCAAGGTAAAAATATTTAATGAACTGACTGGAACAGAGATTACACTGAAAAAAAGAGACCAGTTGAGTTTGCTATTTTATGACCAATACCGATTACATAAAGAAAAGATTATTTATGCAATTTCTAAGCATCCAATTGATAAGCCATTTTTAATTGTTGTTTTACTCTGTTCTTTGGGTTGGACATTTTCTAACTGTTAACTTACATATTTTTCATTTGTGATTTAATTATTTTATTTAAAAAGTTAAACAGTGGTGTTTTTTAATTGGTGAACCCAATATTTAAAAAAAAGTGGAAAAGCTCAATTAAGTTGAAAAGTGTAAAAATTGGTAAAAACAATATAGGTCAACGTGTCTCTTTCTAATCAAAGATTTTATGTCATCTGTACTGTATGGTATTGTACTACTAAAACTTGCCTTTGCACATTTCTTTTTTCTTTTTTGCTATTACATTTTTTTCACATACACAATTCAGCACAGGAAAGAAAACATCCAAACTATATTCTGATATAGGGTATAAGAAAATGCTTACATCTTTTTAATTTTTATAAAGTCAGCTTTCACTATTAACCATTCATCCTTATCTGTATGGTCAGGTCATCACCCATCCACTCTACAGCAGCACGACAGTGAACAATGACATTGCATTGCTGAAACTTGCATCTCCAGTTGTCTTCACTCCCCGTATCTCTCCTGTATGTCTGGCTCCATCAACCATCAACATCCTGTCTGGAACCCGCTGCTTCACCACTGGATGGGGCAGAACTGCCACCACATGTAAGTCGCCTGTTACACAAAGACAAATTGTGAAAATTACTCTTGTATATTATTATTTTTTTCCCCTTCACATAAATTTGAACAGTCTTTCTTATGTTTCCTTCTCTTTTGTCAGCGAGTCCTCTAATCCTGCAGCAAACAGGTCTGCCCATCACGAGTCTTGCTGTGTGCAGGCAGATCTGGGGTCAGAGTAAAATCACTGATGCCATGATCTGTGCTGGAGCCTCTGGATCCTCATCTTGCCAGGTATATGAAGACAGATCAAGACAAACACATTCCCATATCAACTTTGCTGCTGTTTCAATCTCAAATGTGTGTTTTTGTCTGTGTGTTTCCCACAGTGTGATTCTGGTGGTCCTCTGGTGTGTGAGAGATCAGGGGTCTGGACTCTGGTGGGGTCTGTGTCCTGGGGCGCCAGGACTTGTGACACCAGTTCCCCTGGAGTCTACGCCCACATCTCCCAACTGCGCTCCTGGATCGACAGGACTATCGCTTCCAACTAGAGTGCCGGTCTATATTTCCAGTCAGTATTTCTTGAATATTTATTATTTAAATTTTAAATATTAAAATATTAATATTAAAATATTAAAATATTAAAAATTATTATTATTGACTTCTGATTACCTGTCTGTGACTTCATACTGTTTTCCCATTTCAGCTGTACAAATAATGAAAATGTGTCAATAAATGAGATGAATAAAATAGAATAAATAAAAAATATAATGAAGAGTGTTGCAAAGTGTAATTAATGATCTCAACTTAAAATGTTATAGGAATATGTTGCCATGATCCACATAAAGTAATTCAGCAAAATCAAATCCTCTATCCATAGTGTTGTAACACATGTGGCTTGTTGCTTCAGCAGCCAAGGAAAGTTAAATATTGCATGCATTTTTTTTTTATTTTTTTTTTGTACTTAAAGGTGACCTATTATGCCACTTTTGACAAGATGTAATACAAGTCTCTGGTGTCCCCAGAATGTGTCTGTGATGTTTTAGCTCAAAATACCCCACAGATCATTTATTATAGCTTGTCAAATTTGCCCCGATTTGGGTGTGAGCAAAAACAAGCCGTTTTTGTGGGTGGGTTGCTTTAAATGCAAATGAGCTCGTGCTCCCTCCCCCAGGCTCGCTCATCATTCCAAAACAGAAGTATACATAATACAAAAGCTCACATAGCAAATATAACTCGCAAAATGGATCATTACAAACTGTTCTTGATGCAGCATATAACATAGGTATGGCATGTATTTTGTGGATGTTTGCTAAAATTCTATTCTGAATGGGTTTGATAGTGTGCTGCACGGCTAACGTGGCTAAAGCTACACTGTTGGAGAGACTCAATAAGAATGAAGATGCATTAATGTATTAAACAGACTACATGCGTTTTTGGGTTAAAAATGAAAATAACGAAATGGCTCTGGTCTCTGTGAATACAGTAAGAAACTATGGTAACTTTAGCCACATTTAACAGTACATTAGCAACATGCTAACTAAACACATTCAGGAAGACAATTTGCAAACATCATGAAATAAATATATATGAAATTGGATCAGTTGGTATTGATCCATCTTTGAGAATCAACTTCTGTGCAAATCCTGTGTTTTACTGACCCTCGTGTGCAGCATTCTAGTGTTAATGACTTACACATACTGGTATATGAATTTATCTAGCCACATTCCCTTCATTAATAAAATTACACCACTTCGTCCTTAGTAGCTCAGATGCCAGGAGTTTATGGAGACTTGTATATTTGCTATTATAGCCGTTAACAGATCAGTGATAATGTTTACATAGCTGAGACATTTCACAAGCTCAGGGATGGTAGTTCTTGAGTGCTGCTGTCCTGCAGAGTTTTGCTCTGACACAACTCACCTCCTTCACATAGCTATAATAATCCTGAAGACATTCAAGTTTGTTTGATCAGGGTTGTAGCTAAACTGCAGGAAAGCTGCTGCTGCTGCACTCCAGGACCAGTGTTACTCGTTGTCGCTTGAGAAAACAATGGCGGCACAGTGGGTGGAAACATACAGATTCAGGGGCCGGTAATATTATAGTAAGATCCCCTTCCTACATCACAAGGGGAGTGAAATCAAAACGGCTCGATTTTTCACATACTTGTAGAGAAAGGCTTACCAAAACAAAGTTACTGGGTTGTCCTTTTTCACATTTTCTGTGCTGGTAGATGCACCAGAGACACTTAAACATGGGAAAAGTCTTGTATTTGTATGCTGGCTGGTGTTTCAAAAGCTCACCTAAATAAATTACAGTTTGTGCAAAATCCTGACTAGGAACAGGACAATATCACTTGTATTTTGGAGTACTTACACTGGCTCCCTGTGAGGTTTTGTGTTGATTTAAAAAAATCTCATGCTTACCTAAGGCTTTGCATGGTTTGGCTCCTTAATATTTGTCAGAGCTTATAACCCCCTACACCCCAACATGTGATCTCCGCTCCTCCAAAGCAGGTCTTTTAACTGTTCTGACAACTCGTTTAAGATCTATGGATGATAGATCTCTTCATTTCCTCCAAAACTATGGAACTGCCTCTGAGATTAGGCAAGCAGAATCTTTTTAAATAGTGTTTTCCCCCCTGTGGTGAAAATCAGGTTTTTAATGTTGTTTATATGTCTATGTGGTGTTTTTAATGTGCTTTAATACGTGTGTCTGGCGTTGTAAAAAGCGATACCATTGTGCAGCATTTACCTCAGTAAGTTCACCGAATGGATCTTTTGAGCTAGTGCGAGTGAGTGGAGGAGGGACTAATTAGCATATTCATATATCCAAAGACTATAGAATAACACAAGACGTGTCACTCATACTGTTTTGAATGGGAGAAAATGCAACGCGCAATATGGCGGAATAAGTCCCGCCTTCTAAATAAAAGCCAATTGCTGATTGGTAAAGTCATTCAGTGCTGCATCATTCAGTGCTGCGTCACTGCAGCAGCCGTTAGAGGCTCCGGTTCCTATAGAAACAGTCAGACGCGCGCCTCCGAAATGAGACACAAGAGATTCGCATTTAGCACTGCACATTAGCTTGATCCAGCATGAAAAATAGTTTTTTTTGTCATGATTCGAGCATTTAGAAACAAAATTTATGAGACAGTTGTTGTCAGATTTCATTGGAGATTTCAAAAAATGAAATTTAATCGAAAGGTAAACAGCTTTGGAGAATTTGATGTTTCCCCATTCAAAGAGATAGGAGCTGCACTTGCATGCCCAAGAGGCGTTTCAAAGATGGCCGGTGACTGAAAAACTTGTCTTAAGGCAGGAACACACCAAACCGGCGTCGACGACATAGTGGCGACGAAAGCAGACTGCGGGGTTGGCTCACGTCGGCAGCATCTGGGTCCAAATTTGGCCTGACACACCAAACCGACGCTCGACAGCCGACGACCAAGTAGCACGTCCGTTCTGCACCTGCATAAGATGACATGCCTTTCCATACCAGCAGGTGGCAGTAGCTGAACAGCCATTTAGAATGATCAGATGGCCCGACGAGCTCTGACCCCGATTCGACATGTTGAATCAGCCGAAAAAAAGCAGATGAGGACCAACTTCAGCCGATGGTGCGGAACACATGAGGAAACTTAGTCGGCCGACGAACAAAAACTGCCCGACGGTTAACCGTCAGCTTGGTGTGTTCCCGCTTTTAAAGGGACTTTGATATATCTGCGTATAATAAATGAGGCAAGGGTGTAGAGATACATTCAAGCTATTTTAAAGCATGAAGAATTTTTTTTTTTTTTTTTCACAGGAAAAAAATGTTTCAATGTGTCATTTTGGTGATCAAACATGAGTTTTAAGGGATAAATTTATTGACTACAGGGGAACTTTAAAACTCACTTTTTTAGGGTAGCTTTTATTTGATTACTTATCATGACACATTGAAAATGTTTTCTTAGAACGCAGTAAAGATGGCTGCTCAATCTGTTTAGTCAGAAAATGTTTGCTAAAGCCACAGTACAAAACTTATGTAGTGCTGAATAATTCTGATTGCTAAAAGATAACAGATTAGCTCCACTTGTTTAATTAATTTTACTGAACGAGTTAAAAAGCCTCCTTCTGATGAATGTCAATTAGTCTACTTTAAATGAGAAATGACCTGGGAACTAAAACTGTAATTTTTTAGATATACAAGAATTTACAAAAGATTGTAAGAAAATATATTTTTTACTTACAATTTTAGGAAAAATATTTTGAAATTTTACTGACAAGTAACCATGTGCAATATTGGGGAAAGTTACTTTTAAAAATAATGCGTTACAATATTGCATTGCTCCCTAAAAATAAAACTAATTGTGTTACTTAGTTACTGGGCTGGACTTGATTGTTCATTTTTTTAATAACAAAAATACAAATGTTAAATTTTTGACAAATATAAAGGCCCACACCAAAAGTGAAATGAATAAGTCTCAGGCTGAAGTAAATGCAAATTCATGCCTGTACAGTAGAGGGCACAATTCAAACAAATTTTCAGCTGTGCTGCCATTCTGGATGAAGAAGAATAGGACGCAAGAAAGGAAAGTTCAACACTCTTCAGCAATAAAAACAAAACAAGTCATTTTTGCTTATTAGTATTGTTTAATTGGATCATCAAAGATCAGCAGCAAAGACATTGGTTTAAAAAAGTAAGAATACAGTATATTTGTGTAATTTAACATAGGCCTATTTAATTATTGCATGTTTGTGTAATATTCTGAGTTTGCATTTCACTGTTTTTATTCATCTTGAGGAATACGGAATCTGTTTTGTGCAAGTGAGATGAGTAAATGCATGTTCACATTTAGTCTAGAACTACAATACTCATTATGTTCTCACAGAGCACACAGCACTTCTGCACTTACTCCCCGGTTTCTCTCAACATGGGCACCAGAGAGGTGTCAGTCAATACATGGGAAAACAAAGTAACTTGCGTTACTTATTTGAAAAAGTAACTCAGATATTGTGTTGTAAATTTAAAAGTAATGTTACTCTACTAGTTACTCGAAAAAAAGTAATCTGATTACATAACTTGCGTTACTAGTAATGCGTTACCCCCAACACGGACAATATGACAAAATTAAACAGAAAATAATAAATAATAAAACGTTAACTAACTAAATCTGTCAGGCCCACCAAAAATATTGAGTGATAATGTATTTTTTTATTAACTAATATTAAAACTATTAAAAATCGTTACAATTTGTTAATTGAAATAAACCTGAAATAAAATGAAATATAAATATTAGATGAAAAGCTTAAATTAAAAATGTTGCTTTGGCAACTAAATAAAATAAGTTGTAGTTGAAGTACTAAAAGTACTAAAAACTGAAACTGATATGAAAATTAAAGCTAAACAGTAACATTAAAAAAAATACTAAAATTAACTAAATTACTAAATTAATATTTGTTTTAACTAAAATGAAAAATAAATATAAATGCAAATGCTAATTTAAAATATTAATAAACTTCATAAAAGTATATAAATAATACTACTTTAAACTTTGTAGTCTTTTCCAGCAGCCATATATTCTTTGTTATATCCAGAAAGAGGCAATAACTTCATATTATGTGCCATTGTATGTATTAGTCCACAAAATGACTAATGGAAAAATTCCTTCTGCCCAAAAACAATGGTGCTGACAAGAAGGAACCATGAAACACATTCAGTCTGAGAACAATTAACTGGTGCTTAATCCTGATATCCAGGGTTAAGATTTACTTACAACGCAACAGTCTGGCAGATCCGGTTCTTATGTAGACATTTGTCAATTTTGGTGATGCATGTTTTGGTGATTTATGACCTGGCTATGATTTTAAAGGTAAAAGACTCCACTCATCCTGGCCACAACCTATTTGAACTGTTGCATCTGGACGGCACTTCTGATAACTAGACACTAGAACATCTAGGCACAGGAACAGCTTCTTCCACAAGCCATTTCCCTATTTCAACTCTTAAATGCCTCCCAAGGCAAATGCCTGCAAGTGCAATACCTCACTGCTTAGTGCAATATCTATGTAAATTTAGTTGATATTACTCATAATAGTGTAAATTTTCATAATCTAAATATGTTTATGATTAAACCTATACTTTTCTACTTTTTATTCTTAAATTTATTACTGTATTTCTTGTTGTTGTATTTGTATTTGTGCACTGGAAGCTTCAGTACCAAGAAAAAAATGTGTTGCGTGTACAAGCACACTTGGCAATAAATCTCTTTCTGACTTGTATTTATAACTCATTTTTTCTCTGCTCCTGAACATCCACTAGAGGTCAGTAACAAACTATTAAGAGACCTTGAGTTTGGCAGGTTTGAGGCCAAAATTTTCTTCTAAAGTAACAATACAGTAGCAAAAAAATAGCAATAAATATTAATACTGTTTATCATCATTATTTAGTATAAATAACAATCATATAACATATAACAAATGTTTGCCTTCACTTAATTTTATAATGCATAAGATTTCACAAGTTCGCCTGCCCATTCAGTGTGAATGGTTAATGGTAAAACAAACTTGGCTTGCTCTCCTCGAAGGAGGCTCAAACAGCACCAGCCCTGTGGAGGCATGGACTCTATAAGACCCCTGAAGGTGTCCTGTGGTATCTGGCTATCATCAGATCCTTCATGTCCTGTAGGTTGCGAGGTGGAGCTGCCATGGATCGAACTTGTTGATCCAGCACATCACAGATGCTCAACTGGATTGAGATCTGGGGAATTTGGAGGTCAAAGCAACACCTTAAATTCTTCATCATGTTCCTCCAACCATTCCTGAACAATGTGTGCAGTGTGGCAGGGTGCATTATCCTGCTGAATGAGTCCACTTCCACCAGGGAACACCATTGTCATGAAGGAGTTTACCTGGTCTGCAACAATGTTAAGGTAGGTGGCATGTGTCAAATTCATACAGCCAGACTCATGGTTTCCCAGTGGAACATTGCCCAGAGCATCACACTCCCTCCATCAGCTTGTCGTAATCCCACAGTGCATTCTGGTGCATCACTTCCCCAGGTAAATGGTGCACACATACACGGCCATTCATGTGATGTAAAAGAAAATGGGACTCATCTGGCCAGGTGACCTTCTTCCAGTGCTCCAAGGTCCAGTTCTGACGCTTGTGTGCCCATTGTAGGTGCTTTCAACAGTGGACAGGGGTCATCATACGCACTCTGATTGGTCTGTGGCTACGCAGCCCCATACACAGCAGAGTGTGTTGCACATTGTGTTGTGACATTTCTCCCATAACCATCATTAAAATTTTGGGTCCCACTTTATATTAGGTGGCCTTAACTACTATGTACTTACATTTAAATTAATCATTTGATACAATGCACTTATTGTGTACGTGTTTTTACATTGTAGTTATATTTTAAAAACACCTGCATGTAATTACATCTGTACTTTATTTCTGTAATTACATTTATAATTACACTGTTGACCCATCCCTTACACCTTACCCCTACCCTTAAACCTACCCATACCACCAAAGCTTTCCCTAACCTTACCCGTATCCCACCTCAACAGCAGCAAAAGTGTTTTGCAATTCAATATGAACCCGAAAAGTACATTGTACTTATTTTTTGATGTAAGTACGTAGTAGTTAAGGCCACTTAATATAAAGTGGGGCCAAATTTTGTGTGACTTTGCCACAGTAGACCTTCTGCTAGTTAGGACCATACGGTTTGTGATTTGTCCCTCCTCAGACATTGTTGGTAATGTAGGGTTGAAAAGCTGAATAACCAGAAATATTTAAAAATGAACAAAGAAATTTGCTTTACTGTTTCAACCCCTTCCAAGGGCCATTTGGAATTCCTAAAGACAAAGAGGTGTTGATTGGCCTGTAGGCCAAGATGTGTGTACATCGGGGGTCTGCTAATTGTTACGCCTTTAGTACAGTGAGGGGAGTTTTAATGTTCTGATTGGTCACTTTTAATGTCTCATATTTGGGTTTCAGTCACATGGTCAAGGAATGGATAAAAGAAGATTGTAACTGTTGCTCTGGTCTCTTTTTCTTGGGCTCTTCTTTTCTCTGCTCTTTTCACTGGCTCTATCTGTATTCATGCCTATTTCTCCTGTATCCAACACATTATGAGAATTGATTTATTTCCATCTAATTAACCCAGCCCATAATATGTGGCTTTGTTAGGAGATGATCAACAATATTCGCTTCACCTGTGACTGGTCATAATATTCTGGCTGATCATTTTATATATATATATATATATATATATATATATATATATATATATATATATATATATATATATATATATATATATATATATATACACACACACACATTTTTTTACATTTACATTAAAAAAATAATAATAATAATAATTAGTAAGATTTATGAGCTGTTTTCCTCAAGGGGACCAAAACATGAGGAATTTTCTTGACAAAAATATTTCTTTTTTAATAATACATTTGTTACATCTGACAAACCAATACACAACCACAATGTATTAAAGAACACATCTGATAGATCATTGAAACAATAATTTATTTTCTGTTCATAAAAGTTTTCAAACACCCCACCTATTCTCTAAAGTCACTTCTCAAATTTTGTATTATATAATTATAAGGTTCTATCTGCATTCTGAGCAGGTTTGAGATATTGAGCTTCAAAGTTTTTGCATTCCATAGTCCTTTGTAGATAGGACCTTTTTGTTTACTAAAAAAGTCCCAAAATGTACACAACTTAAAAAAAAAAAAAAAAAAAAAAAAAAAAAATCACATCAAATAATGTAAATAAGTTGTCACAGAATAAGAATATGTGAATAACTTAATTTTGACAAGATTGAACCTTATAATTCCAAGGAGACAAAATGACAAGTATACTTCTTTATCCAAATTGTGTAAATGCTCTTTATAGTTGTACAGAAAAAAATAGCATGATTACTTCATTTAAACAAAAAAAAAAATAATAATAATAGTTTATACTCAAGACAAAACCATAACTCAGACAATAATTTGAGGGACTCTTGCACATTGCTTCATGGAATGTAAATTTCCACCTAATGGTAGCTAGTTTTTTTTTATTTTTTTTATGGGGTTACTATATGTTGTGTTTACGCTGTGCAAGTAAGGTGCAGATAAAGGCTCAGGACACACGCATTATTCATATTAACAGGAAACTTTAGTCTCCATTTCTTAGGCACAGAACATGAGCACTAGCTCGTCAGTTACATGCTCATAGTCGAAACGCCTAGATCTAATTGGCAGAATAGGAATAAGGCATATATTGATTCAGACATGTGATTGGCTTTTGCCTAAACATCAGAACACTACACTATCCACCTTTTATAGAAAATAAAACTGAAAGATATGCCAAATTGTATGGTATTGTGTTAGCAGAGCTATGTGGGCTGAAAAGGGGGTTTCACTTGACACCTCATCTTCACACTGTCACAGAGTCAGCTACACCCTTAGCACCCACCAATAGTGTGTGGGTGATGAGTGAAGCCTCCACCCTCTTTTGTCTCCGAACTGCCCTCTGTAGATGGATGTGACCTGAGTCCCAGACTCTCTCGGTCTCTTGGAACCAATGATGGACAGCTGGAATGTTGGAAGGCTCACTTGACCAGGGAATCAGGGGCGGTTGGTAGCTGAGTATACACTGGAAAGGTGTTAGTCCTGTGGTGGCTTGACACAGAGTTCTGTTCATAATCAGGCCATAGGAGGAAACGGCTCTAGCTGTCTTGGCAATCATGACAACATGACCGCAGGTATCACCCAATCTGTTGAATCTTCTGCTCAGTCTGGCTGTTGGACTGTGGGTGGTACCCAGATGACAGGCTTACTGTGACTCTGAGAAGTTGGAAAAAGGTGTGCCATACTGATATCTTGGGGTATCCCAAAGTGACAGAAGAGTTGCTGGAAGAGGGTTTTGGCCATTTCTAGGGCAGTAGGTAGCCCTCTCAGAGAAATTTATTTACAAGCCTTTATGAAGCGGCCTACAATGATGAGGACACAGGTGTGGAAGTCAGAGGGTGGTAGAACAATGAGGAAGTCAATTCCTATGTGAGACCAGGGTCGACTCGGGACAGGTACCAATTTACCCTCAGGAAGATGGCGCGGGACTTTTGAGATGGCACAGACTGAGCATCCTTGGACATATCGGGAGACTTCCTGGGCCATTTTGGGCCACCAGTAGTGGTTGTTGATGAGCAAGAGGGTCAGCTGGCTGCCTGGGTGTCCAGAGCCCAGTGATGTATGTACTGAGCCCATAAGGGACAGACGAAAGCAAGTTGGTACATAGGTCCATCCCTCTGGACCTCCCGGCGGAGCAGGCTCAGACCACATGGCTTCCGCAATTTGGTCATTGAGGGACCACTGGATGGGACTGACAATGATGGCTGGAGGGAGAATGGGTTCCAGAGGAGTAGTACTGGTCACTGGATTGTATATACAGGATAGAGCATCAGCCTTCGGGTTCTTGTCACCAGGTCAGTAAGTTACGGTGATGCTGAATCAAGTGAAGAATAGGGCCCAGCGAGCTTGATGAGTGTTCAGTCTTGGAGGTACTCTAGATTACAGTGGTCCATGATCACTTCAAATGGGTGTTTGGCTCCCTCCAGCCAGTGTTGCCACTCCTCTAACGCCAGTTTGATGGCCAGCAGTTCGCGGTTGCCTATGTCGTAGTTGCGCTCCACCGGGGACAATTTCTTTAAATAGAAGACACATGGATGGAGTTTGCAGGCTCATCTTGCTGCTGAGATAGAACAGCTCCTACCCTGGTGATGGAAACGATGCAGGTACGCAAGCCTCCGTCCTTTTTGCCAATGAAGAAGAAACTCAAAATGGCAGGGGAAGTGGATAAACAGATGAATTCTTGCTTAAGAGCCTCCTTGATGTACTCCTCCATGGCCTTCTGTTCTGGGATGGACAGTGGGTATACTTTACGCCTTGGCAGAGTAGCCCTAGGCGATCGGTCGCTAGCTGCTTGCTGAAGACATCCTGGAATGCCCGGTAGTCGAGTGGAATCTCCTGCTGGTTGGTAGTTGCTGGACTCCCAATAGTGGTGGAACCAAAGAACTTATACTGACAAGAAACTAAAGCCAATAGAACGTCCCATTGCAGCACCAGCACCCAGCAGCAGCCCTACGCTTCCGCCATTTTGGAGTGAAAGCGACTCGGCAGTCCACTAGCTTCTTGCTGTCGCTATGGCAATATCAGCTGCTTTGTTTAAAAAAACGTACATTAAAGCTGAAATCCAACCTGAATGATGACAACACAGAATAACGTACAATCACTAGACTAGTGATCATCAAATCCTTTTAATAGTTTATTTTACAGACTTTGTAACAAACTGACGTTGCTTCAGGTACGCTTGTTTCATAAGTTGAATACAGAAGGCGTGGGATGTAGCGTAAGCATTTTGAATTGCAAGTTATTTTACTTTATAATGTGTTAAAAATTGATATTTTTCTTACACAAATGCACCGCTTTGCTTTAGATGGTCTTTATTAACCCCACAGAGCCGTGTGGCATGCGTTTATGATGGATGGATGCATTTTTTTGTTTTTTTTTTGAGCTTCAAACAGGTGGTTTCCGTGCACTGCCATTATAAAGCTTTGGAGCGTAAGGGTGATTATTAATATATCTCCGATTGTATTCGTCTGAAAGAATTTACTACGACATCAATACGTGCAAGAGAGGAAACGGAAGGAAGCATATGGATCGTACTAACCGCTGGGCATGGTGGTCTGACTGGACAGGCAGAAGAAGTTGTCCCTCTGCACCACAGTCTATGCACAAACTATTGTGGATTTTATTCTTCGTATGTGAGCCAAAGTGTGGAACTGGAGAGCACAGTCATTAACTGTGGATGTCCCTTGACAAAACCGGTAGAATTGGTCATGTATGGAGATTGAACTGGCAGTTTGACTGAAGACGGTCATGATGCATGATGAATGCCATCAGAGAGTTGATCTATAATGATCTATAAAAAATCCGACATCACTAGAGATCAGCAATTCCTTTGTTGTAGAGCCTACCGAAGTTGATGAAAAGTTTAGAATAATAATATATTTCAAGTTGTACCGGCCAAAGTGCGTTCCACAACAGCAATCAATGTCAAACCACTTATGTTTCTATGGTAACATAGAGCTCCTGCACTTCAAGCTGATTCAAGCGGTTACGCAGCTTGTTTGTGGTAATGGCGAACGGAAAAATTTGTGACTGGACTGAAACATATCCTTTTATTGAAACTGGTGCTCTGCTGTGCCAAGAGACATTTCGAAACATTCCACCAGCTACTTTATAGGACATTTAAACATCAAAAAGAAAAATGCATTAACAAAAAATGAAATATTGGCTTTGGTCAAAAAAGGTTCCCAATCTAAAGTATCTCAGTTATACACATCTGTTATGTGATAATAGGCAGAAAAGTAAAAAAAAAAAAAAAAAAAAGGGTATTATTTTTTTATATTTCCACATAGATTTGTAAGGGCATGTGAACCTAGTCATCTATGTTCATATGTCAAACACAACTGTGGTAAATGTGGTGCTTGTGTGTATGATGTAAATTTTAGGTGAACGTGCAGGGAAATACCTCCAGTCAAACCACAACTCTGGGAGACACTACTGTACATTCAGTGAGCTCTTCTGAAGCAGGTTAGGTGTGGTGAGTGCTGGCGTTTCCAAGGAACAAGAAACTTAACATTACAGCCATGGAGTGGGTGGGTGGGGGCGTTTCATGCAAAAAAGAGTTATTTCAAAACGAACTATTTTCTACAGAAAAATCTACATGTTTACCCCTTAAGCTTAGCTTGGTGAAATCACAGCCACAATTCAAATCTGTATAGACAATTGTTTCACACAATTTAGAATCAGACTTCAAAGAAGGACAGTAAATGACACAATGGAATCCATTTTGAAATGTTGTGATTTTCACCTTACAAAAGGTTTGACGTAGATACGACCAGTGACAAAGATGTGTCAGTGGACAGCATTACTCACCCCAGGGGCTATTCTTTCCACTTGTATATACTGGGACAGCCCCCCTAAAACCATACTGACACTGATAGCCCCCCTATGGGATTGTGTTAGACTAATGCCTCTGGGCTGTAGGTTTAGTCATGGGGTGAATGACCTGTACATTTAGAAAATTCTGTCTGATTTTGATAAGCTGATAATTAACATGGTGTGGCCGATAACTAATATTATATTTTATTAGTATTATTATTACTACTATATTATATATTGGTTAAGCAGTGTTTTAATTTATTTTGTCTAAATAATTTAAAAAATAAAACACTAAAACTGTTGTCAATTGTTTTATTGGCACAAATTATTTAGGCATTACAACAGTATTAAATATTCAATTGTCAATTATTTCATTCAATTGTGTTAAGGCAGGTAGACGAAGACGAACAGGTCAATCTCAAAATACTCCAAGTTTAATGAATACAATCCAAAGGGGCAGACAGGCAGGAACAACACAACTGAACACAAACGGGACAAAGAACTGAACACAAACAGGGACTGATATACACAAAGGGAGATTAACTAATGACATGCAGCTGTGATGGTGGTTAGTGTCCATGGTGATTGATGAGTGGTGGGAACATAGAACAAGGAAGCACATGTGACAACAGAACCAAAACAAACAAAACCTGAGGGTGACTGTGACATCAATATTAACCGACACCAATTTAAAAAAAAAAAAAAAAAAAAAAGTGCTAATATTTGCCAATAACTGTTACAGATATATATTGTCCATCCCTAATAGAAACATACTAATATTAAAGGGATAATTCACCCAAAAATTAAAATTCTGTCATCATTTACTCACCCTCAAGTTGTTCCAAACAGCTGGCGGTAGCCATTGACTTCCATAGTATGGAACAAACTACTATTGCAGTCAATGGTTACCCTCATCTGTTTATTCGTCAAAATATCTTCTTTTGTGTTCAGCAGAAGAAAGAAATTCATACAGGTTTGGAACAACTTGAGGGTGAGTAAATGATGACAGAATCAGTTTTGGATGAACTATCCATTTAAACATTTTATGTTTTGCAAGGTACTCATTGGGATGGATGAATAGATGCATAAATAAATATACATTTTACACACACATATATAGAGAGAGTGACAGATATAGTGGCTCAGGCTAGCAAGATTCATTAGCAATATAGGCCTGTATGGGAATGGAGCCCTCTCTCTACCTTTATCAAGCCTTGTGGAGGAGTATAAATGCAACAAAGCTACAATGGAGATGACACTTAAAGAGTCTTGTGACCCCTTTATAAGAGACGCTGCACCGACCCTAGCAACTGGAAGGAAGTGGGATCCAGCTTTGGCAGCAGTAGAAGCGAAGGCGGCCCTCAGACACCGGGACATTGTGGGGAAAGTCCAACATGCCAGGGGGGACTTGGTTTGGGAACAACACCACCCAAATGGCAAAAAGGTACACCATGTGAACGTGACACCTGGTGGTGGAGGGGTGCACCTCCAGGAGGAATCAGCCAGATGTGCCAGAGCTGTCTCACAAGCCAGCAAGGCAGCTGGATGAGGTGGGATGGCTTAGAGCAATGTAAAATCACATGGAGCGATATGTGGAACATGGAAACAAACAGGTTAAGTTTCATCGTCAGGGCCACATATGATGTGCTGTCCTCTCCAACAAACCTACATCTTTGGTATGGAGAGGATCCAGCCTGTAACCAGTGGCAAAAGCCATGGAAGATTGTGGTTTGAACAGTCTTGGCTGCATGGCTCATACTCATAAAGATAGTCAGACACTTCAAACATTCTCAGCTTGCCATGTCCCAACTCGGAGAGATAGTCAGTGCTAGGATTGTCAAAAAAGACACTCTGACGCGATGGAACAGGACATTTTATATAATGTCCAGTTTGTTAGCACAGAAGCGGGCACTTGGTGCCTATGGGGCAGAATACGAGCTCCCCACATTATTCAGCGCATACCAGTGGGGCCTTATTGAAAATGCAGTAACACTCCTTGCACCTTTCGAAGAACTGAGGAGAGAAATAAGTTCACGCATAGCAATGACTTCAGACGTGATTCTCTTTGTTGAGGCTCTGAAACGTTTACTGAACAACAGTCTTAGTACAGAAAGCGGAGAGGACAAAATCTACTCTGCTGTAAGCTGTGAAGCAGCGGTTTAACAACATATACACCAAGCCTTTGTACATCTTGGCAACGATCTTGGACCTAAGGTATAAAGATAGCTTTTTTGATCAAGCCACTAAACAACGAGCAACAGAAATGCTGCTGAGACAACTGAACAAGATGACAACACCAGAAAATAACTCAGAGAAAGAGAGAAGCGAGACAGAGTCCCCTTTAAAAAAGAGACGCACAGAGAGCGACGAAGGTGCAACATCCCTGCTTGACATGTATGGTGAAATTCCTGAAGAAAACATGACCAAGGAACATCAGCCCACTGCCATTTTGGAAAAGCAATATGTCCCATTTTCCAGCCCATTTTCCAGTTACAAAAGATTATATTTCAAATAAACGCTGTTCTTTTGAACTTTCTATTCATCAAAGAATCCTAAAAAAGAAATATTGTACACAAATATTTTGTACAATTGTACACAATAAATGTTTCTTGAGCATCAAATCATCATATTAGAATGATTTCTGAAGGATCATGTGACACTGAAGACTGGAGTAATGATCCTGAAAATTCAGCTTTGCCAACACAAGAATAAATTACATTTTAAAATATTTTCAAATAAAACACAGTTATTTTAAATTGTAATAATATTTCACAATATTACTGTTTTTACTGTATTTTTAATTAAATAAATGCAGCCTTGGTGAGCAGACCAAACTTCTTTTTAAAACATTAAAAATCTTACCGTGTCTTTTGACTGGTAGTATGTGTGTGTATATATATATATATATATATATATATATATATATATATATATATATATATATATATATATATATATATATATATAGAATAAGACAGGAAAGTGTTCCTCAAAGATCCATTAATTCCAAGGTTTCTAGAATCCTAGAGTCAACATGACAACCCAATTGACCTTGTAAACATTCCTTGTTTTACTGTAATTGATTTAACAGAGCAAATTTTTAGAAAAGGGGGAAAAATTGTCTTTTAAAATCTTGCCAGTAGTTAATGCAGTCATTTTATATTGATTATCATTAGTAATAAATTAGTAATTGGTTATCATTGGTAATAAATTCTAGGACAACAATATAGTGAAAGCTATTTCATTTTATATTAACCTATAGCCATCCCATTTCAGCAATAAAGCATGTGGTGTGTGGGGTTGAGACAGACTGTTTCAACAATTCACTTTTTTATTTCTAGCTGTTGAACACACAACCCTGCCTATTATATGTTTAAAACTAATTTCAACATGTCAGCTAACATCAGAAGACAACTGTTTCACAGGTATCATATATGCCTCGAAGACAAATAAAAAAGTCATTCAGTCATGTTTTACATTATAGTACCACACACACACACACACACACACACACAAAAGACCCTAGATATTTATGCTTCATTAATAGTGCAGGTTTCATATGTAGGCATTTCACTTTCAAACTAAACAGGAACTGCGTGCACTGTTCAGCACATCCTTTGACCTGAAGATGAGGCCATGCCATAGACAACCTCAAAATACAGTGTGTAAAAAGAAAGGTTCAATTCAGCATGAAACGGAAAAAAACGCATTTTAGTCGTCACAGTTCCCGTACACCACTATTGCTGACAAGTAACCAAGTTGATCTCCATTGGCCTCTACATACATCTCGCTGCTGCAAACCCACAAATTACAGAGAATTTCATGATAAACCACGACTGGAGAGTTCCCCGTTCAAGATTCATTCATGACACATTCAGTGCGCGCTTATTTTCTCCTTCTCTGTCTCTCTCTCGTTCTCACTTTACGTTTCTCTCAACCACAACTCTTGACATTCGTTGCTCTTCTGACTAGCCTGTGTTTACGAAGATCAGTCTGGTGTCAAGTTGTGGTAAATACAAACTGCTTGTCATTCATGCATTTTGTGTAAGTCCTAGTCATCTTGATAGCTGTTCTTGTTCAAAGTAAACTACCATAGACTTTTATTCAATTTTGTTCCAGTCATACTAACCTGCCTGATTAGGATTCAATTTTTTATATATTGTGCAAATAAAACATGTAATTCAAGAGCATTAAACTAATCACATGCACTGTGATCAGGCTTGTCATATAAATATAAATTTAGCTCATTAATCATTTTAAGACCATTCACTGTGGCTGGAAGCTGCATTTCTTCGTATATCTTCTCAGGAAGCTTGTCACACTGAAAGGGGGTGTACATAAAGGTTTCTGAGAACTGATGACCCACGGCAGACTTGTTGTAGTTAGGTTTCATTAGGACCCTTGTAAGGGTAGTCTTCACATGTTTAACATAAATGCATGCATATGACTCAGACTTAGAAGATGACAACTTGATTGGTTCCTTTCAGTCTCTTATACGGTTCTTGCAAACTGCAGTGTTTTAGAATGTTGTGATCTGTTGAGTCAAACTGGACTCTGTTCTCACCCTACACTTTCCGAGCATTTTAAACAGTGGCCCACTTAGTTTAACTTTTGAGGTATAGTTGACCTGCTAATGTGGTCTCCTCTTAAGGTCTTACAGCTAACAGCAAATGCCAAAATGGTAAATGTACTAATTAGCTAACTACTTGCACTATGAAATTTTGTACATCAACTACCAAAAAAGTGTGACACTTTCATGCTTGAAAATAAAGATTCATAATCAGTTATATCATTAGTCAGACTATCCATTTAATTTATTTTATTTTATTTATTTATTTATTTATTTTTATGTAAATGCTAGTAGATTTTTACATTTACTGGGGGAAAAATTAGTTGCTCTTGTCTGTGAAAAACTTACTGTAATTGTATAGTGAACTTTGCCATAGTGTTTTATGCAGTTGCTCATATGTGTTCTGGGTGGTTGCTAAGTCAAAACAGTCGACCCTCCAAGTCGTTATTATATTCTTCTCCCTAGCCCTCGAAGACTCAAATATATACATATACATATTAGACCAAAAACTTCTTCACGTAATAACCTAGAATACTGTCTAACACTTGATGGCTACTCTGTTAAGTCTTCGTCGTCAGTTAGGAACCTGGGTGTGCTCTTTGATACCAATCTTTCATTTGAAAGCCTTGTTTCTAGCATCTGTAAAACTGCATTCTTCCATCTTAAAAATATATCTAAACTATGACATATGCTCTCAATTGACAAATGCAGTTCAGTTCAAGGCTAGATTACTGTAACGCTCTCCTGGGTGGTTGCCCTGCTCGCTTGATAAATAAACTACAGCTTGTACAAAATGCACCAGCTAGAGTTCAATTCAATTCAATTCACATTTATTTGTATAGCACTTTTAACGATACATATCGTTTCAAAGCAGCTTTACAGAGAATGAGTTCTTACTAGAACTAGGAAGTATGACCATATTAGCCGAGCTCTGTCAACACTCCATTGGCTTCCTGTTAAACATTGTATAGATCTCTTTAACCTGGCATACAAATAACACATTATCAATTTATGTTTTCAGATCCGTTAAAGGATTGTTAGGCTGCATAAATTAGGTCAGCCGGAACCGGGAACACTTCCTATAACACCAGATGTACATCAGAAGAAGAATGGCATCTACGCTAATATTAGTCTCTCTGTTTCTCCCGAGGTTTACCGTAGTCAGCCGGATCCAGGCCGTATCTAGGTGAGATCAAGGACCTGCACCTTGACATGACCACAACGCAGCCCTGAAGTGTCAGCAGAGATTGAGTCAACTAGATCATCCACTGTGAAGGCCTCATCGACACGACAGCCAGTGGCACAGTTCCTCAACAAACCGTCCATACCGGCGTGATGAATACGATCCTCAACTGGATGGAACTGGAATAAATACTTTGACTGTTGTGATCCCATCGGACTTATGATAGCTGCCTGAATCATAATCATGCACTGTTCGCTGTTGGCCAGAGGAGAACTGGCCCCCCGACTGAGCATGGTTTCTCCCAAGGTTTTTTTTCCTCCATTTTAACACCTGTTTGCCACCTGATGTCACCTGTTGGAGTTTGGGTTCCTTGCCGCTGTCGCCTTTGGCTTGCTTAGATGGGGACACTTGACATTTGATATTCAACAGTGTTTTGATCTGCCTGCATTGACACCATTGTATGCGAACTGAACTGAGCTGGATGATGACATCACTGTTTACTCCAGTGCTGATATAGATAATTTAACTAAATTAATAACTATTGATTCTTACAACGGAATGAATCAATACTGAATTTACTTAAGATAGAAAATGACACCATTTTCTTTAAGAGCTGCTGTGCAGCCAAAATTATATACCAGTTATCACTGTAAAGCTGCTTTGACACAATCTGCATTGTTAAAAGTGCTATATAAATAAAGGTGACTTGATTTGAAAAAGATGTCTTGAATTTCCTTGATTGTCATTAATCATTCTAGAAAAATAATCAGATCTGGCAGAAACAATTCCAGCCTTATATTCTTGTAAGCAGTCTTTCCATGCTTGGTGATGAACAGTCAGACCTGAGAGAAGCCACCTACGCTCCATTTTACGGCAAGATGTCTTCATCATATGCAAATCCTCATTATACCAAGGAGCAAGATGTACAAATGAAACAGAACGTGACTTTTGAGGAGCAAATAGGTCCAGGCCAGATAACATAACAGAATTTAACATAGAAACCTTTGCCCTTTAGAGGATCAGATGGAGAGAAACTACTTAAGAGTCAATAAAAACAGAAAAGTCAAAAGGGTCAACTGATCTCCATTTCTGGTATGTCAAAATATGAGAGGAGGCAGTGTTAACAACAGGTATGTGCATATCAAAAAAGATTGCCAGATGATCAGACAACCCAATAGTAGACAACTGAGACACAAAAGATCCATTAGATATCACAAGGTCTAAAATATGTCCTTTGTGAGTTCTCTCAAATTTGAGGCACAGATACGACAGCAGATCTGCAAACAAGCCTTTAAATAAAAAGTCTTTATTTGCTTTAGGAGGCCAGTAGACTGTAGTTATGGCAGTTGAGTGACACTCAGAAACCATCAAAACTTTCAAATTTTCAACATTCAAATGAAGAAAAAATAGAGGAACAGCTACGGGTCTTAGATTGTATTGCTGGTTGTACAATACAATAATGCCACCACCTCTACCAGTGGATCGCGGGAGATCAAATAACCCGTAACCAGCAGGAGTAAGTTCGTTAAAAAGCAGACCGTCTGATTGTTTGTGCCATGTTTCGACTAGACTTAAAAGGTCGAGTTTTTCTTCCAAAATGATGTCAGATAAAGTCCCAACTTTGTTGTTGACAGAGAGAGCATTAAAAAACACTGATTTCAACAGTGAATGCTCTTTCTATGTAAGCGCAGACAAGTTGTTATAGTTAATCCCAGCAGCTCTATACACCAGCCTTTGTGGCTTACGAAGAAATGCAGGATAGGAAACAACATCAGATGATGAATATATAAAACTGCGCTTTTAGGAGCGATGTAAGCAGCGCTTAAGCCGGAGTATACCAACATCTCCACAGTTAGCATAGGTATCATGTGCCAAATAATAGTTCAGTTTTAATTTCAACAGTTGGCCAGCAGTGTACCTTAGTGCCATGCAGGAGGAATCCACACTAGGAGCAGCCTCGCAGAAGTGTAAGTACTGAGCAGGGAAATGGGAGAGTTGGTTCCAGCAGCAGACGCTCAGAATTAGGAACAATAAACCAACGGGTGAAACGTAATCCCACATCGCAATACAATAAAATGAAAGATTCTTCAGTCTTCAAATGCTCCAAAACCTTTGTCACACAGTAGCATTAATAATTAAAACAAACAAACAAACAAAGCGGGAGAAAAGAGCGGCAGCCAAAACCCGCCAGCGTTCCCCTTCAAACCCTTGGGCAAACAAGTAAAGCCTAGAAAAGAAAACATTATGTTTCCATTAGTATTTTTTCACATGAGTACAATTTACCCATGTAATGTGCAAGGTGCACAGGCAAATTTTGCTTCCCCTTTCACCCAGTGTTGTAAAATTGACATTACAAGCTCAAAATCTAATATGATTAAAGCATTCAATAGTATCTTAATATCTGCATTAACAGCTTGAGCTCTTCTGGGCATGATGGTGCCTGTGTGCATGGCAAGCCGTCACCGGTGTTTAGTTGCCAAATTCTACGTTTTGGGTTTGGTAACCTTGTTTATGTGACCGTCTGCTACAACAACTACCCCATTATATGGTTATGACCATGATTTCCTATTGGGCATCAGAGAATATGTAACGTGTCCGCGTAGCGGGAATGATGAACGATACAATCATTCCTCTGATTCATCAACGTTATTTGGAATACTCAGAAAACTATGCTGCATGCCGGACTGTGATATTCATAAAAGAAAGAGATGCTACAGAAAACGGGGGCGGTGAGGCGGCTATCAAGTCCACTTGAAAAGGTTAGGCCTTGGTCTGAAGGAGCCCGCTGATTTTATAACATCCTCTGGCTTTAATCTGGAAAGCTACTACGAGAGACCTTGTGAACCTGAGCTTGGGTCGCCGTGCTTGGATCGCGGTTCGTCGGTGGGTGAGTGCTGCGGCTCTGGATGCTTCACAGGAAGGTTGTTATCGCCTGGCCCTACCTCTCCAAGGTACTTTTGCTCAGACAGTGTCTTTCCCATCTCACGGAGAGTGAAGTCAGTACATCTGCGTTCGAAACATGGCCTAAGGCGGAGAGGGGTAAACTTAGAGAATCTTCGACCCATCATCTATGCTCCATCTTTAAAACCTCAGACAGACATGTTTTCGTCTTCACAAAACCGCTCCGACAACATCTTAAAGATGGCACTGTTGAATGCAAGGTCTATTGTTAATAAGACTTTCTTAATCAATGACTTTATTTTATCTTGCGGATTGGACTTTCTATTTGTGATTGAAACATGGCTAAATGTGGACGAAATCGATCCTCTTGCTGAGACGGCTCCAGAATCGTTTAACTTTTTGAGTACTCCCAGAGAAAAGGGTAGGGGTGGGGGGAGTAGCTACAATTTTTAAAAAGTGTTTTAAATGTTGTATGTGTTCAGTTGGTTGTTATAGTAGCTTTGAAGTACAGGTGTTTAAGATTGATCTGTAAATCCAGTCCTTTGTGCACTTATTTACAGACCACCTAAATACAATAAGGGTTTTATAAGCGAACTTCTAGACTTTTTGTTATTCGTATAACTCGTGTTATTAGACGAGAATGGAGAAGAGCCGAGAGGCAATGGAAAAAAAGATAAACTTCAAGTATCTTATGAGATTGTATGATTAATTATCAACGTGAAGTTAAGGTAGCTAAAGTGCAGTATTTTTCAGATTTAATTAATAGGTATTTTCATAATCCAAAAGTTTTATTTAGTACAATAAACTCTGTATTAAATCCATTAACACGTACTTATCCTGATCCTACTAAAAAAGCTTGTGATAATTTTTTACAATTTTTTACTATTAAGATCAAGAAAATCAGAGCCAGCATTCTGCCTACCTCTGATTATTCTTTAGCTTCCTCTTTGAGTTTTGTATTCTTCTCTGACTTTGAGCCAATTTCACTTTCTTATTTAGTAAACATAGTCCAGCATTTAAAACTTACATATTGTGCTTCAGATGTCATTCCTTCTTCGTCTTTTTCTAAAAGTTTTAGATGTTGTAGGACCAAACATTATTAATAGCAGTCTAGTAATGGTATAGTTCCATCTTGCCTAAAACATGCTATAATACAACCTTTTCTGAAAAAGCCTAGACTGGATCCTTTAGATTTAAATAATTATCGGCCCATTTCTAAGCTCCCTTTTTTATCCAAAATACTAGAGAAGCCTGTTTATCATCAGCTCATCTTGTTTTTAAATAAAAATTCAATTTTGGATAAATTTCAATCTGGTTTTAGATCAAAATATAGTACAGAGACTGCCCTCTTAAAAGCACACAATGACTTAATGTTTGCTGCCGAATCGGGAAAGAGTGCCATTCTGATTCTTCTCGACCTTACTGCAGCATTTGACACGATCAGTCATGATATCCTTTTAAATCGACTAAGTCAATGGGTTGGCATTCGGGGAAATGCTCTTAAATGGTTTTGCTCTTATTTAAAGGATAGAACTTCCGTAGTCCAGTTGGGTAATTACGTTTCTGATTCTGCAGCTTATTTTTGTGGGGTTCCTCAGGGATCAATTTTGGGGCCCATTTTATTTTCTTTATATATGCTTCCGCTTGGTTTTAGCTGTCGGAAATACAATGTTGCTTATCATCTTTATGCAGACGATGTACAACTTTATCTTCCACTGAATGCAGGTGATCGTGATGAGTTGCTACCACGAGATTAAGTCATGGTTGGCACAGAATTTTTTACAGTTAAATGAGGCTAAAACCGAATGCCTCATATTTGGCTCTATTACACTGTCCTTACATATGCAGGGTTACCACAGGGATGTGTGTTATCAGGGATGTGTGTTATCTCCTCTGCTTTTTTCTGTCTATATTAATGAACTCCAATGTATTAGGGCTGATCTCAGCCTGATCAAATACGGTGATGACTTGGTTTTAATCTCTTACCAATTGCGCACGAATAGTTTAACTTATTTTGAGTATATTGAAAGTTTTGTACAGTGTTTTGATGATAGTCACTTACAATTGAACATTGAGAAGACAAAAAAACTGTTTTGTGGGAACAAAAATAGGACCAGTACGGCTGGTCCCGTATATGAACAGATTACTATAAAAGGTGTAAAGGTAGAGCAAGTTTCAAATTTTAAATATCTAGGTACAATCATTGATGACAAACTCTCATTTCAGGAAAATGCGGACCATATACGTAAGAAAGCAAGACAGCGTTTAGGTCTACTCAGGAAATTAACGAATTTCAGGATAGATAGGAGGGTCCTAACCACAGTTTATAGATCAATGATTGAAAGAATTTCAACATATAATATTGTATTGTGGTATGGTAATTTAACAATGAAGCAGAAAAATAAATTAACACAATTAATGAAGCAAATAAGATCTCCGGTCAGAAACAGAGTACAATGCAAGAGCTGTTTTTATACTTTATGAAAAAAAATTCGATCAAAAAAAAAACGATCACAGTATATTCAGACCAAACTCATCCACTCCATTCCTGCTTTGAGGCCCTACCTTCTGGGTGTAGGTTGTGTATACCGCTGGCTAAAAACAACGTGTATAAAAAATCATTTGTACCATTGGCGGTGACGGTTCTAAACCAAATTCTTAATTGAGGTATTATCATGAGATATTTGTCTGGGTACGTGTGTGTATATATGTATATGTGTGGGCATACATACATTACATGTATGTGTGTATATTTATTTATTTATTTATTTTTTTTGTGTGTGTTTTATTATGTGATATGTAAATGTATAGTATTGTCTGCTAGGATGTATTTTCTGTGCCAGTGTCATAGAAGAATTTCTGTTCAGGAAATCTGTACAGACAATAAAGTTAAACTAAACTAAACTACCCGGCTTAGTTCCTACTGCCTCAAATCGGCATAAACAAGTAAGAAACTTGGGAGTGGTCTTTGATTCGGAGCTTAAATTTAATAAGCAAGTGAACTCTGTGGTAAAAGCAGGATATTTCCAGTTAAGAAATATTGCAAAAATAAAACATTTTTTTGTCATTTGACGATTGAAGCGTGTTATACATGCACTTATTTTATCAAGATTGGATTATTGTAAGTCATAGTACTTAGGGATTCCAGCTGTTGAATCGTCTTCAACTATTACAAAACGCAGCAGTTAGATTGCTGACTGGGACCAAGAAACAGGTTAGTGTTTCTCCAGTGCTAGCTTCGTTGCACTGGTTGCCAGTTAATCTTAGAGTTCATTTCAAGGTTTTATTGTGTGTTTTTAAAGCCTTACACGGTCTAGCTCCTGAATATATTTCGGACATGATCCAAGTTTATACCACGACTCGGCCTTTGAGGTCATCTCAAAAAAATTTATTAAAGGTCCCTAAATCCTGCCTAAAGTCCAAAGGCGACCGTGCCTTTTCAATGGTGGCACCTCGCCTCTGGAATGACCTGCCACTGGAAATTATATGTTGTACATCATTAGGGTCATTTTAAAACACTTCTAAGAGGGCATTTACTTGCCCAGGCAATTGTTGTTGGCTAGTTGGTGCATATCTGATGGTTTTGTGTAAATGTCATGTTTGTTCTTATTTTCTCTTTGCTTTAGTTTTGGTTATTTATTTTATGTGATGTTTTAATGGAAAGCACTTTGGTCAACTTGTGTTGCTTTTAAATGTGCTATACAAATAAACAAACAAATTCTTCTGGGAAGGCTTTCCGCAAGGTTTAGGAGCCATCCCCAAACTCTTCCCACAAAGTTGGGAGCTTGAAATTGTCCAAAATATCTTGGTATGCTAAAGCATTAAGAGTTCCTTTCACTGGAACTAAGGGGCCAAGTCCAACCCCTGAAACACAACCCCACACCATAATCCCCCCTCCACCAAACTTTACATTAGGCACAATGCAGTCAGGCAAGTATCATTCTCCTGGCAACCACCAAACCCAGACTTGTCCATCGGATTGCCAGACAGAGAAGCGTGATTCGTCACTCCAGAGAACACGTCTCCACTGCTCTAGAGTCCAGTGGCGGTGTGCTTTACACCACTGCATCCGACGCTTTGCATTGCACTTGGTGATGTAAGGCTTGGATGCAGCTGCTCGGCCATGGAAACCCATTCCATGAAGCTCTCTACGCACTGTTCTTGAGCTAATCTGAAGGCCACAGGAAGTCTGGAGGTCTGTAGCTATTGAAGTTGGCGACTTCTGCACACTGTGAGCCTCAGCATGCGCTGACCCCGCTCTGTGATTTTACGTGGCCTAACACTTCATGGCTGCTGTTGTTCCCAATTGCTTCCACTTTGTTATGATACCACTAACAGTTGACCGTGGAATATTTAGTAGTGAGGAAATTTCACGAATGGACTTATTGCACAGGTAGCAACCTATCACGGTACCACGCTTGAATTCACTGAGCTCCTGAAAGCGAACCATTCTTTCACAAATGTTTGTAGAAGCAATCTGCATTTATTTTAGAAGAGCTCAATTTGATGTTATAACATTACAACAGTGGGCCTTATAGGGCTAGATATGACTGAAGTCCCCTTAAAATCATGATGAAATGGAAGTAGCGACAATTTTTTTCTTAATTTATATTGTGATGTACATCCAAGTGTAACAGATTAACAAAAAAGGAGAAAAAAGTAGGACAGGGCTTGGTTCTAACCATCAGAAGCTAATTGGAGTTTGAATTATGCAAAAAATCAATGCAAGCTTGCAGTCAATTGTAAGAAGGGTGGGGTTTAAGTGACTGGAAAAGTATGTCACCAGAGAGAAAGTATGACATTTCACCACAAAATTGAGACATTACAAATTACAAGGTCAAAGTAAATTTTAGAAAATTAAACCTACATTGATGTATCATTCACATTAAGGTCTATAACATGCATTTGCAAAATATACAGTGAATTTTAATTTCTTGTTGACCATAAATATGAAATATAGGGATTTCAGTTTTGTTGACCAGGTAAAGAAAAACTATTTAAGCCTTAGCAAGCACCACTAATGAATGGATTAGCTTGGAGATTTGTCAAAACTTGAATCTATCATCCTTTCATTTAATTAGAAAAAGGAAAGAAAGATATAAGCAATACCAAATACCAGTAACCTTTCAAGGCATCCAGACAGAAGGAAACAAGTCAGAAAGCAAGGGGCTCAACACCAGGAGTTAAGTGTAAAAGGTTCTACAAAAGAAAAAAAGGGAAACACCAAAAGTAAAAAGGCTTTTACTTTGGACAGTAAGTTAATATCTGTGAGAAAAGTACAGATGTAATGGGTTATGCACCTGGTTAGCTGGATCAGCTATGAGCTTTGAGAATCATTTTAGAGATTAAACAATCATCTTTTTTAGGTTCACTCAACATTTATATTTGCAGATATACAAAAAAGAAAAAAAAACGAATTCAAATGTTCACTTGACTGCACAAGTAGCTCAGCAAATAATACAGACAATTACACATGATGTCTGCACAGTTTCCTTCAGTCATGGTGAGCTATTGTCATTTATTAGCCTTTGCAATCATCTTGCTGACATTTTTAATATCAAGTATTAAGTAAATTAAAAATAGGAACCTTACTGGACCACTCTGGGTTTAAATATTTATTGTACATTTAATCCATTTTTCATTGTTTAGACCACTGCTAACCCTATCTCTAGAGGACTTTGCTCACTTTGCCTGTTTGTTCTCACTTTAATTTTGCATGCACACACACACTAAACCACAAATGTAATCACACATACACGTTTCACAGATGATGCAGTCTATTTCAAAGTGACTCAGCTGCATACGGGGTCGTGGTCAAAATCACAAGCATGTAGGTATCAATATGTGTATAGGCATCAATACATATGTTGATGTCCTTGTGAGATCTGTAAACTGTGGCTTTTGATATTAATGTCAAACCCTTTAACTTACTTTATTAGGTGGTATCTGCTCTCTGATTGTAAATACAATGACATTTAAACGCATTATGCACACTACCCTCTTGTTTAAACCATAAACGTTTGCTATTCAAGTTATGTGCTGGCAGTGGTTTTGGTAAGGCTAGTCTCAGAACAGTCAGTTTTCCTGGTTGTGTATCACCATGCTTAAATTTGTCATGCTTAAAGTTACATACACATTGTCATTATTTATTAATAACCCTACTGTACAAACAATGATACCTCAAGTTGTCCAGGTTGCTATTACATTTATAAGTGATCAGATCTTATAAGATAAAATTTACTGAACATTAAAAGAGGAACCATACCTAGGAAGAAGACTAACACATGACTTAGGGGTTGGGCTTTTTATGACAACCACATAGCAACAAACTAAAATAACCCAGAATACCTTTGCAGCTGCATACCTACGTGTTCTAGCATCACCAAAGAGCTTTGCACAAGCAATTATCACTCATATTTTCTTTAGAAAATTTAGTTTTAATATTTTGTCATTTTAACTCAAGAGTAATTTTGGATCTAAATTAGGCTACTCAGCCAGCCCAATATAGATATAGTAGGTTGAAGTGTTCCACTGCATTAATCAGACCACCCTCATGCAGTTTTTCCTCATTAACTCTGGTAAGTTAACTAGGTCATTTAGTATGCACGGAAATGCATAAACCTCTTTAACTGGTGTAATCATATATTTGTTGGGTAATTCTTTCAAAAACATTTACTTAAAAAACAAACAAGCAAAAAAAAAAGTTTACCTTTTATATACATCTTAAAAAATGAACTTTTGCAACAAAATAAATAAATAAGTAATACTATTATTAATTAATGTATGATTTTACATCAAGTGCAAAATCAAAGACCTATGAAATATATTTGTGGCCTCTGTCATATTTTTGTAGTAACTGTACTGGTTAAAGTTTCCATTACATCATCTTTGTGGGCACAACATAGATGGTGAATGACATTAGTTGGCCTCATTTCCTGTTAAAAGGACATTTTCCTTGAAATAATCTCACCTGACACCTTTATTGACCTAGTGTGGCTTTTAGTCTGTCTTTCAGCTTTGAGGCTACCTATACCTATTCTGTCAAAGAAAGCAGACAGGAAAAAATATAAAATGTCACAATTTTAAAAGCACTCAGGGAAAGCTCACTTGCCATCACTTGGAAATACGTCACAACACTGGAGAAAAGTCGTTTGCAACTTCCAAAGAGAGAGGCTGACATGTACAGGTATAAAACAACTTCACAAACAAGTTTTCTCAACGACACAGTATCATTATTTCTGTGTTACAATAATTCAAAATATCACAGAACTACTGGGATAAATGTTAATAGTTCGAATATAATCACTGATGTGTACAGTATCGATCATAATAAAGTAAATCACCTTTTGCAAGTAACTTGCCGCTTAAAATAAAGAATGCATCAATTACATCATTACACCAGCAGGTGGCGACAAGTAAGTTAAAAAACGTATCGTCATTGAATCATTCATTCAAGAGATTCGTTCAAAAATGCTGATTCATCTAGTAATTTTATGAGTGAGGCATCATTCATTCAAACCGATTTAAATATTATATATATATATATATATATATATATATATATATATATATATATATATATATATGTATGTATGTATATATATATATATGTATATATATATATATATATATATATATATTCATATTAATTAAATGTTTTAAATAGACTACAGCAATTTGCATTTTGTCAGAATCTGTAGTAATTACATGTGATTTTGTTCACTTTTCTATCTCTATTTTAAACCAAAAAAAAAAAAAACTCAATTTACCCAGACTCGTGCAACTCTACCATCAATGGATAAATATTGTTAAAGACTATAGACACACAAACACCGTTAACTCCTATTAGTTATGAATGGGAGAAACTGCAACGTGCAATATGGTAGAATACGTCCCGCCTTTTAAGTAAAAGAGCCAATCGCTGATTGATTAAGTCATTGCATCACTGCAGCTGCCGTTTAGGGCTGCAACAAACGATTATTTTGATAATCGATTAATCTAACGATTATTAGAACGATTAATCGACTAATCATTGATTATTACGCTGATTAATCAGTAGGCTTTGTTCGATTATTCCACTTTAGCAATTAGTTAAAATATTGAGGATACTATACTTTAACTAGTGTATTTTTTAATGATTTTCAAGCCAACTAAATAGACCAATCTCCTTCAGGTTTTCTTTCCTCCTCAGAAGTCATCAATAGTCCAACTGTTACAATGACTGGTACTGTGTTTTTAAGTCTGTGAATTGTAATAATAACTTTTTAATTACAGTAAAAATATTAATATGTAGCATTGTGCATTTTATATATATATATATATATATATATATATATATATATATATATATATGTACACACACTAACCATCGAGTTTATGGTCATTGAATGGCTTTCCTGAGGTAAATGTTACATTTTGTGACATCTGTTTGAAAGCTGTTTTATTGACTTCTTTCTGCGGTTAAAGTGATCACTCTGATTAAGTGATTACATTAGAGATGGATTTATTTCAGTAAGTTGTACTGTATATTTCAACATACTTTTTGATGTTCATTCATGTTTATTTCGCGCTGTAATAGCAAAGAGGAAGAGATAATAGGTTCACATGCCGCTTGACCTGAGGTGCTACAGCGATCTGTCACTCCACATTAAAGAGAGCCAAAACCACATGCATTGTTTAAATCCCGTAGTAAAATTGACAGAATTTAAAAGCTGAGACTTAGTTTTATATGAAAAGTAACCTGATCTGTCTTACCTGTCGGCACGTTGTCTGTGTCCTCTTTGCTCTGCTATGTATCTTTCACTGCGTGAAAAAATGGACGTGTGGTGTGAGAACAGTAAGTTTGAATGAGAGTTGGTGGCCCTGCATGACAGCGTTTTTTTGTAGTTATGCTAAACGCTATGTTTGTTATGTTTATGCTAATCTCCCACATTTCACAGGTTTGACTTTGTTTGCACTATGCACTCCAAACAAAGTGCTGTCTTTTATTGGATTGGATCCGGGAGGGCTGCATTACAGTATTGCGCTACAGCGCCCCACTGGTCAAACCGCGTTATTGCAGGCCCTTCAAATAGGTCATATGAGATGAAGAGACTATTCGACAACAAAAATATTTGTTGACAATTTTTTATTGTCGACGTTGTCGATAATGTCGACTAATCGTTTCAGCCTTACTGGCATTAGAAGCTCCGGTTCCCATAGAAACCTGACACTCGCGCTTAGGACTGCACATGCGCATTGGCTCGTCTAGCCTGAAAAATAAGTTTTTTTTTAACACTATTTGAGCATAAGAAACAACATTTAAGGGACAGTTCATGTCAGATGGGACAGACAGGATTAGTCCTTAGTTTAATTAGGACATTTAAGTAGCTTTTATAAACTTGCCTTAAAAAACATTAGTGGTGTGCATCTTGAGTCAAAACAATGGCACTGACATATTTTAAGATATGCTAGTACAAGTAGCTTTCAGGTAAAACAGCTCAAACATTCATTTTAGTCTAGGACTATGCTTAAACTTTGTCTGTGAAACCAGGGGTAAATGTATTTTCTCAAATTCCTGTTTCAATAGGAATTACACCAGCAAAGTGTTGCTTCACAAACTGACAAAACTGTGCTTCTGAAGCCAAGGGTCTTTAATGTTTGCTAGTAAATGATGACAGATTTTCAATTGTTTCACCTCGAACAGTTCATTGTAAATTAACACAAATTGAGCATGATGAATAAATCTAATATTCAGAGAGACAGAGGCAGACCCCCAGTGCAAACACATCTAAAATAAGTAACCCTAGCGGTGGGGATACCCTTCTTTCAAAAACACATCAGAGAAGGAGAGGAGTAGAGGGTGTCTTCAAGGTGATTTAGGTTCCCTGAGGGGTTTCAGTCATTGTAGAACAGTTTCATTGTGCATCACCATGTTCATGTAGCTGTGAGAACCGTTGCATACAGTATGCAAAACTTGACATTTCTTTCAAAGGGTGGGGGGAGTCAGTCTGGAAATTACTGGACCATTAAATCTGCAACTGCTAAACGAGCTACCAGCACGTACAGTACACCCCAAACTGTTGGTATCTAGAGCTTAAAAATGACCTTTTAAAGCCTTTTAAAAGTATATTGTTTGTGAAAATGTATAAACCTGTTGTTGGCTTACAAGCTACTTCTCTCAGTTGTGGTTTCATCAAGTAAGTGTTTCCAGAACCTGAGAGTAACCTGAGAAAAACCAGATATAAACCAAAAGTGGACTGTCAAATCCTCATTTCAGTATATGTTCATTATTATTATTATTATTCACTGAGCGAATCTAATGTCCATTTGCTCAGAACTGAATAGCCTATACAGTGAACACTTAAAGCATATCTACAACAAGAGCTTTAAAACCTCCTCTGCACCAATGTAGCTGTGAACAATCAGTACGCGGGCGCTCTTATTGGTGTACAATGAGTAGGAGAAGAATAAATTCCCATTCACACCAAGAACGATACCAAGAAGTAAACTATAACTATATTAGCATCCATCCCCGAATAGACAATAGCATTTATAAGCGCACTGCAGTAATCCACAAGCTCTTAAAAGTCTGACTGGCTGTCAATGTTTTTATTGTTCATCAGAGGAAAAATTAATAAATAAAAAAACATTTGTTCTGGAAGTGATCCCAACAATATGTTTATTCTGTATCATAATAGATTGATGTGGACTTCCATGTTCTCACAAAATTAGAACAATTATTAAAACTTTACCGTTATAGCTTAAAATTTCAGAATTTCAGTCGAGGGCAATAAGAAATAGAAATAACCCATCACTATTTTAAAGTTGGGTAGAATTAAATGAGTGGCAAAACTCAGCATTTTGCTTGCATACCCCCTCTAGTCACCTCACGTAGCCTACTCCATTTTGAGAACCACTGTTCTAAAGGGATAGCCTAGTTCACAAAAACTGAAAATTCTGACATACCTTGTCACCTAATTACAATTGTCTCAGAAAAAAAATAAAAAATAAAAGAAGTCCGTATAACTTGTGAGTTAAATATTCACGTCTCCTGCAGTCATATGGCAATTTTGTGAGACAGAAACTAAGTTATCATTCAACATCAGCGAGTCTTCATGCTTGTTCGAGATGCACAGACCGACCAGCCTATCACCGTGTCCTAACCAGACGCGACGCGACGCCGCGACATGCGATAACATCTTTTCCATGTTAATCTGAGTTTTTATCCTAAGCAGCCGCGACGGCGAAACGCGAATATTCCATTTTAGAAACGGTTTCTATTTCTCCGCGACGTCGCGGCTGGAACAACAACACAAAGTATGGCAATGATAATATCAGGTACTGTTTATGTGCTACATTTAATGTTAAAAGCGTCTAACGTGAGTTTGAATATCGTTCTGTGTTCCAAGCTTTTTAGCTGTAATGAAAACAACACTGGCTAATTCACCTCAGATATTGAAAATAAATAAATGGGTACAAGAACGTTCAAACTGTAAACTCAGTGCGAACAAACAAGTGTATTCTATGACAAAGACTGGTTCAGTCACTCCGTATGTACTTTAAATAATGTTTAAATTATGTAATATATATGAATTTTACCAAGTACTTGCCCATTTCATTGTGTCCGCTGTGCTCTTGCCGAGAGAGCCCGCCCACACTCTCTTCTGATTGGCTGTGGTTTTTGATTGATTTTATCGCTTCTCATTTTCGTGTCGTGTCTAGTGTGAATCAAAGCCACTGGAAGGCAAGCCTGCAACCTCTAGCCAAAAAAGTGTAACGGCTAATGCTAAAGCTCCGCCTCTGGCGGTACACAGGGAATGAGACCAGAGGCCGTTTTCTGAATGGATGTCAATGGATGAGAGGCTTCACTATGCTAATTAAACAGCTTTTGTGGGGAAATAGCTAATCATTTAATTAATCGACAGCCTGTTTGCTAATCTTCAGCATGTTTTACATTAAACAATACTTTCATTGGGAACTATATGTAGATTTTAGCTTGATAAAAATGTATTTTTTTTTAAGGCAGACTAGGGAATGTTGCGACTGATGTCACTGCTATTACACGATAGGCTGAGAGGTGCCGCACGTGATTAAGTTAGCCGTTACGCTTTCTCCAATGGTAAGAGATACAGACCCTCTCATCTCCTGATAATAAACAATCTCTGAGTCAAATTGCTCGTCGCTGGAATCTTATCGCATCATGTCTGGTTAGGACACGGTGTATGACACTGAAGTACCGCGAGAGCGATTCAAAAAGCATAAGGAGTCGTATGCTCTCGAATCACTCTCGCGGTACTTTGATGTCATAAGCCGACTGGCCTGCGCAGCACCGATGCATCTCGAACAACAAACCTTTTCTATTACATTTCATTCGTGGTTGCCGTTCTTTCAAATTAGCGCGCTTGGATACGCTTAGCATTGACCCTAAACACAATTGGTTCTCCTGTGTCATGTGACGTGACCGACCGCTACATGACTCGTTTAAAAATGTGACTGCAAATTATTTTTGAGAGTCAGACAAAAGTCAAAGTCAGACAGAAAGATTATCATTCAATGATGACTCAAACGTGAGCAATTGTGGTTGTGGTTTTATTTATTTATATAATCGATTAATTATGTATTGGCACTTTCAGGTTCTGCAGAGATTATAATTCTGACAGTGACCTCTGGGGGCCCCATAACACCATCGGAAAGACAGAGAAGCTCCACGACTATGTAAGGAAGGAAATGCCATATTTTAATGATAGTTTCCGTTATAATTTGAAGTATTGCACATAAGCTGATAAAGATCTGCAGCCTCCACTGCAGTGACTGATAAGATGATTTCACTTAATTTGCACACCTTCACTTTCATTTTTTTTCTCCATGGAATTGTTCTTATCTTGTGGGTTGAGTTGCTTTTGAACCTATGGCATTTATTTTGCAAAATTTGATTATATCATCATTGTGGGTACTGGAAGATGCATGTGTGCTCTGATGCATATTCAGAGGGGTGAGATGATAGAAGAGGTAAACCTTCAATAGTTTTTTTGTGAGTTTCACTTGTGGCCAGAGTGACAGCTACCTCTGCATCTCACCTTTCCTTTCATGTTAAACTGGCTGTTTTCCATAACATGATATTTTGTGATTATGGAATGGAACATGGGAAAGAGTGGGCAGTTGCACCAAAAAAGGCCACAAAAAAGTGTAAAATTAAGACAAACCTGTTAGTAAATAATAAGTAAATAACTTTTGCACTATTCAGTTCTATTCACTTTTATTAAGCTTATTAATCTAGTCCAGTCTTATTAGACTGCGAAAAAAAATAGTATAGAACTTGCTTTGAAACAATTTTCACTCAGAAACTGCTAGAAAATTCCTAATTATTCATTAAATAATTACAAAGGAAGAGTAACACATTGAATTAAATATTACATTTTGAAGTAGAAACACTGAAATGCTATTTCTTGTAAAACATACTCCAATAATCTTTGTTTTATTTACAACTTGGATTTTTTTTTTTTTTTATACAGTGAGTTAGGTATCAGTTGCAGTACAGTTTCATGTCCCCATCATACAGTCAAACCAAATATTATTCAGACATTTTTGATATATTTTTACTAGTGGGTGCAGGACACGATAGTTAATTTATGTAAGTAAGGATAGCAAAATAAAGTAAACTGTGACATATTATACCCAAAAATTCTTCATACAGTGGACTACCAGTAAAACTGATAAAAATTTGGAACCAAAAATTATTCAGACACTTTGACCTGAGCATGTTTTGCTAAAATGTTATCAGACATAATTAAGATTATTTTTTTTCTGACACAGTTTAACTTGGAGATCTTGTTATATATTAACTATAGTGAATATACTGTATTAAAGAATGAAATGTTTAAGGTGTCTGAATAAATTTTGGTTTGACTGTATATGTCTTAATGTATCGGATAAAATATTAAGCTCACAATTTAGAAATATGGAAATCATATTAGCTTTGTTCTATGACAGTATCACTATTAAGTGAACAGGTTTGAGCAGATATTCCCAGGTGCTATTGACATGAAAACTTATCAAACATGAAAACTTATCAAAATGTTAATTTCCCTTGAAATATTATAATTTATTAACTTTCTGAGTTTGACCAGGTCATATCTGCAGCTATCAGGAAAAGTTTTGATGGACAAATAAGTCAACAGCACAGATGCACTTGATTTCTAGAAAAAAAATGGTAAAAGAAAGGAAGAAAAAAGGCTAAAGACCAATCACAGATGAGGTCTGAGGTGTAAGGGGAGGGGCTGGCTAGAGTTTAGAGGTGGCCTTGCTATATCTCACCCACATGTAGGCTTCCACTGGTTGATGACATCTCTGGTTGAGGTCGCAATGCTTGTTAATGTGTCTCTGTTGGCTTGCTCACGGCAGGACGCAGCCTCCACCTTGAGCGCATAGGTACGTCTTTGAAAGTTTCTGTGAGTCAGGCTCTTCTTCTTTTCCATCGTCTAGTGTAGCTGTTTGTCATCTTGCCTGCTGTCTCTCTACATCTTCCCCTCCCCCATCACCAAGTGCTGTGCTTTCTATATCTGGAAAAACATCTTTTGATTACAAAAGCATCCGTGCAAGTGTCTGATTGTGTGTTGAGGTCTTTTCTGACTGCAGGCCCGGAGAGGATGTGTCACTGCAGACAGGTTTTCCCCTGTTACTCATGGGCCTCTTTCTCTCGCGGTGTCTCTTTATGTTGGTCTGACCGATGCACTTTTGCAGTTATCACCCGCATTTGAGTGTCTGTTGAACAATCTATAGGTGCCTTCCTCACTAGTGGGTGACTTTTATGTTGATAGCGCTCATAGATTGTTGTGGCCTGGGCTAATGTCTGTTGTTGGACAGTAGTTGAGACATCTGATGTACTGTAATTTCGTACAAGGAAGGGTTTGGTTTGGTGATGGGACAGAGTGTAACTTGCGTGTCACATTCAGACATTCGCAGGCCTGTACGGCAGGTAAGTCAATTGCTCATTGCAGAATTTGCAGTCATTTAAGGCAAAATTGCAATCGCAATTACACAGAATTTACCTCGGTTTCATTCTTCTTATTCTCACGGTCAAATGAGAATTCAACTGCACTGGGGCTTTAGAAGTGGGCGAAGAAAGAATAGGAACTGGTGATGTATCTTTCACTGTAACACTCTTTGTTTAGCGTACTATAGCTGAGCATAAAATGTAAAGCAAATTGGTCTTAGAAATAATTTAGCAAAAGCACAGTAAGTTCTTGGTGTATCCATATGCATTTTATTTAGTGTTGCTAATTGTATTATAGTCATAAACATAGCAACAACCGTCTAAACCTGTGGCCAGTTTCTTGGTAGCTGCTAGAGTGATCACGATCGTTGTAGAAAATACAGTAAATGCAGTAATGCATGAAACAGTTAATTTTTTTTTTTTTTTTTTTTTGACTGTTTTAGATTTAAAATTTATTCCATATGCTTTACATACAGTACAGTACATAACTAGATCATTTTTTGCCAAATCAGCTTGGATTAAAACTGTTTTAGTAATTTATGAAAAGCAAAAGCTTTAAGCAAGGCTGGTAGTTTTGGCAATTTGATATTCATTTTTGCATGTCTAAACACTAACTGCGATACTGTACGCTGTGTAATGTAGCTTTACAGTAATATGACTCACTTATATTACAACACACTAGACTATTAATATTGTAGCATAATATATGACTCAGACAAATGGTACACACACAAGCTAATGCTACAAATAAAGCTGCAAAGGATCACAAAAGAAGTCATTTCTGTTTTTTTAGCCGAGCGTATTCTCCGTTAAAGGTACCGTTTCACCCAAAAATGAAATGTCTGTAGTCATTTACTCACTCCTTCATGTCATCCCAAACTTAAACTGAAAAATGTCTCTGTGATTTGAAAATTCAATGCATTTGACACTAATGTTCTTAAACGATCGTCTTTTGTGTTCTGCCGACGGAAATAAGTCATACAGGTTTTGAACGACGTGAAAGTTAAGTAAATGATGACCATTTTCATTTTTGGGCTAACTATCCCTTTAAATAGGCCAACTTTGTTCCAGAACACCTCGTTTGTGTTAATGAGCTTTGTAAGCTGCGCATTTTGAGTGCGAAAACTCCCATCAATTAATTTGGACAGTTATGAAAAATAAGTATCTGCACACACCTATTTGGTAAATGTTTTACAATATTAATGTTGAGTTGTTTCGGTTGTTTTTTCATGCTTTGCAGAGTGTGTGTGGTGTGTCTCACTTTTAGCCAGTTTAGCATCAATTCTAGTAATTAGAACATTGAGCATCGTCATCTCAGTACAATATGTTCCACACAATCCGTCATCGTTGCGTCTGCGCTGAGGGGGAGTGATCATATCAGCAAGTTTTTGCGGGTATTCGATAATCTTTGACTTTCTATTGTGCGCAATTGTGAGACTGATGACAAAAACAGACAATGGGTCATGTGAATATCGCCGATTGAGATACTTGCGTGTCAAACCTTGTACGTCTTAACGATAATGCCCATTTTATATTCCAGAATGGTCATGTTATTTGGATTGTCTTTCTTTGTACGCACTACAAGATTGAGAGTTGAAATCTTTTTTCACTATATCCGCACCACTTTCTGCGCAATTGTGAGGAATTAGCACACAGCTGCGATGTAGGCCTACTGTAATCAAACGCTCCACCAGACACCACATCACACTGCTACTACAGTAGATGCATATCTAAACCGACCTACTGTATGGCTTTGATACTGTTGTTGTTGATCAAACAAACTTGAACTCTTACGAGTCTCAGCGTACCGGCATTAGTCAGAGTTTCACATTCTGAAGAGGTCTGTGGCTTCATCGCAACACTTCATAACAGAATTTCAAAGGTGATGCAAAATTCGAAAGGTCCTTGCCGCTTTACATGACCAGACATGTCCGCCTCCGCTCTGTGTTATACCCAGACAATGCAATTCTAGTTCATGGGTGAATGTATTGTGAGATAGAAATGATTAAACATTGCTAGAGTTTCATTTTGTGAATTAGTTTGTCTGACTGATGGATGAAAGTAGATTAGAGGTGTTGTGACGCATTTGAGTTCAGGAAAAGAAAAGAAAAACAACTCGATTCTCCTGAATATGTCTTTCACAATCTCTGAAATTAAGTTTTATTTTCCTCTTTGGGCTTATCTACGTTTCACTCTTTCTTTCGGTCTGTTTGTCTGTCTAAAAATGTGCTTTCTTTTTTGTATGAAAATATTTTAACCTTTTAATCCTTTGGTGCTTGTAAAATGGCAATGATACTGGTTAGGACTAAACTAATCTTCTTGTCCTCTACATGAAAGTTGAATGTCAAAAGTTTGATATGATTTGTATACTCTACCATGTGACCTCAAATAAATGGACAAGAATAGCTATGACAAAACAGTTCATTTGATTTTAGCAAACCTTTTTAAACCTAATTGGTGGTCTTTTTGGGCTTGATTTGGACTATTAATGATCTATTTTTTCACATATCCAATCACTACATATTAAAGCCGGATACATAATTAAACTTATACGTGAATATATAATAACCGGGTTAACCTGACAACTCAATAAATGAATATATAAATAACTGAAATCCAGTAAATAAATTGAGTTCGTATCAGAGAGAGAGAGATGGGTCTAAAAAATAAAAAATAAATACTCATTATCATTTGCACTCATGATCAGTTGTACTTAATGATCAATAAACAATCACATTTTTTAAATATTTTTTTTTCATTTATTAATTGCACTCATGATCAGTTGTACTTAACTTTTAATAAAAAATCTAATTTTTAAAATATTTTTTTTTCATTTATTAATTGCACTCATGATCAGTTGTACTTAACTTTTAATAAAAAATCTAATTTTTAAAATATTTTTTTTTTCATTTATTAATTGCACTCATGATCAGTTGTACTTAATTAACAATAAATAATCTGTTTTAAAAAAATCATTAATTGCACTCATGATCAATTGTACTTAATTTTCAATAAACAATCTAATTTTTAAATATTTTTTCATGTATTAATTGCACTCATGATCAGTTGTACTTAATTATCAATAAACAATCTAATTTAAAAAAAAAAATCCATTTATTAATTGCACTCATGATCAGTTGTACTTAATTATCAATAAAAAATTATTTTTTAAAAAAATCATTTATTAATTGCACTCATGATCAGTTGTACTTAATTATCAATAAACAATCCATTTTTTAAAAAAAATATTTATTCAGCTTTTTAAATTTATTTTAAAATTATTATTATTTATGATATGTAGTTTTATAACATTAGCATTTTAATTATTTTCTAATAATGTACCATATTTTGTTGTAGGGTATACAACAACAGTTATGAAATAATTTATATAATCCACTGATTTCTGATATTTTAAATGAGAGATCATTTAAGATTTTTATCAGCAAACTTTTTCTCTGTTTTCTTTCCTTTTCACATCATCTAAGATTCCTTGACAAACCTAATCAAGTTTCCCTTGACAAACTTAACCTTTGTTTTTTTTTTCCCCCTTCCAAAGGCTGACATGAGATTTCACAGCACGACATCAAACCCGATCATCTCACTTCAGCCACACCTTTCACTCTTTGAAGATGATCCGCATTTATAACCCTCACCACGTCCCGTTTCTGCATCAGACGGAGCAGCTCCGCCAGGCAGGGACTCTTTGTGACACGCTTCTCACCGTGGAGGGCCTTTCATTTAAAGCTCACGCTCTGATCCTAGCGCTGGCGAGCAAACGACTCAAGCGTCAGTTAACAAACCAGCACAGTCCAGGTCCAGCGTACTGCTGTGCTATAGAAAGCGTCTCTCCCCACACCCTCAAGCAAATCTTAGACTATGTGTACAGCGAATCGGTGGAGGTGCCCAAAGATGACCTGGAAGAGCTGCTGAGGGGTGCAGAGTACCTGGAAGTGGAGTCTTTGGTGGAACAGTGCCAAGCACAACTCAGTAGTCCAGATTCCCCAACTAAGACGGACACAAAAGAGGTAAAGTCACTCCAAGATGACAAAACATACAAGCACACCGAGTTGTTGTCCAAAAGAAGACACCCTACGGATAAAGACAACCTCAATTGTTCTTTAGAAGAAGAACGTTCTTCCACCAATAAACACCACAAGAGGTCGGTCCATGATCCACACAAGAAAAGTTGTTCTCCCGTGTCTCCTCAGCCTCCCATCTTCTCCAGAGAATCCATCATGTCCTCCAGCACCCCATCTCCAACCCCTCGCTTCTGTTGGCCCCCGGTCAGCCCGTCTCGTAGCATGGTGTTAAACTGTAGAGAAATTATGACCATCCACTCCCTCCGAGCGTACCCGTACCCCACACCCATGTACCCCATCCTGCACCGCTCCCTCCAGCCACAGGTCTCCTCCTCACTTATGGGTTATACGGGGTTTCTTCACCCCTATCACCCTCTCATACACTCTCCTCCGCTGGCTCAAGACAGTCCCTTCGTTCCGGGTCTAAAAGGAAAGAACGCCTCTATCAGTACAGCTTTAACAGAGTCCGTGTCAGAAAGTCAAGAGAGGTAAGAAACACGTAGATGACACTTAAAAATTGTATTGATTTGATAAAATATCCAACCCTGTAAAACTGAGTTTTTAAAAAAGTCAAGTGAACTAGAATAGCTAGAGTTCATTTGAGTTTGGCGAACTAGATTTAAAAAATTGGCTAATTGATAGTCATTTTTTGCTTGATTTGGACTATTAATGATATATATGTGTATATATATATATAATTAATATATAAATATCCAATTGATGAGAATAAATAGATAAATATCTAAAAGCCAATAAATAAACTGTTTGTTTAGCATATTTTATATTAATCAGAGATGGTTTTAAAAAAATGTTATATTTGAACTTATCATTTGAACTTAATTATTAATAAATATAAATGTACGCACTATTCAAGCAAACCATTTAGCAAAACACTATATATTTTTCACATTAAGATGCTTGCTGTCTAATGCAATGATATTCATACGTTAAATGGGTGGCTTAAAGGGAAAGTTCACCCAATAATGAAACTTCTGTCATCATTTACTCACTCTCATGTCATTGTAAACCTGTATGACTTTCTTCCCCCACCCCACCCCCCTCCCTCCGTGGAACATCTCATATATATTTTGATCATATTTATTTTGATCATATTTATTTGTCCGTACAATAGAAACTGGATACCAACATCCTTCCAAATATATTCCGTAGAAGAAAGTTATACAGTTAATGACATGAAGGTGAGTAATTAAAAGAAAATTCTTTCTCATTCAAGTATTCAAATCATTTTGGGCTGTCTTTATATCTGAACATTAAACATTCATTAACATTTCAACATTAAGAAACTATATATATTTTAAATTTTGACCTTCAGTAGTCCAGTGTCCATAGTCTTTTTCAAAGAGAAGTCTAGGGTTATAAGACATCTAGGTATTTTCAGCATGATGAAAGTTCTGTTCTGTTCTGTTGTTTTTTTATAACGATATTTTCGGCAGGAAGCCACATTTAGTCAGCTAATTTCAGCGGAACACCATTAGCCTGGTAAACACATTTTACACCAATGCATCAAAACATTTACAGTCATAACCAAAGCAAACACCACAAAATCTGACCTTGCTTTACTTTAACTTTAAAAAAAGGAATGGTTGGTTACACTTTATTTTACAGTGCCGTAGTTACTCAAATAAGTACTTAGTACTATTATGTAACTACATGTACTTACTATAGAGTTACCGTTAGGATTAGGGTTGGTTTAGGGTTATGTTACTTGTAATTATGCATAATTTACTGTTATTACTATAGTAAGTACATTGTAGTAACATGTAACTACGGCACTAAAATAAAGTGTTACCGAATGATTTGCTACCAAGCAATACTATACTAATTTTGGAACTGAAGTCACATCAGTCATTGAAGATGATCACAATTGCTCGAAATTTACTTTTATCCCGATTTTTAAATATAAAATTCAAAAGTATGTTTATAAAATATTATGATTCAACTCAAAATATCCTGAAATGCTTTTTAAACCATATTGAGTTCACTTGTTGCCTGCTTTTTCCTTCAACATCTGCTAATCCATCATCAAAAAATAGTTCAAAAATATTATATTTATTTGCATTGTATATATCTACAATAGTATTCTATAACATCTTTCGTATAACGTCTTTCGATCAAAACATTTTGAAGTTGAGAAACTAATTCAATCAAGCATGTCAAACTTTTCATGAGTAGTGTATCTGTACTTTCCAACAGACACATTTTCCCCAACCAGCCCCCTGTTCCACCTACATGAAATTGTCTACAGGCTCCATTAAAATGAGGGGAACTAATAACAGCCTGTGGTTTAGTGGCAGTGGAATTACAGTTCAATAAAGACAATTATGTTCATTAAAAATACAATTGAGATATATTATTGTAATGAAATACTTTAAGGGTACAAAGAAAAATATTTTTATGATTGCCTTTATCAGTAACTTGACGTGTATGATGTATATAGGTGAGCTTGTGATCGTAAAGATCTGTCAGTCTCTCTTAAGTGTTTGAGCCAGTTTAAAAGCACAGAACCATGTGCACTAAATACTGGATATGTCGGTGGAGTGTTTTGGAAAACAATACTTACTATCAAGGCCGAAACTGAGGGGAGCCCCCCAATTGTCCCCGACTTTACAAACAGCAAACATGAAAGTCGGCTATCTCCACCCTCAGAGCAGGATGTTCTATTTCAGGCTCATTTTTAGCCAAAGTCTGTTCCACTCCCTAATTTGCCACACACACAAACAGGTGCCCCATTCAGACAAAGATCGTTATGCTTGTTTTGCTCATTGTGAGTGTAAAATTGAAACTTTCTTTCTTTCTTTCTTTCTTTCTTTCTTTCTTTCTTATGTATGCATGCACATAGAGAGAAACAGTACAAACCACCCACTCACCAGTTCATCAAGTTTCATGATTAAACATCTAGAATAATATATATTTCTGATGGCTTTGATGATACATAAGGTAATAGGGTCATTTCATGTATTTTGGAGAGCATATTAATTATTATTTGCGCTCTCAATATTTGAATCGGATATAAAATCGAATGATCTTTTCTTCGCACTGTAGATGCGCTGCAGATTGCTTTACTCTGGCAGAGGAAACCATTGTCGGCTTGCTTTGTTTCCTGCTACCTGAGCGTAAAACCTTTGTTCATATGTGTTTTAGACAGGAGGTGATGTAAGTTTAAATTGATCTTCTTAATCGCTTGATAAAACAGGTTTGAAATGCGTTTGAATGGCAATTTGCCACCTTCTGTCTACATGTGTGGGGCTACAGAACGCCTGCGCTGTATATCAAGTTTTATTCATAAATTTCCTCTTCGTATTCTTCACACCTACTTATTTCTTATTACATTTACACTTCATCAGGTACATAAAGTGTTGAAGGAGTACACATGTAAGCTGATACTTTTCCTTCACGATGTGGTACATTAAAAAGTTAGTTTTAGCAAAATAAAGAAATAGTAAAGAAAGTCATACCTGGGCATATTTATATTTATCTAAGGAACTACTTGACTTTACTTTATTTAAGCATTAAGCATTTAGATCAAAAGGTTTTTAAGATCACGGGGAACAAATTTAGTCATGTCTTTTAACACTTTTAACTAGTACAAAGGGTAACACGCAGGGTAACACCTTGAAAGTGTGTGAGTTTCTCACTGACCTTTACCTGCTGGTCAGAATTAGCCGCGGTCTTGCTAAAACACCACAGTGTGTGAAAATGTAGCTCTAGAAGTGCAACTGAATAGGCAGGTGTTAGCTGACCAGATCAACAAGTGGTTAAAAAAAAAACACCAGCGGAAAATGCAGTGACTCAGTTTGAAGTTATTTGTTGATGATGAATAAAGTCCTAAAAGCTAATGTCTATACCAGTTATGCATGGAAAATGTGGACATATTTGAATAAGCATTAACATGACAACATTTTCCACAGGAAGCCAAAGGTTCAAGAGGACAGGGAGATATGCTGCAGACACTGCGGTAAGCCGGCCCTGGAAAACCCCTGGAGGCCAACCACTGGGTCATCAACCTCAGGTAATATGCTGTATAAATGCGCAAATGAATCTAGAATAATTTTATACATTCTTATCTGCACAGAATAAAGAAAGCATATACTCGTGCAGAAGCTTGCAGAAACACCAACTGGGTGGCAGTAAGTTGCAGATTTTGCCTTGGATGCATTGACATTTTACGTAGTTCAGAGGAATGGATGCCCGCAACAGGATGTAAATGTTGTGTATCTCTCAAAGAGCTAAAAGCAATCTAAAGTAGAGATGGTGGCCGTTGCCTCCCTTCCTCTGACAGCAGTAAAAGAAAGGATAGTAGACGGTGGAAAAAAGCGTCTTTTGAAATGCAAAATTCATTCAGTTGAACTTGATTCCTGTAAAATCTTTCAGCCAGGATTTTGCATTAAATGGTTATTTAATTTTATTTTACATTTACGTGTACATTTATGCATTTAGCAGATGCTTTTATCCAAAGCGACTACAATAGAGGAATAAAAGCAATTTATCACAAGGCCAACAATATTTATGTTTGTAGTGAATGCAAGGTTTATTCACTCTTAGAAGGACATGTTCTAAATAGAACCTTAAAGTGTTCTGTCAGGCGCTTCATTTATAGAACTTTTTGAAGGTTCCCAGCATGTGATCATTTTATGGATTTAGTTTTAATGAATTATTTTTTTGTTTTAAACTTTATGAATTAAACAGATCATACCTTTTCACTAGACAAAAATTGAAAATAATCTGTTAAACAGGTATTATACATTATACATATATTGTAAAACAAGTATTATACAATAATTCAATTAGCAATGCCATCATTGGTTCGACTTCCAGGGAATTTGTGACTTATAAAATGTGATGTAAGTCACATTGGACAAAAGTGTCTCCCAGATGCAAAAATGTAGCATTATAAATGAGTTAAAATGCTACAATAACTTTGTAGAACACATACAGTGGCCTTAGAAATTATTTGGGCACATAAAATCAGCATGAAACAGAAGTTGTGATAGTATATTTTCCCTGTTGTGCCGTATATCCAAGTGAAACAGCTTTTCGAAAAAGAAAAATGTAGGGCAGGACTTGATTTTGTCCATGGGGAATTGATTGAATGGTTGTGGTTTGCTAATAGGTGGGTTCAACTTTGCAAACCGATTGGTGCATGACATCCAAGTACCTTGAGAGTGATTCGAAAGCATACAGAGCTGTTTGCTCTCTAATCGCTTTCGCAGTTCTGAGCGATTAAAAATCGGTCTGTTTGTAAACACAACATTTAAATTTAACCTCCTCACAGGCAGAACACTGGCAGAAGCCCTCTCCCCTGACCTGATACTACCTGTGGGAAGATCAGTGATGAGCTATTTTGCAAATATTGTGTTTTATCATGCATAAATAGCATTTTTGTGTATATGAAAGAACAGTTACACTAGGCTGTAACATCTTCAGTCTAGCCATCTTCAGTCTAGCTCGCTAATAATTATGTGTCATCATAAAAACGTAATTACAATGCATAATAATCGGTGATTGGCTAGGGTGACACATTTGCTGCATGTCCAAAGGTTGCAGCCCAGAAACGTCCTGAGCACAGAAATGACAGGCAAAGGACAATAGCTGTTTCCATCAAACCATTTTTATGGGATATCGCATTTACAGTCCCCCTGAAATAAAAATTTAAGTTTTTTAGCTTTTAGTATGAATATGTTAGCCTTAATGTTATGAATAAGCTGGTGTGTTCCAAAACAATGACAAAATTCACATTTAGGAGATATAAGCATTCAAAACTTACAGTCTCTCACTTAAAAATGGATCACGGATTTTCATGACATCACCGCGGACTTCAGCTTCTCATCAAATCTTCTGTCCAATCAAATGCTCTCTAGAATCTGAAGTCCCGCCCCCTCCTACAATATCAACAGACACTGAAGCTGCGGCTGAAATCAGTCATTTGTTCACACATTTACTAGTTTCTACATGGTAAAGTGCACATAGTGCCCTATATAGGGGATAGGGAACGATTCAGACAGTGTAAATATGCTTTCCATTGACACGAATGAAGTCCGTTTTCGCGTTAGTATAACGTGAACTGACGCAGCGCGAGCACAGTGCTCTGGCCCAGGGACATGAGAGCACAGAGCGGATCATATCCGTAAGTCTGCTCAGACCACGAAAGGTATCGGACCCATTTAAATTCTGCATAGAATGCTATATTTTAAAGTGACATAGAGGAGATTAGGAGGATAAACGTTTTACAGGTTTTACTGAGTTTAACGGCTCTGGCCGAGCTGTGATATAAACGAAACGCTATTAGCTATTTTTAAAAAGGGGCGGGGCTATATATATATATATATATATATATATATATAGAGAGAGAGAGAGAGAGAGAGAGAGAGAGAGATTTATCACCCTGTCTTCCTGTTTCATTTGAAATTACGTCAGTACATTGAATAATGTTGCGCGTCCCAAGACACTTCAGCGGGCCTTTAAAAAAAACACTTGGAAACACCAAGGTGCACATAAAAACATTAAAAATAAAAAAAATGAATTCAATAAGAAGACGTGTGCGTAAACTATGATGGATTTACCGAATAAATCCCTCAATGCGCAACAAAAAAACTCACGAGATTTTGCTTCAACAGTGGATGTGATTGGATAACTGGACTAACCAGTGGACCACTTTCATTGCAGCATCTCAAATGTTGGCTTGATCATTCTGAAATGCCTAAGCCAAAGTCTGTCATCAGAATGATTTGGTATAGTGTCTCACACGATTGCATTCCCAAACACCAGGCATCCGAATGTAAGATAACACAACAGCTTTTATTGCATTTCATCTGCGCTCTGAGATGAAAGTAATTTACGATGTAGTTAAAAAGAGCCACAATGGCTTGCCAAATTATGGCAACTTCCATTTACATTACAGCTATAGTACATTGTGCCAATTTCCCAGGAAGTGACAGTTTTGTTCTCTTGAACAAATGGGATGGAACAATGCTGTATTCGCAAATGTTTTATGTGCGATGTTGGGGAAAGTTACTTTTAAAAGTAATGCACTACAATATTGCATTACTCCATAAAAAAAGTAACTAATTGCATTACTTAGTTACTTTTTATGGAAAATAGTGCATTACATTACTTTTTCTCATCTTTGCTGGGCTTGCTTGTTTGTTTTTAATAATAAAACATACATTTTGGCAAATGTGAAGACCCTTTTACAACAAAAGTTAAATAAATAAGCCTCAGCCTGAAGGAAATGTAAATTCATGCCTGTACACTAGAGGGCGCAGCTCTTACAGCTGTGCTGCCATTCTGGACTACAGAAGAATAGGACACAGGAGAAGAAAGTTTAGCTCTCTTACTTAAGCAATAAAAAAAAAAAAAAAAGTGAAACAAATGTGATCTAAATGTTTACCTAAAGTCATTTTTGCTTATTAGTAAGGTTGAATTGGATCATCGAAGGTCAGCAGCAAAGACATTGTTTAATAAAGTGAGATTAAATGCATAAAGTATAGTTGTGTTATTTGACATTTCAGGTTTGCATAATGTTCTGAGTTTGCATTTGACTGTTATTCATTTTGAGGAATACTGAATGTGTTTTTGTGAGATGAGTAAATGCCTGCTCATATTTAGTCTAGTTCACACACAACGCCTCTGCACTTACTCCTGATTTCTCTCAACATGAGGACAGGAGAGCTGTCAGTCAATGGGGAAACAAAGTAACTTGCTTTACTTATTTGGAAAAGTAAATCAGATATTTTGCTGTAAATTTAAAAGTAATGTGTTACTTTACTAGTTACTTGAAAAAAGTAATCTGATTAATCTGAAAAGTAACTTGTTACCCTCATCTCTAATTATTTAAGTAAATAAGTCACAAATCAAAACTGAAAATTCTTATTTTTTTTATCAAATATAAAGATAATATAACATAAATATCTCACTTGCACAAAAACAGGTTCAGTATTCATCAAAATAAATAAAAACAGTGGAATGCAAATTCAGAATATTATGTAAACATGCAATAATTAAATGTTAAATTACACCAAAATTACAAATATACTTTATGTATTTAATCTTACTTTATTAAAACTTTATTAATTATTTCACCCAAAAATGACATTTCTGTAATTAAGTACTCACCCTCATGTCATTCCAAACCCGTAAGACCTTCTTCAGAACCCAAATTAAGATATTTTTGATGAAAGTTTTCTGATCTCCCTATTTACAGCTATGTCATAACCACTTTCAAGACCCAGAAAGGTACTAAAGACATCGTTAACATAGTCCATGTGACTACTTTAATGTTATGAAGGGATGAGAATACTTTTTGTGCGCAAAAACAAAACAAAAATAACAACTTTATTTAACAAATTCGTCTCTCTTCTGCTACTCTATTTTCATTGCAGCTTCCAGGATCTACATCCAAACGCCGGCTCAGTATTGGCCGACGCTATTCACATGAGCAGCATGACGCATGCGCGTCATGCTGACGCACGAGCAGGCCAATAATGAGCCGATGTTCGGACATAAACGCGGAAACTCAGCACGGCACCAACTGCTTAACAAAAAAATGTTGAATAAAGTCGTCATTTTTGTTTTGTTTTTGCGCACAAAAAGTATTCTCGTCGCTTCATAACATTAAGGTTGAACCACTGTAGTCACATGGACTATTTTAACGATGTTTTTACTACTTTTCTGGACACTGAATGTTATAATTTCATTGCTTTCAATGGAGGATAAAAAAATCAGATTTCATCAAAATATCTTAATTTGTGTTCTAGAAGATGAACGAAGGTCTTACAGGTTTGGAACGACATGAGGGTGAGTAATTAATGACAGAAATTTCATTTTTGGGTGAACTAACCCTTTAACCAACATCTTTGCTGCTGATCCAATTCAGCCATACCAATAAGAAAAAAATACTTTAGTTATCTTAGTTATTATACTTTAGTTACTTTAGTCATTTTTTTATATATATTATTCAATATATATATATATATATATATATATATATATATATATATATATATATATATATATATTAATTGCTAAAGAGAGTTGAATTCTCTTCAACTGTGTTCTATTCTTCTACAATCCAGAATGGCCCAGCACAGGTCAGAAAACATAAAGCAAAAGTAATGTAATCATTACTTTTCATAAAAAGTAACACAATTAGTTACTTTTTTAGGGAGTAACTCAATATTATAACACATTACTTTTGAAAGTAACTTGTCCCAACACTGCAATTAATACACTTCCTTTTATAATGCATTTATTTATACAGTTTTTCAACTTGATAAAGTATTCAAAATTAAGACAAAAAGTATTCAGACTTATCAGACATTAATGCAATGAGCTACTTCTGTGGTTAATCTGCTAGGACAAATGTGTGAACCTGAAGGGAAATTATTTCATACATCTGTTTAAAAAAAAAAAATATCACATTGACACCAGAAGATGAAAGTAAAGTTAGTTCTGAGAAACGCTCTTGCATCATTTGTTTTCAGATGCAGCTTGGCAGCTAATGCAATGATATTCATGCATTGTAAGTGACTAAACTGTCCAAATACTTTTTAGAAGTCACTGTGTAGACACAATAGTGGCTGTGCTTTGTCCTAGTTCACATAGAGTTCTCATTGTACAAAGACAGAACCAAATGACCCCTTACCTGCTAAACTGGGGTGTAAAGCTGTGTGCGAGAGAAAACTGTGGCTTCTGAATCGTGGTGCATCAGCACAGTCCTGTGGTTGGATGGTTCTGTGCTCCATGGTGGTTTGTATACAGTACCAAAAGAGAAGTGTTGAGTTGTTGTTTTTTTCATCCAAATTGGGGTTAGAACGCTTTTTATGTGTGCGAGCATGTGAGCTTTTTGGGTTGAGAATGATAGTAACACATTTTTAAAAGATGGGGTCTTTGAGATACTATGTAATTTCGACTGTATTTAGTATATCACCAACATGTGGGTAGTTTTAGTTTAAAATATACATAAATGTATATTTCTGTGAATTAAAAGGTGAAGTGGATATTTTAGGTAATGCAGCTTTTTTACACCTTGTAGCTTTTTTGCAATTAACTGAAATTGTCCTGTGTGGTCTTTTTTTTTTTTTTTTTTTATCATATTCTAATGTAGTCTCTTATTTATTAGCAATTGCTTCTCTAATAATTATTAATGATTTAGTTTTAAGTAGTTTTAGAAGAAAAGCATGTCAATATTTCACATTTCCTTCAACTTCCATGAAAATATTTGTCGTGTAACCTACAAATGTGCTTCATATGACTCATTCAACTTGACAACATTAGGTTACGCCAACTCAAATCATTTTAAAGTAATTTTAGGGTACCAGCTGCACAGTTTTGCACAAATTTTCCAGATGGGTCTTGGTTTTATTAAAATGCATTCAATAATTCGGTCGGGCACATTGTATGATGTCACCTATTCAAACGTGCTGTAAAGGCGCAAGCTTCTGCAGCAGTTTTATGTTACTGTGCTGCATCCTGGTGTATGTGGGAATGCGTGGGTGTTTATATGTGTGAAAACAATGTCTGTCATGTGCATGTATGTTTGCTTTTGTTTCACCCCTGACTTTTGTGTTTGATTTTTTTCAGCATGCTCTGAAGTATAAGCTTACACAACCTTGCAAGTGTCCATATGATTATCACAAACGCTCTCTTTGTGAATATAAAGACAGAAAGTGTTAACCATGCTTTTTTTCACACTTTGAGCTGTACAGGGGAGGATGTGGTGTGTGTATGTATATATGAGTGTGTGTGTGGACAGGGAGAGCAATAAACTAGGCCGCACACCAAGTTGCCACAGGATGTGTTTATCTAAAATTGGGCCCCTCGGCTGCGCACTACCAAAGCTCAAATGTCACTTTATTTTTGACCATAAATCACTTTTAATCTTGCTCTTTTTACGCTTGATATAAAATAACATAAGATTGGATTATTATTTGAAGAGAACTGGTTATTTATCAGAATTTAAATTCATGTTTTGCTTTCTTTCCAATGAAGATTCCTTAACAAGAAGCCATTTTTTTTTAGAAAACTTGTCATGTTGTGTGTGTGTGTGTGTTTGTGTATTTTCAACTAGTCTCCTCAAATCAGACATTACAATGTCAAGATATTTCTCTCAATCATCATTCATATAGTTAATACCTTTGATTTCTATTTTGTTTAACCATGTAAGGATATTAGGAACAGCAATTATATATAGTGAGGTCGTTTTTTGAAATATAAAGAAGCCCTGAAAGGCCATACATTATTCTTGCAAGAAAGTTGTGCATCATATTTCTCTGGCCAGCTGCAAACCATTTAATCAGTTTCTTTCAAACATCATGCAGACATCTCAAGTTGGCTGGAAATGAGATTGACCACATTCAGAATCACTAATAATATCGATAAGGCTGATAAAGCTGTGGTCTTCTTTTCAAGTTATATATAAAGTCAGATTTCCTTGCGTTTAGTGAAACACACAAGATGCCTAACTAACAGCCTACTAAGAAATGTCTAAATGGTAATGTTTGTATTAACTTAGAAAATGCAATATATTTGTAGATATTTTTATTATTATAGATGTTTTCGGTGATTTTTGTTTTCTGTAATAAAATTATTTTGGTAACACTTTACAATAAGCTACAATGCATTAACTGACATTAACAATAACAAATACATTATTGCAGTGTTTATTAATCTTTGTTAACGTTAGTTAATAAAATATAGAATTATTCATTGTTACAGTAGTTCATATTAGCCCCTCAGATCCATTAAATATTAACAGATACAACTTTTGATTTTAATAATGTATTAGTACATGTTGAAATTAAGATTATCAAGTGCTTTTTCATTGTTTGTTCATTTTACCTAATGTAGTGTAATGTTAACAAATGGAGCCTTATTTAAATGTGTTACCATTATTTTTATTATTATTAAGTCTCCTTTCACTTTCACACGTGGTTAACTGGTGTTTTTAACAGGATGGAACAATCATCGCAAGCAGCGCATTAGACAGCACTTGGACAAATTTAAACATATTTGAGCAGATATGAGGGGCCAAAGAGCTGACCACCTTCAAACAAAAAATAACCCTGCTTTCGCATCAAGTGCTGAAACTGTTTTTGCCTCAGTGACCACAATGTGTTGAGAGTTTTAGTCAATAGGTCACCATTTTTTGTCCTATAAGAACATGCATAGACAACAAGCATATCTTTGAACTAAAAACTTACACTACCATTCAAGTTTGGGGTCAGTAAGTTTTGGGTAACACTTTATTTTACAGTGTCATTGTTACACATGTTACATGTAGTTATTGTAGTAATAACTATAAATTATGCATAATTACATGCAACTAACCCTAAACCAAACCATCACCCTAACCCTATAGTAAGTACATGTAGTTAGTTATAAATACTCAGTACATAAAAAATGTATAATCACACTGTAATACCGACACCTTAAAATAAAGTGTAAGAGATTTTTGTTTACTTGTTTTGAAAGAAATTAATACTTTTATTCAGAAAGGATGGCTTAAATTGTTCAAAAGCAACAGTTAAGACATTTAGAATGTTACAAAAGATTTCTTTTTCAAACGCTGTTCTTTTGAACTTTCTATTCATAAAAACATCCTGAAAAGGAGTCAGTTTTCACACAAATATTAAACAGCACAACTGTTTTTTAAGAAGAAATGTTTCTTGAGCAGCAAATCATCATATTTTAATGATTTCTGAAGGATCTTGTGACACTTAAGACTGAATGGTGCTGAAAATTCAGCTGTCATCACAGGAATACATTGTAATAATATTTCATAATATTACTTTTTTTTTTACCTAATTTTTTATCATATAAATGCAGCCATGGTGAGCAAAAGAGACTTTGTTCAAAAACATTTAAAACATCTTACAGACCCAAAAACTTTTGAATGGTAGCGTATGTTTTGATAAAGTGCTAAAAAAAAAAAAAAAAAAAAAATGGTAAATGGACTCTGAAGATTATATGTAAACTAAGCCACATATGACTGTTCAAACCTCTTTGCCTGTGGTTTTCTTCTGAAATGAAACTGCATTAAAAAGATTATCCACTGATAACAGAGAAGTGTTCTATTTTTTTAGTCCTCTTGTTCACCAGTTATTCGCTTACTGTTCTGTTATCACCCGTTGGCAGGTTCGGGGGATATGACGTTCAGGTGTAAGTTCTGTGGCCGAGGTGGACGGGACAGGCGATCTCTGCGCTCACTCAGGAGGGGCGTCGGGGGAGAGAAACCTTACCAGTGCAAACAGTGTAGCAAGAGGTTCAGCCTTAAGCACCAGCTGGACACACATCTCCGGGTCCACACAGGTACATCCAACCCTATACCCATGAGCAGAGCTGCAGAGTTTGAGCTCCAGCCTGGCACTATAGCAGCAGGATTGGACAAACCTCATTTATGTAAACATTTCACTTTCTGAGAAATCGAACATTGTTTCACTGTATCAAGATTAGATCTGTAATCTGAATCAGTGTTATTTTAGTAGCATCGAGATGATAGCTTTAGGTCTTTATTTTCATTTTAATACTTTTAGTTTTAATTAACAATAACAGTTTATATGTAATTGATTTCAGGTTAGGGATTTTTGAACATCATGTTAAAATGAAACCTTCAGCTCAGTTCTCTCTCCTCGTTTCTCTTCCAGGTGAAAAACCTTTTGAGTGTCGGCTGTGCGGCCAACGTTCTCGTGACTATTCGGCTATGATCAAGCACCTGCGCACTCACGGCGGCGCCACGCCCTACCAGTGCACCCTGTGTCTGGAGTTTTGTAGCAGCCTGGCAGCCATGCAGAAACACCTGAAGAATCACCCCACGCAGGACTTCCCTCCGGACTGGAGCCTGAACAGCACATACCTGTACAACTGCCACACTTGACCATGCAAATACTGGACATTTGAGTCCAGGGGGATAAAATGTGTAGATATGGAACATTTAATACAGCTTTGTTATTTTTATTACTTTTATGAATCTATTTTGAAGTCATTTTACAAATATCATAATATATATTTAAGTTACATACAAGGGACATTTATGCCAATGATGGATGTTTTCTTTGAAGACGTCTAGTTAGGTGAACATTGCACCCACCAATTAAGATAAAGTAGAGTGTAATTTGCCAATGCTTATTTTCTCTGTGAAATATCACAATAGCATACAAAATATACGTTTATTTATTGAGCTGGTGAAATCTGAAATCATTTATCTAAGCACTCACTATGTGATCTAGTTACACACTGTATACAATCTTTTAATAAAAGCATTATGATTAAAACAGAAAGAATTTGTCGAGTTTGTGGCTTTTTTTCATGCTTCCATGTCTGGAAGTATGCAAAATAACCTACATGAAAGCATATGAATAGTAAATACTGTATATAGTTCAGTCATGAAACTTTTCTGAGCAGCTGATTGGTTCTCTTAAAGCTAACCACATTGGGCAATCAATCTGTTTGTTCTATCTACGTATTTATTTCCGTTCTGAACCAGCTCAACTCAGTGCAGCGTGTCATGGGACTTTTCCTAGCCCTCCTCCTTCCCCAGCACCACCTGTTCAAATCTGCTAGGAGATTTTCCCTACTTTCCTCGCAGCAGCTCGCATTCTATTCACTGTATTTTTGTACATGTTTCGGCAGAAGCCTTAAAGGCTTAGTTCACCCAAAAATGAAAATTCAGAATATCATTCTACACCTATAAGATTTTCGTTCATCTTCAGAACACAAATTAAGATATTTTTGATAAAATCCGATGGCTCAGTAAGGCCTGCATTGACAGCAAGATAATTAACACTTTCAGATGCCCAGAAAGCTATTAAAGACATAATTTAAAAAGTTCATGTGACTACAGTGGTTCAACCTTAATGTTATAAAATGATTAAAATACTTTTTGTGCACCCAAAAAACAAAATAATGACTTGTCAACAATATCTAGTAATGGATGATTTCAAAACACTGCTTCAAAGCTTTACGAATCTTTTGTTTCGAATCAGTGGTTCGGAGCGTGTATCAAACTGCCAAAGTCATGTGAACTATTGACATTTCGAAACACTTTTGACGTAACGAAGCCTCGTTTACAGAAATCATGTGATTTTGGTGCTCCGAACCACTGATTCGAAACAAAAGATTCGTAAAGCTTTGAAGCAGTGTTTTGAAATCGGCCATCACTGGATATTGTTGAAAAGTTATTTTGTTTTTTTGTTGCACAAAAAGTATTCTCATCGCTTTATAACATTAAGGTTGAACCACTGTAATCACTTAAACTGTTTTAAATACGTCTTTAGTAGCTTTCTGGGCATCTGAATGCGTTAAAGTTTTTCTCAATCGATTTGACACATTTCTCCAAACTCGGATCACTGTTCTCAAAACAGTTAACACCGTAATTCGTTTTCATTCATTTCACACAAATTGCAAATCATGTGAATAATTTTCTCAAAATACTATGCACAAAGTTCTCAAATGTTTTCATAATAGTTAATACATCCAACCAAACTTTAATAAATCAGGGAAAAATTATCACAGCTTTTTTTTATTGGGTTTACACAATTCCCAAACATTTATGTACCATTTGTCCAAACACAACAAACAAAATTCTGGAATTTGTCATATTATCAAATGCACTTGGTGTGTTGTCAGTTAGCCCCAAACTGATATCTGCTTGATTAATAATACACACAACACAGGAAATTCAGTTTTTGCATTATGTAATAGGGGAAAATATAAAAGGAAAAGTATACATAGAGCAAGAAAATATGCAAGAGAAGAGGGAAATAAAGGTGTAAGTGTAAAGGCGGTGGTGTGGGTAGAGAAAGGGGTGTAATGAGAAGGAAAGGAAGAGTGGAGAACATATAGAAGGACATCATATTGTATATGAGGAGAGAGGAGGAAGTAAAAAAAAAGGAGGATTGGAGAAGAGCTGAGTACAGTGGAGGGCATTGGTGTAGTGGAAAGAGCAAGAGGAGAAATTGTAAGAAGACATGGACATAGTGAAAGTGGACAGCAGGGTGGAAGGGGTGGGAGGAGAGATGGATTTCAAATTAAATCAGAACTACCCTAATTCAGTGGTTCTTAATACTGGACCTGGGGAGCCTATCTGAGGGTATGGGGCGTTTTGGATTCAGCACCCAAATTTTATTTTTGTTTATAAGAAATTCAAGATAAAATACTTTGGCATAATGTTATATACACATTTTATAAATATCTGTAGTTTTAAAGTTGAGATAATTGAAAAACTTTTGCCCAGCAATTTGTATATTCTCAAATGTCAGGGTGGCACAACTGCAAATATTTTATTATCAACTGACAAGGTAATAATGTTAAGCCTGATACTGTAATGCAACATCCAGAGGACCCCAATAGATCATTGTGGCCGAGTGAAAAGGGTTGTAGATATCTCTGAAATACTGATAAAAACAGATTTGTATTTACAAATATTTAGTTGTACCACCTGACAACAACGAACGAAAAAAAAAAGAATTTAAACACTGAAATGTTATGTAACAACTGAAACTTGTTTAAACATATCGTTCATGACTCAAAAAATATGCATTACATCAGTTTTTAAAGATTTTTTAAAAATACCATTTTGAAGCTTTGCTCAAAGACCCATACAAAACCTGTTAAAAAAAAAAAAAAAAAAAAACATTACAATAAACCTGTATTTTCATTAGTGTGTTTATACATCCACAGCTGAACATGTTCTAAAATCAATAGACAATACACCTGTAGTTTTGATGATAGAGTTTACTTTTAATAAATGCATTACTATAAAAAAAAATGCAGTGCTTTATTTTGCAGTAAAGTTGAACTATTTGGCTAAGGTAAGAGTGTGTTTAGATCACTATGTTAACTGTTTTGAGAGCAGGTACATTACCTTGGAGAAATGTGTCAAATCGATTGAGAAAAACTGTAATTATCTTGCTGTCAATGCAGGCCTCACTGAGCCATCGGATTTCATCAAAAATATCTAAATAAATAAATGACAATTTTCATTTTTGGGTGAACTAACCCTTTAACTCATGCCAGCAGGAGTGTAGCAGATGCCAATAGTAAACTTATGTACATTCCATTCTTATCAATAAATGCTGTTTATATCTATTCCGAGAGTTGTCATGATTGAAATAAATGAATAGTTTTTACCTATAACTATTACTGTAAAGACGACGAATTAACACACATATTTCTATCCTTGCTGGAATTCAAATAAAATAGTTCTCATTTCCAACAATTATGACAGGTTTTAAAATAAAAAGCTTCTATGTAGTAAATGATCAATAAAACTGCCGTAAGAGCAGACTTTTTTAATGGCCATTAATGGTGAAAATGCTTAATGGTGTAGCTGTGGCATCAACCAGCAGGGCCTGTCAAGCAGGTCATATAATACACAGAGAGAAGTTAGTCTCTCAACTGGTAAAACATTGCTGTGTGGTGGCAACGGCGGTGGAATGTGACCTCTTTGTTGGCGACAAGATCCTTTACCATTAGAACGCCACCTTGATGATTATCATAGCTTACTGCAACTCTGTAAATCAAAAAATAACCAAACGTTTCACCAACGATATGGAAATATTTTTCAAGTGTGTATAAAATGTACTGGAACAATGTTTTGTGTGTGTGTGCAAAATATATTTATTCTGTTTAAATCAGCATAGACAAGAATTTCTAGAAAAATATTAAATATACTTCTTTGTGGAAACTATTGGTCTATTATCATATTTATTTATTTATTTTTAATGTACAATTTATAAACTTAATTTAGGTCACTATAGTCATGAGAAGGATTGTTACCAATTATTACAGTCTGCAGATTTTGGGCAGAGTTGACAGATTTCACGAAACTCGTATATGGCACGGACTCTTTCATCATTCGTACTTGATTGATACTTTTCATTCGATCAAGGTTGTCTCAAAATTATGAACAAAATGTTCTTTCAAAGTTATCTGGTCTTTAATAAAATCATCAAAACGTTAGCACAAAAATTTTTTATTTAGCTTGTACATCATGATTCATTCATGGAACCTTTTTCTGAAACATTTGTCTAATGATTTTATACTTTGTTTTAGATGGTTCAGAAAACATTCAAAGGTAACATTTCCATAATACTTGGGAAAAATAATTCCAAAATGATAAAAAAATAGATTCCTTAATGTTTTCATAACCAAAAAAAAAAAAAAAAAAAAATGTTTTGAAGGTTCTGAGAACATTAAATTAACTTTTTCATAATTTAAAGGGTTAGTTCACCCAAAAATGAAAATTCTGTCATTTATTACTCACCCTCATGCCGTTCCACACCCGTAAGACCTTCGTTAATCTTCGGAACGCAAATTGAGATATTTTTGTTGAAATCCGATGGCTCCGTGAGGCCTGCATATATTATTTTTTTATTATTTATAATTAATATTGAACCACTGTACTCACATGAACTGATTTAAATATGTTTTTAGTACATTAATGGATCTTGAGAGAGGAAATGTCATTGCTGGCTATGGAGGCATCACTGAGTCATCGGATTTCAACCAAAATATCTTAATTTGTGTTCCAAAGATTAACGAAGGTCTTAAGGGTGTGGAACGGCATGAGGGTGAGTAATAAATGACATTATTTTAATTTTTGGGTGAACTAACCTTTTAATGGGAAGGTTAGCTAAACGTCACGTGGTAAAAGTTGGAATTCTCTCGGAAAATTCAGAGTATACAAGTTGTAATTGCGAGTTCCAAGAGGACGCCAACACTTTTTACTGGTCAGAATCTGTTAACTGCGGTAATTTCGACATGACATGAACTATAGTGGAGCGTTACAATCGCATTTAGCAACTACAAAGAATCGCATCCGTTGACTTCTGATGCTCGCTCCTCCTGGATGTTGTGGATAGTGAAAGTACATGCTCCTGGTGGTTTCACGGTGTCGTCTTCTTGATCGTCCCCACCCAATTTCCAGTTAACACTCTCTTTGAGAGATTCCTGGAGTTCTACTCCCACTTGCAAAGTCTGTAGGTGGTGCGCATCTTGCGCGCTGCACGGCGGAAGAGGCACCGGATATGTACTGTGGAACCGTCTCAGGTCGACTCGGAACGCCCCTTTCTCCAATGTCATGCACGGCTCAAAGCGGGCTCCCCATTCGATCTCAGTCTCGATATAGGACGTCTTTGCTTGGCACATCATTCCTGTCAAAACAAAATTGTCAAACGATCTGAGAAAGCATTATGTCTTATTATAGTAACGTTAAGTTTAACCACAAGATGGCACTATACCGTAATAAATCACATCACTGGAGCTGAGTCTCCACTTCAGTAGATTAGTTTTTATTTGTGTGAGAATATATGTTTGAGAATCTCATGATTATTTTATTATTAATTTATTTATTTGAAATCATTACTCATTAAATTTATATATATTTTTAATGGTAATTCTCGTTTGCTGATAACCAGTAGGGGTGGATTCAGGGTGATGAATTCACCATATTGTTGACTAAAACTACTGAAATAAAGCTGAAATAAAATATCAAGATTAGATGACAACGCTTAAAAAAACAAATAATTTGAAGTTGAAGTACTAAAATTAATAAAACTAAAACTGAAATAAAAATAAATTAAAGTTATGAAGGAATATTTTTAAAAAACTAATAAAAAAGGCAACAAAAATTACTAAAACTGAAATGAAAACTGAGAAATATAAAAATAAATGTTAATTTAAAATAGTAATACATACTCTAATAGTATATAAATACTAAATCACATAGACTACTATTTATAGTACAACAAATACTTACTACTTTACCACTACCCAAATATGTTCTTGACAGGTTTCTGTAAGATTCACAAATGTGCCAACTGGCAATGTTTCATTTTTGTAACATTTAATTTGTTGTTTCTATACTATAGCACTATAATACTTTGCTTGGTTTCAAACTCCCCACTTCTCAACTTCTGTTTGTAAAGACACCTGTGGCTTCCACAATGCCCTCCAAGATGACAATAATCTCAAACTGTTGCTTCCGCAGCTGCTCCGGCCCAAGTTCCCAGAAAGGACTGCTGGAAACAATTATATGTTGAATAACTTGTGGCTCCACCAGGAACAGACGATCAGAACCGCTCTCATAGCCCAGGTCGATCTCAGACTGCTCCAGCGGGAGGAGTTCCCCCTCCGACATTAGCCGAGACTTAATGAGTTTAGCACGCACTTTGGCATCCACCATGTGGCTCTCACGCAGGTCACCGAGACGGAACATAAGGCAGAGACGGTCATCACGGTTGGCCACAACACAAGTCCGACTGAAAAGAAGCGTTTCAGCGCGTTTCTTGGGGCGTGAAATTTTGACGAACATGCAGCCCACCATGAGGGCATCGATCATGGATCCCACAATGCACTGCGCCATGACCAAAAGCATACCTTCGTAGCAGCGTGGCGAGACCGTGCGAGCGCCATAACCAATAGTCCTCTGTGTTTCCACCAAGAAGAGCAGCGCTGACACAAATCCATCTATGTTGGGGTAGCACACATCAGTGTCAGCAGGAACTTCAAGATCTCCACGCAGGAATGCATTTAGAGAATAAAGCCCTGCAAATATAAACCAGGTGACGGCATAGCACATCATGAACACGAAGAGAAACCATCTGTACTGAAGGTCCACAAATGAAGTGAAGATGTCAGCCAGGAAGCGCTCTCTCTCAGCCATGTATGCCAAGTCTACACGAGACTTCCCATCTTTGGAGACGTAGCGGCACTGCTCTCGAAGCTCCGGGGGGTAAATAGGAGTCTGCGCACTCTTGTTCTCGATTAGCTTGTTGCGTGCTTTAGAACTGCACTCCACATCCCGTACAGGAGTGCCGAGGGCACTGCGGGATGGGGTGCTGCACAGAGGGCTAGTGCATTGGCTTGCCATGTTGGGAACGCTAAGAGCATGGCGGCAGCATGGACGAACGTTCGCCTCACGTAAGGAGCAACGCCTCATCATCTCCAGCTCAGCCTCGGTGGGGGCGCAGATAGAGGTTCTCTGGTCACGGACGTACCTGTGCTGTGGGCTGTATGGCAAATCTGTGGTGCTCTTGTGGCGGCGCATGGACACGCATGGTTTGGAAGCCTGGCTTGGCATGATGTCTGGCAAAGGAAGGGGATTTCCAACTGTTGAATACGGTTGATTACTGCTCTGAGGTAATATCTGGAAAAGAACATAAAGATTATGACAAATATTTGTAGTGGAAAATGTCACTGTAGCAACTTTTATCATTGCACTGGAATTTTGGAGAATTCAGTCAAGCCTAATTTTTTATAGTTTGAATAAGTTTGAATGATGCAAAGCATGAAGAGGCGTCAACCATGATGTGTTAATTGACATCAAATCCTATTTATTCTCTTTCCAGTTTTGGGAGTAACGCATTACATGTTTTCCGACCCTGAAGCTCTCTCAGTTGTCTAGTGTTAGCGTGGCACCGGTCCAGGTGTTTATTCAAGTGCTATTTCTAGGAAGTTTCCTCAGTGCACTAGACTATTACGTTCTTGTCCCTTTCTCTGAAAATAATAGGAGTAGCTATGTCCATCTCACAATGTAGAATCCAACTCTGCAGTCTCAACCATCGAATTCCAGCAGCAGGAAATAGACGGATTTTTTTCTCTGGTGCTTGAATGTCTTGCGGTGTTAGTAAAAATAAAACTAACACCATTTAATTTCGGGTTAAAATGTGTTGTTGTAACGAGCGTTACTGAGATGGTAACGAGTACAATATTACCCAAATTGTATTAGTAATAAGTTATATTACTGCGTTACAGCAAAAATATATTACTGTAATATAATTACTTTTGTTACTCCCAACACTGATTATCAGTCATCAAGGTTCTTAATTTCAGTGTGTTCATCGCACAAAATTATTACTTGTAATTTAAAGTTAAGACTTGTAATATAGCAAACAAGCCATATGGACCACTTTTACGTTGCCGATTTTTGTGTATTATTTTTGTTGAGCATGTCCACTTTCGCCCACTTCTAGAGGTAGTCGAAAACGCATTCGAGCGGATTGCTTTCGTAGCGTAAACACTCATGTGGTTGAATGTGTTCGAACAGTCACTAAAGATGCCTACTCTCTACCTATGGACTTGAAGGGTTAGTTCACACAAAAATGAAAATTCTGCGCATCAGTAATACTAGTGTGTAATCTCGGGGAATGTATACGCCAAAATGAGTTTTGCCGTGCATATGATACGCAGTTTTTCGCGTGCATATGATACGCACTTTATGGCGTATTATATGCACGAACCCTATGAGGGGTGATTTCTACAAAATTTGATGATTGCTTAGCAAACTGAGCCGTCTGGCCAAAATCCCATAGTATTCAGGCGTCAGACGTAAGATATGAGACGTTAGACGTCACGGTCACGTGTTGGAGCTGCGCTCAAAGTGCGCGGCGGCGACGTAGTTGAGAAAGTATATTTTTTACTTTGCGTCTGGATAACGTACGTGTGGATAAACGCCTGGATAACGTACGTGTGGACTAACGTCTGGATAATGTCTATGTATGGATAACATTGATGATAATATTTTATCTTTATTCCTATTTTGCCCAAAGGAAGCTTTAAGGTGTAAGTGTTCATAAGCTGGAGGAAGCATTACAAATCCGTCTTCCTGACTGAAGCTTGGCCATTCCTCTTACTTTCTTCCTTACTCCGGCCACCTCTGTTGCGCAAGCACCGCATTAACAGCTGACTTTTCTCCGTTTAAAGGACACACCGGCACAAGGGCCATTCCAGCTGAACTAAGGTTCACCTTCACCTCTTAATATGGAAAATGATAAAATAATAATAATTAACAAGCCCAAAGATCCTTATAAGTGGCCATTGTAACACTGCAAGTGCGCTCTTGGCTTGAAGCAGCTAAACAAATAAAACACAACAGAGACGTGCTCCACGGTCAAACATGTTTTTTTACAAGCGCATGTTTACTTAGAAAAATAATGTAAAAGTGCTGCAATGGCATAAAAAACCTTAAGGTTAGCACAACGAAATTAAATATAGTGCATGGTTATACACGCTCGTTTGAGATGTGTTGCATTAGTTATTAGTAGTAGACTTATTTAGCCTATTTGTTCTTATGTGCTTGCATTCGATTTGTCTAATGCAATAAATTGAATTATTATATTTAAGCGAAATGACATTGACAAGACAACATTTCTAGTTTTCGTTTAGTTTTTTTTTTTTTAACTAATATTTATATTTTCTTATATTACAGGATTATTTCGATTAGCATAAATGTTTTTAATAGTTTTAGTTTTTGTTATTTAACTATAATAACCCGGCCTAGGAAAAACATCCACAGAACTGCAGTATGTCAATTTTCCAGCTGTTTAAGCCATGAATATTTACAAATATTCACAAATTATTTAATGCCGTCTGGCACACAATCTCAGGCCGGGAGTCTCAGACTCATCAAAGCCAATACAGTTATTGATGCTCGGGAAGCTAGCAACAATTTCCTAACGATCAGCATTTCATCTGAAAGAGTTTTACCTGAAAATGTTGTCCACTAGAGGGAGCCACAGGATAAGGAATATTTTAAGCTTATTTTCCTTGTTTTTAAGCTTATCTGTTTCCATACTTTTGAATGTATAACCATTAAATTTCTTTAACCATGTTCTGACAATATAGTTTTACTTGACATCTGTGAAATGCTTATCCTAGGAATAATTATTTTTATTTATTCTAATATGCTGTCTTAACTAATATGACAGTTTGTTCTGTGTATTTCTATAGCTTACTATATTATAATTTCTACTAAAATATTACATGATTAAAGTGTTTACTTGATAATGGGCCATTGCTTGCACTCTGAATTAATCTTTTCATTTCGAATTTGGTCTTTTAATTTAACTGTCTTTAATGCATCATGCACTTTTCTTATAAAGGGTTTATATGGGGGACAAAACTCTGAAACAACATGTTTTACTTGGATAATGCTGTCATTATCTTAGCAGTAGTGTTTATGACAAGAGAAATGTGTTGATTAGTTGTCTCTGGTTGTCATTTTAGGACATTAAGCCCAGGCATTTTCAAGTTAAGCAATAGCACATCTTTTAATGTCAGTTCATTGATTGGCTAATAGTGTAGGTCATGTTTTCGTCAACATATTTAAACAAAATTAGGAAATGGAGAAATATTCAGCGATTTTGAGGTGCTAAAATGTTCTCAATGTGCTCAAAACAAAGCAAAAACACAAATTTACAGAACTTCAGACAATTTACAAAATAACAACTGGCAAAAGTTACTTCAGACGTCACGTAGCTTCTCACACGGCTTCTCAGGCGAGAAGGGGGGCGACGAAAGTGTCACGCTTCTTATCACATGTCATTGCTCACGGCAAGGTACGCGGCGATTGACACGACTGATTGCTTAGATTGCAAAGTAAATATATAAATGACACCTCATACACCACTAATCCTACCCAAGACTACCAAGCGTGTTATATAGACGCCATAAAGTGCGTATCATATGCACGCCAAAACTCATTTTTTACACAGTTTACACACGCGTACTATTGATACGCATTCTCATGTAATCGTGTTGTAATTACTCACCCTCATGTCGTTCCACACCCGTAAGATCATTGTTCATCTTCGGAACACAAATTAAGATATTTTTGCAATTTAACCACCACTTTCAAAGTCCAGAAAGGTACTAAAAACAGAACACCAACTCATTATTGGCCGGCTCGTGCGTCAGCATCACATACATGCATCGTGCTGCTCATGAACACAGCGTTGGCCAATACTGAGCCAGCATTCTGACACAGAACCTGGAAGCGCTGGACGTAAACAGCGTATGAGAATGACACAGAAGAGAAGATATTGTTGAATAAAGTCGTTATTTTTGTTTTGTTTTTGCACACAAAAAGTATTCTCGTTGAACCACTGTAGTCGCATGGACTATTTTAACAATGTCTTTATTACCTTTCTGAACCTTGAAAGTTGTGGTTAAATTGTCATATGGAGTCATATACCTCTTGGATTACATCAAAAATATCTTAATTTGTGTTCCGAAGATGAAAGAAAATCTTACGGGTTTGGAACAACATGAGGGTGAGTAATTAAAGACAGAATTTTCATTTTTGGGTGAACTATCTCTTTAACGTGTAAACATCATGGAAAGTGCGCTAGCTAGATGGGATTTAAGCTTTGTCAGAAGAAGATCCAAGTTTGGTTTGAAGATAAAAAATGTACCAAACACAATGTTCTTTCACCATTCCTGATATTTAACACGCACTCACAATGTTTGGCTTGGCTTTGTGTCTATCAGAGTGGAAACAGAAGCTGCTGCTCTGTATGTTTTTACGTTGTCTCCTGGCGAGTTCATATGTAAATTGCACAAGCTTATTTTGTCCAGTAGATAGAAAAATCTGGGAAAAAAACAAAACAAAAAAAACATACATTTACTTGCCCATAGAACCTCCCTTCGATGAAATCAGGACAGAAGTGGTTGAAAAGTGGACAAAAGAGACAGAGAAAAATACCATAAACAGGTATGTGTTTCCCTTGTTTACTTGTGATCCGAATGACCAAAACGCAACTTAATACCAGGTGGAAACAGAGCCTATGTTTCACTTTGTGCTCCACAAAAGACTGAAAAAAGATTTTGAATTACTTAAAGGGATAGTTCACCCAAAAATGAAAATTCTGTCAATTTTTTATGTTCCAAGCCTATTATTATTATCTAATAATAATAATAATAATAATAATAATATTTTTTCTTTCTACAGTTTTCACAAAAGTAAATAGTTTGAAAACAAAACTGGACCCCATTGACTTTCATGTTATGAAAAAAGGGACATTACTGAGAAATATCTTCTTTCTTTCCACAGAAGAAAGTCATTACTAGGTTTAGAGTAAATGATGACAACAGCTGAAAGTGATGTTTCATTATGCGCACATACACACTCAAACACGCAAACCTTTAGACTAAACGCATAAATGAACGGCAAGAAAGGTATTCGGTTTTCAGTAGGAAAGATGTCATTTAAGCGGACCCTAAAGTAATAATTAACAATTTTTACAACGGAAGTGATTCAATCAAAAACCAACTTTAGCTCGATAAGAATTTTCCTATTGTCACTGTGAAACTGCTTTGAATGTATTGTGAAAAGCGCTATATAAATGAAGATGACTTGACTTGACATGAGGGATGTTGACCCACTGTGGGAGTGTACATCTGGTGGTGTATTCCATCTCCAGGTTTGCTCAACACAACAATGCTGGATTTGGGCTTTAGATTGTTGATTGTTGCTGGTCTGGTCCTGGCATCACCTGAGGTCCCTCTGCCATCTGTGACAGGAGCGCTTCTGTCCTGTCCACTCAGCATGATTCTGAATATGGCACTACTTTATGCTAAGGAGGTGAATCTGGTTCCAAATCCTAGTCAAAAAGAAGAGATTGTCATATGTTTCTCTATTGTATGAAATAATGTTAATGTACGTACAATTTCACTGTTTAAGTGCAATTAATTGCTAGAAATACTTCGATTTTTACAAACTGTTTTTTTTTTTTAATAAATGTTTGTCAAATGATTTATAAAGGAAAATATAACCAAGAAGGATGGGCTTATAGGAAGCAGTCAGACAGCTCTAAGCTTCTTCATAAACTTGCTCAGCAGGATCGAGTCTTATCATTTCCTATCAGGAAACAGACATTAATATGCTTACATGAGCATCCAATAACCTTTACCCTGATAACAAAGGCATACCAAAGGTTTAACTTGTGATTGCTTGCATTTTTTTTAGTAGTTATGGGGGTTACTGAACTGATAAAATGCTGTGGCTGCATTTTTTTTTTTTTTTTTTCTTTTTTTGGATGATGACTGCTAAAAGGCAAAAACCTACATCCAGTAAAGTTCTACCAAATTTTCACTGCAATGGTGGCACAGAAGCACTTCTGAAGTGGCATTAAGGTGTCTTTACGCTCAGAGGTGGGATAAATGCATTTACATAGCCACTGCAACTGTATACTTTGATACTAGAGGATGAGGTGGGTCACAGCAAGCATAATTTTCTTCTTTAGCTTTTATCCAGTATTGCATCTTTACACTGAATTTTGTGCAGGCACAGAGCAACCTTAACCTGGCTGTGTAAAGATACCTTTAATCACTGCAAAAAAAAAAAAAAACCTGTTTTGCTTAGTGTTTTTGTTTTCCATTAGAAATATCTAAAAAAAAAAATTAAAAAAAAAATTTTTTTTATAATAAATACATATTTATTTTTAGTAAAATTACTTCTGTATCAAGTCTTGTTTTCTAAAAAATGTATCAAAATTAAGCAGCTTTATGCTTTAAAATATCCTCCAATGCAGTCAGAAAAATCTTATTTTCCCTTTAGATTAAGTTTATTTTTCTGACCCCACTGACAGATTTTTTTTTTCTTGTTTTAAGCACAAACTCAATTTTGATTATTATTATTATTTATTTATTTTTTATTTTTTTTATTTTTTTCAGAAATCAAGACTTAAATGTACCTTGATTTAAGATTTAAAAAGCAATACAAAAACTTGACTAAGAACTTTTGGTCCCACTTTATATTAGGTGGCCTTAACTACTATGTACTTACATTTAAATTAATCATTTGATACAATGCACTTATTGTGTACATACATATTTTTACATTGTACTTATATTTAAAAAAAAAAAAATACCTGCATGTAATTACATCTATAATTACATTTATAATTACACTGTTGACCCATCCCTTACACCTTGACCCATACCACCAAACCTGTCCCTAACCTTACCTGTACCCCATCTCAATAGCAGCAAAAGTGTTTTGTAATACAATATGAACACAATAAGTAGCCTACATTGTACTTATTTTTTGATGTAAGTACATAGTAGTTAAGGCCACCTAATATAAAGTGGAACTAAACTTTTTTTTTTTTTTTTTTTTTTTTGCAGTGATCAATCAAAAACATATTTTGTGCTCCTTGGCATCAAAAAATCAGAAAAATATGTTTGAACAAATGTCTTGTTCTGAATAATAAAATGCTACACCGTGTCCTAACGCGACGCCGCGATGTACGATAAAAGGTATCTGAAAGTAACACACCATGGACAATTCACCTCAGATCGTGAAAATAAATAAATGGGCACAAGAACGTTCAAACTCATTGTGAACAAACAAGTGTATTCTATGACAAAGATCGTCTCAGTCACTCAGGATGCACTTTAATGTTTAAATTGTGTAATTTTACATATTTTATTATGTAGGCTACTCATCCATTTTATTGTGATTGCTATGCGCTTCCCAAGAGAGGGCCCCCTATCGCTCTTCTGTTTGGCTGTAGTTTTTCATTGATTTTATCGCGTCTCGTGTGGCATCGCGTTTGGTTAGAACAAGGCTAAAATAAAATAGAGAATTTTATGTAGGCTAATTTATTTTTCTTATCAAAGAAAAATACATGAAGAAAGAAGTTTGTCTTACCCAAGTAGTGTGATTCCAGCAACAGAACTGGACATGGGCAGCTGGTCTCGTAAGCAAGAACTGAGAACATCCTGGATGTCTCGACTGTGAACATCAAAGTTATTCGTGATCAGCTTATCTTAATCCAGACTAAAGCAGAAAGGACAGATTAATGTCATATCGCCCTTGGAATCCATATCATGAGCATGATTAGCTAAAACAGAATTAGCTATCAGATTAAACTGTTTTGAGACTGAAAAACAAGATGAAAATATGACAATAAAAGCAAAAGTATTTGATGTTAATATGTTATGAGAAAAAAAAAACGTGTATAAAGACATTTTTAGACATTGACAAAAGGTGCTTTTTCCATTGCTTAAGTTCACAACCCACCAGCTACTCCTCCCTTTCAACTCAGCTGGTTATCTTCAGACAGTCAGAATAGTTTGTGCACCACGTCAAGGGAACGCACACTACATCAGCGTAAATGACTTCAAAAAGGTGTACAAGTGGGAAATTCTGGGATTCTGCTGAGCATAAATGTAAACAATGTAGCACTAAATATGACCTCCAAGCAGGTAAGTTTCGTCTCTTAGTACATTAGGCTATTTACATGAAAACCGCATGAAAATTATGTGTAAAGGTAATTTGCGTGGCGCAGTTTGTTAATGTCGCCCATAGCAAATGTTTTCTAGCGCAGTCATTTAATAGTCAGACTTTCAAATAAAACATTAGAGTTTTTTATGATATATTTGTGCTGTAGCCTACAAATATATACGCTAATAAAGTGGTATAACCTACTTTTATCTACAAAACTGATCGCTATAGTTGGTGGTTGGTTACGTTCATAAAGATAACACGTCGTCTGTAGTAGTGACCGACGAAAATGCGCACATTTATAATCGTTTTAAACTTTGGAAACCACTGAAACATACTTGTTTGAAAAATAATAATAATACATTTTACTCATAGTTCTGTTTTGACGACAGGTTACGAATTTAGTGAAAACTGCGGGTGGTCCGACGAGCAACACCAAGTCGGCGTATCTCAAAGACCTTGCAGGGATGGAACATTTAACGACGGACAACACATTGTATGCCAAAACTGTCGTTATTGCATGACGACAGAGTTCATTGCATGCAGCACCACAACTGATACCATCTGCTGTAAACAAGGGTACATTTTACTTTATTTATTTTTTTTAACATTTATTATGTTTACTATTAGTTTTGTCTGTAGCCTATTGTTTTGTTGTTGTTGTTTTTTTTACCTGCACTAATAGACTGAATTTATCTTAACGAGAAGAATTGCTAATTAAAGTTTTGAAAATCGAAAGCGAGTCCTACGGTATTGTTTTAAATAGGGTGAAGTCAGTATTTTTACAAATTAGCATGGGTCTCTGACGTGGTTTCTTGAGCAGCAGATCAGCATATTAGAATGATTTCTGAAGGATCATGTGACACTGAAGACTGGAGTAATGATGCTGAAAATTCAGCTTTGATCACAGGAATAAATTACTTTATAAAATATATTCAAACAGAAAACAGTTATTTTAAATTGTAATAATATTTCACAATTTTACTGTTTTTACTGTATTTTTAATTAAATAAATGCAGCCTTGGTGAGCAGAAGAAACTTCTTTTAAAAATCTTACAGTGTCCAAACTTTTGACTGGTAGTGTATATTTTTTTTTAAAATGTGAAAAAGTATAATTGTTTTAAAATTATGAGAGTTAGAGTATCAGCAGGTCCCTTCTTGAGCATTCAGGTAAAATGGGCCAGCTGTTTAGTTAAAATGGGCTAATTTAAAAAAAAAAAAAAAAAATGAGATCAACAAAGGTCATTTTTGGCTGAAATCATTTTATTTTTAACAGTAAATTGACACTATTGTCTTTAGTGTGCCATAGCAACAACACTATGAATTTATTTCATTAAATATAAAGTTGAACGAATATTTCATTAAAAAATGCAATTAAAAATGAACTGATCATGTTGTATAGGTGTGTGTTTCTGTGCATTGGTGTCTTTTGTGTGCATGTATGTGTATACGCTTGTCAAATATATGTAAAACATTTTGTTAAAGATTTTGATCTTTGACAAAAAAAAAAAAAAAAAAAAAAATCACTTTAACGTTTCCTGTATCATTGTACTGTTCTGATATCTTCCTTCTTTTCCATTTCCCTTCTCTATTGACTCCCCGTTTCCTTCCTTTGCCTGTCATCCTGCCACACTGTCTGCAATGCATTTTTTTAAAAGACTGTTAAGATTTTGTATGGATACATCTAGGCCTATAAACTTATTTTCACATTCAAATTTCTGTGTAAAAGTGTGCGTGTGTGTGTGTATGTGTATGCAGCCCGTTTTAGCTTAACCAGCCATAAATGACCTTTTTCACAAAAATCAAAGTTTCTTTTTTAAATAAATCTTTTTTTATTTGAAGGAGCATGCCAAAACATTGTTCATAAACATTTACTTTGTTGGTAAGCTTACTTATAATTGCTTTAGTACCCTTATTAGTGATTAATGAAATTTACTATGTCAGGCTCACTTTCCTTAGAATTTCTCTGACAAGCTTCATGTAACACTCTGCACTGCCCCCCTTAAAAAACTCAGACCAGTCAAAACTATTGTTACATGTCAACAAGTGAAGAAGCAACAATACAAGATCAGTTATTGTGATTGGCTGTAAAAAATTTAAAGAGATAAGACGCTACAAGCTTATTTGGCCCATTTGACCTGATTGCCCATTTTAGCTGACTTCACCCTACCCATTAAGTAGCCAGTGTATACCAAACATCATTAATATACAGTATAAAAGTGAGCTTTAATTCCACGTGTCTCTTTTATTCCTATAATTATTGACATAGCCTGTATGTTCCTTATCTTTTTTGCAGGGAGCAGGTCTTCAATGGAAAATGCATCACTCAGCTGTTGCCGACCACAGTAACAACAGTAATAAAGATTGTTATATTAACTTTTCTTTGAGTTAGCTCTCCCTTTGTCCAACAGTGCTTTCTCATCCAAAGCAGAGAGATATTAAATGAGCTAAAATTAAAGCCTGATACTTGCATTTTCACAGTGTAAATTGTTCTTCTTTTTTTTTAGACTGTGATGAATGGGACTTCCATAACAACTGCCTCTGTTAGCATCTCAAGTAGGCCAACCTCTCCAACACTCCATCAAAGTCTGCCTCAAACCCCCTCTCAAAAACCCTCTCAAACCCTCTCTCAAAACTCTTCTGCCATAAATTTGACAGGTATTATTTTGCATTCCTGTTTTTATTTCTACAACAGTTTATCATACGGTTCAAAAGTTTAAGATTTTTTAAAAGGTTTTTGAAAGAAAAAAATACAGAATTATTATTATTTTCACTGTAGTCTTCAGTGTCACATGATCTTTGAGAAGTTCTAATATATTGATTTAGAGCTCAAGAAACATTTCTTATGAGTATTGAAAACAGTTGAGCTGCTTGATCTTTTTGTGGAAACCCTCATAAAGGCTTTTTTTCCCAGGATTATTTAATGAATAGAAAGTTCTAAAGAACAGCATTTATTTGAAATATAACTTTTTTGTAACAATGTAAAAGTGCTGTCACTTTCGATCTCTTCAATGCATGCTTGCTGAATTAAAGTATTAATTTCTTTAAAAAAATTAATACTTACTGAACCCAAACTTTTGAACTGTAGAGTACATATTTACAGTATATCAGTATTCAGTGCTTGGTGTTGATCTGTATCTATGTCTAGTTTACATGTAGCCTTTTCAATACAAACACACACCATGAGAGAAAGAAAAATAGAATATGCTGGATTCAATGTTAAACAAAAGCAAATTTGATGTTTGTTTGTTTTTCTTGTGCATCTTTGCAGGGATCTATGTATTTTTAGGGATTTTATCCACTCTCACTCTGCTCTGTCTATTCTTGGTTATCAAGAGGAGGAGGACTAAACATTTGAAAAAAGGTGAGTCGCATGAAGAAACATTTGGAGGATATCCTTAAGTGAAATAAATATTATTGTTTCATATCAAATTAGTGCCATAAAGACTTTCATCGCATTGCTAAATGTGAAATCAGTATTCATTCCACAGTTTATTCCTTACACAAATAAAGAAATAAAATAAACAAACAAGTGAACGATTGACGTAATATGATGTTAAAACTCAACTTTAAATCCCCTCTTCAAAGCTGAAAAGTCTGTAAAGTTTTAGATGCTGACGTACAGTGACAAATATAAGTAAGCCATTCATAAACTGATTACTCTAAGACGTGTTCTCTCTAAACATTTACTCTGTTTTGTTTGGGCATGACTAAAGGTATAAAATATGGGTGTTTTGAGAATGAGTGTTTTGGAAACTTGTATGAATCAACAATCCCTTTTTGTAAACCTATTGGTAATTGCAGTGGAAGTACAGCAATTACACATAGTTTTAGGAAAAAAGAAGGTTCAATAGGGTTCAATAGAATGCTATTGACTCAATTTTAAAGGGTTAGTTCACCCAAAAATGAAAATTCAGTCATTAATTACTCATCTTTATGTCATTTCAAACCTGTAAGACCTTCATTCATCTTCAGAACACAAATCTTTTTGATGAAATCTGAGAGCTTTTTCCATTGACAGCTACACAACTACCACTTTGAAGTTCATAAAGAGATCATAAAACTGCCCTATATAGGCAAAAGGCAGTAACTTCATTTTTGGTTGAAAATGAGTTATTGATATTTTTGGGATGTTCAAGACCTTTATCTTGAGGATAAGTATCTTAAGTAAATTCCATTGTTTTTTTTATTTTTTTTTTTCAAGAAAATAATGGGTTGTCCCAACAGTAAGTTCCAAAATCCCAGCAGAAACCAAGGTAGAACACCATAACACCAGTTATTGCTCTTTGCCTTTGCTTTGGAATGCTCAAATTGAGCTACTGCTATTGTTTAGCCATTGTTTAGAAGTTACTGTGTAGCCTGGAAGTATGGTATCCTGCCTTTGTTTTACTGCCCATTAAAGTTTGCTGCTATTATGGTGTAGCCTGTGTCATACATGTCACTGAAGCACTTCTGACAAACAATACCTGAATAAAAGTGTAGGTAAAACAAATGGCCCATTTGCTCTTGAAGGAAAACGATGGTTGAGATGGCTTTGAAACTTAGTAATTTTCATTACTAAAACATCTAACTGCCAGATTTTCAGTGTCCTACCTATATATATATATATATATATATATATATATATAAAAAAAATTAAAAAAAATCTTTAAAGTAATTTTTCTCAGTTCCCACATTCTAGCAAGTTAAGGTCTTTTGCTTTTGTAGGGCAGAAAACTAATCCATATGAATTGAGTGATTTAGTCTGAAGACTTGATCACTTTATATAATGAACAGATTGAATTTAGGCTTTTATTCACATATACACATCGATCAGTGAACATAAACAGAAGCTCAACCGAACCTGCTTGACGCGCGAGAACAAACCTCTTCCAGAAGCTCAAATGTGCTGTGTAACACATGAGAATGAACCTCATTGGTTCTTGAAGCTCAAATGTGCTGCATAACATGAGAATGAACCTCATTGGTTCTCGCAAGAGTCAAGCAAACACGCTTGAGCTTCCATTTACCACAACTGATGTGTGCGTTGATGAATGTATATATATGAATAAAAGCCTAAATTTAATCTGTTCATCATATAAAGTTATCAAATCTCTTCTGAAAATTTGGACTAAACCGCTCAATTCATTTGGATTAGTTTTACGATCTTAATTAACTTTTTGAAGCGTCAAAGTGGTAGTTGCGTAGCTGTCAATGGGGGGACAGACAGCTCTCAGATTTCATCAAAAAGATCTTCATTTTTGTTCCGAAGATGGACGAAAGTCTTGCAGGTGTGGAACGACATGAGGGTGAGTAATTAATGACAGAATTTCCATTTTTGGGTGAACCCTTAAAAGAACCCTAATTGCCAAAATAGTTCTGCAGGTGCATCTCAATAAATTAGAATTATAAGTTATTTATTTATTTATTTTTTCTGTAATTTAATTAAAAAAGTAAAACTTAAATGTATTTTAGATTTATTAGACATAATGTAAAATATTTCCAGACTTTTTTGTTTTTATTTTGATGATTACAGCTTGCTTCTCATCAAAATAATAATAATAATAATAATAAAAAAAAAAGTATCTCAAATTATTAGAATATTTAATTTCAAGTTCTATTAAATTACCATTCTCAGGGTATAAATACTGGGTTCAAGTCAGTAATCCCAACAGCAGTCATGAGGAAGTCTGCTGACTTGCCAGTTGTTCAGAAGACAGAGTGCTGTGCCAAAGCATATTCATGGAAAGTTGACTGGAAGGAAAAAGTGTGGTAGGAAAAGGTGTACAAGTGAAAGGAATGACCGCAGGCTTGAGAATATTGTCAGGCGAAGCCGATTTAAGCTTCAAAAGCTTTTATTGATCTTATGAAGTATTCTAATTTATTGAGATAGTGAATTGGTGGGTTTTTGTTAAATGCGAGCCAAAATCATCACAATTAAAAGAACCAAAGACTTAAAGTACTTCAGTCTGTGTGCAATGAATTTATTCCACAATTTGAGGTGAATTACTGAAATAACTTTTTCACAACATTCTAATTTATTGAGATGCACCTGTATATAAAGATACATTATAATACTTTCATGTTTAAGGTTTTTTTTTTTTTTTTTTTTTTACTTATAAACTAAAGTATGTTTTTGAGCTGTTTTTTTCTTAGTATTATATTATTGCAATTACTACATCACAAAGTCTTGAGTGCTATTTTGAAGGAATATGTATTGCACAAGATTAAACAAGATTTAATCATGTTTAACAGAATTTCATAAATGTTTTAATGGAGCTGATCAGGAAAGCCTGTCCAAAAAGGAAATTGGCAGATATGAACAGACCATCTCATACAACATAATCAAAGAAAGCGACAATGATCACATGACTGGATCGGCGTATCTGTTTGGTGAGTATACGAAAACAAACTAACTTTGATTTGACCCTACATGAAAACACTCCTTTCAGGTGTTTACACAGTAAATTTCCTTTGGAGAAGGTGGGGATTTTCCATAAACACCTCATTTGGTAACACTATTTCGATAGTCCACATTCTACTAATATTAAGTAACTGCAAATACATGTTAACTAGCAGTAATTACCAGTCATTCTCTTGACTATAAGTAACTTTGCAAGTACATTTCAACTTATTCTACAAACCCTAACTCTAACCTAATAAATTAATAGGTTAGTTGACATGTAGTTGCAAAGTATTTAATGTCTAAAGTGGACATTCAAAATAAAGTGTAATTTAATTTATATTCATAGCTCCAGAGGTCCAGGATAAGCCTTTGAAAACCGTGCTGAACAACCTGGATGTTCTTGAGGAGCTTGTGCTGGTATTAGACCCGGACATCTCTGGCGCTAAGAATACACGTCACCTTGCTGCTCAGTGCTCTTTTTCCTTTGCCTGGATCAATTATGCATATTCCATGAAGGATCACAAAAGTCCCCTGGTCGCTGTTTTGGAGGGTGTCGTCACCAAGAACCCAGACTGGACCGTCGGACACCTCGCTGAGCTGTTAACCACTATCGGTCGCAACGATGCCGTGGAGATTTTAGCAAAGCTCCCTGCTGGTGTTGAAGAATAATTAATGTGGTATTTTAAGAAAACAAAGCAGTAGTATACTACACTATATTGTATTGTTTGGGGTAAGCCATATTTCAAAAATGCTGTTGGACATTGTTGATATTTGAAATCCTGACAAGGAAGCACAAAAAATGAACGTACAGTACACAAGAGTAAATACAAACAAGAGTTTGTTGTTAGTCGCCAATAGCACAGCAGCTCCAGACAATCATGACACTCAAACCCAGTTTTACTCACGTGTGGAGCAGAATCAAAGCAACCTCCGCATCTGTTTTCAGGCCTTCCCGCTTAGCTCTCTCCAGCGCTGGAAAGCTTTTCTAATATTAATGCGGGTCCTAAAGCGCTTGCCCAGTCATAAACCTTCATTCCAGTGATATTCTTTTGAGCTCTTTTGTCTCTCATCTCTCTTTCTGCAGTTTTTCTTCAAATCTCCCTCTTGTTGTCTCCTCGACCGTCATACGCCCCCTAATGCTGATTTGGTTACACGTTTGTTGTTGGTGTCGGCCGACTAACTTCCAAACAGTGTTTTTGAAATATGCTTTACCCCACCTTTAACACTCTCATTGCAATTTGTAATTATTTCACACTTAAATGAAATCATAAAATAGTTTGTGTTACACTGATAAAACTGATTCTGTGGTGAAGTAAATACTACAGATAAAAATGTAATTTCTACAAGAATTGAAAAAACAAAGTAAATGCTATATTAGTACTCAATTTAAGCTTGCAGAAATTAATTTTATATCATTGATATTTAAGCTTTAAGTTGAACTTTTCTGATGCTGGTGTTCCTATCATGAATAATTAATTTTGTGACGTCTGTGGCCAGTTGCATAAACTTAGCCTCAAGGTTAAGACTGTGACTTAAGGTCTAGTTTAATTAACTAGCAGTTAGTTAGAGCTAATCAGTCTTACTTTTTATATTCAGATTACACTACTCTACTTTATGTAACTGACTTTACACAGTTAGGACCAGTCTCCACAGGAGTTCATTTTCTACTCACAATGACACATACTCAAAAATGAGCGAATGTTTCCGTCATTGTGTATTGTGTACCAAGTATTGAAGTCTCTGTGCATTACATTTATTATGTAGATATGGCGTCTACACGATATCTATTGTATTATTTACATAATAAGCATACTTAAAGCATACAACTCAAAATAATGGTTTAATTCAATGTTATATTATTTGAGTAAAGTTAATTTTGTTAAATTTACTTAATTTAGATAGAAGATTTTACTCATTTCACAAATAGAATTGAGTAATATTTACTTAATTTTTTTTATGAATGTTAAGTTCAACAGTAAGTAGATTTTACTTGATAATAACAGGTCCGTTGTACCGAGCAGTAGAAGTAAAGTTTACTTAAAATGTGTTATCATCAAGTAAATCCTACAAGTTTTTTTCAGTGTATATAGATTGTGTTATATTTTTTGCACATTTAACTCCAGTATTCAAAGACAAGTTGTAAAGGATACAATGCTTGTACGTGACACATTGTAGGTGAACATCTAGAGTTGTTTTGACTGAAAACAGCATATGTAACGTAATGGGTAACAGATGTGACTGGAGAACAAATGGAGGCTTTTAGAATCAAAGAAAGGAAACCCCCCCCACACCCCCACCCCGTTCTAGTTTCCGAAATCTTCACTCTAGAAATCTGTTTCACTCCAATTTATCAGTCTATAGGTTTAGTTTCAATAGCATGCCACAATTAATATTTCACATTTTGGCTTTTTATTAAATTACTACTTAAATTCCTAAAATAGAGTCATTTAAAAAGCATTATAGATATAGTGAATATGATAGAATTGTTGGCAAACCAATATTTCAAGTTCTGACATCATAAAGTTCATTTCTTGACAGGATTTGGCCACAAGCAATATATTTAGTTATTAGTGATGCACAATTGATGCTTTTGTATGTTCATCTCAAAGAACACAATAAATCTTGAACTTTGTTCAAACATTGTACATCTTTATTAAGCAAAAACATTATAAATAAAAAAAGTGCATAGAAAAATTAAACAGGTTTAGAAATATGTATACAACTATTTACAAACTTAGGGGTCGTTTGTACAAGGTAGCAAAGACTTTTAATTTTTTTTTTTTTTTAAGTCTTTCAACACAACGTTGTTTTTTTTTGTTGTTTTTTTGTTTTTTTAAAATAACCTACACAAGAACAGACAGATTTTTCTTTTCCCAAGAAGCTCTGGGATACGCATCATCACAGGAGGTCCTGACTAGTGCTTTGCATCCTTCATTGCACACAAGCCAACTCTGCATGACAGAACAGACCAAGCAAATCTAGTTTTGCATTAGTATTACTTGACGTTGTCTGAACAGCTTGAGGTAGAATCCTTGCAAGTTTGGGGTGGTTTGATTAAAATCTGAGATCCACTAAATTTCAGGTTCTTGATGGAGATGTCCACCTCACACAAAACGAAGAAAAAGGAGGAGATGATAACATGATTTAGGGGAAGGGAACTGCTCCTTTGAAGAAGCCAAATAAAAAAGCAGACAAAAAGCAAACAGCTGGCTCAAAACATCACCTCGTATAAAAGGCCACGTTGCAAGAACTCATCCTCAATGTTCAAGTTAAAAAAGGAAAGAAAATGGGGAAAAGGATTTAAAAAAAAAAAGAACAGAAAAAAAACCCTGAAGAAAACTCCGATAAGACCTTGGTCACATACAAAAAGCACAGACCTATGGGTATGAACTCCCATAAAGACAAACAGGAATAAATAGAACGTTCCTACAGTCCGAACAATCTTTTATACGATGAACGATGGCACCAGCTTGATTTTTCCTACATGAAGATGATAAACAACTCCAAATCTTTCAAGGAAAATTAAGGTGCTGAGTGCCACCATCTGCTGAAAAACTTTCAATAACTCTTCTATAAATATATATATAGATTCTGTAAGTCAACAGTATACATCAGTCCTACATCTATAGGACACTTTAAGCAGTAAATGTCAAGCTCCAATTGTATGTGCAATTGTGGCAAAAAATGATTTTATTGCAGGAACAATCCACGATGTCATCACACCTTTAAAAGCTGTGACGCAATGAGGATGCGGTTAGTCACGATTAGCTTAAGTAGTGTCCTCTACTACACGATGAAAAGAAACACCAATATACTTCTACGCTCTCCAGGCATGATTTTGTTTCGACACAAGGCTCTCAAGAGGTATAAAAAAAGCACAAACATGCTAAAACTTTGCTCTTTGAATATTCGGAATGGGGTTTGAACACACCGTACTTGGGCGTATTGTTAGAAAGCATGTCTGGTTTCACTATTTTAGTACCGGTTGCAGAAATTACAGCTTGCATCAGTTTTCTAACAAGACATGAAACAGGAAGTATGTAGTTTCCCCTTTAGGACTTATGTTTGACTTAGCACCATGGATGTCATCAAGTTTAAAAACCACCTATACAGTTTTAGACCAAAAACAAAGTGTTTAGAGATGCCTATAAAAATGCAATGAAAAATAAATTATCGAAAAAGAAAATGTAAGAAAATAAAAGCCTTTGAGAAGATTATAGGGGTTTTCAAGCGAAAAAGACCAATAGACGCTTCAACAACGTATCAGTGAAACGCAACAGAACGCGTCCGCCATGCGCAAGGAGTGGATCCATGTCTTATACTGAGGGGTTTACAATGTTGTCCTGAGCAGTGCGAGTCTTTCCCAGTTAAAATAAAATCGACAGATGCAGATCTGAATTAATACGTTCACATCATTTCATTGGTAATATGCATGTTTTTACAGAGTATCTTCAATGCCGCTAAGCTTTTACAAACTACGCAATGAAATCTTTCTCAAGCACATTCTGTTCAGATCTTGAGAATCCAGCACTTTAGGTTTTTGCTCGAAGGAGAAGAAAAAGAAAAGACGTTTGAGATTTAAAAGGTCAGTTACAGGAACAGAATGCTCTGAAATCTTGGCAGCGGCCATTTCTATTCAGCTTTTAAAAAGCATAAAATGCTTACAGGAATAATTTAAAAGTAGTCACAATTTTGCTGTAAAATATACAACGACTCTTTTGTGCAGCTTTTTTTTTTTTTTCTCTTTCTCTCTTTCGCTGCTTATGAACTGGTTAAAAAAAAAAAAAAAAAAAACGATGACTGAGACCGGGATTCTTTTCAAAACCACTACTATTCTGATAAAACATTTAGTGAACCACAAAGGATGCAGCACAGTGTACATGAAAGGCCATGATGTTTCCACACATCACCAGTCATGTGTCATCTGCTTTACTGGACTGAATTATCTATGGGTCGGCAGGAATTATGATTCAAGGACAATGGCTCCACAACAGCCTTTTAAAAGTTAATGGCCCTTTTAAATAAAGGCCTCTGTTAAGCTTTGAAACCCTCCGCTTGGACCCCCTTTACCTATCAAGCCTCGGCCCAGTGTTTTTACCCGTCTAGCTCCATTGTCACAGCAACTTTTCCATCACTCATCCTCAGTTTAAGAAGCGTCGACAGCGCTTGGCGCCACAGTTGCAGCCGAGCTTGTTGCTGGCATCTTCAATGGGGAACTTGTAGTCGTAGGTCAGCTCTTCTCCACGGTAGATCTTGCGCAAGGCGAAAATGACTATGTGCTTCTGACCCTCCACGTTGATGACTCGAGAGTAGCAGTTTGGTTCACAGGAGTGGTTGATGAACCGCGCTGCGTTTCCGTGCATCGTGGCATCTACAACATCAAAGTCGTCAATGCGGAACATATAGCATCCAATGCCCTGGTAGGAAGAGCAGAGGAAAGAGTTGTGTAAGATATTCGAACTCAGACACAAATCTAGTACAGGGTGAACCCAAAAGATGTATTTTTGTAATGATAAATAAATAATGTAAATATAAGACATATAAACAAATAAAAATTTGTGACCTGTGCTGGCAAAAGGAGTCTGAATGCGCATGGCTAATTTCGAACTACAGGCAAACAAGTGAAAAATGTCAATTTTGGTCGAAATTGAGGTTTTCACAAAAATGAGTTCATTAAGCCCTCGTGTCTAGTGATCCCAATGATCCAAATAGCAATTAAACATCTATAAGTATCTTTATTTGTATGTTTTTTTGAGAGGAGTGCCTTTCCTTTGTCCATGAAAAGTGCAGTTTTTCTCTGCTCGCTTCTTGACGACTGGCGCTTCCCCTCAGCACAAGTTTGGTATTGTTGTAAAACGCAGTATTTCAACTTTGTTAATATTCATAGTGAATTCTCGATGGTATGAGTCTGAACCAACGAAATGTGATTTTCAAACTCATGCTGATGTAAACAAAACGATCTCCCTCACGCTGACTGACGCACCCAAAGACGCCTCAGACAGCGCGTGATCCCGATATACACATCTGAATTACAGCATCTCAAAATATCGGTCTTGGTGAGTATTCACGCAAACATTATCTGTTATGTCGTTTGGTTAACAGTTGGGGGAAAACATCTGATGTGTAACATTACATTAGAATTAGATCCGTGTGGTAGTAGGTCTTAATATACAGGCTGCCTGTTTCAATAATGTTAATCAAACAATTGTGGAATAATGTAAAAAAAAAAAAGTTGAATATTTATATTTTTTCCTATAGAAATGGGTTTTGACTTGGTGTGTGCCAGGGATTTTAAGGTATGGTTAAAAACTTTAACTCGATTTTTCTCAAAATTGACTTAAAATTGACATAATTTTTGAGAATAACAATTACTCATTTTTGAAAATTTGCTCATTGTGACTCATTTTGCCAGCACAGGTCACATATGATTATAAAGAATAATAAAAAAAAAAAGTATGATGAGGAAAAATAAAAATGTTAAATAAGAAATTAATACTCTTATTCAGCAAGGATGCATTAAATTGATCAAAACTGCCAGCAAAAGTTCATTTTAAAGGTCAAATAAATTCTGTTTCATTTCATCAAAGGAATAAAAAAACGTATCATGGTTTTGATAAAAATATTATGCAGCACAAATATTATGTTTCTTGAGCAGCAAAACTTCATATTAGAATGATTTCTGAAGGATCGTGTGACACTGAAGAATGGAGAAATGCTAATTTTAAAATGTATTCAAATAAAAAACAGTTATTTTAAATTGTAATAAAGCTTCACCTTATTAATGGTTTTACTGTATTTTAAATGATATAAATGTAGGTGAAAACAAACTAAAGGCAGTATGACAAACATTTAAAAATGTATTTTTTTGCATTACAATAAAGAGAATGTTTTTATTTAAAAAAAAAGGCTTAATTTTCTATAGGCAAAATATGAATTCTTAATTTTCTTTAGATTTTGAGGAGGATCTCTAAATTAACTAATTAAATATTTAAATTAAATATGAAATACTACTACATATAACAGAGAACGGGGGTAAAAACAGATGGATATGAATACCCAAAATGCATTCTCTTGTTTAACCTGGTGGTAATCGGCTGAGAGTTCAAAAATAATAATAAATAATACATTTATTTTTAAAAGCCACCTTTCATCTTACCTTGCCATCGTAATACTTCTCACGCTTGTCCGTCAGAACAGAACGAATGACAATGCCTGAATACTCAATGACCATCTCCCCTGCTTCGATGTTCCGCTTGCAGAAAAGCCCTCTTCCATGAATCGCAGACCTATGACGACAATTACAGTAACAGGGAATCTGAATTGTTTTGAATAAAAATACTGGCAACACAACCAAGGAACTGGAAGGAAAAATATTTTAAACTTTAGAAAACGTTTATTCACATTCAATTACAACAAAGCAAAAGAAAATGATGGCAAAGGGTTGCAGAATGGATTCCAAAGGTTATAAAACTATTTCTGTGGCAAAAAAACTCCCCCCATTTATATTATAAACCACAGAGAACTCATCTGAACTCCAGACCTCAGTACATCATTATAGGGATAAAAAGGACACATTCCCAGCAGATCTTAGAGCATGTATTTCTTAAAATGAATGGCACATTTATATATTGCCACGTCATTTTTGTCACAAGTTTATTATAGGGAGATCACCTGGAAACATTAGCTAAACATTTCCTTCCTGCAATTGGTGCAACCATCTTATCATATATGGTATGCCAATGCAATTTTGACTTCTGCAAAATGTAAAGTCATGTTAATCTTTTCTACTGATGTTGCCAAATGTGGAGATTAAAAAAAGAACTGAAACTATGACTCAAAAACTATGTTCCTCAATTGAGGGTTAAAACTGTTAACCCACCTGTAGACACCAACCGCTTCCTTGGATGTCCTCTCCAGATGTCTAAAGCGCATTGCCATAGGAAGCTCCAAACTTGTTGCACGTCTGTAAAGCGCAATTCATTTTATTCGTCACGTGAACCAAGCCACAGTTTCATAATAAATCAACCCAAAAGGACAATACTGGCAGAATTAGCCAAGAAAGCATAACTACAAGCAGCGGAAATTTTTAAAAAAGGGGAAAGGAATATGAAGGGCACATTGTCATGACAAAAACTTTTAAAACATTTGTACTTTAGTGCTCAGGGTAACCCTATTATAATACTTTAAAGTGCCCCATTATGCTTTTTCAGATATTACATTTCATGCAGTGTGTAAGTGTGTAATATAGCTGTCTTTAAATGTAAGGTGTGCAAAGTTTCAAAGATAAAGTGCATGATAAATGTCATTATTGTCTCCCAAAAGAAAGAACCGAACTGCCTGAAACGAGTAAGTAATTCAAGTCTTTTCTGCACGAACCTACGTAGGGTTGTAACAAATTAGCATACTAATGTCTTCATTGGCTGCCCATGAACAACATCTACTTCGACCCTCAAACACTACCTGTAGCTGAAGCCTGGAAGAGTTTGGTTCGTGTTGTCGACATGTCGAGAAGCTGTTTTCAGAACTGTAAAAAGCAAATCCACTTGGTATTTGTATTACTTTGTATATAAGGGTTGAGGAAGCCGCCGGAGCCGAAATTTTAGATATGGTAATGAGCGTTTTCGTTTCTGACATGTGCTATAAGTGGTCGACCAATCACAACAGACTGGGCCATCTGACCAATCAGAGCAGAGTAGCCTCTCAGAAAGGAGGGGTTAAGAGATACTGGATCCTTTATTGAACTCGTTTCAGACACTGTGAGAAATGAGGTGATGCTGCAATGTATATTATCAGAAAATTAAAGTGTCTTTGACCTTGGATGCATGTAAACCTATTGTAGGAGACTCCAAAACACAATTAGGAACCATTAAAATAGCATAATAGGGGCACTTAAAAAAAAAAAAAAAAAAAAAATACACACACACACACACACACACACACACACATATATATATATATATATAAAAAAATACAATTTGAAAGTAAATCAGCAAGTGCTACATCATGCATATAGTGCTGTAGTTCTGAAAACATATTGATGTTATACTGTGAACCTCTATCAGGATTTTCTCGTAACTCTTACATGCTTGTGCGTCATATCAGAGAAACAAATCTTTCATTCAGTAAAATTCTAACAAATTCTGACCTGGTGGATTTAAGAAGAACCTCATCTTCTTCCTCATCGTACAGGTCAGTGTCAGGAAGCTGTCTGTGCTGTGACGCCAGGAAGTTAAACATGTCAAAGGTAGACTTCCTGTGAAACAGACACAAGAGTAGGTGTGAACAGTTTCACTCAGAAAAGATCCCTTTTTTTTTTTTTTAGGCACGCAAATGTACGTCACAGAACTTATGCTTCTAGATAACATCACTTCTTACTCTCCAAGACAAACCTATGTCTAACCCCCTTCCCTACTGTGGTATGGTAACCAAGAAGCTCAACGCAAAACTCCTACTCCTCCTTTGTCGCTAGTTATTAGTCATTTAGCAAACGCCTTCTTATATAAAAGCTAAATGGTATAGGGACAGTCCCCCTATAGCGACTTGCACTTAAGTTCCTTATTTAAGGTACAATGTTCATCCCAGTAACTGGATTCTAGGTTGTGAACTAGGACTGTCAATCAGTTATAAAACACAATTGAAAAAATTACACATTAAGGCAATTAATTAATCAAATGAACAGGAAATAACCAAATATCAATTTGCTGGGAAAGACCCTTATAATAAAAAAATAATAATAATAAAAAATCTTTAAGCAAAAATAAAAATAATAATAAAATACTTTTATAAGTGGTATTAGTAGTAATATATTATTATTAAACATTACAAAGAGTGTCTTTAGAAGTCAATAAATAGTTGTTTTGTAAAAAACAAAAACAAACAAACAAAAAAAAACACTAATAACTATTATTTTTAGGAATATTAAGTAGTAGTAGTATTATATTTTTGTGGCAGACAAGTTAAGCATTGAATCAATAGAAGTCGATTCAAATAAATTAATAAAAGTGGCTTTAGAATTTGGTAACTTGTTTGTTGCATTGTAAAATTATAATAATAATAATCAATTTTTTTTTTTTTTTTTAATAATTAATTATTAATTACAATGTTACCACCACTTCATAAATAAACAGTTAAACCAGTGAATTGACCTTAGGTAGACTTCAGAGCGGGCACAGCCACTTGGGTTAACAGGCAGATCTTCCTCCTGACTGGCCTGCTTGTGGAAGCGGAAGGTGTGGCGTTGGCAGCGTTTGGCCCCCTGGAGCTGTTCCACCAGGTAGACTACGGCATCATGTAGCATTCCCATCATACGAGCCCCGCTCAACCCTGAAAAAGTGAGCTGCCTCAGTCCAGCAACAGCACGGGCTTCCTGGACCCCATCGATAACAGTGGTCCAAGCCACTGTTGGGAATTTTGGGAGAAAAGAAATGTGAAGTTAATCATTTTCTGGTTCAGAAATACATTAAAAAAAAGCTTACATGCACACATTTTTTTTTTTCCAACCACAGGCTAAGACATGACCTCCTACCCTCAATGCTGTCTGCTTCTACACTGAAGCCGTCATCACTAGCGATCTCAAAGCGTAGGTGGGGATGGTCTCGGCTGGGAAGAATGTGCTCTTCACCGTCTGAGGGAGGCATCTCATCATCTGAACAGGATAGCATCCCTAAAAAGAAAGAATATCTTTTAACATCTCATTCTTTGATCCACTGAAAGACCTTAAAGTGAGCAAAATGGAATATAATTAAAAAAAATAATAATAATAATAATAATACATTTAAATTAAATTAAAATATACCTGAGTATTTGTTCCAGTCAGATAGTGCACTACGGTTAGCAGGATCCCAAGTTGCTGGCTTGTTGCTGTCTCCACCTCGAGGCAATGAAAGGCGATCCCAGGGTCCAGGCCTAAAATAAAATTATATAGATTATAGTGGATTAGTCAGGCCATTTGAGTGTCTGACATACTCTTTCCATTGCAATAATTTAACGTCACCACTCAATCGAATGACATACATTAGTGGAAACGGTGGAACAAACTGCCCACATTAAAAAAATACTGTGGTATGTGTTATCATTACTATAAGGGCATTCAGTATTCTTAGTTTGAAATTTGAAACAGACATGTGGTGTGATGTACTGTATGTATGCAATGGATTTAGTGTTTGAAAAGCAAAATTAAAGGTAGGTCCTGCTTATATTTGACAAAATTGCAAAAAGGGACAATTCAAATTCAGTTTCCATTCAAGTGCTCACCTTGCACTCTCAGAGTCACTACTTCGCTCTTCATTCAGCTTGTCCAAGTCTAGAATCCCCTTGACAGTTGGGGTTTTGATGCGAACTCCATACCTGCAGAGGAAACAAGACAAATGAATATTCCATGCAGAGTTTGAAATGACGGAAAATATCTTTAAACTTAAGTAATTTCTTACTGATTCCATTTACCTGGCTGATACCGAGTTTGACTTGCGTGGTTCTTCCAATCCACTAGGACGGCCCAGGTCCAGAAAGTCTGATTTTGATTTCTTGGTGGCAATACGGTCAGATAGAGAGGACACTCTTTTCATTCGAACCTGCTTTGGTCGAGGTGCTGCTTCTGGTGTAGCTGGTGGGGAAGCCTTTGTCTCTGGTTCAACAAGGAGACCTTCGGGTAAAACAACTGAACTTGTTTTTGGAGTTCGCCCAACAACGGTAGTGTTACGAGGTGATGAGGGAGTAAGAATATGGGAAACCGTTTTGTTGGGATCATAATAGCCAGCCATGGCTTGGTTGATGATAGCTTGGGCACTGTCTGCTGGATTAGATGTATCTGAGGAGGTTGTTACTTGACTCATAGGTTGTTTGCTAGAGGGGCCAGGTGTGCCAGCAGACTTTGTCCTTCTAGGCGTGGAAGACTCCTTCTTAGTCCGTGTTTTTTTCACTCCATCTCCAGAAGCTTTGGCAGTCCTACGTGGTTTCTTAACATCTGGTGGTAGTGAAGCTGCTCCGTTACTACTGGTGGTAAGTAGCTGGGTAATGGTATTGGAGGTCTGTACCAATGGGGTCACAATTTGGTGGACCTGGGTTGGAATGGTGGCACCCACAACTGTGGGCAAGTTCCCAGCTGCTGCAAGTGTTGCAGACAAGGCATTGCTTTGCAAGAGGCTGGCGATTTGGGTAACGCAGTTGAATGAAGGGGAATGTGGAGTCGGCAGCTGGAAGGTGTTGCTTTCTGGATTTTTGACAAAAATTTGACCAAGACGATTAACAAGTAAAACATGGGGTGTGGGATCCACATTAGGTCCACCAACTTCCTTTACAGTAAGAATAGCATGACCTGGCAATGCTTGAGTAACCAACTGTTGTTGGGGTTCAATTGTTGATCTGGGGGTTGAAAAATTGATGGAAATCGTTCGTCCTGGAGCGGTTTCTCTTTGCATAGGCATGGTGTTGTACCCATTGATGACACCTGGAGCAGTGGCTGTCTGAATGGCAGTAGGCATTGCTTGGCACTGAGCTGATGGTTGGGAAATTACAGAAGAGGATGAGGAGACTACACCAACTGCTGTACAGCAGATAGGCTGTGGGTAAGTAGGATGCAATGGGACAGACACTGTACCCGAAACTGGCCCATAAGTCCCGAGGGGTACACCAGTGGCTGACGGCACAGACAGCATAGACTCTGGTTTCTGTGGTACATTTGTGGGGACACATGGCATTGCCCCTCCAGAAACTGAAGGGGCAGGATGCCTTGGTTCAACAGGTGGGTGTAATTTGGTTCTGAAACTCTCCATGGGTGGCAAGACCGTCTTACCCTCAGGAGTTTGGACAGGGTACAAGGAAACATTTGCAGAAGTTGCCTGATTTGGGAATGCTGCAAAAGGAACTTGCACAGAGGAATCAGAGGATAAAGGTTCAGAAGTGGATGCAGATTTGGGCAACTCTGTGAAAGGAACAGGATTTTGTTGCAGTGGAGTTTGAATTCCATTAATTTGGCCTAAGTCAAGTGAACCTTCTTGCAAGTGGTTGCTTGGATAAACTGTAGAGTCATCCATAGAGGACACAAAGTGGCCACTACTAGGATCCAAGTACAATTCTTTAGATTCTTGTGGCTCACTTGGAGAATCCTGGACTGGGACCAGCTCTGTAAAATGTGCATTGGGTGAAACAGGATCACACCTCTCAAGAATTAAAGGCATCTCTGGCTCAACAATTAAATGAGGGGATTGGAAATCATTACCATATGTCGACAATGTTGGGTTTAAAGACTTTGTGCAAACAAAATTAGCCATAGTGTCTTGTGGGTTGACAACCACCCCAGATTGCAATGATTGCAATGTTTGAGTTAGACCAAAGGAATCTTGATCAGCATCAGCTGAGTTGGACCCCGGTTCTAACCGACACCTAATTGATGAAATATCAGATACAGGACTTGGAAAAGTCAAACACAGCCCATTACTTGCTGTTTGTTCATGAGGTACAACGTTGAGTGATTTGTGTGGCTTTTGGGCTTGATTTGACAACTTCACACCCTGGTTATCATTATTAGCCACACTTGTATCACTCTCTCCCCCGTCATCCACACCATCAAGTTGGGAAATATGTCTCAAAGATGGAGATGCAGGTGTCTGAGAGGCATCCCTTTGAGCCTTGCAAGTAACCACTGTGCGAGTGAAGTTGAAGTAGTTCTCCATGTCCTCATCAGAAGAACTATTACCCCAGTCTTCCCTACAGGACAATCTCTGCGTAGACAATTTGGACTTCTCTTCATTTGTCTCCCAGAAGTCCTCCTGGTTGTCTTCACCTTCAACTACAATTTGTGCACTGCAGTTCATGGCTACGCCTTCATTCAGCACTGTTTCTTCAATTTCAAGCTCGGTTCTCAGCTCAGGCGCTACAGTCAGGTCTGCCTCTAAGTGAAAGGATGTGTAAGGGAAATCTCTCTCACTGTCTAGATGATTACCTTTTTGTGTACCCAAAGGGTCTCCTAATGGCAAGGCACCATTTTCTGCTGGATGCTCCTGTGGTGAGGCTATAAATTTGTGTGGAAGTTCTACAGAGTCTATCTGATTAAAATCAAAAGGCCGTGGTCTTGTGGAGAAAAGAGTGGGAGATGTGAGGGATCGGTTGGTGCAAGGGGTGCTGCCCATGCCACCTTGCCTTGTGGACTGTGAAAATAGTACTGAGGTAGAATGGGGCGTCAATATTCCAGAACCCCGGACTGAGGAAGCACTTCGACCGACAGGGCGAGCTGAGGAAGAGGTCAGCAGGTTTTCAGTAGCACCAAGGGGGAAAACTGGGGAGGTAGGCTGGGAGGTTTTAGGGTGGTGGGAACCACCTGCTCTAGATGCAATTGGGCCTGCATGGGATCCAAGAGTAGGGGAGGTCATGTGACTGCGGGTACCACTATTCTGGGTGTGTGGGCTATGCCGTCGTGGCCTTCGAGTGTCATCCAAATCACTGATAGTCAAGATGTGGTGAGGTTTGGATGGGGCAGCTCCTGGTTAAAAAAAATAAGAAAATAATCAATGATCAAAATGCTTCATATGAATATTGTGAAGACAATACAAGTGTGCAACACTACTTTGATTTGATTTTGATTACCGGGAGAAGGCAGTGGTCTGGATAGTCCTCCGGCAGGTCTTCTGTTCTGGGGGTATGAAGGGATTTTGGGACGGGCACCAAGGTCTGGTTTGGCAAAGACAGATCCCGAGGTGGAATTTGTTTCACTGGAAGGATTTGTTGAGGACAAATCCACTTCGAGGGCTTCAGATTCTAATGGAAATATATATTGAAATTTCAATAATCAAAATCGTACAAGACATCACTTTGCAAGAACCAACATTATATAATTCTTACCTGACTGCGGGCATGGACTGTGGGCAATTGTGCAATTTTCTCCCTGATCTGGCGACTCTTCCACTGGTTTTTCCTGAACAGGTGGCCGGACCTCCGTCACACGAAATGTGTATTTGCAGCGACGAAGGGGGTTTACAGTACTCCAATACCAGCGAGAGCATCTTAAAAAGTAAAAGAAACAAAAACTCTGTTGATGTGCAAGCAAGAAGAAAAGCCAAGTCTAGTAAATACATTACGTCAGGAGCAAACTCCTTAAGAAATCAAAATCTACTTACTCATAACCCACAGGGAAAAGTTTTCCATGACAGGCAGATAATTCACTCAGCTTTCCAAGCTTTTCTACTAGCAAAGAACCTAACAGTTGAAAAATGGCATTTAAAACATTGTACAAAACACCTTGTATAATAATGCATTATATTTACACATTACAGAATTTTATTTATGTCACCTACAAGGACAAAAACACCAACCTATCATTAAATTAATTGACTCCGGCTCCAATCCAGTCAAAAACTTTCTGCGAAGACTTATCCCTTCAAAATCCACATAAACTCTCCGAAGTACTTCGAACCCTTGACCAGTGATGATCTGGTAAAGTACAGAAAAAAAAAAAAAAAAAAAACTCTTAACTCAGCTGCACAAATAAGGCCTCTATTTGACTAAGTTTTAAGTAACTAACAATCCACAACTAAATCTGCAGCTCTATAGCTAAATTAAATGCAATCAAACTGAAAGCTTACTTTTCCACTTATAAGGTCACGGTGCTTGTAACAGAAGACTCTTTTATCATCCTGGAAGACACAGTTGCGAAAGCGGGCACACATAAAGTGGTAGTTGCTCTGGCACGAAGTAAGGCAGCAACCTACCGTTGCCCCAGTTCGGTTACACCGTTCACAGCGCTGTGGAAGGAAAGTTGGAACATTAGCAAAGCCACATGCAAGTAAACTCTTCATCTTTAAATACCAACATACTAAATTTCTATCCAATAACAATCCATTAAACATCATGTTTGCTAATTATTAAATCAAGGCAGTGTAAAGTGTCACCAATGGATCTGTTGAACTAGAATCATATGAGATTAATAACATACCATTAGACGACCTCGTGCTACAGCACTGTGAACATGCAGAAGTGAGCCATTATCCTCCTCGAACACCTCTGCAGACCACATGGTACAGTTCACATGAGCCCATTCATTTTGCCCAAGATAGAGCAACCTCCCTGCATCCTGGGAAGAGAAATGTATAATACAAAGGGGTTGCAATTTATTTTGGTGACACAACATTTTCGTATGCGTTTTTTTGTATTCGTGATCCTAAAAATTCGTCACACACAGAGACCTTGCACACTAAGTCCGATGCGTATTAATGGAGAGAGAAAAAAAAAAGTTCTCTTCTTAAAAATAGAAAAAGAAAGAGGAAATATTGGGTCCATCCAATCCTGAGATTCCATAGAGAGAAAGGAGAGTTCCACCTCATCAAGGAGCTGTGTGATTATCGCGAGCGTTTTGAAGTTTACTTCAGGATGTCAGTGGCTCAGTTTGATGCTTTGTTAGCGATACTGGCACAATCTGTCTTTATATTTTGTCTCTTTCAGCACTTTGCATACAGTGCTACTGCTTTGTGCTATAGATGATGTGCATCATCTGTCAGATGGCATTCAGGATTTTGGCGTTCGTGAATGGTGGCTCTGAATTATCAAAACGTCTCTCAAAATGCATGCCACGGATGCGAAAAACGCAGAAAATCGAACCTGATCCGAATGACGGACAAAAGTTTTGGAGGCAGTGTGTAAACGTGATTGACACAAAGTGAGGACATTAATTTTTTAACGTGAGAACATTTCGGACTCAGTGTGCAAAGGCCTTAATTTTATGACATGGCATCTGAAAATCACAACTTTGTAAGCACCCGTACAAAAAGTACTGCGACAGTACCATTGTACAGCGATATTATCAGATGGTAATGCCATGATACTTGCATTTATGCCGTGTATGCATACCATATTGATAGCTATAATGATAATGATGTAATTACTATGGTATATGACTATATTCATATACCATAGTAATTACATGGTACTTCATGGTACTACAAAGAACACCGTAATATTCCCATGCTTTGTGTCTTAAAAAAACATGGTATTACCATGGTACCATCCCTAAAATCCATAATAAGACCATACTGCAGTAACAAGCTATAATGGAGGTAGAACACTGTGGTGAGTTTACTGTGAGTGACTGTCTTAAAAGTACTTACACTGGCCTTTGCATCACCAAATTTTTGGCACAGAGCGCACTGTCTCTCGTCGTCTTTTGACCAACCCGTGTCCAGCTCGGTTTTAGCTGGTCGACCCTTTTTCCCTTGGAGAAAGCATCAAAATCCCAAGTTAGGATGATTTTAGCACAGCTTTCCATATGTTCAGAAACAATGGTTGCAATTGTCATTTTATACTTTTGTGTTTATTTACCTTTCATATTCATCCGTAATGCCCTTATGTCCATAAAGTGACCTTTGGGGTTATGGGCCAAAGGTGTGGACAGATCCTCCTCTTCTCCCATTTTAACATCCACATGTGTTCCAGTTGCCTTTGGGGTGCCGTCAAAAGCCTTGCTACAGCCATCTCTCTCACGCCATTGAGCATAAACATGTTCATAATTTGGCGGCATTACAGCATGTGAAAGCATCCCACTGCGGCACAGGAATGCAATTGAAGGCATTGAAATTATCAAAAGATACAATGATGTTTTTGGAAAGAATGAGACTAGAATAAATTTGATGACACTTACGCTGGCAGATGTTTAGAGCGTGGATCCCATACTTTAGGGTCCTGACTGTTGAACCAACCATAAACTTCCTCTAAGAGCTGAAAAGGATTGAAATTATATAAATGCATATAAATATAAAGACAAGTTGAAGAATCACAAAAAAATAAGCATCTAATGACTATTTCTAGGCTGATATTTAGAATAGCATGCTAATATACTACTTTGTCTTATTGTTTTAAAATAATTTCATAATGAAAAATATTCATGCAATGATACATGTTTAATGATAAACTGCCAAAAGTTTTAAAATAAAATAGTACACAAATTTAAAATGTAAAAAGATAGTTTTGCTTTCAAGAAGATAAAACTAACAGTCATATCCTTGCAGTCAAATCTTGATTAAAAATAAATGTGTATATTTAAACAGTCCATCATTAGTCTGGTTTTCTGACTGGTTGGGTGAAAATAACTTTGGTGTTACATTAAAAATAAATAACAAGAATCTGACCGTGAGATAGTACGTGCGGGCGAGGGCAGTGGGTCTTTGGTCCTCTGGTAAAATTTCCTCCTCCTCCAAGTTACTGTGAATTACCGTCACCACATCCTCATGGAAGGACTTCTGCTTAAGAAAACCACAAATTACATTCATATTTCTTTTCAATAGCCTGTTCATTCCGAAACAGAAACACAAAATTATCCTAAGTTTGAGGTCAACTAGCTAACAAGTGCCAACAGAGAGTCTAGCAATGGAATGAACATTTAATTATTGGTTTGTTTTTTTAAATGTTGTTGTCTCAAAATTACATGTACATCTACAGGGTTCCCACTCTTTTTCGGAGGTGATTTTCCAGGACTTTTCCGAGACATTTCAAATTTCATTATGACGGGAATAAAAGACGACGGGAATAAAAGACTATAAGATCACAGATTCACAGCCTAAAGTAATATATTCCAAAAGTCTTTAAAAACTTATAGTTTGTTTTAATTTTATTATAATTTACTATATATTATTGACGGTATTCAGTCGTCGTACTTCATTCTTTTTTTGGAAGCACCCTTTCTATATTATATCCTGAATTATGTTATAATGTATATTTATATTATGTTTAATAAAATGAACCAAACAATCATAAGTAATAATTTAATGAATTATTATATAAACAAACAAAGAAGATATCACAATTGCATAAATAATGCTACAAGTTTAATGTTTTAAAAATAATTACAATATTGAACAGTAAAAAAGGACAGATACTTTTAAAATTACTGACAGTAGGTGGCATCAAATAACGGTTTTAATGAGTGAGTCATTGAAATCATTCTTTCAAACGAATTATTCAGAACACTTTTACGAACAGAACTGAAGTAAATGACGGTCTGTATGAACGGGTCACTGAATCACATTCTCAAACAATTCATCCAAAAATGCAGATTCATTCACAAACAAAACCCCACTGTGTATGGTTAATAAACATTCTGCTGCGGCTTTGTTTTTGTTGGTGAAACATATAATATATTGTCTAAAATGAAAGTAACTTCTTGTTTACTGAACTGCTGCAGAAAATCAATTTCACATTTGCAATAAGTAGCCTTCTACTATATTACCACAGAAACAAAAACAAAAATCTGTCATGGGGATGCAAGAAGTTTCAACATTTCTGAAGTTAAATAATAACACTTTATTTATCGATTTGCTACCCTTTCTCGGGCTATTGCTGTCATGCATGCTGTAGTTTGCCGAGCCCTTGCATACAGGTGCATCTCAATAAATTAGAATGTTGTGGAAAAGTTCATTTATCTCAGTAATTCAACTCAAATTGTGGAACTCGTGTATTAAATAAATTCATTGTACACAGACTGAAGTACTTTAAGTCTTTGGTTCTTATAATTGTGATGATTTTGGCTCAACATTAAACAAAAACCCACCAATTCTCAATAAATTAGAATACTTCATAAGATCAATAAAAAAAAAAAAAGGATATTTTAAACAGAAATGTCAGGCTTCTGAAAAGTATGTTAATTTTTATGCACTCATTACTTGGTTGGGCCTCCTTTTGCAAGAATTACTGCATCAATTCGGCGTGGTATGGAGGCAATCAGCCTGTGGCACTGCTCAGGTGTAATGGAAGCCCAGGTTGCTTGATAGCGGCCTTCAGGTCATCTGCATTGTTGGGTCTGGTGTCTCTCATCTTCCTGTTGACAATACCCCATAGATTCTCTATGGGGTTCAGGTCAGGCAAGTTTGCTGGCCAATCAAGCACTGTAACACCATGGTCATTGAACCAGCTTTTGGTACCTTTGGCAGTGTGTGCAGGTGCCAAATCCTGCTGGAAAATGAAATCAGCATCTCCATAAAGCTTGTCAGCAGAAGGAAGCATGAAGTGCTCTAAAATTTCCTGGTAGATGACTGCGTTGACTGTGGACTTCAGAAAACACAGTGAACCAACACCAGCAGATGACATGGCAGCCCAAATCATCACTGACTGAGGAAATTTCACACTGGACTTTAAGCAACATGGTTTCTGTGCCTCTCCACTCTTCCTCCAGACTCTGGGACCTTGATTTCCAAATGAAATGCAAAATTTACTTTCATCTGAAAAGAGGACTTTGGACCACTGCGCAACAGTCCAGTTCTTTTTCTCCTTAGCCCAGGTAAGACGCTTCTGACGTTGTCTTTGGTTCAGAAGTGTCTTGGTACGTGGAATGTGACAGTTGTAGCCCATTTCCTGAAGACGTCTGTGTGCGGTGGCTCTTGATGCACTGACTCCAGCTTCAGTCCACTCCTCTTGAAGCTCTCCTAAGTTCTTAAATCGGCTTCGCCTGACAATCTTCTCAAGCCTGCGGTCATTCCCTTCACTTGTACACCTTTTCCTACCACACTTTTTCCTTCCAGTCAACTTTCCATTAGTGTTGTCAAAAGTACCGGTACTTCGGTACCAAGTCGGTACTGAAATTTTGAAAAAGTGACGATACCAGCATTTCTGTAGTACCGGTAGTACCGAGAATCCGGGTATATTTGATACCCACTGATAGGGCTGTGCCAGTATTTACGTGAATATGACAAGTGAAGCACAAAGCTTTGTTTACAGAAGAAATAATAGGTTAGCAATTAAATGTGACATCGCAGCCATGGAAACATTTTGGAACATGCCGAATGAGAGAGGTACGTGTGCGAGTCCATAAATTTAAGCTTTGTATTCTGTTTTGCGAATCGCGATCTGGTCACCTGATTATCAGAGAATTTAACAATATTCCTTTAGTTATTCCAATGAACATGGAATCTCTGTTTCTTTTCCCAAATCTTCACTCACACAGGGGATTATAAACGTTTCTTCCTTCCATTCGCTTTTAGGCCTATTATAAGATATTTGCATTCTTTTGATGTGGTACCGAAATTAGTACCAAGAACCGTAACATTTTTATGGTATTGGTACTGACTACTGGAATTTTGGTACCGTGACAACATTACTTTCCATGAATATGCTTTGGCACAGCACACTGCGAACAGCCAGCTCTTACAGCAATGACCCTCTGTGGCTCACCCTCATTGTAGAGGGTCTTGATGATTGTCTTTTGGACTGCTGTTGGGATTACGGACCTAAACCCAGTATTTATACCCTGAGAATGGTAATTTAATAGAACTTGAAATTAAATATTCTAATAATTTGAGATACTGATTTTTTTATTTTGATGAGCAGCAAGCTGTAATTATCAAAATGAAAACAAAAAAAGTCTGGAAATATTTTACTTTATGTCTAATAAATCTAGAATATATGTAAGTTTTACTTTTTGAATTAAAAAAAAAAAAAAGTTTTCATGATATTCTAATTTATTGAGATGCACCTGTTAACCGTATCCAAATTATTAGTTTGTAAGCATAAATATTAACAAGTTTAGGTACCTACAGGTACATGAACTTGTTAATATTTAGGTACCTCACTGCAAACACTGACAGCATCACTATGTAAACAGCGTAATTCAAAATAATTCTAAATATGTGTGAAAACTCAGTGGTTCAGAACATAAAATTCTTTTAACATTTTTTTCTTCTAACTGTTTGTTCTTCAATGAACAAGAGCATGTTTTAACAAAGAAAGAATTTTCCAGTACAATTGATGTTTTCTCTCATTTTCCATGTGTTTTCCGGGACTGGAAAATTGATTGTTACTTGTGATGAGCAGGGTGGGCGAGAGCCGTGAGGGAACGCATTGCTGCGCATTGCACCGGCCTCGAATCTCTCACGGAGGAGCTCCGGAAGCATAAAAAGGGGAGCGACGACAGTGAAAGACGAGAGAGGACCAGGCCTGGACTGTATTTTATGGTTTTGTTATGTTTGTGTGGCCGGCAGACGGCCGTGAGGGTCTGCCGGCATTATTTTCGTTTTGTATTTGTTTATTTTATATATTAAAGTTATGTTGAATGTTCGCTGGTTCCTGCCTCCTTCTTCCCGTATATACGAACTGTGTTACATTACTTTTCAGGGATTTCCAGGTTTTCCTGAATGTCTGGGAATCATGATCTAACAGGAACTGCTCACAGTCACAAATACAGCTGGTTTATAAACAAATCAGGATGCCACAGACTCCAAAAGCATAATTAAGCTGCACAGCCAAACTGAACTAAGGAACGTGGACAAATTATTTGTGAAAATCCCTACAGTGTAGAGCAGAGTAAGAGAGAACCTTAATATTTGGGTCTCAAAAAGCAAACAGTGTTTTCCCTTTGTTGATCTCAGACCTAAAACAAGCAAATTTTCAAGAAACTGACCAAGGATGTGTACAGGCCATCATCAAACTTCTTTCCAATAGCACGGAAATCGCAAACAGGCAAATCTTCAACTCCAGTGTTCGGGGAACCCAGTGCAGCACACTAAAAAAAAAAAAAAGAAAAGCACTAGGAATCCTTAAATAATCAAACAATGATAAACATTCCTTTTTGTATGTATCCTGTTAATTTTCTATAAATTTTCCCACTTTGAGTAAACTCTCTGTACATCAATCTTCAAATGTTTATTATACAAAGTACAACAATACACACTGACATGTTCTCTTCATTGGGCTTTATAAGACAGGGCTTGAATGTTAAATGCAATGTAAAAGCATCTAAAACTCTGTTTAGTTGTAATATTCAGCAGTTTCTGTGAAAACAGACAGGTTTTGTATCAAATCTAGTGAAACGTTATAATCATCTGTTCACGAAAATGTTAAGTAGGTGAAAATAATGCTCAACTGGTTCCCAGTGCTTCCCAAAACTGACACATGAGCAAAACAGACTAATTAAATTGTATCCTTGGAGCATTACCCCATTTCATGGTTTTTAGTTTTAATTCGATTTACAGATGCTTTGACAAAACCATACATGTTATAATATGTTTTAATTCTGTTTGGAGCGTGGGAGCCTGGGAAGGAACATGCTGATAGATATTCTTATCAGCCTGACTTTTCTTTCCCTGTTTCTCCCTGTTTTCCCTCACCTGGTCTTCACGGATGCAAGGGTAGAACGGAGACTAGTTGTTATGGTTTTGTCACACATCTGGTTTTAATGTACACAATGTATATGTGTGTGTTTCCAAGAAAGGTCCCTGCTTTTTAGGCCTTACTGGAGCCCAAGGCAGGCAGGGGCACTGGACCAGATGTTGACCATATTTAGACTTGTTTTTTCTATATGTACCACATTCCTATATCATGAAAGTATATTCTCATTGGACAATTGCTACACCACCCCCTGAACATGTATAAAAGCCATGTACTGAAGCAAGTCTGGGAGAAGGAGGTTTTGTGAACGGATTGGCTTCATGTTCATGACTTTTTCCCATAGGCCTATGCATTCAATGAGTGAAAAAGAAACTGAGAATGAGGCACGAATCGGGACAATAAATTTAAGATTAGATAATCTTGCACATGCGGAACTCTGTAAACGTTAAAATGTTTGTGTGACCCCAGCTGCTTTTTGAACAAACAAAAGTATCCGATTGCTGTAGCTTTAAAAGTTCAGCATACTAGATTTAAGAGAGATCGGATGCCCACCTCCTTGCAGGTGACCAGGTGCTTGGTGAGGGTGGAGCTCAGCAGGCAAGACAGCACCCTCTCTAAGCCAGTCCTCAGCTCCTGGTCTAGCAGTTCCCTCCACCCCGCTCCATTTACATCCTCTCCATCGGGCAGCTCTTGTAAGCATGGCTGACAGGAGTACACCACACTCTCAGGAAGACTCGACAAGATTTCATACAAGTCATCTGTAAGAAAAAATTAGAAGAGTCAGCCACAGATGCAAGCAGTAGATTTCCAATCGCTGATTCAGCTTGTAAAATTTTTACAGAAATTTCCCAACATTTCTGTATAATATTGACAAAGCAGTCTAGTTTTTTCTCAGCAACTCCCTAAAGAAAATGCATCATTAAAAAGAAACAAATGGTAATGATGGAGTAATAATGCAAAAGTCTGCTTAGCATGACAAATGTGAAGTTTATACTGTATTTCTCTTGTAAATATTGAGAAATGAGAGGACTGCAAACGTTTAGGCTTAGCCTGTGAACACAGTTCAATGACCGAAATGGTGGAAGAAAAAAAAAGGTAATTTCTCTGCGGATACAAAGGAATGTTTTCATTCCAGCCACAAACAAAACTGATCAATTATCCTTTAATGCACAATAAACAAGGATAAAATATTTATTTAAAAACGGATGGTATCCGGAGCTTTCCGTTTTGTGAATTTGGCTAAAAGTGTCATTGAAATATAAATAAATAAAGAGATAATTATAAATTTGGATAGCATGTTAAAATCTATTATTGCATTAGACAGATAAAATAAAACAAATTAAGATCAAATAAAATTAGATAAAATAAGATTACATGAAATAATATTAATAAATAAATAAGAAAAAATTATATAAAATAAAATAATCCATCTGACCATCCCACTCTGCCCAGCCTTTAGCAGAAGGTACGTCTGAAGAGGTCACTCACCTGTCAGACCTTCACATTTAGCATGGACCCAGTGGTTACATGTGGAACACTGCATCATCTGGCTATCGTAGTCATTATCTTCATAACACTTGAAGCACATGGTGCAGTAGTTACCTACACACACAGAAAATTAACTTTGTGCAGATGGGTTTGTCGCATGTGGTGTTTTTCACATTAAAAAAAAAATATTAAAAGGTCAGTGTGGCCTTTTGGTCAGTGTATGTTTCATGAGATCATGCCACCCAATTAAGATTATCTTTACAGCCAGGGCCTAAAATTAACACTCGTCAAGTGCCAAATGCGAATAAAAATCGGTGTTGACGAGTATATGAAAGTGTCAATCGACAGTTGGCCGGTAACATTTTTATCCTAACAATGCAATGTTGTGAGAACATGAATGTGAATAAACGTAAACGGCACTCGAGACAGTTGACGGGCCAGCGCTACATCGTCACGAAAGTTTGAGCCTTGCCAATTTAAATATTCAAGCACAAGAAGACACGAAAGGGAACTCAATTCGTTACTCACGCACGGTGTGGGATGTTTTCTGAAAGCAAACAGTCTTGGCGTATCCTAGTAAACACAGTAGGTTATGGCTTAAATAAACAGTCGAGAAAGACAACGTACGAGTGTGGAAAGTATCAGTATATTGGATCTGTGCATTATTTCCGTGCAGGAAACCTAAACCTGCTGCTATCTGTGTCATTAATGTTAATCAAACAACAAAGGACAAAGAGAAAATCACTCACTGCTCTTGACTCAGTAACTTATGTAACTTTATTAATGATTATTAATAAAGTTATTATTTTGTAACTTTATTATGATATTAATGAACTGCCTGTTTTTGCAAAAACAGTGTCATGACAGGTGAAAAATTTTCCTGAAGTCACCGGGCATTGGCAGGTGTGGAAAAAAGATAGTTTTAGGCCCTATTTATCTGTTTAAACCTAAACCCACAAACTACAACCTTACACCCAAGAACATTTTACTATATTTGTTTTTTTAAGTATTATGTATAGTAAAATTACACACACACACACACACACACACATACAGTCAAACCAACATTTATTCAGACACCTTAAACATTTCATTCATTAATACAGTTTATTCACTATAGTTTAAAAAAAATGGTAATAAAATATGACAAGATCTCAGAGTTAAACTGTGTCAGAAAAAATTTGTCAGATAACACTTAGGCAAAACATGGTCAGGTCAAAGTGTCTGAATAATTTTTGGTTCTAAATTTTTATCAATTTTACTGGTAGTCCACTGTATGAAGAATTTTTGGGTATAATATGTCACAGTTTACTTTATTTTGCTATCCTCACTTTCATAAATGAACTATAGTGTCCTGCACCCACTAGTAAAAATATATAAAAAATATAAAAAGTGTCTGAATAATGTTTGGTTTGACTGTATACACCACCAGTCAAAAGTTTGGAATCGGTAAGATTTTTAATGTTTTTAAAAGAAGTTTCGTCTGCTCACCAAGGCTGCATTTTTTAATATTAAAAATACAGTAAACACACAAATATATTGTGAAATATTATTACAATTTAAAATAACTGTTTTCTGTTTGAATATATTTTATAAAGTAATTTATTCCTGTGATCAAAGCTGAATTTTCAGCATCATTACTCCAGTCTTCAGTGTCACATGATCCTTCAGAAATCATTCTAATATGATAATCTGCTACTCAAGAAACATTTATGATTATTATCAATGTTGAAAACAGTACTTGAGTACTTTTGTGTACTTTTTTTTTTTTTTTTTTTCAGGATTCCCTGATGAATAGAAAGTTCAAAAGAACAGCATTTATCTGAAATACAAAGCTTTTGTAACATTATACACTACCATTCAAAAGTTTGGGGTCAGTAAGAATTTTTATTTTTATTTTTTTGAAAAGAAATTAATACATTTATTCAGCAAGGATGCATTAAATCGATCAAAAGTGACAGTAAAGACATTTATAATGTTACAAAAGATTATATTTCAAATAAATGCTGTTCTTTTGAACTTTATATTCATCAAAGAATCCTGAAAGAAAAATATTGTACACAAATATTTTGTACAATTGTACACACTAAATGTTTCTTGAGCAGCAAATCAGCATATGAGAATGATTTCTGAAGGATCATGTGACACTGAAGACTGGAGTAATGATGCTGAAAATTCAGCTTTGATCACAGGAATAAATTATTTTATAAAATATATTCAAACAGAAAACAGTTATTTTAAATTGTAATAATATTTCACAATATTACTGTTTTTACTGTATTTTTAATTAAATAAATGCAGCCTTGGTGAGCAGACGAAACTTCTTTTAAAAACATTAAAAATCTTACCGATTCGTCCAAAATCCAAAATTTTGACTGGTAGTGTATATACAACTAACTTCACTATTTAGAGCAAGCTGTTGACAAACCCTATCACATTCTAAAATTTCAACATTTCATACCAGCATATGAAAAACAAGAAAAAACAAATGACAAAAACTAAATTCATGAAACTTAACTCCTGCAACAGATCGCTGTTTAACAGCTGCAGAGCATTGGAAAATGCCAAATGATGTCAGCATGTTACGCCAAGAACAAAAATACTCAAGAACTTATAGTGCATTACTTTGTAGTTTGAGGTAATCTGACTGGATGGGTGATGACAAATCTAACAGAAGCCCCTACAAGTCTCACCTTGATCAAACAGCCTAGTGCAGTCAGGACACAGACCCTTGTCATGATTCCACTCAGTGTCCCAGCTCTTTCCTGGTGTCACACCACAACTCTTGCAACGGATGCATGTCATACACACCTAAAAGAAAAAAAAAATTTCCTCCATAAACTCAAACATCCTCCTGAAACTGTAATCAGGAAGTTTGATCAAAAATGAAAAGATGTGTCATTTATATTATATATATATATATATATATATATACACACACACACACACACATACATACAGTAATGATGACAGAATGGTCATTTGTGGATAAACTAAATAAACTAAACATTTGTTATTTCACCAGATCCTAACGGAAGTTCTATGTTATGCTGCATATTTTTTTTTGTGGCTTGCTCTGACATTCTGATGAAAAAGCAATGTAATGGAAGACTTCAAAGCATACTGAAACTTGTAGGTCTTGCACGTAGAGGAAAGTCCCTCTGTGGACAACTTACCCAAGGCTTCTTACGTTTGTTGGGTTTGGGGTAGTTGGGACCCAGACAGGCAGGATGATAACAATTTTGACATCTTTCACATTCCAGCAGAGGCTGCAAAAACATTGACCAAAGACATCAAATCTGTTTCCATCCAAAATGACTAATGTTTCAACAAAATGACTAATATAACAAGACAGAAATGTTGGACTCAAAGATTTTCCCCGAAAGAAATTATTACATTTATTATTAATGATTATTTTGATGATGAGGCGGACATTTATTTTGACGGCACTGAGAACAGCTCAGCCAGAGCCTGTCTTTATTAGTTTACGATCTGTTTAACAGTCCTGTCTAATATGTTATTAGATAGAACTGTTATAAAAATAAAGTAGACAGTATATGAAAAAGTATTTGCTTTTGCCTTTTGGTTGATGCTCAATGTCACTAGCTGAACAGAAATTCATTATGTTTCACTTGGTCTGCTCAAAGTCCCAATGGATTTTGTTGAGAAGGTTGAGAAATCTATCACTATTTTCCATGTTTGTAGAGTTGGTTTGTGAAATAAATATATAGGCTGAGTACACGGCTTTTTAAAACCGGCAGGTGCTGGTGTTTTGCGTGCGTTCGACCAATTAGTGTATACTTACGTCACTGGTAGTTCCTTTTGTGCTGGGTTAGACATTTTACACTCTAAAGTAGTTGTGATTTGCCTCTCACACCGTAACATGCTCTAAATACACCTCTTGAGCACGCAGAATAATGCAAGTAGATTTTTTTTTGTAATCGTGCCCTTGAATGATTATGTAATGTTGGCATCCGTAATCGTAATCACATATAAAAACATTTATAAGGTTATAAAAGATATTTTTCAAATAAATGCTGTTCTTTTTAACTTTCTATTCATCAAACAATCCTGAAAAAGTGTCACAGTCTGCACAAAAATATTAAGCAGCACAACTGTTTTCAACATTGATAATAACAAGAAATGTTTCTTGAGCATCAAATCAACATATAAGATTTCTGAAGGATCATGTGACACACTAAAGACTGGAGTAATAGCAGCAACAGTTCTTTTTAATTGTAATAATATTTCACAATATTACTGCTTTTACTGTATTTTTGACCAAATAAATGCAGCCTTGCTGAGCATAGAAAACTTTTAAAACCAAATAAAAAAAATTATCAAACCAAACTTTCGAACAGTAGTGTGTCACAAAATGTTCACAACAAATCTGCTCTACACCCCAGAAGAAATTCAGATAATTTCAGATTCTTATTCTTGAGTTATGACCTTTAAATTAGGGTTAAGGTCTGTTCACACCTAGGGCAATGCAAAGCAATGCGTTTGTGTAAAAAAAAAAAAAAAAAATCCACATTTCAAAACGCTTATGCTACTTTATGCGCCTTCCCTATTCAACTTACGGAAAAAGTGTAACTGATGCAATGCCAGTTTACACTTTCTCCGTAACTTGAATACAAAAGGCGGTATGGCGGAAGCTAGATATTTTACTTCATAACTCGTAAAATATGGGTATTTTTTTTTTTACACAAACACATCGATTCGCTTCAGAAGGCCTTTATTATTCCCCTGGAGTCATGTGGAGTATGTTTATGATGGATGGTTGTGGATGGAGACACTTTCTTCAGCTCATACTCATTGTAATACTAATGCTTACTGCAATTATAAGGATCGGATGTGTCAGGATATTTATTAATATTTCTCAGATTGTGTTCATCTGAAAGAAGAAAGTCATATACACCTAGGATGGCTTGAGGGTGAGTGAAGCTTAGGGTAATTTTCATTTGAAAGTGAGCTAATCCTTTAAAGTGACAGAAGACAAAGCTGCAGTGCACGCTTAGAACAAAAACAACATTATTGTCCTGTTGTGTCAAAATCATGTTTCGGAGCGTCGCAAACTACCTTGGATTCTTTATTCTTGCCACAAACGCGGCAGAACTTGCAGCGACGACAGCACCAGTTCTCCTTGTTTTCCTCCAGTGGACGCTCTGAAGGGTCCAAGCAGAAGCGATGGAAAGGCTCACAGCAGACTTGACAGTACAGCATCTGCACAACATAAGGTTTTCATGATGACAAAAAAAATACGTGGGATTTTCTTTCCGGGTTTTCACAATACCAGTGAAAAACACACTGGTTTTTCCAACTAAAGTTTTTCATGCATCATCAGTTTCAAGTATTCAAACATTTAGCAACGCGGCAAGATAAACAAAAATGAAGTTCAAAACAAACATTGTTAAGGTTTTGCTGAAATGAAGATCAGTCAAGACGTACCTCATGTTGGCCTTTACTGGCGCACAGCAGGCAGACGTACTGGGGCACGAGGGGTACAGATGTGAGGATGCTCAGACCTCCGGTTGCCCACACGCTCTGCACACTACAGTCCTCCTGTTGAAAGAAACAGAGAGGAGTAAGCTACATTTTAGCACCACATATTTCTGCTGCATGCTTTGATCATGCCCTGATTATTACATAACAGAATCAGGTGCTGCCATCATGTGGCAAAATACTGCAGTGCTGACATCAGAACATCTGTGTAGATTACAAATAAAACAGCACTTGATTTTTATACTCAGGTTTTGTAAAGGAATATCCAGCTTATTCCTATGCCCCATGAAGCTTTGCACAAAAAATATGGTTGTAACTTAACAGTAATGTTGTGCATTTAATAGGCACACTATGTAGTTTTTGCCTCAAGAGGCCGCTTATAGGCGTAGGTTGACGACGCCTTGATTTTGTGGACTCATGGGAGGTGTTGTCTTTACGTCTACAGCCGGAATCTGGCGAGACTTGGGCAGAAATCATATTCATGGATGAGCTAATGTATTTACGATTTATTAATATGAAGCAGGGTGTGGCTGAAAGCACACAGACACAGTCTGTGTCCTGGTTAAAACTGCTTATTTCTCTGGATTTAAACATTCTTGGAAACATTTGGGATAATGTGAGTACACAAGTCAACAAAATATATAACGCTGTTCTAGTGGTTTTTGGATATTTTAATCCAAAAATTGTACATATTGTGCCTTGAAAGGGTTACTTCACCCAAAAATAAAAATTCTGTCATTAATTACTCACCCTCACATCGTTCCACTCCCATAAGACCTCCGTTCATCTTCAGAACACAACTTAAGATATTTTTGATAAAAACCAATGGCTCAGTGAGGCCTGCATTGCCAGCAAGATAATTAACACTTTCAGATGCCCAGAAAGCTACTAAAGACATATTTAAAACAGTTCATGTGACTACAGTGGTTCAACCTTAATATTATAAAGCGACGAGAATACTTTTTGTGCACCAAAAAAAACAAAATAAGGACTTTATTCAACAATATCTAGTGATGGGCGATTTTAAAACACTGCTTCATGAAGCTTCGAAGCTTTACAAATCTTTTGTTTCGCATCAGTGGTTCAGAGCGCGTATCAAACTGCCAAAGTCAAACTATTGAAATTTCGTAGACTTATGATGTAACGAAGCCTCATTTACGGAAATCACGTGACTTTGGCACTCCGAACCACTGATTCGAAACAAAAGATTTGTAAAGCTTCGAAGCTTCATGAGGCAGTGTTTTGAAATCGCCCATCACTAGATATTGTTGAATAAAGACGTTATTTTATTTTTTTGGCACACAAAAAGTATTCTCGTCGCTTTATAATATTAAGGTTGAACCACTGTAGTCACATGAACTGTTTTAAATATGTTTTTAGTAGCTTTTTGGGCATCTGAAAGTGTTAATCATCTCGCTGGCAATAGAGGCCTCACTGAGCCATCGGATTTTATCAAAAATATCTTAATTTGTGTTCTGAAGATGAACAAAGGTCTTACGGGTGTGGAACGACATGAGGGTGAGTAATTAATTATGTAATTTTCATTTTTGGGTGAACTAACCCTTTAAGCTGTAAACAATCTGTGAAAGCCTCGCTCTATGACCTAACCCTTTAATAACGTAATAGTTTTTTTTTTTTTTAACTGGGTACACTGAGATGACATTATTCTACTCACCCTTCAACCATCGAACATTAAAAGGACATTTAAAAGTGTAAAAGCATCAACAAGGTACTTTCAACAGACCATGAATAACCTCAAAAGCACAATTCTTTCCACAGCAATAACGGACGGGTTAAATATGACTGTAGTAATATATATCTGTATTATGTAACATACGTTGCCTTAATCAAAAATGTCCATTAACTTCAGCATTGCGATTCTTTGTGCATTCCAGTGAATTTATTAATGGGATATATGGTCAATTAAATCGGGATGGCATACCACAAATGTGCAGTATATGTTGTCCTTTTTCATATTATTGTAGCGGAATGCAAATGGAAAAATTAAAGTAATCATGAGGAAAAGAATGCAGCGACTAAAAAGAGCTCTTGCTATAGATATTCTTGTTAAAACGTCACATTAAAAAAAACCAATCATGATGTCTGAAAATAAAACTTGAAGGAAAATTGACAGCTCATTCAGTCAAACTGATGGATAAGCTTGATTTGTAGGTCAGCCTCATGATTTGAAATGATTCGTTTCAGTCTTTTTAAATTGGAAGTTTCCCAAACCGGAAGTGCCACCCACAATTCAATGTGTTTTCAATGTGTAGGCTCATCAGGAATAAGGTGGATGGATATCTACCTTAAAATCAACACGGATCTTATGTGTGGGTTCTGCAGGCTCCTGTTCCCTCTCTGCGAAACCATTGGCGAGGGCTGCAAGGACGCTGGGTGGCGTCTGTTCCTGAGGGCTCTGCAAACAAAGGAACAATGGAAGTTGCTTTCGATGACATTTTGGCTGAATGAGGACAGGACTCTTTGAGAGAGTTCACCGATATCAACAATATGAATACCTTCTCAACTTTCCGTTTGATGGGAGGAACCTTGTGGAAGCCAGGTCGGCGATGGCGCACTCCCTCGTCAAAAGCGTCACCAATGAAGTCGTCAAATGACACGTAATCTGTGGTGCATTTCATACAAACAGAACTGTGACTTTCAGAGCAATAATGCAAGTAAATAAATGTGAAACAAATGACATTCAGGTTTCAATTCCACTTTTCAAATAAACGGAACCAGTTATGAATAAAATCGTTTGTAGATTCCTGATCACTAAGATCTAACCTGAGTTGCGAGGACCAGGAGTTCTCCTGCGGGCTGGGGAGGTGGAATTTGAAGCTCCTATCCAGTCAAAATCGGAGTCATAATCCAACAGGTCGCAGTAGGAACGTGGTTTTACGTGTCGCCGCGGCTGTTTACGCACAGATGGACTGTCGCCTAGAGAGGGTGGAAACGTCCGGCTGATTCCATCGCCGCCCTCACATTCCTCATTACTTGAGTAACCAACACTTATCGAGGAGCGTCTCTTCTTTCCATGCCCTGAAAATGATTTTTGCCAGACATTTATACCAGACATACAGAGAAAATACACACAGTACTTCATTTTGTATGCTGGCTTTCACTCTAAAACATGTTCTTACCCTTTTGAAGCTTGCCACTTAGCCTCAAGGCCTTCCTTTCTTCAACCTGATCACATCTCTTGTATCTTTAAAAAAAAAAAAAAAAAAAAATAATAATAATAATAATAATAATAATAAGAAAGAGTGATTTAATTTGGACAGGACTGCGTTGATTCCAAGTTTGAAAAATATGAGGACCTTGAATCAGACAAAAGCAAGAAAATTGTTGCAGAAAATTTAATTAAAACAGGGGCATAACATTTTGTACAGGTCAAAAACTAACAAAATAAAACACATGGGTTTGATAATGCCATTTTTAGATGGTTCCCTGTACATTAAACAACAAAAGCGGACACTTAATGGAAATGTATTTTGTGCATTAATTAGAATGGTTTCATTTGTAAACACCTTGATTACTACAACGATTAATAACTGCATTTTTTGTCAAGTAATTTGGTATTTCCTTAGAACTCATTTTTACCTGTATGTATGAAAGTTGTTGGCAATGTTGTAATTTTTAAACTAAAACTATTACAAAGAGTTTTTGTGAATTGAAATTAAGCTGAAATAAAATTGGATATATTGGAAATTGCCTTGGATATTAACTGAACTTTATGTACTAAAACTGAAATAAAAATAAGTTAAATCTAAACGGACATAAAAGGGAAAAAAAGCACATTTTCAACTAAGATGAAAACTAATTATATATATATATATATATATATATATATATATATATATATATATATATATATATATATATATATTTATTTTTTTCAACTAAGATGAAAACTAATATATACATTTAAAATGAGCTTATATATATATATATATATATTTATACTAATAAATTCTAATTAATAAATTCTAAAATAAAACTAGTTGTTGTAAAAAGTCATTATTTTTCCTTTTAAAACTAATTTTTTTTTTTTTTTTTTAAATATTAATTGTTACAAAATTTAAAGGGTCCTACTTTAAAGATGCAGTATGTAATAGTGACAGCTAGGGTTTTAAATGGGTACTGCAGTCCAAATTCAAAATATTGGAGGGTGTTGGTTTCCCCACAGGTTGCCAGATTGAGGACACACAACAGGCACAAGTGCAACTGACAATGGAAGGTGATGAGCCTTAAACTGTAAGTTGATCAGCTAATGTATATGCATTTTAATATGCCTCTTATCATATTAAATGTGGTCAGTTTTTTAGATGGATTCTGATGCTTTTTAGGTCAGGTAGACCTAATCTCTGACCCAGTTCGTTTACTGGCTTCCATGGCAGCAATACGCTGTTTTTCCAACTAAATGGCAACCGGGGGTGTTGAAATAACATTGGGTGAATTGGCAGTGTGCGGGATAATGCTTACAAAAAAACAAACAAAACAAAAATAGTCATTCAGACACAGAATGCACATTTTAAAGTAGAATAACAATGGTATATTTATCCTTTAGTACAGTCAAAAAAAAAAAAAAAAAAAAAAAATTTATATATATATATATATATATATATATATATATATATATATATATATATATATTATACACACACACACACACACACAGTACTTTTGAAAGGATTAGTTCACTTTCATATCCATATCTAAATATCCATATTCTTCTGCCTTCTGTATTCAAGTTACCAAAAAAACGGAACCGGGATCACGTCAGAAGGCGTACGGCGTCGCGTAAGCTTTTTGAACTGCAAGAGTTTTACACTTTCTTCGTACGTTGAATACGGAAGGCGGTCTGGCGGAAGCTAGATATTTTACTTCATAACTTGATAAATATAGAATTTTTTTTTTTACACAAACGCATCGCTTCAGAAGGCCTTTATTAACCCGTAACACGTTTATGATGGATGAATGTGGATGGAGACACTTTCTTTAGCTCATACTTGATGATCCTCGCTCACTGCCATTATAAAGCTCGGATGCGTCAGGATATTTATTAATATTTCTCCGATTGTGTTCATCAGAAAGAATAAAGTCATATACACCTAAGATGGCTTGAAGGTGAGTAAAGCTTGGGGTAATTTTCATTTGAAAGTGAACTAATCCTTTAATGTAAAATGAGAAGTGAGGGAAAAAAAGCTGTTTTCTCCAATGAACTACAGTGCCTGAAAGGACTATACTATGAACTGAGTGTCAAGTAGTCTGGGTAAAAGAACATAAACTAGCATACTTACACACAGCACTGTCGTTTTGTGTTGGGGCCACCAAACTTGGGTTTGTCCAAGCAGTTGATGCACCTGCCACAGTCCTCCTCATGCAGACAACCTTTACACTCCCCACACCGTCGGGACCGGTTCCCAAAAAAATGAGATCTACCACGGCGAAACTTTGGTGTCCTGTGTTCTTGTAATACAGGGCTTTCAGGGTCAGAGTGAGACTCGACTCCTACAACAGTGACAGAAATTGTCAAAACACAGCCTTGATACATAATTAACAAAAGGTCTCAGATACTGTTATCAAATTAGCGTTAGTGAACTACCATGCAGTCTAACTTTTTAAGGCAAATACAATGCTGTCTCGTAGCTCACTAGGCTTTGGAACAGATCAGAAAGGTTTCATAAATCACATAAAATATGCTCTCAATATATAAACAGCACATTATCAAGCATCATAAACTATCAATAATGTAGAAAATACTGGTAGAAACATCTAAAATAATGATTTTACTAGCAAAACTTTCACTAACTGAGATATATTATGGGATCCTCTCTAGGGTTTATTCTTAATCTTTGCAGTTTGCAGAGTAAGTGATGGTACCTTTTTCTGCAGGTGAAGGGGATATGTCCGATCTCTCGTGCAGGGGTAGCGCACTAAGTCGAGGGATGTCGTCGGGGACCATGGCACGAGGCTGACCCAAAACCACAGCTGCAGCTCTGCATACGTGTTTAATGCGAGGCCCCCCTCTGACAGGTTCCTTATGGAGAGATTTGTAAAGTATAAAAACAAATGCGCTGAACAAATTCTGCTCTATCGTACCAATTTGACTGGCATCATATTTGCCAAACTGATGTCGGTTACAATTAGCATGTGCACATATTTACTATGTGATAACCTAGTCACCTACAGACCTAGTAAAATCTTAAAAGAACATGAACAGAATTGCTGACAGAATTTCTATCATATGTTAAGTACCAATACCAAAGTATGAGATAAAATAAGAATAAAATAGATTCTAGCACATTTACTGAAATTCTAAAGAAAACAACAACAACAACAACAACAACCATTTATTCCATAAATTCTTTTTTGATCTTGTTTTATAAAACAACAAAAAGGAAAAACCGGATACCTGCTCTGGAGAAGCATCAGTCTTGTTGGGACAGGCATTTTCAAGCCGTTCTTTCGGTTTGCGTCTCTGTCTCTTTGTTGCAGTAATTCTACCCTCTGGCAAAAGCTACCAAAGTGTGAAAACAGATTAAAACAACATTGGTATCACTTTATTTTACAGTCCTGTTCCCCAAGTACATACAATATACTTATTACAGTAATTACAATAACTGGGTAATTACTAGGTACTAACCCTGTTTAATTACATCAAAACAAATGTTATGATAAACAAATATAAAAAAAACAAAAAAAAACGAAAAGAGATAAACATGAAGTACAAAAGCTACAAATAATTAAAAGAATTGATTTAAAAGTGCAATATGTAAGAATTTTGCAGTAAAATATCCAAAAACCACTAGGCCAGTGTTATATATTTTGTTCACTTGAGTACTTACAACATCCCAAATGTTTGCAACTATTTGTAAATCGTGAGAAAATTGCGATTTTAACCAAGGCTCCGGGACGTGTGAGGAGTCGCCTGTCAATTGCGTCATACCCGCGTTACTCTCGGTTTCTTTTCTTATTTTGTAGAAACCATGGAAACACCAAAGACGCTTTAATATTTACATGTTTTAATAGGCAAGGGAACAACTGTTTTGATATATTTATAGACAGAAAATGAATTATTGTTATATAGCTCAACACGTTTAGTCTTAGTTTAAATCTAATTTTCTTGATTTTTTGCAAGTACCAAGCTTTACCATGCCTCAGAGAAAAACACTATTTTGTGAAGTAGCTAACATAGCATAATCAGATGCAGCTTTATTTTTAATAACAGTAAAACTTTGCAATTACCTGTTTTACAGGATAAATACGATGAACAGATAAATGGACTTACCCCAGATGATTTCAGCTGTTTCTGCTGATCTATTTTGATGAGCTGAACCTTGGCTTTCTTGAGGAGGTTGAACATGCGCTTGTTGGCTCCTGTAAGGCGAGGGCGCTGGGTGGTAATTTTCTCCTCAGTGTCAATGGCATGTTTCTGTGTGTCCTCAGAAACCAGTTCTTCTGATTCTGTGAGATGCATCTTATCAAAATCTGAGAATATAAAAGAAAATGGCTGGACACGTTAAGACCAGAATACTGTCAAGTAGTACTTTTTAACAAACCTTGAAGTTAACATGAAATGGTATAATTTGACATAAATACTCAATGGTTGTAGAAAACGTTATTACATAAACTGCGTTAATTTAACTGTTGACTAATAGGAACATTTTAGAAAGACAAATTCTTTGGAATAATGTGAACTGATGATTCGTTTATAACGGGACCAAGAATATGTATTACAAGAGTCCATTCTGATTTCAAGTGTACTTTAAAGCAGTCAACATTTATTAATAATTTAAGGTTTAGATCAATAAAATCTTTGCCTACCTTTGCATTTATTGGGAAGAGAGATGTCTGTATGAATGGAAAACTCATCTGGCAGGTCATCCTCTTGGATGTCTTTTGCCTGGTGTTGTGCCAGCAACTTGGCACTCAGAGCTCGGACACAGATGGAGACTTTGCGAACAACCCCAGGGGTGTTGAGATCCTCAATCTTGAGTTTTGCTTTTTCCTTCTTCATGTCTCTGAGAGACTTTATTAGACTGGCCCCTTCTTCCAACTCCTTATTCTGTGTCTTGGCAGGGGATGATTCAACTTTGCCTACTTTGTCCTTTGGCGTCTTTTTACGCCTAGAGAGGCTCTGTTTGAGTTTCAGCTTTTTGTATAACCTAAATTTTGATGTTTGCGCTTTGAATTTTGTGGATTTTTTCTTCTTTTGGACGGGATCAATAAACGGGTCCACTGTAAAATCTTTGGCAGATAGCAAAGTCTCCAACTCCTTGTCAAGATCTTCATCAAAGGTATACACATCGTCACTGGCCGGCTCCAGCACTCCCCATTTGAAACCTGGATCTCTGAGTAGTGATCGCCTTTTCCCAGGCTGCATCTCCTCACTGAAGATCTCAGCGTCATCAGGTGATTTAGGTTTTGATTCCCAAGTGGAAGACAAATCAAGATCAGTTTCACTCACTTCATCTTCATCCTGAGACTGAAGGGATCCAGGTTCACCGCTTTCATTGGGATCAGGTTTCTTTGATTTTGTTTGCAGACCAAGTTTCTTTTGGGAGTTCTTGCGAGGAAGATCTGACATACCAAGATCATCCATGAACCTCTTTGGCGTTTTGATAACCCGAGAGGATCGGGCACTAACAACTGGCATTATGAAATGTCTGATGGTTTTCACAAACTTCGTTTTGCTGCGTTGGATGTCTTGATCTTGGTCCATTTTCACATTCAAAGAATCCTTTTCTGCCTGATCGGAAAGTTGATCTCCACTGGTGTTCTCAAGCTGCTTGGATAAGAGCTTAGCTTTTTTCCGTCTACCCTCTAATGACTGAAGACTCGAAATCTGTTTCCTCTTGTACTTGGTTGAGAATATACCAACTAGTTTAGACTCTCCTACTTCAGATCCCATCATCTGTGGGCAATCGTCACTAACCTCAACCAACTTCTTCTTTTGCAATTTTGGATTTCTTATTCGCCGTCCAATCAAAGACTTTCTTCTACGTTTGACCCGTTTTATTTGCCTGTGTGAGGGACGTGGTACCTGTGGGTGATCTCTCACGGAAGGCTCTAAAACTAAAACCTCTTCAGGTTCAATTGATGCTGTCTCAAGTTTTATCTCTGGCTGGGGTTCTGTCCCAAGATAAGGACTGGTTGGAGGTGATTCAACAGTTTGTTCGATGACCTGAGATTCGGCTGCTTCAGGTAATGGTTCTGTAGCTGGTGGAATGGACCTTTTACTTTTTTTCTGCTTAACTTCACTTAAATGCTTTTTTGGTTTGGATTCTACAGGTGCTGGCACTGCTGCTGGAGATACTGGCGATTCCTCCACCTGAGATTCGGTTTCAGTTGCAATTTCAGAAGCAGGGTTTTCTTGAGATGCACTCAATTTGCACTTTCGCCTGCACTTTCTTCTGTAAATTGTCCAGTGATTGCGTCTTGTACGTTTCTTCCGAGCAGTGTTTTGACATAGCTTGTTCCTTACTTTGGGGGCAGGAGTGGTAGCAGTAATTTCCAACACATTCTCACTCTTTTCTGAATGCTGATGGTCTTCGACTTTTGCAGGTTCTTTTGTTTCAGGTGAAGTTGTAACTTGCTGAATTAAAAAGGACTGCTTTAGACTGTTGTTTTTACCTGGGGAGGAGACAACTTTGATTTGAAGTGGTGGAACGGCTTCGTTACTGATGAGATCTTCAGGGTCCGTCTGAGTGGCCTCATCTGGATGTGCTTCAGTTGCAATTGACTCTGACCTTTCAAGAACCTCCTCTTTTTCCTTTTCTAAGGTCTCCTCACCCTTCTCAATGGCCACTGGGTTCTCTGGGCTTTTGGGAAATACACCACTGGCAGTGTTCTCTATGTTTTGCGACTCCTGAAAAGAGCTAGCTTCCAAGGTATTAGAAGGAGTGGATGTGGATTCTGCTTCTGTAGAGACATCTACTTCCTCATCACATTTAGAAGGAGGCTCTGCCTCTGTGCTGGGGCTTTCGTCTGCTTTGCTTGGACTCTCTTGGACTTGGGAATCTTGGAGTTTGATTTCTTGCATTTTGTTGAGGTCATCTTGGACTTGGGAAGTTTTGCTTTTGCTATCTTGGGCTTTGCTTGGATTCTCTTGGATGCGAGAATCTTTGCTTTTGCTTTTCACCAGTGTAAGAGTCCACACAAACTTGCAGCGTTTCTTGCGAGACCGGGCTTTGGGGTTTCGTATTCTGGTCAGTTTCAAACCTGGAATTCCGACAAAATCATTGTCAAAAGCGAGTTTTTGAGGATCATCAGCTGAGTGGCCAAGATCTTTTGCTGATGGTGAATGAGGCTCCTGATTCCTTTCAGATTCTTTACGATTTTTCTTCTTCTTTTTCTTTTTTTTCTTCTTTGAAGGTGACCTGGATTCATCAATTGTTGAGACCTCTAACAGTGACTCTGCTAAACTCTGGTTTCCAGATTCCTGTGGAACATTTGAGGACCTCCTGCGTTGTCTCCTAATCACAAGCTTATTTACCTCAGATGCCTCTTGTGCTGACTTATCATCGGGTTTTAGCTCCTTACTTTCATTGGGAGGTGGATTTTGAGACCTTCGGGTTGATTTCCTCAGCTTCAGTTTTTGGTCATTGGTCTCATTTTTAGGATCTGTTTGTGGAGTGGATTCTAATTTCTTGTCAGCAGATCTTCCTCGCCTTCTAGTACAAACCTCCTGCTTTGCCTCACCAGCACTGCATTCACTGGCTAGTACGTTTGTCTTTAATTTCACATGAGCATTTGAGATTTGGGCACACTGACTCTCTGTAACTTCAGATTTGATTTCCTTCTGTTTTTTACCAGATTTACGTTGGACTGCAACCACTGTCTTTTTGGCCACCAACTTGATTGTGATCCTTGGAGTTGATTGGGTCTCCTGTTTTGTTGACCCCCTTTTTCTCCTGGTGGGCTTCTCTGATCCTCCATCACCACCACCATCACCATCATCATCTACTGATGTGTCCTTTAGAGACTCTTGACTGTGTAGTTGCTGAACAGAACCTGAATCATTTTGAGGATCTTTTGAACCTGTGCTTTCCACTAAAGGAGAGACTGGAAGAGCCAGCCTTTGACGCATTCTCCTTGACGACTTTGCTGAAGCACGATCACCTGAAACAGACCATTCAAGATGGAATTAAGTTCAACTACATTCATTCCACAGTGGTAAATTACAGTCAAGTGATTCAAACATGTAAGTCACAAGCTCCAGTGACTATCAAGTGGAGACTGAAATAGTATCTTTTGAATGAGCTATGCCAACACTGTTTGTTCTGGAGTCCTTGAAGTGACACTCTGTTGTACAAGATGAAAAATTACTAAAATTACTGTTGTTGTTTTTTTTTTTTTACTTAAAACATATGGGAAAATTTTAAGGTAAAAAGCTATACAAACACAGACTTTGAGATTTTCTAAATTATTTGCATTTGAAGCCACACTTACGTTTACATGGATTTCGTCCAGCCCGAACCGGGGCGCTGCCATTTTCGTTTTGAACTTCAAACCCTTTGAATTCAACTCCCTGAAAGTCAAAAAATAGAAGCAAACATTTCAATTTAATGTGTAACTTGTTTCAACTGTATATTTTACTTGTTTGTTGTCTTTGCAATCCTCTGCTGGTTTACATCATCATTTACTGTAATATAGTACACATTACATAAATGCACTACAGTTCTGAAGTTTGGGGTCAGTAAGATGTTTGGGATTTTTTTAAAAGAAACAAATACTTTGATTCAGCAAGGGTGCATTAAATTGACCAGTAAAGACAGGTATAAATGCTGTTTTTTCTATTCATCAAAGAATCCTGAAAGAAATGTATCACGGTTTCAACACTGTGTTCAACACTGATAATAATAATAATTAAAAAAAATGTTTTTGAGCAGCAAATCAGCATTTAAAAATGATTTCTGAAGGATCATGTGGACACTGCAGACTGAAATAATGGCTGATGAATATTCAGGTTTGCTATCACAAGAATAAAGTACATTTTAAAATATATTAAATAGAAATTGGTTGTTTTAAATTGTTACTGTTTCACTGTATTTTTGATCAAATAAATGCAACTTTGGTGAGCATAAGAGACTTTCAAAAACATTTTAAAAAAATCTTACAGAGCCCAAACTTTTTAACGGTAATGTATATGAAAATATCAGTTTAAAAAAAAAAAAAGGAAAAAAAAAAAAACAAGGCATTCAAATGTATAAATTTGCATATTTTTCAAAATGTTGCTGAGGCTTTAAAACAGGTAGCCTAGTACATATTTTTAAGAGACCACTGCACATTTATACCTTTTTTATACGTTATTCATAAAGGTTTTGTGACACTTTTCTGCATAAATGAGCATCATATGATAAGTTAATGTCTTGTTTAAGATTCATCTGGTCAATAATGTACTGAATATAAACAGAAAACTACAACAAAGTAATGCAATTTCTGTGATTGACAAAGATTTAAGGCTTTATTAGAATTAGGCCTTACAACACTAAACTACAGCAGACATAACTTTCTTGTTTCACACTTCAAAGAACACGGTTCATGCTCAAAAACAAAGAAAGAACTGAACTGAAACAACTCCACTGTTCTGTTGTGTGAAACAATGCAACTGGAACAACTCCGCTGTTAACCACCCAAGTGAACTTAAAAAATAACTGATTAATTATTTAGTATTAAGAAAAAGCCCTCAGGTAAAGTACTGTTCACTTATACATAATCTCTGTTAGTTTAACATCGATTTGAAACATAAAAAAATGTGTTTTGATAAGTTTACATGCATGATCAAATACTCTGTACTGACCATTATCACATCCTGTACACAACAGACAGCATGTTGGCAGACAGTGACCCTGCAAACTTGTAAAATCTGCACATATAGCTTCAAGTTTACAGAAGCTGTTAACCGAAAACTGAAACTGTAAACTTCACAGAAGCTAATACAAGGACAATGGCCCTGTATCTATTTTTATATGAGGCAAGTGTCAGAGCAACTTCAAGCCTTCAAAGTCCAAAAACTTTGACCTTGATCATTAATTTTTTTTCATTTCAGCTGCATGTTTCTGCTCAGAGAACACAACACAAGTAACCATAGCACATTTCCATGTCAATGATACATGACGCATAGGTGAGACAAGTGCACCAGGAAGAAAAAGCTGCATACAGGATTCCCACGCCTTTTGACCAATGAATTCATATGACTTTTCTCACTACTTAAGATTACTGGATAAGGACTTCATACAGTAAAAAAAAATTCATACAGTGCACTTACAAACTGCAATTTCTGGTTAATGAAATATTTTAAAGTCAAGCACAACTATTAAAACTAGTACACACATTTCCATGACTTTAACAGGTGTGCAAACCACAGTTTTACAATTCATAATAAGTCCAGGTTTTTCATTATCGTGGAAACCCTGTACATAACACTGAGAGTGTCATAACACCACATGGTGTGCATTCAGTCCACATCAAATACATCAGTCGAATTAAACTGATAAACTGAAATGACACTCTCTACAAACATGACTAGATAACAAACTTTTTTTAAAAAGTTCACGCTAAATTTTCAACATTTAATAGGCCTTTATGTTAATATAATATAGCTATATGCCTTCAAAAACATAACAGGTTTGTCAATTTTATCATTTATTTAGTAGCCTCGTGCACGAGGTCATGACACTACAGAAAAAAAAAAACACCTACATTGCTACAAACACCTACATTGTCCAGTTTTTGATAATCAGTTGTCTACTGTACAAAACCATAGCAACGTTTGAGGTCACCTACTGACACACCTAACTAAATATATATATATGAATGTGTGATAAAGTTAACATCGGAACAAGACGATGACGCCATTATGAGAATTTATAGAATATTAAGGTTATGCTGGTAATAAAGGTAACAAGAAATACTTTAGATATGCCATTAACAGGGAAGTGTTTTTAATAAAATATTATGCCTACTAAATTTAATAAAATATTATACCTAAAATCTACATATATTATGCCTAAAATCTACAAATACACATATTTACAAATATTATAACTAAAATGTACATATATTAGGCCTAAAAACTACAAATATTTTATCTAGAAATATTATAACTTTTGAGCTTTTTTGGCCCAATTCTCATGTGTGGATCTTATTCTTTTTGATCTTGGAGTAATTTTTGGATCTACGCACCACCAGAAGTTTTGTGTACGAGTATTTATTTAGACTGTGATCTGGCGCTACGCTTTTCCAATCTCCCTATACAGTCAAACCAAAATTTATTCAGACACATTGAACATTTCATTCATTAATACAGTTTATTCACAATAGTTGTAATAAAATATGACAAGATCTCAGAGTTAAACTGTGTCAGAAAAAAATAATCTTAATTATGTCTGATAACACTTAAGCAAAACATGCTCAGGTCAAAGTGTCTGAATAATGTTTTGGTTCCAAATTTGTATCAATTTTACTGGTAGTCCACTGTATGAAGAATTTTTGGGTGTAATATGTCACAGTTTACTTTATTTTGCTATTCTTACTTAGATAAATGATCTCTAGTGTCCTGCACCCACTAGTAAAAATATATAAAAAATGATATCTAGTGTCAGAATAATTTTTGGTTTGACTGTATATAATGCCTAAATACAAATATTATAACTAAAATCTATTTATTTTTTTAAAATCAAAACATGCATTTACACCATTTGTTGCGAATACATATGGGAATTTGGAAACTGACTAGGAACAGACTAATATGCATCATAATGTAAAAATAAGATGCAAATGAAACAAGAAATAAATTCACTAAATTTTGTCTGATGTGTTGAGACAAATCCCACAAAGTGCAAGTAAAAGTTTGTGTCAGGTTTGCATTGATAAAAGTCACTGTTTCCACCAATATATATATTCACTGACTGTCGTGGAATGACCTTCTAAGCATCAAAGTAACATTGTTCTTCACTGCAGGTGATCCAGCACTGAATGAGCTTTTATCAGCAATCTGTCACAAGAATCAAGTCCAGCAAACTGGGTGTTGCAACTGGTGCATGCATAGGGGGGAAAAAGACCATATGCATGTGCAAAGAGGATCAGCAAACGCATACAGTGGTGTTTATTTACAACATCTACAGCTGTATGAAATTAAATAAATAAAAAATTCAAACTGCATGATCTATGACTCTCATTCTGCTATGAGCTACAATGCTAGTTATTGCCCCCCTCCCCCTCCGTGTTTTAATGTAACGCTATACGGCAGTCAATGCGCTCGCGCTACTTGTATTCTTATTCCTTCCTATGAAACACGGTCACGTAAAGGCAAGCGCACACTGGTGCATTTGAATATTACAGTGAAAAACGACAGTTTGAACCATGCACTCACCTCTTCACTTCCACTCGAGCTGTATCCAGCCTCTCCCAGGCTCTTGTAGCTCGCCTCAAGCCCGAGAAGGCGCAAGTGAGACTGGTCCTCGTTCAGCGCGAGCACCAGGCAGGTGGGCCTCGGGCCTCCGTTGGAGGAGATCTCGTCTAGATCTGTCCCAGAGCGGCCGAGCTGCCATCGCTTCTCCGAACGCAAACGGCTCCGTGACGACCAAGGCCGACCGGGGAAGCGACCCCGCGCCGCGCCCATACCGCCTGCGCCCACAACGGCAGCTGCGGTTGCTGATCCGCATCCCGCTGCCGCCATCATTGCATCAACAACAACACCGATAGACAGAAACTCAGGCTGCGAGAAGAGGGAAAGCGCTGATGGGAGGGGGGGTGGACGCGCGGTGCACTATGGGACGTGTAGGCTGGGGATGAAAGCGTATTTCCTCAACATCTGGACAGAAATGTCAAGAGAAATATTGAATATACATTATATATACATTGAATATATCGTTGTTTTTATTTAATACAATTTTAATTTCATATATATATATTATTTTTTTTTATAATTTCAAAGTGTATAATATAAAAATGGATGCAAGTTTGATACATGCAAACCTTTATTTATCAATTTTTTTATTAAACTGCATAATATTTTTATAATTATTATTTCTTATTTAATAATTATTTAAATTAAATAAAACTGTGGACTTATTTGGGATATTTATGTTTCTATAGGTCAGAAGTAAGACCCTGTTTTTTTTAGTGTGGCAAATAATATAATTATAGTTAATTCCGTTCATTTTTATAACATTTCAGTGATTTAAACCATTTGAATAGACAAAATGAACAAAAGAAGAGCATTCATGCTTACATCTCTTGTGTTGAATCAGGTTAAAATCATTTTCCATACATTCCATACATTTTATCTAATACATACATCTAGTAAAAAAAAAAAATGTATGGATTTCACGATAAGCAAACTGTTCATGTATAATTGCATTATTGTAATGCAAAAATAACTAATATAGCCTTATATTTAAATGTTAAATACTACTTAAATATAGTATTTATTAAGATTATTATTAATAGGTATTTATTTACATCATTACTTACATCAGTATTTGCTTTTCTGACTTTAATTTATGCAGATTGGATTTTAGTAGCCTATTTTTTATTTTATTATTTATTTGTTTGGTCATTATTATTATTATTTTTTATTTTTGTCTTTTTTTTTTTTTTTTTTTTTTTGTCTTTTGAATTTGGTGTGAAATGCGACATAGACATGTTTTTTGTGACATTCTCCAATTACGCTATTAGACCTAAGGGTTAAATACTGTATAACCCATGATGAATTCCAGTCACGCTCCTCACGCATGCCCTAGAAAACTGCAATACCCATCATGCAACGCCGCAGAGTGACGTCACGTCATAGTTTTCATCAGGAAGCGGAACCATAAAAGTTGTTTCCCCCGCGCCTTTGTTGTGTTAAACCCTCCGTTTTCTCATCTGAGCTCGGCTGTTAAGGTATCCACCTAGCTTTATTAAAACAAACTATCAGTTTAAGGATTTAGAGAAGACAGTCTGACGTATGCAATCGGTTATTGTTTGCTCGCAGTCCAGTAATACTGTTTTGACTGAGGTGTAGATTAGATAGATTTTCCTCTTATTGCTGTGATTATTTTGACTGTTTTTCCAAGCAGTGTCCTTATTGTATTCTTGATTAGATGATTTGATTATATGACAAAGCTGTGACGGGGCTTTAATGCATGATGTTTCACAGTAATCTCAATTTCCCTGTAGCTGTAGCAATCATGTGAATCACTGTGTTATGGCAGTACTGTCTTGAGTAGGCAGATGGCAGCAATGTTCAGGATATTGATAAGTTCACTTGGATATCTGTGGCTGGATTTATCAACGAACTCTTTTCTTCACAGAAAACCCATCACCACAACAAGAAATACCGACTCCACCATGAATCTTGAACGTATTCCCAATGAGGAGAAGCTTAGTCTCTGCAGAAGATACTATCTAGGTATGCTGTGACAAGGAGATATCATGACACGTTTCGATATGTTTTGTGTACAAGAGTTTTTTTTCACTGAGCTAATTTTTTCCTCAGGTGGTTTCGCATTCCTCCCCTTTCTCTGGCTGGTTAATGTGATGTGGTTTTTCAAAGAGGCCTTTTTAAAACCTGCGTATACAGAACAACCACAAATCAAATCCTGTGAGTATGTAACAGAATACATGTCATGAGTCACACTTTTTCACAATACTTTGTGTTTTACCACACTGTTGCGGGTGATATTCTTCCTTACAACTCTTCCCACAACCTGTCTCTTTAAAAAAGCCTAAATTCAGATGTTAAGTCAGTATAAGTAAGGAGGGAGTCTGATCTGCAAAAACCTTCAGAGGATATTCACATTGCAGAGACAATGGATGCTGTTCCCTCGCTGGAATTCTTGAGCCGAGTTTGTGTAAACTCAAGTGTGTTTATATACAAGATCGTGATACTTTTATGGGCATATTTTGGGTCCAGGAGTTACTTGTTCATAAATCACTTGTATTAATGTAATGCTATATTTAAGCAATAAGGTTTAAGAAATCGTGTTGTATTTATTGTGAATATCGTTCTGCATTATGGGGAGCATTGTTGCTTTTATAGAACTACTATATAGTGAATAATAACTGATAAAATGTAATGCAAGTTGCTTTGGAATCGGATAAAAGCATTTGCCAAGTGCATAAATGTAAATAACACAATATTTCATTAAAACATTATTTTTAAAGCCAGCTGAGTTGGCCTTAAAGGACAATTTGCAGTGTATTACACAGGTGAATAGGTGATTTGCCTGATGGCTTTTATTAAATAATGTGCAAATATTTGTGTATATTTTTATATGGAACTGTTTATTGAACCTTCAGACAAAATATAAAAACAAACCTAAAAAGGGTTTGCATATATGTTAATCATATTTGATAAATTAGCCTTTTAAGGCTCATATAGCATGAGATATATATACACACACACACACACACACACAGGAGGGGAAAAAAAATACCCCAGAGGTCCAAACTGAGCAAAAATATGCAATTTGGTGCAGTTGTTGATATTTATATGGCCAAAATTTAAGATTCTGATGGCTTGTAATGTAAATCTATGAAATCTTAACAGTATAGCAGACTACTTGCATAAAATGCATTTAAATATAGCTGTCACTGTATATATCCCAATAATATGTCTTAGCAAGATAATATGATAAGCGCCGATACCAATAGCAGATTATTCATAATGATTTCGGCTGATGCCAATACTGTTAGTTTGATGTTTCTTAAGGAAAAAAATAATGCTCCCAAAATAATGTTGCAAACTATACAGGGAACCCTCTCATTTGGTACACTATAACATTAGAGGTTACAATTAACAACAGAGGTATTGTATTTAGCTGCTATTTATTTTCAGATATAATAATTACACTCAAATAATGTTTGTATAAAACATAAGGTAGTTTTCATAAGCAAATCTTCATGGCAAATTCATTCAAACATACAATATATATATTTTAAGTGATTACATGAGACATGATACATTCCAATAAGTTGTACTGTATCTTTCAACAAACCATTTGATGTTCATGCATTTTAATTTTAATTTGAGATATATACATAGTATTTAATGTGGAAGAAAAGACTTGCGCTCTGCGCTGCGATCTGTCACAACGCATTTAAGAGCGTCAAAACACCATTTGTTTGAATTTCATGTTAAAATGGACAGAATTTGAAAACTGAGACTTTGTTTCTTATCATAAGCAACAATACACAAAGGTCTTTGTGATCATTGGATGGGAGGCACTACAAATAATGTTTGATGTAGCAAAAAAAAAACCCCAAAAAAAACGCAGTCCTGGCAACCCTCCAGCTTGAACTATGGGTGATTCATAGGGTCAAATAGAGCCAGTTTTAACGTCACTATTCTATTTTTTTTACATCAACTGTTAATGCGTTATTGTCGTGTTAACTAACTCAACACAAGATTTTCTTCACATACAGTATGAGTTGCAGTTACCACGACCTGAAGGTTTTTAGAATTTTTTATGTGCTAAAAAAACTATTAATTGTCAATCACGGCAATCAGGCCAGTAGGCATGTATAAGATTGTGTATTTTTTCAGCAGTTCATAATTTAGAGGCATATCAGATATGATATAATAGGTTTTATTAGGTTAAAAACAATTATCCATGACTAATAGAGTTCACAGCTCACTGTGCTGTCGTTGATTTGACTGGTGTATAAGCATTTCAGTGTTTGACATCTAGGATGTAATGTATACCGCTTCTTCTGCCCTCGACAGATGTAAAGAAGTCAGCTCTGGGGCTCTTTCTGTGGGTGGCCGTGCTGACGACATGGATCACCATATTCCAGCATTTCAGAGCCCGGTGGGGTGAGGTGGGAGATTACCTCTCCTTCACCATTCCACTCGGCACAGCCTGATCAGACGGCGCTGCTTTACAATACCTCTGTTTTTTTATTCTCTCTGTTTTTCTCCTCCCATTGACATGATGCTCCTTGGCTAATTTGACCACTGTCGTCGCATAGAAGATAAACTGGATCTGTCTGGGAGTTGTGGTATTTTGTGAACTGATGAAATCGTTTGTTGATTGAGTGAGATAATACCGACACGGATGCACCACGCTAAAGCGCAAAAGTTCATTTCCAGCACTACTACTATTATTACCTGTTCCTTCTTTTTTTTTTTTTTTTTTTTGGTTTTAGCTGAGATGTTTATTTTATTATATTTGAGAACACATTTATATTATCAACTCTGACCTCTGTCGATGCATTAAAAGAATGTATGACAAAAATAATCTCTGGACCAGGCAGGTCCATCCAAAATAAAGTCTTTGATTTGTATTTTGGCAGTTGATATGAAATGTAATTTTATTGTTCTCAAAGAAAAAGTTGTTTGTTTTTCAGCTATATTCTAATCATTTGTATGGACTGTAAGAACCACATATTTTGTCCATAAATTAAAATTGTTTTGCACAATTTGAAATAAAATATAAGAATGTCCTGCAGTGTCACTGTCTTTATTGTAAATGAAATACAGAAAAATATATAACAACTATTTAAATATAAATATTATACAAGTTTTTTTTTTTTTTTTTTTTTTTTAAATCTAGTGGTGTTCTAGAAAAGTGAGTTTTTTTTTTTTAAAACAAATCAAAATGAGTTCAAATTTACCTTTTACCTTCTATATGTTCTGGTGTGTGACATGATAACTTAATCTAAAACTACTTTAAACTGTATTTTTGTAATTGTATTATTATTATTATTGTGTATGTGTTTTTCAGTAGGCTACCTCATGAATTAAGAAACTAAATGGAATATTTGTAATAAAAAATTTGTCACATGGTAAGAAATCTTCACAAGAGCTACAATAAACAATTTTCTTTATACAAATGGATATATTTTAAGCTAAAAGTAAAAATCCATGTATATTTATCAACCACATTTGCCATTTTTGGAGCTTGTTGTGAGTGGAAAACGAAAGCATCAAATGACCAAGAGCGTTCTAGCAAAATCCACATGATGAACGATTCCCCTTGTTCTCTTGCTTATTAATCAACACAGCTTGCAATCATTTTAAACCCACTGCATACCAGACTCTGTAATATTGACGCATGAAGCCTCTGTCTCATGTGTAACCCCTTACAGGCGCCTATTATGAAATTCGATCCAGCTTTTGAGCGAACACTAAGCCCCTCGTGGATCTTCATGGGTGCTGTTTTTAGTCACCTATAGCCTATGCACGAACAGAAAGTTCTGCTTCTGCTACCAGCGGATGGCAACAGCAGAAGGACATGTTATCCTCAACCCCAATGACTTGCACTCCTGCCAGTACATTGGTCATGTTAAATCCAAAGGCCAGAAAGTACCTGTCATAAGCCACGTGTGGTCATTAGATATCTGATGAAGATCCATGTGTAGTAATGTCCTTAGAAATGAGTTGTGAATTATGTTGTTGGAGGTCAACAGTAGGACAATGTGCTTAGTGTGACATAATATGAATCCATTCCCTGACAGGGCATTTAACTGATTTAAAACCTTTTGAACAGACATGTCAAAATGTGTAGATTTTGCTGCTTTCTTACTGAAAGACATCTCCCATAATGCACCAGCAGGCCCAAATCTCTTTCCATCATTAGCTCAGGAATTTTTTAATAGACGTGTTTACGTTTTAGGTTTTGTATTATGTAATTATATTAAACGTGTTACTTGATAAACAAACTGATATGGCATCATGCATTTCTTAGAAATCCCTGCCAACCACATTTCTCATTAACACTAAGATAGAAAATGCCATGACTGGCAGCGGGTGGGTGTGCCCGTTCAGTGTTGGAGAAAACTACAATTTCAGGTTCTGGAATAGAGCCTCAAGTCAAATTACTTCAGTATTGCTTGAATAAAAGTATACATTATAATTTCAGGTTTAATTTCTTTACAGAAGCTTGTGCAGGTGCTAAGGAGAAAATGACTATAGCTAACTGCATACACCGAGCAGACAAACAACAACAACAACAATGGTGAAACTGCTTTCACAAGGCTAGTTTTGAGTCAAAAGTATAATTGGACAAATGTGTGTTATCAGCAGCAGTGTTTTGTTGTTTGATTTTCGACGTTTTAAAATAATTTCTTTCACGAATTTGTCTCCACACGACCGAATTGTAATGGTGCTCCTCGCAAACATTATAAAAAGACAAATTTTGTGATGTATTTTTAAAATATACACTACCAGTCAAAAGTTTGGAATCGGTAAGATTTTTAATGTTTTTAAAAGAAGTTTCGTCTGCTCACCAAGGCTGCATTTATTTAATTAAAAATACAGTAAAAACAGTAATATTGTGAAATATTATTACAATTTAAAATAACTGTTTTCTGTTTGAATATATTTTATAAAGTAATTTATTCCTGTGATCAAAGCTGAATTTTCAGCATCATTACTCCAGTCTTCAGTGTCACATGATCCTTCAGAAATCATTCTAATATGATGATCTGCTGCTCAAGAAACATTTATTGTGTACAATTGTACAAAATATTTGTGTACAATATTTTTTTTTCAGGATTCTTTGATGAATAGAAAAGTTCAAAAGAACAGCATTTATTTGAAATATAATCTTTTGTAACATTATAAATGTCCTTACTGTCACTTTTGATTGGTTTAATGCATCCTTGCTGAATAAAAGTATTCATTTCTTTAATTTCTTTTCAAAAAAATAAAAATAAAAATTCTTACTGACCCCAAACTTTTGAACTGTAGTGTATAATGTTACAAAAGCTTTGTATTTCAGATAAATGCTGTTCTTTTGAACTTTCTATTAATCAAGGAATCCTGAAAAAAAAGTGCACAGCTGTTTTCAACATTGATAATAATCATAAATGTTTCTTGAGCAGCAGATCAGCATATTAGAATGATTTGACTGGAATGAAGACTGGAGTAATGATGCTGAAAATTCAGCTTTGCCATCACAGGAATAAATTATTTTATAAAATATATTCAAACAGAAAACCGTTATTTTAAATTGTAATAATATTTCACAATATGACTGTTTTTACTGTATTTTTAATTAAATAAATGCAGCATTGGTGAGCAGAAGAAACTTCTTTTAAAAACATTAAAAATCTTATCGATTCCAAACTTTTGACTGGTAGTGTAAATGTGCAATAAAGTTAAATAAATAAAAATAATAATGGCAATACTTATCTTTTATCGATGTGATACGAAAACGCGGTCGAGCAGCTCGAGCGACCTCCGTTATTTATTTATTTTTTGTGCTTACTGAAAGTGATTGAAAACTATGCTAAAATGTAGGCTATATATATACTAATATGGAGAGAGAAAAAAAAATTCATAGGCCTACTTTTAAGACCCCTCTTTTTACTTTTTGACCCTCACGTGCTGTGACATGTGGATAAATATGACTGCGCGGTTTGTACTCTTTTATTTATAGTTGGACACCTCACCATTACACCTCACGACCATTTGACATTGAATAGTCGCGCATCCAGTTTCTGAATGTCTCTTTGCTTAATATAAAACAGCCTATGTGATGACAGAGACGGGAACCATCTGAATGAAGACCATCGTGTGTTCCCTTGAATCATTACATAAGGTGGATATCAGTGTGCTTTTATTATGGGAATAAGGGGAGGGGTTAAATCCCACTCCTATCATTGGCATTCAATAACAAATGCAGCTTTAAAACATATTTGGCATCTTGCTCCATGATTAAGTATCTCAGATCTCTGACAGCACCATCAATTTACTTATTTATGGCATTTGTTTAGAGGAAGAGCTCATGTGAAGGGGCGGTGTTTAAGCCTATATAAACCTCTTTCTAACATGAGGAGCAACAGTTTTCCTACTTTTTTTTCCCACAGAGTTGCGCAACCAAGCAGTCATACACTCTGAATTTTCTGAAGCATTATTAGTCTATTTGGTGGTTGTTTTTCCACATTCATCCTAAAAGAATGGACTTCGACTTGCCTCCTTCTCTCCCCTGTAGCGGTATCCCATGGGACAGGGTTCTCCCGCCGTTGTTCCCCCGTTTGAACGGGACGATTGGACCTTACTCATGGACCCCGACTGAACTTTTAATCCCGGTTTCCGAACACACCGGAGCAGCACAGGTAGAGTAATCCTGTTTCTTATAAAAATTCACCGTTTCTGCAATAGTTAAATCTGTGGTGACTTGTTATAGCCACCCACAACTGTCATAAAAACACACAAAAATGAATATTTTATTAAATAATAAAAATAGAAATGAATACATTAAAATGCGTTTTACAGTAACTGTAGATAAATTCATATAAATTTACAAAACTACAAACATTATGTTGACAGATACTTGCTGACAAATTGCTCTCTCTATAAGTGTATAAGCATTTAAAGTAAATAATTAGGCTATAAATTACTGTTTATATAATTTATTTAAAGAATTAGTAACAGAAGGAGAAGTGGTAATAATATAAAGCTATAAAGTCTATAGAAAATAAGTATGTTATGTTACAAGAAATTCCAAAATTTGGATGAAAAATAAATACATTTTCCCTGCAATGTTAAAAATGTACTAGCAATTAATTTATTTCACTTTGTCTTCAGGTTACCTGTGATCACAACGGATTTACTGTGCAAGTTGATGTGAAACACTTCAGTCCCGAAGAGCTGCTGGTTAAAGTGGTTGGAGATTATGTTGTGGTTGAGGGAAAACATGAACAAAAAAAGGTAAGTTACCCACCAACTTCTTTTTTTTTCTTTGTAACAATGACGTATTAAAATGCATAAGGGATTATCAGATGTTACCCCAGCAATAAAACACTTTGTACTAGACATTTGAGACATGACTTTTAAGAGCATGAAAGATGATATACGTGTTTGTTCAATCCTAGGATGGTTCAGGACTGGTGACACGTCAGTTTAACCGGCGATACCGGATCCCAATTGGAGTGGACATCATGGCACTGGAATCAGCCATATCACCAGAAGGAATGCTAGTAATCTCAGCACCTCTGACACAAGGCTGTTAAATCACACCGGACCATGACGGACCACACACACAAACACACACAGTTTCATGTTTGGATTCTTTGCTCTCTTAACATGTTAAAGGCACTTAAAGTGCACATCTTTTCAGTTTCTCACATAATGCAATAGTAAAGACCAAAACAGACTCCTCTCACTCCCTCTTGTGGCGGTGGACTACTCAAATCAACAGCATTGAATATTTGATTCCAAGCCAAAAAGAAGATTGTATCACATTTTCCGTGCACTTGCTGTCGGTTCCGCACGTTAACAGGATCCCCTGATCCAAAGCTCATACACAGTCAAACACACAAGCCCATTACCTTGTGTTGCATCACATATCACACTCCCTCTCTCACTAAATTGCACGGACTATTCAGTCAATGTTGATAGGCTATGTTGAGAATGTACATATTTTTAAAATTTAAATAATTATGTTATAATTTTGTTCATCTAATATTTGTGATGTACAGTTCGAATATCAATAAATATAATGTAATACACTTGACTATTTGCAAAGTTCTTTATTTAGAAATACATTCAAACATGTTTGAATCCACAACATAAAACAGCATAAATAAATAGCAGCAAAAATAGACATGATTCATGTTTTAAACATGTTGCATCTTTGACATATTAAACATGTGTCTCAGAGCTGCTGGAGCCTCATGTCAGCCTCACTAGAAAATAAAACAAAAATTGATCAAGTCACAGAAATTCACTAATGTACAAATTATGTCTAACCAGTGTTGGGGAAATATCGCAATATCACACTATTCCCTAAAACAGTAACTAATTGTATTTCTTAGTTATGGAAAGTAATGTGTTACATTACTTTGCGTTACTTTTTCTCAGCTGGGCTGGGCTTGCTCGTTTGTTTTTTTTAATAATAATAAAAAAAAGATCTATTTTTGGCAAATGTAATGGCCCTTTCACACCAAGGGCCCTATTTTAATGATCTAAGTGCATGGTCTAAAGCGCACAGCACAAGTGCACTTAATGCGTGTCCGAATCCTCTTTTGCTAGTTTAACGACAGGAAAAATGGTCGGCGCCAGGTGCATGGTCTAAAAGGGTTGTCCCTATTCTCTTAATAAGTAATGGGTGTGTTTTGGGTGTAATGTGCAATAAATCAGAGTGTCATCTCCCATTCCCTTTAAAAGCCAGCTGCGCTCACGCCATGGCGGATTTGCTATTTACATGGCGGAATTTGCAAGCGGAAAAACTGAATGGTTCTCCAGCGAGGAAACGGATCTGCTCGTGCACGAGGTTAAAGTCCGTGAGCAGACCATCTACGTGACAAGCCGGATTCCACCAAAGCATTTTTATCTTTATGCACACAATAATAATCTTCTACATTGTAATCCTTTTATTTTTAATATTTGGCACGTTTGTGTGCTGCTGCACGTCCCTCTGTGTGTAATAAGCAGAGTGTACGCATGTTGTGCACCTGCCTATAGGCGCATATTACTTAATGCGCTCTTTAAATAACAAAACAAATTGCGCCATTGACTTTAGACCAGGTTTCAGTTGGTCAATGGCGCAGTCTATTTCAGTTGCCTCAAAATAGCAGTGCCAACAATGCGCCTGAACACACCTCGTTTTCAGACCAGCACGCACATGGGTGCACAAGTAATCTGTTTACGTAACTAACATGTAACTAACTTGTAATGCTCTACCCCCAACACTGTGTCTAACAGATAAAGCGTAGATATTCTCACCTAAGTTTTTCCTTCACCCATTTCCTCTGCTGTCTGAGGACTTGCAACAAAGGGTCGTCTTCAAACTCATGCCCATCTGAGTCTGTTATGTAAAATATGTGATATCAGAATAAGGGAAGAGTGAAAAAAAACGTTCAAAAGTTTCTGGTCATAAGTTGATAAAAAAATTACAGTAAAGACTGTTACATTGTTTCAAATAAATGCTGTTCTTTTAAACTTTTTACCCATCAAAGAATACTGAAAAAACCATCACAGTTCCACATATATAAGTAAATATAATAAATAATAAATATAAAGCAGCAGAAACTGTTTTCAACAGTGATAATAAAAAGAAATGTTTCTTGAGCATCAAATCAACACTGCAGACTGGAGTGATGATTAACAATTCAGCTTAGCCATCACAGGAATTAATTAAATTATAAAATATATTAAAATAGAAAACAGATATTTTAAATTGTAATAATATTTTACAATATTACTGTTTTTTTTGTTTTGTTTTGTTTTTTTATAAATGCAGCCTTGGTGAGCATAAAAAAAAAAACTTATTTAAATATCTACAGTAGTGTATATGCATTGGTTGTTTTATAGTACAATAAGTGATTTTTTTTACATATTTAAAATAAAACAAACAATTTGAAAAAAGACTTTGTAAATTGTACAATATTTTGTCATTTTCTGACATATACAATGTACTACCATTCGTATAAGTTCAATCTACACTGCATTCTGTTGTTTTAAGCAGTCATGCTATTTATAACAGGTTCAGGCTAAAACACTCGACCCTTACTTGACCTGTTAAATGCACATTGTCATACAGTTTTACAGCTAGTGCATGAGGTCGTCCTACCTTCTGCATCCTGCATGAGTTGATCTATGACCTCCAAAGGTTGCTGCGCACCAGAACAAGAGGCAACAGGGGATTGTGGGGGTGGAGGTGGGGTATATGTTGGGGAATCTGAAGAACTTGGAGTTTTGCTCTGGGTTGGGGAATCTGTCTCTGCAAAAAGCACCTCAGAGACAACCTGTCAATGTCAAGGACAGTGTTTTACAATTTGCTAGTCTGTTTCACAAGAAAATAAGAGATAATCTACAGTTACGCCTGAACGCAATGATTTACGGCGAAAACGTAACCTCTGACGCAATTTATGACACAGCATGTAGGAGTATCGTAAGCTTAGACGCCTCTCATGGTTCAAACAAATAGGGCTGGTCAACAAACTCCTCTTCTCTTGTTTTGAAATCCTCCAACATTTTTTTCTCTAAATCGTGACCGGTGTTTTGATTTGCTCTATCCTCCGTGCTTTTGCGTTTGTCATTGCGTCCTGCGTCGACTCTTCCGCCGCAAATTGATGAATATGGCTGTCTGCCTAACGCTAGTTATTATAGTTAATAAAGTTTTAAATATGGATATTTTTCTTACAAAACCCATCGCTTCGCTTCAGAAGGCCTTTATTAACCCCATGGAGCCGTATGGATTATATTTATGATGGATGGATGCACTTTTTTGGGCTTCAAAATCTCACTTCCCCTTCACTTCCCCATTATAAAGCTTGGAAGAGCGAAGATATTATTTAATATAACTCCGATTGTGTTCATTTGAAAGAAGACACCTAGTCATATACACCTAGGATGGCTTGAGGGTGAGTAAATCATGGGATAATTTTCATTTTTGGGTGAATTAACCCTTTAATTCAAAATGAACATTTAACCCTTTTGCATTTACTCACTCACTTACAAACTAAAAGGTCATGTCTCAACATCTTCAAAAACTTGTAATGCATCAAAAAACAAGCACACAAACCTGTCCCAGAGCATTGTGTATAGGTGAGGGTGGTGGTGCTCGATTTCCAGACCGTCCTCCTCGTGTCGAACTTTGACCCTCTTCCTCCGGTTTACGATTGACTCCTTCATGACCCCTAGAATTTCTGACCCTTATTGGAATGCTGCCTCGCTCACCTTCATGTCTAGAAATGCAAGAAAATCATTCATATTAAAAATTAATATTACAATTACTTGGTCACAGTCTGTTTAGGACATTTATGTAAAACATCTAAAGTACCTTTCAGATTTCTTCTTTCGGCTTGAAGGTGCTATCTTCTTCTCACGTCTCTCATTTTCAGTCTGTCTTTTGACTGTGGTGACTTCCTTCTCCTTCTTCCTTCTCGCCGGCCACCGGTCCTCTGTGCTATCAGAAGTCTGTGGAGATGGAGAAGAGGACCTCTGCTTTCTTCCGTGCTTTTCTGTGGTTTCTGGGATGCTGACTTGTGTTCTGATTTGCTTGTGATGTTGTGGTTGGACAGAAGAGGTTTCCAGATTCTTTTTGACAGTTTTCCTGGAGCACTGGGGAAGGGGTTTGGGTTGGATATCGGGGTCTGGTTGCTCCCGGGTGACATCAGGCTGGAGTCTGGAGATGCTGGGGCTTGAAATAGGGAGAGAAGACTCAGGGACTGGAGGATCGAGGCTAGCGAAGGTGACTGGAGTGAATGAGAGATTTGCTCTCTGATGAGACATGCTGTTTAAAGTGCTATGTTGTGCCTTCTGAAAGGAAACAGAAGAAAAATGTATTTGTTAAAAATGTTTTCAGATCTGCATGAAGTAAATGTGAAAATCTAAAACTGGTGGATCCCATTTAGGAGGAAAAACAATGTTAAACGCAATTTATAGAATGCAACTAACCAAATATAATCATGCATTTATGAAAAATTAATTAACCTTTAAAACAATTCCCATGTTTTATTGTTGATGTCAAGGCAGTGCATCAAATGAAATATTATGGCACACATTTATCTGGTGGATGTAATTTAAGAAAATGTTTAAAACAGTACAAATTGGTGAACATTAATTATATATATATATATATATATATATATATATATATATATATATATATATATATATATATATATTTTAATTGGATATAATATAATATGTACCCAAAAGTCAAATGTTTAAGAACATTTTTTGTTATTGTGGTTCTTTGCCAAGTATATAATTATTATATTATATTATATTATATTGTACTTGGCAAAGAACCGCAATAACAAAAAATGTTCTTAAACATTTGACTTTTGCTATAATACGCATACACAAGAAGTAACTCTGATGTGCATTGAGGCACTGGTTCACCTGGTTTGTTGCTACAGTGTGTGAGAGAGGTATATGGAGAACAGAATCGTGGGAAGGGGCCTCCTGACCCCATCTTCTGGCCTGTTCCATCTTCCTCCTCAGACGCCACTGGAATAGGATGTCATCTTCACGACGGACACCTGATCCCTCAGAACCAACTGCTGGTGGTAAAAACATTCCCTCACACAAACTGGGCTCTAAAACCCCTTAAAGAGACAGAAACAAACAAACAAAAAGCTCTCATGCACTTTTATTACACTAATATAAATACCTAGCAGGCCAAAATGGCAATTATACCTTTTTTCCATTTGTTTTTAGTTAACTGAGCAAGTTTACAAAACCACTTCTTCTTTTTACTGCATTTGTGGTAAGAGGTGCATTTTAATCTGATATGGATGTTTTTGAAATCAGCAACACACATATGATCAGAAAAATAGGATGTGGCATGTTACATTTATATGTTACAACCAAGCGGCAGTTTCTCTTGAAGCCAATACAGAAGTGACTTAAACTGCGATTCATCGACAAAAGAGAGCAGAATCTCATTGACCCACATGTTAAAACGGCCAACTTTACAAAAAAAAAAAAAACATGTTTACAGCTTGGTACAAATTGTGCTTTTGGTCTTTATTGCTAATTTTGCCCTTCTGAGGGGGGTGAATTTTTTTATAACTCATCCGTTTAAATTATATTAAGCCTTGAAGTTCTGTATAATTAAGGGTCGTGGTCACTTGAGTGACAGGTGAATTGCGCTGCTGTCTGTGAGCCTTCACTTTACCTCAGCTAATTCCAGCCACTGAATTTGGCTTCTCTGCCATGTTTGTGCTTTTTTTCGGGATTATTTTATACAATTAAAAAAATAATATGGCTTGCTGCGTTAATGGTCAAGACTCGAGACAGATGTGCGTCTGTGTACGTGTGCATGCATGTGGAAGATAAACAGAACACACGTTGGATCAAATGTGATGCACACAATGGATAATATATCAATATTTCATGGATTTAACACTTTTGTGGACAAAAAGTACTGTTTTTTGTTTTTCAGTAGACACTCATCATTTACCTAGAGCCACGGATTGGATCCATGTCGCGATCGCTATTTCATTATAAAGGTATGCAGTCCCATTTGATTTTTCGTGTTGTCATTTGCACACCCGACACAAATTGCAATTACTGGTGCTGGAGCATCTATATCTTAAAAAAGACACCATAGATTGACAGTAAACCCTTAGAACTTTCTAATGATATAACTTATCTTTATTAACTAAAAAAGATAAGTTATATCATTAGAATATTAATATTTTAGATAGTATCTAAGATAAATAGATAGCTCCTTTGCCCAATCAGGTCGAGCTAGGCGGGCGTGGTTTCAGCAACCAGTCACCTTGGTTCCTACTTTCTTTGCCCATTTTCAGTTATCCGGGAGTGACGTGCGGTGACGCGCTGCTAAGATGGCAGAGGCCTCATTTTCGCTTCAAAAATGCTCTTCAGAAATCTATGGGTGACGTCACGGACACTATGTCCATATTTTTGTCTATGGTTACACCTGTTACTTACTATTGGTTGAGCCCATTAAGGTGGACACGACTGGTCTTCGGACCGGCTCATCAGTGCTTATGGGGGAGGAGAAATCCAAGCAGCCCAGACCCTCAGAGCTAATAGGCACAGAGCCACTGCTGAGGGAATGCTCGCTGAAAACACATGGATTAAATGTCATCTAAACTATTCAAAGCTAATGACTATGAAGTGAAATCCCAAGGTGGAATAATGCAACAACCAATATACTTCATTGCTGTGAGGTTAAAGAAAATTCATCAGCACCTACAATGTTATCAACCAACCAGAATCAGGAATTCAACCATGATATGGAGTGAATGAAATAATTTGTAGTATTAATTCTTAGTTAAGACTTCAGAGTTTTAACTTTTTAATAAAGCAACATGAAAGACCATCTTGTTATTAAAAACACTGATATCATAGGCAGCAAGTTATGTTTATTCATTACTTAAGATGCCCACCTTCCATGTAAATTTTTTATGTAAAATGCAATTTACCATTGTGCAAAAAACAGAAAGCACAAGGTTTTGTGTCAGGTTCTTTTGTAGAAGTGCTAAATATAATGGTAGAATTGTGTGTATTTATGACCTGCCAGGACCTGATGTGAAATCCACCAATCAGAGAGGTTCTCAAATCTCAATCGATTTTTTGATTGGATAAATTTAATAGAGAATCTCTCGTGTTTTTCCGTAGGTGCTCGACCCATGGGATCGGCACCCATGACTGATATATGACTGATTCTTTGATGCATAGAAAGTTCAAAAGAACAGCATTTGTTTGAAATAGAAATCTTTGTAACATTATAAATGTCTTTATTGTCACTTTTTATTTCAGAGCTGCTTTATAGATGAATTTAACTCATTTCATATTTGATGTACTTTACACAGTTACTGAACAGAACTAAAACAACACTGAACAGATCTCAGCTGAACAATGACACTATTTTTTTTATTTCAGAGCTGCTTTACAGCAGAATTAAACTCTGTTTGCATCACTGAATCATTATTTTCCTGTTTACCACTGTAAATCTGCTTTAAATTAATCTGTACTGTATAAAGTGCTACATAAATAAAGGTGACTTGACTTGACTTTTGATCAATTTAATGTGTGCTTGTTGAATATAGGTAATTAAACTCACTTGATTGTGAAACTCCTGTATAGACTTTCACACTTGAACATTCAGTACTGACACTCAGGCAGGAAACTGAACGTGTTGGTGGTTATTTATCACTTGTAAAATGGCATTTCCCCGCTTGAGTGAGTGTGTGTTTACAGTATGTGCGGTGAGGAGCTCACCTCCTCTGCAGTAAACAGTTGGCCCACTTCTGTAGCTGCAGTATCTCAGGTTGTTCTTGGTCACAGTGCGATGATTCAGATAATGACTGGTAGAAAATTTGTGGTGGAGATTACAGATATAAATTACATTTTAAAATATATTAAAATTAACAGACACACCACCATTCAAAAGTTTGGGATCAGTAATATTTTTAAAAGAAGTTTCTTATGCTCACCAAGGCAGTATAACATTATTTAATATTGTGAAATATTACAATTTAAAATTACTTCCAATTTTAATATATTTTAAAATGTAAATCAGATCATTCCCAAAGGATTAAGATAATGTCTTGAAAGAAATTTGTGGTGGAAATCTATGAGATTATCAACAATTCTAATACTGTCACCAGTAATAACAGTCACTATATGTCAGTACTTTATGACTATGTACTGACATTTAGGGACAGCTTGGGATATTTTCCATCAGGCATGCTGAGGACAAGACCAGTGACATCCTGCAACTCAAAACAGGGAATCTGGGCCAAGGGTTGCATAACAACTCTCTGTTGTGGGGAATTTATAAATACATAACGTTAGATGCTCAACAGACACTGCTTTATATTAAGTGGTTTGATTATGCCTAAGTGAGTTCTTCTTCCTTTAATGCTGAGAAATTCTAGAGCTGTTTACATTAATGCAACATGAAAGACAGGAGGTTCAACAAACCATTACAATCCTGCCCTGTGTATATACACACATACACACACAAAGTACCGTTTAAATATTTGGGATCGGTAAAATTTTTAATGTGTTTGAAAGAAATCTCACCAAGCTCACCAAGGCTGTATTTAAAAATACAGTAAAAACAGTATGAAATATCGTTACAATTTAAAATAACTGTTCAAAAGAACAGCATTTATTTGAAATAAAAATCTTTTGTAACATTTTAAATGTTTTTACTGTCACTTTTGATCAATTTAATGCATCCTTGCTGAATAAAAGAATTCATTTCTTTTAAAAATAGTAAAAAAAAAGTATATATATATATATATATATATATATATATATATATATATATATATATATACACTCCTGTTCTAAATAAAGAATCCTCATGGAGGGCGATTTTCCAGCTACCACCACTAGATGGCAACAATCATCCACCACACTGCATAACATCTGGGAACATCAGACAATATATCTAGCATTCTTCTCATTTACTTCATAAACACAATTCAACTGCAGCTGCATCATATATAAGACCAACATCAATATAATCAATATAACAAAGTGAAAATTATTTGGCATTCTCTTTAACATATGGCCAAAATGACTTCAGCTCTTTCAGGCAAATCAGTTGGTCAAATTTATGCAAAACGTACCAGCATACTGAGGTCAAGCATGTGTCTAGCTGGAGACAGTGTGGTTTCATCACGCAGTGACTTTGAGATTGGGCTCTGGGAGCTGGCAGGGTCATCGTTCAGGAGATCAAGTGGATCTAAACACAGGATATACAGGTGCATCTCAATAAATTAAAATATCATGAAAAAGGTTTTTTTTTTTTTTTTCTGTAATTTAATTCAAAAAGTAAAACTTAAATATATTCTAGATTTATTAGACATAAAGTAAAATATTTCCAGACTTTTTTTGTTTTCATTTTGATGATTACAGCTAGCTGCTCATCAAAAAAAAAAAAAAAATCAGTATCTCAAATTATTAGAATATTTAATTTCAAGTTCTATTAAATTACCATTCTCAGGGTATAAATACTGGGTTTAGGTCAGTAATCCCAACAGCAGTCATGGGGAAGTCTGCTGACTTGACAGTTGTTCAGAAGACGATCATCAAGACCCTCTACTATGAGGGTAAGCCACAGAGGGTCATTGCTGAAAGAGCTGGCTGGTCGCAGAGTGCTGTGCCAAAGCATATTCATGGAAAGTTGACTGGAAGGAAAAAGTGTGGTAGGAAAAGGTGTACAAGTGAAAGGAATGACCGCAGGCTTGAGAATATTGTCAGGCGAAGCCGATTTAAGAACTTAGGAGAGGAGTGGACTGAAGCTGGAGTTAGTGCATCAAGAGCCACCGCACACAGACGTCTTCAGGACACTTCTGAACCAAAGACAACGTCAGTCTTACCTGGGCTAAGGAGAAAAAGAACTGGACTGTTGCGCAGTGGTCCAATGTCCTCTTTTCAGATGAAAGTAAATTTTGCATTTCATTTGGAAATCAAGGTCCCAGAGTCTGGAGGAAGAGTGGAGAGGCACAGAAACCATGTTGCTTGAAGTCCAGTGTGAAGTTTTCTCAGTCAGTGATGATTTGGGCTGCCATGTCATCTGCTGGTGTTGGTTCACTGTGTTTTCTGAAGTCCACAGTCAACGCAGTCATCTACCAGGAAATTTTAGAGCACTTCATGCTTCCTTCTGCTGACAAGCTTTATGGAGATGCTGATTTCATTTTCCAGCAGGATTTGGCACCTGCACACACTGCCAAAGGTACCAAAAGCTGGTTCAATGACCATGGTGTTACAGTGCTTGATTGGCCAGCAAACTCGCCTGACCTGAACCCCATAGAGAATCTATGGGGTATTGTCAAGAGGAAGATGAGAGACACCAGACCCAACAATGCAGATGACCTGAAGGCCGCTATCAAGCAACCTGGGCTTCCATTACACCTGAGCAGTGCCACAGGCTGATTGCCTCCATACCACGCCGCATTGATGCAGTAATTCATGCAAAAGGAGGCCCAACCAAGTATTGAGTGCATAGAAATTAACATACTTTTCAGAAGCCTGACATTTCTGTTTAAAATATCCTTTTTTTTATTGATCTTATGAAGTATTCTAATTTTTTGAGATTTTTGTTAAATGTGAGCCAAAATCATCAAAATTAAAAGAACCAAAGACTTAAAGTACTTCAGTCTGTGTGCAATGAATTTATTTAATATACAAGTTCCACAATTTGAGTTGAATTACTGAAATAAATGAACTTTTCCATGACATTCTAATTTATTGAGATGCACCTGTACACACACGAAAAAGACTAAGTACAAAGGAAAAGTGTGATGTGTGATCTGACATACTTTATATTATCAACCCAAACTAAAAATGACAGATGTATTATTAAAAGTAGTACATTCATGAATTAATTAACTGGGTCCACACACCTCTGATATGATCCTCTGATGTTTGTGTTGGTGTTGAAGTGGATGGAGGGGATGTGGACATCCACCAAAACGGCTGATCATCTCTTCCCTCAGTTGCCTGAAGCTGTCTTTCCTCTCGACTCTGTGGCTTTCCAAAACGGAAGCGTTCGATATACCTTGAAGGATTTAATTGCAAGAAGGATGTCATATAATGAACAAGCAACAATACATTTTTTCATTGTAAACATAAAGGCTGCATTAAGGTATATACATTTTTATCAATTCATGCATTCGAATTGAATTCTAGAACCATGCTCTGTGCTTGAGCTACAGGAACATTCTGTGGCAGGAAAGGCTCTGCTGTAGGTACATGCTTATCAGTAACGGCAAATCAGCCTATGGATGTAGTAACAGGGTTTGCTGTCTGGTATAAAACCAACAATCTATCAGCAAGACTGAGAAGACATACCAAGATCAAGACTCGGCTTTTCCCAGTGCATTAACAGCTCAAAAATGGGTAAGAACTGAATATGTGTTATTATATGACATGTTTTTTAAACACCTTTCAGAATGTAGTAAATGTACAAAATATATTTCAAAATATAATCTATAACTGCTAGAATGACAGCATTGTAATGTTATACTAAATTGCATTTGGTCTTTTTTATTAAATCTGTTTGCATCCTGTATTGCATCTAAAGACCAATTCACACAACACCAACAGACGTCAACAGACACTTCGTCAGGTTTTGTCGGATCAGTGTGTTACCCCTGTCAGAGTTTATTGGCATCTGTCGGGGCGAATGAATCGGTATTAGAATGTTTGATAAGTGACGTGCTGTAATCTGGTGACTGTCGCCGTTGGTCTGTGTCTGTCAGTGCAGTGTGAATTGGTCTTTTCCACCATTACACTACAAAAACATTAAAGGGATAGTTCACCCAAAAATGGAATTGAAGTCATTATTTACTCACCCTGGTGTTGTTCTAATGCTGTACGCCCTTCTATCTTTTTCAGACCACAAAAGGAGAATTTTTAAAAAAAATGTCCAGATTGTGCTCATCCTTATAATGACAGTGAATAGCAACCAGCATCGAGCTTTTAAAAAAGACACAAAGTATCACAGAATGATCCTGTGCAAGCTTTTAAAAAAAAAAAAAAAAAAGCTTGATCCTGGTCATTATTCACTGCCATTATATGGATGAGCATGAGAGGGAATTTTTTTTTTTTTTTTAATTCTCCATTTGTGATCCGAAAAAGAAAAAGGGCATTCAACATTAGAATAACACCAGGGTGAGTAAATAATGACTAAATTTTTATTTTATGGTGAACTATTCCTTTAAAAAGTCTAGAGTTTAGAACTGCTAATAAGTGCATTTTTCAATATTTAGCATGTTTTCAAAACTCAGTCAATTAGCCGATTTTGTGACTTCACTGGTTTGATTCACAATTCACTTCTTTTTCACAATTTGTTATATCTTCTCACTAAAAATCAAGTGATGAAGTGACTGATTTCCACATTAATGACTGATTGCCACAGTAATGGCCACATAAAGCATGAGGACAATGCCAAAAGTTGCCAAAAATGTTTTGCCAAGACAAAATATTTCTTTAAAGATGAAATCAAACAGCAGAAATGATGTGAAGTCCTGTAGTTTATGTCAAATATCCTTCTGTGAGTTTACGGAAAAAGAAAGCATTTTTTCGTTTTTCCTGTCGATGTGTTTCATTTGTTTCATTGATCAAGATTTGAAAACAACAACAAAAAAAGTTTTATTTTAGGTTTTTATATCCAAAACTTCAGGAAAATGGGATTTTGGTGTGTGAAACTGCATGGAAAAATGATGTTGCACATGAAACACCACAATGATACATCCGACATTTCGGATGATACATCCGAAACAGACCCAAAAGCAGCCCTCACCTGTTTTCTCTCTTTTTTCTTTGTGTAGATGCCACAAGTTTTGGACCTGAAGTGCCACAAGTTTTGGACCGAAGCCACAACAAATTATACCACTATGCAGCCTATAGGCTTAGGATTTGGGATCTTTTTAATATGTATTTTCATTGCCACCTTCATAGTTGGTTTCATTGGAAACGGGCTTGTCATATTTCTGACTGGCTGCAGAATGAAGACGACAGTCAACTCTATTTGGTTTCTCAACTTGGCGATTGCAGACTTCATCTTCATATTATCCATAATAATATTACCTTTTATTGGCTACTTTCCATCCTTAATGTTCGTTATCTCCATGACGATAACACTTAACCAGTTTGCTAGCATTTTTTTTCTTGTAGTCATCAGTCTGGACCGATGCCTGTGCACATAGATGGTTGTTTGGGCTAAAAATAACCGAACTGTACTGAAAGCCAGAATCATCAGCATGATTGTGTGGGTTTTATCCATTGGCTATTGCATCCCTTTCTTAACTGTGAATGTGTTTCCTAATACGTTTCTGGTCGCATATGTATTTTTAGTGGGTTTTCTCATCCCGTTCCTGATCATTGCATCCTCACACATTGCTATTGAAGTACGCATCAAACGCCTCAAAATGGGGAAGCAGCACAGGTCGTACCGGGTCATTATCGCTATCATCCTGACTTTTTTCATATGTTGCTTTCCATACTTTGTTTGCTTTTGTGCAAGAATGAATGGAAATCCAGAAATGGATAATTGGAGTGCCAATGATATAAAACTATTTCTGGCAGCAATAATATTCAGTATCTATCTGGTTTTTCTCAACAGCTGTCTGAACCCCATTCTCTATGTGTTTATGTGTGATGAGTTTAAGAAGAAGCTGAAACAGTCTCTGCTGCTGGTGCTGGAGACGGCGTTTTCTGAAGAACATCTTATCTTTAGAAGAAGACAGATACAAAAGGACGAGCAGAACAAAAAAAACACCTTTGAATTGTTAGATATGTAGAAAAACAGTCTCTAAATGATTGTGACCACCATTACTATGTGATTCTCACTATCACATCAACCACTGTAGTCCTTATCAATGCTTTTAAAAAGCCCCAATTATGGATTTTTGAAAATTACCTTTCATGTAGTGTGTAACATAGCTCTAAGTGAATGAAAACATCCTGCAAAGTTTTAAATCTGAAAGTGCACCATATATAAAGTTAGTCTCTCAAAAGTAAGAGTCGACTCGGAGTCAATTAAACGAGTCGTTTGTAAAACGAATCCCATGTCGTTTTGTTGTGACCTCATATTGCCCGCCCACTTATTTCATGCGCAGATGCCAGGGAAAATTAATTCTTTCAACAATACCACAGCAGTACAATCTTTTGTTGAGTTCCCGTCATTTTTCTGTTGACTGCTTCTCAAACCTCAGGAAGTTTAACGCAGGATTCACAAAACGCTTGGTCTTCATTTTTTTCATTGGCTGTCTCGTCGCAAAACGTGACACCACAGGATATCGAGTCGGTGACGCGTCAGCGAGCCTCTTTAATGTTCACACATAAAGATTGGCAAGCGCCAATCACAACCTGTTGGCGAGCTCGTTAACTTGCAAATCGGGCTTAAAATCCTGTAGTGTAAACTTGGCATTACTATAGAGAAACGTCCTACTCCAGTCGTGATTGTGAATCAGTTTCTGTCCATACATTATATACAATGTCTTGCAAATTGATAGCTGTCATTCAGTTATGGCAATGGGCGCGCAGTAGACCATTATCAAAGGATTGGGCCATCTGACCAATCAGAGCAGTGTAGGCTCATGGAAAGGAGGGGTTTAGAAAGACAGATTCATTGAACTGCTTCAAACGAATCGTTTACAAAACAGTGAGAACTCAGGTGAAATTAAATGTATATTATGAGAAAACAAAAGTGTTTTTTGACCTTGCATGCATGTAAACCTGTTGTAGGAGACTCAAAACAATATTAGGAACCTTAAAAAAGGCATAATAGGGGCACTTTAAAAAAACAGCAATTTGGATGGGTTGTATTATGTTTGGATTGTATTATGTTTCAGTTCTGTGCCTCAGTTTTCTCTTGTTTCTCTGTTTCTGTTAGTCTTTAAGTGGTCACAGGTGTTTCATGTTTCTTTGATTGGTTTGTTCTGTCTATTTAAGTCCTGTGTTTCTTGCAGTTCATTGTCAGTTCTGTTTCACTTTGTTCAAGTTTGTTATTCTCGGTTTCTTTTGTTAATAAAATACAGACTGCTGCATTTAGATGTTGAAATCTGTTGGGCTGCTTCACATTTTTGTGGAAAGCTTGATACATTTTTTCATTATAAATGTCTTTAATGTCACTTTCAAGTGTAATGTATGAATAAAAAAAAAAATCTTACTGACCCCAAACTTTTGAACGGTTGTGTATATTGGAAATTTTGGTAATAATTATATAGTATTTTATACTCCAATCAATTCTAGTCGTTAGTTGTATATTATTGTTGCTTCCTGGGATTGTTAGTTCAGATCAGCCTCATAAAAGAATATATAGTTTTCCGATTTTCAAATATTATTTTGCTTCAAATCAAAGGTTTATTTATAATCAAATGTAATATTGCCAATAGAGATTTCTCTTACTTTGCAAGAACTGAGGGTTCCTTTGCCCCCATCGTCACTGGTGAAACCATGTTTCTCATGGCTTGCATCTGAGCTTCAGAGCAAGGAGAACCGTTGGTGTTGTCTGTGGAGCAGCTCAGATCAGTAGAAGGCCAAGACTCTGAGAAGCTCAGCTGGCGTTCAGTAGTCGAAGGAGGGCAGAGCAGGACACTACGTGATCTTTCATGAAAATCCTGGTCTTCCGTCCTCAATGGTGATATCTGAGTAGGAGGATCTGGAAGACTGGGTGGCTCAGCAAACCGGACAGGACTCAAAGCCTGCAATGTGCAATGCAAAAAAACATTGCTATGTGTTTTGTAAGTTAAAGCCATGTTTTTCTAATCTCAACACTTTCAGTCATTTCAAATTTGACATTTCTTGGGTTATTTAATGGAATATTTGCAGTACATATATATATATATATATATATATATATATATATATATATATATATATCCACCAATCATCTAACCAATTCCCAATGGTTAGATGACAAACGTTTTTTGTCTTTTCTTTTTTCTTGTATGAGAAGCCGTCGCACTCGAATATACATCACAACAATAGACCTTATTCAGAGCAGCGCCATGACAGGTATGAAAGCGAGGCTGTGAGAGATAGACTTACCATGTTGTCAATGGTATCCGCTGTAAAAAACTGTATAAAGCTCCTACTAGATTACTTATAATTTTCCACAGCTCATGTTGTCTGGAATTTTCTACTTACTGAATAGTGCACAGTATTTAGTGCATATTGCCTAGTGCCTACTATTAAAAAAAAACAGTATGTGAACCACAACTCTCTATGCATGGTGAACGTTTCAAGCAGTAATTCTCTTCCATATTGTCATTTTTGTATTTTAAAATGAATTGTGTTTAAAATTTTAAATGCACATGCTGTGCACATGCATTATACAGATGGTAGTATGCTATTCCACATGTGTTTGCCAATTGTAATCTACAAGCATTGAAACTGTATCCAATGTAATGTAAATACACTTCTCTCACCAGCCTTCTTTGTTGCTTTGGGATTTTTCTGGATCTAGATGGGCTGTAGTGGCTCCTGGACAAAGGAGGATCTGGAGGAAATGGATTCTGTCTTGTGAAAACAGCTCCACCGCTAAGAGAAGTGACAAAGTGTTTTACATCAATTTGATATAATCCACATTAATCTGATAGTCTGACAGCATTTGACATCCAACCCACCTTGATCTCATAGTTTTCATGCAAACTTGTTCTGCTCAGTAAAAACGTATAAGAACGCAAGTGGAGTTTCATCATACTGTAGGATCCATGAATATCTAAACAAAGACACAGTTTGGTGAAACTACATTATGATCCGAATGACAGTGTTTATGTTGCACGAGCGTCAACTGTATCTTAACCGTCGCATGAGTACATTACTAGGGAATTAAACGGTCATTTAGCACCGTATTTAGTAAGACATACGCTATTTAAAATCTTAAACACAATACATATCAGAATATAAACACAAACTCATTGCAAATTTGTTGTATGGTTTGATTTTACTCAAGAAAGTATCTCCGCTTACTTTTCGAATTGTGTGGCCGTGTTGAATCCTTGGATATGTAGTCCAAAAACTGTTGTTTACGTTGTTGTCGAAGACAGTTGACCAACCAATCAAGTTTAGTATTTTGTGATCGACAGCCATTTGAACCAATAAGAGCGATGCACTCTCATCTCTTGCAGCCAATGACGAGCCAGGAATCTCATTGCGCGCGGAAGAGGAAAGTCGGATTGTGACAGAAGCAGCTCGTCGTCAGTTTTTCAGCTAAGGATTGAAAGGTGAATAACGTGTTGTTTTGTATTTATAAAGTGTTTCTGCGTTTCCAAATTATATTATTTACAGTATTATGTTTTTGTTAAGGCATTTGTGAAGTCGGTGAAGAGATTAATTGCCGTGAATCAGGGATTTAAGTGGTTTTTTAGCTACAGCTAACGACAGCTGTGTATATCATTGTAGCTGATTAGCAAAATCAGCAAAATCATTGTTTTTACTTGTTATTCATGACCCCTGTGATTTCCCTTTTTCAAACTTTTCTATTGATTTACCGAAATTATGTAACACATTTAATACATAATATGTGTATATATATATATATATATATATATATATATATATAATGTGTGTGTGTGTGTGTATGTGTATATATATATATATATATATATATATATATATATATATATATATATATATATATATATACATGATAGATATAATATGCCCTCAAAATAGCGTATCAATTAAATTTCAGTTTATATCAATTCATATTAAGTTTCAATTTCAATTGCATATCAAATGCAATTTCATTTAACCCATTTCATTTATATTAGTCATAATAGCAAATCACTAAATCCTCATCCACTGAATGATTTTACAGGTTAAAAAAAAAATCCCTGTTGTGTGAGGATCACTCTGTCTGGAGGCACAATGCTTCACTGTAAAATCAAGACTGAAAAAACAGGTGAGGAAGCAAACAAGAGCTTCTAGTTACATTTCTGTTTTAGTGTGTGAAGAGTGCCTGAAAAAGTGATTTTATGAGGTAAAAATGTTTTTTTTTTTTCAGATGCTGGGGCTCGAAACCGCCTTGATGCAGTATTGCAAGGTCTGGTTGAGAGGAGTGACAGTGAGAGGTTAGTGCATTAAAGGGGGGCTATCACACACAGTTTCTGCCAATCTCATGTTAATCTTGACTGAGTACCTATAGAGTAGCATCCTTCATATCTCTGAAAAGTCTTTAGTTTTAGCATATTTATAAAAGATACATACAATGTACCGAGTCTTTCCGAAAAAAGCAGAGCTCCTACGTTCATGTTGTTTACATTATATGCACTTGCGTGCCGATTGCCAACAAAACAGACATCTGATGTAGCTTTACTCAGCACCCGTGATCTGCAAATCCAGCGCAGAACTGGGACTTGTTTACAAAGTATTCATCACGAAATACCGGGAACAAACAAACATTCGTACACTGTTCCCTTGACGCTGGGTTGTTTGGGAAGCTGAAAAACCACACAACCAAAAACACACTTTTTTGGTGACAGGAGCTGCATCTCATTTCACATTTGAAGGATGCATACTTCACAGAAATGATCTGTTGTGTCCTTTTGTTGTTTTTTAACATTAGTGATTGCATTGTATTTGAGCAATGGAACAGCTGCAAAGTTTGTTCTGACTGTGCTGAAACTGCACTTCCTTTAACAGTAACTGTGTCTTAATCACTAACCAGGTGCAACATCATAAAATTGTACTGTAAAGTTATTTGTCTGATAAGAGCATGATTGATGTATGAAATAGCCTACATCAGTTAGTGTTAGTGAGTATTGTAAGTGCCTAGACTTTTATATTCAAAATGGCTGCTGTTTGCCAAAAATGAAAATTCTGTCATGAAGTACTCACCTTCATGTTGTTCCAAACCTGTAAGATTGAATTTAGACTTACATTCACATTTAAACATTCATCAACTTACACATCAGTTGTGGTAAATGCAAGTTCAAGCATGTTTGTTTGAAGTGCGAGAACCACTGAGGTTTATTCTCATGTTATGCAGCACGTTTGACTTCCGGAAGAGGTTTGTTCTCGCGAGTCAAGTAGTTTCAGTTGAGCTTCTGTTTATGTTCGCTGATAAATGTTTATATGTGAATAAAAACCTAAATTCAATCTGTTCATCATATAAAGCGATCGATTCTCTTCAGAAAATTTGGACTAAACCACTCAATTCATATAGACTAGTTTTATGATCTCTTTATGAACTTTTTGAAGCGTCAAACTGGTAGTCACGTAGACTGTCTATGGAGGGACAGAAAGCTCTCAGATTTCATCAAAAATATCTTCATTTGTGTTTTGAAGATGAATGAAAGTCTTATGGGTTTGGAACAACATAAGGGTGATTAATTGATGACAGAATTTTAATTTTTACTAACCCGTTAAAGACTTCTGATTGGCCATTGTGTTCACGCACTCAACAATTATGTCTGTGATTGGCTACAATGATCAACGCTTCAAAACATGTTGTAAATAGACATTTTTGATGCTCTTCAACAAGTGCTTACACGGGGTGCGTTTTGAAAGCAGACATCTATCATCGGATCCCCTCTGACCCAGTCACTTGCCATAACAATTTGGCCCTTGTCAAAGTCTCTCAGATCTTTATTCCTGCCCATTTCTCCTGCATCCAATGCGTTGATTACGAGAACTGATTGTTTCTTTACCATCTAATCTATCCAGATATTAATATGTGGCCTTGTTAGGAGATGATGCTTCACCTGTGACTGGTCATGTTTTGTCTCATCAGTGTATGCTATATTGTAAATCTCAGCTGCTTGATTGATTGCTGCTTGAGCGCCCAGCTCTTATTAATGGTGTCTCAAAGGTTTTGTTTCCACTGAACTCAGAAAAATACTTAGTATTCTATTGACTAATTTCTTTGTTACAATCCATTTATATTTCAGCTGTCTGAATAATTACCAACACTGATGGTCTGAGATCATTTCCTGCCAAAATTGTATTTCTGGAAATACTCTCAACATGTTTAGTGATCACCAGCAGTAATGCTTTAATGAGTTCTCTGAGAATCTTGCAAAGTATTCCGATAAATAATCAGGAATAGGAAATTGTGTAATTATTGGGGGGGATTGGCATCTGTACAATACTCTTTTTCCTTCCTTTCCTGCACAGAGAGCAGAATGAAGAGGATTCTGGTAAAATGGTGGCAGACTCTTTGAGCAAGTATGCACATGGATTTTTATGTTACTGCAATAAGCACTGTCTTCTCCCGACAATCATATGTGATGAACATAAAATGCTTCTTTTTTCTTTCCTTTCTCTTTTACAGGGATTTGTCACCTTCTTCTGCAGGGAAAAGGCAAGAAAATCTTCTGACCTTTATTTTATGGTTAAAAAATGTGTTTCACAATATATGTGAATATTTATGAATTTGCTCTCTTGAAATTTTCTTTTTAATCAGAGGAATGGTATTTTTGACCAAACAGCCACTGTTGCCCCATTAAGTTCAAAGATTTTTTTAAGATATATAAATAAATAAATAAATATATATATATATATATATATATATATATACATACATACATACATACAGTGGTGTGAAAAAGTGTTGGTCCCCTTCATGATTTTTTTTATTTTTTTGCATGTTTGTCACACTTTAATGTTTCAGATCATCAAACAAATTTAAATATTGATCAAAGATAACACAAGTAAACACAACATGCAGTTTTTAAATAAAGGTTTTTACTATGAAGGGAAAACAAAATCCAAACCCACATGGCCCTGTGTGAAAAAGTGCTTGCCCCCTAAACCTAATAACTGGTTGGGCCACTCTTAGCAGCAACAACTGCAATCAAGCGTTTGAGAGAACTTGCAATGAGTCTGTTACAGCGCTGTGGAGGAATTTTGGCCCACTCATCTTTGCAGAATTGTTGTAATTCAGCCACATTGGAGGGTTTTCGAGCATGAACCGCCTTTTTAAGGTCATGCCACAGCATCTCAATAGGATTGAGGTCAGGACATTGACTAGGCCACTCCAAAGTCTTCATTTTGTTTTTCTTCAGCCATTCAGAGGTGGACTTGCTGGTGTGTTTTGGATCATTGTCCTGCTGCAGAACCCAAGTTCGCTTCAGCTTGAGGTCAGGAACAGAACACATTGTCCTTCAGGATTTTTTGGTAGACAGCAGAATTCATGGTTCCATTTATCACAGCAAGTCTTCCAGGTCCTGAAGCAGCAAAACAGCCCCAGACCATCACACTACCACCACCATATTTTAGTGTTGGTATGATGTTCTTTTTCTGAAATTCTGTGTTACTTTTACGCCAGACGTAATGGGACACAAACCTTCCAAAAAGTTCAACTTTTGTCTCCTCAGTCCACAGGGTATTTTCCCAAAAGTCTTGGGGATCATCAAGACCTTCGTTTAAAAACTGCATGTTGTGTTTACTTGTGTTATCTTTGATTAATATTTAAATTTGTTTGATGATCTGAAACATTAAAGTGTGACAAACATGCAAAAAAATTGAAAAATCAGGAAGGGGGCCAACACTTTTTTTACACCACTGTGTGTATATGTATATATATATATATATATAGTGTGCACCAATATAAAAATACAATGCAAAAATAGTCTATAAAAAATTACATATATCAATCAATATGTCACTTTGACTTATTACCCAGCTGTATGTGAACCTCTTAAAGCTCTTCAGTCTTTGAGGGTGCTTTGTAAATATTTACAATAGTAATACTTAGAAAACAGCAAATGTTTATTCCTAAATGGTTTGCTAGTGGTTACTGTAAGAGCCTCTTTTTGCCTTTCACAGACCATCATCACGATTCCCACAACACAGAAGGAAGAAGCGTAAAGAAATGGATGATGGTCTGGCAGAAACCAACCAGCACAAACAAAGTAAGAGCTAGATCACAAGCATCTACACTTTACCTACTGCTCTCAATTTTGGGAAATTAACACCCAACAACAGCCAAACAAGGGTGTTTTCATATTGGCAAGTAATTTTGCCTTATCTACTAGCTGTTGTGGTAGGCTGATACTCACTTATCTTTATTTTAAAATTGTGTGTATATCGGTGGCATGCAGTCCATATAAGCTGCGAATGCTCTGCATACCCAAGCAATTTGTGGACTCACTGATTAACATTAACAGTATAAATTACTATAAATTCCCTTATTAGGATCAACAGTTCATCTCACTACTTTGCTCTGAACAACCATAATAAGCGTTACGGACGCTTCATATTAAATCCTAAGCATATGACTCTGCTTCTTTATATTGCTGTGATCTGTTTCAGGCTTACTGTATGTATCACAAAACGAAATATGAACATCAGAAGGTTGGCCTATATGATACATTACAACTTACAGAAGAGCATTGTATCTCATAGGACACTTCCCTCGGGATGTTGCATCTTTACCTGTTGGTTAAAACATGTATATCCTATTGATCATAATCCCGAGATCAAACTGACAAAATAAAAATAATATAGTAACAATTTTGACTTGAAATAAAATTTGATAATTTTGACTCAAGACGTTGCTTTAAATTGCTTAAGCTAGCCGAAAACCGTGTGATGATTTAGACACAAAACATAAAACTGACATGATTGCGAGTGACAATCAGGGGTAGAAATTGGGGGTAATGCAGGGGGGCAGCGCCCGGGGAGTGAATTTCGAGGGGGACGGCATTCCAGTTCAAATTGGGGGAAATTAAGGGGTTTATGTTTTTTTATTCTCTCAATAGCCTACGAAAACTATATGAATTCAGCACAAAAACATAGCGTAATAAAATTGCATGATTAATCATTAAAAAAAATCACAATCTGGATTCAAACACCCCCGCGATCTTACTCCGTGCTCAGAGTGGGCCGGTACGCACTGGCATTTCTTTATTTTAATCTGTATAGCGTACCCTCGCCTTTTCTGGCGTACCAGCACTTCTCACATGAAGTGAGAAGTTTCAATTTCAATCCTCCAGTAGTTTCAATCCTCCAGCAGGTTCTCATTGTGGAGGGGCATGGGAACGGATCATTCGTATGGTGCGAAATATTCTGTGTTCTGTACTTCGTCAACAGATATTGGATGATGAATCATTCCATGCTATTTTGTGTGAGGTGGAATCCATTTTAAATTATTGTCCGATTACCAAGAGCCCTAATGACCCTAATGATCTTGAGGCCCTTACCCCAAATCATCTTCTTCTTCTGAAAGGCAAACCTGCTTTACCGCCTGGCCTTTTGAAATGTCAGATCTATATGTAAAAAGTAGATGGAGACAAGTTCAGTATTTAATTGATCTTTTCTGGAAAAGATGGATAAGGGAGTATCTAACTTTGTTACAAAAATGTCAAAAATGGACAAAAGAACGACAAAGTTTTATTCCTGGGGATATTGTTTTTTTGCTGGATCCCACTGCACCTCGTGGTTCATGGCCACTTGGTAGAGTCTTGGAAACATTTCCAGATGATAAAGGCCTAGTACGTACAGTAAATATTAAAACTAAAAGTAGTGTTTTAGAACGACCTGTTGGAAAGATCTGCCTTTTATTGGAGACAAATGATTAAGGTGAATAGGAGTTTGTGGTTGTCACAATTTATCATCAAATGTTTGTATTATGGCTTCTTTATGTATTTTGTGTAATTGTTATGTCTGTTTGCCATAAGCAATTAAGGGGCCGGTGTGTAGGAGCCATTTTAATGCAGTGCATGTTTTGTCCATTGGGTGTCGCTCTAATAAGGCTGTATATTTAGAGTACTGGGTTAATGAGACAACAGGTGTGTTTGGAGGCAGGGAGGAAAACGGTTTTTGAGCGTGCTAAGCCATACAAGTGCTTTACCGCACAGACGAGTGCTTACCGTGTTCACATGGATTATGGACAAAGAGTTTGTTCTGTCTGCAAGGTATGAACTTTATGCTTGTGAATCATGAACAGTATAAGAGCGAGAGCTCATAGGAAGCTGACTGGAAGCAGTGTTCATTGACTGTTTGCATTTTAACATCTGTGTATGGACTTCATTGGCACGCATACTTTACTTGCTTACTTCTGCCACCAACACCAGCGGCTTAATGGAAGGCTGTAATAATTTTATCGTCGCATAATGTTGCCACCTGCCTCGCGAAGTTTGGAATTACTTAGATTAAAATAATGATCTTACAAAATGGAATTACTTTTGATCAAATTAATAAAACAACCTGAGTGATCATAATATCACCACCATAATGAGAAAGCACATGAAATCAAAACACCCGTTGAATGAGGAAAGCTGTCCATCACTGCATTCACGACAGGTAAGCGCAGCTGTAAGTTATCCGCAAATGAGCCAAGAAGATAACATCTGATGAACAAAATGATTTTGAGACATGCTTCCTTTAAGCTTCGTCGAGGGAGATATATTTACCAACAGAAAACAAAGTGCTGCTGTTAGAAATTTAGCTTAGCACACTGTTATGCAATATCATTGTTTGTGTCTCTGCAACGTCTGTCAGCGCAGCTCATTTTCTTACCCGAGCATGTGGATATTATTGTTTTTCTCAACATGAACATGTGAAACAATATTAACACAATAACCATATACTGACTCGAGTGTATTATGTATGTTACATTTTGTACGATAACTGGCGCTGTCTGCTTTATTAGTGTTTTTCCCGTTCGCGCTGCTTGAGCTTAAATGCTTTTGTTCTTTATATTTTTTGTTTGCACGTATTGTTAATGCTTTGAACTAAATTAAAACCCCAAGATGTAATGTAAGCTTGTTGTGTATATTGCCTAATTGTAAGCTTGTTCAGAAATGGTTACAAAATCTTGATGAATATAAAAAAATAACAACGTCTTTCTCGTTTAACGTCATTTAATTAAACGAATATTCGAATATTCCTTTTTTTACGAGCCCAAATATTCAAGTACAATATTTTGGAAAAATGCCCATCCCATAGAGTAAATCACCTTTTGAAAGTAACTTGACAGTTCAAATAAAGATTGCATAAATTACATCGGTACACCAGTAGATGGCGACAAGTGACTGTTTAAAATGTATTTGTCATTGAACCATTCATTAAAAAGATTTGTTCAAAAATGTTGATTCATCCAGTAATGAAACAAGTGACATCTTTATAATCGAGTCATTTAATCATTTATTCAAACCAATTTTTTAAAAATACTAATTTATTCAAATTAATTAATTGTTTTTGTAAATAGACTGCAGCAACTCACATTATGTCATGTTATTTGTTTTATATTTTCTAGATACATTATCCAAATTATTTTTGCTTTTTAGAATGCGCATCAACTGGTTCCCTTTTAAATGTGTTGTTGATTTTCAAAGTATACTAAACTGCGAGGTAGCCATCCAAAACATTCAGTTTTCTTTAACTCGAGGACAAAAATATATTTAAAATGTTTGTGTGACCTATTCAATTCAGTATGCGCCACATATGCAGATTCCTAGACAATGTATCTTTAATTTGGCCAAAATCAAACGGGTAGGCTAATTTTCTCCAAGCAGAGATTCTGATTCTGCCACACACAATTCATAAATGTTGTTCATTGACCTTTCATGTGCCTGCTTAATAATTAAGAAAATATTGTTTGGAGTCCCCCAGTGAATCTCAGCCATTTCCAATGGTTTCATCGGTTCACCTGACTGTGGGAGAAATCTGCGATTTTAAACTGCTATATGATAAACTTTAATATTTGTTAATGTATTTTAGCAAGCAGTTCTGTCAGAAGGAAAATCGTGGTCTCAAATTTGATTCTTGAACAAAGCACATGCTTGTCAACATGAGACATAGGCCTAATTCCATAACCTTTTGCAATACAGAGTATAAAGTTGTATAAAGTTGATTAATTGTGCAGTCTTACCATACTGGTATCCCAGATTTCAATATTAGGTGGTTTAAATGCACGTTTAAGGTCTCTGTGAAAGTTTTAAAGCAGTCTTTTAGTGTCGCTTTCAGAGCAGTCACATCCGTAACGGATAACGGTCACGTCCATAATGTTGTTTTTTCCTCATAAATGCAAACACAAAAAATGAAATAAAATTATTTTATGTTCTGTGGAGAGCCAATCCTTCTTCATTCGGTGGGTAGTTTTACTTTTGGTTTGCGCAATATAATTCACAGAATACCTAAAAAAAAAAATATGTTGTCACCCAAAACTTAATGACTTTTTTTGTCATGTCTGTAACACATGCATATTTCTCTCATCTAAAATATAAAACGATTGTATAGGCTGACATTTTTCTAATGTATGGACTCCGTTAGTAAGGTATTATGAATATATAAACAGACGGTTCAATATGTTGGTATTAAATGCATTCTGAGAATTTATATTTCAAGTTTTGACTGCAAATGTCACGTCCATAATGCTGGAAGGTTGTGTGTGTGTGTGTGTATATATTTATATATATAAAATATATGAGACAAAATAAAAAAGGGAAAGAGCAAATGGTGATGTATAAGATGTATAAAACTAATTCAGGTAAATTTGAAGTGTACAACAAAAATGTTTACTGGCAATTTTGCATCTTACAAGTAACGTGTTTTATCATTTCTGAGAAACTCTGTTGGGTTTTCATATCAGTGAACATTCTGTGGTGGCTTGAGTGAGTTTTTTTAATCTCTAAAGAATTAAATGGAATTTGAGGGTTTTTTTAGTCTTCGTCTCATAAGAGCCATTTCCTGTTTTCTTATGTGCTTCACATCTCATCTTCTCCATCAGATGCATATATTATCAAGTTATTTGACCGCAGTGTGGACTTGGCTCAGTTCAGCACCACCACTCCGCTCTATCCCATTTGTCGGGCGTGGATGAGAAACAACCCTTCTATGCGAGAGAGAACTGCACCCAGCCCCCCTCACAGCTCCGGGGAGGACGAGGTCACACACAGCATTCACTTCGCAATGATATTAAATACTCATCCTGTTCAGATCATTAACTTCTCTGAATAACACATTTCAGTCTATATAGATAACTGCATTTGGAAATCTAGTGTTGGTTTTCAAAAATGGGTGTTTTCCAGGTTAAATACAAGCTAAACTCTCTCTCACATTGCTATTTGACACTGAAAATAGCAAACAAACAACAGTAATGTACAGTGAAAGTCATTAAATCAAAGCTTTTATTTTTGTTAGAGCACTTGCATAAATTATGCACTAAAAATGTTTGTTTAAAATGTTTAATGTTGTCTAAGTCATCTTTTTGACTTGGGACTATTTTTCTTGGTGAATGAACTGTTTGTAATATTCTGGCAATGCTCTTCCTTGCAACAGAATTCCAAAGTTTGATTTCGAGACAGTTTCTCCAGTCAATGTGCATTTTTCTAGTTAAGCTCATTTCTTCATCTACTCGTGATATAAAATGATCATCGGGTCAAAAGTCAAGTAAAGGACCACTGATGGTTACAATAAGCACCCTTGCATATGGTTGTTTTAATGTTTGTTGCACCAAAGACTTCCTTTGCAAGTGCATCACAATAAAAGCATTTATATATTTTTTTTTACAAAATCATTATCTTTGTGAATCAGACAGCTTTTTTGTTGTTTTTAACTTGGCTCGTTTTTTTTATTAAAAGTGCGGTTGATTCACCTCATTCTTCTCTAGTTGAAGTTTGTCCTTGGAGCAAGAAGAATTAAAAAGCTAAATTGTTGTTATTAATAATGCTGCCATATCCGGCCTCACTTTTCCCTCTGAATTCAATTACCCAGTGGAGAGATGAATTCATATTTTTCCTTTGAATTTCACTGGAATGCTTCTTTCCCCAATAAAGATTGTCCTTGACTTCACTTGTTTAAAACATTGAGTAATTTATGCCACAACAAGCTTCACAATTGAGGGAAACTGCTCTTTGATTCTTATTCTTTCAGATGACTGACATGCTGAATGGCAAAGGACAGAATGTGTACAGGCTTCCTCTGCCTGTTTCCTGTCCAGTAAGTTCAGCTGGTGAACCTGTTAATCTCAGAATTCCACCTGTAGAGAAGCCTGCGGAGAGCCAGGTAGGCTATTGTGCTGTACATGGTGTACAAGAAACTCTTATCTATCTTTGAACCGCTAAACGACAGAAGATAAAGTTGCTGTCAAACGCTTCTGCGTTTAGGAATATGATAAGTAAACCTGTTTGCATACAGAATTGACTGGTCTTGCCATCATTTGAGAGGACCTATTATGCTTTTTTTTTTTTTTTACATTTTCAACTTTCTTTAGTGTGTAATGTTGCTGTTTGAGCATGAAAAACGTCTGCAGTTACAAAGCACTAAGTCACTCCAAAGGGAGTTATTCTGTATATTCTGAACTCCCTGAAACACCTCACTTGTAGTCTTGAGTTTTGTACACATTACAGTATTCCTCATTTAAATAATTCCCACCCAAGGCATATGCAAAATAAATGGTGTGAGGCCTGGGTAGCGTTTCCCAAAAGCATCGTAAGCCTAAGTTGATCGTAGCTCCATTGGTGGCGATGGTTCTACAATCAACTTAGACTCACGATGCCTTTGGGAAACGCAGCCCTAGTTAAGTTACGTTAGTAGTGTGTTGTCACCATGTGTTTTTCCACCCCGAATCTAACGCGGTTATGGTAAGGGGCGTGACGTTTTTGAAACCCACTTGAAGCGGTCGACCAATCACAAAACGCAAATCCAGCTGACCTATCAGAGCACACTGTGCTTTTAAGAATGAGGGTCTTCATAGACACAGGAACTAAACCGCATTACTGACAGACTGGAAAGAGAGGTGGTGCAACAATGTAATTTTTGTGAAAAATGTTTTTTGAACATTCAAGCATGAAAACCTATTCTAGTAGACCCCAATAACAAAATCAAGAGTTTGTAAAAGGGTGTAACAGGTCCTCTTTAAAGTTTGCAATACTCAAGTATTGCTAAATTGTGTTCTTCATGTGGCCATATCCATTTGTGATTTTGGTATTTACAAGATCTTCTTTTTCTTTTTCAGTCCATAGACACTGCAGCAGGCACCTCTCCTCTTATCTTCAGTCATATCAAACGCTGGAAGAAAATTAGACAGAAGTAAAACTTCTCATCATTCATTCACTTCCTCTTCTTTTATGGGGATGTTTACAAATGAAAACATGCATATGTTCTTTATCATTTGTTTTGCATCTGTTTTAGGTGGAAGGAGGCCTCCAGTAAGAACCAGCTGAGATACAGCGAGAGCATAAAAATACTTAAGGAAATGTATGAACGTTAGTTCACACGCATCCTTAGAGCATCTGCAGAAAGTCTGTTTCAAGAAGAGTGAAATAGTTGTAACCAAAATGTTGAATTGAGAGCTCAACTAAAATATGTGTAAATGATTTTGTAATTTGTTTTTTTCTTTAAATACAAAAAAACATGGATTTTGAATAAAAATACATTTCTGAAATTTAATTTGATGCATTTATTGAATTAATTCATTTACATGTTTTTATTCAGAATAAAGTGAACAAAATAGCTAAAGGTACAAAGAAAGTGTTGCATAATGAGTATGTTGCAAAGCATATTGTGAGTGTGATTTTCTCAGTCTTGTGTCCTCCTGGCATCTGTTAGGTATGGATGTGGTGGTGCATTTTGTCTGCTTTTTGACCCTAAAGTTCAGATGCTCTTCAGTAAATGCCGTCTCCAGCTCCAGCAGCAGAGACTGTTTAAGCTTTTGCTTGTATTCCTCACATATATTTGGGTTTTAGACAGCTGTTCAACATAATCATGTGTTCAACTATTGTTGCAGTTATTATAAATACCCCCGAAACACTTTCAAACCACTTATTTTCAGCTGCACATGCTATATAAAAGTAAAAAACATACGACAGATGCCAACATGCCACAGGACCACAGCTATGACCTGAAAAGACTGGAGATTTTTTCTTTCTTTTTAAGTCATTTGACTCGTACTGCAATAGCTATATATACAGATAGAATAATTAGAAAGGGGATAAGAAAGTAAAGGTTATGCCTATTTGGCTTGCTGTTTAAGGGGAGGGCTCCAAGCTCGGAATTTGGCCTGAACCCAGAGTACTCCCCATCCCAGGCTGGGATAGATTTAGTTAGAAGTTAGGAGATGGGGTTGTGAAGGGATGCTGGAAAACTGCCATAGAACAGAGATAAGTCTGCTGTATATATACCTCCTGATGCTAATTGAGTTGATTAACTGAATATGCTCTACCTGTGTTAATTTGGTTATTTATCTGAACGTGCTATTTATGTAATTATGCCAATGATGGTTATAATAAAACAATTTGAGAAAATGACAACTGGTCAAAATAACGAAAGAGATTCCATGTTTTCAGACCTCGAATAATGCAAAGAAAACAAGTTGATATTCATTTTTATACAACTCGGTACTAATGTTTTAACTTGGGAACACTTCAGAAATCAATATTTGGTGGAATAATCCTGATTTTTTAATTGGCTTTCATGCTTTCTGCCAGTTGGTCACATTGCTGCTGGGTGACTTTATGCCACTTCTGGAACAAAAATTCAAGCAGTTTGGCTTATGTTTAATGGCTGGTGACCCTCTTGATCACAGTGGGGTTCAGGTCTGGAGATTGTTCTGGCCATGACAGTGTCTTGTTCTCATGATCCTCCATCCACACCTTTATTGGCCTGGCTGTGTGGATTGGAGCATTGTCCTGTAAGAAAAAAACAATTCTTTGAGTTGGGGAACATTGTCAGTCAGAGCAGAAGGAAGCATGTTTTCATCCAGGATGACCTTGTACGTGGTTTGAGTCACGTATCCTTCACAAAGACGGATCTGCCTGATTCTGATCTTTTCTGATGGGTCCAGTTTTCAGCTTTACCCAACACCTGGTCCTCTAATGGTTAGACTGAGACCTGGAGAGGCCTACAACCCACAGTCTCTCGCACCCACTGTGAAATTTGGTGAAGCATCTGTGATGATCTAGCGGTTCTTCAGTAAGACTAGAATCAGGCAGATACGTCTTTGTGAAGGATTCATAACTACATCCATTATAAGTAGTGTTAAATTGCTTAAATTGTTAAAAAAATCTTTCTAATTTGCGCAATTTGAATATGTACCAGAAATTCTATTAGGCTATATTTATATTTTCATTTTTGTTATTCGATTTTTTTTTTATTTTTTTTTTTTTTATGAATCCTTAAGCATATACTGTGAGAGCATAAAAATCCTTAAGCAAATTACAATCAAATGCATGTATTTTTGATACACTGTTTGTTTTATTCAGAATAAAGTTCAAACATAAATCAGCATAACAAAATGAGCTGTTGCATTGTATTTATAAAAACTTTCACAAACATATATAATGTTCCCTTAATCATTAGTAAAGACTTTACCCATTTGGTTCTACAACACATATTATACACATACCACAAACATGAATTTTGAAATTGCTGTTGTTTAAAAGCACATGAAGTTGTTTCAAAGTTGCTAGGCAAGAACTACAGTGATTGTTGTAATAGTGAAATTCATATAGTTATGGCGGTCACGTTTTCTAACAATAGGGTGGTTTTGTTGTTCTGCTCGTCCTCAGCCTAACTCTAAAGTCCAGATGATCTTCAGAAAATGCCGTCTCCAGCACCAGCAGCAGAGACTGTTTCAGCTTCTTCTTATACTCATCAACACATGAACACATAGAGAATGGGGTTCAGACAGCTGTTAAGAAAAAACAGATAGTTACTGAATTTTATTGCTGTCAGAAATACTTTATCATTGGCACTGCAGTTTTCCATTTTTATTGCACAAAAGCAAACAGTATGGAAACCAACATATGTAAAAAGTCAGGATGATAGCGATAATGACCCGGTATGACCTGAGCTGCTTCCCTATTCTGAGGCGTTTGATTCGTACTCCAACAGCAATGTGTGAAGATGCAATGATCAGGAAGGGGACGAGAAAGCCCACTAAAAATATATATGTGACCAGAAACTTAGCAGTAAACACATTCACGAAGAAGGGGATGTTTCAGCTGATGGATAAAACCCACACAATCATGCAGATGATCCTGGCTTTCAGTACAGTTCGGTTATTTTGAGTCCAAACAACCATCCTTGTGCACAGACATCAGTCCAGACTGATGACTACAAGAAAAAAAATGCTAGCAAACAGGTTTACTGTTATTGTCATGTAGAGAATGTTATACATTGAGGACATGCACAATGAAAAGTAGCAAATGAAAATTTGTATGATTATGGACAATATGAAGATCAAGTCTGCAATTGCCAAGTTGAGAAACCTAATAGAGTTGACTGTCGTCTTCATTCTGCAGCTGGTCAGAAATATGACAAGCCCGTTTCCAATGAAACCAACTACAAATGTGGCAGTGAAAATGCATATATAAAAGATCCCAAAGCGCAAGAACTTAGGCTGCATAGTGGTATAATTTGTTGTGCCTCCGGTCAAGTTTTCAGGTCCAAAACTTGTGGCATCTACGTAATGAAAAAAAGAAAGCAAAAACACAGGTGAGGGTCTGTTTCAGATGCATCATCTTAACATTGTGGTGTTTCATGTGCAACATAATTTTTGCATGCAGTTTTACACACCAAAATCCCATTTTCTTGAGATTTTGGGGATAAAAACCTAAAATAAATCTATTTTGTTGTTGTTGTTGTTGTTTTCAAATCTTAATCAATGCAAATATTCTGAAGCAACAAAATGAAACGCATTGACAAATGCACAATAAAAAATGCTTTCTTTTTCGATGAACTGACAAGAAGGATATTTAACATAAACTACAGTACTTCACATAATTCCTGCTGTCTGATTTCATCTTTAAAGATATGTTTTGTCTTGTCATGTATGAGAAGAAGACCAAATGCAATTCAGTCTAACATTACAATTCTGTCATTCCAGCAGTTATAGGTTATATTTTGAAGGCATTGTTTGGACAAATGGCGTTGGCACCAGAAATGTATTTAATACCTTCCTAATCTGTAATCTAACTCTTGTACTTGCTTATTTATTTATTTATTTATTATCCAGTTTTATTCTTTTGAAGAATAACATGCTCCTTTTATAAATTGTTAAAATGTAACCAATTATTTTTATATAATCAACAACACTCTAAAGGTGATGATACACATGGACACTTTTTTGAGCAATGTTGCTGGGCAACAAATTTCTATCAGGATACTTTAGATCGATCATGGGCCCTGTGTCTCACCTGGTTGCCCGTTGACGGAAACATAGCCCAGCAACATTGCCCAGCACGGTTGCCCTGTGTATCATTACGTTAATTGTAGCTAATTTTTAAACTGTGAGACAAATGTACTCATGGGATACATTTCTATACAGACTTTAATATTATATTATATTATGTTTTGTGATGATCTGATTGGTTTTAGCAGGCACTGTATCTTAAACAAGTTTTACGTGTATATCCCTTGTATATAAATGTATATCCCTTAAATGTTTTGGATAACAGTGCCAATGCGAATTGAATCATACAATTATGTTTCAGTGATTAAACTGAAGTCACAAAAATACTAGGCTTTGTTTGGTCTGAAGTAAAAAGGAAACAAATGTCTAGAAAGACAAGTGTTCATGTTAATTGTTTATCTAGATATTTCATTAGCAATGGGTAAAATGCTGAAATTTGCTGTCATTCTAAGAACCACACAGGCGGCTATACCATGCAAAATCTGCAACAATTCCTCTAATTCAGATAATAATTTGATCAGATTGGTATTAAACCATTTCCTTGGTGAAGGGTGACTATTGCCTAATCATTGGGAAACAGACTGGATAGAGACAGTCTAGTCTGCTTCCATCTTGTTCTTGTGATACATGAAAGTTACAGTAAAAATAAAAAAATATAGCACACTTGTATCAACATGCGATTTCAAGTTGAAACAACAATTGTTGTTTAGGACAAAGAAACTTAATTTTTCCTGTTGCCTGGACAATATAAACATGTGGTTATGTCCACAGACACAAAAAAGAAATAAACTGAAATAACTAAATCACAAAATAATTTTTTAGCATCACAATTGAGGGAAACTGCTCTTTGATTCTTATTCTTTCAGATGACTGACATGCTAAATGGCAATGGACAGAACATGTAAAGTAGAACAGGTCTTACAAGAACTGATTTAGCTCTCTAATTTAATTCTTATAATGCAACTGCAGAGCTCTCTCATTGTAATTGTTACTAATAAGAATGCAATTATGATGAGTAAGGCTGGGAACATTTTAAGCTAAAATGGCTTGCCATAAAGATATCCAAAATACATTTATATTTTAATACATACATAATTTAAAGATATCTGCAATTTAATTATGGATATCTCAATCTGATTTTTGACTAGGAAGACCTTTCTTTGGAATTATCTGCATTTAGCTTTGTGACTAGGAAGAATTTCAATGTAGATATCTGGAATTAACATTCTTAATAGTTAAAATTACTTCATAGATATCTGAAACGTGCATGCAAATACACCTTTGCTAACCCCCACCTTAAACATTTTATTAACCAATCCTACCTTGGAAACTGTTGTCATCCGCCATTTTGTCTAAGAATTGTATAATAAAAGGTCCTGTATGTTTGAGCACAATCAAAATGTACTAATCACTGTCATTATTTCAGTGTTATTACCCGTTAGACTTTTATTAACTCGGTACTATATTTCACATTTTTGGCATATAATTCCATTGTTCTTCACTCTTGCTTTTCAAAAATGTATAATAAATAAAATCAGACACGCAGTTTGCGGTTCTCTGTCTTCATTGAACATTACAGTTGGTCAATTTTGAAACATGATTCAATTAAAATTAAAATTCAAAATGGAATAGTAAGGGTTTTACAATTAAATGTTTTGGTTACATTCTGCCTTCCCCATGGAGAAGATAATAAAAAGAAGCATTAGACTTCTCAACATTGCCATGATGAACCTGAAATGAACCTAAAAATTAATAAGCACGAAAAGTTAAACGTCTGCACCCATGTACTGCACACTGGATTCTCAGTGTATTTTATAAACAAATAACAAAGATACTTTAGAAATGTTATTCAGTAGGTATTTGTTCCAAAAACTTACACTGGTTTGGTTGTTGTCACATGTCTATTGTTGTTTTCCTCAGTTTGACCTAGTTTCTGTCTGTCAGTCAGTTAATTATGTAATTAGTTTCCACCTGTGTTTCATTATCGCCCTCATTAGTTCCTTTGTTTGATTCGTGTATATATACCTTGTTTTCATTCATGCCTTGTCCGTTCTCGTTTATGTTAGACTGTGTTTAGTGTTATCCTGCCTGTTTTTGTGATTAAAGACTGCTCTTCGTATTCTCCTTCGTCCTTGTTCCTGTATACACTCACGTCACGTAACAGAAAAACGGACCAAAACAGTTTTGCGGCCTTTTCTTTTCGTTTTTTTTTACCCCTCTTCCTGTCACTATGGACCCTGCAGTAACCCTTCTATGCCTGGAGCAGAGGGACTGCTTACTGGAATCACACACCAGGGATTTTTTGGAGTTGGCGTGCCAAACACACTTTCCCGACCGCTCACTCTGTGTGTTTTACTTCTTCAGCCTAAGCGAGCGCTCTCGGGCACGCCTCCCAGGGAGCGGTCCTCGGAAGAATTTCGCCGCATTCGTGGAGTGGGTGCTGGTGAGTAACAACTCACCATTCACCATCGGCCCCGCAGAGGAGGACTTCGCCACCAGCCCCACTCCACTGCCAGAGACCAACCAGCCACCACCAGCGAACAACGCGACGGAGACGTTGTTTGAGCCCACCGCAGACTGTGGAGGCCGGCCACCCGCGAGAGACGAGCCCATACCGAGGATAAGGATGGAGTCTTTCATCGCCTTGGAGCCCAGACCACTGACAGAGACTGACCAGGTGCGGGGGCCGGCAACACAGTTTGTCGTTGAGGGAGTGATTGTGGAGCTCGAGGGCTGGGAGGAAAGCCCCGCCCATGACACCGCTGCTGTTGAAGTGAGTTTGTTGAACTGAAAGATTTTGATGAACTGAAAGACTTGTTTGAGGCTGATTTAATTGACTTTTCCGGAGAGGTGATTCCCAACTCCCCTGTATCTCCAGCACCCCCTTTGTCTCCAGAGTCGCCTGTTTCTCCAATGTCCCTTGTATTTCCTGAGTTCCCACCCAATCTCCCTCTCCCGCCTCCTCGTTCAATCAGTTCCTCAGCCCCACCATCGCTGCTGTCCTTCAGCCCGTCTATATCTTCCTCATGCCAGATGCCAACTGTCTTCAGGCCACCATCTCCATCTCACACAGAGGGTCCCCTGTCTCCACCTCAAGCCTCTGTGCCCCCTGCTCCACCTCGGACCGTCGACACTTCTCCGGGTTCCCTTGTCTTTCCGGCTCTGCTTTGGTCAGTCGTCAACCTGCCTGCACCTACGGCTCCATCTGGCTCCTCTTTCCCTCCAGCTCCACCTACATCCTCGGTCCCACCGGCTCAGCCTCTGCCCTCTGGACGTCCGTCTCGAGCTCGGATGCTCGTCGCCATGGCTCCACCTCGGTCTCCCGTACCATCGACTGCGCGTGGGCTCTTCGGGTCATCGGCTACATCCGGGACTCCATCGTTAGCTAAGTCTCCGTTGGTCGTCCCCAGGGTGTTGTCTGCCACCAAGTCGACACCACCATGGCTCCTCCCACCTGCGACTCCACCATGGGGCCTCGTCATGGTTGGTCTCTGGACCAACATCTGGCTCCTCCTGCTCCTGGTTTCCCCTTGGCTCCTCCTTCCCTCCACGCCCCCAAGGATTTTTCTGTTTCTTATTGTCTGTTTTTGTTCCTCTCCTCATTAGTTCCTTTGTTTGATTTGTGTGTATATATATATATATATATATATACCCTGTGTTTTCATTCATGCCTTGTCTGTTCTCGTTTATGTTAGACTGTGTTTAGTGTTATCCTGCCTGTTTTTGTGATTAAAGACTGCTCTTCATATTCTCCTTCGTCCTTGTTCCTGTATACACTCATGTCACGTAACAGTTGTTGCCTTTATAAACTCAGAGGAAGATTTTGTGAAGTTCCAGAAAGAGCCCTGCTTTTATACTTTAATGTCTAGTGTGTACAGGTGCTGGTCATATAATTAGAACATCATCAAAAAGTTGATTTATTTCACTAATTCCATTCAAAACGTGAAACTTGTATATTATATTCATTCACTACACACAGACTGATATATTTCAAATGTTTATTTCTTTTAATTTTGATGATTATAACTGACAACTAAGGAAAATCCCAAATTCAGTATCTCAGAAAATTAGAATATTACTTAAGACCAATACAAAGAAAGGATTTGTAGCGAATTTACATGTATTTAATCAATTAGCTCAAATTATGGGTGAAATATATATATAATTAAGTCATAACGCGTTATGATTAATTATAATATAGATCGACCAAAGAGGGAATTATGCACATATATTGTGAATTAATTACAACGGATTATAATCAATTACATATATGATTAGGTCTAGTTCAATAGTGATTTGAGAAAGACTATCCTAGTTTGTCCAGCAAACTATCAGTTTTCTCATAAACTATTTATAAAAGGAAGTTGGTCTCTGGCCACGAGAATAACCTCCTATTATAGCATTAAAGCGTAAAGCAGTTTTTGCAGAATCAAGTTTAAAACGTAGAAGGGACCTGGTTCGTGAATGAGCAACAGAGGCAATCAAGCATGAATATAATGTATTTAATATACGAAACTACAACTACATGGACTAACGTTATATAACTAGATATACAAAAAGGAATACACATATATACAAAAGCGAAAGTAAAGGCAGGAAAACAGAGGTGATCAAAGAAAGTGGCAAATTACAAACAGTTAAACCTTTGAGAGCCAACAAGGAAACTCAGCTTATGCATGGAGCTTAAAACGCTTCGAAAAGAATAGTTTTATACTTGCATAGTGTTTTAGGTGCTGGAGTTGCGTGTCTTTCTGGAGGAGTTTCAATGCGTGCGGCTGGAGCGATTGGTCCTTTTCCGAGACTGGGTTCTCGGCGGGGTTTTCAAACAAGGTTTTAACTTGAGAGTAAGATAACCGGAAAATAAAGAAGAGAGAGAGTCCGTCTCCGAGGTGATGGAGGATGACGGAGGCTTGACAGAAGCGAACTTGTGCCAAACAGATGGTCGTCCCGAAGATGCAGAGGAGCGCGTGATGGAAGCGCGGTCGCCGAGACGTCCGGGAGAGACGTGCGTGAGGTGGCGACGGACAATCGAAAGACGATTGAGAGATAATCGAGAGACAATCGAGAGACGCGTGTGAATGTCTTTTAAGGACAAACAAGTCAAACGCCTTCTCGGATGCGTCAGCCAATGGTGCGGGTGCAACTTTGGCGGGCAAACTTTTTCTTTGTCTCCATTTATGGCCTCATTTGCATAATTTATGAAGTGTCAGAACTGAGTACATTCTCTTCAAAATACCATTAAAATAGAACAATGCATTTTACAGTGATGTGACATACATTGTTATTTAGGGCATAAAGAGAGCTTTACAATGAGACCAAACTCGTCGGACATCAACACATAAAAAGTGAGGGATACAGTTTATACTTGAATATACCGCTTAGAATAAAACTAACACTGCTACAATCATAACTAATCTTATATACTAGGGATACATGCACGTTCACTTGAATACAGCAACGGGTACACTTTGGTATAGTCATATTTTGAGGCTAAATGTAGATACAGTTTCCAAACGTATGTTTGTGTCTCTGTATGTGTGTGTGTGATGTGTATTGGGTTTTCGCAGCATCTTGGGTATGCCACATGGCCCTTAGTGCCATGTGGAGGGGGAGCATGGGTGACTCTTTGAAGTCCCCAGAGCTGGGGAGAAAGCCTCCTGCTTCTCCTCACTGAAGGTAACAAAGATGCCACCAGGGTAATTTCATCTAGACCTGCCGGAGCCATGGTCTATGGGTTATCTGAAGGAGGTCAAACGTTAAAAGCTTTCTTTAATTTATAGTTGTATTGATAATTTTTTGATCCACCACAGACGCTACAGATTTTTAGAAATCTTGGCCAACTGAAAAGTATGAACATGAAAAGTATGAGCATGTACAGCACTCAATACTTAGTTAGGGCTCCTTTTGCCTGAATTACTGCAGCAATGCGGCGTGGCATGGAGTCGATCAGTCTGTGGCACTGCTCAGGTGTTATAAGAGCCCAGGTTGCTCTGATAGTGGCCTTCAGCTCTTCTGCATTGTTGGGTCTGGCATATCACATCTTCCTCTTCACAATACCCCATAGATTTTCTATGGGGTTAAGGTCAGGCGAGTTTGCTGGCCAATTAAGAACAGGGATACCATGGTCCTTAAACCAGGTACTGGTAGCTTTGGCACTGTGTGCAGGTGCCGAGTCCTGTTGGAAAATTAAATCTGCATTTCCATTAAGTTCGTCAGCAGCAGGGAGCATGAAGTGCTCTAAAACTTCCTGGTATACGGCTGCGTTGACCTTGGACCTCAGAAAACACAGTGGACCAACACCAGCAGATGACATGGCACCCCAAACCATCACTGACTGTGGAAACTTTACACTGGACCTCAAGCAACGTGGATTGTGTGCCTCTCCTCTCTTCCTCCAGACTCTGGGACCCTGATTTCCAAAGGAAATGCAAAATTTACTTTCATCAGAGAACATAACTTTGGACCACTCAGCAGCAGTCCAGTCCTTTTTGTCTTAAGCCCAGGCGAGACGCTGTCTGTTGTTCAAGAGTGGCTTGACACAAGGAATGCGACAGCTGAAACCCACGTCTTGCATACGTCTGTGCGTAGTGGTTCTTGAAGCACTGACTCCAGCTGCAGTCCACTCTTTGTGAATCTCCCCCACATTTTTGAATGGGTTTTGTTTCACAATCCTCTCCAGGGTGCGGTTATCCCTATTGCTTGTACACTTTTTTCTACCACATCTTTTCCTTCCCTTCGCCTCTCTATTAATGTGCTTGAACACAGAGCTCTGTGAACAGCCAGCCTCTTTTGCAATGACCTTTTGTGTCTTGCCCTCCTTGTGCAAGGTGTCAATGATCGTCTTTTGGACAACTGTCAAGTCAGCAGTCTTCCCCATGATTGTGTAGCCTACAGAACTAGACTGAGAGACCATTTAAAGGCCTTTGCAGGTGTTTTGAGTTAATTAGCTGATTAGAGTGTGGCACCAGGTGTCTTCAATATTGAACCTTTTCACAATATTCTAATTTTCTGAGATACTGAATTTGGGATTTTCCTTAGTTGTCAGTTATAATCATCAAAATTAAAAGAAATAAACATTTGAAATATATCAGTCTGTGTGTAATGAATGAATATAATATACAAGTTTCACTTTTTGAATGGAATTAGTGAAATAAATCAACTTTTTGATGATATTCTAATTATATGACCAGCACCTGTATATGTAGACTTTTTTTACACATGAAATAAAATATTGGAGAACATGGTAAGATCAGCCTGTAGATGTTACAGTTATGTTCAGTTTGTCTTAGTTATCATGGACTTTTAGGTCGCGTTTGAAGGCTGCATACGTCATCGAGGCGGTCTCATTTAAGAAAAGTAACTGTTAGATTGCAAAGTATGAAAGAAATTACAGTATTTTAAACCTCACAAGGAATAACATTAAATTTTATTACAGTTACTTTTTTTAAAAAAATTTTTATTGGAGAATAAATACATTACAGATAAACTTAACTGAAATCAAAATCAGAAGTTCCTCAGAATTTCCATATGCAACAAAACAAAACAAAACAAAACAACAACCAAGTTATAATTTCTTCTGCAGTTAACTATACATATTTGTACATACGTATTTACATGCGTACACCAATAATCGTTCCTATACATGCACATACCATCTAAGTATACACTGTACATACAACATATGCACATATTTCTTCATACAGACAACTCCTAAAACAAAACAACTTCCCACCCACCTGCCCACCCACCCACTGCTTCTCCGTCTGCCTGATACGCAACCCCTTGGGAGGAATACTTATATTCTAGGTCTCCTCCTCTAGATCTCCTCCGTCTTCTCCCCTTAAATATCTTATAAAGGGGTCCCAAGTTTTAGCAAACTGTTGTCTCTTATTCCTTAGACAGAGCCGTATACACTCCAAATGTAATGTATTTCTGAGTTCGTCATTAGCCACAATTATTGGCACCCCTAGAATTTTAGAGTAAAATATCTCTGAAGTATATTCCCATTCATATTTACATTTTTTTTTAGCACACCAGGGTGATCATGAACATTAAATTGTCCAGCCATGACTTCCTGTTCCACAGGAGTATAAATATGAGGAAACACAAAGGCAAAATTCTCATAATCATTCATCACAATGAGTAAAACCAGAGAATATAGTTCTGATGTGCAGCACAAGATTGTTGAGAAAGTGGCTGTAAGAAAATAGCTAAAGCATTGAAAATCCCCATTTCCACCATCAGGGCAATAATTAAGAAGTTCCAATCAACTAAAGATGTTACAAATCTGCCTGGAAAAGGACGTGTGTCTAAATGATCCTAATGCGCAGTGAGGAGGAAAGTTTGAGTGGCCAAAGACTCTCCAGGGATCAAAGCTGGAGAATTGCAGAGATTAGTTGAGTCTTGAGTCTCAGAAAGCCTAAAAAAAATTATCAAACAGCACCTACATCACCACAAGTTGTTCAGGAGGGTTTCAAGAAAAATCCTCTGCTCTCATCCAGAAAAAATCTCCAGCATATTCAGTTGTCAGACAAGACTGGAACTTCAAAAGGGACCTGCTTCTATGGTCAGATGAAACTAAAAAAAGAGCTTTTTGGAAGCAAACCCACCAGATGGGTTTGGTGCACACAGGGATAAAAAGTACCCCATGCCCATGGTTAGATATACTGCTGGATCTTTAATGCTGTGGGCCTGTTTTTTTGCTGGAGGTCCTGGACATCTTGTTCAGATACATGGTATCATGGAATATGCGTGTCATCAATGCGTCCAACCACATTGGAAATCCTCAAGGAAATTCTATTAGGTTACTTCCAGATTCTGCAGCAAGATGTTATTAACTGAACATCATTTATCGGATTAGCCTCATTTAAACCAATTTCTATACCACTGACCTGCAATCCTGAAGAACTCATCTCTGATGGGTTTGTTCCCAGTAAACAGCACAAAAATTTTCAGGAAGAGCGTGAGAACGAGGCATACTTTCCTTACCACTCAGCATACAACGGCCTTACTAATGTGATGTTAGACCTACATAGAAAACCCAGAGTTTTGCAGCAGTCTCTTATTTTTTTTAAATATTACATATACATAAAAATACACATATTAATGAATGTTTTTGTAAAATCTAAAATCTAAATAGCATTGACCCTTTTCACATTTCCAGGTTTCTCAGAAGTGGGAGTAATCATGGTTGGGCAAACTTCTATAGCGATGAATGAGAGGCTACATTAAATATATATATAGAGAAAGATGGCGATTTTACCATCAATTCCACAGCCATTGTATTAGAAATACTCTCACTGCAGCATTAATTAGTTTTTTTGTAATTTGATGCAAAGGCTAATACAAAGTATAGTGTTATAAATGTACATAATAATAATTACAAAAAAAAAAAGAAATATAAAAAAACTTTGCAGGATTTACAATGCTGATGACTGTTAAAACGTCATCACAGTCTGTGAAAAAGGTCCATTGTCACAAATTGGTTGCAATGAGAAGAAAAGGATCTAAATGCAGCAGTCTGTATTTTATTAACAAAAGAAACAGAGAATAACAAACTTGAACAAAGTGAAACAGAACTGACAATGAACTGAAAGAAACACAGGACTTAAATAGACAGAACAAACCAATCAAAGAAACATGAAACAACTGTGACCACTTAATCAAACAATTTGTAACCTATAAAGACTAACAGAAACAGAGAAACAAGAGAAAACTGAGGCACAGAACTGAAACAAAATACAATCCCATCCAAATTGCTGTTTTTTTAAAAGCATTGTTAAGGATTACAGTGGTTGATGTGATAGTGAGAATCACATAGTTATGGTGGTCACAGTCATTTAGAGACTGTTTTTCTACATATCTAACAATTGTTTTTTTTGTTCTGCTCGTCCTTTTGTATCTGTCTTCCTCTAAAGATAAGATGTTCTTCAGAAAACGCCGTCTCCAGCACCAGCAGCAGAGACTGTTTCAGCTTCTTCTTATACTCATCACACATGAACACATAGAGAATGGGGTTCAGACAGCTGTTTAGAAAAACCAGATAGATACTGAATATTACTGCTGTCTTAAATACTTTTTCATCATTGGCACTCCAGTTATTCATTTTTATTGGACAAAACATGCAAACATGGTATGGAAAGCAACATATGAAAAAAGTCAGCATGACAGCAATAATGACCCGGTATGACCTGTGCTGCTTCCCCATTTTGAGGCGTCTGATTCGTACTCCAACAGCAATGTGTGAAGATGCAATGATCAGGAAGGGGACGAGAAAGCCCACTAAAAATTCATATGTGACCAGAAACTTAACAGGAAACACATTCACAACAAAAGGGATGCTGCAGCTGATGGATGAAACCCACACAATCATGCAGATGATCCTGGCTTTCAGTACAGTTCGGTTATTTTGAGCCCAAACAACCATCCATGTGCACAGACATCGGTCCAGACTGATGACTACAAGAAAAAAAATGCTAGCAAACTGGTTTAGTGTTATCACGGAGATCACGTAGATTAAGGATGTATGGATGTGAAAGTAGAAAATAAAAGGAAATATCATTATGGATAATATGAAGATGAAGTCTGCAATTGCCAAGTTGAGAAACCAAATAGAGTTGACTGTCGTCTTCATTCTGCAGCTGGTCAGAAATATGACAAGCCCGTTTCCAATGAAACCAACTATGAATGTGGCAGCGAAAATACATATTAAAAAGATCCCAAATCCTAAGCCTATAGGCTGCATAGTGGTATTGTTTGTTGTGCCTCCAGTCAAGTTTACATGTCCAAAACTTGTGGCTTCTACACAATGAAAAAAAAGAAAGAAAGAGAAAACAGGTGAGGGCTGCTTTTGGGTCTGTTTCTGATGCATCATCTTAAAATTTTGCTGTTTCACGTGCAACATCATTTTTGCATGCAGTTTTACACACCAAAATGCCTAAAATAAAACTTTTTTGTTGTTCTTAAATCTTGATCAAAGCAAATATTCTGAAGCATCAACAAAATGAAACACACCGACAGGAGAGGAAAAACCAAAAATGTACAGTACTACAATACTTTACATCATTTCTGCTGTCTGATTCCATCTTTAAAGATATGTTTTGTCTTGTCATGTATGAAGAGTCTGTTTATAATTTTGAATAAGAAACTGTTGGCATTGTCCTCCTGCTTTATGTGGCAATCAGTCATTAATGTGGAAATCAGTCACTTCATCACTTAATTTTTAGTGAGAAGATATAATAAATTGTGAAAAATGAGTGAATTGTGAATCAAAGCAGTGTCACAAAAATGGCTGACTGAGTTTTGAAAACATGCTAAATATTGAAAAACGCACTTATTAGCAGTTCTAAACTCAAGACTTTTTAAAGGAATAGTTCACCATAAAATGAAAATTTAGTCATTATTTACTCACCCTGGTGTTATTCTAATGTTGAATGCCCTTTTTCTTTCTCGGATCACAAATGGAGAATTTAAAAAAGAACTGTATAATGGCAGTGAATAGCGACCAGCATCAAGTTTTTATAAAAAGCTTGCACTGGATCATTCTGTAATACTTTTGTGTCTTTTTTTAAAAAACTATTCACTGTCATTATATGGATGAGAGTGAGCTGGACATGTTTTAAAAATTCTCCTTTTGTAGTCACCAGGGTGAGTAAATAATGACTGAATTTCCATTTTAGGGTGGACTTTCCTATTCTGTAATCTAACATTTGTGCTTATTTATGTATTGTCCAGTTTTATTAATTTGAACAATAATATCCCCCTTTTATAAATTATTTAAAAAAGTAACAGAGAGAGAGAGAGAGAGAGAGAGAACGCAAATTTTTAAACTGTATGGCAAATGTATTCATGAGATACATTTACATACAGACTAAAGAATATTATATTATATTATATTATATTATTATTTATGATTTGATTGGTTTTAGCAGGCACTGTGTATTTTCTGTATCTTAAACATTTTACTATGTTCTGAGAGGTTTTTAAAAAGCATGAGTAATATTCAGTTCTTACCCATTTTTGAGCTGTTAATGCACTGGGAAAAGCCGAGTCTTGATCTTGGTATGTCTTCTCAGTCTTGCTGATAGATTGTTGGTTTTATACCAGACAGCAAACCCTGTTACTACATCCATAAGCTGATTTACCGTTACTGCAAAGGACCATTACCAGACATGATGAAATGATTACGACATCACAGTGGGAAGTGGCCATTTACACCAAAAACTTTCCTGCCACAGAATGTTCCTGTAGTTCAAGGATAGAGCATGGTGCTAGAATTCAATTCAAATGCATGAATTGATAAAAACGTATATAAAGGCAATGTAAGTTGTTTTGGTGTGACAAACAAGAAATGGAACACAAGGAAAAACAACACAGAGTCCACACATAGAACATAACTGTTACAAATAGGCCTACACAATACAATTACCAATTTCTAGTTGTTAATAAGGCATGCATGTGTCAGGGAGTCAACACAGTCACCACCGTCACCAGATCCCAATCACCAGATTACTAACACCATTCACCGGTCAGCAATCAGCACCAGCTCCATATATACTGCACTCCTCTACTCCACCCTTGCGCTTACTACTCCCGGAAGCTTTCCCCAGAGGAGCGGAACTATGACATTGGAAACTGGGAGTTACTTGCCATCAAACTGGCATTGGAGGAATGGAGGCATTGGCTGGAGGGAGCCCAATACCCCTTTAAAGTCATCAAGTATCATAAGAACCTGGAATATCTTCATAATGCCAAAAGACTTAACCCTCGGCAAGCTCGCTGGGCCCCTTCTTCACGCATTTCCAGGTTACCATCATCGCATTCACCCCTCCTTCCCCGTTTCCCTCTTTAAACCTGTGTCTCCCTCCTCCACAGAACCCTACGAGCCGCCAGTACCACCTCCTCCTCCCGAAGTCATTGAAGAGCCTCAAATCTTCAGAGTGCAGAAGATCTTGAATTCTCGGTGACGGGGTGGCCGTCTAGAGTATTTCGTAGACTGGGTAGGATACGGGCCAGAGGAAAGATCCTGGGTCAACCGAGACGATGTGTTGAACCCTAGTCTCCTGACTGAATTTCACCAAAACCACCCTGCACCCAGAGGCCGTGGCCGCCCGTCGCCGTAGAAGGGTGTCAGGAGCCGCCCCTGGAGGAGGGGGTACTGTCAGGGAGTCAACACAGTCACCACCGTCACCCCTCACCACCGTCACCAGATACCAATCACCAGATTACTAACACTATTCACTTGTCAGCAATCAGCACCAGCTCCATATATACTGCACTCCACCCGTCTGGTCTCAACCTAACCTTGTTGTAAATAATATAAATAATATGGCTTGCTGCGTTAATGTTACTGTTTTTGCAAATGAACTCTTCAAATATATTTGTAAAGAATGTTTACTTCATCTTTCACCAGAATATAAAAATATTACATTTTATGGTAGTTCTCATAATTCACATGACAATTCTTACAAACTGGTTAATAAATGTTGATAATTTTATGCAAAGAGACAATCTGCTTTATTAAATATACCTAATATACAAATGTAAGTTTGGGAAGCTCTGATCTAGCCTATTTCATTAGAAATGCTAAGAATTGCAACAGGATATTTCAAAATGTTGTTCAATGAAACTGCTAAGAACTGAAACTATTACTCATTGACTATTTTTGTTGAAGAGGCTGAATAATATACAAAAAAAAAAAAAAAAAAAAAAATATTAACCAAAATATTTTTAGCTAAACTCTACATGTAAAAGAGCATTTTTTAACATTTAAAGCTGAACTGAAATAATTTAACATACATAGGGTGATGATTTCAGGTGATGTTTAAGGACTGTTAAAGGAACAAATTATAGTCCACTTAATTCATCTGGAAAGCATCAAAGGAAGTAAATGTGAGAAAACGTCTCGGGTTACGGGTGTAACCCTTGTTCCCTGAGTAAGGGAACGAGACGCTACGTCGAATGACGTGATGGGAACCCTCTGCGTGATTGCGTCGTGAAGCACCTCTGTATCTAACAAATGATGAGACGAGACGTCAGAAGCGGGTGACGTCACGGACCAGGAAACTATAAAGCATACCCAGAACAAAGAACGCTAGCTTCTGGATTATGGCTGAAGCAAGACGCTCACAGGTACGCTGGGGGTACGGCAACGTGACGTAGCGTCTCGTTCCCTTACTCAGGGAACAAGGGTTACACCCGTAACCCGAGACGTTCCCTTTCGTGGGAACTATCGACGCTACGTCGAATGACGTGATGGGAATGCTGTCCCAACTATGCCGTGTCACCGAGTACCTGTCTGTAATCTTGTAGACAGAACCGAGGAACCCGGAGTAGGATTTGTGTCTAGGTTGTAGAACCTGATAAACGTGTGCTGGGATGACCATCCAGCTGCATCACATATGTCATTTAAAGATACTCCTGACATTAATGCCTTAGAGGCCGCCATACCCCTGGTGGAATGAGCCCGGACAGCTAAAGGGCATGGCTGTCCGGATGCCTCATAGGCAAGTGAGATGGCCTCGACCACCCACTTGCTCATCCTCTGCTTAGATGCTGGGCCCCCTTTTTTTGGGGACCCATAACAAACAAACAATTGATCTGATTTCCGCCACAGGGCAGCTCTGTGGACGTATGCATCTAAAGCCCTGACGGGGCAGAGCAGATTACGTTTTTCCTGATCAGAGTCTAAGAAGGGAGGAGGACAGAAAGCCTGGAGTACAATAGGACCCGGGACGTTGGTGGGGACCTTTGGCACATAGCCAGGTCTAGTGTGCAGGAAAGCCTTAACCATACCAGGCGCAAATTCGAGACAGGAAGGAGCAACCGACAGTGCTTGTAAATCTCCTATCCTTTTAAGAGACGAAATTGCCAGAAGAAATATGGTTTTCAAAGTGAGGAATTTTTCTGATACCTCTTCTAGTGGTTCGAAGGGAGCCTCAGCTAGCCCCTCTAACACTATAGCCAGGTCCCAGGCTGGAGTCCTTGTACGCACTGCAGGCCTCAGCCTCAATGTACCACGAAGGAAACGTATGACAAGGGGGTCTCGACCCACCGAGGAGCCCCCTACAGGATCATGGTAAGCCGAAATGGCTGCTACGTAAACCTTCAACGTCGAAGGAGATAAACCTTCCGAGAACTTTTCTTGGAGAAACTGAAGCACAAGGCTAATAGATGACTGGACAGGGTCCGTATCACGTTGACTACACCAAGTAGAAAACAACTTCCATTTATATGAATATAGCTTCCTTGTGGAGGGAGCTCTGGAATGAAGAATGGTCTCCACAACCTCGGTTGGGAGACCAGAATCTATGAGCCTTGCCCCCTCAGAGGCCAGGCCCACAGTTTCCATAACTCCGGGCGGGGATGGAGTATCGAACCGCCCGCTTGAGACAGGAGGTCCTGCCTGAGAGGAAGCTCCATTGGAGAGCCGTCTAACAGCGATATTAGGTCCGCGAACCAAATCCTGGTTGGCCAGTACGGGGCCACCAGTATTAGGCTGACCCCTTCCTGGCGTACCTTTTCCAGAACTACGGCCACGTCTGTAGCATCGCATCCAGCCCCAGAGGTGCTGGGTGCATTAAGGAGTACCACAGAGGACACTGGGTTGACTCTTTTGATGCAAAAAGATCGACTTCCGCTCGACCAAAGGTTTTCCAGATGAGCTCCACCACCTCGGTGTGGAGTCTCCACTCCCCGGGCCTCGGCCCCTGTCTCGACAGGGCGTCTGCTCCCACATTTTGATGCCCCGGGATATAAGCTGCTTTTAATGAGAGGAGCTTTCCCTGGGTCCACAGGAGGATCCGACGGGCCAAGTTGCAAAGTCGGCGAGACCGCAGACCCCCCTGATGGTTGATATATGAGACCACCGTCGTATTGTCCGTGCGGACCAACACGTGATGGTCCCTCAGATCTGGGAGGAAGTGTTTCAATGCAAGAAATACCGCCATCATCTCCAGCCGATTTATGTGCCAGGAGAGCTGATGGTCCTCCCATAGACCTTGAGCTGAGCGACCACTCATGATCGCCCCCCAGCCCGTGAGGGAAGCATCTGTCGTAAGCATAACACGACGACGAGAAGTCCCCAGCACAGGTCCCTGGGACAGGAACCAAGGCTTTTTCCACATGACCAGAGCACGAAGGCATCGCCGCGTGACTTTGATCGTGCGAAAAGGATTTCCCCTCGGAGAAAACCCCTTGGTCCTGAGCCACCACTGTAAGGGTCTCATGTGCAGAAGGCCAAAAATTATCACGTTGGACGCAGCTGCCATTAGACCCAACAGTCTCTGAAACTGTTTTACAGTGAGTAACTGGCCCAACTTCACCCCATTCACGGCCCCGAGAATGGAACTCACACGAGCAGGGGATAGATATGCCTGCATCGTGGTGGAGTCCCAAACTACCCCTAAGTAGTTGGTAATTTGACTCGGAACCAATACACTTTTCTTGGCATTGAGCCTCAGCCCAAGCTTCTTCATGTGTGACAGAACAACATCTCGATGTTGAACTGCCAGCTGTTCTGTTTGAGCTAGTATTAACCAGTCGTCGATATAGTTCAGTACGCGAATGCCCTGGAGTCTCAGCGGAGCCAGAGCTGCATCCACGCACTTCGTGAACGTGCGGGGTGATAGAGATAGGCCGAAAGGAAGAACCTTGTATTGGTAAGCTTCGCCCCCGAAAGCAAACCTGAGGAACTTCCTGTGATGAGGATGGATGGATACGTGAAAGTATGCATCTTTCAGGTCTATCGCCACAAACCAGTCCTCGGACCTGATCTGAGGGATAATCTGTCTGAGTGTAAGCATCTTGAACTTTAGCTTTTGTACAGATCGATTCAGCACACGTAAATCTATGATCGGACGTAGCCCTCCATCCTTCTTGGGAACAATGAAGTAGCGGCTGTAAAAACCTGACAGCTTGCTGGGAGGAGGAACCCTTTCTATAGCTCCTTTCTGCAAAAGTGTCAAAACCTCTTGTTCCATAACCAGAGACTGCTCTGGGGTCACTACTGTAGGAAGGACCCCGTTGAACCTGGGCGGTCGAGAGCAAAACTGTATTTTGTAGCCCTGTTCTATAATAAGCAGCACCCATTTCGAAATGTTCGGGAGAAGTTTCCATTCTTCTATAAATTCTACTAAGGGAACCAGTCTCTCGAGACTGGCCTCTGGTGTTTTTTGAGCACTCGGCTCGTTGCTCTGACGCGGCGCACCGGCAGATAAACGAATCGAGAGACAACCGACCCTCCTCAGAGGATCGGTGGAGACCGCTGCGCCCTGACGCACACTGGGTGGCAGGGTTGGCAGAACGGCCCCCAGAGGGCGCCGAAGGGGAACGAGAGCTAGATTTTTTGACACTCTGACCCCTCCGGGGGGGGCTGCCCTCATGAGTCCTGAGCATCTGGCGTCAGGACTTTTTCTTTGAAGCCTTCCGGGAAATAATGACGGTCCTCAGATCCGTCTTACCCCCAGAAGGCTTCGCCTGTGTCGACCGCCCCGGTCCCCAAGCTCTCTGTGGGGGAGCCCGGGTGGCCACACTGGCTTTTTGTTGCGCTCTATGCGCTGAGGAGCTGGTCGTCGGCCGGGGCTGCTCCCGCTCAGCAGCCCCGGGGGGGTGAGAGCGGCGAGGAAGGAATCTCTGGAAGGCCGCTGATTGTTTGCGTGTCTCTTGGAACCTATCGACGACAGATGACACTGCGTCGCCGAATAGGCCCACAGGAGACAGCGGCGCATCCATGAGGATGTTCTTATCTTTATCCTTCATATCTGACAGATTGAGCCATAGATGTCTCTCCGTGGCCACCAGGGCTGCCATAGAACGACCAATTGATTTGGCCGTCTCCTTGGTGGCCCGGAGAGCTAGATCTGTCGCCCTTCTTAGCTCTTGTATGGACTCAAACGTCGCTTCGCCACTCTCATCTATCTCCCCCAGCAGGTCAGCCTGGTAAGCTTGCAGAATCGACATAGTATGGAGGCAAGCTGCAGCCTGACCCGCCGCCGAATAAGCCTTGCCCACCAAGCTCGATGTTGTCTTAAGTGGCTTAGTGGGCAATGTCGGGGTCTTGAGGGACGATGCAGACTCGGGCGAGAGATAGCTCGCGAGCGTCTCTTCAACCCGGGGCATCGCCCCATAGCCGTGGTGTTTCAGCCCCACGATGTTACTATATAATGATGTTTGTGGGCTGAAAACACGATATTGCACTGGTCTATTCCACGACCTCGACACCTCGGTGTGGAGGTCGGGAAAGAACGGCAGACCCCGACGCTGGGGTAGTGACCGTGCGGGGAGAAAGCGCTCATCAAGCTTGCTCTTCTGTTTAGTTTCACTTTTCTCCGCGGGCCAGTCTATTTTTAATTTATCAACTGCCCTAGTCACTACCTCCAGCAGCTCCTCATAAGCTGGAGACGAGGATGGCGGGTCCTCATCTCCAGTTTCGACGCTCATCACGTCAACCTCCTCAGAGGAAGAAATGTTGAGCGTCGGTGTCTCCCTCCGGGGGGAAGAAACCGCAGCGCGTGCTTCCACCGCCAAAGGAGAGACACTGGGTCTGGCAGGTAAGGGGAGAGATAAGGCTGAGCCCGTCTCTCCCCCCTCTGCCAAATCCATTTGTGATCCCCACGAATGCAGCCTCCGCTGTGCCTCGGCAGCAGCGGGACCCGATCCGCGGGGAACACTCGCCGAGGCGCCCTCCTCGAAGAGCGCCCGGCGCGATCTCAACACTCTGAGAGTGAGCCGTTCGCAATGTACACAGACAGCCCCCTCGAGAGCTGCCTGTGCATGCTCAACTCCCAGGCAAACAACACACATCTCGTGTGTGTCCCCACCCGTGATGAATCGCGTGCAGGGAGGCACACACTTGACAAACTGTTGCTTGTTAGTTTTCTCTTTTTCCGCCATTATATTATTTATATATATATATATATTGTGTGTACGTGCTTTGAAACTCTTGTCCTCAGACGAAGAGATCACAGTGTGTAGCGAGACAAACAACACTAAATAAGACACACAAGATACAGAGAGCGCTTGCTGAAGACAACAGAAGCTAGCGTTCTTTGTTCTGGGTATGCTTTATAGTTTCCTGGTCCGTGACGTCACCCGCTTCTGACGTCTCGTCTCATCATTTGTTAGATACAGAGGTGCTTCACGACGCAATCACGCAGAGGGTTCCCATCACGTCATTCGACGTAGCGTCGATAGTTCCCACGAAAGGGAACTAAAGATACTTTTTAAGAAATACAAAAAATACTTAGTGTAAATGAATAAAAAAACAATGCAGAAACCGTAAAAATGCTAAACATTTAAACTAAAAAAAGAGCCTTAAGTGAAAAGGTTATTAATCTTACCAGTTTTAAATAAATAAGTAAATAATAAGTCAATACATGTTTCTTTATTTTTAATTAAGTACATGTTTTTAATTAAGTACATGTTTCTTAATTTTCTGGTGTGAGGTCTTGAGATTACAGCCCTACGATTTCCAGGTGATTCATATTCCAGGAACACACAACATTGCAGATCCTCTGTCATGCCTGCTGGGCCCATCAGCCAAAGGTGAAATGCACACACATAAAGCAGAGGAATATGTGCGGTTTATAGCCGTTTGTGTGACACCCAAGTTGAGCAGATATCAGCAAATGATGTGGAATTACAGAGACTGAGAACGGCCATTCAAAAAGGTTGTTTTAATGACTGCCCTGCATACAGACATATTGCAGGTGAGCTATGGGTCATTGGCCGAATAATACTCAGAGGAACAAGAATTGTTTTGCCACAATCACTACGAGGAAGAGCATTACAGTTGGCTCATGAGGGTCATCTTGGTGTCGTAGGAACAAAACAACACCTCAGAACAAAGGTTTGGTGGCCCGGAATGGACAGGGCCTCAGAAAGATTTGTGAGGATATGTCACGGCTGTCAGCTGGTAGCAAAACCAGATGTTCCTGAACCACTGTCACCCACAGTGATGCCTGAAGGGCCATGGCAAAACTTAGCCACAGACTTGCTCGGTCCTTTGCCTGACGGACATTCGATTCTGATTGTTGTTGACTATTACAGCAGGAACTATGAATATGCAATCCTCAAGTCCACAATGGCAGAAAAAGTTATTGACAGTTTGGAAGACATTTTCAGTCGGCACAGTCTTCCCTTAACAATCAGGTCCGATTGTGGGCCGCAATTCAAGTCTAGTCAGTTTCAGACGTTTTGTCAGGAGAGTGGTATCCACCATATCAAAACGACTCCAAAGTAGACCCAAGCAAATGGAGAAGTGGAAAGACAAAACGCATCACTGATGAAACAAGTATGGATTGCCCAAGCTGAGGGCCAGGATTATAAAAGAGAGCTACGCAAGTATGTGACTGTTTACAGGTCCATTCAACATAGCACAATGAGCAAAAGCACAGTGGAACTTCTTTTTCAGAGGAAGATAAGAGGAAAGTTACCAGACATCACAACACCACACTGTGATTTTGAAGCTCGAGACAAAGATGCAGAGCAGAAAGGAAAAGCCAAGATTTACACAGACAACAGACGAGGCGCTAAGACATCAAACATAGAGGCTGGAGATCAAGTACTTGTGAAGCAGGATAAAACAGGCAAGTTCACAACAACATTACACAGTACACCTCACAAGATCATATACAGAGAAGGTAACAGTGTTGTCGTTCAGTCACCCACTGGAGCAAAGTACGCACAGAACACAACATTTGTCAAGAAGTTTCAAGTCTGCGTGGTTCGATCCAAAATAACTAGAAAGGTTATAACAATTGTCACAAATTGGTTGCAATGAGGAGAAACAAATCTAAATGCAGCAGTCTATATTTTATTAACAAAAGAAACACAGAATAACAAACTTGAACAAAGTGAAGCAGAACTGACAATGAACTGAAAGAAACACAGGGCTTAATCGCCCTGTGTTTAAAAATAGAACAAACCAATCAAAGAAATATGAAACACCTGTGACCACTTAATCAAACAGTTTGTAACCTATAAAGACTAAAGCCCGGGATACACTGCATGATTTTTGGCTGTCCCAGACGAAAGATCTTTCTTCAGTCGAAAAGAAATTAAGGTTTTTGATGAAAACATTCCAGGATTATTCTCCTTATTATGGACTTCAATGGCCTCCAAACGGTTGAAGGTCAAAATTGCAGTTTCAGTGCAGCTTCAAAGGGCTTTAAACGATACCAGACGAGGAAAAATGAATAAGGGTCTTATCTAGCGAAACGATTGGTAATTTTCGAAAAAAAAAAAAGTAAATGTATATGCTTTATATAAACAAATGATCGCCTTCCAAGTGCTTCCGCCAAAACCGCATTTTCGTATTCTTCAAAAAGCTTACGTTGTACTTCCTATGCCTTCCCATTTCAACTTACGGAACGAACGCAGCGCCAGTTGAACTTTTTTCCGTAAGTTGAATAAGGAAGGCGTTAGGAAGGACAGCGTAAGCTTTTTGAAGAATACGAAAATGCGTTTTTGGCGGAAGCACTTGGAAGGCGATCATTTGTTTATGACCGACTAGATAAGACCTTTATTCCTCGTCTGGTATCATTTAAAGCCCTTTGAAGCTGCACTGAAACTGTAATTTTGACATGAACATCTTGGATGACATGGGGGTGAATAAATTATCAGGAAAATTTTATTTGAAAGTGAACTAATCCTTTAAGCCGGGTTCACACTGTGCGATTTTGGCCACAATTTGGTCGTCTGAGACAAATTTAGCAAATCCTAAAAGATTCCTATAATCCTAGGCTAGAATCTGTAGTCTTTGACTGCTAGCTTGATATGTTCACAGACAGCTGATTAATGGCCGTTGCGATCTAATTCAACCTCCAACGAAATTCTGGCAGTGTCAGAAGATTTGGCACAAAGTCCTGCAGTGTAACTTCTCCTACGACGAATGTCAAATTGTCTTCGTTTTTCAAGACAAGCCGTGATCAAAATTAACGCTAGAGATGTCTTTGTTAGCCACCATTTCAGTCCCGCGTGTAAAGCCAGGTGCACACTGTACGATTTATAATAGTCCTTTACGATGGTTGCTTGTCAGACTGTACGAACATGATCGTCATGTCACACTGTGGGATCTTAGCTGTCATTTATGTCAGACTGTACGACAGTCAAGATGAGTTAAAAATGGCCGTGCGCATGAAAACTTGTCCCGAGTTTTACATCATCAACCCACACACTGTTTTTTAAAAGCATTGATAAGGACTACAGTGGTTACTGTAATGGTGAGATTCATATAGTTATGGTGGTCACAATCATTTAGAGACTTAGTTTTTCTACATATCTAACAATTCAAAGGTGTTTGTCTTGTTCTGCTCATCCTTTTGTATTTTGTATCTGTACTCATCACACATGAACACATAGAGAATGGGGTTCAGACAGCTGTTTAGAAAAGCCACATAGATACTAAACACAAATGCTATCAGAAATACTTTTTCATCATTGGCACTCCAGTTATCCATTTTTATTGCAAAAAAAAAAAAAAAAAAAAAATGCAAACATAAAGTGGAAACCAACATAGGTAAAAAGTCAGGAGGATAGCAATGAATGACCCGGTATGACCTGAGCTGCTTCCCCATTTTCTACATATCTAACAATTCAAAGGTGTTTGTCTTGTTCTGCTCATCCTTTTGTATTTTGTATCTGTACTCATCACACATGAACACATAGAGAATGGGGTTCAGACAGCTGTTTAGAAAAGCCACATAGATACTGAACACAAATGCTATCAGAAATACTTTTTCATCATTGGCACTCCAGTTATCCATTTTTATTGCAAAAAAAAAAAAAAAAAAAAATGCAAACATAAAGTGGAAACCAACATAGGTAAAAAGTCAGGAGGATAGCAATGAATGACCCGGTATGACCTGAGCTGCTTCCCCATTTTGAGGCGTTTGAGTCGTACTCCAACAGCAATGTGTGAAGATGCAATGATCAGGAAGGGGACGAGAAAGCCCACTAAAAATATATATGTGACCAGAAGCTTAGCAGGAAACACATTCATAGTGAACAAAGGGATGTTGCAGCTGATGGATAAAACGCACACAATCATGCAGATGATCCTGGCTTTCAGTACAGTTTGGTTATTTTTAGCCCAAACAACCATCCATGTGCACAGGCATCGGTCCAGACTGATGACTACAAGAAAAAAAATGCTAGCAAACATATTTAGTGTTAACGTCATGGAGGAAATGAACATTAAGGACGAAGAGTACCTAATAAAAAGTAATATTATTATGAATAATATGAAGATGAAGTCTGCAATCGCCAAGTTGAAAAACCAAATAGAGTTGACTGTCGTCTTCATTCTGCAGCTGGTCAGAAATATGACAAGCCCGTTTCCAATGAAACCAACTATGAATGTGGCAGCGAAAATACATATTAAAAAGATCTTAAAGTCTAAGCCCATAGGCTGCATAGTAGTATTATTTGTTGTGCCTCCGGTCACATTTTCATGTCCAAAACTTGTGGCTTCTACACAATGAAAAAAAGAAAGAGAAAACAGGTGAGGGCTTCTGGGTCTGTTTCGCATCATCTTGACATTTTGGTGTTTCATGTGCAACATCATTTTTGCATGCAGTTTTACACACTAAATACCTAAAATATAACTTTTTTGTTGTTGTTCTTAAATCTTGATCAAAGCAAATATTCTGAAGCATCAACAAAATGAAACACACCGACAGGAGAAGAAAAAACAAAAATGTACAGTACTACAATACTTCACATCATTTCTGCTGTCTGATTTCATCTTTAAAGATATGTTTTGTCTTGTCATGTATGAAGAGTCTGTTTATAATTTTAAGAAACTTTTGGCATTGTCCTCACGATTTATGTGGCCATTACTGTGGCAATCAGTCATTAATGTGGAAATCAGCCACTTCATCACTTGATTTTTAGTGAGAAGATGTAACAAATTGTGAAAAATGAGTGAATTGTGAATCAAAGCAAATTTAGAGTATTAAATAGAGTAAAGTTATGATTATTTGGTGTGCTGTCCGCGGAGAGGGCTCCGAGCTTGGAATTTTGGCCCGAACCCAGAGTACTCCCCCCAAAAAGCAAAAGAGCAAAAGACGCCGAGAATTGGCGGACTGGCATTTCAAGGAGCCTGGTCGCTTGACCGATCAGGAGGGCTCTCGCGACATCTGATGGGAAACCAAGGCTCCAGGAGACCAATGCTCGTTGTATCAGATGTGTAAAGCCCTACCGGCCGATAAATGAGGAGCAGTATAAGTTAATTCGTCTGACCTGGGGGGTCCGTGCCGCCTCCGAATGGATCGCGCATCACCAGGTGGACGGGCCCTACCGGCCGATTGACAGGGAGCGTGTGTTTTGGAGCGCCCAATTGGGAGGGCTCTAGTTACGTCCGACAGGTGTCACAGTGCTCACAGTGTCAAACGGGTGAGCCCTACCGACTGAAAGAGTCGGAAGACGGAAAAAGTTAAAAAGATGGAAACTGACCGAGAGGGCTCTCGCATCCGATGGGAAATCAAGACTCACCTCCATCGGATGGGTAAGCCTCGCCGGACGAGGAAGGAGAAAAGATGGAAACTGACCGGGAGGGCTCTCGCAGCATCCGATGGGAAATCAAGACTTACGGCATCGGGAAGCATAAGCCTCGTCAGCGGTGGAGAGAAAGGTTTTTATTTCTTTTTTTCCTCCCCAGAAAACTCAGCTTCAGCGGAAGCAGAGGGGACATTACTGCTGCGGCAGTGGACAAATTTAGCTATAGATGGGCTCCTATGGGAGAGGAGGGGACATTGTTGCTGCTGCAGTGGAAGGGTCAGCCAGACAAACTGAGCTCCTGCGGGAGCATGGAGATAACACTGCTACAGCTGTGAAGGCAAGGTTAGCCAGAGATGGAGCTCCTGCGGGAGCGGAGGAGACAACACTGCTACTGCAGTGTAAGAACAGAGTGGGTTCCTGCGGGATCGGGTGAGAAGACGCTGCTGCAGCAGTGAGGTAGAATATTTTCAATGTTTTAGTGGATTGATGGTGTTAATTGAGGCAGATATGGTGAGCTTGTAGGATTGAGCGAGAGAACAAGCTGAAGCTGAAGAATTTGGCTGGTAAGGGTTTGTTGAGCTTCTTTAACATGGAAGCGATTGGATTGGATAGGATATAGATCTTTAAAGCTTCTGATGGCCAGCGACCAGAGTGTTTGAATCTGATCCTGGGAGAGGCCTTTTGGGGCAGCTGTGGTTCCTTGCCGCTGTTGCCTTTGGTTTGCTTAGTTGGGGACACTTGATATTCAACAATGTTTTGATCTGCCTTCATTGTCTTCACTGCACACCATTGTATGCAAACTGAACTGACCTGGATGATGACATCACCGTTTCCGGTAACACTTTAGAATACTGATCCTTCATTAATGAATTACTACACAGGAACAAATGAGTAATGCATTATTAACACTCTAGTAACTACTATTAACTAACAAGAAACTCTGATTAATGAATTAGTAAGTAATAGTGATCAGTTGAAGGTGGTAGTTCATTATTAGCTAATCAGTAACTACTATTTTTTTCATACCACCCAGAGAACTACTAAGAACTACTATATACAGGTTCATAATTAATGTGAATAATGCATAATGTATAATTAATTCTAAAGTAAAGGTCATGGTAACCCATTAGTAATGACTGAAGTATTACCAAATCCTTCAGAAGGAATTACTAATTATTTGGATCAGTATTATAAAGTGAAAAGCATGATAATTCTCTAGTATCTACTGATTGTATTATATGTTTTAGTACTGCTCTCCAGTCAGGGTTGGAAATTTCATGCCGGCAAAAATGCTCCTGATAGTTTGTGACACGAGCAAGAGCGTTGTTTTTGCTTCGTTCCTGAATGAATCAGCCGTTTTGAACGAATTGGTTGAAGGATTCAGTGACTTAATCATTAATACTTGCTGCCACCTACTGGTGACTTTAGTCTCCCATCTAGAAGTATTAATTAATGCACTGTGTTTGGGAGAAAACATTTTCAGAGAGATGACTAAAGCCAGACTGCAAGTGACTGGCGCTTACCAAATAAGGAGGCAAATTATCCTTGCTTTCAGGACTGTTCATTTGGTCCTGGCCCACACCACCACCCAGATAGACAGGCAGCGGTCCAAACTGATCGCTGTCAGCAGGAAGGTGCTGGCAAACATATTCAACACGGTCACCAGGCTGCTCAAGAAGCACATAAAGTCACCAAAAGGCCAGTCGAACTCGTGGTATTCGTAAATTATATTAAAGATCAGGAAGAATGAAAACAGGAAGTCTGCTACCGCCAGGTTGAGAAACCAGATGGTACTGACAGTGGTTTTCATTTTGAGGCCTGTGATGTACATGACGAGTCCATTGCCAACAACACCAAACACACATATTATACAGTGGAGGAAAATATTGAAGATTTGAAATATTTTCCTTAAGGAATTCACTGTGACATCTGCATTGCTGGTTGATGCTGTCATATTGGATGGGGCTACAGTTTGGTCTGAATTTTAAAAAAAAGAAAAGAAAAGAAAAAATGCAATGGCTAGAAACACACAAAAACAACCATGTTCCTTGTTTATCTAGCCTATTTCATTAGAAATGCTAAGAAATACAGCAGGATATTTCAAAATGTTGTTCATTTTGGTAAGAACAACAGCTGTAGGCCAACTTACTTATTTTGACAATTTTTGTTGAAGAGGCTGAAAAAATATACACAAAAAAATATTACCCAAAACATTTTTAGCTAAACTCTATATGTAAAAGAGCATTTTTTACCTTTAAAGCTGAACTAATTTCCAGCATTCATAGGGTGCTTCAGGTAATGTTTAAGGACTGTTAAAGGAACAAATTATAGTCCACTTAATTCATCTGGAAAGCATCAAGGAAGTAAATGTGAGAAAACTAAAGATACTTTTTAAGAAATACAAAAAATACCTAGGGTAAATCAATAAAAAACATAATGCAGAAACCGTAAAAATGCTTAACATTAAAAAAAAAAAAGAGCCTTAGGTGAAAAGGTTATTAATCTTACCAGTCTCGGTAAATAATAAGTCATGTTTCTATACTTATCATCCTCTAACACTCAATTAAACATCCTTTTAAGGCTAAGAGAGGAGGGGACGCTATTTTTGCTTATTCAGTTGCATATTCTGAAGTCTGTCTAAGGTCACTCTGTAATGAAACAGTCTAGTACTGTCACAACTCATTAGTGGGACATTCAGATGTTCGACTAAACCATTTTTATGGCATTATTTATTAGAGATATAATTCTAGTTATTATCTCACAAGTTCAAGTTTATGTTTATTTATAAAGCACATTTAAAAACAACACTCTAAAAAACTGCTGGGTTCAAAACAACCCAAGTTGGGTTAAATATGGACAAACCCAGCAGGTTGGGTTAAAGGGCACCTATTATGCCCTCTTTCACAAGATGTAATATAAGTCTCTGGTCTGGTCAAGTTTCAGCTTAAAATACCCCATAAATATGCCCCTATTTGGGGGTGAGCAAAAACATGCCTTTTACTACAATAATTTATATTGCTGGCTAAAACAATAAATCCAAAATTGGTTGAAAAAAATGGCTGAGTGAAAACAACCCAATCCCTGTGTTTGTCCATATTTAACCTAGCATTTGTGAATGTGAATGTGTTGTACCAAAGTGTTGTACAATTTTAAACAGTTTTGACAAGATAAAAGAAAACAAAAACTAATTCGTAAGATACAAATAAAACATGCAGATAAGCCTTAAACAACTAATATCCCCTATATAACTAAGGCAACATCATAAGCTAAAGAGAATAAATGAGTCTTCAAGCTAGATTAAAAAGTGTCCAATGTGGGGGAGGATCTCACAACATCTGGAAGCACATTCCACAGCCTAGGAGCCACAACTGCAAAAACTCGGTCACCCTTTGTCTTTAAGCGGGACCGAGGAATAGAAAGAAGCAATTGGTTACGTGAATGGAGAGATCTTGGAACTGAAAAAGGTAGAAGGAGTTCGGCAATGTACTGTGGTGCTAGCCCATTCAAAGCTTTATAAACATACAGCAGAACCTTGACATCAACTCTGTATCTGACTGGTAGCCAATGTAAGGAAGTGAGAACAGGAGTGATGTGTTCTTTCTTCCTAGTTCTCGTCAGAAGTCTAGCTGCCACATTTTGGACCAATTGCAAACAATGTATGGAGGAATGAGGTAGACCTGTATATAATATATATTACAAAAACCACTAGGCCAGTGTTATATATTTTGTTCACTTGAGTACTTTCAATATCCCAAATGTTTCCAACTATTTGTAAATCGTGAGGAAAAATTGCAATTTTAACCAAGGTCCGGGACGTGTGAGGAGTCGCCTGTCAATTGCGTCATACCCGCGTTAACCCTCGGTCTGCCTTGGTTTCTGGTTTTATTTTGTAGAAACCATGGAAACACCAAAGACGCTTTAATATATTACACGTTTTAATAGACAAGGGAACAACTGTTTTGATATATTTATATGCCTCAGAGAAAAACACTATTTTGTCAAGTAGCTAACATAGCATAATCCGATGCAGCTTTATTTTTAGTAACAGTAATACAGCATTTTCTCCATCATACAATGTTTTAAAATGAATTGGATGTCATTTATCAACACAGGCCATCCAGTATTTAATATGATATTCTAAAATCGATCTATCTTACTGCAGTGTGTCTCAAACAAGTGTCTTACAGCAGCCACCGAGCGAACACATAAAGTAATGATATAACAACATTTTCAACACACTCAAATGTATCTAATATGCTAAACAGAGATGCGTTACCTCATACTCATGACTGGAATAGCGGAAGCGGCGCCGGCAACTGTGGCATAATAAAAGTTCAGCTGCTGGTGAGGCGTGTGTTGCGCAATCTGCTCTGCTTCATTCTATAATAACGTTAATAATCGCATCCATTAACATGATTTCTTCCCGAGTACTATCCCGATTCTTTTGCCCTGTCCGTTGAGGTGGAGACCACATGTCCCAAGATTCCGCTCTCAAACTTGCCGTCATCAAGCTACGCCTTTGTTTTGAATAGGCCTCTAGCAACCTCTAGCGGACAGAATTCTTACATACTGCACCTTTAATGACATGCGATGACGATCCAAAAGCAATGGCCTCAGTTTTGTCCCCAATTAGCTTTAGGAAATTTTCACATTTTAACTTCCTCCAGGAAAGATTAAAATTTAAAATGGAATTACCATTGCTGGACTTGACAGGAAGATAAAAATGTATATTAATAAAACAAGTGGAAGGGCGAGATGATCGGAAATCCAGATGTTCTTCAGCGAATGCCGTCTCCAGCACCAGCAGCAGAGACTGTTTAAGCTTCTTCTTAAAATCATCACACATGAACACATAGAGAACAGGGTTCAGGCAGCTGTTGAGATGAACCAGGCAGTTTACGAAAGGTCCTATGTCATTTATTACTTTTATAAAGTCACTCCACTTATTCTTGAGTACAATTATAGTACACAGCTGTTGGACATGAAAAGGAAACCAGCATATGAAAAAGGCCATGATCACAGATATAATGACCCAGAAAGGCTTAAGCTTCTTTCCTCTTTTGAGACATTTGTCCCGCACTCCGATAGCAATGTATGAAGACGCAATGATCAGGAAGGGGATGAGAAAACCAACCCTTAACCTGTATATGACCAGAGACTTGAAGATACTCAAGGTATTATACGTGCATCGGTTATCTTTTTTTAAGGGGTTGATGACAAAGGGAATGCTGCAGAGGATGGATAAAACCCACACAAGTGCACAGATGATCCTGGTTTTGACCAGAGTTTGCTTGTTTTGAGCCAAACAATCACCCAAGTGGACACAAGCATTGGTGCAGAGTGACAGCGGTGAGCAAAAAAAAAAAAATGCTGGCAAACATGTTTAGCACCGCCACAAAACTGACAAACTTGCACATGAAGTCATCGGAGTGCCAAGCCATCTTGTTAAAGGCAATAACAATGTTGTGGATGATCACTAAGATGAAGATGAAGTCTGCGATCTCCAAGTCGAGAAACTAAAAGGAGTTGACGGTTGTCTTCATTTTATAGCCATTGTCCATTTCCAACGATACCCAGAGCGAAGGTGAGAAAATATATCTGGGTGGCAGTCGCTGAACAAAGAAAAGAGAAAGAAAACTGTTAAAGAAAGACATTTTATGTATAAAATGCATGATGTATATATGTTTTACTGAGTATTACAACACAAAATGTTGCTTTTAGTTGAACTATAATAAACAAGAGTACTTTTAAACTTTTTTTTTTTTTTTGCAGTCTACAGCTTAAGGTTCCCTTTGTAAAGGGTTTATAAAAGTGTTTATTAATGAGTAATAAGTCATTTACAAATGCATTAAAAATCATTAATATGCAGTTATAACTACATGAATAAAAAGGGAGACTTTGATGCAATACCTGCCAAATAGTGAGCTGTTTTTAACTCACATGTTAAAAATGCTTAATAAATGTATTTATTCACACTTATTTAACTCAAAAGATTCCTGGTTTATTTCATGATGCTGCAAACATTGACTATCATAATTAGACTGAAGGGTGTTTGTGGTATTTGTGGTTTTCTTATTAATATGTCATGACTACCACTTTTCTTACTATGTTGCTTACCAGAAGTCTTACCATGATACTCTCCAAAAAGGTCATGATGCCTATCCACAGCTTGTTTATCAAGATGAAATTTAACCTTTTTTTAATCAATATATTTATTATTTTCACATGAACAATTTACAGAATCAGTTCAGTATACAAATAAACTGTTTTTTCTAAACACCCTCTCACCCCTGTCCCACCCCTCAAGAGACAGAACACTTACATGGACGTTATTACAAGGCCTTGAGCTGATGTGTAGAATAAAAATTATTATAAAATAAATATATAAATACATAAAAAGGTTAAAATAAAGAAGGGTTACATTATCAGCATTTTCAATCAATGTAACATCCAAATTATTCAAATATTCCATAAATTTGCCCCAAATCTTTTCGAACATCGATAGTTTTTTTTTTTTTTTAATTTCATTTTTTTCAGATCATACATTATTTTTTCCACAGGCACATAGGACGAAAGTTCTTTAAGCCATACAGCATGATTGGGCAGTTCTTCTGATTTCCAGTATATAGCTATACACAGTGCTGGGTAGTAACGGATTACATGTAATCTAGAATACGTTATCAAATTCCAAAAATCAAGTACTTCTTACTTCTAAATCAAGTAAACTACTTTTTAAAATACTCGTAATCAGACTACAGTTACTTTTTTATGGATTACATGATTACATTTTATTTACACAATGGCAGTAATATGTTCACAATTTATTGATTTTCCCAATTTTTCATTTTTTTTAACATTTATATTTTTTTCATTATAAAACTGCCGCTTATATACGTTCGTGATTGTTCGAGTTTTCCGGCGGTAAGGGGGAAATATTCATGAGAAAATTTTCAAATTCGTTGAAGTTTTTGAATGCGTTTTTTCGTATTCGTGATCCTAAAAATTCGTCACGCACAGAGACCTTGCACTTGCACACACATAATAATGAATCCGTTGCGAAAAAATTCGCTAACAATACAAAATGGAGTCTTTAAGCAGTGAGCATGATTTAGTTGTCCTCTCTCTTCTTAAAAAGAGAAAAAGAAAGAGGAAATATTGGGTCCATCCAATCCCGAGATTGCATAGAGAGAAAGGAGAGTTCCACCTCATCAAGGAGCTGGGTGATTATCCCGAGTGTTTCAAAGTTTACTTCAGGATGTCAGTGGCTCAGTTTGATGCTTTGCTACTGGCACAATCTGTCTTTATATTTGTCTGTCTCTTTGTATTCTGCACTTTGTTTGTCATACAGTGCTACTGCTTTGTGCTGTAGACAATGTGGATCAACTTGTCAGATGGCATTCGGGATTTTGGCGTTCGCTTGTGCGGTGGCTCTGAATTGTCAAAACATCTCTCAAAATGTGTGCCACGGATTCGAAAAACGCAGAAAATTGAACCTGATCCAATTTTTTTTATGACGGACGAAAGTTTCGGAGCCAGTGTGTAAACGTGATTGACACAACGTGAGGTTGTATTTATTTTTTAACGTGCAAAAATTTCGGACGCAAATTTTGGACTTTTCAGTTTTGGCCAATTTTGGCCAAAATTCGTTCAGTTCTCAAAACAAAGACACATTTCTCAAAACGTTTAACAATGACAACATTAGGTAGCAAAACGGATAACACACCAGTCAATATCTGAGAGAGAGCTGAAAGAATCATTTACCGGGGTTTTAAACTTACACAGTACCAGTACTTTAGATGAGGGAAATTTCACTCTTCTATGTACAGTAAGCTGTAGCACATGTTGTACACCCTCAAACTTGTGACTGTCAACTTTCTTTGTAGCCATTTGTTATGTGTAGCCTACTGTATTTTTGCAGAACTGAGAAATGACTCCCTTGGGATATAGTCTTGTGTCAGAAGACCAATACACTGCTATAGTAGTGTATATACTGTAATTAAATTTGGCCAAATGTGCAGAGAATGCTGAATTCACTGTATTGTCATGCATACCAAGTTCATACATTTTTTTCTCATGCTTTTCATCTATTGCAAGATCAATTTAGAATAGTAAAATGAAAAAATGGAAAAAAAAGTTCATCCAAAAGTTCTTTGCAGTATTTTACTGTATCTGGATCTGTACATTTATTTTTGTATAGTGTCGTAGACATTGAGCTGCAGAATAATTCCTGAATCCCAGTAAGAGGTATTTTTGTTACAGTGTTATATGAATTGATTTCACTAGTGTTCACTGGGCAGTGCAGTAATCTGACACGTAACAATCTGTATCTGTTACGTTTTATGTGTCATCTGAAGTTTGATTTTGTCAGACAATAATACGTTTTTGGCTAGAACATTTTACATGGACCTGGAAGTTTGAGGTTGGTACAAGTTTGTGTTTAGTTTTGAAATTGTGTTTATAGTTGTGACAAAATGTTGAATTGTTTCATGAATTGTGCGTAGCAATCAAGAAAAACAATAACTAGACTGAAAAGTTTGAAAGACAAATTTATGCTGGCTTTTCATAAAGCCAATTTAAAGTCTTGTTTAAAAAACTAGTTAGACCAGAATATAGATGTTCTGGGTGATTGCTAAACTGTTGCTAGGTGGTTGCTAGGAGATTCTGGGTGCTTGCTAGGCTCTTGCTATGCAATTGCTGGGGTGTTGCTAGAGTATGTAGTTGAAACATTTTCACACAATTACACTGAATGATGAAAAAAGAAAGCACCCAGCAATATCTTTATACTTTCTATAAGTAACATGTGTATGTGCTATATATATATATATATATATATATATATATATATATATATATATATATATATATATATATTCAAATTCTTGGAACCAACAACTTTAATAGAAGGGGTCCCTTTAAGGGAATGTGGCCAGGGGGCCAGAAGAAGCCCCGACCAGTCACATCTCAGGGGAACACAGTCAACCCCGAATGCCACCAAAGAAGGCCGACCTGGTCTTAGTTTCCCTAATAACTAAAACTTTGCCTCAAAGAGGCGCCTAGTAAGAGGGACTTCAAAATGACAGTAAACCAACTAACCGGATCATAGAGACAGGCATCCTGGAGAGCAGGATTTAGCATAGCGCTTTACAACCCTTGCAACTGAGGGGAGTTATTTTGCTCTATCCTAGGATCTACAGAGCGCTTGTTTTTCAAAGCACTGAGGAGGCCGTGCACTCTAACAGGGACCCTTGTGAGGGGAGTACTCCCAGCCTAAGGGCTGATCTGACAGAGAGGACTCACGAGAGGCCTTCAGCGATCTGACCAGACTTAGGGAGCTAAGCACTTTAAAAAAACAATCCTCTAAAAAACAATCAACAGGTAGACCAGACCTTAGGCTTGAATCAGAGAGGCTCCCAGGGGAGCCTGCAACCTGAAAGTGATCTGCTTTTAGCCATACTAGAAACACACAGTGATGTGGACTTGCTCTCAAGGAGGCCTGTTAAGGCTAGCTACCTGATAGCAAGTCTTTGCTGGCTGACAATACCCATACTGTTGGGAATTAGCCTTTAGGGATTGTTGAGGCCTAGAGGAGACTCAAGTCGTGGGGCTCGCAGGTGGAGCTCTCCGAAAAGTTTGAGAAAGGCATTTCTCTCTCTCGCAAGGCTTTTCTCTCTGCTTGATGAGGATGCCATTTCTCTGGCATCCTCTGGTTCAGCAGACAGTGCTCTTTTGGCTCCAAGCCATACTGAAGAACAGATGTTGGTTGTGGAGGGCAGTGAGAATGTTGCATCTGAGCCCGCGTGACCATCCTGCCCCACATATGTTGAGTTATTGGATGTTATGGAGCGGATTAAAACTGCCGAAGAAGTGGTTCGTGGGAGGTTAGACGAACACTTTCTTTCCGGCCATACTCCTCCAACTCCCGTGAGCCTTCCATTCCTTCCCGATCTCCATTCATATCAGACTGACCTGTTGAAAGATTTGGACCAGGGCCAGGGTCTTTCCCCTGATGTGGTGGCTGAGCTGCGCCGCACCACAGACCTGGCTCTCCGTGCCACCAAACAAACTGCTGCCGCGATCGGTCGATCGATGGCGGCGATGGTGGCAACAGAGAGACACCTGTGGGTGAACCTGGCTGACATCGGGGAGAAAGAGAAGGGTTTTCTCCTCGATGCGCCGGTCTCGCCACTTGAACTTTTCGGGACTTCCGTCGAGGCGGTGGTTGGGAAGTTTAGGCAGGCGAGGGCGCGCTCAGCAGCATTTAAGTCCTGTATACCGGGCCGGTCTGAATCTGCACTCAGGGGGACCTGGCCCGTCATGGTCTGAGGATCATAGGATCAAAGGAGCAGGTCTCAGAGAAGGCGCGATGCCAGGAACAAAAAGCAGGATCTGAGAGAGGTGATACAAAGCCGGTACGCTGTTCCCTCTCTCGTGAGGGGTTTCCATCTCCCTCTCCTCCTTTTTCTCCTGTCCCCCGTACCCTTCCCTCTTCCCTGCACACGCTCTGATATCAGGCCTGAAGCCTGGGCCCAACGATGAGTTTGTTCACATTCTGGAACTCCTTCTGAGGGTCCGGCTTAGTGCTTGATTCAAGCACAGACGTTTTTCAGACTACTGGAGTATGGCAGGCCAATTTTACATTTGGCCTCTACTCTTGTTGGTCTTGGATGAGCTTAGCAGGTCACTGCCCCGCTATGGGATTTTCTTAATTAGCAGTGACCGCGGCTCGCTGCTCTAGGCTGGCGGGGCTTTTATTTTGTACTTTTTGTTTCTTTTCTTTGGGGCTAGGGCCCTGGAGCTCTATGGAAGGCTGTCTTTTCACATCCGGTTGAGTTTTCAGTTTAGTTCTTTTTGTGTAGGCCTTCTGGCCTCTGTTTCAGCCCCTTCCTTAGGTTGCAGCGATGTGGTTCTATTTGAACCTCCGCTCCCTTGAGCTCCAGTTCCTATACATGACCTGTTGGGTGGTGTTTTTTTGCTCAGTCCAGCTTGGTGTTGTCTTAGCATCTGCCTTTTCTTAGGCTGCCTTGACATTCCTGAGTGTTTTCTAGTGTTTTTCTGTAATTAGAATTTTTCTCCTGGTAGGCGCCCAAGTTTCGTGTATTTAAATTTGGGTTTTAGCCTCCACTGAGCCTCAGTGATGTCATGTTCAGAGGTCGGCCCTCCTCTGGGGCCGCCTCTGTCCCGAACTAGGCAGACGTTGTCAACCTGTTCTGACTATTTCAGCAGTTGGTGTTGGCTGCTTCTTTTTAGCCTCCCTTGCTAGTCGCTCAGTTCATATTTGCCTCCCCTCTCAGCAGGGTTGCTTCTGGTCGGGGGCCCGCCTTCTGCATTAGGCTAATAATGCGAGTAGTAGGCCCTGCGGCCTCCTCCTCTTTATTCTTTACTCCGTTGCTACTGTATTTTAGCAGTGTTTGAGTATGTGGTTCCCTGGTGTTTAGCATTAGCTCAGTGACAAGCAGTGAGCTTTTGTTATTTAGCCTTCCTGTGGTCGCTGTATGTGCTGCAGGTTTCCTCTCGTTTTCGAGAGTGCGCTTTTTGGCTGAAGCCTCCGCTCTCTGAGCTTGGTAGTCTCATTGTGAGAGGCCCCTTGATTGTTTCAAGTGTTTGTTTAAATGGTCTGCCTCCTTTGGTTCTTTCCTGTGGAGGCCGCTATTTATTTGGAGCTAGCTCCTTTGAGTCTCTTAGGATCCTCTGGATCTCTCTTTCTATCTCAAGCTCTATGCCCCATGCATGCTTTACACCTACACTGCTCGGGTTGAATGCGTTTTTTCTCCCTCACTGGTTCTGGAGATTCGCTCCCCTAGAGCTTTAGCATTAGCAACTCGGGCCCACGGCCGTGTTTCCTGATAGTAGTAGGCCCTGCTTGAGGCCTCCTTGCCATTCTGGTAGCGTTATGTTGTGCTCCCCTCATTGAAGGGTTCGCCCTCACTGGGCGATATGCTGAGCACACGGCTCGTGTTTGCTATGCAAACGAGTGTTCCAAGCCTGCAGTTCTATTCTCATGTCTAAGTATTTGGCTCCTCGAAGCCTCCTTGGGTGTGTTATGTAGATGTTGTAGGTTATTCTTCCTGTTACCTCTATCTCTGAGCAGTTCAGATTCCCCAGGGTTTTTTCTGGGAATCCTCACCATTTTGTGGTGCTGTTTCGCAGCTCTTGATTGCTAGGTTTGGATTTGCTCGTTCCAGTTGAGCTTATTTCTCCCCATATCTTTGGGTCCTTAGAATGGGTCCCCGAAGACCGATCGGAAGGAGGAAGGACTTTTTAGACCGCCCTGAAGGATCGGTTGTTAGGCTGTTGATACTCTCTTGCTGTTTGAGTTCGGTTTATATGTTAGGAGTACTCTCTGTCTCCTACTATACTCCAGTCTCTGTTCCTCCCCTGGCTTAGCTAGAGTACCCAGCCTCCAGAGTGTTTCTCCTTCACTCTGTAGATCCTAGGTTGAGTAGACTGCTCCCCTCTTTCAGGGTTCCTGGCTATTTTCTAAGCTCTACTCCCAGGGATGCCCATCTCTGGTCCGGTGAGTTGTTACTGCCTTTTTGCAGTTCTTCTCACAAGGTTTGTTCCTCTTTGTGGAAGTTTGTAGAGATTCTGTTCTTTCAGACAGGTTGTTGGCCCGACTAGCCCTTCTCTGGGCTGGTTCGGCCTCCCTGGTGGCCTTCAAGGTTGACCTTTTGTCCCCCTAGTAATGATGGGCCAGAGTCCTTGTGGTACTCTGGCCATTCTCCCTTAAAGGGACCCCTCCTTTTAAGTTGTTGGTTCCAAGCCTTTGAGCGGCCTTGGTAGGCTTTCACTCTGTGGAGGCCTCTTTGAGGCTTTTTAGCTTGGGCGGTGGCCGTAGGGAGTTATGTCACTGACAGCCTGTGACCAGGGCTTGAGTCCTTGGCTCTCTTCTCAGTCATTTTTTGGCATGCACTCCCCTCAGCATGGCGGCGTGGGTATTCCATTCCCCACATGCGTTCTAAAACGCAGTGCGAGTTCTCTTTCGAAAGGGAACGCCTCAGGTTACGCATGTAACCACGGTTCCCTGAGAACAGGGAACGAGACACTGCGTCTCCCTGCCATGCTTCTGGGCTGCCTGCTGCAGTCACTTCAGACGAATAGCGGATGTCATGTTTGCTAGGCGCCCCTTTATATACTGTCTGGTCGCACTAGTATGACGTCATAGGCTGTCGCCGGCCAATAGGATTGGCGTGATTCCACTTCAGACACCTGTCACGCGAGGGCGTTTCCCCATATGCGTTCTAGGACTCAGTGTCTCGTTCCCTGTTCTCAGGGAACCATCATTACATGCGTAACCTGAGACGTTTACTTTGAACTACGCAGCAATGCCCAGTGGATAATGGAAGGAAAAGCTTAAAGGAGTTGCGTTTATTCCCGGTCACCTTTATTAAACAGCATTGTGACATCCAGTAAGAAATGTTTCAATTCGACACACACCTCTCGGTTACAAACCACACTCGATGATTAAACTAGTTTTAAATCAGATGAAACAGCCTCAACATTCCCAGCAATGAGGAAAACAGGAGAAACATGCCATGAATGAAGATAGAGGACTTTTAAATCCCAAAATCACCACACTTACAAATATTTACCATGAATGAACTCTAGCAATTTACCATGGATTGTGGAAATGTGGAATATTTATATTGAATACCATGTTGTAGCTATTTATATTGCAATATATTTATTAGGTGGGTATATAATTCATTTCTTTGTGAAGGTGTGTATAGTTTTTACCTGCATTTAGGCGTTTTTTATAGGCCTATATAACATATCATAATATAATATCATTTGACAGTGGTAATAGTGAGTAGCCATGTATGGTTTTACCTGTGGTTATGCCTCACTGTCAGAATATTTTCATTTAAGCCTATAAAATAATTCTTACCAATAAGAAACCCTCCCCGGCCCTCCTCAACTTTTTGATTTGATAATCCGGCCCTCGAATGAAAGTACTTGAATAGCCAACCAACTAAGGCCAACCACCTGATAGCACATCTTTACTAGCAGAAAAGTCTGTTTACACAGTGCCTACATGCCTGGAATACCCAGCACTTTGCTGACAAGCAGTGTACTCAGTAAAAACACCTGGGGAGTACAATCTTACGCCACCATGCTCTGGAGGAGGCCGAACCAGTGGCCTACTACTGCAGGAAATCATGGGCGTCAGCTCGTGGCAGTGCTACAGCTCTAAGGGAGCGTATCCAAGAACTTGAAGGTTAGTGGAAGTGGAAGGTTAACTGTTCCGTTCAATCTGAGCCACAATAGTGCAGACCAGATAAATTCAGAACTATAAAGTGAAGTACTCTAGCAACAAACCTTGATATTACAAGTTTGGAGTACTATCAGCATGACCAAGAGTATGCTGCAGGGTTGAAGCCTACCGAATGGAGCTCTCACTATTAATTACATACAGTTCATTTACATAAACATTACATTCAGATCTTCATGGTTAAATGATAGATAGCAAATAAAACATGCTATTATAACTATCAAAGAGACCATCATTATATACTTGCATGTATATAATCAAACAACATACAGTATATGTGGTTTTAAAAGTTTTGCAGCCCATCCTCAACCTAACCACAGGCTCTACTGTTCACCACAATGGTAACCCTACAAAAATAACAGAACTCCCTGAAAAATCCCAACATAACACAACATTAAACAATAACTTATGTCTCTGTATGTTAATCTTGTGCAAAAACACACAAAATAACACTTAATAACAACATTTTTTTCTTTATACAGTCTGATGCAAAGCAAAGAATTAGAAATCTGCTGCAACTCAACTCAATCATATTAAGTTCAGCTTAATACAATCAAATTTTGAGTTCACACAACTTTTTTCTATTAAATACAATGGACTTTCATTATCATTTGAGTTAAACACTCATTTCATTTAATTAATTTCACTGTTTGGTTTTACAGTATTAAAAGTAAAAAGTACTGATCAGACTGTTTATTATTTATTCTAGTACTAGTCATTAGTCAGCAATAATAAGAAAGTGCAGACATTTAATATATCTGCAAATAAGCAAACTTTTTATTTTATTACAACAATTCTTACATTAATTATACACATTTACAGCAGATTTACTTCACAAATAATTGATAGTCAGGACCTAAATATGACTTTTATTTACAAATTCAGCATTAATAACTTCCTTTTTGTGCCATTCAAGCTCAATGCGCAAATAGCAGCATAAAGAACAGAACATGAGGATTTAAACATCATCACATCACACACCTGCAGCACTTCTGCGAACAGAGTGCAATTATACATTAGGAATAAGTTGAGCCGGTGATTCAACATGCAGTTTATGGCTATTTATACTGTTGAACCTCATGTGGGCATGTCATAAAAGGGTGGCCATCCATCCTGCCAGCTGGCAGGAATAGAGATAGTCGTATCTTTTGTTTGCTTTCAGACTCCGAAGTCCAGATGATCTTCAGCAAACGTCGTCTCCAGCACCACCAGCAGAGACTGTTTCAGTTTCGTCTTAAACTCATCACACATGAACACATAGAGAATGGGGTTCAGACAGCTGTTTAGAAAACCCAGGCAGGTAACTACAGCTTCAGAAATCTCTTTAGCAGACTCACTCCCCTGATTCTCTTTTGCCCTTATGTAATAAAATTTGTGGACATGAAAAGGAAGCCAGCATATGAAAAAGGCCAGGACCACAGCTATAATGACCCGGTAAGACCTGAGCTGATTCTGCATTTTGAGGCGTTTGACTCGCACGGCGATAGCTATATATGCAGATGCAATGATAAGGAAGGGGATGACAAAGCCCACTATGAACCTGTATGTGACCAGAAACTTGTAGTATTGTTTAGGATGGTTATAGATTCCTCCACTCTCTGCTGTTGAGTAATTGCGGATGGCAGGGATGCAGCAGGCGATAGATAAAACCCACACAATCATGCAGACGATTCTGGCTTTGAATACAGTTCGATTATTACGAGTCCACACGATCATCCATGTGCACAGGCATCGGTCCAGACTGATAGTCGTCAGCAGCAAAATGCTAGCAAATGAGTTTATGTAAATCACAAAACAGAGAAACGTGCACTTCAAATTACCGAAGTGCCAGATTTTGCTTATGTCTAAAATGGCGCTTATGATTACAGTTAAGGAGGAGATGAAGTCTGCAGTCGCCAAATTGAGGAACCAAATGGAGTTGACTGTCGTCTTCATTTTGTAACCAGTCACAAATATGACAAGCCCATTTCCAATGAGACTTACAATAGGGATGGCAATGTAAATGCATATTATGAAGATCTTAAAGCCTGAGGAGATCTCTGTCTGCACTGTAGAATTGGTCACATTTTGAAATCCAAAAGTAGTGTTTGCTACATGAAAACAAGAGAAAAAATACAGTGAGTTTTGGTTTCTGGAATCTGAATAGTAAAAGCTTAAAATAGAAAATTAAATAAACTGACGAGAGTGTTTAACTCTATGCTTTGTATGGCATCCTGGGGTAGAAAATGTGTTGCATGTGAAATGTGGCATGATAACAGGATTGCATTAAATTTTTTTTTAATTGCTTTGGCACAATTTTCATAAGCAATTAATACATTTTCAAAACTCTCAGTACTAATATCACAACAGATCATCAAAAGTGTACTTTTTTCAAACATTTCAGCAGAGTTTCAGTTATGTTAGTACAATACACAAAATAAGTATTTCATCAACATTTCATTCACAGTAACTGCCTTTCATAATGCTATTACTATCAAACTTTTCATTTGCATCTCTTCTCGTTCAGTTTAATATATTTGTCTATTATTTAATCCAACTGAACTTAATAGTTAATCAATTAATCATTTGGTACACCTATAAATTTCTATAGATATTGATTCTATAAACTACAGAGAATGATAATATTTTCTCCTCATACCCATATGCTCCCAACAGGTAATGTACATATTAGATTCTTACCCATTTTCTGTATCGCTTCAATCCCATAAAAACCTCTTTGCAAGTTCTGTTTATAGATGAAAATCAACAACTGATGATAAGTTCCCCTTTACCTCTCTTAAAGGGATAGTTCACCCAAAAATGAAAATTCTGTCATCATTTACTCACCCTCAAGTTTTTCCAAACCTGTATACATTTCTTTCTTCTGCTGAACATAAAGGAAGATATTTTGAAGAATATGGGAAACTGAACAGTTGGCCCACAGTATTTTTTTCCCCACTATGGAAGTCAATGGTGCCCCAAAGCAGTCTGTTTACAAACTTTCTTTAAAATATATTCCTTTATGTTCAGCAGAAGAATGAAACTCATACAGGTTTGGAACAACTTGAAGGTGAGTAAATGATGACAGAATTTTCATTTTTGGGTGAACTATCCATTTAAAGAGTGATGGTGGGATGGTGTAGGAAGAGAAATATGCTTCTATAGAAATCTATTTTTATGGACTCTACACTTTTAAGTTCTGTTTCTGCAGTCTATATTAATTAATATAGACTATATTTTAGTTATTAGTTATAGTGATTATATTAATTATTAGTTATAGTTATTATATGAGTAACTAATACATGGGAGGAACACGTTCAAATGATCTATCCAATCAGCACGAGAGGAGGCTTATATATATATATATATATCCGACTCACCTGTATGTTCCTCTGTTTTTGGCATCCCTCCGCTACCTCACTCTTGGCTGGTTCCTATCACAGCCAGAGATTTGGGGGCAGTACTCTGGGATCAGGCCAAAATGATTATTTGTAACTTGTGAACCAAGAAAAAGCCTCTTTGAGCAAGACTTGACTTTTATTGTAACAAAAGGGTGAAAACTTAAAAACAAAAATGTGATTTCAAAGTAAGCAGTATAGTGTAGTGTAGGTCAAAAAACTGTCTTCCTTTCCACTGCCATTGCCACATCACTTCCTGTTTAAAATGGGTGCAATTCATTCCTTTTAAAGTGGAAGTACAAAAATATAGTAACATATAATAAAGACAATGAATAACATCATTAGTAACCTTATATGGCTTCTACACAGCTAGCTAAACACTGGCTGACAGTGGTGGGGTAGGTTGTAAAACACCTTTAAAGAGTGTTACAACCATCCTCTTGCGTACAACTAAGAACAGTTTCTTTTTAATATTCTTACAGATTGCCTAGACAGTGGAGAAGAATGACAGATACAGTAGATGTGTGCTGGCCAGTGTTTAAAAACAAAACAAAAAAAAAAGGAAATGATGAGGTTTCAAAGAAGGACACGTCAGTCAGATCAGTTGCAACAACAATGTTGAAAGCTAGTGGTGAGGATTCTGGATGAAACCATATATGGATGAAAACATTTGCATTGTCTGTATGGAGCTATTTGGAAACACAAAGCCAAAGGAAGTGTGCCCTATGCAGTCTCTGGGCCCACCAAGCCTGCACTCTAAGACAGAATATATATGGGAAAATGTGTGAGGCCTATAAAAGGCAACAAAGAAAGAAAGAAATATTCCATCTGCTGTGACCATCAATAATAAAAAGTTTAAACCAATCTCTGGGACATGTAGTTATAGGGTTAGTTCACCCCAAAATGAAAATTCTATCATTAATTACTTACCCTCAGGTTGTTCCAAATAATTATATATGTGTATGTGTATATATGGCTGTATGTAGGTATATATATATATATATATATATATATATATATATATATATATATATATATATATATATGTCACGGAGTCAGTTCCCACCACCAACACTCAGCACACATCATCACCGGATCTCCACGTTCCGCCCACTCGTTCACAATCACCAGTGTACTAATCAGAGGCATCTGCACGTCATCACACCAGCACTATAAGAACACTCACTTCCCACACATCAGTGTCTGGTCTTGTTTATACTTACCTGGACTCCTTACCTCTCCTCCGATGTCTCCGTGCTCCCACTCCTTCATCAAGTCTTGTCTTCCCTCGTTGATACTTCTGCAAAAGGGAAAGGACTCTGTTATTGCTCAGCTAAGTGACTATACTCAACGTGCTCATATCTGCAAACTACTCACCTGTGTTGTTCCTGTGTCCGCGCCTCTGTCTCTGAATAAACCACCTGTTGATTACTTATATATATATATATATATTTTTTTTTTTTTTTTTTTCCTCGAAATAAACTCAATCAATCAATCAATCAATCAAATAACTAGCTTCTGAAGAACAGGGCCAAACCAAAAATGCTTTCTCTTCACAAAGGGAAGAGGGGTCTAACACTGCCCAGGAGATAACTACACGAGGGAGGCTTTACTTTAAATAGCCTGCGACCCTAGCTGCTATTTACTCGGCACCTACACCAAAATGCATTTAATCCAATGCAAAAAGGGGGGCATTATCAGGCTGAACACCTCAATTGCAAAATTTCACTGGCTGAAGTGACCATTGCTAGCCGCCATGCGCCCATTTGCTAAGGGCTGGCTGTCAGGGAGGCCTGCTAGCTAGCTGTCTAGGGCCTACAACACTGGAGCTTGTAAGGGTGGAACTCCTACAGGGGTTCAGGCTGTAAGGTTGCCGAGTGACTTAAGAAACTTTATCAGCAAGATGATAGAAAACTGTACATTTCTTGTCTATTACCACTCACTGCAACTTATACCAAGGACGGAAATAAACGCAGTTCTAATAGCAAAATATGTGGGAGAGCGTTGCTATAGTGTGACAATATTGTATTGCAATAGGGAGCACATTAATGTTAATACTAAATCAAAACTAGTTAGCACCTCATTTGTAACTGAAAGGGTTTAATGACAATATCTGGTTATGGTTACACTTAAAATAGTTACAAAAGAGATGTATGAGATGATAAAATCATATACCATTAATCGTACCCAGCATGTATGTAAAAAGTTACCTGAGAGATAGTTAGAGAGAGAGTGTGAAAGAGAAAGACAGAGAAAGAGAGAGGGCTAGAGAGTGCCCAAGAAAAGAGGCAGAGAATAAAAAGAGACAGAGCAACAGTTACAATCTTCTTTTATCCCTTCCTTGACCATGTGACTGAAACCCAAATATGAGACATTCAAACTGACCAATCAGGAAATTAAAACTTACCCCACTGTACTAAAGTTGTGACAATTTGTAGACCCCCAATGTATATACATTTTGGCCTAAAAGGCTTGATCACTATCAACACCTCTTTGACTTCCAAATGGCACTTGTAGCAAGAGAGAGGGGGTTGAAACAGTAAAGCCAAATGTCTTTGTTCATTTTAAAATATCTTTTAGATATTTTCAATCTTACAAGCTCACCCACAGGGAGGCCAGCTAATACTCAGGGATGCCTGCTGAGGCCAGCTACCTGATAGCAAGACTAGCTAGCAGTCCAGGGCCTGGAACACTGGGGCTCTCCCACAGCTAATTCTCAGAGAGGCCTGCTAAGGCCAACAATTGTGAACAAGCATTCGCTAGCTACCAGAAACCCACACTGCTGGGAATTTGCCCTCAGAGAGGCCTGCTGAGGTCTACTATCTGAAGCAAGTCAATGCGCACCTACCAGAAAACCCAATAATTCTGGAGACTAGGTGACCTGCTAGGGTCAGCTGCCTGGCAGCCAGGACTACATGGCTAAATACAGCACCCACACTACTGGGGCTCACCTTCAGAGAGGCCTGCTAAGGCCATCTAACTGATAGCAGCCCATTGCTAGCTGCCAAGTATCCAAACACTGGGGGTTCGCCCACAGAAAGGCCTGCTAAGGCCAACTACCCGAGTGAATCTTCTAGCTATCAAGTACCACCAAGATGGGGCTAAAAGTACACTATTGGGGACTCGCTCACAGGGAGGCCTGCTAAGGCCAGCTACCCAGAGTGTGTCTTGTTGCTACAACATCCACAGTGATGGGGGCTCACCACAGAGAGGCCTGCCAAGGCCTACTATCTGATAATAATTATAATAGCTACCAGAAACCCATATACTGGGGGCTTCTCACAGGGAGGATTTCTAATGCCAGCTACCTTATAGCAAGTCTAGTAACAGAGATAAACTGTTTACACAGCGCCTAAGCCTGGGACCTATCACATCGCCGACAAGCAGTGTACTCAGTAAACACATTTTACCCTTTAAGCAAGGGGAGTAAAAACATATGTTAACATGCCCTGGAGGAGGCCCACCTGGGCCTACTACTCCAGATGAACACGGGCACGAGATCTACCTGGTGCTCCTCGGAGCAGTGGCCTCTACAGAAGGACTTTCAGCTAAGAGGAGGCATTGTAAGGAACCCCCCATCGGCCCAAAAACGGAATCCGATGGCCTGGGCGAAGGTTAACGCGTGTATGCCTTTTCAGCGCCTCTGTGAAGTTCACTTAATTTCACTCGTTTAATCTGACCCCAATTTCAAATGATTTTTACTCTTAAGTTGTGTTTCCAATTAGAAATTAATCATTGGTTATGCATTAATTTAGATTTTTGATTATTCTGATTACCTTATATCTTCAATTATTTGTTCACTGCGGTCCTGGTATCGCTTTAGAAAAGTCACTTCGGCCGATTGAGTGCTTTCTCGGACACAAACTCGTCAGTTCTGACCTTAAACATTGGATGCAGGGTAAATATCTACCTTTAAGTTGGTCGCGCTCTGCTTACTTGTAATAAAAAGCATAGTTTTTATATATTTGCGAAAACTGCAACTTAGCGATAGTCAGAAATCGAAATGGACTTAATTGATGTGCCCTATGCTCCATCTATTAAACCTTCCGTATGATCAATCCTGAACACAGATTTGCGGTAATACCTTCGCTTTAATCTACTAAAGATAATGAATTAAGAATCATGCAGAATAAATCAAGAATAATATTTATTTGTCAAGTAAAAATGTATCATGCCAATTACATAGTTGGACAATTAGAAGCCAATTCAGAAATAATAAATGCATAACATCAGTTGCTCAAAGAGTAAGAAATGCACATACACACAGTGGTGGATTAGTGTTTTTAAGACACTTCCCCATCACTGTATGGGGGTTTCTGACTACAGAAGATCCCACTTGACTGCTTTGCACTTTACCTTATATACCCAGACCAGAAAAAAGGATTTGTAGATATTTACTACACCAACACCTGTTTTGGGGGGAGAGGGGTGGGTTATCAGATCTCTTGAAGAGGAAAAAGGAGGACAGAATTCTCCTTAGTTTTCAATCTTCCTCATAACATAAGTGACTGCTGTGAAACTGAGACCATTTTACCAATCGCACTGAGACATTTAAAATGATACCAAACATGAAAGGGGAAAAAACAATAGATACACAAGTTACATTATACATCTTGAAGAACTTTCAGTGACTTGAGTTAGGGGGAAGGGAAGGAGGGTGTGTGTGGGTTGGGGGGAGGGGTTGCATCCTGTAGATGTTGTGAGGGCAAAGCGTTGTCCTATGCTATTTCTTTGAGATCTTCTCTCCAGATGAGTTGTATTGCTTTATTGCAGGGCACTTGATCTCAGTTTTGTCTTAGCAGAAAAATCAAGTCTTACAGCATAATCACTTAAACAACATGAGGTCTACTTCCCTAAGCCTGAAAGTACAAGGACACAGATCCACACACTTAGTAAACCTTCTAAGCTTCTCTGTGCGTTTCATTATTGCCACGATAGGTGCTTTACACATAACAGTTCCTGAAGATGAAAAGAGGATGACATGTTATCTGGGCGTCCCTTATATACTTTCGGGTCGCATTGTTATGATGTCATAGGCTGTTGCCGGTCAATATGATATTGCTAAGATTGGATAAGATTGCAATTCAGTTACATTGAAGAGTGTTAAACATACATTAATATTATACTGATAACAAACTTTTAGTGATTTTAAAACAAATTGCAATGGCATTCCAAGTAAACTTATAGTGTGCTAATGGCATCATTATAGTGTACTTCAAATAAAGACTTGTATTACAATAAAGCTACAATAAAGTAATCTTTATAAATAAAGTTACAACTTTAGAATATGCTTTTTACAGACAGCCCCAGTATACCAGTAACTTACTTATCCAGTGAACATCAGTGAGACAATGGGAACAGATTTATATGTATATTGAATGCAGGAACCAGTACGGGCCGGAATCGAACCCGGGTCACTCGAACTGCTGTCGCACAAGAAAATTCGGCTTACCTATTGTGCCACCACACATATTTAGACTATGCTAAACTGGTGTTACTTTGTGTTCTCTCTATACTGTTACAAGTACAGCTATAAGCGCACAGACATTATTAATGACAACTATTAATGACAGCACAAATTATATGGATTAAAAGACTGTGAATCACCGACAAAATTATTAATACAGACACAGTAAGTGGTGCGTGAAAATAAACGTGAAACGGCCTGTCGCTATATAACACGAACGTGCAATAAACTTTAAGCTGTTGAAGAAATAAAACCATTAGACGCAACATTAAATATCAAGAATGTTTTGCTTCCCTTTTACCTGACATTATCTGTCATTAACGCAACATGAAGCAATTGCATAAACCGGCACATTAGTTTTATTCTTGTGCACGCACTAAAACACAGACAGTTCCGTTTATTGATGGAAAAATGTGAACGTGCAGAACTGCTTGTGTTTCCGTGCGTGCGGATGAAATATAATCATCCGTAACATTTCTCTGCCGATTGTCTCTGCATGCTTCAATTCTCAATGCACCACAACTGCTCCTGACAAAAATGCAATTAAATGATTTGGCGGTCTTGCATTAAGCTGCGGATTTATATGTGACACATAAATTAAAATGATTTACTTTTCATGCAGTAAACGTTTCTGGATTTGACATTTTAACTTTCTGTGTTTTTTTTTCTTTTCTTTATTTTTGTTTTTTTTGCTCAGGATCAGTTTAATAAATTAATTTAATAATTCATAATATTTTGACAGCCCAAAGGGCTGCAGTCCATATTTTAAAGTGCAAATAAGGGCCATTAAAGTAGCATTAATGGGAAAAGTGTATTACAGTAGGTGCATTGAAGTGCATTAATAAACAAATATAATAAAACTTCTGATCAGGTATGTGAATTTCTTTCACCATTTCAAACTGACTATATGTTGTTTACTTTATTTGTCATAATTACAAATATTTACTTATGTAACTACTTTCTATATGTATGTATATCTGTTTGCAACCATGCAAAATTGTGAAAAGTGCTATTGAATTAAATTAAACAATAGCCTACCTGATATTCAAAGTGTGAGCAAATTATTAAAAAAAAGTAAAGGTCATAATTATAAAACTTACTTATGATTATTTTTTGCAAAAGCAAAACAAGTAGAACAAATACTGTACTCAAATACTGTTCATTGAATTGGACATTTATTCATAACAGGTTAACATAGGATTCAACAAAAATAAATTACTGAAGTACTTAAAAATTTAACAAATTAAATCTTTTTTTTTTTTTTTTTTTTTGCAAATTTCTCATGGTTATGTCTGAGCTGTAGGCAAAAGTTGGGTTTGAAAGTTCTGCCCTTACAGCCAATTAGCAGAAACAAACTAGATGTTTCAGTTCATACCTCATGTTTCTGTGGTTTGCACAAAAAGAAAGTCTCATCTAAAAAATTATATAGCATCATCTAAAAATAATTTGATCATTCTCGGATATGAAATACATGGTGAGACTCGTGTCTTTAGCTACAATGACTTTCTAGACTCTAAAGTTTCCTTCTGACAAATGTGCCAAAATCTGCAACACAGATTCCCAATAGTGTGCACTCCAGAGTTCGGTTGTTTAGCAAAAGTACAGCAAAACACTAACTAAAAACCCATTAATATAGAGTAGTCAGTATTTGAATTGGATCAAAAAAGTTCATCAAAGTTGTCCTTAGAAGAAGGTTTTAGGACAACTTTGATGAAGGGTTTTGATCCGCTTCAAATGTTGACTATTTACAGACATACTGACATAAATATATTTAATTAAACTTTAGTTGCAGTTCTTCTTTATTGCACAATGCACAATGCATATTTCTAAATATTAAGCCTAAAATGTGTTTAATATCACTATTAGTAAGGATAGTATGATTACTGTATAATTTGAATGCAAGATATATATACTTGTACTAAAGTATACTTGCAATAGTTCCACTTTAGCACAATCAAATATACTTAAGTATATCTTTAGTTGGACCTCAACACAAAAATACAGTTCCAGTTTAGCAGACTTTAAGTATACCAATTTAGTATACTAAAAGTACAGTTGCAGGGTATTTATATTAAGTACATGCAAATGTAAATGCAATTGTAGTACACTTAGCATAAAATAAATCTATTTCAAATAGATTTTAGTATATTTATTTTTCACTAGGGAACCCATCACAGAAAACTTTCAGTATTTTTACATTTTCAAAAAAAAACAAAAAAAAAAACAATTTAGTATGTTTATTAATCCCATGGGGACTGGCTGGTCCCCACAATGTAAGTAATCTCAGGTTTTACTATCCTTATGTAATATAAACCTGTACAGACACACACACACAAATTAGACATATACTAATGTATAACATTTTTGTGCATTTTAAAATCTAAAATATTAAAATCTAAATATTATTCAAGAAATATATTTAAAAACATTTAATTCAGCAGGAATAAGTCATTTTTCCAATTGTTGCAACTATTGTTCTACGTAAAATAAAACAACTTATGTAAGGAATAATTGACAACAGGCCGTTGAATTCTTAGAAAATATTGCACACCTCCGTTGCTAATTCCAAAACGTCATTACAGAATTAGTAACAGAGGCTTTCGAGCCTTGATAAAAGAATAATACAGAACTGTGATACAGTTATTAACTCAGTTGAGAGAGAGAGAGAAAGAGAGAAAGAGAGAAAGAGAATAAGCATATGTGAATTAGATTAAGTCTGTGCATCTCTCACGGCAGTCGTGTCTCTACTAATAGCGAAACTGTAAGTTTATCTACCTCAAGAACCACAGTTATTACCTCGCTGGTGAGAAATGTCATGTAGCTCTTAAGTTGCTAAACTATTTTACTGATTAATTCGTCAGAGCAGTGCGGACAACACGTTTCTGTGCACATACATACCTTTAATGTATATTAATATGCACCGCCCCAGTTATACTATTAAGAATTAATATTATAAACATGTAAATTATTATTTGGAAAATATTTAGTTTCTATTACATTACATTATTTCATTTTTTATCTGCTCACAACAGTACTGTGCAGGACAGTATTTTTTTGTTTGTTTTTTTAATTGAATGTTTCTTTCTTTATTTAGTTATATTGGGTCATTCTCACGAAACTATTAAAACACCACGGCACTAATGATTTTAAATATTAAACATGCATTTTAGTAATATATAAAAACATCATAATAAAGACAATATTGTTCTCTACACTGAACAAAGAGTAATTTCAACATATAAAGGAATTATTTTTGTATTTTACTATAGTTTCAGCTGAAATTCTCATTCAGGTATGTCTGAATGTATGTTTTGTTCTAATTTAAACAGAAAAAATGAAAATATTTTAAAACAAATTATATACGGATGTTCTAATAGATGTTTTCAAATGACAGAAAAAATATGAATGTATAATATATAATAATAATGAAATAATAGTGGAAAAATGAAGTGTCCATGACTGATATTCTCATCCTCCGCAGCATTTATTTTAGGACTCTTTATACACACACACACACACACACACACAATCTAAAAAAAATCTTGATCTTGAATTAAGCAACACGTGCTAGAACCTCAAAGATGGCTACCAAGTAGTTCAAAATTCTCTTATCAGACCATGTACACGACATTTTGATTATCATTACCGTAACAGGAAATTTTCCTCGTTTGGAAAAACTTTAAATTTGTAATTTTCTGTGAAAAATGTCTAATGTCTAATGCTTAATGTCTAATTATGTACATTAAATAAAAATTGTCTAAATCATCATGGCTTCTCTGAATTTAATAAAATAGGCTAAGGTACCTCATCCTCCGCAACACCATTCTCACTTACCGCAACAATTTAAGGCCAGTTGCGGTAGAGAGAACTTCTGTTTTGGTAATGAGAATTTGATCATACAGGCTATTTTTAAATATATATTATGAGGTATTAAGTTAAATAATATTTACTAACTGTTGGAAAACTTTTGCAAAGGCTAGGGTGACAAATTTCAGAGAAAAGGTTTACAAAAAAAAAGAAATCTAACATCTTACAGACTTCCAGTGTTTTTATATCAGGTTAGTGATATTATGTCCTAAGCTGACACCTAACCCTCACAGAAAGCTGTGCAAATCATTTGATTTAATTATAAACGTGATTTGGCCAATTTATGAGCATTTTAAAGTAGCGAGCAGGTGTGGACTTTAACCAATAAATGAGGTAAGTAGCTGCTTAGAGCCCCAGGGAATCAGGGGGGCCTTATGATGGCAAAACATTTTTGGCAAATGCTCCAGTGGGTATTTGTGTTTGAGCTTTGGAGAGTATGGCCCTTTCAAGGCCCTTTCACACAGGACGCGACAACGGCACCACTGCGCTATGAAACCCATTTATTTCAATGGCTTGCACCGCGGTCAAAGTTCCGCTGTGCTCTGTGAAGATTACCCGTGCGGCCAATAGAATCAAATGACTAGACATACAGAACTCCCACAGTTTTGAAAACTCCACCTACTTTGCTCTGGCCAGCGTAACGCAAATCGTTTTGCATCTGAAGCGGTGAGCGCAGCGCATTTCGCATCCTGTGTGAAAGGGCCATTCACATATCATGTCTTTTGCACTCGCAAATTTGTTATTACAAATGTAGGCGCACGGCGTCGCTTCTATTATGGGCACGCGTTTTTTCCACTCGCTCATATGCCATGGCGAGATGAAAACATCTCAACTTTTCAGAATGCTGCAAGTGCACCACAGGTCATGTGTCAAGAATCAACTGATCAGCTTCGCCCTTTCCACAACAACATCAAAAGCTCAGCCGAACAGCTGATCATAGCTGTACAGGGCAGTTTTTTATTTCTCATCTCCATAAATATATCTAGTAGTAAAGCTACTGCAAGGGCTAGAAATCAATTAATCCTTTGCTGATACTTCCTTGTCATCATGGAGAGCGCAGTTCATGGTTTGCATAGCAACGACAGATGCCACGGGAGCACAAGCGCTTAAGGAGGAGAAAGACATGGTTTTAGACGTGATATGTGAACGGCCCCTTATAGGTTTCTATTTACAATGCGTTTTGCTGCATTGAGCTCAGTAGCTACAGACATATCTGTTGCTTTCTTGAACGCAATGGCCAATATGGTGTTTAAGTTAGAATCCACTCACCGCTTGAAAAGCAGGTTTTTGTTCAGAGTTAAGTTCTGTGTGCTCACGATGTGAATTTCAACTTAATTCACATTTATTTGTATAGCACTTGTCACAATACCTATGGTTTCAAATCAGCTTTACAGAAAATGCATGCACCTACATTACAATTTAATTAATCTGATTTTTAATAAAAGCCTTGTTTTTCATGCTGCTGAGAGGATTGATGAGGACTGAATTACATGCTGCAAAGTGTTGGTAATGACATCCCCATATTAATGCGGAATGTTTGAGCTCTTTAAATTTGGTCAAATCTGATTCTACATTGAAGTTTATATTTTTAAACGATACCTCATTCTTAGCATAATTATTATCATTACCGAAATCAGCAACCTCATTTCCGTAACCTATATCATTACCGCAACAATTGTTTCTTTAATATTTATTTAATAGATGGAAAAATAGTAGTTTGCTTTTAAATGCATGTGCAGAATATATACAATATGTTCTTTCAGGTTTGCCACATCAATTTGAAAATATGTCAGGTTTCATTTAAATATATATATATATATATATATATATATATATATAAGGTTGTAAATTGTGGAAGGTGTTGCGGTAATGAGAGAAATCAATCAAAATAAAAAAAAATAAAAACTGTTCATTTAAAAATAAATATTATTTCAGAATTTCAAGTAACTCTCCATGACTGCTAATAATCCATTTTTAAAATTTTTTAACTGCTTTTCTAACAGTGTTGATGTTTTCAGACTGTTCCGGTAATGAGATTTTTTAGGACTCAAAAATACTCCAGACTTTGTTTCTAATGTCTGAAAAAAAAAAAAAAAAAAAAAAAAAAAAACAAGTTTTCGTGAGAATCACCCATTTACTTATCCTGAGTTAAATTGCTTATATTGTTAACCATTATCTTTCTAAGTTATCATAATTGCATAATTTAGAACCAGAAATCCTACTATAGGTTAATTTATCATTTGATTCTTATTATTTGTTATTTGTTATTCTTTTTTTTTTTTTTTTTTTGGTGAATGTAGCCCTTCAATAAGAATTTGCTAAGATACTGTGAGAGCATAAAATATATCCATAACCAATACATATTTTGATATCTGATATACTGTTCATTTAATTCAGAATAAAGTTCAAACATAAATCAGCATAACAAAATTAGCTGTTGGATTTTGTATTTATAAAAAGTTTCACAAACATATATAGTGTTCCCGTAATCATTAGACAAGTTCTAAAACACAAATTACACAGTGTTATAACACAAACATGAAATATGAAATTGCTGTTTTTTAAAATCATAAGTTGCTGACAAGTCTCAAGATAGAGATCACATTGGTTGTTGTAATGGTGAGATTCATATGATTGTTACAATCATTTAGAGACTAACATTTTCTAACAATTCAATTGTGGTTTTGTTGTTCTGCTCGTCGTTTTGCATCTGCCTTACTCTAAAATAATCCTCAGAAAACGCCGTCTCCAGCACCAGCAGCAGAGACTGTTTCAGCTTCTTCTTATACTCATCACACATGAACACATAGAGAATGGGGTTCAGACAGCTGTTTAGAAGAATCAGATAGTTACTGAACACAAACGCTGTGCAAAATACTTTTTTATCACTGGCACTCCAGTTATTCATTTTCTTATTGCATAAAATCTGCAAACATGGTACGGAAACCAGCATATGAAAAAAGTCAGGATGATAGCGATAATGACCCGGTACGACCTGAGCTTCTTCCCTCTTCTGAGGCGTTTGATTCGTACTCCAACAGTAATGTGTGAAGATGCAATGATCAGGAAGGGGATGAGAAAACCCATTAAAAATTCATGTGACCAGAAACGTAGCAGGAAACACATTCACAACGAAAGGGATGTTTCAGCTGATGGATGAAACCCACACAATCATGCAGATGATCCTGGCTTTCAGTACAGTTCGGTTATTTTGAGACCAAACAACCATCCTTGTGCACAGACATCGGTCCAGACTGATGACTACAAGAAAAAAAATGCTAGCAAACTGGTTTAGTGTTATCGTCATTTCGAGATATGGTAAGGACAAGCACAATGAAAAGTAGCAAATGAAAATTTGTGTGATTAAGGATAATATGATGATGAAGTTTGCAATTGCCAAGTTGAGAAACCAAATAGAGTTGACTGTCGTCTTCATTTTGCAGCCAGTCAGAAATATGACAAGCCCGTTTCCAATAAAACCAACTACAAATGTGGCAGTGAAAATGCATATATAAAAGATCCCAAAGCGTAAGCACTCAGACTGTACAGTGCTATAATTTGTTGTGCCTCCAGTCAAGTTTTCAGGTCCAAATCTTGTTTTCTACACAATGAAAAAAGAAAGAGAAAACAGGTGAGGGCTGCTTTTGGGTCTGCATCAGATGCATCATCTTAACATTGTGGTGTTTCATGTGCAACATCATTTTTGCATGCAGTACCACACACCAAAATGCCTAAAATAAAACTTTTGTGTTGTTGTTTGCAAATATCATATGCAAATATTCTGAAGTATCAACAAAATGAAACGCATCGACAGGAGTGGAAAGAAATACTTTCTTTTTTGATAAGAAGGATATTTAACATAAAAAACAATACTTAACATCATTTATGCTGTCTGATTTCATCTTTAAAAAAATATTTTGTCTTGTCATGTATGAGTCTGTTTATATTATTGAACATGAAACTTTTGGCATTATCATCACGCTTTATGTGGTCATTACTGTGGCAATCGGTCACTTCTTCATCATTTATTTTTTAGTGAGAAGATATAACGAATTGTGAATCAAAGAAATGAATCACAAAATTGGCTGAGTTTTGAAAACATGCTAAATATTGAAAAATGCACTTATTAGCAGTACCAAACTCATGACTTTTTAAAGAGATAGTTCACCATAAAATGAAAATTTAGTCAATATTTTCTGGTGTTGTTCTAATGCTGTATGACCTTCTTTCTTTTTCGGATCACAAAAGGAGAATAATAAAAAGTGTCCCACTCGCGTTCGTCCATATAATGACAGTAAATAGCGACCAGCATCAAGGTTTTTTTTTTTTTTTTTTTTTAAAGACACAACAGTATCACAGAATGATCCCATGCGCAACGTGCAGTACATTCCATTTTTTGGGGGGTATACGATGAAAAACTAATCAATTTTTTTTTTTTTTTTTTTTTTTGGTGAAAAACAAATCGAAATTGAATGTATCATTTTAATGAAAATCCTGACCTTGGCTGTTGGTCTTCCGTACTCGACTGTGTGTTCGTGAGACTCTGAACACTTGGAATATATGGCATGTGTTGCATAGGATAACTGTGATACTTTTGTGTCTTTTTTTAAAAGCTTGATGCTGGTCACTATTTGCTGCCTTTATATAGATAAGGGCGAACTGGACATTTTTTGAAAATTCTCTTTTTGTGGTCTCAAAAAGAAAGAAGGATATACAGCATTAGAACAAAACCAGGGTGAGTAAATAATGACTTAATTTTCATTTTAGGGGGAACTTTCTCTTTAATGCTTTTGCAGTGTAATGGTGGAAAGGGCCAATTCACACTGCACTGACAGACGCAGATCAACAGCGACAGTCACCACACTGTAAAAAGTAATACGCTCTATCTACTCAATAAAATTGTGGCAACAGATTACAAGCAATATTATTAATTAAATTCAACATATAAGAATTGAGTAAGAATTAATCAAATTAATTCCTTAAAAGTCAACCATTTAAAATGTGTAAAATTAGCAAACACCATTACAAAAACCCCAAATTGACATAAAAAGCAAAGAGTCAAACTGCCCAACTAAATGAAACACTGATCACAATGATGGTGACCAGTCATTTTCAATAAAATCAACATCAACATCTAAACCTCTGTTAATTATTGTGTTTCTCTTTCCTTCAGCGATTCTGCTCATTATCATTAGATGTCTTCAATTTTGGCAATAAAAAAAAAGAGTTTTTTTAATTCCTCTTTAACGTCTGTCTGTTATTCAGATGTTTTTGTTTAAATTTTACTCGTTTTAAATGGTTGACATTTAAGGAATTAATTTGATTAATTCTAACTCAGTTCTATTTGTTGAATTTAATTAATAATATTGCTTGTAATCTGTTGTCAAAATTTTATGGAGTAGATATAGCGCATTACTTTTTACAGTGCAGATTACAGCACGTCACTTATCAAACATTTTAATTCCGATTTACTGTAGCATGTTCAATTGGCAAAAACAAGCTCCGACAGACGGCAACAGACTCCGACAGGGGTAACACTCTGATCTAAGAAAACCCATTGTAGCCGTCTGTCGGTGCAGTGTTAATTGGTCTTTAGATGCAATACAGAATGCAAACATATTAAAAAAGAAGACCTAATGCCATTCAATATAACATTTTAATGCTGTTATTCTGTCAGACTCAGACGGAGACAGAGAGGTAAGATGTCAGATGTTTATTGACAGAGACACGAACACAGGTAACAGCAGATGATATGGTGAGTAGAGATGCAAGCACAATCAAACAGACACTTAGCTGGAGAATAACTTGGAATGTCTTTGCAGGAATGGATGGAGAACATGGAGAACAGGACACAGGAGATGAGGAGGAATCGACGGGAATACAGGTAAGTAGCAGGTAAGGAGTCCAGGTATGTTTGACGAGACCAGACAATGAACTGAGGGAAACATGAGTCTATATAGTGTCCGTGATGATGAGGTGCAGGTGCTTGTGATTAGTATTCCAGAGAGAGTGAACGAGTGGGCGGAGTGTCGAGATCTGGTGACGATGCTTGGGTGTTGGTGGGCGTTGGCTGTGTCTCCGTGACACATTCCAGCAGTTATGCTGCTGCAAGCACTAAAAGTTTCAATATTTTTTAAATTGTGTGGCAAATGTATTAATGAGATACATTTCCACAGACTAAAGAAGAGTTAAATGTTTTTAATATTATATTATATTATATTTATGATTTGATTGGTTTAAGCAGGCACTGTGCATTGACTGTATCTTAAACAGTTTTGCATTTACTATGTTCTGAGATTTGTTTAAAAAAAAAACATGAATAATACTCATATTCAGTTCTTACCCATTTTTGAGCTGTTAATGCACTGGGACAAGCCGAGTCTTGATCTTGGTATGTCTTCTCAGTCTTGCTGACAGATTGTTGGTTTTATATACCAGACAGCAAACCCTGTTACTACATCCATAGGCTGATTTGCTGTATTGATAAGTGGGCATCAACAGACCCGATGAATGAAAAATGAAAGAGAAAACAGGTGAGGGTTGCTTTTGGGTCTGTATCGGATGCATCATCTTAACATTGTGGTGTTTCATGTGCAATATCATTTTTGCATGCAGTACCACACACCAAAATGCCTAAAATAAAACTTTTGTGTTTTTGTTTTACAAATATCATATGCAAGTACTCTGAAGCATCATCAAAATGAAACGCATCGACAGGAGTGGAAAAAAATACTTTCTTTTTTGATAAGAAGGATATTTAACATAAAAAACAGTACTTAACATCATTTATGCTGTCTGATTTCATGTTTAAAGAAATATTTTGTCTTGTCATCTATGAGTCTGTTTATACTATTGAACTATTGAACTTTTGGCATTATCATCACGCTTTATGTGGTCATTACTGTGGCAATCAGTCACTTCTTCATCATTTATTTTTTAGTGAGAAGATATTACGAATTGTGAAAGACGTGATCATGAGTGAATTGTGAATCAAAGAAATTAAGTCACAAAATTGGCTAACTGACTGAGTTTTGAAAACATACTAAATATTGAAAAATGCACTTAGCAGTACCAAACTCAAGACTTTTTAAAGGGATAGTTCACCATAAAATGAAAATGTAGTCATTATTTACTCACCCTGGTGTTGCTCTAATGTTGTATGCCCTTATTTCTTTTTTGGATCACAAAAGGAGAATAAAAAATAAAAAAAATGTCCCACTCACGTTCATTCATATAATGGCAGTAAATAGCATCCAGGGGTATACGATGAAAAACAAATAATTTTTTTTTTTTTTTCTCGTGAAAAACAAATCGAAATTGAATGTATTACTTTAATGAAAATTTAATGAAAATCCTGACCTTGGAAAAAAAAAAAAAAAAAAAACATTACAGAATTTAAAATCAGGTATTAAAAAAAAACAAATTTGGAAAAAAAAAAAATCATCATTCTTTGGTTGAATCCACCCTTCTAAAATCTTAAAATAAAATATTTTTAACTCGTCTTCGGTAATGATCTTTTTCCATTTAAATAACAGCCAAGTAATTACCCGTGTAGATTTCAGCTTCAACTTATCTTCCATTGTTTAAACATCAGATAGATCATGTCCAGCTATCTGAATTAGGCTTCCAAGAGTAGTAACATGAGACTTGATAAGTAAGTCCATTAAAGCAGGAAAAGAACCTTCATTTGACACATCCAAACGTGATCCACAAATCAGTGGTTCTTGGAGAGTCCAGTCCAAAGAGCCTGTATTTTCACTTCTCAAACTCTTTAAAGAGTGACCAAACTTTGAATAAATTACAATAAAAAATTGGTAACTTAGAAACAGACAGCTTCTTCGGATTCATCCAAAACAAGGACTTATCAAAGCCTAAACCATTAAAATTCTTCAAAATAACAGAAGCAGCTACACTCCAATTCCCATTTATAGAGCCATCTAAAAACACTTTGTACAAATCTTAACCGAAAAGCTGCCGCTCTGCTCTGTAAATGAATTAAACCTTGTCCCGCTTAATTTTTAGACAAATATAAACACTTTGCTGCCTTACCATGGGTGCAGCAGGCGCAATGATATCACGCAGCATCTCTCACAAATGTCTCCATGGTTGCAAGTCACACTCCCTGTGCAAGCAGGGTGTCACAGGCGCTGCATAATATCATTGCGCCTGCTGCACCCATGGTATGGCGGAATGAGAGTATAGTTCCTAGCCATATCGGCCTAGAAAATCGCAACTTTTCGCTTTCCGTCGGTCTTAGTACACAATGTAACTACGAAAGAGTTAAGTTTTAAATAGGAAAAATATCGAAACTCTTTGGTAATTTTTGAGCGAGATGCTAACTATGCTAAGCTATGGTAAAAGTGGTACCAAAGACTATAGAATAACACAAGATGCATCTCTCGTATTGTTTTGAATGGGAGAAAGTGCAACGTGCAATATGGCGGAATAAGTCCCGCCTTCTAAATAAGAGCCAATCGGCAATTGGTAAAGTCATCGCGTCACTGTAGTGGCCGTTAGAATCTCTGGTTCCTATAGAAACAGTCAGACGCACACCTCATAAAATTTTATAAACACTGCATAATAATGACACAGGCCTCCAATTTTTTATGTCACTCAGGTCTCCTTTCTTTGGCAGCAGAGTGAGCACTGCTCTACGGCAGCTCAGTGGTAACCTTCCACTATTAAGACTTTTATTGATGACTGCAAGCAGATCTGCACCAATCTCAGGCCAAAAAGTCTTATAAAAGTCTATAGGTAGGCTATCTTCAATAAACACATTATTAGTATTTGACTGTGTTTAAGTTCACTGCTATACAGTTCTTTATAAAATTCTACTGCTCTCTTACGAATTTCTGTATTATTTGACAAAAGAGCACCATCTTTAGAACGTAAAACATTTATACATCTTTTTTGGCCATTTTTTTCTCCAAATTAAAAAACAAAAATTGAGGGTATATCCATCCACTCTATATTCTAAAAACAAGATCTGATCAGAGTGTAACGAATTACAGATATTTAATTAATTAATTAGCTAATGGATTATAATTAATTACATATATGGTTCAGGATTAGTTCTAGTTTAATAGTTAGTTTAGAAAGACTGGTCTAGTTTGTCCAGCAAACTATCAGTTTTCCTTATCAACTATTATAAAAGGAGATTATTCCTCTGGCCACGAGAAATAACTTCCTATTCTAGCATTAAAGTGTAAAGCAGTTTGCAAAATCGGAACATAAAAGTGACTTGATTTGCTGAATGAGCAACAGAAAAATCGAGCATGAATAATGGATTTAATATATGAAACTACGAATACATATGCTATATGGCTAAATATACACAAAGAAAACACATATATACAGAAGCGAAAGTAAAGACAGGAAAAGAGAGAAGATAAAGAGTAGCAAAACTTACGGACAGTTCCTTAAGAGCCAGTAAAGAATCAGTATCACTTTGTTAGGTCGTGTAACTTAGCACATCTAAGATAGATAGAAGCAGTACTTGCATGAGTTTGGGTGCTGAGTTTCAAAAAGATACATGTGAAGATACATGTGAAGATTCAGTTCGTCCATGGCTGCAGTTCGTTGGCTTCTTCCGTCTCCGTGGGAAGTTGGAACTGAGAACTTGAAAGTTTGTTTCGCCAAAGGTGGTCGTCCCGAAGAGGAGAGGAGCGCGTGATGGGAGCGCGGTCGCCGAGAGACGTCCGGGAGAGACGTGCATGAGATGGCGAGGGACAATCGAGAGACAATCAAGAGACAATGGAACATGCGTGTGGTTGTCTTTTAAGGACAAACAAGCCAAAACGCCTCCTTGGGTGAACAGCCAATGTCCAGCGTGGATTTTGAGGAGGGAAAAGTTCTCTTTGTCTTGTCTTGTGGCTCAATTTGCATAATTTATGATGGTTTCAGAATTGGTAACTTTTACTCCAAAAGACCTTAGAAATAGACTAATGCATGGTATCGTAACAGAACATACATAGTTAATTAAAGCATTCTGAGAGGATTCATTTAAGACTAAACATGACCGGGTGAGAAAGACATAAAGACAGAGATACAGTCTTTCACTCACATATAAAGGTTTGGGGTTACAATTCACACAACTATAGTTGTGACTTAAATGAAATACATGATTAAAACTGAAATACATGCTTACAGGATTACATTTTAATCATATTTTAATGAATGTGACTTAAAGAGAGTCCTGGTATGTTCTTCTGTGTGTGTGTGTGTGTGTACGTGTATTGGAGTTTGACGACTTCTGGAATGTGGCTACATGGCTTGGTGTAATTCAATCTGAGTTGATCATGATTGTTTGAAGTCACAAGGGAGAGATTCATGGGTGCCGGTGGTCCATTGACACGGCCATAAAATGTGTCGAGTGGGCTGTTAATGTCAGCCAGGCCGGAGCCAATGTGAGATTTACAAACAAAGTTCAAGAAGTTAAAACTTTAACGAAATTTATAGTTGACTTGCTAATCTGATCCTGTGCAGACGCTACAAGAGTCATGGAGTCACAACCAGCACCAACCAACAACAACCCATCGTCAGCACGCTCCACCCACTCGTTCACAATCCCAAGAGTTCTGATCATCTGCACCTCATCATCCACACTCCCTATAAAGACTCACTTCTCCTGCACTCCCTTGTCTGGTCTCATTTATACGTACCACAAAGACTCCTACCTGGATCATCCGTCTTCTGTCCTCCTTCGTCTGCCACCTTACCTGCCACTCCCTCTGATCTCATCCATGCCGTTCGTCAGTCACTCCTGCACTCTGCATGCGCTGCTTCTCATGCTGCCTCTGCCAGTCCCATGGCTCGACCAGCGACATTCACCGGTGAGTTGGAGGATTGCAGTGGGTTCCTGCTACAGTGTTCTTTGTATTTTGAAGTGCAGTCTCATCTATTCGCCACGGAACGTGCCCGAGTGGCGTTCGTCATCTCGTTGTTCTCTGTCCGTGCTCTGCAGTGGACTCAACCCTTGTGGGATTCTAACGCTCCAGTAACGACCTTACTCGCTGCTTTCTTTAGTCACTTTAAGGAAGTTTTTGGCCAAAGCACAGCGGAGCTTTCCGTGCACGACCAGCTCTTCAACTTATGTCAAGCCGGTAATCCTGTGAGTGCGTACGGCCTTCAGTTTCGCACCTTGGCAGCTGCTAGTGGCTGGAATTAAACTGTGCTTCTCATCGCTTTCCAACAGGGTCTCAACCCGGATATCAGACAGTTTATAGTGATTTATGACGACGCTATGGGACTTTATCCAGAAAACCATTCGAGTTGCTCAAAGATTTTCAGCCTGCTCTCTCACCAACCCCACTGCTAATCCTCTGCCCACCGTTGCGTCAGTCGCCCATCCAGCACCTGAACAGATGCAGGATCCTGAACCATCTGTGTTTATATTGTGGGGGAGAGGGTCATGTCATCACCGCCTGTCCAGTTTGACCACCACGCCCAGCGGTGAGTACTATTCAACTTTCTCCTCAGATTGCCCCATTAACGAGAACTACAGTACATATTCTAACTCCACGAATCTGTGTATCAGCACAAGCCTTCATCGACTCGGCTTCCGCAGGAAACTTCATCAGCAACCAAATCCTCCAGAAACTGAATATCAGAAGAAAACGCTGTTCCCAAGATCTCAGGATTCAAACCATCCAAGGAAAGCTGCTGGGTCGTGGTCACGTCCGGCACTTCTCCCCCACACTGACGCTCCGCATCGGATGTTTACACATGGAGAAGATCGTGTTCATGGTGCTGGAAGGATCTACCACGGATATCATCCTGGGACACCCGTGGATGTCACAACACCTACCAGACATTAACTGGAACACGGGTGAGATACTCAAGTGGAGTGATTCCTGTTTTGAAGAATGTCTATCCTCTGTCCAGAAATCTTCCAAGCGTCGCCAGCAGACTCGTTCTTCGCCACCCGCTACATCTCTCCTAATCAACTTCACCACCATCGAAAGTCCAGAAGTTGAACACCAAGTTGAAATTCCTCCAGAATATCGGGCGTTCCAGGATGTATTCAGCAAATGGTTGGCCACCCAATTACCACCTCATCGGCCATAGGACTGTGCCATCGACCTGCTACCTGGGGCTACTCTGCCTAATGGCAGGGTATACCCATTGTCCATCCTGGAACAGAAGACCATGGAGGAGTACATCCAGGAAACACTGAAGCAACACTTCATTCAACCATCGACATCCCCTGTCGCTTCAAGCTTCTTCTTCGTGGCTGAGAAGGACGGAGGCTTGAGGCTGTGCATTGACTACTGTCGCCTCAACTCCCAGACTGTTAAATACAGCTATCCCCTTCCTCTGGTCCTGGCGGCTCTGGAACAGCTACGGGGAGTTCGCATCTTCTCCAAGCTGGACCTGCGGAGTGTGTATAACCACATTTGTATAAACCAAGGGGATGAGTGGAAGACCGCCTTCATAACACCTTCTGGACACTATGAGTACCGGGTCATGCCGTATGGCCTGTCCAACTCTCCCTCCATCTTCCAGGGAGAATGAGGTGTTCCGGGAGTTTCTCCATCGATTCATCATCGTCTACATCGACGACATCCTGATCTATTCCCGGAACATCCGAACATCGAACATCGCCAACACGTCACGCAGGTCTTTGAGAAGCTCCGACAGCACCACCTTTACCTCAAGCTGGAGAAGTGCGAGTTCCATACCACCTCCGTACACTTCCTTGGATACGTCATCGACCAACACGGTATCCAGATAGACCAGAGGAAGGTGGAGACAATCCGGAACTGGCCATCACCCACAAAGGTAAATGAACTGCAGCGCTTCCTGGGATTTGCAAACTTCTATCGCCGTTTCATCCATAACTACAGTCTTCTAAGTTCACTTCTCACGTCTCTCCTCAAAGGCCGGCCCAAATCTCTGTTGTGGACTCCATCTGCCCGAGAAGCCTTCCACAAGCTCCAGGAAGCCTTTCTAATTGCTTTGATCCTGGTTCACCCCAATCCTGATCTCCCATTCATTGTCGAGGTTGACGCCTCATCCACCGGGGTCGGAGCAGTCCTTTCACAGCGGCAGGGTGATCCTCCACGACTCCAGCAATGTGCCTTCTACTCCAAAAAGCTACCCCTGGTGGAGCAAAATTACAACATCGGCAATCGTGAGCTTCTTGCCATCAAGTTAGCTCTGGAAGAATGGAGACACTGGCTGAGGGGAGCGAATCACCGCTTCGAAGTAAGCACTGGCCACAGGAACCTCCAATACCTCAGAGAAGCCAAGAGATTGAATCCATGTCAAGCTCGCTGGGCTTTCTTCTTTACCCGGTTTAACTTTATGGTCTCCTATCGATGAGGAAATAAGAACTGCAAGGTAGACGCCATATCCCGACTACATCAACTGGATCCTGAGAACATCTCTCCTGAGCCTATCCTCCCTCCAGCCATAATCGTCAGTCCCATAGAATGGTCCATCAACAAACGTTTCTCCCAAGCTAACTGCTCCGCACCAGCTCCGCCGGGAGGTCCTGAGGGGCTCCTCTATGTTCCACCAGCTCTTCATCTGCCCCTCATGGACTTAGCTCACACATCTCTGGGCTCTGGACACCCAGGTAGTTCACGTACCCTCTTGCTCCTGCGTCAACACTACTGGTGGCCTTCCATGACCTTTGATGTATCTCCCGATACATCAAAGGTTGCTCAGTCTGCGCCGTTACCAACACACCTTGGAAACTGCCTGAAGGAAAACTGGTCCCTCTACCAATCCCTCATCAGCCCTGGTCTCACATCGGGATAGACTTCATGACTGATCTCCCATCCTCGAACAATTACACGTGTGTCTGTTGTGGTGGACCGCTTCTTTAAAGCCTGCAAACTAATTCCCCTGAAGGGTTTACCCACGGCCTTTGACGCTGCAGAAGCTCTATTCACAAATGTCTTCCATCACTTTGGCATCCCTGAAGATATCGTTTTGGACCGGGGCCCACGGTTCATCTCCTGAGTCTGGCAGGCCTTCTTCAAGTTATTGGGAGTTTCTGTGAGCCTTTCCTCGGGCTATCACCCCCAGACTAACAGCCAGGCTCTCTACATGGGACATCCGTCTCCGCCTGCCCTGCCGTAAGCTGAGTCCCCAGTACATGGGTCCTTTCACTGTGCAGAGGCAGCTCAATGAGGTCACCTACAGATTAAACCTACCACCACATTACCACATATCACCATCCTTACATGTCTCACTACTCAAACCCCACACTGAATCTTTGTCTTCTTCCTCCACAGAGTCTGGTGATGATGCAGTACCTCCTCCTCCCGAAATCGCAGACGAAGAGGCCATCTACTGGGTCCGAGCCATCCTCAACTCATGACGACGGGGTCCCAGGCTGGAATACCTTGTAAACTGGGAGGACTATGGTCCTGAGGAGCATAGCCTGTATAGTCAACCAGCAGTTTCACTCTTCAGATTTCTCTCATCTCAGAAGCCCAGTGACGTGTAAGTGAACACAGGTTGTGTAATCCTGATGCTGTTCTCTCTGCAATTTAAGTAGTTATATGATTCCCCTTTTTTACATTGTTTTGTTAAGTTGCTTTGTCTTATGTCCACACATCTGTGTGCTGTTCAGTCCAGAGACCATCAAGCTAGCAACTAACTCAGGAAGCAGCAAGCCTAAAGTTTGCACCCTTGGTGAGCGGAGCGAGGTGTGTATTTTTGGTTACAAGTGTAAGAGATGGAAAATATTTAAGGATCTAAATGTCTACATTGACTGTTACTGAAAAATGTTTTGTTGTGTATCCTGTAGGCTACCAGTAAAGTTTCACATGTTAACTGAGCAATTATTGTTTTATGTGTTATTTTAAATACCTTTAAAGGTCATTTAATGTGCATTGTATATATACACAAATGCACAATGATGCACTGTAAAAGGTGTGAGGATTTTTTTGTAAATTTGTGTTATGCCAAAGGCTTGTTAACCAGCTATTTGTGTGTTTATGTCTAGTTTTCACGGTGCTTATGCTGGTTCCAGAATAATAATAATAAAAAAAAAAAACGAAACGATTGCACCCGTTAGAGACTCTCTGCCTCGTATTAAGGAAGCCAAGGGCTGCGACAATAGAGACATTGTGTTTACCACTCCAGCTAAGTTACATTTCAATGTGCTTACAGTATTCAACTTACCTGTCATCTCCTCTGCCAGATCCGTGCCTCTGTCTAAATAAAGACTTGTTTATATTACTCACCTGTCTGCTTCCGTCTGTTGCGTGACAATCAGAGCCCCTTGTGCTTTGAAGTCTAAAATTCCAGCCAATTCTTTTTTCTTTTTTATTTTATCCAAAATTCTGAAGCTCTTGATTTTGTTCGGTCTCAATAAATTCTTGAAGTTTTTTTTTATATCTTCTTTTTTTACCATTAAATAATTTAGTTATTATTTTGTGATGTTGTAAGCATACTGTTGACACAATTGTTTAATTTGCGTTTTTCCATAGTCCCACCACTGCTGCAAAGATTGGAAATCAGACTTCATGGTTCTAAAATCATTCCAAATTTTTTTTAAAAAATATCTCTGAATTCCACATCAGTTATTAAAAGGCTATTATTAAAATGCCACATTGCACTCTTTGGTTTTATGGATCCTAAAGTTAGAAAGCACTGTACTAAATTATGATCTGAAAAGCAAACTGGAATAATAGAACAATCTCTAAAAAAATTAAGTTGATCACTAAAACCATAAAATCTGTCTAATCTTGCTAAATACAACATATTATTATACGAATGAGCCCAAGTATCTTGTCTCTGTGTCTTGTGAAAGTTTTTCCATATATTTTCTCACGATTTTCTCACTTTCTCACGATATGTCCTGTTTCACCACAACTAAGGCATTTCATGCTATTTGTTGTGGCAAAAACCACATCGTTGAAGTTATCATGGTTAAAATTAAACATCAGATCCAATTATTCTTTGTTATCCTAAACAACACTACGTGTTTCAGTAACAGGGATTTACAGCTGATTTGGATCATCTTAAATGGGGAAACCAACTTGCCATACCTCTCCAACATTTGAGCAAGCACTTCAGTTTTCATATAAGGCGGTATGTTTGATAGAATAACCTTTCTGGATGGGGTAGACAATCGTAACACTGATACAAACACATTGTCAATGACAACCTCATTTTCAACCAAATTGTTGGCCAACTCAACAAAAAAATAACAACCGCTTTGTTCATTCTTGAAGCCGACAAAACATTATCATAGCCATCAACTTCTCCTACAGCTAAACTACACTCCTCTACACTAGAATTCATATTTATTTTTACAGCATGATGCCGTGTGAGAAAATCCAAAGTCCTCACACCTGAAGTCTGCCAGTTAAAAACTGGCAGACAGACAACAAGAAACTGTCTTCGTACTTCTAAACCCATATAATACCAGTGAAGAGACAAAAGATAGAAAGAAAGAAAGCTTTTTTCGGCACGGTGGCCACAAAAAAATAATTCACACACTAACCACACTCTGTTCACCCACTCGCTCACTCAGCAAACACCCAAGCATGCGCACACGAGAGAGAGAGAGAGAGAGAAACCCCAAATAACTATTTACCTTGGCCTGAAAATAACTCCAACAGGTAACTTCACTTTGCTTCACAAAGCTCAAAGGGCTTTCTATGCCATTAAAAGATCAATTAAAATTGACATCCCAATCCAAATTTGGCTCAAACTTTTCAAATCTATAATTGAACCTATTGTTTTATATGGCAGTAATAATATTTGATTTCTTAAATTGGGAAAAAAATCCGATTGAAACTCTACATTTAGAATTCTGTAAAAGAATACTCAAAGTCCAAAGAAAGATGCCAAACATTGGATGCAGGGCAGAATTAGGCCAATACCCTCTCCTTCTAAACATCCAAAAAAGAGCCATTAAATTCTGGAAACACCTAAAAACATGCGACCCCAACACACACCATTACGAAGCCTTAAAACACCAAGAGCTGAGCGTAAGTAAGAGTCCACTGTGCCAGCTGGTGCTGAGACTGGCTGACCTCACACCCGCAGAGATCAGCCAGCTTGCACACTCACACACATTTGGCTTACACAAATTATAAACACTGAAAAAGACAAGTACATCACCCATTGGACAAACACTATTAAAAACCAAGACAAACTGGAATGTTATTCGGCACTAAATTGAGTGATGTGAAACTCAGGAAAACACTGACGATGTACAGACTCAGCGAGCACAGTCTGTCCGTGAGGACAGACTCTGCTCGCACTGCATCCTGGGAGTGACAGAGACGGAGCTGCACTTCCTCACAGAATGCCCAAGATACCAAGAAATCAGAGACCACAACTACCCCAAAATGAACAAAATATTTCCCCAACTTAACACCTATAGCCCAACCCCAAAACCTTGCCGAAGAAGTTCCAATATAGCTGCAAGATTTGTATCATCTTGCCATCTCCTGAGGGACAACCAGAAAGAAACAAACAGTTAATAAACAAACCCCCATTAGACCTACACACTTGTGTATAATGTTCAGATTCTAAGTTCAGTTGTTACATGATGTTTCTATTTATTATTTTTATAATTTATTTATTTTATCATTTTATGTTACTACTATTATTTTTATTTAGTTTATTGTTTTCTCTACATTGGCTTTACTCAGATGTTCAGTTGTTCAAAATAATGTTGGTTAAATGCTTTGGCAATACAAAATGCATTTTTTTTTTTTTTTTGTCATGCCAATAAAGCTGAACTGAATTGAAATTGAGTGAGAGAGAAGAGAGAGAGAGAGAGAGAGAGAGAGAGAGAATAAGCATATGTGAATTAGCCTACCTTAGTCTGTGCATCTCTCACAGCAGTCGTGTCACTACTAATAGCGAAACTGTAAGTTTATCTACCTCAAGAACCACATAATTATTACCTCGCTGGTGAGAAATGTCATGTAGCTTTTAAGTTGCTAAACTATTTTACTGATTAATTCGTCAGAGCAGTGCAGACAACACGTTTTCTGTGCGAGTGTGTGTCCGTACTGTGTGTGTGCGTTTCAGTGAGAGAGAGAGAGCGGGAGAGAGTATGCGCTTTCAGGACAAAATAAAACGTATTTCAACATTAGCATCCTAAACTTCCATCTCATGAGGGAGAGGTTCAGGAGTCTGAGGTCAAGGATGGGTCTGAGACCACCATCCTTTTTGGGGACAAGGAAATATCAGCTGTAAAAGCTCGATTCGCTCTCTGAGGGAGGGATCACCTCTATGGTTCCCTTTTCCAACAGAACCATCACTACGGTGCGAAGGACATGTGCGGGTGCATAACAAACATTTTGTCCCCTACACCCGCAACTGAACGGGGTGGTGGGGAACTAAGCGAGGTAGCTTTAGGGGTGGTCCGGCTGCAGCGGGACTTTCCCCCCTCCTCTTCCTTCCTGATGGATCAGGAAGACTTTGGAGGCGTTGGGTCCAGCGTAATCCTAGGCTGGGGTCCCTGACATCTCGGGAAAGACGGGCGCTTAGAAGAGTGAGATCACTGACGCTGCTCCTTAGGGGGCGCTGCCTGGGAGGCAGAAGGCGCTGGTTTGCTCTGCTGCTGAGTTGGCGCAGGCCTGGGGGGACTCGTGGCAGTGGCTGAGCTGGAGCGCTTGGGCAGGAAGTGTCGCATAGCTTGGGATGACTTCTGTGCAGCGGTGAAGCCCTCTATGGTGGGTCCGAAGAGACCGGCGGGAGAGACAGGGGCTTCATGGCCTGGGCTGTTGCCTTCGTGGTGCTGCGCAGCTCTCTAAAGGCGGGAGCTTCAGTTCCAGACTCGTCCAGAGTGCGAGGAGTTTGGCCTGGAGAATGGCCATTGCGTGGAGCGCTGAGGCAGCTTGGTCTGATGCCCCACCCATTTTGGCGGGCTTTGGCGCGCTGCATCGCCATACGTTCGCGCAGCTCCGCCACGCTGTCATTGGTTCAGAAAAATATAAATATTGAATTGGGTTTTATATGAATGTCACTTTGAAGGGAACTGAAACGTTTCCATGTCCGTAAGTAAGTAGCCTATTTTATAAGCGCAGCGATGCTTTGTGTACAGCAGTAACCGAGGAAATGCTATATCGCTGCTGTTCCACAAGCGCCACCTATTGTTATAGAGTGAATTTGCATTTTCATTCAGTCCGTCTGCTATTTTTGTTTTGTTTAGGTGTCTTATGTAGCATATTTTCACAAAGTTATAAAGACCATGCTGGGTTTTTTTTTTTTTCTGTAAATCTTGAAATTATACAATCTAATATCAAAAACAACTGCTCATGCTCAAAATGCAGTGGTGCCTGTTTACCAAATGCCTACACACACACACACACACATATATATATATATATATATTTAAGGCCAGTTTGGCCTGTTATAGAACAAATAAACAACAAATAAATTAAAAAAAGAAATAAATAAAAGAAAAAAACTTTGGCAACCGGTATCAAATTTGCTCCAAAAAAAAAAAATTGGAATTGGCCATAAAATTACATAAAAAATATTAAATAAAACATTATAATAAATCTTTTCGCAGTAAAAACAAATGCAGTTTTCAAAGAGCAGTGTGTTTTTTTTTCTTGTAAGTTAATGTGTAGTTTGTATGGTAAATATTAATGTAACTGTCAGCTCACTAAAGTTTAAAATAAATAAATAAATCGGCCCACACATGGTTACATATTTTCCCATCCGGCCCTCAACTTAAAATGAGTTTGACACCAACTAAAGTTTGACTACACTAAAGTCTACAAAGGAACTTCACACAAAAGCTGCTAACAAACTAAAGTTAGGATCATGGACCAAATAAACACAGAAGTGCCTCAAAAATGTTTAATTCACCTAACTTATGTATTATACTTTTTTGTAAAAAAAAAAGTAAAGAGAGCATGGATGCTGAGCCAAAACATAGTAATACAAAACACACGAGACACACACATATACCTGCCTATCATTTTCTAACCCCTATCTATCTTCTGAGGTGTACCAGGCACAAGGCGACTTTAAAAGCAAAAACTGTAGGTCATATAATCAACAGTCACACAGTTGTGAACTGCTTACCCCTCGACAGAGAACAAGTCTCCACCCAGAATAACCTTGAAAATTAAAAAGGAAAAATACCAAAAGAGTGAACCGATAGAAGGATTGAATCTTCAACACAGCTGGAAATCTCACCCTACCTAACTCATGCATATATACAAAAATACTCAAACAACCATACTCACTAAAAGATCTCAATCAAAGGGAGTCCCCCCAAAAAGTCCCAAAGTATCAAAGGAAAAAAAAGTTTTTTTTTACCAACAAAATTGGATGAGCCCTTCTTATATTACAGCCCTGGCTCAAGGGAAGCAACATATGTGATTTTAGCATTTGCAAGATCTTTTTCTTTTTCAGTCTGTAGACACTGCTGCAGGCATCTCACTTCTTATCTTCAGTCAGACGTGTGACACATTTGTTTTAGTTGGAAGGAGGCCTCCAGCAAGAACCAGCTGAGATACAGTGAGAGCATAAAAATACTTTGTTCAACCAAAAATGAAAATTCTGTCATTAATTACTCACCCACCCTCACGTCGTTCCATACCCGTAAGACCTTTGTTCATCTTTGTAACTCAAATTAAGATATTTTTGATGAAATCCGAGAAGTATCTGACTCCTCCATAGACAGAAATTTAATCCTTAAACAGGCAAGACTGGAAAATGATCAGCAAAAAACTTTAACTTTTTATAACATCTGGACTTAAGTAAAACAAAGGAATTTTTGAAATATTTGATGTAATTTGGATTTTATGAGTTGTAACTCCCAGGTCAGCCTGCCTGACCTACATCCAACATGGCCGCCATTGGTGAAGGACATTCAGATTTTGTGAAAAGTAAATATATATTAATCTTACTTCTTTTTTTTTTTTTTTTTTAGAAAAAGAAAAAGAAAAAAGCAAAGCAACTGCTAATATTGTGTCATAAGACATTGACTTAAGAAAAAGAAAATTAAGTTAAATGTTGCTCATGCTGTTATTTACTACATTTTGAAAAGTATGTATCTCCCAGGTTACGTTGCCTGTTTAGGGTATAAAAAATGATTATCCACAGTACTGACAATGAATGGTGTTCCAAGGGCTCCCTGTAATGGTCATTGCATTATTGCGAATTCCGGGGTGATGAGTGAGGGGGGGTTGTGGGTGGTTGGAGGGTCAATAGAAATCTCGTTCCAGGACCAGATACTGGCCCTCCCACCACCCACAACCCACCTCTCACTCATAACCCCAGAATTCGCAATAATGCAATGACCATTACAGGGAGCGAAGTTTACCTTGAAACACCATTCATTGTCAATACTGTGGATAATCCTTTTTTTATACCCTAAACAGGCAACATAACCTTTGTGCTCAAAAACAAAACAAAAATAACGACTTTATTCAACAATATCCTTCTTCTTCTGTGTCATTCTCTTATGCTGTTTACATTCAGCAGTTACAGGTTCTACATCAGAATGCCAACTCATTATTGGCCAGCTCCTGCATCAACATCACACGCATGCATCGTGCTGCTAACATGAACAGTGTCGGCCAGTACTGAGGTGGCATAAACATAAACAGCGTATTAGAAGAGTCTGAGTCAAAGGTGTGAGCCCGTGACATCAGCAAACAGGGGATCAGGAACCGAAGACTGGCTGCTGGACATCAGTGAGGAAGATTTGCCTTCTACCCTAAACCACCCGGTATTTGAACCTCGCTGTTTAAAGACAGCACTGTAATTGTTATTGAACCTTCACTGTTGTTTAAAGACTGCAAAATGTGCTAAATGCACTGTGATGTGCTCATTTCTTTGATGTGTGTGGAAGTTACCCTACTCACCATCGTCATGTCCAGTCTTCTGTCACCTCCATCATCCCAGAGGTCAGCCAGTCCTCCAGCCCCGCCACTGCTTAAAGTTTGCAGCTCTGCGACATCGCTGGAGATGCCCTGCCAGGATGTCGAGCCAATATTGACCTCATTCCATCTCGGCGTGTCGACCTGTTGGCTCTGCCCTGGCTCGTCCCACCTTCGGCTCCTCCAGGAACCCTCATCCAAGTGACTCCACTGGGATCCCTCATCCCACTGGCTCCCCCTTGGTCTATCGTCGCTTTGCCCACGCTACAGACATCCAGGCCATCCACTACACTCTGTCCCTTCTCTTTCCTCCCTTCAGGGTCGCCTCTGTTCTCGGCCTCACCAGCATCACCCCTTTCCTCAGATTTTCTGGCTCCACCTGTGATGATTGTCGCTGTGGTTCATCCTGTCACCATCCCTGCACCTCATCCTGCCATCATCCTTCCTCTTCTGCCTCTCACCATCCCTTCACCATCTAGTCCACCTCCAAAGCCAGAGTTATCACAGTTATCTTCTGTTAGTTTCTGTTTTCATGGACTTTCAGTTTGTTTTCATTTGCTGCCACTCATCAGTCACCATGGACACTAACTATTTATCATAGTTGTTTGTCTTTTGAGTTAATCATCAGAGTGTATTTAAGTTCCTCCTCAGTTCTGTTTATTGTAGGTTGTTGTTGTGTTTGTGTCATGAGCACTCTGCCTTGCATGCTGACTTATCTTGTTTGGAAGAAATATTCGGTCATTGAATCTTCATCTTCATTGGAACCTTAGCGTTACAGTACTGTTGTACAGGACAGTTATTTTTTATTTGTTTGTTTATTTATTTGAATCTAGCATATACATGATAATTAAGGGATATATAAATGAATAAAATAAAAATGTTGATTTTGAGTTAAATTGATTACATTGTTAATCATTATCTTTCTAATTTATCATAACTGCATAATTTGAAAATGTACCAGAAATCCTACTAGGCTATACTTATCATTTGATTCTTCATCTTATTGGGGGTAGGGGGGTGAAAAATCTAAATTTAATATATTATTTTAATGAAAATCCTGACCTTGGCTGTTGGTCTTCTGTGCTCCACTGTGTGTTCGTGAGACTATTAGCACCACAGTTCACTCCAACTCGCCCAGATAAAACACGTATGTTTTTGAGAAATCAAGATTAACTAAAACGTGACATGAAATACAATCCATGTACTTTTTTTCTCTGAGGTAAATATATCTGTTGTGTTTGTTGCAACAAAAAGTTATTGCATTCACATCTGTCAAATGTCATTCTGACTATCATTTCACCAAATAAGAAAAGGATAATTCTGATACTTTTGTGTCTTTTTTAAAAAGCTTGATGCTGGTCATTATTCACTGCCATTATATGGATGAGGGTGAGCTGGACATTGTTTGAAAATTCTCCTTTTGTGGTCTGAAAAAGAAAGAAGGGCATACAGCATTAGAACAACACCAGGGTGAGTAAATAATGACTTCATTTTCATTTTAGGGTGAACTTTCTCTTGAATGCTTTTGCAGTGTAATGGTGGAAAAGGCCAATTCACACTGCACTGACAGACGCAGATCAATGGTGACAGTCACCAGATTACAGCACGTCACTTATCAAACATTTTAATTCCAATTAACTGTAGCATGTTCAATTGGTGAAAACAAGCTCCGACAGACGGCAACAGGTAGGGGTAAGACATTGATCCAACAAAACCTGAAGTGTCTGTTGCCGTCTGTCGGTGCTGTGTGAATTGGTCTTTAGATGCAATACAGAATGCAAACATATTAAGAAAGAAGACCAAATGCAATTTACATTTTGAAATGCACTAAAAGTTTATTTAATACCTTCCTAATTTGCATATATATATATATATATATATATATATATATATATATATATATATATATATATATATATATATATAGTTTTTTTTGGAAACACTTTACAATAAGGTTCATTAGTTAACATGAACTAATAATGAACTGCACTTATAAAACATTTATTAATCTTTGTTAATGTTAATTTCAACATTTACTAATACATTATTAAAATTTTGTTAACATCAGTTAATGCCCTGTGAACTAACATGAACAAACAATGAACAACTGTATTTTCATTAACTAACGTTAACGAAGAGTAAATACAGTAACAAATGCATTGCTCATGGTTAGTTCATTGTTAATACATTAACTAATGTTTAATTAATGAACTTTATTGTAAAGTGTTACCGTTTATATATATATATATATATATATATATATATATATATATATATATATATATATATATATATATATTACATTTTTAAATTGTGTGGCAAATGTATTCATGAGATACATTTCCATGGAATATTTTAAATGTTATTATATTATATTATATTATATTATATTATATTATATTATATTATATTATATTTATTATATTATGATTTGATTGTTTTAAGCAGGCACTGTGCATTGACTGTATCTTAAACAGTTTTGCATTTACTATATTCTGAGATGTGTTTAAAAAAACATGAATAATCCTCATATTCAGTTCTTACCCATTTTTGAGCTGTTAATGCACTAAAGCTGAGTCTTGATCTTGATGTTTTCTCAGTGTTGCTGAAAGACTGATTTGCTGTACTGATAGTGGCCATCAACAGACTTGATGAAATGATTACAGATGTATAAGGCATCACAGTGGGTAGTGGGCATTTACATACATCAGAGTCTTTCCTGCCACAGAATGTTCCTGTAGCTCATGGTGCTAGAATTCAATTTACAGTTTTTTTTTTATTTGCTTTGGTACTATTTTCACAAGTAAAGTGTATATTTTCACAACTCTTAGTACAAAAATCCAAACTGATCACACTTCTAACACAGCTAGTCATTCTTTCAAAACTTGATCTCATGCTTTCATTCTAGTTGTACAAATTTTCATTCTACATATCACTGTTTCAAAACACAAGATCGTTGTGATATGTAATGTGAACATTTGGTTTAGTCAGTGAAACATAACAGTATGTTCTTCTTTCAGTTTAGTACTTTTAGCAATCAGTTAATTCAATAGCAAACAATGCAAGATACATGTTTCAAATCACCCTTGTTGCTGAAATAATTACACAGGCTACAGATGGCACAATTAGAAAATACACTTGTAATAGTGTTTATTCAGTGTGTTATCAAAAGGTGTCTAGTATGACACAGTCATGAGGTTTTGTGTAGAGCAGAGTTTGCTGCCAATACAGTAAATGTTCTCCCTGTACCATATGACTGAATCAATACTGTAGTTGACTGAGGTATAGTAATGTGGCAGTCTCTACCATGTTGGTTCTCCATGTTTTATGGGGACTTTTCATAGACATCATGATTTTTATACTGTATAAACAGTATATTCTTTCCCCTACCACTAAACCTATCCATCACAGAAAACTTTCTGCATTTTTACATTTTATAAAAATATAACTTTGTATGATTTATAAGCTGTTTTCCTCATGGGGACCAACAATAGACAAACAAGGCCTAAAATTACTGGTATTATCATCCTTGTTGGGACATTTGATTCACAACACAGTGTTTACCAGGACTTCACACACACACACACACAAACAAACACTTTGAAAACGTCTCAGGTTACGTATGTAACCTTGGTTCCCTGAGAACAGGGAACGAGACTCTGCGTTTACCGCTTTGGGGAACGTCACACGTGAACCGATGTCTGAAAGCCAGAGAATCAAAAAACTCCAATCCTATTGGCCGGCGACAGCCTATGACGCAACATAGTGCGACCCGGAAGTATAAAAGGGGCGCCTAGAGAATCAGTCGGAATCTTATCGTCTTGAGGGACTGTTCAGCAGGCAGCCCGAGGCATGGCATGGCAACGCAGAGTCTCGTTCCCTGTTCTCAGGGAACCATGGTTACATACGTAACCTGAGACGTTCCCTTTCGAAAGGGAACTCAACTCTGCGTTTACCGCTTTGGGGAATGATATACCCACACCGCCATGCTGAAGAGAGTGCATGCCAACGACAGCTACAGAAAATAAGCAGCTTCAAGAGAAACACCAGATAGCAACTCACCCTCGGGTCACGCAAGGCTGTCAGTGACAGCATTCCCTACGGCCAACAGCCCAAGCTGAGCCTAAAAGAGGCCTTCCGTAGAAAGCCTACCAAGGTTGCTAAAGGCTTCTGGGACCAAATTTTCCAAAGAAAAAAGGTCCCTTAAAGGGAATGTGGCCAGGGAACTGACGGAACCCCGGCCAGTCACTAGAGGGGAACAAGGTCACCCCCAATGCCACCAGGGAGGCCGACCTGGTCTGATGAAGGACAAACCTAGTCTTGGCCAACCCTGTCTGAATACAGAATCTCAAAACACATTCTTCAGAGAAGAGAGCAAGTAAGAGCGACTGCAAGAAAGGCAGTAAGCAACTCAAACCCACGTGTAGAGACGGGCATCCTGGAGAGCAGAACTCAGCTGAGTGCTATGAACCCTCGTATTGAGGGGAGTATAGTCTGCTCAATTCTAGGATCTACTCAGCGCTTGACAATCACACTGAGGAGGCTGTGCGCTAAGAAGCCCTGATACGGGGAGCACAAACCAGCCTGGGAGCTGATCTCAATGGGAGGCTTCATAGAAGTCTTCAACCAACGATCAGCTTAGGGAGCTAAGCACAATTACACAAACTACCCAAAAGGGGAGTACGAAGCTCAACCTAACAGATAGACCATACTGTAGGCACAAAATCATGGAGGCCGGAAAGGAGGCCTGCAGCATGACAAAAAGTTCTGTATAGAGAACTACATATCACACCAGAATATTAGTCACATAGTGGAAGTCCAAGAGCGGCCTGACAAGGCCGTACATCTGAACGTAAAACTTTGCTGGAAGCAAGAAAACCACCTGACCTAGTAACAGCAGATAAAGCCCATGTGAGTGCCCACGTAACAGTCCATCCAACACAATCCAACGAGCAGTGTACTCGGTAAAAGAACCTTTTACTCTTAAAGCAAGAGGAGTACAACATACGCCAACATGCACTAAAGAAGGCCCTGAACGGGGCCTATAACCTCAGTCGGACATGTGGCATCAGCCCATGGCAGTGTTTTCAAGCTCTGAGGAGAACAAATAACCAAACTACAAAGGAGGTTAATAAGTCACCTGGGGCCCTGGCCAACCAGCAGTATACTCAGTAAAGCACCTCCAACTCTCTCAGCGAGAGGAGTATACTATAACACACACCAGCATGTTATCAAAGGAGCCCCCGAGGGCCTACCTATCAACACGAGGCGTGAATCTAGTGGCCACTAAAGTTCTAGGAGCAAAACAGAACCAAGTTACTTACGAGGTAGCTACTTAGCTCAACTAGAGCTAAAGGAAAAACCAAACTTAAGGAAGCAAATGCAGAAAAACCGAACAACAGTGCGGTTTAACACAAAAGTTAACCCTGAAAGTGAGAGGAGTACAAAACCGAACTCCAACATGACACACAGGAGGCCTATAAGGCAATCAAGACCCATCCATGGTGATGAATCATATAAAACCAACACAAGACTGTGCCAACATGCCATCTGAAAGGAGGCCCAGGCGAGGCCTACAACTCCAAAAGCACATGGCACCAGCCAGTGGTAGCTTAATGACCGGATCAGCCAGGTACTCAGTAAAACCACCTTAACTCTTAAACAAGAGGAGGACAACTCCACCACAGTACTCTACGAGAGGCCTCATCTAGGGCCTACTCTTAGCAGAGGTGGCGTGGCCGATGGCAGTAAAGGGTCACGCATCAATCACGACCCATCCATGGAGATGAGTCATATAAAAAAAACACCACAAAACTGTGCCAAAATGCAACCTGAAAGGAGGCCTGGAGAGGCCTTCAACTCCAAAAGCACATGGCGTCAGCCAGTGGTAGTTCTAACAAAGAAGACCAACACAAACTGTGCCAACATGTAAACTAAAAAGGAGGCCTGGCGGGGCCTACTACTTTCAGCAACACGTAGCGCCAGCTAATGGTCATACAAGGGGACCAAGCTACAGGGGACCAGCTCTAGACCCAACAAACAGTTGTGGGCAACTAGCTAAACACAACCTGAGCTAAGTCTACACATTCCAACAGGCAATGTACCAAAAACTCAAATAATAACAGGATACCGTAAGATGCTACCATGGTTTTAAGGAAGGCCTACAAGGCCTAAAACCTAAAACAGACACGAGCATAAACCTATGGCAGTGCTAACATACGTGAGCAAAACTCATGACCATAAACCGACAGCGCCATAAACACAAGCTGCAAAATAGAAGGAGGCTAAACAAATAAAGAGCCAACAACTTCAACAGATATATGAAATATAGCTACTGTGGCAATGATCATAAAAAGGGAGCTAACAGAGGTAACAAAAGCATGACTCTCTACACTCAACCTGAGTGTGCAATCCAACAGATGATGCACTCAGTGAAACACATAAACCCTAGCAGGGGAGTACAAAAACACCATGTCCTTAAATAGAGGCCAAAAACAGCCTACTGTTATGAGAGCAGGTGCTAACCTGTGGAAGCACTAGAGTAAAGCTCACATATATGTAGGGCAATAGCTTAGAACCCAAAGCAATAAAGCTTTGTATATACATGCCATCCAACAAAGGATAAATGTTCATCACCAAACAGAACCATAGATCTGAACTGAGCCCTAGAGGACGGGAGCTAAAAAGCTAGCACCGTAGCTCAAACTTGAATGGAATTCAAGGGGCTCAGGGAGAACAAAATCTGCACAGTGGGGCCTAGCATACACTGCCTAAACTTATCTAAAGAAGATAAGGGCCTACCACCTGAGAAACAGCACCAGGGAGGCTGAAATAACAGCCTACAACCTTAGCTGTTAAACTCAGCCATTGCACCTAACATATAAAAAGGGGGAAATGGGCATACGGCCTACAACACCCTCAGGAGGAGGCCAGAACTAGTAACTATACAACCTGACAAGGGATAGTAATAAAAAGGGGTGATAAAAACACACCTAAACTAGTCCTAGCCTAGGCCGCTAGCTGTGGGCCAAAAGGCCACACACACAGCAAAGTAGCAACCAAAGTCAGGCGGCCGAGGAAGGCCGACCTGAACACAGATGCTCACTGAAGTTAAGAGTGCTAACTCAAACTACTCTAGCAAACAGTAAATGAGAAGCTACTCAAACAATAGGTGGCCCAGAGGCGGCCATTTTGTGGCCCGCACAATAAATATCATTCTAGCCAACCTATAAACACTACAGTTATGCCCAAAAACCCCTTACACTTTGCTGACTATATGCTCAGGAAAACTATACAGGAAAAACATGGTCTGCATATTTTAAAACATAAATATAGACCAAGCTTATCTTCCTGCGGCCTGCAGAACGAAGACTCTTCCTTCTTAATTTCTCCACATAGAAGGAAAAACTAGAGTTCTTTTAGGCCTAAAAGAGCTTCTTCACTATCAAGCCAGAAGGCGGGCCTTCAGAAAAAAAATTCATCATCGGCCCGGGGGTCAACCTGACTGTTAGAAGTGCCTGAGCACATAGTCTATCCGTGAACATATTCCCAGGAGGAGGAGGAAGAAGAAGAAGTGAGGGCAAAATCAATCGCCCTCACAAGAGAGGGGCTCGATCGCTGGCGTTGCTGACGCCTGTGCTTGATCACCTCCGTTAAATCCTGCTTCTTCCTCCTTGCGTCCCACCATCTCTGCAACTTGCTCCGCGGAGGAGGAGGCACACGAGCGGCGACACTGGACTTCTGAGCCCGTCTCTGAGCCTCAGCTTGACACGGGCCCGGACCTCCTGGCTGTTTGGGCCCAGATTCGGATCTGAGCGGGATGCAGGATCTAAACGCTGCTGAGCACGCCTTCACCTCCCTGAACTTTTCAACCACCACCTCGACGGAGGTACCAAAAAGCTCAGAGGGTGAAACCGGGGCATCGAGGAGAAAGCTTTTCTCTTTTTCCCTGATGTCCACACAGTTCAGCCACAGATGCCTCTCCGTGGCCACCATAGCCGCCATAGATCGACCGATTGAAGTGGCAGTCTGCTTGGTGGCCCGGAGAGCGAGATCCGTGGTGCGGCGCAGTTCTTCCACCACTTCAGGGGACAAACCTTGCCCCTGATCCTTAAGCTTGCAGCACCGCCATCGTGTGCAAAGCCGCACCAGCCCGCGTATGCCCTGCCATTTAAACGTAAAGTCACTTTCAACGGTTTAGATGGCAGGACTGGAGCTTTTAGTGTCGGCGCACTCCCTGTGGCAAGATAGTTCGCAAACGTCTCACAGCTCGCCTGCTTCTTCCTCCACAGCCATCTCTTGCTCTCTGGGGCTCGCAGCCAAAAGAGCACTCGCTCCTGGATCCGATGACGTCAGAGACAAGACTTCATCGTCACCCAGGAGTTCCTCCTCGTCAGCCGCCTCGACCTGAGAGAGGTTTACACCTCTCTCAAATTCCTCGGCGAGCTCCACCTGTGAACCCCACGATTTCAGCCGCCGCTCTGCCTCAGCACGAGCAGGGCCAGAACCACCAGGCACAGATGCTGACGCCTCTCCCCTCGAGAAGAGGGCCAGACGAGAACGGAGCGTCTTCATAGGAAGACGCTCACAGTTAACGTGTGCTCCTCGCCCAAACAGAAAACGCACAAGGTGTGTGTATCGTCCGGTGTCAGAAACCTCGGACACGGATCGGCACACTTCCTAAAGCGTTTCTCAGACATAATAAAGCATGAAACCTTACCGGATTTGAAACCAATGGCAAAGACAGAACAGTCCCGAAAGACGAAAGGATTCCGACTGATTCTCCAGGCGCCCCTTTTATACTTCCGGGTCGCGCTATGTTGTGTCATAGGCTGTCGCTGGCCAATAGGATTGGAGTGTTTTGATTCTCTGGCTTTCAGACATCGGTTCACGTGTGACGTTCCCCAAAGCGGTAAACACAGAGTTGAGTTCCCTTTCGAAAGGGAATTGTAGTTATCATCTAAGATAAACTGCATATAATGTAAAAAGAATTCATAACATTTGGTTATCCATATCAGAAATTGCAAATAAGTTCTATAGAAACTATGCCTATAGAATCATTATCTATAGAAATTTATAGGTGTACCAAAAGATTAATTGATTAACCATTAAGTTCAGTTGGATTAAATAATAGACAAATGTATTAAACTGAACAAGAAAAGATGCAAATGAAAAGTTTGATAGTAATAGCATTATGAAAGGCAGTTACTGTGAATGAAACATTTATATAGATGAAACACTTATTTTGCATAGTGAAAAGGATACTTTGCGATTTTGTGTAGTGTACTAACACAATTGAAAATATGCTGAAATGTTTGAAAAAAGTGCACTTTTGATGATCTGTTGTGATATTAGTACTAAGAGTTTTGAAAATGTACCAATTGCGAGTGAAAATTGCACCAAAACAATTAAAAAACAAAAACAAAACAAAACAAACAAAAAAAAAAAACTTTAAATGCATGAACTGATAAAAATGTATATCCCTTAAATGTTTTGGATAACAGTGCCAGTGTGAATTGAATCATACAATTATGTTTCAGTGATTAAACTGAACTGACAAAAATAGTAGGTTATGTTTGGTCTAAAGTAAAAATAAAACCTTAATGACTAGAAATACACAAAGACAAGTGTGCATGTTCATTGTTTATCAAGATATTTAATTAGCAATGAAAGATATTTCAGTAGCAAGAATTGCTGAAATTTGCCATCATTCTAAGAACCATAGGTGGATATACTATGCAAAAACTGCAACAATTCATCTAATTCAGATAATTTTTTAAACCATTATTAATTAAAATTAACTTTCCCGAGGAGGTGAAGGTGTCTCTTGCCTAATCATCACCATGAGGGCAGGAAACAGACTGGACTGAGACCGGATAGTCTGCTTCAATCTAGTTCTCGTGATACATGGAAGTTAAAGCCCACCAAAAATATAGTGCAGTTGTTTCAACCTGCGTTTTCAAGTATAAACAACAATTATACTTGTTCATTCAACTTTTAGGCTAGCTGAGGACAAAAAAAAATCTTAATTTCCCTTTCAAGGAAACTTCGCACTGCGTCAAGCGCTTTGGGAACGCCTCTGCATGATTTTGTTGTGAAGCACATGTGAAATCAGTCCAATGGTGTGACGGAACGTCGTAGGCGGGTGATGTCATGACCAGGAAACTATAAAGCACACCTGAACCAAACAGAGTTAGCTTCTGTGTCTTCAGTAAGCGATCTCTGTGAAGTCTTATTTACCATTGTTTGTCTATCACATTATTCAAGCACTCAGAAAAGACAAGTTATAATGGCGAGTAAGCAACAATTCAGACCATGTGTTACTTCCTGCCCTTGTTACATCACGGGTGGGGATACACACGAGCTTTGTGTTGTGTGCTTGGGAGCGGAGCATGCCCAGGCAGCCCTCGAGGGCTGCCTGGGCATTGATGTCAGCATCAATGCTTGTGACATTGAGGACTCGCCACCTCCACACCGAGGTGTCGAGGTCGTGGAATAGACCTGCCTCCTACCGGGTCTTCAGTTCTCAAATTTCCAACTATAGTAACATCATAGGACTAAAAATACATGGTTATACGGAGAGGCACCTGTGGCTCAATCTCGCAGATATGAGAGAGACAGATCCTTCCTTTTGGACGCCCCGCTTATGCCACCTGGCCTCTTCGGCAACTCAGTAAACACAGTCGTCGAGAGGTTTCAGGAAGCCAAGAAGCAGGCGGCAGCGTTCCAAAAATTTCTTCCCCGCTGCTCTCAGGTCTCAGTTCTCACCCACATAAAGCGTCTGGGGTTACGGCTAAACGCAAAGAAAAGTGTGCTATCTCCAGCTCAGAGAACCTCTTTTCTGGGCGTAGTTTGGGATTCGGTCTCGATGCAAGCACGTCTATCTCCGGTTCGCGTAGAGGCGATTTTCACAGCCATAAACAAGCTGAAGCTAGGCCAGTCACTCACTGTGAAACAGTTTCAGAGACTGTTAGGTCTCAACAGGCAGCTGGCAGCTGCGTCCAACGTGATACCTTTTGGCCTGCTGTACATGAGACCTTTGCAGTGGTGGCTCAAGACCAAGGGGTTTTCCCAGAGGGGGAATCCGTTTCGATCATGAGTGTTCGCTCGGCTCAAGGTCTGTGGAGGGGCCATTATCTTTCCTGGCACATAAACCAGTTGGAGATGATGGCTGTGCTCCTGGCACTCAAACACTTCCTCCTAGATCTCAGGGGCCATCATGTGTTGGTCCACACAGACAATACAGCGGTGGTCTCTTATATAAATCATCAAGGGGGGTCTGCGTTCGCGCCCCTTATGCAAGTTGGCACACCAGATCCTCCTGTGGGCCCAAGGAAAGCTACTGTCAGTCAGGGCAGTATACATTTCGGGGCTTCTGAATCAGGAAGCAGGCATCCTGTCGAGGCAGGGGCTGAGGCTCGGGGAGTGGAGACTTCACCCCAAGGTGGTGGAGCTCCTTTGGGAGCGCTTCGGGAAAGCGGGAGTGGATCTGTTTGTGTCTCGAGAGTCGACTCACTGTCCATTGTATTTCTCCCTCACGTATCCAGCCCCCCTGGGGTTGGATGCGATGGTGCAGACGTGGCTGAGGCTGCGTCTGTACGCCTTTCCCCGATTGCTCTGCTTCTGGGAGTTTTGGAGATGCTAATAGCCCCATTCTGGCCGGGCCGTGTTTGGTTTTCGGACCTGATGTCTCTCCTCGACTGCTCTCCCTTCGAGATTCCGGTCAGGAGGGACCTACTCTCACAGGCAGGGGGCTCGCTCCTTCACCCCCGCCCGGAGTTATGGAAGCTGTAGGCGTGGCCTCTGAGGGGGCACAGCTTATAGATTCGGGTCTCCCTATCGAGGTAGTGGAGACCATACTCCAGTCCAGAGCTCCCTCCACGAGGAGGCTTTATTCCCTGAAGTGGAACCTCTTCTCTTCTTGGTGTAGAGAGCATATGTTAGACCCTGTTAACTGCCCAGTTGGTACAGTTCTAGAGTTTCTTCAAGACAAGTTCTCTTCAGGTTTATCCCCTTCTACACTGAAGGTCTATGTGGTGGCCATTGCGGCTTACCACATTCCTTTGGAGGGTGCTTCTTTGGGAAGACCCCCATGGGTTACTCGCTTCCTTCGTGGTACTTTGAGGCTGAGACCTGCGGGACGTCAGAGAGTTCCGACTTGGGATTTGGCCATAGTGTTCAAGGGCCTATCCACGGCTCCGTTTGAGCCCATCAAAGAGGTTCATGAGAAGTTCCTCAATCTTAAGACTTTGTTCCTCCTCGCTATTTCGTCTCTTAAGAGAATTGGAGATCTCCAAGCCCTTACGGTCTCTATGGATGCTTACATACACAGAGCTGCCCTGTGGTGTAAGACTGATCAGTTATTTGTCTGTTTCGGGTCCCCATTTAAGGGGCACCCTGCATCCAAACAAACACTAAGCAAGTGGATAGTTGAGACTATCTCGCTGGCTTATGAGTCGGCCGGCCAACTGTCACCTCTCAAGGTCCGAGCCCACTCTACTCGGAGTATGGCTGCCTCTCTGGCATTACTCTCTCGAGTGTCCCTCTAGGAAGTCTGTGATGCGGCGGGGTGGTCCTCGCCTCACACCTTCATTAGGTTTTACAACCTAGATTTGGCCTCGACCCCGGGGTCATGAGTGCTTGTGTCTTAGTGTGCAAATCCGATTTCACACAGACAGGCACTTGATTTTATGGTGGCGTGAGTATTTCATTCCCAAAGTCTCAGGTTACGTATGTAACCATGGTTCCCTGAGAGGGAACGAGACCCTGCGTCACGTTGCCATACTCCCAGCATGCCTGTGACCGACTTACTTGGACTCTTCAGAAGCTAACTCTGTTTGGTTCAGGTGTGCTTTATAGTTTCCTGGTCATGACATCACCCGCCTATGACGTCCCGTCACGCGATTGGACTGATTTCACATGTGCTTCATGACGCAATCACGCAGAGGCGTTCCAAAAAGGGCTTGACGCAGCGTCTCATTCCCTCTCAGGGAACCATGGTTACATACGTAACCTGAGAAGTTTTCAGAAAAAATCAATCAACATGATAGCTTCACAAACATAAAGACAAAACAGGACCAAAAAAAAAAAACATATTTTTTTTGAATGGGTTTTTTGAATGGGTTTTTGCTAAATCGCCTGAAATAAGGTCTGTGGTTAACAAAGCCTCTAAATATTTTCACGTTTTGATCTATGACATAAAACACACCAGTTATAAGCTTGTGATTATTTTAAACCTTCATTGTGTCTTAAAAATGGCGGTTGCTAACAAGTTGCTAAAAGGGACTACTTCCTTTGGCAGGGACTTTAGACGTCATCATGAAAGAATAATTATAAAGAATAATTATAAATAACAATTAAGTCAAACTGAATTTTTTAAATTGTACTTTACTATTTAATGTTTAAGTCCACTGTACTTAAAAGTATTGTTTACCATACGTAATGTTTCTTATTTTTCAATTATTTTGATGCAGTGGTTGTAAAACCCAATAAGTTCAGTTAGCAACATCACACTAGCATACATTAATGTAACCATCAAAGAGACTATCACTATTTACTTGCAAGAACTGTTAAACAACATGTAGTATTTATAGTCTTGACATTTCACAGCCCATTCTCGACCTAACTACAGGCACTACTCTTCACAAAACTTCAACATCACAGAAACACCTTTACATACCAAAAATAACAGAACATTAAACAATAAGACATCTTCCCCTGTATTAATCTTGTGCAAAAACACACAAAATAACACTCAATTCCAACATTTATTCCCCCTTACAGAGTGTGACGCAAAGAATGCTGGGAATTTGAAATCTGCCCCAACTCAGTTTAATGTTGAATGGACTCTTCTGATAACGTCGGTTACGTCGTGTCATGGATGACGTCACTTTATATCGCTCAGTAAACTTAAAAAATAATAATTTAAGGACAAGGGTTTACTCAAAAATGTTGAGCTACACAAAAATAAAACTAAACTCCTCATTCAGAAAATGTAATTGTTTTAAGTTACATGAATGATTTAACAGACTTTAATTGCAGCATACTCAACTTTAGTAGTACTATCTGGGTTTACAGTGCAGCAGAGCCTCTTCCTAAACTCCTCACACATGAACACATAGAGAATGGGGTTCAGACAGCTCTTGAGATGAACCAGGCAGTTTACGAAAGGTCCTATGTCATTTATTACTTTTATAAAGTCAGTCCAATTATTCTCTTTGGCAATTACAGTACACAGCTGTAGAACATGAAAAGGAAACCAGCATATGAAAAAGGCCATGATCACAGATATAATGACCCTGAAAGGCTTAAGCTTCTTTCCTCTTTTGAGACGTTTGGCGCGCACTCCGATAGCAATGTATGAAGATGCAATGATCAGGAAGGGGATGAGAAAACCCACCATAAACCTGTATATGACCAGAGACTTGAAGATACTCAAGGTATTATACGTGCATCGGTTATTTATTACCAAGCGGTTGATGACAAAGGGAATGCTGCAGAGGATGGATAAAACCCACACGAGTGCACAGATGATCCTGGCTTTGACCAGAGTCACCAAAGTGAACAGGCATCTGTCGAGACTGATAGCGGTCAGCAAAAAAATGCTGGCAAACATGTTTAGCACCGCTACAAAGCTGGCAAACTTGCACATGAAGTCACCGAAGTGCCAAAACATCCTGTTAAAGGCAGTAACAATGTAGAGGATGATGACTAAGATGAAGATGAAGTCTGCAATCGCCAGGTTGAGAAACCAAATGGAGTTGACGGTCGTCTTCATTTTGTAGCCAGTCACAAATATGACGAGCCCATTTCCAACGATACCCAGAGCGAAGGTGACAAAATATATGAATATATTGAAGATTTCAGTGCTTGATAAGGGTTCTGTCTGGGTTGTTTCATTGGTCGCTTTCACTGCACAAAGAAAAGAGAAAGATAAACTGAATCTATTTGAATTATTCATTCAGAAATCCAACTCACTCAGTTCACAAATTCAACTCACTGACTCAGCAATCCAGTTGTTAACAGCTCACTGGAGTTGGAAATTAGAATGGAATGATTTTCTTTATTATATGTCTTTAAAATAATTTTTGGATAACTCTGATTTTTCAGTAGGAATCTTATTATTGTGGTTCAAATTAGAACCTTGGTTACCAGTCCATTGTTAATCATGTTCAAATCAGGGCTAAATCATGTTTAATGCATAATCTAAATGCATAATATAAATATTGATTTTATACAACAGTTAAAAAAAACAAAAAGTTCATATTGAGTGACTTATATTATAGATAGAATATTGCCTGTTTTTGCGCCATTTTGCCAATGTAAATTGTTCTAAACAAACAACGGGACTGTTTTTGTGCCTCTGAGCAACACACGGGAGATGGGTCTGGCTGAAGACAGTAGGCTACAAATGCACTCTCAGGGTGTGTTCACACTTGTCATGTTTGGTTCGATTAAAATGAACCCTGGTGCGATTGCTCTGTTAGTGCGGTTCATTTGAGCATGTGTGAACGCTGCCATCCGACCTGGTGCGCACCAAACAAGCGGACCGAGACCGCTGAAAAGATGGGTCTCGGTCCGCTTCCAAACGAACTCTGGTGCGGTTCGAATGATATATGAATGCAACACGGACCAAAGACATGTAAGCGAACCAAAAACAGGAAAGAATTGAGCAGCAGATCAGCATAATAGAATGATTTCTGAAGGATCATGTGACACTGAAGACTGGAGTAATAATGCTGAAAATTCAGCTTTGATCACAGGAATAAATTACTTTATAAAATATATTCAAACAGAAAACAGGTATTTTAAATTGTAATAATATCTCACAATATTACTGTTTTACTGTATTTTTAATTAAATAAAGGCAGCCTTGGTGAGCAGACAAAACTTATTTTAAAAACATTAAAAATCTTACCGTTTCCAAATTTTTGACTGGTAGTGAATATATATATATATATATATATATATATATATATACACAGTCAAACTAAAATTTATTCAGACACCTACATTTCATTCATTACTTCAGTTTACTCACTATAGTTTAAAAAATATATTAATCTTAATTATATCAGATAACACTTAAGCAAAACATGGTCAGGTCAAAGCGTCTGAATATTTTTTGGTTTTTGGTTTTTTATAAATTTTACTGGTAGTCCACTGTATGAAGAATTTTTGGGTATAATATGTCACAGTTTACTTTATTTTGCTATCCTCACTTACATAAATGAACTATAGTGTCCTGCACCCAATAGTAAAAATATAGCAAATATATATATATATATATATATATATATATATATATATATATATATATATATATTATTAAATATATATTACATTTTTAAATTGTGGCAAATGTATTCATGATGAGATTTCCATAGAATAGTTTAAATGTTATTATATTATATTATATTATATTATGATTTGTTTGGTTCAAGCAGGAACTGTGCATTGACTGTATCTTAAACAGTTTTGCATTTACTACACCCTGAGAGGTGTTTAAAAAATATGTCATGTGAATAAAACACATATTCAGTTCTTACCCATTTTTGAGCTGTTAATGCACTGGGACAAGCCAAGTCTTGATCTTCGTATGTCTTCTCAGTCTTGCTGACAGATTGTTCGTACCAGACAGCAAACCCTGCACTACAGTGATTTGCTTTACTGATAGTGGCCTTCAGCAGACTTGATGAAATTATTACAGATGTATGACATCACTGTCGGTAGTGGGCATATATATACATCAGAGTCTTTCCTGCCACAGAATGTTCCTGTAGCTCATGGTGCTAGAATTCAATTTAAATGCATGAACTGATAAAAATGTATATCCCTTAAATGTTTTGGATAACAGTGCCAATGTGAATTGGATCATACAATTATGTTTCAGTGATTAAACTGAAGTGACAAAAATAGTAGGCTATGTTTGGTCTAAAGTAAAAATAAAACATTAATGACTAGAAATACACAAAGACAAGTGTTCATTGTTTATCAAGATAACTTAGCCATACCTAAGTTTTCATTCTTTTCCAACTGATGAAGAAACGAAAAAAAGTAGATTCATGTTATTCGGCGGGATGAAGGCAAAGGTTTTACCATTTCAAAAGGAAGTACATAATTGTGTGCGGCCTTCATTTTACAGTGTCTGACTACACGTCAGCAACAGGTCGTAGACGCCTGAAGTGTGGCGCTATACCATGCAGATTTGAGTGGAACAACTGGGGAACAACTGTTTGTCAAAAACGACTGAATGTACTTGACAAGATAATTCGCCAAAATTGCAGTGGATCTGAGATCAGCGATGAACTTCCTGCAGTCTGTTACAGGCCCGCTCCCCCCATGGAACACGATTACGCTACGGCCCCTTCTCCAGGTTGTTTGGATGCTGCAGCAGAGAGAATAAGAGTTAGAGGCTAAAGTCCAAGCTCTCTCTGTCACGCACATACACATAAATCGATTTTGTCTCTCGGATGACGATTTCAGATTTTACACACGCTTTCCTGCTGAGAGGGTTTTCCGGATCTTCTGGGAGTCTGTTGAACCATCGGCATCAAACCTTGTTTACTGGTCAAAGGCACAGAGACAGGGTGTGGAGGCAGTTCCAGGAAGCTTCAGCTTATTGATGAGTTTTTTCTTTACTGCTGTCACGTGTCTGCAGGCCTACGAGAGAAGGTCCTGGCAGACATCTTTAATGTAAGTACATCTACTGTAAGCAGAGTCATCATAACATGGGCAAATTTTGGGATCCTTGCCTGTGTGGATGTCAAAGGAGCAAGTCGGGGCAACCATGCCAGCAAAATTCCACAAGTACTGCCCTGATGTCCGTGTAATTTTAGACTGTACTGAGATCAGGTGTGAAAACCCCACAGCACTGACACTGCAGTCAGAGATGTTTTCACATCTCTACATTTCTACAAAAACTACCCCACCTTTAAGGGATTGATTGGTGTAGCTCCATGTGGAGTCGTAACCTTTGTTTCTCAGCTGTTCACTGGATCCATCTCTGACAGAGAGATAACAAAGCAGTCGGGACTTTTGGACCTGCTGGAGCCTGGGGACTGTTGCATGGCAGATAAAGGATTTACCATAGAAAGACTGCTTGAAAATGTAAGAGCCAGGCTTGTCATTCCTCCATTTAAAAGATCAGCCCAATTCACAAAAGAGGAGACGAAACGCACTCAAGCAATAGCCCGCCTATGCATTGTGGTGGAAAGAGCCATTCAAAGAATTAAAGAAAATCACATTTTGGACTCTACCATTCCTTTCACCCTCACAGGCACAGTGAACCAGATCTGGGCAAACTGCTGTTTAATGTCTAATTACCAAGGCCTCCTTGATGTGAATGATGATGTTGTTGTGTAATCCTCATGTACAAAAACACACAACATACCTACTGTAACGAGACGTCACACGAAGTGGGATCCATATGCAGCTTTATTAACAGAAAACGTAGTCAAACAGGCAATGGTCAACAGGGGTAAACAGGAATGGCAGGGAATAGGCAGAATCGTAGTCAAACAACAGGCGGTAGATCAGGGCAGGCAGATAAGAATTACAAGTCTAGTAACACAGCAAACAGTCCAAGGGCAGGCAGCAGAGAATCGAAAACGGGGTAAGCAGGTTCTTAAGCAGACAGGCAGACAGGCAGACAGGCAGACAGGCAGACAGGCAGACAGGCAGACAGGCAGACAGGCAGACAGGCAGACAGGCAGACAGGCAGACAGGCAGACAGGCAGACAGGCAGAGTAGTAAACACTTAGAATTGTACACCGTGGCAATACAAGACCTCGCAATGATAGCGAGGTAGAGAGCGGCTTAAATAGTCCGAGTAATGCACAGCAGCTGGGTGTGGCAATCAGCGCCAAGGTACAGGGCTTGTGGGAAATATAGTGTGTGTGTCAGTACTCTGGCGAGGGCTCCCTCTGATGGCCAGAGGAGGGAATCATGGAGTTCGTCTCTGTGACACCTACAAACAAACATGTAATTTAATTACCTAATTTTGCTAGCGAGAATGAACTGTTTAATATTTTTTTAATTGTAAAAAAAACAAAAACAAACAAACAAACAAAAAAAACATGTAAAATCTTGATTTCACAAAATTTATTTGCATTGAATGATTTAGAAACAAGTTGCAAAAAAACATGTAAAAGTGTAAATGTAAATATTTGCTTTTGTTTTAATGTGAGCTTTAAAAATGATTTACATTAAATTAAAATATGTACAAATATTGATTACATTGTTAAAAAGTTAAGTGTTAATGACTCCATTTATACAACATCTACAATCATTAATCATATATATATATATATATATATATATATATATATAGTCACGAATGTGGCTCCCGCGCCTCCTCCTCCGCACCACCGGAGGGAGCCGTCACCTGAATATTGACTGTTTTCCATTCGGACTACGTTTCCCATAGGCCCTCATTCCTGGGACTGATTGCGCACACACCTGCACCTCATCACACTCACCCTATTTAAGTCACATACACACGCACACATTGCGAAGTCTTGATTTGCCCCGGTGATCATTACTGATCGTTTTCTTGTGGACTGTTTATTCCCTGTGATTCTCTGCCGCCTGCCCTGATCTCTGCCTGTGACTCGACTCTGTCTGTTAGCCGCCTGCCTCGATCATTGCCTGTCCCTGTTTACGTCTCTGCCCTTACCCCTGTCTGCATTGGTGAATATCTTAATAAAAGCTGCAAATGGATCCCCACTCTGTCGACCCTTCATTACATATATATACACACACACACAGACATTTTTACTAATAATAATAGTAATAATTTTATCAAAATATTGTGTATATTAGGTCTGTCAAAAGATTAATCCCGATTGTATCCAGAATAAAAGTTTGTTTACACATTATATGCGTGTACTGTATATAATTATATATATATATATATATATATAATACAATTTTTTTCAATTGCTAACAAGCGTTTACCAATACTTAAAGTACTTTTTCTAAACTCTTAACACAGCAACACACCTACATCACACAATTAGCCAAATAGTTAATTTTCTGCCCAAAACCATATTTTGTTAAATAAACACAAACTCTACATTTCAAAATGCTAAAAACCTTATTCAACACATACTAACTGTATCAAAACACAGCAAACCTGATTCAAAATCAAGTCTTCTGTCAAAACATAGCACTAGTTCCCTGTCGGAACGCGGTGAGGAACGCCTCTAGGCCGTAAGGTGAAGTCGTTTTTCGTTTCATCCCGTTCTCATATATGGGGCACTAAATTATTTTCATTCCAATAAAAAGATCTATTGGTTTTGAGTGAGAAAATAAAAGTTTTCCATGTATAATCCTGCAGTTTATTTTTTATTAGTGTTTAAAGTCGGCAATAGTTCCTTCCTCGCATAATCGTATTTTCATCATGAGTGATTAGGCTTCGCGTCACGTGCGGGAAGCACGACCCATAAGGTGGCCGCTTTTTGGAACGACATTTAAACATGAGTCCTAGATGTCTGCGCCCTTGTTGTCAATATCGAGTAGCGAAGAAGAGGAAATTACACCGAGACCTCCTTCTAAACTCCGTAAAAAGGATTATAAACAATGCTATATGCATCTCACGTCCATAAAGAAAGAAGAAACAAAGGATTTTACACGCACATGATGGGATACATACAGAAATAGCGTCAAGCGGTGGCTTGGTTTGCACAGTGCTTATGGTTCAGGGTTGATAAACACTGCTCTTGCACAAGGAACCCAGGTTTCTCCTTTCACAGTGTAAGTCGTGGAAAATAATTGGCTCTGATCATATGGTCATGGATGGATAGATGGATTTATGCTTCTGTATTTTATTTATTCCTCATTACAATAATAGAACGGCCATATAATATAGCCAGTGTTGGAGCTGCCCTTGATTAGTTGAGAAAAAAAAAAAAGTAATTTATTTTGATAGTCCATCTGTTGACACTCTACTAGTTATCAGTACTCATATAGTAGCATGTCAACAGTGCATTAGTTGACATTCAACAACATTGTTTCAACAGACAAGTAACATACATTCAACTAACTGCCTGTAGATTATAAGGCTCATTTTAATTTCTAATCTATAGATTTTACAAAAAGTGCATGCTGACTGTCAGTATTTATTTCGCAACAGCTTGTTAACTAGTAGTCAGCTGACTTTCTGTAGATTGTGTTACCATCCTCTAAGTTGTCTACCAACTACTCAAAATCAATCTGTCAGTTGAAAGTCTACAGTCATGTCAACGTATGATCAAGAGCATATTATATCATCTGTAGTGATTTTACTTTCGCCCATCCAAGGACGCACAGTAAAATAGGGATTGGTACTCACATCACCGCTGACGTTGTGAATTTTGGGTCACACGACTCTTAAGGTGTGGTTATGAGTACATCAAATGACCACCTCCCCCCCTTTTCCTAGTTCAGGGCACCAGTCCAGGTCTATTACCTTTGCAGTATGAGAACACTCTCAACAGGGGCTTTTCATTCATTTAGAATTAATGTAAAGTGGTCAGCTGATTTATTTGAAAGATTGGTGAGATTGCTAACTTGTAGAGCCTTTTCTGTATTATCAGCACAAGGAAGACACAAGTGTAATGAAATAAATTTTATTAACAAAAGATAAACAAGAATAACTAACACAACTACTAAATGAATACCATGAATGATAAAGGAATAAAGTGCATAAAATACATAGAATACAAGTGATTAAGTTGGTGTGGCTATGGAAGAGTTACTTTATCTTATGGCAAGATAAACTGTTTCTCTGAAAATAATAAGGTGGAGAACCTTATTATGCACTAAACAAATAAACGAAAGATTATTTGTTATTAACTAACATCAGCTATATTACATCTAATGGGAATTAGGAAATTATATACTGATAATATACAACAATGCCAAGGTCTCAGGAAAGAGGTTTGGTTAAGTGATATTTACGTTCCACGTGTTTGAGTCCGATGACGGTGACGTCTTCCACTGGTTGTGCTGGGTGACAATGCAGTGGGGAGAGGAGCCTGAATCTGTTTCAACAGTCTTGAACACGAAGCTCTGTGGGATGCTGATCTCCTGGAGCACCAAAGGGTCCTACAATCTGGAACACGCAGATGAGGCCCTGGCGTAGGTGCAGAAGGTCCTTAACAATCTGGAACACGCAGACGAAGGTACCTTGGAGTGTAGGTTTGCTCTCCTGAGCTTAACCTTGTTGCAAATGTCGTTACTGTCTCGCTGGATGGAAACAACGTAGTGTTTGTCAATGTCTCTTTCCTCACAGGCTGGAGGCTTAGAACGTGGTCGTATCTGTTGCTGCCTCACTAGCTGTAGACTCAGATCATGGGATCAGTTGTTGTCTCTCTGGACGAACCAGAGGCTCAGAACGGTGTTGTATCTGTTAGTGTCTCAGCTTCGCAAGCCAGGACTCAGAACGGTATATCTGTTATGTCTTTCCCCTTTGAAGGGCAGACTCATTCCTTACAGAGTTGTCTCACTCCTTACAGAGTTGAGACCCAGAACGAGGAGTGTCTGTTGAAAGGGTACCTTTATCCCTTTCCGATGAGGAGGAGATTGCAATTTGGCGCTTCTCCATTCAAGTGCTGTGATTGGCTGCTGGCATCGAAGGGGACACACACAGTGTGGCTCACCCTTCTTTCCCCTGTGGAGCTCATTTGCATAAAGCACAAAGTTGGAAGTCTTTACAGTGTCTTTAAAGTTTACCAATGCATTTCTCACTTTCAAAACCACTGCCAGAATACCTTTGGCAATATTCTAAACAAATAGAGACTAAACATGATGGAAAAAGACTGAACTGTCATTCAATTGTACATTAACAGCTGAATTTGTGTCTGATGTTGCATTACAAATAGCTGTCACTGAGAATACTTATTTCTGTGAATAAGTATGAAATGGATGTGTAGTTTGCATCAGTTCTAAGGTTTTCAAACAGTTTTGAATGGATTTGGATAGATCTTTGTGATCTCTCTTTGTTTCACCCATTGCTGCTGAGGTCCTGAGGAATTTTATATGGCAGTCTCTGGCCAACCTTAGGAAGTTGTGTCTAGATGGGTGAAGGGCAGAAACTGCATGTGGACTAATGAGAAGTCCTGTCCTTCCCAGGCTTGGTACAAGAGGTCTTTTTCTTGCCCTCTAAGAGGTGTCTGGATCTTGTCCTTACATCTTTATCTGATGGCGTTGGACAGTTTGTTTGTGTTAGTCCACCAAGATCCAATCAAAATGTACCAAACCTTTGTATGCTGTTACGGACAGAGAGGGGCCCGGCCATAAACTGGGCCCTGGAATGTGCTGTTCACTACACATCCTTACTTAAGGGTCTCAAATGCATCAAATTAATAATTATTTAACCATTTCATTTTTATCAAGATCACTAGTTTATTATCTGTTGATAGTCAACTAAACATTGGTTGTGCATCTGTTGCTTGTCAACTAGTCTAAAGTTTACATTCAGAAGATCATTAGTAGACATTCTTAACTAAGCATTTGTAGATATATTTTAGGACTATCCAATTAAAGTGAAAAACAGTTGATAACAGTTGAAAGTCTATAAGCTATCAACAGAAAACATACAGCCATCCATTAATTATATGCAAGATATTTACCGTTTAAAATGAGAAGTAAATACCAGACTATGAACTACAATAGAACCAACACTACAGACAGGATATTAGAGAAAGTTGTTTTATTAACAATATATTTATACAAACCCATTGTTCACTAGGGCATCAGATCTGAACAGTCTAATTATGTTGTATCAAACTTTACTTGAATTAACATTACATAAAACAAAAACAAAACAACAAAATAAAATAAACATGCTGCACTGGCAGCACTACAAATAATCAAACAAGTCTCTACCATGTCATCGTAGGGGCAAAGCAACTTGAACTTTAAATTATGTAAAACAAAACGTATCTACTTACAATCTACTCAAACTTAGCTAAAATCCTGTTTCCTACATTCAGTCTTTCTTTGCAGAAAAGGGGATGAGCTGTTTGTTATTTTTCAGTATTTTTCAGTCATCAGTGCTAGTATCAGTGCTGGAGTCCAGCATCATGGCCTGTGGCTCCTCATCTCCAGTGGCTATTATCTCCATGTTCCCATCTGTCAAATGATAAAACAAACACAAATAATGTTTAGAGCATAATTTCACCCTCAGCTCTGCACTTTTATCCACTGCATAACTTTATAGAATATTTATTTTTGTTAATTATTAATTATTAATGTGGTGAAGATTGCATTGTGTCTAAAGAGACATTGCAGAACTACAAATAATGTGTACAAAATCTCATAGGTTTGATTTCACATACAAAATGAAGGAAAAACTTATCATAAGGCTATCAGATCTGAACTGTGATTATGTGTGGCAAAAATGAAATGAAAAAACAAACAAACAAACTAACATGCTGCACTGCACTGCCACCACTACAATTAATGAAAGTCTTTACTATGCAGTGTTACTGGATGAACTGTAGGAAAAAAAGAAAAAAACTTCAATTCAAATTTATTGTCCTATGCCAACAACACCAAAGCAAAATAAAATAAATAATAAAAATAATAATAATAAAATAAAATAACAAAAACGAAAAATATGAAAATAAAAATTAATTAATTAATTCTGCCTTTCATGATAGTAAGGGGGTCTTAAACTGATCTGTGGATACTTACATTCCTTATGTCCTTGAGAAGTCTTCCAAGTACACCATGTTTATGTCTTCTGGCTAACCAGTAAGTCCACTCAATGAAGCAGAGCTGTATTTTTAAGGCCTTCTCAGACCGATCCCCTCTTACATGTCTGCCACGCTCTCTCAATGTTTTGAGTGTGTAGTCCTGTTTGAGGATCTACATAATTCTGGCTGTGGTTGACTCTCACATGCTTGTAGCCCTCCTGAGAAAGGCTGGTGTATGCTCTCCACTCATCACTCACTACAAGACTTTCTCTTTTTACGTGTTTTTTGATGACTGGAACAAGGGTTTCCTTGTTTCTTTTTTTCACAAGGCGAAGAATTGGACGTCTGCTTGCAGCTTTGATTTCAAGTATACCAAAAACCCATGTTCGCTTTCTCTTCCAGGTGTTACCAAAGTGTCCTCTTGCATACTACAAAAAAAAGTATGAACAGTGTTAGAAAATAATCAAAATAATCTCTTGACCATGTAAAAGTATATTACTAGTTAGGAGTAATTACATGATAATACTTTTTCCATCCAAAACTTTTTAAAATTCCATATAATACAATAAATATGCTTACAATATAAGGAAATAAGAAAAAGTAAACCAAATTTGTATTAACTGATTGACAGCTTTGGGGAAAGTGATGTCTACCCTCACTACTTATATCTATCCTAAACTATGATGCACATATTGATGTCAGCTCTTTCTGGTTCTACAATATGTTTCATCACATTTCATCAAGTGCATTGCATTTAGATTACATTACCTTGCGTTTATGGCAGAACTTGCTCTCATCAATGTGAACTATGACATTAACTCCACCAACTTTTTGCCTCTTTTTCTTTCTGTGCTTTTCCAGGCTTTTTACACAAATTTCTTTGACATCATAGAAAGTGTTGCTGTGCTCTTTACAATGCCATCTTGAAGCATGTCTACTTGCCGTAGATGTAAACCCTGTGCGAATCTACAAAGGATCAACATTAACAAAAATGATGACCATTAAATAAGAACAGTATATTTTCACATAAAAAAATCATAATAGCAAAGCATATTAATAATAAACAAAGCATAATTTGTATATTTTATTTTGGACACTAGTTTTTTGACTCTTGACATTACTGCTGAAATTCAACATAGCTAAATAAAAAGTACAGTATAGTACAGTAAATAGAATTGATGCTCATTGCAACACAGTGCCACATCAAAGTCAACATCATAATCTTCTGTGAGAAGCCAAAATCTTTGAAAAAGAAATTGACATACTTAAAATTATGGTCAAAATATATTTATATTTTTATTATAACAAGCAAAATATCAAAACATGGTGACATATTACAGAACATGCTTTTGCAATAGAATATGCTATGCTATTGACCACAATATATTTTTTAATCCATGCCAACATAAACTATGATAACGTGTGCTGTAGTGCAATTGTGTTCTATGCACTCAAGCACTACAGACATAGTGTAAAACGCAAAATATTGTACTTATGTAATAAACTTGCATTGCTTACCTATGTATGTACTTCATCCATGTGAATAGACTGCAGTGTGATTGTGAGAAGAGAGACTTTGACCTAACACTTCTTTTCAACCGTCCACATCATTTACGTCGACACTCCCTGGGATTTTTTTAAAACATGAAATTGTATGATAAACACAGAAATGTTTTAACATGTTTTTTCAACACACACACACACACACACACATTGTTGTGACGGGCAGCCCACAGAGAAAGTATAAGAACCGAATTACACCGAATTAAATACCACATATCTGATACACTTCAATGCAAAATAGCAATGGTAATCATAGAAAAATACCAACATAGCAATGGTTATTAGGGAAAAATTAAAAAAAAAAAAAAAAAAAAAAATATATATATATATATATATATACTTAATGTCGGGCTTCTAATTATAAACAAACACGAAATACACAGACACTCTTATTTTGATATATCTGTTTTTACTACTTCCAGCCGCTCCTTCAAACAATTGGATCAAAATGCATTCTTGTAATAATAAGGAGAAAATCATATCTACAAGGTTGTGTCTATTGCAAAACAAAATATGGAACCATAGTTTATAAGAATTTATTCTTACCAGATGACATAATCCTTGGTCTGGGAGGCAACCATGTTCATTTTATGCCCGCAGTTCTTGCATTTAATTTTGCGTTTCAGCAAGCCAATCATTTGCAACCATTTTATCAATTTTAAACATGATATTTTAGTTTCTCTAGCATAAACCTTTGTGAAAAGTTTTCTTTCCACTGAATTCATAAAGCCGCCAGATCGAGCTAGTAGGCTAACTGTTTGTCAATTTAACGACCAAGACAACCCAAAAATTAAAAACTGGTGCACTTTCATTTCATTGGCTAAATATGTTATCAGATTACCACGGTTGAGTGTTGGCAGAGTTGTCACGTGATCGAGCACTTCAACAATCGGATTGGCTAAGTCGCACTCCCTGAAAATTTGTTTCTTGAGTCAGCAATGATCTGTATCTAACTTTTTTTTTTCTTACATATGTTTCAGTTGCCTCAATTTCAGATGTGGTGAAAAGATATCTGCGTGTCCTCAAACTTGTGCAAAAAGGCTTCAGGACGACCGCAGCCTTCAAGAAAGCTCACGTTTCAAGAAATGCTGTGAAAGACACGGCAGCAATTGCAGAGATTTACATAGCAGACAAAAGTGTCCTAGACCAGTTCAAGGGTAAATACACACTTTTGAAACTAGCACAACTTTGTCAAAAAAAAATAGCTGGTGAGCTGGCAGAAAAGATCATTGAAATGAACAGCTCATCTGCAAAGAAAGACTGAATGTAGGAAACAGGATGTTAGCTAAGTTTGAGTAGATTGTAAGTAGATACGTTTTGTTTTTCATAATTTAAAGTTCAAGTTGCTTTGCCCCTACGATGACATGGTAGAGACTTGTTTGATTATTTGTAGTGCTGCCAGTGCAGCATGTTTATTTTATTTTATTGTTTTGTTTTTGTTTTATGTAATGTTAATTCAAGTAAAGTTTGATACAACATAATTAGACTGTTCAGATCTGATGCCCTAGTGAACAATGGGTTTGTATAAATATATTGTTAATAAAACAACTTTCTCTAATATCCTGTCTATAGTGTTGGTTCTATTGTAGTTCATAGTCTGGTATTAACTTCTCATTTTAAACGGTAAATATCTTGCATATAATTAATGGATGGCTGTATGTTTTCTGTTGATAGCTTATAGACTTTCAACTGTTATCAACTGTTTTTCACTTTAATTGGATAGTCCTAAAATATATCTACAAATGCTTAGTTAAGAATGTCTACTAATGATCTTCTGAATGTAAACTTTAGACTAGTTGACAAGCAACAGATGCACAACCAATGTTTAGTTGACTATCAACAGATAATAAACTAGTGATCTTGATAAAAATGAAATGGTTAAATAATTATTAATTTGATGCATTTGAGACCCTTAAGTAAGGATGAAATAATATGCTCTTGATCATACGTTGACATGACTGTAGACTTTCAACTGACAGATTGATTTTGAGTAGTTGGTAGACAACTTAGAGGATGGTAACACAATCTACAGAAAGTCAGCTGACTACTAGTTAACAACCTGTTGCGAAATAAATACTGACAGTCAGCACGCACTTTTTGTAAAATCTATAGATTAGAAATTAAAATGCGCCTTATAATCTACAGGCAGTTAGTTGAATGTATGTTACTTGTCTGTTGAAACAATGTTGTTGAATGTCAACTGATGCACTGTTGACATGCTACTATATGAGTACTGATAACTAGTAGAGTGTCAACAGATGGACTATCAAAATAAAGTGTTACCAAAAAAACATCATGGTATGTTTAAAGCCCGGAACACACCAAGATGACTTTCGGCCGTCGGGCAGTTTTTGTTCGTCGGCCGACTAAGTTTTCTCAGTGCGTTTAAGTAAAGCAACTCAAATTTTTTAAGGAAAGAATAATTATAAATAACAATGAAGTCAAACTGAATTTTTTTAAATTTTACTTAACTATTTAATGTTTAAGTCCACTGTACTTAAAAGTATTGTTTACCATATGTAATGTTTCTTATTTTTCAATTATTTTGATGCAGTGATTGTAAAACCCAATTAGTTCAGAATACTGAAAACATTTAAATAAACAACTCAAAGATTATTTTATACTACACAAATGAAATAATGAATATACTAACACCTAATATTTACAGATAAGTGTTAGTTAGCAACATCACACTAGCATGCATTAATGTAACCATCAAAGAGACTATCACTATTTACTTGCATGAACTGTTAAACAACATGTAGTATTTATAGTCTTGACATTTCACAGCCCATTCTCGACCTAACTACAGGCACTACCCTTCACAAAACTTCAACATCACAGAAACACCTTTACATACCAAAATAACAGAACATTAAACAATAAGACATGTTCCCCTGTATTAATCTTGTGCAAAAACACACAAAATAATACTCAATTCCAACATTTATTCCCCCTTACAGACTGTGATGCAAAGCATGCTGGGAACTTGAAATCTGCTGCAACTCAGTTTAATGTTGAATGGACTCTTCTGATAACGTTGCTTACGTCGGTAACATCAGCAACGACATACCATGGATGACATCACTTTATATCGCCCAGTAAACTTAAAAAATAATAAAAAAGGACAAGGGTTTACTCAAAAATGTTGAGCTACACAAAAATAAAACTGAACTCCTCGTTCAGAAAATGTAATTGTTTTAAGTTGCATCAATGATTTAACAGACTTTAATTGCAGCATACTCAATCTTTATAAGTTAGTAGTACTATCTGGGTTTACAGTGCAGCAGAGACTGTTTGAGCTTATTCCTAAACTGCTCACACACGAACACACAGAGAATGGGGTTCAGACAGCTGCTGAAATGAACCAGGCAGTTTACAAAAGGTCCTATGTCATTTAATATGTTTACAAAGTCAGTCCACTTATTCTCGTTGGCAATTACAGTACACAGCTGTTGAACATGAAAAGGAAACCAGCATATGAAAAAGGCCATGATCACAGATATAATGATGCGGAAAGACTTCTTTCCTCTTTCGAGATGTTTGGCCCACACTCCGATAGCAATGTATGAAGATCCAATGATCAGGAAGGGGATGAGAAAACCCACCATAAACCTGTATATGACCAGAGACTTGAAGATACTCAAGGTATTATACCTGCATCGGTTATTTATTACCAAGCGGTTGATGACAAAGGGAATGCTGCAGAGGATGGATAAAACCCACACAAGTGCACAGATGATCCTGGCTTTGACCAGAGTCACCAAAGTGAACAGGTATCTGTCGAGACTGATAGCGGTCAGCAAAAAGATGCTGGCAAACATGTTTTGCACCGTCACAAAGCTGACAAACTTGCACATGAAGTCACCGAAGAGCCAAACCATCCTGTTAAAGGCAGTAACAATGTTGAGGATGATCACTAAGGTGAAGATGAAGTCTGCAATCGCCAAGTTGAGAAACCAAATGGAGTTGACGGTTGTCTTCATTTTGTAGCCAGTCACAAATATGATGAGCCCATTTCCAACGATACCCAGAGCGAAGGTGACAAAATATATGAATATACTGAATATTTCAATGCTTGATAAGGATTCTGTCTGGGTTGTTTCATTGGTCGCATTCACTGCACAAAGAAAAGAGAAAGATAAACTGAATCTATTAGAATTATTTACTCAGAAATCCAACTCATTCAGTTCACAAATTCAACTCACTGACTCAGCAATCCAGTTGTTAACAGCTCACTGGAGTTGGAAATTAGAATGGAATGATTTTCTTGAATTATATGTCTTTAAAATCATTTTTGGATAATTATTACAGCTCTGATTTTTCAGTAGGAATCTTATTATTGTTGTTCAAATTAGAACCTTGGTTACCAGTCCATTGTTAATCATGTTCAAGATTGGGCTAAATCATGTTTAATGCATAATCTATTGATATCTATAAATATTGATTTTATACTACAGTTCAAAAAAACAAAAAGTTCATATTGAGTGACATATTTCTGACAGAATATTGCTTGTTTTTGCTCCATTTCGCCAATGTAAATTGTTCGAAACAAGTCACGGGACTGTTTTGCGTCTCTGAGCAACACACGGGAGATGGGTCTGGCTGAAGACAGTAGGCTACAGATGCACTCTCAGACATGCAGTCAGTTTCAGGCTTTGCGTTTTTTACTGCGACTTGTGAGGCGCTTCAGAGAGGGAATTATACCAAACCACTTTAACGACAGACTTTGCTCAGGCTTTACAGAATGACCAAAACAGCATTTAGGATGTAGCCTATTCCATGATGCGCATCAAAAAAGACAATAGGCTTGTTCGACTTGATGCAGCGCTGTACAGACCGATCGGTGGCTGAGTTGAAGCAGTGCATGCCGGTAAGAAATTTTGTCCGACCTGAGACAGCGCCGACGCCATTTGACTGTGACGTATGGCTTCAAAGTACCGCGAGAGCGATTCGAGATCAGCCGCTGGAGTCAGCCAGCGCAGTTTCTGAAGAGGAGCTGCACGAGCTCTGATGACGACACAGCTGTTTCACGATTGGCCGGATTCACCTCATGACAATGATCACGTGTGTTTCGTGTTTATTGTCATGCCTTCAGTTCCACTAATGCACTAAATCTGTATTTTTATAACAGTTAAAGCTCTTTTCATGTAGTCGTAATGTTATATTAGGTCATGTTTATAAAGATCAAACTGATAAAAAAAAAACGTAGACCCCACTACATTGGTATTTAAATAATATATGCTTTATTTATTTATTCTTGTAAAAACAGACGCTGTAAGCAGTACATAAAGTGTTGAATGAAAATGTCTCTGAAACATCTGTGTATTAGTCAAATATTGCATTTATTTCACTTCAGCTGTGATAAAGTATGCAAACGCAGCGCGAGCGTGACTACGAGAAGCAGAGAGTGTCCAACTTCATGTCTCTGTTTTTCAGCTCCACCCCGCCTGCACGTGGCTAGTCTCGCCAATCGGTTACATCCAGCCGCAGCCGATGTCGAACACACCTTGTGACTTTGCAATGGGACTTTGCATTGCGTGAGGCTGCCTCCTTGTCATTTCTGACTTATTACAAAAAACAGAACAATGCCCAAAAGCTGCTGTGTGGGGGGAACGTAATCAGCAACAGGTGAAATAATTCTTTGACATGATTAAAAATAATGAATGGTTTGTTTTTGTGTTTGTTTGTTTACCATATGTTGTCGCAGATTACGTTCCCCTTCAGTGTATTTCTTATAGTAATATGACCCGTTGCGATCTGTCTCACTGCCTGTATCCACTTTTGTGTCCTTAAACATTTGTTTTTTGGGGTCGACAGCTTATAAAAACTTAGTTCTGAGTTTTTTAGCTTGTTAGCTGTACACCTTGTCACACAGCAGCTTTTGGGCATTGTTCTGTTTTTTGTAATAAGTCAGAAATGACAAGGAGGCAGCCTCACGCAATGCAAAGTCAATGGAGACGGTTGGATTGTTTTGCCCGCCCCGGTGGGTGTGGTTTTCAGATTAGAATAAATGCACTCTGTCTCTATAGGGCGACGCACCACCAAAGTGAGAAAGGGACAGATTTTTTCAATCACATTCAACCACAGAGTTACGCCAGCTGTCACTGCTAGACTGTTTGTTCTGCCTCTGGATATAGGCTATAGTCCAATCAGTGTCAATCACATTCTGTGGAGCTCCGCCTCTTTTTGGGCGATTTCACTCTGGCCGAGAATTGCCCCGAGTGCTCTCATAAGGTGTGTTCGACATCGGCTGCGGCTGGATGTAACCGATCGGCGAGAGTAGCCGCATGCAGGCGGGGAGGAGCTGAAAACGGAGACGTGAAGTCAGACACTTTCTGCTTCTCGTAGTGACACTCATGCTGCGTTTGCATACTTTATCACAGCTGAAGTGAAATAAATGCAATATTTGACTGATACACTGATGTATCAGAGACATTATCATTCAATACTTTATGTACTGCTTACAGCTTCTGCTTTTACAAGAATAAAGTTCAATATAAGCATATACTATATAAAAACTAATGTAGTGGGGTCTACGTTTTTAATCAGTATTATTTTGATAAACATGACACAATATAACATTGTGACTACATGAAAAGAGCTTTAACTGTTATAAAAATACAGATTTATGAGCATTAGTTGAACTGAAGGCGTGACAATAAACACGAAACACACGTGATCGTTGTCATGCGGTGAATCCGGCCAATCTTGAAACAGCTGTGTCGTCATCAGGGCTCGTGCAGGGTAAAGACTAGAAGGGATACAGGAGGTGCCAAGGTGACGATTTTTCGAAATCTATGGATGTTGAGATTGGCGCCGATATTGAACTAGCCTCTGATGCTTGCCTGAGCAACAGGTTCGCTGTGCTTGCTGACCCTCCTTCGTCGGGTGATACGAAACACGATTTCAGTTTTTGTTTAGCAACGCCTTTTCCAGCGACTCCTGCAAAAAGTCCTCCCTCTAAAAAAAATCTAAAAAGAAATCTGAAACAAGGGAAACGTGGTGATATCGCTGACATTTTGAATGCCATTCAAGCACTATCTGCAAAACAAGATGCTACATTCCAAAAGCTAATCTCCATCGAGAACTCGACTGATGCTACAACGAAAGCTGTTGACAACCTGTCTGTGGTTGTGCAGAAGCTTGTTTCTGATGTTAATGAGCACTCGCAGAAGATGTGCAGAATGGCAAGAGACATTACGGAGCTTCAATCTTCAGACAAGGATGTCAAATCTCGCATTGAGCATCTTGAGCGGTACAGTCGGCGTTGGTGTTTAAAGGTGCACGGGGTTCCTGAAAACAAGAATGAGGATCTTCGTTCGATTGTTAAGAATATTCTCGAACATGTGGCACCTGACGTCTCTGGTAACCTCAACAACGCACTTGACGTGATGCACCGGGTTGAGAGATGGAATTGACAATTAATTGAGAACTGGAGACCAATATCACTGTTAAATGTTGATTATAAATTACTTGCTTTAATTTTGGCAGTTCGTTTAAAATCTGGCCTTAACTATATAATTTATCCCTCTTTATCTTTATTTGTTAGCGACAAAATTTGTGATGATATTGACAAAATGTTATTGAATTTTATTTGGAAGAACAGATCTCACAAAGTTAGGAAATCTGTTTGGTCTAATAGACGATCTGAGGGTGGGCTGGAAATTTTACATTTTAAGAATCTTGTCAGCTCTTTTAGAATCAGTTGGTTAAAAAAATGTCTTTGTAGTAATGATTCAGTGTGGTACTATATCCCCAACGCCATATTTCATAGATTAGAGTTTCTTTTAAAATGTAATTTTACCCCTTTTAAATGACCAATTTTCACCAACAAGTTTTAATTGCTTGGAAATTGTGTTATGTGCACAACTTTTCTGCCCACAAAGGAATTATGTGGAATAACTTGAATATTTTAATCCGAAACAAATCCATTTTTATGGACAAGTGGTATGATAGAGGTATTGTTTTTCTTTTGGATTTATTTAATAATGATGGCAATATACTGGAATATGAAGAATTTATGTCTTTGTATAATTTCCCTTTGCCTGCTAGAACTTTCAATTCTGACATCAAAGCTTTATCTCCAAGCTATGTGCATTTATTTAAAACACCTTTTCTTTAATGAGAGAAAAACAATTATAAACTTTTATTGGATGGAGTTTCCCTTCTTGATAAAAAATGTAACAGTAAACATATAAAGCAGCTGTTACATTACACAGTTTATACATCCCCTAGATGTAAATTTTTCTGGAACAATTTTTTTTGACAGTATTCACTGGAAGAGAGCATGGTTACTCCCTGAAAAATACTGTATGTCCAATAAAATAAGAGAGGTACATTTCAAAATTTTACATAATGTTTACCCAACCGACTCCCAAATTGCCTCTTTTGTTGATCTCTCTGACTTTATTTTGCATTTTTGCATTTTGCAAAGTTGAGGAAGAAACTTTGCTTCACTTATTCTACCATTGCAATCATGTTAAATCTCTTTGAGAGAACTTATGTTGTTATCTTTCTCCTTTTATAAAATGTGATTTAAACTTTTCTTTGAAGGATATATTCCTTTATTTTTCTAGGAGTGACTATGCTATTGATCTTGTTGTTAATTTCTTTGTGTTGCATTGTAAATTTTTTATTCACAAAAACAAATTTCTCAAGATATTGCCTAGATTTGATGTCTACATTGCTGAGATTTCCCTTGTTGTTAAATCTCTTAAACTCATTGATAACAACAAGAACAACAAGTTTTTTAAGAACTATGACCATATTTTTCTTACTGGTTGAGCTAGGTGCCATTGTTATTTGTCTGTATGTTCTTCTTTTATTTATTTATTTATTTTTCCATTTTTGTTAATGTATTTAATGCAGTGCTGTTTCTTTTCTTGCAATAAAAAAAATAAAAAATAGAAGGGATACAGCTATAGCCACTGGACACTTTAATATTTATTTAATTTAATAACTGTATTTGCAGTATTGTAAGGGTAGGTTTAGGGTTGGGGGTAGGTGTAGTCATTAGTAAAATACAATCTGATAAGTAGCAAATTAATTTATTGTTATTTTATTATGAAATTTTGCCTCACTTCCGGCCGTTACTGTATCCCTTCTAGACACAACCCTCATGCAGCTCCTCTTGAGAAACTGTGCTGGCTGACTCAGGTGGCTGATCTCGAATTGCTCTCGCGGTACTTTGAAGCCATACATCACAGTCACATGGCGTCGGCGCTGTCTCAAGTCAGACAAAATTTCTTACCGCATGCACTGCTTCAAGTCAGCCGCCGATCGGTCTGTGCGGCGCTGCATCAAGTCAAACAAGCTAGAGGTCTGCATTCCAGCGGCTCCTGATAAGATTTCTTGCTGCACGGGATTAAATTTTGAATGAAAGGCGGATTGCGGTCGGTAACTATAGTTTACATTAGGTGGGAGCGGGCGGTCTGACAATAACGCGGTTGCTCCCGAGATGCTCTGACATCAGCGCATCTGTGCTTGAACTTGAAGTGAACAAATCTTTCTGCAGTGGTGGCGTTCACACAGTCCCCAGTTCCCTGTTCTGAGAAACCTGGCAAGATATGTTCTTTGCATTAGAGGTCTGCGCAAGTGCACCTTCAGAGAACATTCAACCTTTATGATCGGATTTTGGAGGAGAGACGTTCTGAAACGTCAGTCAGCGTCATTCTGTTCTTGCATGGATGTTAAAAAAGATTTCACTTTGCAGTATACTAGTAAGCCAACAGTTTTCGTTTATATGTATTTTTGGCTTAGCCTATTGAGGGACATGTTGTAGGCTATTTAATTCAGCCTATTTTTCTCTGTGATGTTTAGCCTATTATTCTTTGTGACATTTTTTCTCCGACATTTTTTAGGGTGTTGACAGCATCATAAGACAACAAGTAAAAATCTTGTATATGCAATGCAACATTTTATATTTGTTATCCCCAATCACTCTCTTTCTTTAGGGGAAGTTTAAATGCAAGATTCTGGAAACAATCTAAATTTAGCGGGACCCGTCGGGTCGGGAAGAAAATCACTATATGCGGATAGCGGGTGAACACCGAGTGAATTTTAGGCGGGACCGGGTGCATGCAGAATAGAACCTTGCGGGAGCGGGACGAAAAAACAGTCCTGCGCAGACCTCTAAAATAGACTTCCATTCAAAAAAACTTTTTTCGAACTGCAGGCACTGCAATGCAATCGCTATGGGTTCTGGGAGGGCTAGCACTAACGTGCTTTCATCATCATACGTAACCTTAACTTGTGCAGCGATTGGTGGGAACCTCTACTTAAAATCTTTAAGCTAAAGTGACATCCAATTATTTCACTTACATTTCACAGACATTATCTCCATCTGTAAATGTTAGAAAGTCGAGAAAATGTTTCCATTTTGCTGTCCAAGCCTTTTACTCAACTGGCCCAATGTATGTTCACAAGGCATTGGACATACTAAGGAGGTAAAACACCGCATCATAACTAAAGATGAGGTACCAGTTAGAAAGAAGGCATACAGACTGTCCATAGACAAACAACAATTTGTAGATGCAGAAATACAGGAACTCTTGCACAAGAATATTATACAGCCATCAGTTTCACCGTGGGCATCTCTAGTTGTAGTTGTACCAAAAAAGGATGGAAGCTTAAGACTCTGTGTTGACTGTCGTAACCTTAATGCTAAGACTCACCTGGATGCATACCCTATGCCTCAGATTTAAGAAATCTTGGAGTCTCTGCATGGAGCTGCAATATTCACTACACTGGACCTTAAGAGTGGATATTGGCAGACAGAAATGGAGGCTGACAGTGTTAAAAAAAAAACAGCGTTTGTGACATCTGTGTTACAATACAGAAGGGTCGGAGACAGGAGATACCGATAAGGATGTTTATTTGAGACACACAGCAGAGTAAACAGAAGTGCAGGTGAGTAGTGACGGTTTGTAAGGTGAAATGGATCGATGAGATGAGATGATACTGTCCTTGTATGTTTGCAGGTGAGAAGATCCTGGGTGACGCTGGAGACTGGAGACGCTGGAGACTGGAGACACTCACACACAGACTGGGAACACATGAGGAGACTTGGAGACGTTGGAGACAGGTAAGTATATCGATATGAGTCCTTGAGGTAAGCATGTAGGTAAGTCTAGATGCGAACGAGACTGGACAGTGAATGAGAGTGTGTGAGTGTCTTTTAAGGTGGTGGTGATTGGTGAGCTGATGAGGTGCAGGTGCGTGTGATCAGTATTCAGGAGATGGAGTGCGCTGTGATTGGGCAGTGTTGGAACCTGGCGTGTCTGTGACAGTACCCCCCCCACGGCCCGCTCCTGAGGGCCGAGGACCCCGACGTCGTGGTGATCGTCCTCTTCCACGAGGGGCAGGTCTGTCAGGATGGTTGGTGTGGAAGGTTTGAAGAAGGTTGAGGTCTAGGATGTCATCTCTGGGGACCCATGAGCGCTCCTCGGGACCGTAGCCCTCCCAGTCCACGAGGTACTCCAGAAGATCTCACGTACTTCATATGCTGCACCGTCGTCCAGGATGAGTGGAAGGGGGGGTTCGGCGGCTGCCACGCCAGGTCCTGTGGGAAGAGAGACAGAAGGGTGGTGAGGCTTGAGGAGAGACACATGGAATGTGGGGTGAATGCGATACTGTGGAAGCAGTTGGAGCTGGTAGGTGACAGGGTTGATCTGCTTAGTGATGGTAAACGGGCCAATGAACCTGGGGCTCAGCTTACGGCAGGGCAGACGCAGGAGGATGTCTCGGGTTGACAGCCAGACCTTCTGTCCAGGTTGGTAGGCGGGTGCATTGGAGCGACAAAGGTCTGCTGTCATCCAGCGTCTGCACAGGGCTTGCTGCAGTTTGGTGTGCTGAGTCCCAGACCCTCTCGCAACCAGCAGTCGACAGATGGGACGTCGGAGGGTTCCCCAGACCAGGGGAACAGCGGGGGTTGGTAGCCGAGTACGCACAGAAATGGAGTGAGACCGGTGGATGGCTGGTGTAGGGAGTTTTGGGCGTACTCGGCCCAACCCAGGTACTGGTTCCAAGAGTCCTGGTGGCCGTGACAGAAGGTACGGAGGAAGCGGCCGATCTCCTGGATCTTCCTCTCCGTCTGCCCGTTCGACTGAGGGTGGTAACCCGACGTGAGGCTGACGGTCACACCTAGGAGCGAGAAGAAGGCCTTCCACACCCGTGAGATGATTTGGTGTCCTCTGTCAGAGACTATATTCTCTGGGATATTGAAATACCTGAACACATGGTTGAAGAGGAGTTCTGCTGTCTCCATGGCAGTGGGCAGACCTCTTAGAGGAATCAAGCGGCAGGACTTTGAGAATCTGTCTACTACTACCAAGATGCAGGTGCAATTATTGGAGGCTGGGAGGTCGGTGATAAAGTCCACTTCTAGGTGTGACCAGGGTCGGTTAGGAATGGGCAGAGGAAGGAGTTTGCCAGATGGTAGATGGCGAGGGCTCTTCGAGATGGCGCATTCCTTACAGCCCTGCACGTACCTTCTGACGTCGGCAGCCATGTTGGGCCACCAGAAGCGCTCCTTTAGCAGCGAGAGGGTTTCATTGACCCCCGGCCAGTGCCAAGTGACGTGTGGGCAGTGTGAATGAGGGGAGTGCGCCGTGCTCTGGTGCTGTATTGTAAGCCTGGTGGGCAACCCGGCGGAGTGTTGGTGGAGGCATTGGAGGAGGGTACGGTTTCCTCGGAGATGGGGCTGACGATAAGGTTATCTGGAAGGATGGGTTCTGGATCTTCGGACTTCTCTTCTGGGGCATGCAGGCGGGAGAGTGCATCAGCCTTTACGTTCTTGGGGAGAGGCGATGATGGTACTGGGAGCTCGGGAAAACAGTTTGGGAAACAGCTTTCGCCCCACTTCAGGACATTGCTGGTCTTCCAGGAGATGACTGGGTTGTGCTGCTCCAACCAGGGGCGCCCTAGTATCACGTCAGCGGTGGATCCTTCCAGAACCAGCAGATGGAGATGTTCGACATGAAGCAGGCCTCCCTTGGATGGGACCAGTACTAAGGCGTACATGTCTTCTGCTTAAGGGTTTTCCAGTTACTGATCGGATCTGATAGGTGGTCGGTGGGGCCGTGGTCTTGATGTTAAGCTGACGGCAGAGGGCGCCGGAGATGAAATTGCCTGCTGACCCAGAATCGAGGAGTGCAACAACTGGAATAGAGACATCAGCAGCAGTAAGGTTTACAACAGTGGTGAGGGGTTTCATCTTCTTAATAGAGGGAATGACAGCACTCACCATGGGTCGCGGAGGACGGATGGGGCATGTGGAGATTACATGCCCAGGAGAACCACAGTAGAGGCACAGATTCTGGGTCAGCCGCCTCTGCCGTTCAGTAGGAGAGAGTCTGGAGCCTTCCAGTGACATGGGCTCGTGGGCTGGTTCTGGAGGGCTGACGGATTCTGGTCGGCGGCGAGCGATGTTAAACAGCGGCTGGCCCTGGTCCTCTTCGAGACACGACTGCATACGAGTGGCGAAGCGGATGGAGAGTTGAATGAAGCGCTCAAGGCCGATGTAGTCCTCGTATGCAGCGAGATGCAACCGCACTCGAGGGTCCAGTCCTTGACAGTAGGTAGTAATGAAAGCCTGTTCGTTCCAACCACTTGAAGCAGCAAGCGTTCTGAATTGCAAAGCATAATCATTAACAGACATGGAGCCTTGTTTTAAATTGTAGAGTTTCTCACCGACAGAAGAATCAGAAGCAGGCTTCCCGAAAACTTCCCGGAAGTGGGCAACAAAACCGGAGTATGACTGTGTGATGGGGTTGTTCTGCGACCAGATCGAATCGGCCCATTGTAGTGCTTTGCCTTGTAACTGTGAAATTATGAACGCTACTTTGGAGGTGTCAGTGGGATAATGGTGCGGTTGCATCTCCAGGACCAGCGAACATTGTAGAAGAAATCCGCTGCAATCCTCCGCCGAACCAGAGTAGGGCGCCGGTTTGGCCATGGGACTGGCGTGCACAGGAGGTGAAGGAGTGGGCGCTGTGTTGACGGAGGTGATCGCTGGTGGTGAAGATGTCGGATTGGAGGTGAGTGCTCAGCACAAAGCGTCAATGAGCTCTTGGAAAGGGTCCTGGTGGCTCATGCTGGTGTCTCACAGTTTAGTCCGGTCTTCTGTTACAATACAGAAGGGTCGGAGACAGGAGATACCGATAAGGATGTTTATTTGAGACACACAGCAGAGTAAACAGAAGTGCAGGTGAGTAGTGATGGTTTGTAAGGTGAAATGGATCGATGAGATGAGATGATACTGTCCTTGTATGTTTGCAGGTGAGAAGATCCTGGGTGACGCTGGAGACTGGAGACACTCACACACAGACTGGGAACACACGGGGAGACTTGGAGACGTTGGAGACAGGTAAGTATGTCGATATGAGTCCTTGAGGTAAGCATGTAGGTAAGTCTAGATGCGAACGAGACCGGACAGTGAACGAGAGTGTGTGAGTGCCTTTTAAGGTGGTGGTGATTGGTGAGCTGATGAGGTGCAGGTGCGTGTGATCAGTACTCAGGAGATGGAGTGCGCTGTGATTGGGCAGTGTTGGAACCTGGCGTGTCTGTGACAATCTACAGGATTATTTGAATTCCAGCACCTTCCTTTTGGCCTGAAAAATTCAGCAGCAACATTCCAAAGGTTGATGGAACATGTTCTGAGGAGCGTGAGAGGAAAGTGCTGCCTAGTATACATTGATGACATAATTGTATACTCCAAAAATGAGGTAGAACACCTTTAACATATTAACCAGGTATTACAATGTCTTCATGATGCAGGACTCACGCTCAATCTGGCTAAATGTAATTTCATGCATCGTTCCATTGCTTTTCTGTGTCACATTGTATCCACAGAAGGAGTCAAGACGGATCCAGCCAAGGTGACAGCAATCAACGCATCCCCCACTCCTCAATCACTAAAGGATGTTCAGCGTTTTTTAGGGTTAGCAGGCTGGTATCACCGGTTCATTCCAAATTTATCAGAAAAGGCAGCTCCTTTGCATGCTTTGAAGCAGAAGAAAGCCACTTGGGCCTGGACTAAGCAGTGTCAGGAGTCATTTGATACTATTAAACAGAACAAGCTCCCGTGTTAATGCCGCCTGATTTCAGCAAGTCATTTTGTGTACAGACAGATACAAGTGAGATTGGTTTGGGCGCGGTACTGACTCAAGAAGTAGAGGAAGGAGAACGGGTCATTGCATTCACATCAAGATTACTACGAGGAGCAGAGAAGGCATACTCTGTGTCAGAGAAAGAATGCTTGGTGGTAGTGTGGGCCGTTGAAAAATGGAGACCATATCTGGAAGGGAGGCCGTTTGAGGTTGTTACTGATCATGCAGCTCTAGCATGGGTATTTCAACATCCAAAACCATCATCAAGGCTGACACATTGGACCATTCGGTTACAAGGATATGAATTCAAGGTCAAGTATCGAAAGGCCCAATGCAATGTCGTCCCTGATGTACTGTCTAGGACTCCAGAACACACCACGGTGGACATGATTGCAGTAGTCAAAACACCACAGTCTAAGTTCTTGCCAACTAATTTACCTATTGATGTTTCTAACATTGCCATGGCACAACAGAACGATCAAGAAACTCGAGTGACATGTTTAGATGGGGGACTCCCGCCTATCTGGTATTGGATCGAGGGGCTCAGTTCACTTCCAATCTACTCAGTCTTGTATGCAAGCAGTGGGGAGTAGTACAGAAACTCACAACTGCATATCATCCACAGACTAATCTGACTGAACGCATGGTTTTCCTGTAGTTCTTCTTCCTCACCATGAAGGGGGCGCTAGTGAGTTATATGCAGTTAGGAATAATTTCTGTTTAGTCAGAGAAGGAGTCAGTCCGCTATGGAGAGGTAGGAATGGCCTACCTGATTTTGACTCACAATTCACTCTTATTGATCAAGTTTATCACCCAGTATATCACCTTTTTTTGTATAGTGTATTTGCTATGGATGTTTTCTAATAGCATATATTGTCTGTTGTAAAGGTGCTTCATGTATGTGACTACTATAATTAAGTGGGTTAGCATGGTACGCTAATCCTGCATGGTTCGGCCTGCTCGAATGGCAGCATGGGGCCTTTAGTGGTTCAACGCCGTGATATTGAAGTGCAGTAAATGCTTCAACCTGTGTGAATACCTGTTTATGGACAACGTTTCACAAGGATTGTATGCATATTTTTTTTGTCTTTGGGGACTCGACACGAACTGTGGATTATACTTTTTTGTGATTTGTCAAGACCTTCATCGTTTGGATTTCTGTCTTGCTTTCTGCCTGCGGGATTCGGACACTGACTCTATGGACTTCTCACCAACTTCTTCCAGATAAGAATTGTTGTTTCTCTATTGTTCACATGTGTTTATATTTGGTGGTATTTTTTGCACCTCTATTTTGTGAGACATTCAAGTATTAATTCTCATGAATATATCTCTTTGCATATTTTTGAACTGCTTTGTGGGTTGTTTATTTTACACATATAGTAAAGCAGGAAGCCATTTTATGAAGGCTAATATGAACAAACAGCGAGTCCTCCCTAGTACAGATGTGTAGCCAAAGCTTTTGCATGACAGAGCGGCGATTATATGCGCTTATTAGCAGTTCTAAACTCAAAAATTTTTAAAGGGATTGTTCACCATTAAATTAAAATGTTTGTCATTATTTACTCACCCTGGTGTTGTTTTACTGCTGTATGCCCTTCTTTCTTTTTTGGATCACAAAAGAAGAATTAAAAGAAAAATAACAATGTCCCACTCACGTTCATCCACAATGACAGTAATTTTGTGTCTTTTTAAAAAAGACACAAAAGTATCACAGAATGATCCCACGCGACACGTGCTGTACATTCCAAGTTTTCGGGGGTATTTGATAAAAAAAACAAACGTAAATTTTTTGGGGGGTGAAAAATCGAAATTTAATGTATTATTTTGATGAAAATCCTGACCTTGGCTGTTGGTCTTCTGTGCTTGACTGTGTTTTCATTTAAGGGTGAACTTTCTCTTGAATGCTTTTGCAGTGTAATGGTGGAAAAGGCCAATTCACACTGCACTGATAGACGCAGACCAACGGCGACAGTCATCAAATAATAGCACGTCAAAAGCAAAAGCATTCAAGAGAAAGTTCACCCTAAAATGAAAATTAAGTCATTGTTTACTCAGCCTGGTGTTGTTCTAATACTGTATACCCTTCTTTCTTTTTCAGACCACAAAAGGAGAATTTTCAAAAAATGTCTCTCTCTCCCTCTCATATATATATATATATATATATATTTAGACACCTACATTTCATTCATTACTTCAGTTTACTCAGAATTATGTCAGATAACACTTAAGCAAAACATGGTCAGGTCAAAGTGTCTGAATATTTTTTTGGTTTTTATAAATTTTACTGGTAGTTCACTGTATGAAGAATTTTTGGGTATAATGTCACAGTTTACTTTATTTTGCTATCCTCACTTACATAAATGAACTATAGTGTCCTGCACCCACTAGTAAAAATATATAAAAAATTTCTCAATACATTTTGATTTGACTGTGTATATATATATATATATATATATTTTTTTTTTTTTTTTTTTTTAAATATATATTACATTTTTAAATTGTGGCAAATGTATTCATGATGAGATACATTTCCATAGAATTGTTTAAATGTTATTAGGCACTGTGCATATACCCAAAAATTCTTAAACAGTTTTGCATTTACTACACCCTGAGAGGTGTTTAAAAAATGTCATGTGAATAAAACACACATTCAGTTCTTACCCATTTTTTAGCTGTTAATGCACCGGGACAAGCCGAGTCTTGATCTTAGTAGGTCTTCTCAGTCTTGCTGACGGATTTGCTTTACTGATAGTGGCCTTCAGCAGACTTGATGAAATGATTACAGATGTATGACATCACTGTCAGTAAAGGGCATATATATATATATATATATATACAGTCTTTCCTGCCACAGAATGTTCCTGTAGCTCATGGTGCTAGAATTCAATTTAATTGTATGAACTGATAAAAATGTATATACCTTAAATGTTTTGGATAACAGTGCCAATGTGAACTGGATCGCAGTTATGTTTCACTGATTAAACTGAAGTGACAAAAATAGTAGGTTATGTTTGGTCTGAAGTAAAAATGAAACATTAATGACTTTGATGACAATGAAATTGTTTATCAAGATATTTCATTAGCAAGAATTGCTGAAATGTGCCATCATTCTAAGAACTATGCAAAAACTGCAACAAATCATCTAATTCAGATAATAATTTGATCTGATTGGTTTTAAACCATTATTAATTAAAATTAACTTTCACGAGGAGGTGAAGGTGTCTGTTGCCTAATCATCACCACATGCACTTAGGCGCCTATTGCCAAAAAAAAAAACAGACATTTGAAGCAGTTTTACTCACCACCTGCGGTTCCAACTCATGACCAGGATCATTTTCGCTGTGACCGCTCCATCTTTCAGTTTCAAATTATCTGTAAATCCAGCGTAGAACTGGGCCTTGTTTATAAAACCATAAGCACCGATCATGAGGGCTCGAGCAGCCACGGAAAAACACGAGACATTCTCCATTCTTTTTAACCAATAAAAAAGTGATTGTAACTATCAGTTTCTATGGTTATTTTATTAACAAATATCGAGAGCGCATCAATGTAATGCGTGAGAACGGATCTCTCAGCTCCAACACTGGGTTCTTTGGGCAAGGTTATCTTTCCCTCACAACCAAAAACACACTTCTTTGGTGACATTGTTGATTTCGTGCAGTCCTATGACCTGTGCAGCGCTGCCGACGACTTCCGTAAACCCGAATGCGCGTTGATAGGCCTGCTTTTGCTCTCTTGCTCTGGTCTACGTGTGCGTGCGCGCCCGTACAAGGAATTCCGCCCCCGTTGACGTCACTCAGGCCGATACTCGAGGAAAAAAAAAAAAAACCCGAAACCTGTGACAATTTGGAAGAGAATTTTTGGAACAGAAATACTCCGTCATACGTCCAACTCATGTTTTGAAACTTTGGCCATGTTTAGCATGAGAATCCAACTCTTTAACAATGTTAAGTCAGAATACTTGAAATAGCATTATACCCCCCCCTTTAATTTTTCTTGTTGTCTGGACAATCTATAAAAGTGTGGTTATGTCCACACACACACACACAAATAATTTGAAATAACTAAATCACTAAATTATTTTTACTGTGTAGTCATTAATAATTAATAAATGTTGACTTTAATTTTTTATGTTACAAATAGTTTATCGATTTTTTTTTTTTTTTTTTTTTTTCTCATGGGATTTATTTAAACAATGTTGTAACACAAAGGCAAACATATCAATACATTTCAGTTCATTATAGGTAAAACAAACATTAGTTCAGAATGATGGGCCTATTGATTGTTTGTGGTCTTGAGAAACCCATGAAAATGAAATACAAATACCATAATCGTACAGGCAAGGGGAAAGGAGTAGAGGATCTCAATTGCAGCAGATTTAGTTTATTTACAAAAAAAAAAAAAAAAAAAAAAAAAAATCAATCCAGAATCAACATGATAGCTTCACAAACCTAAAGATAAAACAGGATTAAAAAAAAAAAAAAAAAAAATGTGATACACAGATGAATTGTTCACCACAAGACTAGTAATGTGCACTAAAAAAGTAAATAGGGTCAATTTTAATTTCATACCGACTTAGGATACATGGTTTAATGAGGAAGCAAACAAGATTTAACAAGACAAGGTGAACACAATCAATTAACCAATAAGTAACCATATGCCAACTAACAACAACAACAAGGGGAACAGAAACTAAACACAGGAAGGAAATGGAACCCAAGGAAAAACAACATAGAGTCCGCACATAGAACATAACGGTTACAAATAGGCCTACACAATACAATTCTGTGTATTCTGGTTGTTATTAAGGCATGCATGTCAGCTATTTATACATTTATAGCACAGTAAATCTATAATTATTTTTTGTTGTTATTGGCACATCAGCTTCCATCATTCATCCTCACAAAAAACAAAACAAAAAAATAGAGTATTTAGTCTACGCAGCTTCTTTATATGTTAAATTACATTACATTTTCCTTTTTTGTAAATGCAATTTAATAAATGTAAATACTGGATTCTGTGAATGTTTCATTTAACCCTCAAGTGTCGAAGATAGGGTCATTTCTATTCCTGTTCCGCTCTGCGAATGAGATTTGTGTTTGGATTGGGAATGTTGTGAGAGGAGAGCCAGGTGTTCCTCTGCGAATGCACTCTCGAACACCATCACTAAAGACTGCTTGAGCTTTTTCTGAAAATCTTCACACATGAATACATACAAGAAGGGATTCAGGCAGCTGTTCAAGTAGACAAGACTGATTATGAAGAGCCCTATCTCGTTGTAAACATTCTTGAAGCTGGTCAACTCATTTTCATGCAACCACACTTCAAGGAATTTGTGAACATAAAAGGGAAGCCAGCAGAAGAAGGCCAGGATTACAGCCATGATAACAGGGAAGGGTTTTAGTTTATTGCTTTTCCTGACGCGCTTAACTTGTACTCCGATCGCCACATACAAAGCGGAGATTATGACGAACGGGAGGAGAAAACCCACCACAAAAAGGTATACAACCAGCCTATTGTGTTTCTTCCTGAATGTCATTTATGCACCATGTTTGTTGTGACGAAATGGAAAGCGTTTTCCGGGAGATGACTAAAGGCAGGCTGCAAGCGACTGACGCTAACCAAATAAGCAGGCAAATTATCCTTGCTTTCTGGACTGTTCGTTTGGTCCTGGCCCACACCACCACCCATTTGGACAGGCAGCAGTCCAAACTGATCGCTGTCAGCAGGAAGGTGCTGGCAAACATATTCAACACGGTCACCAGGCTGCTCAAGAAGCACATAAAGTCACCAAAAGGCCATTCAAACTCACGGTATTCATAAATTATATTGAAGATCAGGAAGAATGAAAATAGGAAGTCTGCATCTACATCTGCATTGCTGGTTGATGCCGTCATTGGATTGGGCTAGAGTTTTATCTGAAGTAAAAAGAAAAAACAATGGCTAGAAAGACAAAAGTTTACAAGTATACAGGTTCATTGTTTATCTAGCCTATTTCATTAGAAATGCAGAGAATTGCAACAGAATATTTCAAAATGTTGTTCATTGAAACTGCTATATCATTTTGGTAAGAACAGCTGTAGGCCAACTTACTCATATTGACAATTTTTGTTGAAGAGGCTGAAAAAAATATACACAAAAAATGTTAACCAATATTTTTATCCAAACTCTATATGTAAAAGAGCATTTTTCAACATTTGAAGCTGAATTGAAATAATTTTCAACATACATAGGGTGCTTCAGGTGATGTTTAAGGACTGTTGAAGGAACAAATTATTATAGTCCACTTAATTCATCTGGAAAGCATCAAGGAAGTAAATGCGAGAAAACTAAAGCTAAAAAATGTTTAAGAAACCAAAAAAATACTAAGCGTAAATGAATAAAAACATAATGCAGAAACTGTAAAACATGCTAAACATTTAAACTAAAAAAAGAGCCTTAAGTGAAAAGGTTAATAATCTTTCCAGATTTTTTCTGAAAATAATAAGTAATGCGAGTTGATTGGAAACCGGTCAGTACATGTCTAACACTCAATTAAATATCCTTGTAAGGGTAAAAGAGGAGGGGATGCTATTTTTGCTTATCATATTCACTGGAAACTTAGAAATTGTGATTGCATATTCATTGCATAATACTTCCTGAAGTTTGTCGAAACCAAGGTCACTCTGTAATGAAATAGTCTAGTCCTGTCACGGCTCATTAGTGGGACAATCAGACTTTTGGCTCATTCTTAAGAAATAAACCATTTTTATGCCATGGATCTCCGTGAATTACTAGGGATATAATTCTATTTAATATATCTTATCTTACATTTCAAGTTTGATGTTTATTGACCTGTATTTTTTATTAAACTATTTAAGAGATATAAAATGTCTCTTTGAGCAATCAATTGTAAGATAGCATTTATTTTGTCTGGTTTCTATTTTCTTTCAACACCTGCTTTACTAGCATTCACCATAAGAGGAATTGTATTTGGGTAATGCAATGTGTTGTTGATTTTACTACAGAAAAAAACATCAGACTTGATGATTTATAGTGCTTATGGTTCAGGGTTGATAAACACTGCTCTTGCACAAGGAACTCAGGTTTGTCCATTCAGTGTATAATTCATGGAAAATAATTAGCTTTGATCATGTGGTGATGTCTGGATAGATGGATTTATGCTTCTTTATTTTATTTATTCTTCATATTACAATAATAGAGCCCATATAATATAGCCAGTGTTGGAGCTGCAAAACATAATTAGTTGCCATAGTAAAATCATGGTAGGTTTAACACTGTGACTTTTGTGTTCTGCCTAAAAATAAAAGTAAAAGTAAACAGATTTTAGCATAAAAATGTTCTTAAAAAAAAAAAAAAAAAAAAAAAAATGAGGAAGATTAGAGACAGAATGTTTCAGGATGAATGTCTTCAGTTTTGGTGAATGAATAAACATTAGCAAAATATATAGTAGTGGTGTTAATATATAAAATATATAGTATGGCTTAATGTCAATAAAAATGAAATGCAGTAAAAAGGTAAAACAAAAAAAAAATATATGTTGAAAATATTTTTCAATCTTTAAATATTTCCCCAAAGCCGCTTAAACAAATAGTATCAAGCACACATTAAAACATTTGTTGTTTCCCACAAAAAGCATAAAGAATACAAAACATTTTAGCATCCCAGCCACTATAGATGCAACAACACAGTGAATCAACCAATAGTGTCAGTTTGGGGCGGGACTATCTGTTTGTCCAACCAATGCAAAACAGGGGGTGTGTTCTCCTGTCTGAAAAGTCTTTTTAAAGGCACATAAATTACATCTTTCGATTTCTTCAGAACAATTATGGCTTTGAACCTGATCTGGCATGGGAGCAAAGTGGAGAGCATAATACGCTTTATCGGATCACTTCAGTCTAAAACAAGGAATGAAAATCTTCAGGACTGATCCTCTGAAAGTTTGTTTTGTTGTCCTCGTTTGACGAGATGGTTGTGTCGTTCGTCTTGAGACCTTGTGATTCTGTGAGGCCAGAATAAGTGGAAGGGCGAGATGATCGGGAAGTCACATGTTCTTCAGCAAACGCCGTCTCCAGCACCAGCAGCAGAGACTGTTTCAGCTTCTTCTTAAACTCCTCACACATGAACACATAGAGAATGGGGTTCAGACAGCTGTTGAGATGAACCAGGCAGTTTACGAAAGGTCCTATGTCATTTATTACTTTTATAAAGTCAGTCCAATTATTCTCTTTGCCAATTACAGTACACAGCTGTTGAACATGAAAAGGAAACCAGCATAGGAAAAAGGCCATGATCACAGATATAATGACCCTGAAAGGCTTAAGCTCCTTTCCTCTTTTGAGACGTTTGGCGCGCACTCCGATAGCAATGTATGAAGATGCAATGATCAGGAAGGGGATGAGAAAACCCACCATAAACCTGTATATGACCAGAGACTTGAAGATACTCAAGGTATTATACGTGCATTGGTTCTTTATTACCAAGCGGTTGATGACAAAGGGAATGCTGCAGAGGATGGATAAAACCCACACAAGTGCACAGATGATCCTGGCTTTGAACAGAGTTCGTTTGTTTTGAGCCCAAACAATCACCCATGTAGACAGGCATCTGTCGAGACTGATAGCGGTCAGCAGAAAAATGCTGGCAAACATATTTAGCACCGCCACAAAGCTGACAAACTTGCACATGAAGTCACCGAATTGCCAAACCATCTTGTTAAAGGCAGTAACAATGTTGAGGATGATCACTAAGATGAAGATGAAGTCAGCAATCGCCAGGTTGAGAAACCAAATGGAGTTGACGGTCGTCTTCATTTTGTAGCCAGTCACAAATATGACGAGCCCATTTCCAACGATTCCCAGAGCGAAGACGACAAAATATATGAATATACTGAATATGTCAATGCTTGATAAGGGTTCTGTCTGGATTGTATCATTGGTCGCATTCCCTGCACAAAGAAAAGAGATAGAAAAACTGAATCCATTAGAATGATTCATTCAGAAATTCAACTCATTCATTTCACAATCTCAATTTACTGACTCAATCTGGTTGCAACAGTTAACAGCTCACTGGAGTTGGAATGGAATGATTCTCAGTTCCACATAAAGCTGTTGTATGTCTTTAAAATAATTTTTTGATAGTTATTACAGCTCTGATTTTTCAGTATGAATCTTATTATTGTTGTTTAAATTGGAACCTTAGTTACCAGTCCATTGTTAATCATGCTCAAAATTAGGCTAAATCATGTTAAATGCATAATCTAATTTTATTTGTCTGAATTATAGAGAATAAATGTTTGCAAATTCAGAGGTTATGATACAAGTAGTTGCTCATTCTTACCATGATGCCACCAGGGGGCATCATATCCTGTTCTCTATTTTATGTATAAAATGCATGATGTATGTTTTACTGAGTATTTTAACATAAAATTATGCTTTTACTTAAAGTGTAAGAATAAACAAGAATACTTTTAACCCAACACAGCATTTTTTTTTTTTTTTTTTGTTTGTTTTTGCTGCCTACAGCTTAAATTATGTCTGGTAGGTTTAAAGACTTTGTCAGCAAAATGTGTTGCACAATTCACATGCAACATTAAGACCACAAAACTGAACGCTGACAAAGTTGCAACTCAAAAATATTATTTTCCTGACTCAACTCAATAATGTTTTCAGCTAGTTTTGCATTTAAGTAAATACATTTTGCATTAAGCAGTAACAGTTGCAAATGATGCAGTATGACCACAGCTTTTTTAACCACTATTGACTTACATGACACGTATTTCACATGTGACTGAAGTCTCAAAAACTCTAGCCAGAGTTGCAAAATATATTTTTATATTTTGTTTATTTTATCTTATAATAGTGGTTTACATTGAGAAACAACAGCAGGTGTGGTTATGTCCACACACACACACAAACAAAATAAACATAAAAATTTTGAAATAACTAAATTATTTTTACTGTACTGTAGTCATTAATATTTAATAAATATTGCCTTTAATTTTTTTATGTTAAAAATAGTTTATTGATTTTTCCCATGGGATTTATTCAAACAATGTTGTAAAACAAAGGCAAACATATCATACATTTCAGTTCATTATAGGTAAAACATTAGTTCAGAATTATGGGCCTATTGATTGTCTGGGTTCTTGAGAAACTAGGGCTGCCCCCTAATAGTCGACTAACCGTTAGTCGATTAGACGAGGCTTGGTCGACCAAGATTTTATTAGTTGGTTAGTCGCAGAAAAAAAAAATCTACACAGGAAGTGGTGAAGTCACGCAGTCTATGAGGGACAGATTGTTAACGGCAGGAAATCCAAACATTTGCATATCTTTCATCATTCATCTACCTCAAATATGGCTTATCACTTGAAAATGATAAGTAGTAGCAACTTTACAAGTACACTCGCTCTATTAGCCTAGTTCTAGATAAATGTGTGGTATTATTAGGTGCATATCCATGTGTTTGTGTGGAGAGCGCACTTATTGCATGACACGGAGGCGCCAGTGCGATCACTTTTCCATTATAAAATACTCAATCATTTTAGTCATACAGCTAAAAGACGATTTTCATGATATACTCATAATCATTACTTTTGCCGGTGTGCTGTGGAAAGCTTTATGCTTGCGCTTGAGCATTCATTAGGCTATGTTTTATATATTGGCAATTAAAAGCTGGTTATTATGATTTATGGCTTATTAATGTAAACACGCGATTAGTCGACTAATGGCTTAAATGAACGACTACTAGTCGATTAGAAAAATCTTTAGTCGGGGGCAGCCCTATGAGAAACCGATGAAAATAAAATACAAATACCATCATGGTACAGGGAAGGGAAGAGGAGCTGAGGATCTCAATTGCAGCAGATTTAAGGTTTCTCCATTCATAGTGTATAAGTCATGGAAAACAATTGCTTCTGATCATGTGGTGATGGATGGATGGATGAATTTATGCTCTATTTTATTTGTTCTTCGTCTTACAATAATAGAGCCCATATAATATAGCCAGTGTTGGAGCTGCCCTTCAAAACATAAGTTACCATAGACTTTTGTGTTATGCCTAAAAATAAAGGTCAGACAGTATTTAGCATAAAAAATGTCCTTTGTATTTATAAAAACAATTGAGGAAGATTACAGACAGAATTTCTTCAGTTTTGGTGATTGAATAAACATTAGCAAAATATATAGTAGCACTAAATCAACAGTAGCCTATTACAAACGTAACTTAATGTCAATAAAAACGAAATGCAGTAAAAAGGTAAAACTGAAAAAATATATATGTTGAAAATAATTTTCAATGTTTAAATATTTCCCCAAAGCCACTTAAACAAGCAGAGAAAAGCACACAATAAAACATTTGAATGTTTCCCACAAAAAGCATAAAGAATACAAAACATTTTAGCATTCCAACCACTATAGATGCAACAACACAGTGAATCAACCAATGGTGTGAGTTTGGGGCGGGACTATCTGTTTGTCCAACCAATGCAAAACAGGGGGTGTGTTCTCCTGTCTGAAAAATCAATGGCACATAAATTACATCTTTCGATTTCTTCAGAACAATTATGGCTTTGAACCTGATCTGGCATGGGAGCAAAGTGGAGAGCATAATACGCTTTATCGGATCACTTCAGTCTAAAACAAGGAATGAAAATCTTCAGGACTGATCCTCTGAAAGTTTGTTTTGTTGTCCTCGTTTGACGAGATGGTTGTGTCGTTCGTCTTGAGACCTTGTGATTCTGAGAGGCCAGAACAAGTGGAAGGGCGAGATGATCGGAAAGTCACATGTTCTTCAGCAAACGCTGTCTCCAGCACCAGCAGCAGAGACTGTTTCAGCTTCTTCTTAAACTCCTCACACATGAACACATAGAGAATGGGGTTCAGACAGCTGTTGAGATGAACCAGGCAGTTTACGAAAGGTCCTATGTCATTTATTACTTTTATAAAGTCAGTCCAATTATTCTCTTTGGCAATTACAGTACACAGCTGTTGAACATGAAAAGGAAACCAGCATAGGAAAAAGGCCATGATCACAGATATAATGACCCTAAAAGGCTTAAGCTTCTTTCCTCTTTTGAGACGTTTGGCCCGCACTCCGATAGCAATGTATGAAGATGCAATGATCAGGAAGGGGATGAGAAAACCCACCATAAACCTGTATATGACCAGAGACTTGAAGATACTCAAGGTATTATACGTGCATCGGTTATTTATTACCAAGCGGTTGATGACAAAGGGAATGCTGCAGAGGATGGATAAAACCCACACGAGTGCACAGATGATCCTGGCTTTGACCAGAGTTCGTTTGTTTTGAGCCCAAACAATCACCCATGTAGACATGCATCGGTCGAGACTGATAGCGGTCAGCAGAAAAATGCTGGCAAACATGTTTAGCACTGTCACAAAGCTGGCAAACTTGCACATGAAGTCACCGAAGTGCCAAAACATCCTGTTAAAGGCAGTAACAATGTAGAGGATGATCACTAAGATGAAGATGAAGTCAGCAATCGCCAAGTTGAGAAACCAAATGGAGTTGACAGTCGTCCTCATTTTGTAGCCAGTCACAAATATGACAAGCCCATTTCCAACAATACCCAGAGCGAAGGTGACAAAATATATGAATATATTGAAGATTTCAATGCTTGATAAGGGTTCTGTCTGGGTTGTTTCATTGGTCGCATTCTCTGCACAAAGAAAAGAGATAGAAAAACTGGATCTATTAGAATGATTCATTCAGAAATCCAACAAATTCAAATCTGGTTGCAGCGGTTATTCAACACCTCACTGGAGTTGGAATGGAATGATTTTCAGTTCTGCATAAAACTGTTGTATGTCTTCAAAATAATTTTTGGGTAGTTATTACAGCTCTGATTTTTCAGTATGAATCGTATTATTGTTGTTCAAATTGGAACCTTAGTTACCAGTCCATTGTTAATCATGCTCAAGATTAGGCTAAATCATGTTTAATGCATAATCTAATTTATTGTCTGAATTATGGAGAATAAATATTTGCAAATCACAGAAGTCTCAACACATAGAAACTCTTTCACCTAGATATCATCACATAGATACTGTGTCTGTACCCCGAATTAATAAATACAAAAAAAAAAAAAAAAATCCCAAACCCATTTGGGGGTAAAAATTTGATTGATGTTCAACAAATAAAAAACAGATATAAATCTGATGAGCAAATGATAAAGCTCGGTTTGCTTAATATTAGATCCCTTTCTTGTAAATGATAAAGCACTTATTGTAAATGATATTATCACAGACAATAATCCAGATGTGCTGTGTTTGACAGAAACCTGGCTAAAACCAGACAATTACATTACTTTAAATGAGTCCATGCCTCAAGGTTACTATTATCGACACAAGCTGCGTCGAAAGGCAAAGGGGGAGGTGTTGCTGTAATTTATCTTCAGTATTACTCAAAAGTCTTTCAAATATAAATCCTTCGAAGTGATGGTGCTGTATGTAACGTTATGTAATGTAAGTGACATATCTCATTTGACATTTGTGTTGGCTACTGTATACAGGCCACAAGGGCACCATACAGACTTTATCAAAGAATTTGCTGATTTTCTATTGGAGTTAGCACTGGCTGCGTATAAAGTCCTTATTATTGGTGATTATAATATCCATGTAGATAATGAAAAAGACGCATTGGGATTGGCATTTACAGACATTCTAAACTCTATTGGAGTTAGACAACACGTGTCAGGACTCACTCATTGTCGTAATCATACTTTAGATCTAATATTGTCACATGGAATCGATATTGATGCATTTGAAATTCTGCAGCAGAGCGATGACATCTTAGATCATTATCTAGTCTCACGTATACTACATTTAGCCAAGGCCGCAAAACCGCCACCCTGCCACAAATATGGTAGAACTATCACTTCTACCACTAAAGATGGCTTTATAAATAATCTGATGGCTTTAATAATCTGTTTGCTTTATAAATAATCTATAATAAATAATCATTGTAAAAAGCGCTATATAAATGACTTCCGGTTGGGCAGCGAAACACGATGGCAGGTTAAACTGCAAGCTCCCTTAAGTCAGTTTTAAAACTCCACTAAACTTGATATTTACTTATTGAACATTTTCGTGTGTTGAGAGATGAGCGGAGCCCCGAAAAGCAAGATAAAGGCTCCAAACGAACAGAAACGGACAGCATGCAAGAAAAAAGTAGAAAATGGCGACCGAGAAACTACAGACTCTCTGCGCGTGGGTTTAAACAGTATAAGTGAGCAGATACGGGAATATTGCAACGAGCTGAAAGCAGAGCTCAGGACATTTAAAGATGATCTTAAAACTCAGATGAAGTGCGAGCTAGAGGAGTTTAAAGAGGACATCAATCAGAAATTCGTGTTAACATCACAAGAAATGACGAAACAAAATGCAAAAGTCGAGGCCACTTTGACGCGTGTTGAAGAAATGGAGTGCTGGAGCTGGTTCTACTACACAATTTTATACAAGAACACAAAAAGAGGTGGTGAAGCTCATATGGGAGATTTATGGCCAAGCGGAAATGGATCAAACTCAAATTTGAAAAAAAATTGAGTTTCCGCCAAAATCAGTATTGTATCTGGTCGATATTGAAAAGTCATATATTCTGTCATGTTTTCTCCCTTTCTTTCCAAAACACGACAAACGCCAGTCTCCTTTCTCTGCAGAATGCAATATATCTGCTCAACCAATCACAGCGCACCCTTCTACGCACTGTAAACAGTAATGGTGGCTTTCTGAATACACCCGGCATCCTCGTTCCCTTTCGAGGGAACTCGCGCTGCGTCCGATAGGATCGCTTTGGGAACGCCCCCAGCGTGATAGCATCTGATGCACGTCTGTCAATTAGTCCAATGGCGAGAGTGAACGTCACAGGCGGGTGATGTCACGACCAGGAAAGGATAAATACACATCCGGCAAGACCGGCTTCAGCTTTTCTGCCTCAGCATAGCGCTCTATGTGAAACTGTCTCTGTCTATTTATTGTTGTCTGTCCCGATATAACACAGCTCAATATTTCAGTTATAATGGCGAACACTCAGGCATTCAAACCGTGTACTCCTCCCTGCCCTCGTTTCCTTATGGGTGGGGATACACACGATTTGTGCGTGATGTGTTTGGGAGCGGAGCATGCTCTTTCAGCCTTCGAGGGGGCTGAATGCGAGCATTGTGAAAAGCTTCCTCTGAGGACACTCCTCTCCCGCCTGCACTTTTCGAGGAAAGTGCTCAGGCAAGCGTTCCCCATGGCTCTGGACCGGCAGCGCGGAGAAAGATGTCGTGGGGCTCGCAGATGTATCTGTCAGCGGGGCTTAAGATGGGCATGAGTGCTCTTTCTCAGCCTTCACCTGGCAGATCCCTCGCCCCCCTCTCAGGCTGCAGGGCATACGCATCCTGAATTATATCGACGACTGGTTGATTTTTGCACAGTCAGAGGAGATGGCGGTTCAGCATTGAGATGTCGTTCTCGCACATATTCAGAAATTGGGGTTGAGGCTGAATGCCAAGAAAAGCGTGCTTACTCCACGACAGAGGACCACTTTTCTGGGTGTGGTTTGGGATTCAGTGACAATACGAGCATGTCTCTCTCCAGTTCGCATCACTGCTATTCTGTCAGCCGTAAAAGAATTGAAGCTAGGCCAGTCACACACTGTAAAACAGTTTCAGAGACTGTTGGGTCTGATGGCAGCAGCGTCCAACGTGATACCTTTTGGCCTGCTATACATGAGACCCTTACAGTGGTAACTCAGGACCAAAGGGTTTTCCCCGAGGGGCAACCCACTTCGTATGATCAAGATCACGCAGCGCTGTCTCCACGCCTTGATCATATGGAAGAAAAATTGGTTCCTGTCCCAGGGCCCTGAGTTAGGAGCTCGGTGTCGTCGTGTCACTTTGACGACGGATGCTTCTCTCACAGGCTGGGGAGCGGTAATGGAAGGCCGCTCAGCTCAGGGTCTGTGGAAGAGTCATCAGCTCTCGTGGCACATAAATTGCCTGGAGATGATGGCGGTCTTCAACGCGTTGAAGTTCTTCCTTCCAGACCTGAGGGGCCATCATGTGCTAGTCAGGCCAGACAACACATCGGTGGTCTCGTATATAAATCGACAGGGGGGTCTGCGGTCGCGCCCATTATACAAACTGGCGCAACAGATCCTCCTGTGGTCTCTGGGGAAGATGCTTTCCTTGAGAGCTATCTAGATTCCAGGGACTCAGAATATTGGAGCAGACATCCTGTCGAGGCAGGGGCTGAGGCCAGGGGAATGGAGACTTCACCCAGAGGTGGTGAAGCTCATATGGGAGATTTATGGCCAAGCGGAGGTGGATCTGTTCATATCTCAGGATACAACGCACTGTCCACTTTGGTTCTCCCTCACACATCCAGCTCCTCTGGGACTGGATGCCATGGTACAGACGTGGCCGAGGCCGCGTCTGTATGCATTTCCCCCAGTTGTTCTGCTCCCGGGAGTTTTGGAGAAAATTCACCAGGAAGGGATAAGTCTACTGCTAGTAGCACCTCACTGGCCGAGCCACATATGGTTATCGTACCTGATAGCTCTTCTCGATGGCTCACCTTGGAAGATTCCGATCAGGAGGGACCTCCTGTCTCAGGCGGGGGGCACGATTCTTCATCCCCCTCCAGAAATGTGGAATCTGTGGGTTTGGCCTCTGAGGGGGTCAAACTCATAGAGGCTGGTCTCTCAACTGAGGTTGTAGAAACCATTCTTCACTCCAGAGCTCCTTCTACAAGGAAACTATATGCCTTGAAGTGGAAACTTTTCACTTCCTGGTGTCAAGAACGACAGTTGGATCCAGTCTACTGCCCGATAGCTTCAGTACTTGAGTTCCTACAGTGCTGCTTCTCATCTGGGTTAACCCCATCTACACTTAAGGTGTATGTTTTAACTATATCTGCTTACCATGCCCATGTGGATGGTACTACTGTTGGGAAAAACACATTAGTTATTCGTTTCCTCCGTGGCACCCAGAGGCTGAGGCCTGCGATGGTCCCTGCTTGGGATTTGGCTATTGTGTTAGAAGGCCTATCTACAGCTCCATTTGAGCCACTTGAGTTAGTCTCAGATAAGTTCCTGACACTTAAGACTGTCTTCCTTCTCGCCATATCATCCCTTAAGAGAGTAGGAGACCTTCAGGCCCTTTCAGTGTCCCAAACCTGTCTTGAGTTTGCTCCGGGGATGGTCAAAGCCTTCCTTTACCCCAAACCTGGGTATATCCCGAAGGTTTTGACTAATGTTCCGAGGCATATTGTGTTGCAAGCCTTTTGTCCTCCTCCTTTTGTTACCCCAGACCAGGAGAAACTGAATCTGCTGTGTCCAGTGCGAGCCTTAATTTCTTAATTAAGGCCTTAATGTCCAAGGCCTTAATTTCGGGGGTTTCCCTCAAAGAGATCTGCGATGCGGCCGGTTGGTCCTCGCCTCTCACATTTGTAAGATATTATGACCTTGACCTGGACGCGGCTCCAGGATCATCGGTTTTGCTGTCTTAAGTGTGCCAGAGTTTCACACAGACAGGTATTTGTGATTATGGCGTTTTGGTATATCGTTCCCAAAGCGATCCTATCGGACGCGGCGCGAGTTCCCTCGAAAGGGAACGTCTCAGGTTACGTATGTAACCATAGTTCCCTAAAAAGGGAACGGGACACTGCGTCACGTTGCCATACTCCCTGCATCCCTGTGATCGATTTGCTTCGGCAGTTTGAGCTGAAGCCGGTTTCGCCGGATGTGTATTTATCCTTTCCTGGTCATGACATCACCCGCCCGTGACGTTCACTCTTGCTATTGGACTAGTTGACAGACGTGCATCAGACGCTATCACGCTGGGGGCGTTCCCAAAGCGATCCTATCGGACGCAGTGTCTCGTTCCCTTTCTCAGGGAATTATGGTTACATACGTAACCTGAGACGTTTTCCTTATTTGCTTTGTACTTTGTAAACAAAAACAGAAAAATGAATAATTTTGACAGCATTGATGAACCTGTGGTGGTTTCTGTGGTGGGGAAGAAACGCAAGTCATCGAAATGTAACCATTTACGTGAGGAAATTAAGAAGATGAGGCACTCGAGTCGGGAGGAGGAAAAATGCCGGCTGTTGCTTGTTCCACGACAGCATCAAATTCTGTCACGGTCCCCCAAAACTGAGTCATGGACAGTTTTTAAAAGCCGTTTTTAATACCAGTGTACTCTGTAAATGTGTTTATTTTAACCGTGCGGTGGCGCCAGATACTCTTTAATTGGTAATGACAAACGGAGACATTATTCATTTATAACATTAACAAGATGACTCGTTGAATTCATTTTGGGAGCGACGACTGAATGTATTTTAGTAAAATGCCTGTATATAAGATTAGTATTGGCAAAGTTCAGAGGCTGTCATATATGTCAATCAACTTACTTTGTTGTGTATTTTCAATATGAAAAATAACTTTTATATTGATGGATTAATTGCATTTTGAAAAATAACTTGTCATGCATTTATTGCATTTTAGGGAAAAAATAATCCTTTTTATAATAAACCTTTTAAAATCAAAATGTAGATTTGAATTTTTAATGTTTTTATAACCAAAAGATGCTATGTGAAAGTTTGAAACAGAAAATAGTGGTTTTCATTTTTCATCTTGCCACTTTCTTGGTAAAGAAAACACCTTTTTACTCAAATTAATCAAAATTGAGTTATAGCGTCTTGGAATCAAACTCTATATATGTAGTATGAGTGCAATAACCTATAGCAGGCTGCATCTTATATCTAGAAGGGGACCCTCCGTTCAGCAGAGGCTTTCCCTCTCAATGGAGACAATGACTCAAAACCCTAAGTTCTGGGTGAACATTTCCATCTGGAGGTCAGTTGAAACCATTTTAGTTCACTTAATATGTTTTGGTTTATGTAAAAGTTGTTTAGTTGTTTATACTTGCTCAAATGTTAGCCAGTGGGGTTATCATTATACAAGGATTACTGTGGAGAGTGTCGAATGCAGTAGAGTATGTTATTGGATTGGGGAACCCAGCCGAAAGGGCTAAAGTGATAGCTAAACTGAAAAAAAGGAAAAGAGGCATATTTTCTTCTTGCAAGAAACTCACTTATCAAATGAGGAACATGAAAAACTAAAACAATTTGGTTTTAAAAATATCTTTTGGTAACGCTTTAGATTACAGCCCGGAACAACAAATTTACAGCATAACTTTCGATAATTATAGTGTACCTATAAAGTAAGTACATGTAAGGATAGGGGAACAATATGTAAAGTCTTGGGAATAAAGGGGTAACAACCAGGAAAAATAACAAATTATTTATACTGTAAGTATTTAGAACTAAGGAGTACTGGTCAGAATTATTGGCACCCTTGGTAAATATGATCAAAGATGACTATAAAAATAAATCTGCATTGTTTATCTTTTTGATCTTTAATTCATAAAATTAGCAAAAATCTAACCTTTCATTGAAGGAAAAGAATTGAAAGTGGGGGGGAAATCACATTATGAAATAAATGTTTTTCTCCAAAACACGTTGGCCACAATGATTGGCACCCCTAGAATATAAAATATCTCTAAAGTATATTCCCGTTCATATTTTTTTATTTTTTTATAGCACACTAGGGTGATCATGAACATGAAATTGTCCAGCCATGACTTACTGTTCCACAGGAGTATAAACATGAGGAAACACAAAGGCCAAATTCCCGTAATCATTCATCACAATGAGTAAAACCAAAGAATATAGTTCTGATGTGCAGCAAAAGATTGTTGAGCTTCACAAAATAGAAAATGGCTGTAAAAAAAATAGCTAAAGCATTGAAAATCCCCATTTCCATTATCAGGGCAATAATTAAGAAGTTCTAATCAACTAAAGATGTTACAAATCTGCCTGGAAGAGGACCTGTTTGTAAATAGTACTAATGCGTGGTGAGGAGGAAAGTTTGAGTGGCCAAAGACTCTCCAAGAATCACAGCTGGAGAATTGCAAAGATTAGTTGAGTCTTGAGTCTCAGAAAGCCTTAAAAAAAATTATCAAACAGCACCTACATCCCCACAAGTTGTTCGGGAGGGTTTCAAGAAAAATCCTCTGCTCTCATCCAGAAACAATCTCCAGCATATTCAGCTGTCAGACAAGATTGGAACTTAAAACGGGACCGGCTTCTATGGTCAGATGAAACTAAAAAAGAGCTTTTTGGAAGGAAACCCACCAGATGGGTTTGGTGCACACATGGATAGAAAATGCCCACGATTAACTATACTGCTGGATCTTTAAATGTGTGGGCCTATTTTTCTGCTGGAGGTCCTGGACATCTTGTTCAGATACATGGTATTATGGATTCTATCAAATACCAACAGATAAAAAAATCAAAACCTGACTGCTTCTGCTAGAAATCCAAAAATGGGCCGTGGTTGGATCTTCCATCAGGACAATGATCCAAAACAAACATCAAAACCAACATAAAAATGTGTTTCTGAGCACAAAATGAAGCTTCTGCCATGGCCATCCCAGTCCCCTGACCTGAACCCTAAAGAAAATAAGTGGAGTGAACTGAAGAGAAGAAGCACCAACATGGAGCTGGGAATCTGAAGGATCTGTAGAGATTCTGCATGAAGAAATGGTCTCTGATATCTTGTCAGGTGTTCTCCAAACTCATCAGGCATTATAGGTGAAGGCTCAGAGCTGTTATCTTGGCAAAAGGAGGTTGCAAGAAGTATTGATTAAAAGGATGCCAATAATTGTGGCCAACGTGTTTTGGAGAAAAAAATTATTTCATAATGTGATTTTCCCCCCACTTTCAATTCTTCTCCTTCAATGAAAGGTTAGATTTTTGCTAATTTTATGAATTAAAGATCAAAAGGATAAACAATGCAGATTTATTTTTATAGTCATCTTTGATCATATTTACCAAGGGTGCCAATAATTCTTACCACCACTGTATACTATTATGATAGACAAAAATCTTACGTTTGGGAGCAATTTAGCAAGAAAGTGCACTGATTAAGTTGTTTCAAGGCAAGTAGAAAGAACAGTTGCAATCTTTTTTAATACATGGGGAAATATACTTTTGTTTCATGTAGTTACAGGGTAAGTATGACATTGCGGGCTGTAAATTAAAGTGGTGCTTGTTACACTCTTGTTTCATGTAGTTACAGGGTAAGTATGACATTGCGGGCTGTAAATTAAAGTGGTGCTTGTAACACTCTTGTTTCATGTAGTTACAGAGTAAGTATGGCATTGCGGGCTGTAAATTAAAGTGGTGCTTGTTACACTCTTGTTTCATGTAGTTACAGGGTAAGTAATAAATAAAATAAAAAAAACGCAAACAATCTGATATCACTTGGAAACCTTACTTGAAAAACAACTTATTTCAAAACAAAGTTACAACACTTCTTATTTGTTTCTCTTGCTTGGCTTCCTCCTCCTCTTGTTCCTCTTCTTCTTTTTCTTTCTTTCCACTGATGAATCTTAAGAGGGAATCCCATGTCATTTGCTATTCTGTATTAAAAGAAAATACAGTACACCCGGAAATGTGCTCACCGTTTACTCATCTTTTACCCTCATGCCATCTGAGATGTATAAGACTTTCCTTCTTAAGATGAACACAAACAAAGGTTTTTAGAAAAATAAATAATCTCTGGGAATGCTTTATGCAAGCTCATGTGTTCCTAAAAGTCGAAGCATCAAACCGCACATACAGCAATAACTCATGCAGGTGCTGGTGACAGTTGGTCGGAAGCAAAAAGATGAGTAGCCTAAACCATGAGAAAATTTCTGAGTGTACTGTATTTTCTTTAATGGGATTCCTTCTTAAGATTCATCATTTGAGAAACAAGAGGAGGAAGCCAAGTGTAGCAGTTCTGTCTACCTCTGACGTAATCCATGAATAAGAGGGGAGTGCCTTTTAATTACGCTCGTTTAGTGGAGTATAAAAGTGTCGCGCTGTGTGTGCGTCTTCTCTGCCTCAGGTAGCGAGTCACCTTACTTCTGGCGGGGTGTGTGGATGTTTGCGAGGTAGGAGCTGTTGGCAGTGATTGCGGTCTGTTTGTGGGTTTATCATACAGGGTTTCATGGGTTTATTTTTTTTGTTAAAGGGTGGATTGAGGAGCTTTGTGGGATGCCATCATCTGTTTTTACGGAAATGCGTTTAGCACGCAACAGTTTCTGTGCCATGCGAGTCGCATTACAGGTGCGGGCCAACATGCAAGTGATGTTACAGTGGGCTTTTTGTCTCGTTTAAACCTCTGTTTGGATGCCTGTTGTGCTGGCTGCTTCGCTTTACTTCCTCTACTACGCTATATGTCATTGGACCTTTGTCACTGCGATCATTATCCTCTTTCCGTGAATCAAGGGAGACTGGATCATAGCCTACGGTTCTGCTGCTGGATTGGACTCATCTGTCCACGCTGTAACTTCGTTCTAGTTTGTGTGTCGTCACATGGTGTCTATTTCTGCTAACTGTTTACATTTACAGCATCTAACACCTGCTGAGTCAGCTGGACTGTGGTTTGGACTCGTTGCGTGGTGCCTTTACCATCAATTGTAATTGTGTGAGTAACAAACTTTAATTAAAGTCTTAAAGTGGTGTTAAATAGACGATTAGCCACCTAGCAGTCACCAAGCTTTTTGCTGTTTTGTGTTTTTTTTTTTTTGTTTCTAAGTGAATTGTTTTTGTTTATATATATATATATATATATATATATATATATATATATATATATATATATATATATACCTTGGACATTTCCCCCAATTCAGCTTGCCAACAGTGCTGTTTGCACTGGTATTGTCTGGTTAAACGTTGGCCTCCAGGGTAAAAATTTCTACCATCATTTTGTCATTATCCCTGATCTATCCTCTCCACTCATCCTAGGGATGGATTTTATGCTACGAGCGTCGGTTAGCATTCATATCCCATCAAGGACATCATTTCAGACTTTACATTGAGGGCCTTCATGTAACCGTTTATACTGACCACAACAGCCTGAGGTGGCTAATGAACCGTCCCAACCCCTCTGGACAACTGGCGAGATGGTCCTTGCACCTACAGGATTTTGACTTTAATATCGTCCACAGGCCGGGTGTTCAGAATAAAGTTCCAGATGCTCTATCAAGCAGCCCACTGCCGCATTGTGAGGGCCCTATCGACATCCTTCCGCCGCATGCTGTCATAGCTGGGTTGGATCTGTGCAGTCTTTCCTCGGTCACAATCATAGACAAAGCACAGTTGAGTCAGTTGCAAATTGGTGATCCAGTGGTTGGCAGTCTTCTTCGAAATCTTGAAGGGGGCGGTACAGACGAAGAACATGTCATTCATGATGGTCTGCTTTATTTCATGGACCCTAAGGTAATCTGCAGTCTCCATCCAATGAAGCAGCTTAAGTTATATGTCCCAACAGTAACTCAACTGTACTCAAATATTATCATGACCATCCTACAGCTGGCCACCTGGGTGTGACAAAAACACTGGCCAAGCTGAGGCAAAGGTTCTTTTTTGCTCAAAATGGCGACAGATGCGAAAAGATGTGTTATTTTGTGTCCGGTGTGCCAGTTGACGAAGCCGAGCCAAAGAAAAGCAGCAGGTCTGATGGTTCCGATAAAACCAACGAAACCCTGGGAATTCACAGAAGTGTATTTTGTAGGTCCACTTCCCCATACGCAGAGTGGCAAAGAATATCTAATTGTCTTCGTTGACTACTTTTCAAAATGGGTGGAAGTGAGTGCAGTGCAGTCGGCGACAGCTCAAGTGGCAGTGAGTAAGTTTCTAAGTGAGATATTTGCCTCATATCAGATCGTGGGACCCCATTTGTGAGCAATCTTTTTGAGCACGTGGTTGATGCCCTTGGTACTGAACACCGGCTGACAACGGTGTTGGAGCGGTGTTGGAGCGTTGTTGGAGACGCCGCTTGATTTGATAACACAACAAAGTACTAAGGGAGTGGATGATCCTAATGTGCCTTTTCCTGAGAGTTTGAGAGCTTCCCTGCAAGATGCTCATGATCATGCCAGGTCTGCTTTAAGTGCGAGCCAAGCAAAAAAGAAATATTATTATGAAAAGAAGCGACGCACAGTTTCATATGCTGTAGGAGATTTAGTCAGGGTTAAGACTCATCCAAGGTCTGATGCTGACGCAAACTTTACTGCTAAACTGGCCCCAGTGTATGCTGGACCATTTTGCGTCTCTAACAAACTGTCTAGTGTTAACTATAAACTTTCAAATGTTGACACTGGAGAGGATGCTTGTGTGTTTCATGTAGTAAATCTGCAGCCGTTTCATTCATGGGATACAGCCATGCCTACAGTAAGTTCCTATGGTGATGTTGAGATGTCACTACCTTTGGATGTGAACTTTGATTCCCAAACAGACAGAGAGGAATCTATTAATGCTGACCAAAGGGTTGATACAGACTATTCAAATGAACCTTTAAATCGACACTCGGATGGAAGTTCTCTAGAACATTACACTGAACAATCACTTGACCTTGTTCCTGACAGTACTGACGTTGGAGCTGTCTCTGGCTCTCATGACTTGGCATCTGACACTATTACTGCTCTGCGTTTGAGATCGTGAGGGCATGGAAAACCCCCTAGCCGTTCAGATTTGTATCTGAGCTCAGACAGACAGGAGGAGGAAGAAGCAAGAGTGAGATGGGTGATTGATTGTAAACACCGTTGCGTCTGTAATCGATCCCCCAGCTATATAAGGGCGATTTATATCTACCCTCTCCTCTTCTTCTTTCTCCTCATATATATATATATATATATATATATATATATATATATATATATATATATATATGTATAATATATATATATATATATATATATATATATATATATATATATGTGTGTATTTGTATGCATGTATATATAATTTATATCATGCTCAGATACTTTTTATGGTCAGACTGATGGCTGGGCCCATAGTGATTATTTTCTGTCGGCCCTCTTTTTCGGTTTGATAGTGAGAGGATCTTTTAGGCTTAAAAGAACCCTAGATTCTATCCTTTTTCATGTAGAGAAAAGGAATTTTAGGAATCTTCGGTCTTTGAGCCACAGGAAGATGAGATGGGTCTATTTTTTGTTTTAAAATGAGACCTTGTTTTCCTGTATAGTTTTGTCTGAGCATGTAGTTAATCATGGGGAGCTGAGCTCGAGCTGAGGCTCTGAGATAGGGCCAGAGATCCAGTATGGCCACTCGGGCGCCTTCTCCTTTTGGAGCAAGGCGCAGAGACGGCTGGACTCGAGGAGGAAGAAGCAGGCTTTGGAGGAGGTGATCAATCACATACACCAATAGCGTCTGTAATCATTCTCTCTTGTTGTTTGCGTTTGCCCTCGCCCCTTCTTCATCCGCCTCCTGAGTTTTTGGTTTCATTTTACCTGCTCGGGTGCTTCTTTAACAGTTAGGCTGATGGCTGGGCCTTTGATAATATTTTTCTAAGGCCGCCCTCTGGCTTGATAGTGAAAAGTGCTTTTAGGCTTAAAAGAACTTTTTGATTTCATCCTTCTTCATGCAAGAAAATAAGGAGGAGAAATCTTCGTACTACGAGCCGCAGGAAGGTAAGCTGGGTCTATATTTTTATGTTTATAAAAAGTGTAGACCTTGTTTTTCCTGTATAGCTTTCCTGAGCATGTAGTCAGTAAAGTTAGAAGGGGTTCTTTTGGGCAAAATAAACCATTAGGTTGGCTAGTTTTTCACATGCAGGCCGCATTATGGCCGCTATTTTGTAGCCTCCTATGTTAGAGTAGCTTCTCAGCTAATACTGTTAGTTTGGTTTGAGTTAGCACTCGTCACTTCAGTTATTTGTGCGCAGGTCGGCTTTAATTGGCCGCCTGGCACTATTGGCTTGTAGTGCTTCACTTTCTCCTCATATCTGAGAGAGGATTTAAAGTGAAGCCCAGGCTTTGCTTGGCCCAGTAGGCCATAGCTAGCAGCTAGGCTAGAGCTAGGTTAGGTGTTTGTCTATTACATCACCATTATTATTACTATCCCTTGTAAGGTTGTATAATTCCTAGTTCTGGCCTCCTCCTGAGGGAGTTGTTAGGCCGTATGCCCATTTCCCCTTCGTTATTATGTAGGTAGCTATGGCTGAGGTTAACAGCTAAGGTTATAGGCTGTTATTAGCCTTCCTGGTGCTGTTTTTCCCAGGTGGTAGGCCCTTATCTTTGAGGAGATAAGTTATGCAGTGTTGCTAGGCCCCACTTTCTAGAACTTTGTCATGCCTTATAATGTCTTCCCGTGAGCCCCTTGAATTATATTCAAGTTTGAGCTACGGTGCTAGTTTTTAGCCTCCATTCTCAAGGGTTCAGCACAGATCTACAGATCTGTCTGGTGAAAGCATTTATCCTGTTTGGATGGCATGTATTACAAAGCATTTATTTTTGCTTTGGGTTCTAAGCCTTGGCCCTACATACATAAATATATGTAAACTTACTCTAGTGCTGCCACAGGTTAGCACCTGTTTCTGTGATAGCAGGCTGTGATTAGCCTCTACCTAAGAACGTGGTGGTTTGTTGTACTCCCCGGGTAGGGTTTCACTGAGTGCATCACCTGGTGGATTGCACACTCAGGTTGAGTGTAGAGAGTCTTATTTCTGGTTAGAATTAAAGATGATCTCTGTTAGCTCCCAATTGATCATGACCACAGCAGCTGTTTTACATCTACTGTAAAGATTGTTGGCTCTTTATTCTTAGCCTCCTTCTAAGTACAGCTTGTATCTCAGTCGCTGTTGGTATATGATCGCGAGTTTGCTCACATATCTTTGCACTGCTTATGCTCGTGTTGTTTGAGGTTGTAGGCCTTGTAGGCCTCCCTTAGACCATGTTAGCATATTTTTTGTACCATGTAATTTTTGGTACATTGCCTGTTGGAATGTGTAGGTTTAGCTCAGGTTGTTGTAGCTAGTTACCCACAATTATTTTGTTGGGTCTAGAGCTGGTTCCCTTTGAGCTTGGTCCCCATTTATGACCACTGGCTGGCGCCACGTGTTGCTAAAAGTAGTAGGCCTCGCCAGGCCTCCTTTTCAGTTTTCATGTTGGCACAGCTGGGTTGGTTATGTTTGAGACTCATCCCCATGGTTGAGTCTTGTTTGTTGACTCTCACCGCCATCGGCCACGCCCACCTCTGTATGAGTAGGCCCTAGGTCAGGCCTGTCATAGAGTACCGTGGCAGAGTGTGTACTCCTCTTATCCAAGTGTTAAGGTGTCTTTTTGAGTACTTGGCCTACTGGCTGGTTTAGTCATGAAGCTACCACTGGCTGATGCCATGTGTTTATGGAGGTTGAAGGCCCTACCAGGGCCTCCTTTCAGTTGCATGTGGGCACGGTTTGTGTTGGTTTCTATTTGACTCATCACCATGGATGGGTCATAATTGGCACTTGCTGACGCCACGTGTTTACAGGTTGTAGGCCTTTTTAGGCCTCCTATGTATCATGTTGGAGTTTCGGCTGTGTACTCCTCTCGCTTAGAGAGTAAAAGGTGCTTTTACTGAGTACTTTTTCTGAGAGGCTTGCCGCTCAGGGTGAGTTCTTGTGTTAAACCGATTGTTTGGTCGGTTTTATGCATTTACTTCCTTAGGCATGGTCTCCTTTAGCTCTAGTTGAGCTAAGTAGTTACCTTGTTTTTTAACTCTGTTCTATTTTTGCTCCTAGAACTTTAGTGGCCGCTAGCTGACGCCGCATGTGATAGATAGGCCCTTGAGGCCTCCTTGGGAACATGCTGGCATGTAACTTTTACATTCTCTTATATTTTCTTTCTAAGAGAGTAAAGGGGATTTTATGTCACTGGCTGGCCAGGGCTCTGGGTGACTTATTAACCTCCTTTGTAGTCGGTTTTTGTCCCGCCTGGACCTTGATAACACTGCCACGAGCTGATGCCACGTGTCTGCTGAGGTTATAGGCCCATGGGGCCTTCTTTAGCACGTGTTGGCGTACGTTGTACTCCTCTTGCTTAAAGAGTAAAAGGTTCTTTTACCGAGTACACTGCTCGCTGGATTGTGTTGGGATGGACTGTTTGTGGGCACTCACAGCTACTTAATTGTGTGGTCGGTCGTGCACTTAGCATGTTATTTTTTAGGTGGAATACCACCATGCGACTTGAGCTTCTGGTGTGATATTTAGTTCTTCTTCTAGAACTTTAGTTATGTTGAAGGCCCCTTTTTCCCGGCCTCCGTGACTATGTGCCTACAGTATGGTCTATCTGTTAGGTGAGCTTCGTACTTCCCTTTAGGTTGTCTGTGTAATTGTGCTTAGCTCCCTAAGCTGGTCATTGGTTGTAGACTTCTATGAAGTCTCCCGTTGAGATCAGCCCCAGGCTGGTTTGTGCTCCCCTGTATCAGGGTTTCTAGCGCACAGCCTCCTCAGTGCTTTGGTCAGACACTGAGTAGATCCTAGGATGAGCGGATTATACCCCCCTCAATACGAGGGTTTATAGCTGAGTTCTGCTCTCCAGGATGTCCATCTCTACGCGTGGGTCTGAGTTGTTTACTGCTCCTTCGCAGTCGCTCTTACCTGCTCTCTTCTCTGAAGAATGCGTTTTTGAGATTCTGTATTCAGACAGAGTTGGCCAAGACTAAGTTTGTCCTTCGTCAGACCAGGTCGGCCTCCCTGGTAGCATTGAGGGTGACTTCATTCCCCTCTAGTGACTGGCCGGGGTTCCTTTCGGTTTCCTGGCCACATTCCCTTTAAGGGACCACTTTTCCATGGAAATGTTGGTCCCAGAAGCTCTGAGCAGCCTTGGAAGGCTTTCTGCGGAAGGCCTCTTTTAGGCTCAGCTTGGGCTGGTAGCCGTAGGGAATGCTGTCACTGACAGCCTTGCGTGACCCAAGGGTGAGTTGCTTATGGCATTTCTTTCGAACTGCCGGACGTTTGTCTAGCCATCTTGGCATGCACTCTCCTCGAGCATGGCGGCGTGGGTATATCGTTCCCCAAAGCGGTAAACGCAGAGTTGAGTTCCATTTCGAAAGGGAACGTCTCAGGTTACATATGTAACCATTCGAAAGGGAACGTCTCAGGTTACGTATGTAACCATGGTTCCCTGAGAACAGGGAACGAGACTCTGCGTTGCCATGCCATGCCTCGGGCTGCCTGCTGAACAGTCCCTCAAGACGATAAGATACTGACTGATTCTCTAGGCGCTCCTTATATACTTCCGGGTCGCGCCATATTACGTCATAGGCTGTCGCCGGCCAATAGAGATTGGAGTTGTTGGATAGTTGGCTTTCAGACACCGGGTCACGTGTGACGTTCCCCAAAGCGGTAAACACAGAGTCTCGTTCCCTGTTCTCAGGGAACCATGGTTACATATGTAACCTGAGACGTTCTTATCTAGGGAAAATTGAGTGTTTCACTTTTGTTTTGTGGCCATACTTTTCTCCAGTGTTACTAAACTACTGTAAGCTGTGCTAACATGTATGCTTGTACTGTCTGTACATTATTTCTCTGCCCTGGTAACTTTTCAACTCCTTCATGTATGAGTGGTTGTTAGGTACATGTGTTCCCTTTGCTGTGTCCGGCTGAGGGCAGCCTTTTTTTGGCCGGGGGAAATCTGTAACGAGTAGAAATATGGTGTGGCCCCTTTAAGAACTGCGCGCTCCCGTTGAACTGTTGATCTGCTTTGTATGTGTGATCTGAGCACCGCATATATGCGGGTTATTTTCAGTCTTTTTCTGTTGCTCCTTTTAAGTCATTTTATTTATCAAGTAATGCTGTAGATGGCACAACATTCGTGACAGACAGTCACACAAGTTCCATGGGGAATAAAGCGCCGGTTTTGAAATTCCAATCGTCTCTGTGAAGTCTGTCTAAATTCAAGTGAGCTATCCCTGTTTGCTCCGTAACCACCACGTTACAACGTGTTACGTTCTGTCAGGACTTTAGAATTTGAAATGAAAAGTTGATTTAAAAAAAATGAATAAATGAATAATAAGTGTTGTAGACCTGTTTTTAATTGAGTTGTTTTTCAAATAAAGGTTTTTTTTTTGTTGTTGTTGTTGTTTTTATTACTTACCCTGTAATTGCATGAAACAAGAGTGTAACAAGCACCACTTTAATTTACAGCCCACAATGTCATATTTACCCTGTAACTACATGAAACAAAAATATATTTCCCCATGTATTAAAAAAGATTGCAATAGTTCTTTCTACTTGCCTTGAAACAACTTAATCAGTGCACTTTCTCGCTAAATTGCTCCCAAACATAAGATTGTTGTCTATCATAATAGTATAAGTACCCCTTAGTTTTAAAATACTTACAGTATAAATAATTTGTTATTTTCCTGGTTGTTACCCCTTTATTCCCAAGACTTTACATATTGTTCCCCTATACTTACACATACTTACTTTATAGGTACATTATAATTATCGAAAGTTATGCTGTAAATTTGTTGTAATTACGCAGTACTTTCCGGGCTGTAATCTAAAACGTTACCTATCTTTTATAGTTCATGTTCAACCAGTCATAAGAGGGGGGTCATTATCTTAATTCCAAAAGGTGTTAATTTTGAGCGTCATAAAGAAGTAAAGGATAAGGAAGGGAGATATGTTATTATTAAAGGAACAATTAATAGTAATGTGGTAACCTTGGTAAATGTTTATGCCCCCACCGGAAAGCAATAAACAATATTTCAAAGTATTATTTGATATTGTGGCAAAGGAAATGGAGGGGGTTTGTATATGTGGAGGGGACCTAAACATAGTGCTAAACCATGACTTGGACACTACAAGCTATAAAAGAAACAAAAAACATATATCAAAATTCATGAACCACAGAAATGGGCCTAATAGAAAGGGAACTACACCCATTAGAAAAAGACTATAGTCACTACTCTGCCACGCATTCTGTTTATTCTAGAATAAATTACTTTCTCATACAAGAAGAAAATAGACACCAGATACAGAATTGTCAAATTGGGGTTGCTGATGTATCAGACCATAATGCTATTTATGTGAAGATTTCACTGGGTGGGGAGAAAAGATACACGCTGTGGAGATTAAATCTAGGAATATTAAACAATGAATCAATAGTTGAGCAAATTCAAATAGAAATAAAAAGATATTTGGATGAAAATAACAATGGTGAGGTGGACCCCTCAATACTATGGGATGGACTTAAGGCAGTGATTCGAGGAAAATTAATAGTTATTACAAGCACTTTGAAAAAGGAAAAGATGGTTCATTATGAAAAACTTATTTCAGAATTAAAGCAATTGGAGCGTAAACATAAACAATGCAAATAAAGAGGTGATGTCTCAAATGGGAGAATTAAGAAAGGAAATTAACAGCTTATTACAGAAAAAGGCTAGATTTCTTAAACAAACTTACTATGACTCAGGACCAAGAGCACTTAAATTATTGGCAAGGCGAATGCGAAAGCAACAAACTGATAATTTAATCACGAAAATACGCGATCCCAAAACAAGTCAAATTAAACACAATCCAAAAGATATAGGAAATATTTTTATGAATGACTATGAAGAGCTATACAAACAGACCTCTGGTATGAATAGAACAAAAGTACAAGAGTTCCTTAATACATTAGATATGCCATCTATTGGTAATTTACAAAATAAAAGTCTAACTGCAGAAATAACCACTGAGGAATTACAACAAGTCATGCCTAAATTTAAATCAGGCAAATCACCAGGGAGTGATGGATTCCCTTCAGAGTGGTATAGAACCTTCTATAAAGAACTGATGCCATTATTATGGGATACTTTCAATTGGGTCATAAAAGAACAAAAAACTCCTCCATCATGGAAAGAGGCTATAATTTCTGTAATCCTCAAGAAGAAAAAAGACAGGGAACACTGTCAAAATTATAGATCCATATCCCTCCTTAATACAGACTATAAAATATATAGTTCTATCTTAGCGTCTAGAATACAACTGTTTTTATCAGACCTGATAGATGAGGACCAAACTGGTTTTGTTAAAGGTCGACAAACATATGTTAATATAAGAAGAACTCTTCATATACTAGATAGGACTCCTGTCGCTCTAATCAGTCTTGACGCCGAGAAGGCTTTCGACAGAGTTAGCTAGGAATTTCTTTACCTATCACTAGAAAAGTTGGGATTTAATGACAAATCTGTCCAGTGTTTCAAGTCAATATATCAAAATCCGACAGCTAGAGTCAGGGGCGGCGCCAGGGGTGGGCTAATGGGGCTGGAGCCCCGAATGTTTTTTCAAAAGCCCCGAATCTTTCGTGTTTGAGGTTTCTTAACAGTGCTGTCAAAATATAATTTGTTTTGGTATATTTCTGATTTAGAGCAGGAGAAAAAACTAATTATGAGAAAACGGCCTTCAAAGATATTTACTGTAATTGAAATCTATAGACGCAAATAGATAAAGTGCTATAAAATATACACTTTAAAGTGTATTTTGGATGTTTTCTTTCCACCAGTCTGAAAAAACACTTTATGAAAAGCCAAAAAGTGCAAAATCTCAAAATTGACAGGTGCCTGAAAAAACAGTGTTTTTGTCTGTAGTGTCTCCATATAATGCTACTTTAAATTGTATACAATGGCTTGAAATTATTGAAGAAATCCTGGTTATGGAAGAACTTACATATATTTTAAAGATGAGAAAAAGTGCTTTCAAGTTTGACTGGGAAAAGTGGTTGAAATATAAAGAACAGAAAGACATCCTCAGCTAAGTAAACAGTAATTGTTATAGGAATGGTTAACCTCTCCTGTTTGGCTTAGTTTTTTTATTTATTTAATTTTGTTTTTTTGTGGGGGGTGGGGGGGTATGTATTTATATGTATATGGGCGTGTATGTATATGTTCATTGATATTTAGGAATAAGCACTGATATGTGTGTATAAGTATACAGCCATGTAGCATATATTTGCTGTGCATACATGTATATTTTCTTTCCTCCCTCTCTATTAATATTGTTTTGTTTTGCTTTTTGTTGTGGTTGTTTTTTTTTTTTCATTGTTATCCTTTTAAATTAAAATAAAAAAATTAAAAAAAAAAGCGCTACATAAATAAAGGTGACCAACAGGGGGCATCATGACCTGTTCTTTATTTTATGTATAAAATGCATTATGTATGTATGTTTTACTGAGTATTTTAACATAAAATGATGCTTTTACTTAAAGTGTAAAAATAAACAAGAATATTAATAATATATATATATTGGCTGCCTACAGCTTAAATTATGTCTGGTAGGTTTAAAGACTTTGTCAGCAAAATCTGATGCACAATTCACATGCAACATTAAGACCACAAAACTGAACACCGAACAGACAAAGTTGCAACTCAAAAATATTTTACTGCTGTTCTCAGCTCAATAATGCTTTCAGCTAGTTTTGCATTTAAGCAAATACATTTTGCATTAAACAGTAACAGTTGCAAATGATACAGTATGACCACAGGTTTTTAACCACTATTGACTTACATGACACGTATTGCACATGAGACTGAAGTCTCAAAAACTCTAGCCAGAGTTGCAGTATATATTTTTATATCTTGTTTGTTATTTTATCTTAAAAATAATGGTTTACTTTGAGAAACAACAGCAGGGATGGATGAGATCTCTTTTCGATTTCTGTTGGATTAGAGTTTAAGCTTTTAACCCAAGTCGCTATGCTAGTTTAATCTTGATCAAATCAAGAATCCTAAGAAGTCAAGATAATGAACCCAACCAAAGGGGTGGAGGAATAAAAATGCATGTCATTTTGAAAAAAAGGCATTACAGCATAAATAATCTGCCCACATCGCCCAGTTCTTTTCACAGGGCATCGATATCATCATATGACATATGTCTCAATAACATACATATGTGCTTGCAATATTTTAATATGTGTATCAAACATAGTCATTGCCACAGGAATATTGCATAGATGTAGATTCTTACCCATTTTCAGTCCTTTCCTTCTGTTATTCCTGCAGGTGTGTTATCAAAGCTCACAACAACGTCTTCACATGAACAATTGGTGGTTGTTTCCCCTTTATTTGTATGAAAGAGAAAGTGGGGTGGAGTGATGATGCATCAAGGGAACTATGCTTCTGTAGAAAACTATTTTGAATATCTGCTTTCAAAGGTTAAAGTTACAGTCTTCCATGGAAACCCAAAATAGAACCACACTGTTTATTAACATAATCCAGAAAAACAAACAAACAAACAAACAAAAAAAATCCAAATATTTATAACAACTGCAACTAAGTATGAAGGGCAGAGCAGATAATTATAGTTCTGCACTGGCGTTTTGAGTATGATTATATAATACTATGTAAAAAAAAAAAAAAAAACAAAACAAAAAAACAACATTCTGTTGGTAATATAGTTTATCTTTCTTCCTGAGCATTGAAAGCAGTACAAATGGCACCATCTAGAGGCCATTAACTTCTTCCTTCATAAACAAACCTTTCTGTGGCTTAATTAAAAAACAAAACAAAACAAATAAACAAAACAAAACAAAAAAACATTTATTTCCTCTGTATTCTAACCTGTTTTTACCTTGAACAATTTGCATTACATTACTTTTTATGCTAATGCTAGGATGAATCGCTTGTTGTACTGCTCATTTTGTACAACAAACTTTAGCTAAAAGCATCTGCTAAATGAATAAATGTAAACTTATCAAAAGGGCAAACCTTTTAAGCCATTCAGAGTGGTTTATCATTTATCTCCATAATGGACAAAAAGCACCATAAAAGTAGTCCATATGGTTAATGCACCGTAAATAGTCTTCTTGATAGCATTGTGTGAAGAACAGACTTGTGCGCTATTGGACTTTTTATGTATTGATATAAGTGAAAACTTAATTTGCATACTGCATATATGGGAAGTTTTTCATGGGAATCTGGAGAACAATGTGTTGCAAGCTGTTCAAGAAAGAGGAATGAATTGCAAGCACAGCTGTCAGAAAACATGACACTAATTGTCATGAGAAAATTTTAATGATGCAGCAAGAATGAAGGGTATCAAGGTGTGTGAAAAGCAAAAATGTAATGGAAATACTGTTTTAAGATTTCAGTATATCACATCATTCCACTCAGAAAAAAAGTACCCATGCACTTGGTGTCACAGACACGCCAGGTTCCACCCTATCACAGCGCACTCAATCCCCTGAATACTAATCACCGACACCTGCACCTCATCAGTTCACTCATTACTGCAGCATAAAAGACACTCACACTCCCTCACACTTTGTCCGATCTCGTTAGAGTCAAGTCACATGTATGCTTCTCTCAAGGACTACTTACCTGCTTCCAGTGTCTCCCTGTTACCTCGTGTGTGAGTGTCTCCATTCTCCAGCGTCTCCATTCTCCAGCGTCTCCATTCTCCAGCGACATTCTGTAAATATTACAAAGACTGTATCATCATCCACTTCAAACAACCATCAACTTTACCACTATTCACTCACCTGTTCCACTGTTACCTCTGCTGTGTGTATAAATAAACCATCTCATTCTCCATCTCGTCTCCGTGATATCTGTACTGTAACAGAAGATCGGACCAGACGGATTATACACCAGCATGAGTCACCCGGATCCATTTCAGGAGCTCGTCGATGCCCTTCGACGAGCACTCACCTCTCAACCACCACCATCCTCACCTGCCATCACAGCCGTAAACACACCACCGACTCCTTCACCATCAGCGCACGCCAGTCCCATGGCCCAACCGGCGCCCTTCTCTGGTTCGGCGGAGGATTGCAGCGGTTTCCTCCTGCAATGTTCGCTGACCCTGGAGATGCAACCGCACATGTTTCCCACTGACACGGCGAAAGTCGCCTTCATCATCTCTCAGCTGCAAGGAAAAGCGCTACAGTGGGCCGATTCATTATGGTCACAAGGTAACCCTATTGTCAAGTCATATTCTGGTTTCGTCAACCACTTCCGGGAAGTGTTCGGCAGACCCTCTACAGATTCTTCAGCTGGTGAGAAACTATATAAATTAAAACAAGGAGCTATGTCTATTAATGAATATGCCTTACGATTCAGAACGCTTGCAGCTTCGAGTGGTTGGAACGAACAAGCGCTCATAACAACCTACCGCCAAGGTTTGGACCCTCGCGTGCGGTTGCATCTCGCTGCATACGAGGATTCCATCGGCTTGGAACGTTTCATCCAACTCTCCATTCGTTTCGCCACTCGTATGCAGTCGTGTCTCGAAGAGCACCAGGGTCAGTCGTTCTTTTACACCTCACCCTGCCGACCAGAGTCCGTCAGCCCTCCAGAACCAGCCAACGAACCCATAGCAATCGAAGGTTCCCGGCTCACATCCACTGAACGGCAGAGGCGGCTGACCCAGAACCTATGTCTCTACTGCGGCGCTCCCGGGCATGTACTCTCCACATGCCCCATTCGACCTCCTCGTCCCGTGGTGAGTGCTATAATCCCTTCAATTAAGAAAATGCAACCACTCACCACTGTAGTAAACCTTACTGCTGCCAATGTCTCAATTCCAGTTGTCGCCCTCCTTGATTCTGGGTCAGCCGGCAATTTCATCTCCGGCGCCCTCTGCCGTCAGCTCGCCCTCAAGACCACGGCCACGCCGACCACCTACCAGATCCGCTCCGTGACTGGGAAACCTCTCAGCAGAAAACATGTCCATCATACTGCCGGTCCATTACAACTACGCGTCGGCCTTCTGCATGAGGAGGATATTCACCTGCTGGTTCTGGAGGAATCCACCTCTGACGTGATACTAGGGCGACCGTGGTTGGAGCAGCACAACCCCATCGTCTCCTGGAAATCTGGCGAAGTCCTGAAGTGGGGCGAAACCTGTTTCCCGAGCTGTTTCCCAAATCTCCCAAGACCTTCATCTCCAGAACCTGACCATCTATCACTCTGTGCCACGACCATCGAGAGTCCCGTCGAGAAACGCTCGGTGGAGATTCCTGATTGTTACGCCCCCTTCAGAGACGTTTTCTGCCCACAAAAGGCTTCCAAGCTGCCTCCACATCGGCCATGGGACTGTGCCATCGATCTGCTTCCGGGTGAGCCAGTGCCAAGGGGACGCATTTACCCCCTATCCATCCCGGAGGAGAAGGCCATGGAGGATTACATCAAGGAAGCTCTCGCCCAGGGTTACATCCGGCCGTCTACTTCCCCTGCTGCTTCTAGCTTCTTCTTTGTGGCTAAAAAGGACGGAGGCTTGCGGCCCTGCATAGACTATCGCGCCCTCAATAACATCACAGTAAAGTTCCGGTATCCCCTTCCTCTCGTCCCATCTGCCCTAGAACATCTCCGAGGTGCCACTATCTTCACCAAGCTGGACCTCCGCAGCGCGTACAACCTCATCCGGATACGCGAGGGGGACGAGTGGAAGACCGCCTTCGTCACGCCCACCGGCCACTACGAATACTTGGTGATGCCCTATGGCCTGGTCAACGCCCCCTCCGTATTCCAGGATTTCATCCATGAGGTGCTCCGGGAGTTCCTTCACAAGTTCGTCTTGGTGTACATCGATGACATCCTCATCTACTCCCGGAGCTTGGCCGAACATCGCCACCACGTTGCGGAGGTCCTCAACCGTCTCCGACAATTCCATCTCTTCCTAAAAGCCGAAAAATGTTCATTCCACCAACCATCCGTTCACTTCCTGGGCTACATCATTGACAGTAGTGGCATCCGGATGGACGAGAGGAAGGTGGAAGCTATCCAATCCTGGCCACAACCCACCTCCATCAAAGAGTTACAACGCTTCCTCGGTTTCTCCAACTTTTATCGTCGTTTCATCCAGAACTACAGTTCAATTGCTCATCCTCTCACCAACCTGCTCAAAAACAAGCCCAAGTCTCTGTCCTGGACCCCAGAAGCCACCAACGCCTTCCAGACCCTCAAACAAGCCTTCATCACCGCTCCACTCCTCATCCATCCCAATCCTGACCTTCCCTTCGTGGTTGAAGTAGACGCATCCACCACCGGAGTCGGAGCGGTGTTGTCGCAGCAGCAGGGGACACCAAGTAGACTTCACCCATGTGCCTTCTTCTCCCGCAAGCTCAACCCGGCGGAAAAGAATTACGACATCGGTAACAGGGAGCTCCTGGCCGTAAAGCTGGCCCTCGAGGAGTGGAGGCATTGGCTGGAGGGAGCCAAACATCCTTTCCTGGTCCTAACCGATCATAAAAACCTGGAATACCTGCGGTCTGCAAAGAGGTTGAACCCCCGCCAAGCACGTTGGGCTCTGTTTTTCACACGATTTGACTTTACCATCTCTTACCGTCCCGGCATCAAGAACATCAAAGCCGATGCCCTCTCTCGTCTACATGCACCCGAGGACAGCCTAGAAGATCCAGAGCCAGTTCTCCCTAGCAACCTCTTCGTAAGTCCCATAACCTGGTCAGAAGAGACCATGCCCTCCTCCAATGCCTCCACCAACATTCCGCCGGGTTGTCCACCAGGCTTGCAATACACTCCCAGAGCACGGCGCACTCCACTTATCCACACAGCTCACTCTTCACTCGGCACTGGCCACCCGGGGGTCAATGAAACCCTCTCGTTGCTTAAGGAACGCTTCTGGTGGCCCAACATGGCAGCCGATGTCAGAAGGTACGTACAGGGCTGTGAGGAATGCGCCATCTCCAAGAGCCCACGCCATCTTCCATCCGGCAAGCTCATGCCTCTGCCCGTTCCAAATCGACCCTGGTCACACCTAGGAGTCGACTTCATAACAGACCTCCCAGCATCCAACAATAAGACCTGCATCCTGGTAATAGTCGATCGCTTTTCAAAATCCTGTCGTTTAATTCCCCTGAACGGACTCCCCACAGCGATGGAGACAGCCGAATTACTCTTCAACTTCGTCTTCCGCTACTTCGGCATCCCAGAGGACATCGTATCTGACAGGGGACCTCAGTTCATTTCCCGAGTCTGGAATGGTTTCTTCAAGCTCCTAGGTGTGACCATCAGTTTAACATCAGGATACCACCCTCAGTCGAACGGGCAGACGGAACGGAAGATCCAGGAGATCGGCCGCTTCCTCCGTACCTTCTGTCACGGCCACCAGGACTCCTGGAGCCAGTATTTGGGTTGGGCCGAGTACGCACAGAACTCTCTCCGCCAACCAACCACCGGTCTCACACCATTCCAGTGCGTGCTCGGATACCAACCCCCACTGTTTCCCTGGACTGGGGAACCTTCCGACGTTCCTGCTGTGGATTACTGGTTCCGGGAGAGCGAGAGGGTCTGGGACTCAGCTCATCACCAACTGCAGCGAGCCCTGCGCAGACGCAGGATGACAGCGGACCTTCATCGTTCCGACGCCCCCACTTACCAACCCGGACAGAAGGTCTGGCTGTCCACCCGTGACATCCGCCTGCGTCTGCCCTGCCGGAAGCTGAGCCCCAGATTCATTGGCCCATTCACCATCACCAGGCAGATCAATCCAGTCACTTACCAGCTCCAACTACCTCCACAGTACAGAATTCACCCAACCTTCCACGTGTCTCTTCTCAAACCTCACCACCCCTCTGTTCCTCTCTCCACAGAACCTGGCGTGGCAGCAGCCGAACCCCCCCTTCCTCTCCTTGTGGATGATGGAGCTGCATACGAGGTGCGAGAGATCCTGGACTCCCGGCGCCGTGGTGGTCGACTAGAGTATCTAGTAGATTGGGAAGGCTACGGCCCCGAAGAACGTTCATGGATTCCCCGAGACGACATCCTCGATCCCAACCTTCTTCACACTTTCCATAATGACCATCCTGACAGACCGGCTCCCCGTGGACGAGGACGACCACCACGACGTCGGGGTCCGCGGCCCTCAGGAGCGGGCCGTGGGGGGGGGGGTACTGTCACAGACACGCCAGGTTCCACCCTATCACAGCGCACTCAATCCCCTGAATACTAATCACCGACACCTGCACCTCATCAGTTCACTCATTACTGCAGCATAAAAGACACTCACACTCCCTCACACTTTGTCCGATCTCGTTAGAGTCAAGTCACATGTATGCTTCTCTCAAGGACTCCTTACCTGCTACTTACCTGCTTCCAGTGTCTCCCTGTTACCTCGTGTGTGAGTGTCTCCATTCTCCAGCGTCTCCATTCTCCAGCGTCTCCATTCTCCAGCGTCTCCATTCTCCAGCGACATTCTGTAAATATTACAAAGACTGTATCATCATCCACTTCAAACAACCATCAACTTTACCACTATTCACTCACCTGTTCCACTGTTACCTCTGCTGTGTGTATAAATAAACCATCTCATTCTCCATCTCGTCTCCGTGATATCTGTACTGTAACACTTGGGTTTATTTACATGCAATTAAAACAGTAAATTTAAAAGATTTACAGGTAAAACTTTACAATACGGGTGCACTAATATGCATTAATTTATGCTTAACTAATGCACAGATAATCATGTGTTAATATATGACTCATGAAGAACTAAACCGTTAATTAATGATTACTGCATCAGCAACTAATAAAGAGACTATATGATTATTAGATTAAGTAATACATGAATTGCTATTGATTAAATGTGTCATAATGTATTAATTCCTTAATAACATATTTTATTAACTAAAAGTGTAAATTAATGCGTTAACTACCACAATGGTTTGAAGCCATGTACTTCAACTTCCAACTGTCTGCTTTAATTAATCATTAACTAATGATTTGCAAATGTATCCTTATATTATGACTTTACTTGTTGAGGCACATGACTGTCAACGAGGTGCCGTGCGCCAGCGCCCAGGAACAGGCAACTCCTCTGGTGGAGTGAGCTCTCAACCCGAGCGGGCAAGGCATGCCTTGATACTGATAAGCCAAGGCGATAGCGTCCACTATCCAGTAGGCTATTCTCTGCTTGGAGACAGCCTTTCCCTTCTGCTGGCCTCTGTAACAGACAAAGAGCTGATCTGAGGTCCTAAAGCTTCACGTTCTATTAACGTACAGGCGCAGAGCACGGAGGGGACAGAGCAAAGCCAGGGCTGGGTCTGCCTCCTCCAAAGGCAGCGCTTGCAGGTTCACTACCTGATCTCGAAGGGAAGTGGTAGGAACCTTGGGCACATATCCAGGCCGGGGTCTCAGGATAACGTGAGAGTCACCGGGCCCGAATTCCAGGCACGATTCGTCAACCGAAAATGCGTGCAGGTCCTCTACCCTCTTCACCGAGGCCAATGCAACCAGGAGGACGGTCTTAAGGGACAGTACTTTTAATTCAGCTGATTGCAAAGGCTTGAAGGAATGACCCCGGAGAGATGTAAGTACCAGGGAGAGATCCCAAGAGGGTACAGAGGAAGGGCGAGCCGGATTCAGTCTCCTCGCCCCCCCTCAGGAACCGTGATGTGCGGCAATAGCGGCAACATACACCTTGAGAGTGGAGGGAGACAACCTTTGCTCCAAGTCCTCTTGCAGGAAGGAAAGCACAGACCTAACCAAACATGATCGGGGGTCCTCTCCGTGAGAGGAACACCATTCGACGAACAGGTTCCACTTCAGCGAGGTTCATCGTAGGTTCGTCGTAGGTTTAGAGGTTCATCGTAGAAGGAGCTCTAGCGGAAGTGATAGTGTCTACAACCGACTGGGGGAGATCACTTAGAACCTCCAAGTCCCATCCAGGGACCACACATGGAGTTTCCACAGGTTGGGACGTGGGTGCCAGAGGGTGCCCCGTCTCTGAGTCAGAAGGTCCTTCCTCAGAGGAATGGGCCAAGGAGGTGCTGTCGCGAGGAGCGTCAGATCCGAAAACCAGGTCAGAGTGGGCCAATACGGAACCACTAGCAAGACCTACTCCTCGTCCTCCCTGACTTTGCACAGGGAGGACGAGGAGTAGGTCTTGCTAGTGGTTCCGTATTGGCCCACTCGGACCTGGTTTTCGGAGCAGGTGTGTTATCAAAGCTCACAACAACGTCTTCACATGAACAATTGGTGGTTGTTTCCCCTTTATTTGTATGAAAGAGAAAGTGGGGTGGAGTGATGATGCATCAAGGGAACTATGCTTCTGTAGAAAACTATTTTGAATATCTGCTTTCAAAGGTTAAAGTTACAGTCTTCCATGGAAACCCAAAATAGAACCACACTGTTTATTAACATAATCCAGAAAAACAAACAAACAAACAAACAAAAAAAATCCAAATATTTATAACAACTGCAACTAAGTATGAAGGGCAGAGCAGATAATTATAGTTCTGCACTGGCGTTTTGAGTATGATTATATAATACTATGTAAAAAAAAAAAAACAAAACAAAAAAAACAACATTCTGTTGGTAATATAGTTTATCTTTCTTCCTGAGCATTGAAAGCAGTACAAATGGCACCATCTAGAGGCCATTAACTTCTTCCTTCATAAACAAACCTTTCTGTGGCTTAATTAAAAAACAAAACAAAACAAATAAACAAAACAAAAAAAAAAAAACATTTATTTCCTCTGTATTCTAACCTGTTTTTACCTTGAACAATTTGCATTACATTACTTTTTATGCTAATGCTAGGATGAATCGCTTGTTGTACTGCTCATTTTGTACAACAAACTTTAGCTAAAAGCATCTGCTAAATGAATAAATGTAAACTTATCAAAAGGGCAAACCTTTTAAGCCATTCAGAGTGGTTTATCATTTATCTCCATAATGGACAAAAAGCACCATAAAAGTAGTCCATATGGTTAATGCACCGTAAATAGTCTTCTTGATAGCATTGTGTGAAGAACAGACTTGTGCGCTATTGGACTTTTTATGTATTGATATAAGTGAAAACTTAATTTGCATACTGCATATATGGGAAGTTTTTCATGGGAATCTGGAGAACAATGTGTTGCAAGCTGTTCAAGAAAGAGGAATGAATTGCAAGCACAGCTGTCAGAAAACATGACACTAATTGTCATGAGAAAATTTTAATGATGCAGCAAGAATGAAGGGTATCAAGGTGTGTGAAAAGCAAAAATGTAATGGAAATACTGTTTTAAGATTTCAGTATATCACATCATTCCACTCAGAAAAAAAGTACCCATGCACTTGGGTTTATTTACATGCAATTAAAACAGTAAATTTAAAAGATTTACAGGTAAAACTTTACAATACGGGTGCACTAATATGCATTAATTTATGCTTAACTAATGCACAGATAATCATGTGTTAATATATGACTCATGAAGAACTAAACCGTTAATTAATGATTACTGCATCAGCAACTAATAAAGAGACTATATGATTATTAGATTAAGTAATACATGAATTGCTATTGATTAAATGTGTCATAATGTATTAATTCCTTAATAACATATTTTATTAACTAAAAGTGTAAATTAATGCGTTAACTACCACAATGGTTTGAAGCCATGTACTTCAACTTCCAACTGTCTGCTTTAATTAATCATTAACTAATGATTTGCAAATGTATCCTTATATTATGACTTTACTTGTTGAGGCACATGACTGTCAACGAGGTGCCGTGCGCCAGCGCCCAGGAACAGGCAACTCCTCTGGTGGAGTGAGCTCTCAACCCGAGCGGGCAAGGCATGCCTTGATACTGATAAGCCAAGGCGATAGCGTCCACTATCCAGTAGGCTATTCTCTGCTTGGAGACAGCCTTTCCCTTCTGCTGGCCTCTGTAACAGACAAAGAGCTGATCTGAGGTCCTAAAGCTTCACGTTCTATTAACGTACAGGCGCAGAGCACGGAGGGGACAGAGCAAAGCCAGGGCTGGGTCTGCCTCCTCCAAAGGCAGCGCTTGCAGGTTCACTACCTGATCTCGAAGGGAAGTGGTAGGAACCTTGGGCACATATCCAGGCCGGGGTCTCAGGATAACGTGAGAGTCACCGGGCCCGAATTCCAGGCACGATTCGTCAACCGAAAATGCGTGCAGGTCCTCTACCCTCTTCACCGAGGCCAATGCAACCAGGAGGACGGTCTTAAGGGACAGTACTTTTAATTCAGCTGATTGCAAAGGCTTGAAGGAATGACCCCGGAGAGATGTAAGTACCAGGGAGAGATCCCAAGAGGGTACAGAGGAAGGGCGAGCCGGATTCAGTCTCCTCGCCCCCCCTCAGGAACCGTGATGTGCGGCAATAGCGGCAACATACACCTTGAGAGTGGAGGGAGACAACCTTTGCTCCAAGTCCTCTTGCAGGAAGGAAAGCACAGACCTAACCGAACATGATCGGGGGTCCTCTCCGTGAGAGGAACACCATTCGACGAACAGGTTCCACTTCAGCGAGGTTCATCGTAGGTTCGTCGTAGGTTTAGAGGTTCATCGTAGAAGGAGCTCTAGCGGAAGTGATAGTGTCTACAACCGACTGGGGGAGATCACTTAGAACCTCCAAGTCCCATCCAGGGACCACACATGGAGTTTCCACAGGTTGGGACGTGGGTGCCAGAGGGTGCCCCGTCTCTGAGTCAGAAGGTCCTTCCTCAGAGGAATGGGCCAAGGAGGTGCTGTTGCGAGGAGCGTCAGATCCGAAAACCAGGTCCGAGTGGGCCAATACGGAACCACTAGCAAGACCTACTCCTCGTCCTCCCTGACTTTGCACAGGATCTGTGCGAGAAGGCTCACTGGGGGAAACGCATATTTGCGTAGGCCCTGCAGCCAGCTGTGTGCCAGAGCATCCGTGCCGAGCGTGCCCTCGGTCAGGGAATAGAACAACTGGCAGTGGACAGTGTCTGGGGAGACAAACAGATCTACCTGTGCGGCCCCGAAACGCTGCCAGATCAGCTGGACCACCTGGGGATGGAGTCTCCATTCGCCCGGAAACGGAGGCTGCCGTGAGAGCTCGTCAGCTGCACGGTTGAGCACGCCTGGGACATGAATGGCATGAAGTGACCTCAGATGCTTCTGACTCCATGGCAAGAGATGGCGGGTGAGTTGCGACATGCGACGGGAGCATAGACCACCCTGATGGTTGATGTATGCAACAGCCACAGTGCTGTCCGAGCGGACCAGTCAACAGCTCCTTGAAGCGGCTCAGTGCAAGACGTACTACTAGCAACTCGAGGCAATTGATATGCCAATGCAGTTGAGGCCCCGTCTGCAGACCTGATACTGCATGCCCGTTGTACGTGGCTCCCCACCTGGTGGCAGAAGCATCTGTGTAGACCACAGCATGCCTGGACACTTGTTCGAGGAGAACTCCAGCTCGTAGGAACGAAGGGTCCGACCACTGAGTGAGGGTGCGACGGCAGTTTGGTGTCACGGGGACACGCAACGTACCACGCTGCTACGCCCATCTCGGGACCCGGCAGTGAAGCCAGTGTTGAACCGGCCTCATATGAAGCAATCCGAGCCGCGTGACTGTGGCTGCGGATGCCATATGCCCCAGGAGCCTCTGAAAAAGTTTCAGTGGGGCCGCTGTCCTGCGCTTGAGCGTACTCAGGCAGTTCAACACTGACTGGACACGCTCCTCGGTGAGGTGCGCTGTCTGGGCGACCGAGTCCAGTTCCATACCGAGATAAGAGATCCTCTGCCCAGGGGTGAGTTTGCTTTTGTCCCAGTTGACCCGAAGACCCAAACGGCTGAGGTGAGCTAACACCATGTCCCTGTGCTCGCACAACTGCTCCCGTGAACTGGCCAGAATGAGCCTGTCGTCGAGGTAGTTGAGAATGCGAGCGCCCTGTTCCTTGAGCGGAACAATGGCCGCCTCTGCAACCTTCGTGAAGATGCGGGGCGACAGGGCCAGCCTGAAGGGTAGGACTTTGTACTGATATGCCTGACCCTTGAACGCAAACCGTAGAAAGGGTGTGTGTCGAGGCAGAATCGAGACATGAAAATACGCGTCCTTCAGGTCGATTGCTGCAAACCAATCCTGGGGACGGATGCATTCGAAAATGCTTTTCTGCGTAAGCATTTTGAATGGCAGCCTGTGAAGGGACAGATTCAGGACACGCAGATCCAGGATTGGCCGTAGCCCACTGCCCTTCTTGGGTACAATGAAGCAGGGGCTGTAGAACCCTGACTCCATATCGGCTGGAGGGACCGGCTCGATTGCATCCTTCGCCAGGAGGACAGCAATCTCTGCTCGGAGAACAGGTGCATTGTCCAGGGACACGCAAGTGTAATGGACACCCCTGAACACCCGGGGAGGCCGGGCGAACTGAATTGCATAGCCAAGTCTGATGGTACGAATGAGCCAGCGGGACGGGCTGGGAAGCGCTAACCAGGCTTCCAGACACCGAGCCAGCGGGACCAAAAGCACCACAGACTACCGGGCGTGGGGCAGCGAGGCAGAGTGCTGGGACCCGACTCAGACGGCATAGCGGCTCGAAGTGGGGTATGACTCTGCGAGGTGGCAGTGTGTATGGGAGGCGGCCTCGAAATGCACTCTGGGACCTGCTGGCGAAGTGAGAGGGGGCTGAGAGTGGCGAGGCATGACCTCGCGCACTGACAGCCGCGCCCTCTTGGGACCTGGAGGATTGGGAAACAGCTCTCTTTGTGATAAAGCGGGTACCGCTGGACTTCAGAGAGCCAGTGGCGGGACAAGACAACACACAAGTTCCCCCAGGCCCTCCTCCAGGGGTGGGAGAGATGCAGGCATCATCTCCCGAAGAGCTGAATCCCTCTCCTCCAGGTTGCCCGTCTCAGGACCGCTTCTTCGTTGTCTTGCCACCTGGTTTAGCTGGGTTCTGAGCGGGCTGGGCGCCGCGTCAGCGACCGGCTCCCTGCTGTCTGGCGGGTGTAGGCTGCTGCTTGGCCGACTTAGCAGGGGCGGAGGACGACGCAGGTGGGCGCCCTCGGCGACGAGCAGACTGGTGCTGTGCGGCTGGCGGCGGGGTGGAGGCAGCAGCAGACCGCTGGGGCAGGACATGTTTGATGGCCTCAGCCTGCTTCTGTGCAGCCGAGAACTACTGGGCAAAGCTCTCGACCGCATCGCTGAATAGGCCAACCTGAGACACGGGTGAGTCCAGGAACCGATATTTATCGGTCTCCCTCATGTCAGCCAAGATCAACCATAGGTGGCGCTGCTGGACTACAAGTGTAGCCATCGCCTGACCAACAGAACACGCTTACTTTACTTTAGTCGCCCGGAGGATGAGGTCGGTAGCAGCCCGCAGCTCCCCCAGAAGCTGTTGGTCAAGACCACCCTGGGGCATGTCCATGAGCGCTTTGGCCTGATAGACCTGTAAAAGGGCCATGGCATGCAGGGCAGAGGCGGCCTGTCCGCAGGCTCTGTAAGATTTCTCAGTCAAGCCTGACGAGAATTTACAGGCCTGGGATGGGAGACATGGTTAACCGTGCCAGCCGGCGGCCGTAGAACACAATTGCATCGCTACAGACCGCTCGACTGGGGGGATCCCAGCATACCCCTTGGCCTTCCCACCATCCAGGGTGGTAAAGGCGGAGGAGGGGCTGTGTGCATTGTTCTTTTTTGCCAAGTTAAAAAAAAAAGGCTGATACAGTAAAAAGTGCTCAAAATGTGGCTTTCGTTAGGGCAGTGCGCCATATTTCAAGAACTCATGTCCATTTTAACGAATTTAACTCTGTGGCATCCAAGAAATCGCGCTGGGAAATGGGCTCAGTGTGCATGTTATAATGCCACGTCTGGTTCATGAAAAAACATTGGTACAGTAAGAATGAAAATGTATTTCGTTAGGGCAGTAGGCCATATTTATATTGTCCCATATAAAAATACTGGAACTGTAAAATGTAGGCCTACTAAAATTCCGTATTTCACAAGATCAAAAGCTCCTTTATTAAACCACTTTGTCGGATTTAACGCATCCTTACAGGTGGCAGAGAAATGCTTATTTTCTTCATTCAGTTCTAACAGCGCTTATTACGAGCAGAGCCATAGACATTAAGGACTTTAGATATAAAGGAAGGCACATGTTTAAAAAAATTTAAATGAATAATTAGCTGGATTCATCCTAGACGAACTAGTCTAAGAAAGCCAGATTTTGAGCAAATAGGCCTACAGCTTTATTAGTTCATGTGCATTGTTGCTTTCATTTTCTTCATAATTCTTCATAAACATTCGCGTGCGCACGAGAAACTTCCCAGATAGCAACTTTGTGTCTGCCCAGATCCGGCCCACATCTGGCACATTCGGATGATGATCTGGGCCACATGTGGCAGGAATGATGGCACTTGGGCAGACCGTTCCTGTTTGCCAGATCTGGGCCACAAGCAGGCCATAGCAATGCCACATGTCAGCCAAGAGCAAAGAAATAAACCAGAACTGGACCTTATCTGAGGCACAAAATCGTATATATTATTTATAGAGTCATCTCAGCATTAACAAGCCTGTTATCATGCAGAATCACTGAAGGAAAGAAGGAAACAGAAAAAAGAGACAAGCAGAGACACAAGAACTACAACTGACTTCAGCCACAGCCTTAGAGGAAATCAACTGAAGATAAAAGACATTAAACCTCTGAAGATCTTATTAAACAACTCTACAAACAGCATTACCAGCTTCACTTATTACTAACCAGATTGACTTTATTTCTGTCACACGTCTACAGCAGTTCTTATTGAGAATTAACAGAAGTTTAACTCTCATGTTTGTTTCATTTAAGGTTACCATGATGATGACTGTTGTTCCATTAGTTGACCTCTTAACTTTTTTCATATATATATTTATATACTTATTTATTTTCTCTGGCTGCTGTGATAGTGTTTCTGTCAAACACATTAGCAGTAACAACAAAAATGAGATCAGGTGTTGGCTGTTAGTTATCGATGATTTTATAATAATCATGAAATGGCCTGAATCACTGATGTTGTTTAAATGTAAAAATTGTTTTGTGCCATTAATACATTAACATTACAAACCCTGTCTGTCTGTGACATGAGAACTGTATTGCAGAAATTAGAAAATTAAAAAAAAAAAAAAAAACACTAAGACATCAAGAATCAGCACATGAATCTCAACTATGGTGACAATCAAAAGTTTCATGTAGCTGCAATACATGCTGGGTACCATAGTACAAAACTCCTAGAATGCATCAGAGCATGGATAAATTATGCAGTTAATCTGATTGTCTGAATATTTTGTTTATTGTCACCATTGTTGAGATTCATATGCTGATTACTGATATCTGTGTTTGTCATTGCAGTTTCCTTTTTTTGTGATTTCTGCAATACATCTGGATCTCATGTTGCAGTAACAATTATTATATTCATTTATATGTTCAAATGACATCAGTGAAGCAGGCTATTTCATGAGGATAATAAAATCATCAATAACTAACTATCATGACTTGATCACACTTCGGTTTTCTTTGCTACTGTTAATGTGTTTGACAGAAACACTACCACAGCAGCCAGAGAAAACAAACATATTAAAAAAAAAAAAAAAATATTAAAAGGCCAACTAATGGAAACACCAATCACCATCATGGTAACCTCAAATGAAACAAACATGAGAGTTAAACTTCTGTTAATTCTCATTAAGAACTGCTGTAGATGAATGACAGAAATAAAGTCAGTCTGGTTAGTAATAATTGAAGCTGGTAATGCTGTATGTGGAGTTGTTTAATCAGATCTTCAGAGGTTTAATGTCTTTTATCTTCAGTTGAAGTCAGTTGTAGTTCTTGTCTCTGCTTGTCTCTTTTTTCTGTTTCCTTCTTTCCTTCAGTGATTCTGCATGATAACAGACTTGTTAATGCTGAGATGACTCTATAAATAATATATAAGATTTTGTGCCTCGGATAAGGTCCAGTTCTGGTTTATTTCTTTGCTCTTGGCTGACATGTGGCATTTCTATGGCCTGCTTGTGGCCCACATAGTAGGCCTACATTTTACAGTTCCAGTATTTTTATATGGGACGATATAAATATGGATATAAATATAAATACAAAGTTTTATCATTTTTACTGTACCAATGTTTTTCCATGAACCAAACGTGGCATTGTGACATGCACACTGAGCCCATTTCCCAGCGCGATTTTACGGAGCCCCTAAAGGGACCTTTGCAAAAATAAAAAATGCTCATGAGAAACTTTCGTGTTCTCACCAGAAACTTTAGCGTCTGCACAAGAAACTTATGTCGTGCACATGTGTTACAATTTCCGGTTTGTGTATACTATAACCTATTTCATTTGGCGTCACTGCCTATGAAGAAAGCGAGAGTATGGATGCACATGAACTAATAAAGCTGTAGGCCTATTTGCTCAAAATCTGGCTTTCTTAGACCAGTTCGTCTAGGATGAATCCAGCTAATTATTCATTTTAATTTTTTTTTTTAACATGTGCCTTCCTTTATATCTAAAGTCCTTAATGTCTATGGCTCTGCTCGTAATAAGCGCTGTTAGAACTGAATAAAGATAATAAGCATTTCTCTGCCACCTGTAAGGATGCATTAAATCCGACAAAGTGGTTTAATTAAGGGGCTTTTGATGTTGTGAAATACAAAATTATTATGCCGTGTTTCAGTGGATTGACATTTGAAATGAGTGTCGCGCCTTCACGGAGAGAAGCCGGATTAATATTTTCATGGATTAATAAATTAAACTCTGCTCTGTACCCTATAAAAAAAAACTATTACTGCCAGAGAGGACTGCGACTGGAACTCATCATCATTTGAACTACTTTTGGTACCACTTTTGACATTTTCGTAAAAAATAAATTATTGTGATTACGCTTGTTTGTCTGTTATTCTTTATTTTATAACAATACGGAGTTTTAAGAAATGGTTATGGGTAGGTTTTGGGGTAGGTGCAGGATTAGCGGCTTAAAATACCGTTTTAATGTGATATTTTTGCTAAAATTGTCATTTTCCTACACATTTCTGTCCATTATGTTTTATTTTTTTAGCATTCTGTATAAAATGGGTAGGTTTAGGTTCGCGGTGGGGTTTAGGGATCTTACATTTATCTACAAAACGATAAAATGGAAATTATACATATATCTTTATGAAATGAAAGATTCGTAAATATTTTACGTTTTTTTCGCTGTAAAAACGTAAGTATTTTTACGTTTTAGTGCCATAATGACGTCAATATTGTACGTTTTACCACCTTTCTAAACGTACAAAAATGTGCGTTTTGTGTCTTTGAAAGTTACGTATTAATACTTACGTTTTAACAATGAGACCAGGCTGTTAAATTCGTTAAAATGGACATGAGTCCTTGAATTATGACGCACTGCCCTATAACGAAAGCCACATTTTGAGCACTTTTTTACTGTATCAGCCTTTTTTTTTTTTTTTTTTTTTTCTTGGCAAAAAGAACAATGCACACAGCCATTCATGTCGCGGTTTCCCGGCCGTCACAGAGAATGCTTTAAAGCAGACATAAGGCCGTGATATATGCTACATTTCAGCAAAAAGATCGTTATTAATTCATACACATCCATACTCTAATTTTCTTTATAATTTTAAGCAAATAGATCTTTAATAATTCATGCGCGTCCATACTATCTTCTTTATAATTTTGAGCAAACAGATCTTTATTAATTCACGCACATACTCGCATTTTCTGCATAATTTTGAGCAAATAGATCTTTATTAATTCATGCGCGTCCCATACTCTCTTTTTCTTTATAATTTTGAGCAAATAGATCATCATTAATTCATCCATAGGCTACTCGCATTTTCTTCATAAGTTTAAGCAAATAGATCTTTATTAATGCATGCACATCCATACTCGCATTTTCTGTATAATGTTGAGCAAGTAGATCTTTATTAATCCATCCATACTCAAATTTTCTTAATAATTTTGAGCAAATAGATCTTTATTAATTCATCCATGCTCACATTTTCTTCATAATTCTGGGCATAGATCTTAATTCATCCATACTCGCATTTTATTCATAATTTTGAGCAAATAGATCTTTATTAGTTCATGTGCATGCATACTCTGGCTTTCTTCTTAGGCAGTGACGCACAAATGAAATAGGTTTTAGTATACACAAACCGGAAATTGTAACGCGTGCGCACAACATAAGTTTCTTGTGCGCACGTGATACATTTCTCGTGCGCACGTGAAACTCTGTCAATTTTTTATTTTTGCAAAAGTCCCTTCAGGGGCTCCATACAATCAGGCCCCTTCGTGGCTAAGCTACTAGAATGTAGTGAAGTAGAAGTAAAATTTTCCCAAAATAATAACACTCTGATAAAGTACAGATAGTCTACTTAAAGGGTTAGTTCACCCAAAAATGAAAATTCTGTCATTTATTACTCACCCTCATATGCCGTTCCACACCCGTAAGACCTTCTTTAATCTTCGGAATGCAAATTGAGATATTTTTGTTGAAATCTGATGGCTCCGTGAGGCCTGCATTGGGAGCAATGACATTTCCTCTCTCAAGATCCATAAAGGTACTAAAAACATATTTAAATCAGTTCATGTGAGTACACTGGTTCAGTATTAATATTATAAAGCGACGAGAATATTTTTGGTGCACCAAAAACTGATTTAAATATGTTTTTAGTACATTAATGGATCTTGAGAGAGGAAATGTCATTGCTGGCTATGCAGGCCTCACTGAGTCATCGGATTTCAACAAAAATATCTTAATTTGTGTTCCGAAGATTAATGAAGGTCTTACGGGTGTGGAACAGCATGAGGGTGAGTAATAAATGACATTATTTTCATTTTTGGGTGAACTAACCCTTTAATGTAGGCTATACGGTAATAAAGTTAAACTACTTTGTTATGATCCACCACTGGAAAAGGAAAAAATTTTTATATTGAAAATCCTTTTTTCTTATGCATGACATGAAATGCAGATAAATTGAGAGTGATGTTGCATTAAAATAGCCATCAAGATTTAGCCAGATTAGTCCATTTAAAAACTTTTTTTTTTAATTTTTCCCAGTACAATTGCTGTGGAGCAAATTGAGTCGTTGATTCAACATTTTCATGTGTATAATGCAGTTCATGGCTGTTTATAAGTTGAACCTCATGTGGTCGTAAAAAGGTGTCCATCAAGACATAAACGTTGTTATAAATATCTAGATACTTATAAACACTTGTTTGGTTATCCTGGCAGCTGTCAGGCATAGAGATAGTGGTGTCGTTTGTTTGCTTTTAGACTCTGAAGTCCAGATGATCTTCAGCTAGCGCCGTCTCCAGCACCAGCAGCAGAGACTGTTTCAGCTTCTTCTTAAACTCATCACACATGAACACAAAGAGAATGGGGTTCAGACGGCTGTTTAGAAGAGCCAGGCAGTTAATTACAGCTTCTGTTTTTAAAAAAACCTCTTTAGCAGACCCTCTCAACTGATTCTCTTCTGCATTTATGTTATAAAAATTGTATACATGAAAAGAAAGCCAGCATATGAAAAAGGCCAGGACCACAGTTATAATGACCCGGTAAGACTTGAGCTGATTCTTCTTTTTGCGACGTTTGACTCACACACCAATAGCTATATATGAAGATGCAATGATCAGAAAGGGGATGGCAAAGCCTATTATGAACTTAAATGTGACAAAAGACTTGTATTGTATAGAAGTTTTATAGATTTCTTCACTCTCCACTGCTGAGTGTTTGATGAGATCTGGCAAACAGGAACGGTCTGCCCAAGTTCCATCATTCCTGCCACATGTGGCCCAGATCATCTTTCTGCATGTGCCAGATGTGGGCCGGATCTGGGTTACTATCTGGGTTATGTCGTGCGCACGCGTTACAATTTCTGGTTTGTGTATACTATAACCTATTTCATTTGGCGTCACTGCCTATGAAGAAACCGAGAGTATGGATGCACATGAACTAATAAAGATCATGAAAATTATGAAGAAAATGAGAGTATGGATGCACATGAACTAATAAAGCTGTAGGCCTATTTGCTCAAAATCTGGCTTTCTTAGACCAGTTCGTCTAGGATGAATCCAGCTAATTATTCATTTTAATTTTTTTTAACATGTGCCTTCCTTTATATCTAAAGTCCTTAATGTCTATGGCTCTGCTCGTAATAAGCGCTGATAGAACTGAATGAAGATAATAAGCATTTCTCTGCCACCTGTAAGGATGCGTTAAATCCGACAAAGTGTAATTTATAGTACTATTTACAGTATTAGTCAAAAGTCTTCCAAATATAATTCCTTCGAAGTGATGGTGCTTTACGTAACATTATGTAAGTTGACATTTGTGCTAGCTACTGTATACAGGCCACCAGGGCACCATACAGACTTTATCAAAGAATTTGCAGATTTTCTTTCAGAGTAAGTACTAGCTGCAGATAAAGTCCTTGTTGTTGGTGATTTTAATATACATGTAGATAATAAAAAAGACTCATTGGGATTGGCATTTACAGACAATCTTAACTCTATTGGTGTTAGACAACACGTGTCAGGACCCACTCATTGTCGTAATCATACTTTAGATCTAATATTGTCACATGGAATCGATATTGATGCTGTTGAAATTCTGCAGCAGAGTGACGACATCTCAGATCATTATCTAGTCTCGTGTATACTACATTTAGTCAAGGCAGCTAAACTGCCACCCTGCCATAAATATGGTAGAACCATCACTTCTACCACTAAAGATCGCTTTCTAAATAATCTTCCTGATCAGTTTCATCGCCTTAGCATACCAGACAGCTTAGAAGACCTCGATGTTGAAACAGAAACTATTGCCTCTGTCTTTTCCAGCACATTAGACTCAGTTGCTCCTTTGCGTTTAAAAAAGATTAAGGAAATTAATCCAACGCCGTGGTACGATGAGCACACTCGGGCCCTAAAGGTAGCAGCCAGAAAAATGGAGCGCAGCTGGAAGAAAACAAAACTAGAAGTTTTTCACATTACAAAATTATAACCATGCAACCGTCTACTACAGTATCGTGTCAGACAGTGCACTGTAGTGTCCCTGAGGAAAAATTAAATTCATTTACTGCTTTAGGAAAGGAAGAATTGTCTAAGCTTATTAAATCATCAAAATCAACAACATGTATGTTAGACCCTATACCAACTAAGCTATTGAAAGAGATGCTTCCAGAGGTCATAGATCCTCTTCTTAATATCGTCAATTCATCTTTATCACTAGGATACGTACCAAAAAGTTTTAAGCTGGCTATTATTAAACCTCTTATTAAAAAACCACAACTTGATCCTAGAGAATTAGTCAATTACAGGCCGATCTCAAATCTACCTTTTCTGTCAAAAATACTAGAAAAGGCAGTATCATCACAACTATGTTCCTTTTTAGACAGAAATAGTATCTGTGAGGATTTCCAGTCAGGATTTAGACCGTACCATAGTACTGAGACTGCTCTCATTAGAGTTACTAATGATTTGCTCTTATCATCAGATTGTGGTTGTATCTCTCTATTAGTGTTACTGGATCTTAGTGCTGCATTTGACACTATCGATCACAACATTCTTTTAAATAGACTCGAAAATTATGTTGGCATTAGTGGAACTGCATTGTCATGGTTCAAATCATACTTATCTGACCGTTATCAGTTTGTAGTAGTAAACGAAGAGAGGTCATATCGATCACAAGTTCGATATGCAGTACCGCAAGGCTCAGTACTAGGACCGTTGCTTTTCACTCTGTACATGCTGCCCTTGGGAGATATCATTAGGAAGCATGGCGTTAGTTTTCACTGTTACGCTGATGATACTCAGCTCTATATTTCTTCGCGCCCTGGCGAAACTTACCAATTCACAAAATTAACTGAATGCATAGCTGATATAAAAAATTGGATGACCAGTAATTTCCTACTTCTAAATTCAGAAAAAAACAGAGATTCTAATTTTTGGACCAAAAACTTCTTCACGTAATAACCTAGAATACTGTCTAACACTTGATGGCTGCTCTGTTAAGTCTTCGTCGTCAGTTAGGAACCTGGGTGTGCTCTTTGATACCAATCTTTCATTTGAAGGCCATGTTACTAGCATCTGTAAAACCGCATTCTTCCATCTTAAAAATATATCTAAACTATGACATATGCTCTCAATGAAAAATGCAGAACAGTTAGTTCATGCGTTCATGACCTCAAGGCTAGATTACTGTAATGCTCTACTGGGTGGTTGTTCCGCTCGCCTGATAAATAAACTACAGCTCGTACAAAATGCAGCAGCTAGAGTTCTTACTAGAACTAGGAAGTATGACCATATTAGCCCAGTTCTGTCAACACAGCATTGGCTTCCTGTTAAACATCGTATAGATTTTAAAATCTTGCTAATTACTTACGAAGCACTAAATGGTTTAGCTCCCCAGTACCTGAGCGAGCTCTTAAAGCATTATAGTCCTTCACGTCTATTGCGATCTCAGAACTCAGGCAAGCTGATAATACCTAGAATATCAAAATCAACCGCAGCTGGTAGATCCTTCTCCTATCTGGCACCTAAACTCTGGAACAATCTTCCTAGACTGAACTGGAATAAATACTTTGAATGTTGCGATCCTAATGGACATAAGAAAAATGAATCGTACCAAAGCACTGTTCACCAGAGGAGAACTGGCCCCCCGACTAAGCCTGGTTTCTCCCAAGGTTTTTTTCTCCATTTTTAACACAGCAGTCTATTTGCCACCTGTTTGCCATCTGATGTCACCTGTTGGAGTTTGGGTTCCTTGCCGCCTTTGGCTTGCTTAGTTGAGGACACTTGACGTTTGACTTGACATTTGATATTGAACAGTGCTTTGATCTGCAGACATTGACACTATTCTTTAAGAGCTGCTGTGCAGCCAAAATTATATACCAGTTATCAATGTAAAGCTGCTTTGACACAATCTGCATTGTAAAAAGCGCTATATAAATAAAGGTGACTTGACTTGACAAAGTGGTTTAATTAAGGGGCTTTTGATGTTGTGAAATACGAAATTTTAGTAGGCCTACATTTTATAGTTCCAGTATTTTATATGGGACAATATAAATATGGCCTACTGCCCTAACGAAATACAAAGTTTTATCATTTTTACTGTACCAATGTTTTTTCATGAACCAAACGTAGCATTATGACATGCACACTGAGCCCATTTCCCAGCGCGGTTTCTTGGATGCCACAGAGTTAAATCCAACGTTATCTCATGAGAATACGTGTATTTTTACATAAAGTGTGGTTCTACCACACGTACATTTACTTACGTTTTCATACACACAAAAACGTACAACGTCGACGTATTTATAGGACTAAAACGTAAAAATACTTACGTATTAACAGCAAAAAAAAAAAAAAAAAAAAAAAGTAATTCATGTAACGTAAAGTGTGAATTTATATGAATTCCCATGTATTAATATTAAAATCGTGGCATTAATGTTTTAAATCTGTTCTATTCAATTGTCATATCAATACATGTTTTTAGTCGAATTTATTGAAAGCAGTTTACTCATCTACTTAATATGAAATAACATTTCTGTTCGAGACTTGTGCTACAAACTCCTTTCGGAGGATTACATAATGTTAAGACTGCAATATGAAACCTTATGAATAAAATTTCTGTAATTGTTTAACCATTTTGTAATAATTAGTTTGTTTGTTTCCTATGCAGCGACTGACAATACAACCGTAAGATACACCAAAGCACAACATAAATTCACAAATCCATCCATTTTATTTGTTCGCTGTACTCCAAATCTTTACAATCCATATGTCTGTAAAGAACAGATCCAAATTCAACCCTTTATCCATCGATCTTCATCTTCATCTTCAGTCAAAAGTCCGCTCGTTATGATTCAAATTTGAAAGTAGCGCCACCCTCGAGAAGTGTTACGACGTGGTTTACGGCACTGATATCGAACGCTCATTGGTTCTCACCTGCTTCGTCAAAGATTGCGACATGCCGTGTTTCAGTGGATTGACATTTGAAATGAGTGTCGCGCCTTCACGGAGAGAAGTCGGATTCATATTTTCATGGATTAATAAATTAAACTCTGCTCTGTACCCTATAAAAAAAAACTATTACTGCCAGAGAGGACTGCGACTGGAACTCATCATCATTTGAACTACTTTTGGTATCACTTTTGACATTTTCGCAAAAAATAAATTATTGTGATTACGCTTTTTTTTTTCCTGTTTTTTCTTTATTTTATAACAGTATGGAGTTTTAAGGAATGGTTATGGGTAGGTTTTGGGGTAGGTGTAGGATTAACGGCTCAAAATACCGTTTTAATGTGATATTTTTGCTAAAATTGTCATTTTCCTACACATTTCTGTCCATGTTTTATTTTTTTAGCATTCTGTATAAAATGGGTAGGTTTAGGTTCGCGGTGGGGTTTGGGGATTTTACATTTATCTACAAAACGATAAAATGGAAATTATACATATATCTTTATGAAATGAAAGATTCGTAAATATTTTACGTTTTTTCGCTGTAAAAACGTAAGTATTTTTACGTTTTAGTGCCATAATTATGTCAATATTGTACGTTTTACCACCTTTCTAAACGTACGTTTTGTGTCTTTGAAAGTTACCTATATACTTACGTTTTAACAATGAGACCAGGCTGTTAAATTCGTTAAAATGGACATGAGTCCTTGAATTATGACGCACTGCCCTATAACGAAAGCCAGATTTTGAGCACTTTTTTACTGTATCAGCCTTTTTTTTTTTTTTTTTGGCAAAAAGAACAATGCACACAGCCATTCATGACGCGGTTTCCCGGCCGTCACAGAGAATGCTTTAAAGCAGACATAAGGCCGTGATATATGAAAGCCACATTTCAGCAAAAAGATCGTTATTAATTCATACACATCCATACTCTAATTTTCTTTATAATTTTAAGCAAATAGATCTTTAATAATTCATGCGCGTCCATACTATCTTCTTTATAATTTTGAGCAAACAGATCTTTATTAATTCACGCACATACTCGCATTTTCTGCATAATTTTGAGCAAATAGATCTTCATTAATTCATGCGCGTCCATACTCTCTTTTTCTTTATAATTTTGAGCAAATAGATCATCATTAATTCATCCATAGGCTGTTGAGCAAGTAGATCTTTATTAATCCATCCATACTCAAATTGTCTTAATAATTTTGAGCAAATAGATCTTTATTAATTCATCCATGCTCACATTTTCTTCATAATTTTGAGCATAGATCATAATTCATCCATACTCGCATTTTATTCATAATTTTTAGCAAATAGATCTTTATTAGTTCATGTGCATGCATACTCTGGCTTTCTTCTTAGGCAGTGACGCACAAATGAAATAGGTTATAGTATACACAAACCAGAAATAAATTTCTCGTGCGCACGCGATACTTTCTCAATACTTTTTTTCTTTAGATATAATGGAAGGCACATGTTTAAAAAAAATTTAAATGAATAATTAGCTGGATTTATTCTAGACAAACTGGTCTAAGAAAGCCAGATTTTGAGCAAATAGGCCTACAGCTTTATTAGTTAATGTGCATCCATGCTTTCATTTTCTTCATAATTTTCATGATCTTTATTAGTTCATGTGCATCCATACTCTTGCTTTCTTCATATACAGTGACACACAAATGAAATAGGTTATAGTATACACAAACCGGAAATTGTAACGCGTGCGCACGACATAAGTTTCTTGTGCGCACGCGAAACTCTGTCAATTTTTTATTTTTGCAAAAGTCCCTTCAGGGGCTCCATACAATCAGGCCCACTCGTGGCTATGCTACTAGAATGTAGTGAAGTAAAAGTAAAATTTTCCCAAAATAATAACACTCTGATAAAGTACAGATAGTCTACTTAAAGGGTTAGTTCACCCAAAAATGAAAATTCTGTCATTTATTACTCACCCTCATATGCCGTTCCACACCCGTAAGACCTTCTTTAATCTTCGGAACGCAAATTGAGATATTTTTGGTGAAATCCGATGGCTCCGTGAGGCCTGCATTGGGAGCAATGACATTTGTGTTCCGAAGATTAACAAAGGTCTTACGGGTGTGAAACGGCATGAGGGTGAGTAATAAATGACATTATTTTCATTTTTGGGTGAACTAACCCTTTAAAGTAGGCTATACGGTAATAAACAGGTGTGGAAAGTTAAACTACTTTGTTATGATCCACCACTGGAAAAGGAAAGAATTTTTATATAGAAAATCCTTTTTTCTTATGCATGACATGAAATGCAGATAAATTGAGAGTGATGTTGCATTAAAATAGCCATCAAGATTTAGCCAGATTAGTCCATTTATAAACTTTTTTTTTTTTTTTTTCCCAGTACAATTGCTGTGGAGCAAATTGAGTCGTTGATTCAACATTTTCATGTGTATAATGCAGTTCATGGCTGTTTATAAGTTGAACCTCATGTGGTCGTAAAAAGGTGTCAATCAAGACATAAACGTGGAGTTGTAAATATCTAGATACTTATAAACACTTGTTTGGTTATCCTGGCAGCTGTCAGGCATAGAGATAGTGGTGTCGTTTGTTTGCTTTTAGACTCTGAAGTCCAGATGATCTTCAGCTAGCGCCGTCTCCAGCACCAGCAGCAGAGACTGTTTCAGCTTCTTCTTAAACTCATCACACGTGAACACATAGAGAATGGGGTTCAGAGAGCTGTTTAGAAGAGCCAGGCAGTTAATTACAGCTTCTGTTTTTAAAAAAACCTCTTTAGCAGACCCTCTCAACTGATTCTCTTCTGCATTTATGTCATAAAAATTGTATACATGAAAAGGAAGCCAGCATATGAAAAAGGCCAGGACCACAGTTATAATGACCCGGTAAGACCTGAGCTGATTCTCCATTTTGAGACGTTTGACTCGCACACCAATAGCTATATATGAAGATGCAATGATCAGAAAGGGGATGGCAAAGCCTATTATGAACCTAAATGTGACAAAAGACTTGTGTTGTATAGAAGTTCTATAGATTTCTTCATTCTCCACTGCTGAGTGTTTGATGACTGCAGGGATGCAGCAGCCGATGGATAAAACCCACATAATCATGCAGATGATTCTGGCTTTGAATACAGTTCGATTATTACGAGACCACACAACCATCCATGTGCACAGGCATCGGTCCAGACTAATAATTGTCAGCAGCAGAATGCTAGCAAATGAGTTTAGGTAAATCATGAAACAGAGAAACGTGCACTTGAAGTCACCAAAGTGCCAGAACATGCGGCTTATGTGTAAAATGGTGCTTATGAAGAGAGTTAAGGAGAAGATGAAGTCTGCAATTGCCAAGTTGAGGAACCAAATGGAGTTGACTGTTGTCTTCATTTTGTAACCAGTCACAAATATCACAAGCCCATTTCCAATGAGCCCTATAGCAGGGATGGCAATGTAAATGCATATCATGAAGATCTTAAAGCCTGAGGAGATCTCTGTCTGCACTGTAGAACTGGTCACATTTTGAAATCCAAAAGTAGTGCTTGCTACACGAAAACAAGAGAAAATACATTCAGTGAGTTTTGTTTTTTTGGAATCTGAATAGTAAAAACTTAAAATAGAAAATTAAACTGATGAGAGTGTTTAACTCTATGCTTTGTATGTCATCCTGGGGTAGAAAATGAGTTGCATGTGAAATGTGGCATGACAACAGGATTACATTACATTTTTTTAAATTGCTTTGGCACAGTTTTCACAAGCAATACATTTTCAAAACTCTCAGTACTAATATCACAACAGATCATCAAAAGAGTACTTTTTTTTCAGCATAGTTTCAATTGTGTTAGTACAATACACAAAATAAGTGTTTCATCTATATAAATGTTTCATTCACAGTAACTGCCTTTCATAATGCTATTACTATCAAACTTCCAAGCATCTCTTCTCGTTCAGTTTAATCCAACTGAACTTAATAGTTAATCAATTAATCATTTGGTACACCTATAGATTTCTATAGATATTGATTCTATAGATATAGTTTCTATAGAACTTGTCTGAAATTTCCAATATGGGTAACCGAATTCTTTTTACCTAAGTGATTTATCTTAGATGATAACCACTATGTTCAAAGTTGTGTGCACGCAACTTGTAGCCTGTTTACAGTTTTCTTTTTATTCGCTTTGGTAATATTTTCACAAGTGAGGTGTATATTTTCAAAACTTACAAAACACCAAACTGATCACACTTCTAACACACCTAGTCATTAATTCTAGTTGTACATATTTTCATTCTACATAATCATTGTTTCAAAACACAAGATTGTTGTGATATGTGATGAGAACATTTGGTTTAATCACTAAAAAACAATAGTATGATCTTCTTTCAGTTTAGTACTTTTAACAATCAGTTCATTCAATAGCAAACAATGCAAGACACGTTTCAAATCACCCTTGTTGCTGAAATGATTACAGTTACACAGGCTACACAGAAAATACACTTACATTACCTAAATTACATAACTGACATAAAATCCATTATGTTTTTAATAGTATCTATTTAGTGTGTTATCAAAAGGTGTGATCAAGTTATGAAATGTCCATGAGTTTTTGTGCTGGAACAGAGTTTGCTGCCAATACAGTAAATGTTCTCACTGTACCATATGACTGAATCTATACTGTAGTCGACCTTTATAAGAGTGAGTTACAATAATGATAAGCTGTTTTCAGTATCACATGACATACATACTGTAATGTAAAATGCTGTATTTGATGCAATCTGTCTCCCTTCTTGATGCATCTCTGATCAATCTGATGTTACACAGTGATTGACTGTTTCCCTTGTACTCTATCCTGCTCTGTGTTCACAAATTGCAAATCTCTCTCTCTCTCACACACACACACACACACACTTTGAACATAGTGATTATAATCTAAGATATATTGATTATAATATAAAGAAAATTCATTTCTTTTGGTTATCTGTATCGGAAATTGCAAACAAAGTAGAAACTATATCTATAGAATCTGTATCTATAGAAATCTATAGATGTACCAAATGCCAAATTAGCCACGTTTATATGTACACTTTTTTGTCATTCCGATTAAAATCATTCCGAATGAAAGATTCGGTGGACTGTTTACATGAGACGTTATCTAATCCGATATGGTGTTTACATGTGCTGCCGCTTTCAATCGGAATGACTTTGTGACATGCGCATATTAGCCTATGTCCTGTGTGCCGCCTTGTATTCCCATGAACATGGAGTTCAATTATTTCTTATGCACTCTATTTTTATGTAAAGTGTTGCTCTTAATCAAGCAACAGCGTGAATTTGTAGCATATTACTGCTGGAAGGTATGAGGAAAAGACGGGCGCAAGAAGGCGCACCTTTTTGGTGGCTGTGCATCTCTAAGGAGCATCTCAATACTACCCTTCCCTCCTCTGAAAAGCAGAAGCGTGTGGATGAAGGTCTGTAGTAATGATACACTAAGTTCCTTCAGTGCAAAATGTGTTGTTTCAGTTTTACTCTAGTTTGATTTTGCCGCTGCCATTGTGCATTCTGACGACCTCTTTATCCCACCCCTCTCAAACCGATTACAATTTCATTCAGTTTGGGCATTTTTAGCTAGATTGAGGTGTTTATATGGAGCATTTTCATTCGGATTGGACTTTTAAACCAATTACAATGCTCCATGTCAGTGCACCTACTGATTAACTATTAAAATCAGTTGGATTAAATAATAGACAAATGTAGTTCCAAACATAGGTTCGGGAGGAGCCTAAACATTCAGTCCTGTCAATCATCATTACGAGCATATATAAGCAGCAGTCACTGCATCATCCTAGCAACAGTTCTTCCAGCATCCCTCCTCCTCTCCATCTCCTCCTCTATTTCTCTTATTCTCCCTCTGCACAGTAATGTTATGTATGAAACACTTATTTTGTGTTGTGAAAAGGATACTTTGTAGTTTTGTGTATTGTACCAACACAAAAACTATGCTGAAATATTTGAAAAAAGTGCACTTTTGATGATCTGTTGTGATATTAGTACTAAGAGTTTTGAAAATTTACCAGTTTTGCTTGTGAAAACTGTGACAAAGCAAAAAAAAAAAAAAAAAAGGTGATTTGAAACATGAATCTTGCATTGTTTGCTATTGAATGAACGGATTGTTAAAAGTAATAACCTGAAAGAAGATCATATTGTTGTGTTTCGGTAATTAAACCAAATTTTCTCATTACATATCACAACGATCTTGTGTTCTGAAACCATGATTATGTACAATTAGAATTAAAGCATGAGATCAGGTTTTGAAATAATGACTAGCTGTGTTAGAAGTGTGATCAGTTTGGATTTTTGTAGAGTTTTGAAAATGTACACCATACTTGTGAAAAAGTACTAAAGCGAATAAAAAAATCTGTAGGAGAATTCTGTCTTTTCTTTTTTTTTTTTTTTTTACCTAAATGTTACAACCGCACGTACTGTTTCTACAATACATACGCAAACACATATAATGTAAATAAAATTTTCACACTTTTCACATAAGACAACACAATTACAGTTTGAAAATGATTGTCCTCAAGTGATTTACCTATTTTTCTCTAAATTATTCAATATTATCACCATATTTATATTAGATTCTTACCCATTTTCTGTATTGCTTCAGTCCCATAAAAAACTCTTTGCAAGTTCTGTTTATTGTTGAAAATCAACAACTGATGGTAAGTTCCCCTTTACTTCTCTTAAAGAGTGATTGTGGGATGGTGTAGGAAGAGAAATATGCTTCTACAGAAATCTATTTTTATCGACTACACACTTTCTATTTCTGCAGTCTATATGAATTAATATAGACTATATTTTAGTTATTAGTTATAGTTATTATATTAATTATTAGTAATAGTTATTATATGAGTAACTAATACATGGGAGGAACACGTTCAAATAATCTATCCAATCAGCACAAGAGGAGGCTTATATATACGTAGCCGACTCACCTGTATGTTCCTTAACGGTTTTTGGCATCCCTCTGCCACCTCACTCTTGGCTGGTTCCTATCACAGCCAGGGATACGGGGGCAGTACTCTTGGATCATTCCAAAATGATTATTTGTAAGTGTGAACTTGTGAACCAAGAAAAAACTGGACGTTTGAACATGACATTCAGAAATAATGTTTTCATAACTTAATGGGAACATTGGCAAAATGTTTTTAGAACATAATCTGATATTAGCGAGATGCTGCAAAAGCTGCAAGATGCGGGCGTCTATCTATGATTGGGGAGACCGGGTATGGTTGTAACATACTCCACCAATAAGGGATAAGCTAGGAGCCCTATGATCATTTCATTATTTATCCACTTCCTCCCAGATCCCATATGAATGGTTATCAAGGCTGTAAATAGGTACATGCAAAAACTATAGATAAATCTATATTTTGTTTAGTATTTAAACTTTTGCAGATAAAATCATATAACTTATATTAGATTAAATTGTAGTTTCTCAGGCAAAATGTGATGCATTTTTAACCTGCTAATTCAGCTTGTAATGGCTTCCTTTGATCTATAGCCTCTTCCGTGTGGCAAAGTATCTTTGACGCTACAGCCTCTTTTAGCAAGACTTGACTTTTATTGTAACAAAAGGGTGAAAACTTAAAAACAAAACTGTGATTCCAAAGTAAGCAGTATAGTGTAGTGTAGGTAAAGTGATGTGGCACTGCCATTGCCACATCACTTCCTGTTTAAAATGGGTACAATTCATTCTCTTTAAAGTGGAAGTATAGAATTATAGTAACATATAGTAAAGACATTGAATAACAACATTAGTAACCCTATGGCTTCTACACAGCTCACAACTCACAACTCACATTAGAAAATACATTTACATTACCTAAATTACATAATGGACATAAAATCCATAATGTTTATAATAGTATTTATTTAGTGTGTTATCAAAAGGTGTGAAGTATGACACAGTCATGAGGTTTCGTGTAGAACAGAGTTTGCTGCCAATACAGTAAATTATCTCACTGTACCATATGACTGAATCTATACTGTAGTTGACCTTAATAAGGGTGAGTTATAGTAATGTGGCAGTCTCTACCATGGTAATACATCTGTTTACAGTATCACATGGCATACTATAATGTAAAATGATGCCATCTGTCTCCCTTTTTCTGATGCATCTTTGATCAATCTGATGTTATACAGTCATTGACTGAGTCCATTGTACTCTGTCCTGCTCTGTCCCGCGGAGTGCATGCTGGGAGTGTGTGGGAGCTGAGCGCGTCGATAAGAGTGATTGTGGAAAATTTTGTTTTCAAACATACTCGGTTACTAATGTAATCTCGGTTCCCTTAGATATGGAACGGAGTACTGTGTCGTCTGCTGTTTAGGCAAGACGCAACAGGGAAACTCGTTTTAACCGATTCTTAAGCCTTTTTAAATCATGCAGTGAAAACTGCACGACCATTGGTTCGTGGAGTTTCAAGGCTTTTGGTTTTGGAGAAATATTATATCCAAAATAAAACTACTGTATGCTGGGGCCACATGTATGATTAAAATAGCTGGTGGCCTCAGTATTCCTGTGAAAGTCAATAGAGGCATTTGGCAAGGTTGTCCTATTTCAGGTCAACTTTATAGTATAGCCATTGAGCCTTTACTATGTAGACTGAGAAGACAGCTAACAGGTCTACAGGTCAATACATTGGATTTTAAGTGTCCTATCAAGCTCTCTGCATATGCAGATGATGTCACAGTTTTAATTAGAAATCAAAATGATGTTGAGTGTGTAAAAATGGCTTTGGAATGTTATGGGAATGCGTCTTCAGCCAAAGTTAATTGGCAAAAAAGTGATGCTTTGTGGTGTGGTCCAGACTTTATTAGTCCATCACTACCTGGTGGTTTGCAGTGAGGGAGAGTGGGGTTTAAATATTTAGGTGTTTTTTTAGGGACAGATGAATATAGGGGAAAAAAATGGGAGGGACTAGTGGAAAAAGTGTGTGCTCGGTTGTCTCATGGAAATGGTTGCTACCCCAGCTGTCCTATAGGGGGAGAACCCTGGTCTGTAACAATCTGGTTGCATCATCTTTGTGGCACAAAACGATGATCCTAGAGCCTCCGGAAGACCTAGTAAGAAGAATTCAACAGGGCCTGGTGGACTTCTTCTGGTCAGGACAGCACTGGTTGAAGGCACCAGTGCTGTATCTGCCAATACAGGAAGGAGGTCAGGGGTTGGTCGACATTAAATCCAGAGTCAGAGGTTTTAGACTCCTGGCGGCTCAGAGACTCATATATGGGGAATGTGGAAGCTGGGCTGGGGTAGCCTGTACCCTTTTGAAGAGAGCAGGCAATATGGGATTAGACCGCCACTTGTTTCTTATGGACACTGAAAATCTAGACCTGACAGGACTGACACCTTTTTACAGATCTATGTTAAAAACATGGACATTTTTCAGTTTCTCTCGGGAGCCAAATGGTATGAAGGGGCTATGGCTGAGAGAAGAACCACTGTTTTTTAATTCAGCACTGGATTTAGACGTTTATAAATCAGGATTTTTTCAGAAAAATGTTGTGGACTGCAAATTACCAAAATTGGACATTTTGTTTCTAAGGAAGGATGGATTTCTGCTGAAAACTTGTCTGTAAAACTGGGCATGAGATCAGTTCAAGTGGCAGATAGACTCAAATCTTTGACTTTTTACCACCTGATTATAGACTGTCATTAGAGACACCGAGAGGAGGAAGACTTCTGTCTTCCCAGACCTGATTTTTTCAGCTGATATTAGAACATGGCAAGAAATGGAGAATGGTTTTCTTTCTTTTAAGACACCCCAGCTGGGACTTTTTAGAAATGCTGGAAAGAAAGCTATTTATGTACTGTGTGTAAAGGTGTCACATCTTCTTCAGCTTCAGAATGTGAGAGAGTCTAAATGGCAAGAGATTTTTGGGTCAAACGCTTTCCCTAAATGTTGCTGGAGGACCTTGTACAAACCTCCTATTGAGAAAAGAACTGGAGACCTACAGTGGAGGATTGTGCATGGTATTATAGCCGCAAACAGACACAGAGCACACCTCGATCCACAGGTTGGGGAGGGCTTTCCTTTTTGTGGAGCACAAGAAACTGTCTTCCATTTATTTTTTAATTGTGTGAGATTACAACCATTATTTTATAAAATGGAAGAGTGGTGTCAAACCCTGGGGGGAAATATTTGTACCTGCAAGGTTTATTTTTGGGCCAAAGTACAGCAGAAGTAAAATTAGAAGTCATGTTTTATTAAACCTCTTGTTTGGGCAAGCAAAGATGGCTATATGGTTGTCAAGAAAAAGTAAATTGAGTGATAAGGGATCAACTGATGCTATTCAAGTTCAGTTGGATTAAATAACAGACAAATGTATTAAACTGAACGAAAAAAGATGCAAATCAAAAGTTTGATAGTAATAGCATTATGAAAAGCAGTTAATGAAACATTTATATAGATGAAACACTTATTTTGCATAGTGAAAAGGATACTTTGTGATTTTGTGTATTGTGCTAATACAATTGAAAATATGCTGAAATGTTTGAAAAAAGTGCACTTTTGATGATCTGTTGTGATATTAGTACTAAGAGTTTTGAAAATTTACCAGTTGCTTGTGAAAACTGTGCCAAAGCAATTAAAAAGAACTGTAAGACAGTAAGATCTGAGATGGCTTCCCCTTTTGAGATGTTTGACCCACACTCCAGTTGCTACATATGAAGATGCAATGATAAGGAAGGGGATGAGAAAGCAAAAAAAAAAAAAAAAAAAAAATGCTTGCAAACATATTTAGCTCTGTCATGAAAGAGAGAGGCTTGGACAAAAAGAGAAAATAATGCAGTGAGAGTTCTGCAAAAACATTTTGTCTTGCAAAACATGTTCTGTTAGAAATACCATTGTGTAACATGTCTAGTGACTTGTGGAATGGAATGTTCCCTTAATTATTGTATAACCAAGAAAAACATGACATACAGAAATAACGTTTTCACAACTTAATGGGGAACATTATCAAAATATTTTAGCTGTGAGATGATTTTATCTGCAAAAGCTGTGAGCTGTGTTTTTTGTTTAGTACTTAAACTTTTGCAGATAAAATTATATAACTTGTATTAGATTAAATTGTAGCTTCTCAGGCAAAATGTGATGCACTTTTAACCTGCTAATTTCAAACCATTATGCTAAAACAGCTAGCTAAACACTGGCTGACAGGGGTGAGGTAGATTGTAACACATCTTTAAAAAGTGTTACAACCATCCCCTTACATACAATTAACTAAGAACAGTTTCTTTTAATAATCTTATAGAATACCTACACAGTGGAAAAGAATGACAGATAGATGTGTTTAAAAAAAAAAAAAAAAAAGAACTGATGAAGTTTCAAAGAAGGGCACGTCAGTCAGATCAGTTGCAGCGACAATGTTGAAAGCTAGTGGTGAGAATTCTGAGACCGCAAACAATGAAATCTTTTATGGTGTCTGTATGGAGCTATTTGGCAACTCAAAGCCAAACGAAGTGTGGGTAAAATGTGCCATATGCAGTCTCTGGGCCTACCAAGCCTGCACTCTAGAGTTAAAATCATTGTTTTTTTCATTATTGTTACTCTGATTGAGAATATTCACACAGACACACAAATGTACTTTTTTTTTTCTTTACATGTGTCGTGACAGATCGCTGTAGTGTCTCAGTTCAAGTGGCTCGTGAACCGATTATCTCTTCCTACTAGTAGACATTTTTGTCACCTGTTGGAGTTTGGGTTCCTTGCTGCTGTCGCCTTCGCCTTTGGCTTGCTTAGTTGGGGACACTTGATATTCAACAATGTTTTTGATCTGCCTTCATTGACACCATTGTATGCGAACTGAACTGAACTGGACGATGACATCGCTGTTTTCTACAGTTCTGATATATAGATAAATTAACTAAATTAATAACTATTGTTTTTTACAATGGAATGAATCAATTGGACTGAAATCTTTGCAGGAGTTTATATTTAAAATGATCTGATCAAAAACAGAGAAGTGGACACGGCCCATACCCTTGATTATGTCTTGAACTCCTTTTGAAGATGCTCAACAAGCTATCTATGTTTAGATCTCTGTTTTTCATGGGAATCTGGAGAACAATGAGTTGTTCTAGAAATCAGATTGAATTCCAAGCACAAGTGTCGGAAAACAAGACACTAAGAATGGAGTTAATATTGTGCCATAATTAAACAAACAAATCCAGCATTTTGCAAACAAACACAATCTGCTTTGCAAAGGAAAACTCGACTCACAAACAAACAGAAAGTGATGTGCAAATACAAAGGTCAGTTTGAGTGAAAACGCAGATGAGTAACAAATATATGTATTGTGTTTTACAAATGTATATAAATGAGCCTACATCATATTTCACAAATAAATTCAAACTAATCTTGGAACAGATGCCAAATCTAGTGCATACAAATGCACACCTGTCTGTTACGATTGTAAGACACTTGCCTTTTTATGAGATCTCTCTGCTTGATTTTCTCACAAATGTATGCAGGTCGATTTTCTCACAAATGCAGTTGAGCAACTTCCTCTTCCAAAACAGCCGATGACACTTTGCTATGGGTCAATTTACGCTAGTCTCCCGAGAGAAGCCCCGAAACATGCATTTATAATAATAATAATAATAAACTTTGTTTTATAGCACCTTTAAAAGTTGCATCTCAAAGCGTTTTACAAGAACATACAAATAAAATACAATGGAATAGGGGAAATAAAAGATAGAAACATACATCAAAACACATTTCAAGACATATATAGTTATATATAAAACAAAATAATAACGTATAGAAAATAAGTTTACAAGGAGTTTACAGCTGACGAAAATGAGTGGTGAACAGGTGAGTTGGGTGTTTCTCAATACCAAGTACGCAAAGTTTGGTAATTCTACATTATCTCTATGTATAACCGCCAGCAACATGTTATACAAAACATGTTATAAAACACTGATCTGCCTCTTTTCATTTTAATTTAAACATATTAATAATAGCCACACAAATCTGGTTCAGGCAACGCTTACATTGATTAACTTCACTGCATGTACAGTACCAGTCAAAAGTTTGTGAAAGTTAAGGTTTTTTTAATGTTTTGAAAGCAGTCTCTTAATCTCACCAAGGCTCACCATATATATACAGTATCTCACAGAAGTGAGTACACCCCTCACATTTTTTAAGTATTTTACTATATCTTTTCATGTGAAGAAATGACACTTTGCTACAATGTAAAGTAGTGAGTGTACAGCTTGTATAACAGTGTAAATTTGCTGTCCCCTCAAAATAACTCAACACACAGCCATTAATGTCTAAACCGCTGACCACAAAAGTGAGTACACCCCTAATGAAAATGTCCAAATTGGGCCCAATTAGCCATTTTCTCTCCCCGGTGTCATGTGACTCGTTAGTGTTACAAGGTCTCAGGTGTGAATGGGGAGCAGGTGTGTTAAATTTGGTGTTATCGCTTTCACTCTCTCATACTGGTCACTGGAAGTTCAACATGGCACCTCATGGCAAAGAACTCTCTGAAGATCTGAAAAAAAGAATTGTTGCTCTACATAAAGATGGCGTAGGCTATAAGAAGATTGGCAAGACCCTGAAACTGAGCTGCAGCACGGCGGCCAAGACCATACAGCAGTTTAACAGGACAGGTTCCACTCAGAACAGGCCTCACCATGGTCGACCAAAGAAGTTGAGTGCACATGCTCAGCGTCATATCCAGAGGTTGTGTTTTGGAAATAGACGTGTGAGTGCTGCCAGCATTGCTGCAGAGGTTGAAGGGGTGGGGGGTCAGCCTGTCAGTGCTCAGACCATATGCCGCACACTGCATCAAATTGGTCTGCATGGCTGTCGTCCCAGAAGGAAGCCTCTTCTAAAGATGATGCAAAAGAAAGCCTGCAAACAGTTTGCTGAAGACAAGCAGACTAAGGACATGGATTACTGGAACCATGTCCTGTGGTCTGATGAGACCAAGATAAACTCATTTGGTTCAGATGGTGTCAAGCGTGTGTGGCGGCAACCAGGTGAAGAGTACAAAGACATGTGTGTCTTGCCTACAGTCAAGCATGGTGGTGGGAGTGTCATGGTCTAAGGCTGCATGAGTGCTGCCGGCACTGGGGAGCTACAGTTCATTGAGGGAACCATGAATGAGCAGAGCATGATCCCCTCTCTTCGGAAATTGATCACTTCTGTGAGATACTTTATGCTGGTCCAATGCTGGTCCAGGATCAGCATGGACCAGCTCAGGACCAGCATGGACCAGCATAGGACCAGCACTTGACCAGCATAAACCAGTTCAAACCAGCATACCAGCTTCAAAACCTACCTTAACCAGCATATGCTGTTTTTTTTTTCAAAAGGGATGGGCGTGCTAGTCTGAAAACGAGGGTCTTTTCACACGTGTTGTTGGTGCGTTACTATTTTGAAGCAACTGAAACAGACTGCGCCATTGACCAACTGAAAACTGGTCTAAAGTCAATGGCGCAATATTTGTTTTGTTATTTAAACAGTGCGTTAGTAATATGTGCCTATATGTGGGTGCATAATGCATGTACATTCTGCTTATTACACACACACGGAAGCACAGCAGCACAAAAAAACATGCCTAATTAGAAATAAAAGGATATTGTGTGCATAAAGATAAAAATGCTTTGGTGGAAACCGGCTTGTCCCGTAGATGGTCTGCTCACGCTTTAACCTCGAGCACGAGCAGATCCGTTTCCCAGACATGTGCAATTGCACGTGCAACTGAGAATTTTAGTTCACATTGTATCTCAGCACATTAATGGATTATTACATAAAGGTAACTATATTATCAGCGTCATGGCTGACTTATGCCTAAACTACTGTTGTTTTCTTATAGGTAACAGTTTATAATGTTTTCATTAGTATGCACGTTATGTGCAGTCGTCTGTAACTGAATGACAGACACTTTGTGTAACAGCAGAATAACCTTCAGCTATCGTCTACAATGAGTTCAGCTCGTTGTGCTCTTCCTTTGCACCCTGGATGCAACAACTGATAGGCCTATATAAATGTGTCTGTGTGGACATAATATTTTTGTAACCTATAGACTACTACTTGTGTGATTATACATGTGTTAGCTTACCTGTTCTGACTAACATTCTCTGGTTTCCGGTTGGTGACAAATGCTGAAAATATTGCTGAAACTATATTGTCTTTTCATGGTTTCCGTTTATATATATTAAAGAAAGATACACTGACACCACAAAGTTTATTTTTTTCAATTGCACAATAAAACCAAGCATCCCAGAACACCTGAATGAGTTCCAGAAGATTTTACTACTTTCATATAACAGGGAAAATAAATAAATAAAATTAAAAACATGCAGCTGCCATTTCAATGATGTATTGCTATTTTCTTCTGTTACCTCACCTTATGAAGGTTTAAAACAGGGTCATCCCTCTGGAAATTAAAGAAATGTCCAAAATCAGTGGCCTAATAAAGATTTTTGCAACCTTTTGTTATTCTTTGCCATGCGCTCTTGACCACGTGTCACTTGTGTACCTGGATATACAATGATGATCACTGATATAAATAGACAATTTATTTTGATACACAAACATTCATTATTTTAGCACATATTCAGGTTGATCGGGGAACTTTTTCCCAGTCATCTCAATGGCCCCTTCATGGGGCTTTAATTAGGGGCACATTTGGCCTCATGAAATTTTGAAAGTAAATCATTTTTTTTTTTTTTTTTTTTAACTATCTATGTCAAAACATATATCACAAATCCTGGAATAAAGATGGGAATATTGTATGTGGCCTTGATTTGCTTTTGATTAATAGCATTGTATAATGTGTGAGTGAACATATGATATTGTGTGAGACATTTAATGACATTTTGTTTTTGTACAAAAAGATGGGCATGGACTTGCCAACAACAAACTTTAGCTACTGTAGCAGTCCCTTAATATATGAAAATATGACACATTAAAAAGCTATTCTCAGATCAAAAAAAATTACATTTTTAGTCTTAAAGATTTTGACATTTTTACCACTCTTTGAATTTTAATGACATTTTTTTATTTATTTAAAACTAACAACAAAATGTTATCTTTTTACATACAGTGGCCCTTAAATTATTTGCACAAATGCATTTGCATTAAAATACTAATCAAATGTGTGGAATCAATGTTTTTTTTTTTTTTTTTTTTTTGGAAATGAATTTCACAAGGATGAAGTTTATTCAACAAAAAAAAAAAGGATACTAGAATGATTTCTGAAGGATCATGTGACACTGAAGACTGGAGTAACAAGAATAAACAGCCATTTAAGATATATTAAAATAGAAAACAAATCACAATATTACTGTTTTGCCTGTTTTTGATCAAATAAATGCAATCTTGGTGAGCCTAAACATGAAGAATTGTATTAATCCTTTTGAGCAATAGGCCTACATCATATCAAAATGAACAAGAATTTAAGAACAATACCAGAAGAGATATAAGTCCTTAAAACATTTATACAGGTTTATTTCAGTTGTTACAGGCAGTGATGTAGGCCTACTTAATGATAACAACTAATAAAACACAGAGTTTTAAAACAAAGCATGGTACAAAGGAAGAGCACAACAAGCTGAACTCATTGCAGACAATAGCTGAAGGTTGTTCTGCTGTTACACAAAGTGTCTGACAATTCCACATAATGTGCATAGGCTACTAATGAGAACATTATAAACTGTTTCCTATAAGAAAACAACTGTAGTTTAGGCATAAGTCTGCCGCGACACTGAGAATATAGTTACCATTATGGAATAATCCACTTATGTACTGAGATACAATGTGAACTAAAATTCTCAGTTGCACGTGCAATCGCGCATGTCGGGAAAGCTGATTAATATTCATGTATGCTCCGCCTTCAGAAACCGAAAATCTCAGCAACTGAAAATCTCGTAACACAGGCGCACTGACCATTTTTCCCGTCCTTAAACTAGCAAAAGTGGATTCGGACACACCATAAGTGCACTTGCGCTGTGTGCTTTAGACCATGAGTTAAAAACAGAGTTTGGTACATCCCTGACTCATTCCTGAAATCCCACAAAAGAGAACCATTCCACAGTGAACTAGCACAAAACTAGTAATGTCAATTTCTAGTTTTCTCGTAAGTATAAATATGCAGGTTTTGCATGTTTATCAGTAAAGGAATGACTGCAGCAGGTTCCCAAACTGAATAGTTTTGAGGTTGTGATGCACGAAAGGGAAAAATGTTTTGTTTTTTCTTGCATAAAACTTTAGCAAACTATTTTATGTCATATTTCTGATTTTCTTTTTCTTTTAAAGCTATGTTTTGAGCCTTCTTATGATTTAAACTCACACTAACATCAAGGATCAAGTTAAGCCCACACAGACTCCTTGTTGTTTAGTGCCATATTGCTTTAGTCACAAACTATATACAATGCACTAGAGGAAAAATCTAATAAATTAGAAATGTAGGTGTTTTTTTTTATTATTAAATATGACTATAAGGCACATCACTTTATGTGATATGGGAAAAGACAGTGGTACACAAAGTACACAAATCAAGTACTTTAGTAAAAGTACAGATACCCTATAAAATATTACTTATAAATACTGATTTTCATTTTTAATGTACTTAAGTATTAAAAGTAAAAAGTACTGATTGAACTGTTTATTATATATTCTAGCCAGCACTAGTCATTAGTCAGCAATAATAAGAAAGATTAGTGCAGTCATTTAATACATATTGATCTGCAAATAAGCAAACCTTTTATTTTATTACAAAAACGTATTATACATTATACTTATTAATTATAAACATTTACAGCAGATTTACTTCACAAATAACTGACAGTCAGGACCTAAATATATCTTTCATTTACAAATTCAGCAACTTCCTTTTTGTGCCATTCAAGCTCATTGCACAAATAGCAGCATAAACAACAGAACATGAGGATTCACACATCGTCACATCACACACCTGCAAAGCTTCTGTGAACAGAGAAAAACAGAATAAATTTATATATAAGGAATAAATGGGCCTATACACAAAATATATTTCACTTAAATAACAGTTTAACACAAAATGAAAGATAAAATATGAGACAAGTAATATGTGCCAGTTTTGGTTTATTTTTGTGACAGTTCACGGAAAGAACACTGAGACAGCAGAAAGTGGCATATCCAGTTTGTTTTCTTTATTTTACAAAAGCACAATGTTTTGTTTTTATTGTGAGTGTATGCAAATTAAAACATACCCTTTACAGTTAACGAATGATGTCTTCCACTATATGACCATAAATTATGAGTGCTTTGTTTGTCTTTATGTGGCTGGCAGCTGGCAGGAGCAGAGATGGTGGTATCTTTCGTCTGCTTTTAGACTCTGAAGTCCAGATGATCTTCAGTAAATGCCGTCTCCAGCACCACCAGCAGAGACTGTTTAAGCTTCTTCTTAAACTCATCACACATGAACACATAGAGAATGGGGTTCAGACAGCTGTTTAGAAAAACCAGGAAGGTAACTGCAATTTTAATTTTTGAAAGAACCTCTTTAGCAGAATCACTCCACTGATTCTCTTTTGCACTTATGCTATAAAATTTGTGGATATGAAAAGGAAGCCAGCATATGAAAAAGGCCAGGACCACAGCTATAATGACCCGGTAAGACCTGAGCTGATTCTCCATTTTGAGGCGTTTGACTCGCACAGCGATAGCTATATATGCAGATGCAATGATCAGGAAGGGGATGGCAAAGCCCACTATGAACCTGTATTTGACCAGAATCTTGTAGTATTGTTTAGGATGGTTATAGATTCCTTCACTCTCCTCTGCTGAGTGATTGATGACTGCAGGGATGCAGCAGGCGATGGATAAAACCCACACAATCATGCAGACGATTCTGGCTTTGAATACGGTTCGATTATTACGAGACCACACGATCATCCATGTGCACAGGCATCGGTCCAGACTGATAGTCGTCAGCAGCAAAATGCTAGCAAATGAGTTTAGGTAAACCATGAAACAGAGAAACGTGCACTTGAAGTTACCAAAGTGCCAGATATTGCGTATGTCTAAAAGTGCTCTTATGATTAGAGTTAAGGAGAAGATGAAGTCTGCAATTGCCAAGTTGAGGAACCAAATGGAGTTGACTGTCGTCTTCATTTTGTAACCAGACACAAATATGACTAGCCCATTTCCAACGAGACTTACAACAGGGATGGCAAAGTAAACGCATATTATGAAGATGTTAATGCCTGAGAAGATGTCTGTCTGCACTGTAGAATTGTCCGTAGTGATTCTGGTCATATTTTGAATTCCAATAGTAGTGCTTGCTTCACAAAAACAAGAGAAAAAATGCAGTGAGTTTTGGTTTCTGAAATCTAAAGATTTTTTATGCCACATTTCACATGCAACATCTACCCCAGGGTGCCATACGAAGCCTAGAGTTTAACACTCTCATCAGTTTATTTAATTTTTTATTTTAAGTTTTGACTATTCGGCAATGTCCAACAGTAGATAAAAGGACTGCATTACAGAATAATTCGGTAACACTTTAGAATACTGTTTCTTACTTATTGCATAACTAATAAGGAATTACTGAAGAACTAATAAATAATTCTTCATTAACACTTAAGTCACTACTGTTAACTACTAAGGAAGATGTGTTAACTAATCAGTATGTAATAGGATTTTATGATTATGTTAAGTAACAGTTAGCTAATCATTAACTAATGAGTTCTGTCATATCTCCTGAAGAACTACTATTAATTATCTACTAGTTAAGGTTCAAAAAATATAACTATGAAGTAACTACTAATGAACAGAAAATTATTCATTTCATGATTCAATTCAAAATGACTTGAGTAAAATTACAACTACTTTGTACTACTTTGTTACAGTCCATCACTCATTATTATTATTATGGGAATTAAATATGCATTTGTATGCTGCATAATGTACTGCACTCCCAAAAAGACTCATTACAACAAATTGTTCAGAAGTTTTTGCCTGTATGGTGAATAACTTTGTGCGTATGTTCTGGTAAGAAATCAGCTTCGGAAAGGAACCCAACCCCCACTGCCTTGCCATAACTATCTAACTTACCACAGATATAAAATGTTTTATTCATTTATTTATTTACCCAAACACTGGGATGAGGCTGTTGAGTCATTTTTGGGTTATTTTTTCAGTGTTGGGTAGTTTTCATGTTGTTATTGACCAATATATTTGAGTCAGAAATATGTGGTAATTATTTATTAATTACTAATGGGTTCCTTAAATCTTCACTTTAGAATACTGTTTCAAGTTCTAAGTAATTACTGCAGAATTATCTAATAATTCTTTATGAATTGCTAATGGGTTCCCTTTATTTTCACTTTGGAATATTATTTTCAGGGTCTAAGTAAGCTAATTCCAGCAGAATTATCTAATAATTCTTTATTAATTACTAATGAGTTCCCTGTATTTTCATTTTAGAATACTGTTTCAAGTTTTAAGTAATTACTGCAGAATTATCTAATAATTCTTAATGAATTATTAATGGGTTCCCATATATTTTCACTTCGGAATACTTTTTCAGGTTCTAAGCAGGCTAATTCTTGCAGAATTATTGTTACAGTCACCGGTTCCTGCACTACACTTCCCAGCATTCCCTCTGCCCTGCACCTGCACATTATCTCTATCACCCGCACCTGAAGGCAATCTTCATCATTATCACTCATTTGGACTCCCTTTATAAACAGTCACTTTACTCACCAGTACTGTCGGTTATCTTACATGTTTATGTTGTGTGTGTATACCTCTGTTTCTATTGGATTTCTTAGTAAAGTATTACTCCTTGATCTGTTCCTCGTCGTGTGTATTCCTACACAGCAACGTATTGTAACAGTATAACCGACCGCCCTAAATGGATGAATGGGCCAAATTCATCGCCTTGGCTCAGGAGAGCCATGACTTTTTTGTGTATTCCTCACGATTTCTTCTTTTCGCCGTCAACAGCCAGCTGGAGGATGAGGAATTAAGGAAGTTGTACTGGATCGGGGCGAGCTACAATGGACCTTGCGAGCTTCCAGATACCACCGGCTTGAACTGGAGGGAGGCCATGCTGAAATGCGTGGAGTTCAAGCGGCCCCGATCCGGAACCCCTCCGAACCCAGTTCCCAACCAGAGACCCTCCGCCGATGGAAACGACGACCCCGCCGTGACGTCAGAGCCCGCGCCAAGAGGAGCGACCGAGCCTGACATCACCCCGGAGCCTGAGGTATTTCCAACAGAGGAGAAGTTCGAGTCGGGGGTCCCTTCCAGCGTCGAGGGAGTTGGTGTCAAGAACGATGAGCAGGACAGAAATCCCACCCACCCGCCTGTCACTGAGAGTGAGTCCACCGACAACAATACTACCCCTCAGCTGTTTGAAGACTCTATACTGGACTCATCTGTTCCTACCAGCCTGTCTCTCCCACATCCTCTCCTGGAATTGTATACGGAATCTGTATCTTTGCCTTCTTCCTTGACCCCAACCAAGTCTGCTGTTCTGCCCGAGCTGTCACCCATCAGTCCCGCTACACCACCATCACCTCCTCTCAGTGACGTGGTTTTTTCGCGGGACTACTGTGAGCCATCTCCTCCGGGGCGTTAGGATCCCGTGGCTCCGCCTCCAGCATCTGTTCTCGTCTCTCCTCCTCAACCCGTCGCCCTGACTCCTTCACCTATGCTCCTCCCTCCCTCGTCGTCTGCTGGGACCTTCGAGCCATCGGCTTCGCGGAGCTGCCTCGGACCGTCAACTTCCCCTGGGTTAGACGTCACACCGCCTACGCAACGGACCTACGGGCCGTCCGTTGCTCTCCGGCCCTCCACCCCTACTGCTCCAGCTAGCTCCGCCCTCCCTCAGGCTCCGTCGCCACCCTCGGTCGCTCCAGCTACACCTCAGCCCTCAGGATCCCTGCCTCCTCCTCGGATGGTCGTCGCTGTGGCTCTGTCGTGGGCGCCTGGGTCGTCGGCATCTAAACGCTCCATCCGTCTTCCATCTGCGCCGTGGGTTCCCCCTCCATCGGCGCGGCCGCCTTCGTTCATCCCCAAGGTGGCGCTGATGCCTTCACCACCATGGCTCCTCCCTTCAGCATCGCTGCCGATGTCCATCATCCTGGTTGGGGACTGGGCCTTCATCCAACTCATCCTCCAGCTTCACCGTCCACCTCCTGAACCCCCTCCGGCCCGCCCCTTTGGATCTTCTTCTACGGCGTGAGGACGCGCCTTGCCGGAGGGGGGAAATACTGTTACAGTCACCGGTTCCTGCACTACACTTCCCAGCATTCCCTCTGCCCTGCACCTGCACATCATCTCTATCACTCGCACCTGAAGGCAATCATCATCATTATCACTCATTTGGACTCCCTTTATAAACAGTCACTTTACTCACCAGTACTGTCGGTTATCTTACATGTTTATGTTGTGTGTGTGTATACCTCTGTTTCTATTGGATTTCTTAGTAAAGTATTACTCCTTGATCTGTTCCTCGTCGTGTGTATTCCTACACAGCAACGTATTGTAACAATTATCTAATAATTCTTTATTAATTACTAATGGGTTCCCTGTATTTTCACTTTCCCTCAGTCATTGCCTTACATACTGGAATTTAGTCAATGGAAATGTGATATGCTGAGGAAAACAGACACACTTACAGTATTGTATATGAAATATAAAAACTAATTTGGCAATGGCAAGGCATTTAGAGGGGGTTGGGTTCCTTTCCGAAGTTGATTTCTTACAGAACATAATCACAAAATAATTATTTACCACACAGGCAAAAACCTCTGTAAAATGTATTGTATTTATTAATATTGCATTTTCATAATGCTACTACTGATAACATTAGTAAATAAGAAAGGGCCACAACTCAATGTAATTGTGTTTGACTGTTCATTAGTAGTTACTTCATAGTTATTTTTCTTGAACCTTAATTAGTAGATAATTAATAGTAGTTCTTCAGGAGGTATGACATAATTCATTAGTTAATGATTAGCTAACTGTTACTTAACAAAATCAGAAAATCCTATTACATACTGATTAGTTAACACATCTTCCTTAGTAGTTAACAGTAGTGGCTTAAGTATTAATGAAGAATTACCTATTAGTTCTTCAGTAATTCCTTATTAGTTATGCAGTAAGTAAGAAACAGAATTCTAAAATGTTACCGAAAATTCTTTCATTTTTTGTCCTAAATGTTTCAACCACATGTACTGTATCTATGCAAACACATAAAATTAAAATAAAATGATCACTTTTCACATAAGACAACACAATTGCAGTTTATAAGACATATAAGATATCCACAAGGGATTTACCTACATTTTTAAATATTAAATAGTGTATGTTTATTCATATTTTGAGGTGGAAAGTCTGGGTCTAAGATATAATATATTTGTCTATATGGGCCTATAAAAGGCAATTTAAAAAGTAATAAATGAAAACTAAATAAATAAGTGTTGTGAACACTAATTAACAAAACTAAAAAGTTGAAACCAAGCTACCTGTAGTTCACACATGGTAAAAATCCTTTTGGAAATATCTCTAAACTCTACAATTTTCACACAACTACAGAAAATTATAATATTTTCTCCTCACACCCATACATAAGCATATAATGTGCATATTAGATTCTTACCCATTTTATGTATGGCTTCAGTCCCATAAAAACCTCTTTGCAAGTTCTGTTTATTGTTGAAAATCTACAACTGATGATAAGTTCCCCTTTACTTCTCTTAAAAAGTGATGGTGTAATGGAGTGGGAAGAGAAATGCTTCTACAGAAATCGTCTCGGTTACGTATGTAACCCTCGTTCCCTGAAGTAGGGAACAGAGACGGATGTCAGAAGTGAACAGACGAATTGGGATACAGCAAGAGAGCCCTATCACCTTCGAATGTAAACTGAACGAGCCAATGTTTTTCTGTTTTTCGCTGAGGTATTTAGTATTTTGTCTTGTTTAGTCTAAATATCTAAGAATTCTTAAATCAAGATGTTTTTACTAAATAAGTAAAATGACATAAGAAATTTTTGTCTTGTTTTCTGGAAAATAAAAATCAAAATGAAGTGAGTTTTTGCTTAAAACAAGCAAAATTATCTAGTATCTAGTTAAAGGCATCTTGATTTAAGATTTTTTTTTGGATATTTAAATACAAAGTAAGAAAAGCATTTTTTGCAGTGTATTGCTGCTGTTCCATAAGCACCACCTTCTGGTAGAGAGTGAATTTGCAGGAAATTGTTTTTTTTTTTTTGGGGGGGGGGGGGGGGGGGTCATTTCTGGGACATTGACTTTGACTAGATTGCTTGCCTTATATACATTCAAGTCACAAAACACCTTTGACACACTTTTATTTACAGCACAAATCAAATTAATAATTTTATCAGGAGTTTTCTTGTCTAGTGTTGGTTTCTTTTTGTCGTCTTTGTGATTAAGAAATACTGAAGCACCAACACTGGCCCCGTGCTGACATAATGGCTAGTAAGTATGTCGAAATATATAACAAATAAATAAACAAATAAAAATAAATACATAAAATAACATAACTAGATTTCAAAAGATAAAAGGGAAAAATGTACCACCTGGCAGAAACTATAGCACATAACCCAACATGAAATATTAAATACAATGTGAACTGAGAGAGTTTCAATATTTGTGATATAAAAATAAAGTGAGGAGAACACTTTATAAAACTACAATCACCTGACAAGTTAGAGCATATCTTCTTTGATTAAAGACAGAAAATGTCCTGCTGAAGTTCACAGAGGGATAGTAGCTGAATGTTAACTGAGAAAATGTCTTGCTTCCTCTGGGGAGGACAGCATTTTTTGTTCACCCTGAACATTTTGGTACTTTTTTTTAGAAAACAAAAAGGTTCTATCAACAAAGTCGCACTCTAACTTGGTTCTATAAGGTTCTATCTGCGTGAGCCAATCAGCACTTTGAATGCACACACGAGGACCAATCAGGATCAGCGTTCTTTGTCATGTTGTCGTGATAGCGGAAGAGAGTTCAGATAAACGCTAAATTGGTGAAGAGAAGACTAAATAATTTCACACAACACAATGTTTACTAGAAACCTCATGATGGACTATTTTATTTATGATCTTGTCAATGACAGCAGCCCAAATTCCAGGGAATTAGTCTTTTTGTGTGTTTTGTTGTATCTGATTGCTGAGGAGTTATTTTCAGTGAGACACCATGCTAACGTTAGCCTGCAGCGCTATTAAGAGGGTATGTCCGATTTTTGCAGTCTATTTGCTTATTTCCAGTAATGTCATTGTCATATGAGGGAAAGTTATGTACATATTAGGTTATGTTTTAACCTTGATCCATCCTATGTACTTGAATTGAACTGTATAGCTATAAAGCTCTGCCCTATGGCATACTGGATCAAAGCGTAGATTAAGTGAAATGAAATGTTAAATTTTACATTGTTGGTAAAAACAATTGCATAGTTTAAGTAATTTAAATATTTTAAATGTGCAATATTTTTAATTATATATAGTCAGTGAAACATTTTTCAATGTTTATTAAATTTTGTTAAACACCTTTGCTGAAGCATTGTCTGTTTTCTTGCAGTTTTTGTAGTCTTAAAAGTCAAATAGTAAATAATTTATTGATAGGGTCTTAATTACAACAATAAACGTTAGCATGTTATTTCAGCCTTACTGATGTCTAGAGAGAAAGCCATTTTACCTGTCCCACTTTCTGTGGAAATTGTCCAAAATGTTTTGGTATGCTGAAGTATTAAGAGTTCCTTTCACTGAAACTAAGAGGCCAAGTCCAAACCCTGAAAACTAACCCCACACCATAATTCCCCATTCACCAAAATTTACACTTGGCACAATGAAGTCAGGCAAGTACTGTTTTCCTGGCAACGGCTAAACCCAGATTCGTCCATCGGATTGCTAGACAGAGAAGCGTGATTCGGAGAATCGGCTCTAGAGTCCAGTAGCGGTGTGCTTTACACCACTGCATTCGACGCTTTGCATTGCACTTGGTGATGTAAGGCATGGATGCAGATGCTCGGCCATGGAAACCATTCCATGAAGCTCTCTACGCACTGTTCTTGAGCTAATCTGAAGGCCACAGGAAGTTTGGAGGTCTGTAGCTATTGACTCTGCAGAAAGTTGGCGACTTCTGCGCACTGTGCGCCTCAGCATGTGCTGACCCCACTCTGTGATTTTACATGGCCTACCTCTTCATGGCTGAGTTGCTGTTGTTCTCAATTGCTTCCACTTTGTTATTATACCACTAACAGTTGACCATGGAATATTTAGTAGTGAGGAAATTTCATGAATGGACTTGCACAGGTGGCAACGTATCACGGTACCACGCTTGAATTCACTGAGCAACCCATTCTTTCACAAATGTTTGTAGAAGCAGTCTGCATGCCTAGGTGCTTGATTTTATATACCTGTGCCCATGGAAGTGATTGAAACGCCTGAATTCAATGATTTGGAGGGGTGAAGAGAGACACTCCATCATTTGGAATAATGCAGATTATTCAATGGACATACAAACATCAGTCAAAAGTCAAAAAAGTATTAAACACTGAACAAAATTTTAAAGGGTAAAAAGGAGATAAAGAATATAGACTTGAAATAGAGAAAAGTCTGATATATGAACCTCAACTGTTTGCATAGCTAAAGCACATAAATTGTGTGAAAAATAAAAATAACCCTGCGAATGGAATTCTCCTCGAAAGCAAATGTTAGTTTTCTTTTGCCAGTGCTTGTCCAAGGTTCTTCAACACACTCTGATTGCAGCTTCATTGCCTTCAGGCTTCTCAATCATACCGTAATGGTGTTTAGTATTTGGTTGTATAGTTCACAGTACAGGTCTGTATGGAATTACCTTTGTTCCAATAAAAATGAACGTAACTTTTCAAAGAAACTAATAAAAATATAAATTGAAACTGAATAAAATGTCTTTGAAACTTAAAAAGATAAATCGCAGGCAAAATATTTGACTTTGTTTTTAATACACTGCACGTTTTGCTAACTGTTTCTCCTCTTTCTTTCACTGATCTGTACTTACAAATGTGTTTCCAGAGTTTTCATTTATGCTTCTGAAGTTTTCGTTTACGATCCCAGAGTTTTCGTTAGTCTTTCTGGCACAAATCTCTCGCGGGGACAGGGCCAGCAGTGGTGTGTTCTCATTGGCTACTGACTTTTTGATTGACAGCTTCTTGACCTGGAAGTGAAGACGTCAGTGTTGTTTTTACAATTATGTGTGGAGGTGAGCGTCTGTAAGCGGTTTCTTATTTCATTTTAGTGATATAAAGATAGGAGTTTTTATTATTTTATCTGTATTTATCTGCTGCTCCACTATGGTGAGATGATTTCTTAGGACTAGCACAGACGAATGATATAATCATCATTATCATCAATCATCGTCGTTATCTGGATACTCGCGATAAGTCAGTATTTTTTAAGTTTACAAAATCAATATAAGTACTTGCTTTTGCTTTTTCAGGTGGAGAGGTATTTTAGAGCTCATTTAGAGCCCATATTATACAGCAGTGTTGTCTTGATTTAACCCAATCATTACAGGACCTGGTTATGTACTGTACATACAGTTACAGTCTTGGATTAGATCATATTTAAAGGGGAAAAAAGTAGTCTTTAATAATAATAAATATAAAGTACTGAGTAAAAGTCTTAGGACACCATTAGATGTTGTTTTAGCAATGGTATATTGACCATATAATTATTTCTCAGTCTCTTTATTAGAATATAACCAGGAGATACATTAAATTTGTAAGCAGTATTAATATATATATATATATATATATATATATATATATATATATATATATATATGTCTAGGATGTAACACTAAATACTGATTTTTGCTTAAAGAATCCAATTGTTTTTTGTTGTTGTTGTTGTTGTTGTTGTTGTTGTTGTTTTTTCATTTTGTGTACATATTTTCTGTATTTTCTGTTTGTATCGTAATAAAGACCAAAAAAATAAACATGGATGGTCAATAAAACATTGCTAAAACAACAAAGCTAAGACTTTTGCACAGTACTGTAAGTCCAAATGCAAAACCTAATACATGAAACTAATTATGACTGAAATTATAATTTGTTTGAAATAAATATTACAAGTCCGCATACTTTGTTATGTGGGAATTCAAAGCAGTTTGTATTGTTAGATTATAATACATCTCCTTTCTCATTTTCCAGGGAGTGGAGCAACTTTTCCATTAACAAAATTCTGATGCTGACCCAGAGGATGGAGTGGTAGCACCAAAGATCCACTGTCCCCATCAGACAAGAATCTTATTTTGTTCAGTCACATCAACTTTGACTGACTGGGATCTTGATCTTCAAACACCTGATATTATGCAAATATTTTAATTTCTTTGGAGCTCTAGATTAAAACAAACACAGTTCACAAACACACAGTTGTACTTTATTCTTTTTAGTCCATACTGATCTTGGATTAGCATACCAACAACATACAGGTGCTGGTCATATAATTAGAATATCATCAAAAAATTGATTTATTTCACTAATTCCATTCAAAAAGTGATACTTGTATATTATATTCATTCATTTCACACAGACTGATATATTTCAAATGTTTATTTCTTTTAATTTTGATGATTATAACTGACAACTAAGGAAAATCCCAAATTCAGTATCTCAGAAAATTAGAATATTGTGAAAAGTTTCAATATTGAATACACCTGGTGCCACCCTCTAATCAGCTAATTAACTCAAAACACCTGCAAAGGCCTTTAAATGGTCTCTCAGTCTAGTTCTGTAGGCTACACAATCATGGGGAAGACTGCTGACTTGACAGTTGTCCAAAAGACGACCATTGACACCTAGCACAAGGAGGGCAAGACACAAAAGGTCATTACAAAATAGGCTGGCTGTTCACAGAGCTCTGTGTCCAAGCACATTCATAGAGAGGCGAAGGGAAGGAAAAGATGTGGTAGAAAAAAGTGTACAAGCAATAGGGATAACCGCACCCTGGAGAGGATTGTGAAACAAAACCCATTCAAAAATGTGGGGGAGATTCACAAAGAGTGGACTGCAGCTGGAGTCAGTGCTTCAAGAACCACTACGCACAGACGTATGCAAGACATGGGTTTCAGCTGTCGCATTCCTTGTGTCAAGCCACTCTTGAACAACAGAAGCGTCTTGCCTGGGCTAAAGACAAAAAGGACTGGACTGCTGCTGAGTGGTCCAAAGTTATGTTCTCTGATGAAAGTAAATTTTGCATTTCCTTTGGAAACCAGGGTCCCAGAGTCTGGAGGAAGAGAGGAGAGGCACACAATCCACGTTGCTTGAGGTCCAGTGTAAAGTTTCCACAGTCAGTGATGGTTTGGGGTGCCATGTCATCTGCTGGTATTGGTCCACTGTGTTTTCTGAGGTCCAAGGTCAACGCAGCCGTATACCAGGAAATTTTAGAGCGCTTCATGCTTCCTGCTGCTGACCAACTTTATGGAGATGCAGATTTCATTTTCCAACAGGACTTGGCACCTGCACACAGTGCCAAAGCTACCAGTACCTGGTTTAAGGACCATGGTATCCCTGTTCTTAATTGGCCAGCAAACTCGCTTGACCTTAACCCCATAGAAAATCTATGGGGTATCGTGAAGAGGAAGATGCGATATGCCAGACTCAACAATGCGGAAGAGCTGAAGGCCAGAGCAACCTGGGCTCTTATAACACCTGAGCAGTGCCACAGACTGATAGACTCCATGCCACGCCGCATTGCTGCAGTAATTCAGGCAAAAGGAGCCCCCAACTAAGTATTGAGTGTTGTACATGCTCATACTTTTCATGTTCATACTTTTCAGTTGGCCAAGATTTCTTGGTCTTCAAGATTATTGGTCTTAAGTCATATTCTAATTTTCTGAGATACTGAATTTGGGATTTTTCCTTAGTTGTCAGTTATAATCATCAAAATTAAAAGAAATAAACATTTGAAATATATCAGTCTGTGTGTAGAACATTAACATTCTGCAAAATGAAAAAGGCCAGAACCAAAGATATAATAAGATGGTAAGATCTGAGATGGCTTCCCCTTTTGAGATGTTTGACCCGCACTCCAGTAGCTACATTTGAACATGCAATGATAAGGAAGGAGATGAGAAAGCCCACTATAAACCTGTATGTGAACAGAGACTGTAAGTCTAAATACTTGGTTTAGAAATTGATTACAAAAGGAACGCTACAGCCAATGGATATAACCCACACAATCATGCAAATGCTAAACAACGATAATAATATTGCAATAGATAATTTATGTTTAATGCATGGCATGTGTGTTTCTCTAGCTCCGTTGCCATGGGCACATAATGATTTATCTAATTGTGGATATTTCCAGTTGATAACTTAGCCTAAGACGTGTGATTAATAAGACCACACCAAGAAAAACCCATTATAATCAGTGATGCCGTAACTGTCCACACGGGAAGTGACGCAACAATTTTCTACTGTAACCAACGCCTCGTTCTATTTTGGATCTTTGAAATATGCGTTGTATTTTAAGTGTTTATCACATTTTGTGCATGTAAAAGTAGGAAATATGAATGTGAAGTGAATTTGTGGTCTCGTTTGAAATGCATTGATCAATATGCTTGTGTCAACTTCACTGTAGCCTATATGCGCTGGTTCCTTTCCGTGTTCTGACGGTGTCCGAATCTCAATCAAACGCAAGCACGTTCATTCAAATGATTAATAATGGGAAATAACAAGCCGCTTCCATTTTAGAGTCCCTGTTATCAAATCTGTTGAAGATGTTGCAGTTCATGTTTGCCAGCCCAGGACATTTTACAAATCCAGACCAGACGATGTTCTACGGCCATGTCCGGAATAAAGAGTAAGTAAGTAAGTAGCCTAAGTAAATTTTATTTATATAGCACATTTAAACACAGCAAAGTATAGAAATAAAATAAAATCAGAATAAAACAACATAGAAGACAATATACCACAATAACACAGTACTAAGATTAAATTAAACGCCTGGGAGAAAAGATACATTTTCAGCCTCTTCTTCTCTAAGATCTTTTAAATAAGAGGGGGCTTGATCATTAAGAGCTTTAAAAACAAACAACAGAATTTTGAACTGAATTCTTAAATGGACTGGGAGCCAATGGAGCAAAGCTAAAATTGGGGGTGACATGGTCAAATTCCTTTGCTCTGGTTCACATCCTTGCAGCTGCATTTTGAACCATCTGGAGCAGAGCTTACAGTAGGGACATTAACCAACATAGCAAAGCTTACAGTAGGGACATTAAAAACAATGGGCTTGTGATCAGAGAAGGAAGCTTTTTCAATATTCACATTATCGATACGTATCCCATATGACAATATAATGTCGAGAGTATGACCAAGGACATGTGTTGCTTGATTTCTCAGAGTAGCCTATCCATGTCACAGTACAGTTAGGGTGATATTATATGACTTAACCAGTGATGTAAGATTTTGGCCATACTATTCAAGTCATTCATCCTAGTATCGCAGGCTGGTCAGTATTTTTCGCAGGCCGCTTCTTGTATTTTGGGCACACCACAAGGTGTCACTGTGGCCTCAATGCTTCGCCCTCGCCTACTCTGAGCTCGATTGCTATGTCTGAGGTAAACCACGCCCTCCTCATTACCCTACGGACAAAGACATTTTAAAATACATAAATGTAATAATAATGTAGAAATGAATAAATGTGGAAATAAATACATAAATAAATAAATGTGGAAATAAATAAAAATCGAAATGAATAAATGTATGAATAAATAAAAGAAAAAGTAAATAAATGTGGAAAGAGAGAGAGAGAGAGCGAGAGAGAGAGAGCAAGAACATGCTAATTAAACATTGTGTGGTTTTTGTCTTGCAACACATTTTCTTTGTTAGAAATACCATTGTGTAACATTTCTAGTGACTTGTTTCAGAATGTCTAGAGAACATTCAAAAGTATCATTCCCATAATGTTTGCAAAATTATAAAATGGAATTGTTAGCGATTGCACTCGCGATCAGAGGCATAATAAGACCATGGTGACAGGAAATCCCAGTTGAGGTGCATTTATTGTGCAGACAGAGTAAATCCCACAGCGAAAAAGCCAAACAAAGAAAACTATAAAATAAATATTGAAAAAAAAAAAAAAAATATATATATATATATATATATATATATATATATATATATATATATATATATATGATTAAATTACACTATAACACAATATAACAATACAACAAATTAATTAACAAAGATAAACCTTGTTTTACAGGAATATTGGAAACCCCCCTATGACATCATACCCAACATGGTTTCTCCCATTCAGAAGGCAATGTCCACCATGTTTATATACTTCACTTTTAAAACAATACAGTGTTGGTCACTGGTGTTTAACAAGCAGGTAAGTTATATTTCTTAACTCCATCTTAAATAAAAACTTAAAATCAGACATATGTGTATTGTGGTTATTTATACTAACAATGAATGAGCAATGTTAGCACTAACACATTGTACATATCCACTACACATAACAAACAAATGCACATTGTAGGGGAGAGTGGGGCACAACCTAACGCTTAGGGTTCAGGGAATTTCTTTTGTTCCACATTAATTTCACACGTCTGGTACAAATATGTGGCTTTGTGTCATTAATCCAGTGTATACTTTTTTCTTTATTTACCCCGAAAGAAGGGAAGTGAAATGTGACAACATGCCCCATAGGTGGGGCACATTGTAACATGTGATGGGGCACGTTGTAACAGGACCATATGACAGCTAAAATAATTTTGTAGTTTGATAATGAACACTCTGCAAAACACAGCTATACAGCACTGGTCAAAACAATACACCCAAACAGATGAAGAAACATGTTCAGACATTCAGAAAACACAGCGCTGAACAAAAACACTCGTCTCCCTCCACTCACAGCTCTCACAGAAAATGAGATAAATAGACGAGACAGTAAAAATGCTGAACATTTCTTGAAATAATATTTTCTGGATGTTCACGTTCTTCCTCTCAGTCTTTATTCACCTTTTTTTTCATAGTTTATCTACAGAAATTCATAAAAGTTAATTATGCCAGTTATATTGTAACTTTATAGAATAACATAGTTCTAATAGCGCACATTGTAACGCAGTGTTACAACAAACCCCATCTGCGCAACTGGATTTTAAACCTGGTTAGTGTCTTCTGATAGTTAGTGAAACATTAAAGAACTACCCAAACTGCTAAACAAGAGATTGGAGATTAAAATAATACCAGATTTGTCTAATTTTAAATAAACACAAAAAATATAGATGAAAAATTAGCTTAAGTAAGAAATTTACTTTTGCTATTGTTAAAGAAATGTATAGTGGTATCTTCCAAAGATTTTTGAATTTTGGCGCAATTTTTTCTCTATATATTGTCAATATGGCAACTGATAAATATGCAAAGTTTCGTCATGCTAGCGTGTGTGGAAGTATTTAAACCATGTGTGTTACGACTAACCCAGTGTTAGTTTGTGCCCTGCACTCCCCTATCCCCACATATCTTAAACACATAAAACACAACACATTCAGTATTTAGTCTGTGTATGCATGATAACAGTGTCAATTAACAGATCGTGTTAATGCTGCAACAATATGTGTGTGTTAGATATGGTGTACGTGCATACAGTCCAAACATGATCACGGGGTTGCTCCGTGACAGGAATGTTCCCTTAATGTTTGTATAACCAAGAAAAACATGACATACAGAAATAACATTTTCATAACTTAATGGGGAACACTGTCAAAATGTTTTAGCTGCGAGATGATTTTATCTGCAAAAGCTGTGAGATGCGGCTATGCTTAGGGGAGACCAGGTATGGTTGTAACATGGGGAGATTTGTAACACCACCAATTCCACCAAATAGGGATAAGCTATGATCATTTCATTATTTACCCACTTCTTCCCAGATCCCATATGAATGGTTGACAAGGCTCTAAATAGGTACATGCAGATTTTATAAAGAAGAAAAACAAGATATTTTAGGTAAGAATGTAATTTTTTTTCCCCACTAAAACTGTTTTTTGTTTTGTACTTAAACTTTTGCAGATAAAATTATATAACTTGTATTAGATTAAATTGTAGCTTCTCAGGCAAAATGTGATACATTTTTAACCTGCTAATTTCAAACCATTATCCTAAAACAGCTAGCTAAACACTGGCTGACAGGGGTGAGGTAGGTTATAACACATCTTTAAAAAGTGTTACAACCATCCCCTTACATACAATTAACTAAGAACAGTTTATTTTAATAATCTTATAGAATACCTACACAGTGGAAAAGAATGACAGATAGATGTGTTTAAAAAAAAAAAAAAAGGAACTGATGAAGTTTCAAAGAAGGGCACGTCAGTCAGATCAGTTGCGGCGACAATGTTGAAAGCTAGTGGTGAGAATTCTGAGACCGCAGAAAACTTTTTTTTTGTATGGAGCTATTTGGCAACTCAAAGCCAAATTAAGTGTGGGTAAAATGTGCCATATGCAGTCTCTGGGACCACCAAACCTGCACTCTAGAGTTAAAATCACTGTTTTTTTCACCAATGTTACTCTGATTGAGAATATATAGTGTTTTTTTTGTTGTTGTTGTTCTTTACCTTTGTCGTAACAGATCACTGTAGTACCTCAGTTCAAGTGGCTTGTGAACCGATCATCTCTTCCTACTAGTTAATTTATAGCATCAAATAAACGTGAATGATCAGAAGGAATGTTGTTTCAACCACGAAAAGATGTCAGTACACACCATTTTTCAAGTTCAAGTCCACCAATATTAATCTACTAACTCCCCTGACTGCTTTGTCGGACAAAACAGCGTGTTCGGCGTTATGACTGGTTAGATCGCCTGTCAATCAAACTCCCGGCGAAGGGTCAATTGTTACAAATTTTCACATGCACATCAATAATAACGGACTCTCATTTCATGTGCCTAATGTAGGTTACGACTCCTGTATGCGTTGTCCATCAAAACTTTACTAGCACGACACTGGTTTGCTTTATAACAGGGAGATGTAATTTGCGCATCATATGCTCATGCAATGGTTGGCTATTTTGAGCTGTTGTTCAGACTTCACAGAATGATTTGAAACGGTTTGGGCTGCTCCGAATAGGGGAGAGGTTGTGCTTTGAAGCCAAATACAGTATTCTCTCTCTGATGAAATTGGCTGGGTTTTCTCTGCATTAGGGCTGTTTTGGACCGATAGTTTGAATGCATTTGCTTACTGGATCTTTGGACTGAAATCTTTGCAGGAGTTTATAGCTTAAAATGTTCTGATCAAAAAAAAAGGAGTTGAAACATGGCCCATACTTTGAAAACCCCTTAATTATGTCTTAAAATCCTTCTGGAGATGCTCGAAAAGCTATCTATGTTTAGATCTCTGTTTTTCATGGGAATCTTGAGAACAATGTGTTGTTCTAGAAATCGGGCTGAATTTCAAGCACAACTGTTAGAAAACAAGACACTAATTGTCATGACAGAATTTTAATGATGCAGCAAGAATGAAGGGTGTGAAGACATGAGAAAATCATGTTGCAAGTAATGTGCTTTAAGATTCCATGCATAAAAATGTCCAGTGTTCAAACTGGACTAAAACACAGTTTGGTACGTCTTTGACTCATCCCTAAAATCCCATAAAAGAGAACCATTCCACAGTGAACTAGAATAAAACTACGAAACTTTGGTGAATCCCTTCAGCGTAAACTCTCCTGAAGGCGTGTGCAACTATTCCAGTCTTGATTGGTGCAACATCATCCCATGACGTATGCCGGCGGAACCCAGAAGCTATAAAAGGAGCCAGCAAACACAGCTGTTTCAGCTTTCTGATCTTCATCAAGCGCTCTGTGTGTGTACGTCTTATTTGGTGTTGTTTGTCCCATAGTTATATCTATATTAGTGAAATGGCGAGCCAGAGACAGCAGCACTTTAAGAAATGTGTTCCTCCTTGTTCTCGTTATATCACGGACGGAGATACACATGACTTTTGTGTTTGTTGTTTGGGAGCGGAGCACGCTCGGTCTGCCCTCGAGAGGGCTGCCTGTGTGCATTGTGAGAGTCTTCCCCTGAGGACGCTCCGCTCTTGGCTCGCTCGGCTAGCAGCTGGCACTGCTGCTGAGGCAGCTCGGTGACTTCACTTGTGGGGTTCGCAGATGGACCTGAAGGAGGGTCCAATGTCCAGGGTCCTCTGGGTCCAATGCTCTGCCTCGGGATCTGGAAGTTGGTGTTGAGCGCGTCTGGTTCTGAGGAATTAGATGTGCTCAGCATTGACTGTGATGTGAGTGATTTGGGTGACTCGCCAGCCCTTTCACCACAATATGAGGAGCTGTTGGAGGTTGTGACTCGTGCTGTGGCAAAATAAATATCGATTTGCTGGCCGAGAAACAGGAAGCGCTCATCAAGTTTACTTTACTTCCATGCTTCCTGTTTCTCGGCAGTCAGCTCCACAACCTCTACGTCGGGGCTTACCGTTTTTCAAGGATCTCTACACCGAGGTGTCGAGATCCTGGAATAAGTCTTATTCATCATGGCTTTCGAGTCCCACCGTTCATAATTATTCATCTCTGGTGGAACTAAAAGAAAACAGTTATGGCCCAAGGATGATGCCCAAGGTCGAGGAGACTTTGGCAGCATATCTTTCACCTGACACCGCATCATCCCTAAAAGCCCCGACGCTGCCTACTAAGTCGAGCCGCACTACATCATCGCTGGTGGGCAAGGCGTATAAGGCAGCAGGTCAGGCTGGCGCTTCCCTTCATACTATGGCGATTTTACAAGTGTATCAGGTGGACCTGCTGAAAGACTTGGATGAGGCTGAAGAGATGCAGCCCGACAATATTAGAGAGCTACGTCCGGCCACCGATCTTTCTCTCCGTGCCACTATGGAGACAGCTCGCGCCATCAGCCGCTACATGTCAGCTCTGGCTGAACCTCTCAGGCATCAAGGAGAAGGACAAAGCCTTCCTCCTGGATGCCCCACTGTTGCCCCCTGATGTTGTGATGGTTGTCGAGAGATTTCAGGAGGCAAGAAAACAGGCAGCAGCTTTTCAGAGGTTCATCCGTCGCAAATCCAAGCCTCCAGGGGCTGCAGCCAAGAAGCAGCCCCGCCCATATTCGCCCAGTTCCTCATATAAGCAGGCACAAAAGGAGAGTGTTGCCTCTCGAGGACAACATATTTAGGAGTCATATGGGACTCAGTTACGATGTGAGCACAATTGTCTCCTGCACGTATCGAGTCAATTTTGGCGATGGTGTCCAGAATCAAGCTAGGCCAGTTCATCACTGTAAAACAGTTTCAGAGACTGTTAGGGCTCATGGCAGCAGTGTCCAACGTCATACCTTTTGGCATCCTGTACATGAGACCCTTACAGTGGTGGTTCAGAACCAGAGGGTTTTCCCTGAGGGGCAACCCATTTCGTATGATCAAGGTTATGCGCAGATGCCTTCGTTCCTTGATTATATGGAAGAAACACTGGTTCCTGTCTCAAGGCCCTGTGCTAGGAGCATCATGTCATTGCAAGATAATATCGACAAATGCTGAGGCATTTCTTGGGAGCAGACGTCCTGTCGAGGCAGGGGCTGAGGCCTGGGGAGGCCTGGGGAGGCCCGGTGCAGCTCATTTGGAGAAAATTCAGACAAGCGGATGTAGATCTCTTTGCAACTCGAGAGAACTCACATTGTCCCCTGTGGTTCTCCCTATCTCATCCAGCTCCCTTGGGACTGGATGCCATGGTACAGCCATGCCCGAGGCTTCGGCTGTATGCAATTCCCCCGATCGCTCTGCTTCCGGGAGTTCTAGAGAGAGTTCGTCAGAACGGGGTCAGGCTGCTGCTGATAGTCCCGTTCTGGCTGGCCCAAGTTTGGTTCTTGGACATAATAGTCCTCCTCAACGGCCTCCCGTGGAAGATTCCTGTCAGGAGGGATCTCCTAACACAAGCCGGGGGTTCAATATTTGATTGTATGGTGTAGGAGGTGTCAATTTGAGCCAGTTAACTGCCCAGTGGCTTCAGTGCTGGAGTTCCTCCAAGACCGCTTCTCTGCCGGTCTCTCACTATCTACACTAAAGGTGTATGTGGCAGCCATGCCTGCCTTCCATGCACCTTTGGATGGTGCATCATCGGGGAGACACCATCTTGTGACTCGTTTCCTCCATGGAACCTTGAGGATGAGGCCTACGGCTCAAGTCAGGGTTCCCTTTTGGGACCTGACAGTGGTTTTAGAAGGGTTATCCTTGGCACCCTTCGAGCCGTTGGACACAGCTTCTGACAAGTGTATCGCTCTAAAGATGGTGCTTTTATTAGTGATTACAACCCTCAAGAGACCTGGGGACTTACAAGCTTTGTCAGTTGCTCCCTCCTGTTTGGAGTTTGCTCCAGGTGGCATAAAAGCTATTTTGCACCTGAGACCGGGTTATGTACCCAAAGTACCCACTAATGTGGCCCGGCCTATAGTCCTTCAGTCCTTCAGGCCTTTCATCCTCCTCAAGTGTCGACCAAATGTGAGAAGCTATGGTTGCTCTGCCCTGTCAGGGCCCTTGAGATATATGTGAGAAAAACGTCTCAATGGAGAAAATCTGATCAACTGCTGGCATGCCCGGCTACCAAACCTACTATAAGCAGGTGGATTGTAGAGACTATTTCTATGTCATACGAGGTGCTCGGCCTGCCTTCACCTCTGCCCCTCAAAGCCCATTCCACACAAAGTATGGCAGCATCTACTGCTTTATTGTCGGGGGCCTTCCTCCAAGATGTCTGTGATGCTGCGGGATGGTCCTCCCCACACACCTTCATCAGGTTCTATAGTTTGGACCTACCGACCACGCTGGGTTCTCAAGTATTCATGCCCTGAGCTGTGCCTTAATTGCTTCATACCAGGACAGGCATTTTGTCAGTATGGCGATGTGGGTATATCGTTCCCCAAAGTGTCATCATGGCGACGCAGCGTGAGTTCCCTCGAAAAGGAACGTCTCAGGTTATGTATGTAACCATGGTTCCCTAAGAAGGGAACAAGACACTGCGTCCCCTTGCCATACTTCCTGCATGCATAGGAGCGGCTTGCTTCAGATCAGTAGGCTGAAACAGCTGTGTTTGCCGGCTCCTTTTATAGCTTCCGCATTCCGCCAGCATATGTCACGGGATGACGTTGCACCAATCAAGATTGGAATAGTTGCACACGCCTTCAGGAGAGCTTACACTGAAGGTATTCCCCAAAGTGTCGTCATGGCGATGCAGGGTCTTGTTCCCTTCACAGGGAACCATGGTTACATGCGTAACCTGAGACGTTCTGTGCAACATTTCTGTAGTTGCAAGCTATGAACTATGCACTAGAGGAAAAATCTAATAAATTAGAAATGTAAGTGTTTTTTTTGTTGTTGTTTTTTTTAAAAAATATTTTAAGAATGATTATATAAGGCACATACCTTTTTGTGATTTGCTTATATGGGAAAAGACAGTGGTGGGCGAAGTACACAAAACAAGCACTCGAGTTAAAGTTCAGATATAAAATATTACTTATAAATACTAATTTTCATTATTACTTGAGTAAAAGAACAAAATTAATTGATTTTTAATAAGTATTTAAAGTTAAAAGTACTGATCAAACTGTTTATTATTTATTCTAGCCAGTACTAGTCATTATTCAGCACTAATAAGTAAGATTAGTGTAGACATTTAATACATGTTGATCTGCAAATAAGCAAACCTTTTATTTCATTACAAAATTGTATTATACATTTTTCTTGTTAATAATACACTTTTACGGCAGATTTACTTCACAAAAAACTGACAGTCAATACCAAAATATGACTTGGTTTACAAATTCAGCATTAGTAACTTCCTTTTTGTGCCATTCAAGCTCATGCACAAATAGCAGCATAAACAACAGAACATGAGGATTCACACATTGTCACATCACACACCTGCAGTGCTTCTGCAAACAGAAAAACCAAATACAATTATACATAAGGAATAAATGGGCCTATTCGCGAAATACATTTCACTTAAATAACAGAAAGTGGCATATCTTGATTGTTTTCTTTATTTTACAAATAAATTATTTATATATAAATTATATATATATAAATTACGAATTATGTCTTATTCTGTATGACCATAAATTATGAGTGGTTTGTTTGTCTTTATGTGGGTGGCAGCTGGCAGGCATAGAGATGGTGGTATATTTTGTTTGCTTTTAGACTCTGAAATCCAAATGATCCTCAGCAAACGCCGTCTCCAGCACTAGCAGCAGAGACTGTTTAAGCTTCTTCTTAAACTCATCACACATGAACACATAGAGAATGGGGTTCAGAGAGCTGTTTAGAAAAGCCAGGCAGGTAACTACAGCTTCTGTTTTTAAATAAACCTTTTTAGCAGACCCACTCAACTGATTCCTTTTTGTATTTATGTAATAAAATTTGTGGACATGAAAAGGAAGCCAGCATATGAAAAATGCCAGGACCACAGCTATAATGACCCGGTAAGACCTGAGCTGATTCTCCTTTTTGAGACGTTTGACTCGCACACTGATAGCTATATACGAAGATGCAATGATAAGGAAGGGGATGACAAAGCCCACTATGAACCTGTATTTGACCAGAAACTTGTAGTATTGAATAGGATAGTAATAAATTCCTTCACTCTCTGCTGCTGAGTGATTGATGACTGCAGGGATGCAGCAGGCGATGGATAAAACCCACACAATCATGCAGATGATTCTGGCTTTGAATATGGTTCGATTATTACGAGACCACACGATCATCCATGTGCACAGGCATCGGTCCAGACTGATAGTCATCAGCAGCAAAATGCTAGCAAATGAGTTTAGGTAAATCATGAAACAGAGAAACGTGCACTTGAAGTTACCAAAGTACCAGCTATTGCGTATGTCTAAAACGGTGCTCATGATTACAGCTAAGGAGGAGATGAAGTCTGCAGTCGCCAAGTTGAGGAACCAAATGGAGTTGACTGTCGTCTTCATTTTGTAACCAGTCACAAATATGACAAGCCCATTTCCAATGAGACTTACAACAGGGATGGCAAAGAAAATGCACATTATGAAGATATTAAAGCCTGAGAAGATCTCTTTCTGCACTGTAGAATTGTCCATAGTGAATCTGGTCACATTTTGAAATCCAATAGTAGTGCTTGCTACACAAAAACAAGAGAAAAAATACAGTGAGTTTTGGTTACTGGTATCTGAGTATTTTTTATGCCACATTTCACATTCAACATCTACCCCAGGATGCCATATGGAGCCTAGAATTTAACACTGTCATCAATTTATTTAATTTTCTATTTTAAGTTTTTATTATTCTGCAATGTCCAACAGTAGATAACAGGACTGCATTACAGGATAATTCTTTCATTTATTGTCCTAAATATCTATGCAAACACATAAAATTAAAATAAAGTTTTCATTTTTCAAATAAGATGATACAATTACAGTTTATAAAACAAAATATCCAATAAGGATTTACCTACATTTTTCTGGTAAATATTAAATGGTGTATGATTATTTATTTATTATTTCACACACTACCAGTCAAAAGTTTGTAATCGGTAAGATTCTTAATGTTTTTAAAAGAAGTTTTGTCTGTTCACCAAGGCTGCATTTATTTAAAACCGTAAAAACAGTAATATTGTGAAAATATTATTACAATTTAAAATAACTGTTTTATGTTTAAATATATTTTATAAAGTAATTTATTCCTGTGATCAAAGCTGAATTTTCAGCATCATTACTCCAGTCTTCAGTGTCACATGATCCTTCAGAAATCATTCTAATATGATGATTTGCTGCTCAAGAAACATTTATTGTGTACAATTGTACAAACTATTTGTGTACAATATTTTTTTTTTTTTTTTTCAGGATTCTTTGATTAATAGAAAGTTCAAAAGAACAGCATTTATTTGAAATATAATCTTTTGTAACATTATAAATGTCTTTACTGTCACTTTTGATCGATTTAATGCATCCTTGCTGAATAAATGTATTAATTTCTTTAATTTCTTTTCAAAAAAATAAAAATAAAAATTCTTACTGACCCCAAACTTTTGAACGGCAGTGTATAATGTTACAAAAGCTTTGTATTTCAGATAAATGATGTTCTTTTGAACTTTCTATTCATCTTGAAAAGTACACAACTGTTTTCAACATTGATAATAATCATAAATGTTTTTGAGAAGCAAATCATCATATTAGAATGATTTCTGAAGGATCATGTGACACTGAAGACTGGAGTAATGATGCTGAAAATTCAGCTTTGATCACAGGAATAAATTACTTTAAAAAATATATTCAAACAGAAAACAGTTATTTTAAATTGTAATAATATTTCACAATATTACTGTTTTTACTGTATTTTTAATTAAATAAATGCAGCCTTGGTGAGCAGACGAAACTTCTTTTAAAAACATTAAAAATCTTACCGTGTCCAAACTTTTGACTGGTAGTGTATATATATAGAAAGGTTGTGCTAACTGTTGTGACCACCAATTGACAAAACTAAAAAAGTTGAAACCAAACTGACACATAGCCTGTAGTTTTGGAATCCTTTTGGAAATCTTTCTAATCTACAATTTTCACCCACCTACAGAGAATGATAATATTTTCCCTTCACACCCATAGATATGCATATAATGTGCAAATTCAATTCTTACCCATTTTCTGTATGGCTTCAGTCCTATAAAAACCTCTTTGCAAGTTCTGTTTATAGTTGAAAATCAACAACTGATGATACGTTTCCCTTTACTTCTCTTAAAAAGTGATGGTGGGATGGTGTAGGAAGTGAAATGCTTCTACAGAAATCTATTTTCAGAAATCAATCGACCATGCAATATTCTAAGGAAGGTTCTATTTCTGCAGTGTGAAATATTAATTGAATGCAGAGGAAGGATGTTCACTACCAGCTGACATGCTATAAAATGACACTATACCGTGACACAGCACATCCAGTGTAAAATTTTCAGTGTACAGTTCATATCCTGAGATTCATTTCTTGGACATTGACTATTGCTTGCCTTATATGCACTCACAAAACACCTTTGACACACTTTTATTTACAACACAAATAAGATTAATCATTGTAATAGTAGGCTGTAGTTACTTAGATTCTGATTTTCTTAAAGAGTTTTTATTTCTCAGCAGCTGGTCAAGGAAGGGTTGGTTTCTTCTTGTTGTCTTTGTGATTAAAAAAGTCCAGATGTTCTTCAGCAAATGCCATCTCCAGCACCAGCAGCAGAGACTGTTTAAGCTTCTTCTTCTTAAACTGCATGAATACATAGAGAATAGAGACTAGAGAATGGGGTTCAGACAGCTGTTTAGAAAAACCAGGCACACTTGTTTTGGAAATTACTTCTCAAACGTTGATATTCTGCTTATTCTCCACTGCATTTAATGAAATGAAACACAATTTGTGAATATGAAGAGGGAACGTCTAGGTTACTATTGTAACCCCCTGAAGGAGGGAACGGAGACGTTACGTCGATACTGACGTAATGGGGTCTCACTTGGGAGCCCAATCACCTCCAAATGGTACAAAACAAGCCAATGGGAATTGGCCAGTGAGATTTACATGAGGGGCAGTAACGCATATGGAAGATCTCTGACGTAGGGCACCCTCTGCGACTTTGGTAAAGACGCGAGGTGACAGGGACAGACCGAAGGGTAGGACCTTGTATTGATATGCTCGACCCTCGAACGCAAAGCGTACAAGCGGTCTGTGTCGAGGGAGGATCAAGACATGAAAGTACGTGTCCTTCAGATCGATCGCTGCGAACCAATCCTGGGCGCGAACGCACGTGAGGATGCATTTCAGCGTGAGCATCTTGAATGGGAGCTTGTGAAGGGCCCGATTCAAGACACGCAAATCCAAGATTGGCTGTAACCCCCTGCCTTTCTTGGGTACTATGAAGTACGGGCTGTAAAACCCTGATTTCATCTCGGCTGGAGGGACAGGCTCTATTGCGTCCTTCGCCAAGAGGACTGCAATCTCCGCCCGCAGGACAGGGGCATTGGGGCCTGTCACTGAGGTGAACAGGACGCCGCTGAACCTGGGGGGACGCCTGGCGAACTGAATTGCATAGCTGAGTCTGACTGTCCGAATGAGCCAACAAGACGGGTTGGGGAGGCGTAGCCATGCCCCCAAGCACCATACAAGTGGAACCATCCGGACAGCAGAAGTACCCACGGGGGGGCAGCATGGAGCACTGTGGCCCGACTCGGGAGGCAGTGCATCCCGAAGTTGAGGCTGTGAGTGGGGTGCACTCACATGGCTCTGAGTGTCCCGTGAAGGACGGGGCAGGGTGGCGTGGGGAGGCTGTGCATCCCCAGGGTGCCAAAGCCCTGCCCGTGGCTGGGCCACATGTCTCAGGACCGCTTGGCAGACTTCTTTTTCGAGGGCTTAGCGGCCTGGGCGGGTTTCTTTGCCTTCCTGCGGGTGGCTCGGGGAGGATGGGAAGGTTCCGATCTCCCAGGAGCCTGTGCAGCCGCAGGGGGACGCCCTCGGCGAGGAGCAGGTTGGGGGCCAGCCCGCGGCAGATTGGTGGCAACATCACGCCAGGGCAAGATATGTTTAATGGGCATCAAGAAAGCAAACTTTATCGGCATTCTTCATTTCAGTGAGGAATGTCCACGTAACCCTTGGCGACCCCACCATCGAGGGTAGTGAGAGTGGAGGAGGCAGAAGATCGGTTTCTGGCAGTAAAAGGTGCCTTCCACGTCTTCTGAACCTCCTCATGCACCTCCAGAAAGAAAGGGTCTGGGGCACCAAGAAACCAATCATCCAACCGCGAACGCTCGGGACACGGTGGGTGACTGGGTAGCAGTAGAGGGGACTCATACCTCCATGTTAAAGAAGGAGAGTCGCGATCGCAACGCCAACATGGACATGCCCTCGCATTCAGGGCATGTGCCATCCACGAGCGCTGACTCAGCATGCTGTTTACCCAGACAAATGAGATAGTGATCGTGGCTGTCAGACAAGGTCAGGAAACGACTGTATCCAGAAACACACACACATGGATCACTCCAAGCAATTAAAATTGCTGTTTTTGCTCTTTCTAGAAATTCACTCTTTGAAGGTGAGAGAACGATCACATTACCGATCGGCCTTGAAGCAAATGTATGAATGGAAGTGAGTATACCGGTCCTATTTATACCCGGAAAATCTCACTGGCCAATTCCCATTGGCTTGTTTTGTACCATTTGGAGGTGATTGGGCTCCCAAGCGAGACCCCATTACGTCAGTATCGACGTAACGTCAAACGTGACTGACTGAATGGGAACCAACATACAAAAAAGGCCAGAACCATAGATATAAGACCTGAGAGGCTTCCCACTTTTGAGAAGTTTGACCCGCACTCTAATAGCTACATATGAAGATGCAGTGATCAGGAAGGGGATGAGAAAGCCCACTATACACCTGTATGTGAACAAAGACTGTAAGTCTAGATACATGCTGCAGAAATTGATTACAAAAGGAATGCTACAGCCAATAAATAAAACCCTCACAATTATGCAAATTATCTTAGTTTTGAATAGAGTTTGTTTATTCCTGTTGTGTTTGTTCAAATAACAAAAATAAAAGTCGGGACAACGATGGGCAGTTCTTCTTTTTGTTTTACTGTGCAATAACTGAATCATGAACTCCATTAACACAGATGTCTCTTTTGGACAATTAACTGGCCAACCAAAATCAACCCAGAGTGGCCAACGGTGCATGGGTAGGGTAATATTTCTCTTCACAGGTTGGAACTGGTGTTTGTGGTGCTTCACTGGAAGATACAGTGCCATCTTGAGGCGTTGTTGTATCACTTCCACTGGTAACAGTATCAGTAGTGGTGAATGGAACACTCACGGGACCATTTTCCAGAGGAACATTTGATCTTCTCAACTGATCAATGTGTCATCTCCAGGTGGTATCTGGTGCAATCTCAACTGTATCTGAGAGTGGTCCTGTTCTTTCTTTTACCTTTGCAGGTGTCCATTTGTGATCTCCTCTGTAGTTTCTAGCAAGCACACTCTCTCCAACTTCTAACTCTCTTGTTTCCCTCCTCCTTGTGACTGTTTCAACTGTCTGTCATGTACGGTTCTTCTCAAATTGGGTTTCAGCAAGTCCAGCCTTGAACGTAAGGGTTTACCAAGGAACAACATGACAGGTGTTTGATTTGTGGTGACATGAGTAACATTTTGATATGCAAACAAGAAATTGTGAAGTTTCCCTTACAAAAGATTACTGCAGTTTTTTAAAATACTACAGTTTTTGTGACATATAGAAAACATTTTTGAACACTGCAATATTGCAGTATATCTATAGATGTCTGAATTTTTGCTTGAGTAAAATTGCAGTATTACTGCAATACATCTAAAGTACTAGTAAAATAAAACTGCAGTACAACTGCAGTACAGCTGAAGTATTACTCAAGTAAAGCTGCAATACAACTGCAGTACTACTGCAATACAGCTGAAGTAGTACTAAAATAATAAAGCAATACAGCTGCTTCCCTGTGCTTCAGCGATCTACTTTGATGCTTCCCTGCGCTCCAGCCATCTCCTGTGATACTCCTCTGATCTTCCACAATCTCCTATTCAAGTAACCTGTGCTCAAACACTCACCTGTATCACTTACCTGCACACTCACCTGTACCCCTTGTGTTCTCATCTGCTGTGTCTTGGTTTTGGCTTCCTCAGGACACTGCTAAACCTGGTGTCACATCTCCATGTAGTTATTCTTATTATCATAATCATAATCATAATCATCATCATCATAAAATACCTCCACTGTGCTGTTGTTGTTACTCACCTTGTAACCTTCAGTCTCCCCAGGCTGTCAGGGGAAGTCAGCGTTAGAGCATTGTGTTACAGGTCAATGAAGAAGAATGAGGCACTGCACAGTTTAACAATATGCTAGACTTTTTAAAGGGTTAACTGTTCTCCGAACCAAGTTCAGGTGTTCAGATGTGTTTCCTGTTGTTAAATTATTAAATATAACAATGAGGTTTTGCAGAAGAATCTGAATGTTGTCAATCCAAATCTGAAATCTGTAGTTATTAAGATTATCCATATGATTTGAGTAGAACCCCAAGTGGTTACAGTGTAATCTGCTCCTGCAAAGCCATCTTGTTTATTGTTCTACTAACATTAATATGCAACTAACTTTGACTTTATTGTCAGAAAGAATACATTTTGATGGTTAATGATTGTATTTGTATTTTTTAGGTTGGACTTCACCTGTGGTGCTAACACACAGCAAATGCTCATGTGTGGCAGGCACTGCTTTGTGCAACCATACTGTTGCCTTACTTTATCAGACTGCTCATTATTCCCAACTCAATATGTCCGTTGTACCCCCTGTGCTTAGCTGCACTGACAGTGAGCAGTCCTGGCATAAACCACAAACAATGGTAAATAAACATCAGAATTTCTTTAGCCTTTATGTATAAGACAGTATAGTCACAATATAATTAAAATTAGCATACTTGCCCTTTACAGGAGAGAGCACCACTGCTCTGAAAAACATCTGAATTTTAAAAGTTTATTGTGTGTTTATAGTTTTTGCTTTATTTCTTCTAAGATTAAATAGTTTACCCAAAAATGACATTTCAGTCATTAAGTGCTCACCCTCATGTCGTCTCAAACCTGCAAGAGCTTCGTTTGTCCTCAAAACATACTGATCCACACATAGGCAGTAATGTCATTGCATCCTCCATGTTTATGTCCGAATGCGGGCTTACTATTCGCTGGGAGCAGCCAGTACTGAGCCCGCGTTCGGACGTAAACACAGAAGATGCAGTGGCATTACTGCCTATGTGTGGATCAGATACCCTCGGATTTTATCAAAAAATATCTTAATTTGCGTTCTGAGGACAAAAAAAGGTCTTACGGGTGTGTAACGGCATGAGGGTGAGTAATTAATGACAGAAGTTTCATTTTTGGGTGAACTAACCCTTTAATTTGTCTGTCAGGGTGTGAAACCAGGACCCATCAATGCCATGCTCATCACAAAATCTGCTCCAAACCGTACCGCACAAGGTGGAGTAAGGTAAGATTTACATTTACATTTACATGTATGCATTTGGCAGACGCTTTTATCCAAAGCGACTTACATTGCATTATACTATACATTTGTATTTGAGTATGTGCAATCCCTGGGATCGAACCCATAACCTTGGCATTGCTAGTGCCATGCTCTAAGTTAAATTTGAAGATCAGCTATCATCAAATTTAACTTCATGTGTGCAAGGATGTTAACAACAATTGATAATTAATATGTTGGCCATTTTTTTTGCAAAGACAAATGTGCTTTTAAAGTGTTCATAGGCATTTCAAATCCAGAGTTATCCATATGTAAAATCCATGCTATTTAGGGAAATAACAAAACAGTGTAACATTAGCAACAACAATTCTCATGCTAAACATCTCTTTACAGAAGTGGACTCTACAGAGGGATGGTGGGCGATTTACCAGATCCATGCTTGTTCAGAGTTGTGGAGGCATATTCAGAATTCACCCTTGAGGACAAGCCACTAGTTACCACTATGAACATGTCACCTGAAAAGCCACTTGTACAAAGTGCATTCGGATTGGTTCAGGAAGGAAGTATATTGTCGTACCAGCAGCCTTAACATCACGGTAGATCAAACTACACAACGCTCCATCAAACCCACCTTTGCCTCTGGAAGGATATAATCTTGCTCCATCTAAATGTATCTTTGTTTGCACTGAAGAGGAGCTTTTACACCTTAAAAGTTTAAACACACCATTAGATAGCTCAGAAAATTGAAGAGGCAACACGTGACCAAAGCTCTTGCCCTGACTGGCATCAACTTCGCAAACCAAGAGTAACAGCCTCCAGGTTTCAGGAGGTGTGCCATGTCAGAGGCCTGAGCTCTGCTGAGTCCCTCAGATTGTTCTCCCACGGTAGAAATCGCGTTCCGGGGGGCAGAAATGGGAACGCGGGGGCACCACGATGCGACCGCAAAAGGCACTTTCACTTTCGCAAAGGGCACTTTCACTTCCCCCCCGAAGTTGATCCACTTGATCCCACCGAATCAAACGCTATCACCAATTAATCCCAACAGTGAATAGAAGTAGTTTGTCCACGTTGAAATGATTCTGCTCACTGTGGATGGGTTCACATGGAAACAGTGTGCTAGGTCTCTCTCCTTCAAACCAACTGACAGATACAGAGGAAAAGAAAAAACTCATTGATTGGCTGCAGCAGCTGTCTCTGGAAAGGTAAAAACATGCATGAAAGGTAAATTTGTATTCACCTTGGCAGCATAGTAAAATTCATAATGTATTGTGTTTTGCACCTAACTGTAAATGCACAGTCACTCTTATTAAGTGTGTGTGTGTAAGTGAATAACCCACCATTGATGGTCGTGCATGTGTAATCTCTTCATGGTTCCTAGCAGCAGCTTTGGACCTGGAAACACAAATGATTTTGTAGACGGATGGCTCGATTAGCCACCAAAAGGACATCAGGTGACGGTAGCTGGGGAACCTGTTTGCAGAAGCAGTGTTTGTAATAATAAGTATCACTTTATACACTCACGCGTCTATATGAGTATATGCTGTCAACGTATATTGAGCTTGTTTTATAACCATAAGGCGTTTTACCAAACTTCAGAAATCGAAAAGTATCTTCTTTTTTAAACATTTTAAAACAAACACAAACAATGGTGGCCAAACCGGAAACTAGCGAGCCGTAACACTTCAAGCCAGAAGTACGCCACGAGGCTCAGTGCAAGTAGTCCATTATTGTCTTTACAGCTGACAAATCGCAGACACAGCAGATAGCGGCAGCTCACTACCAGAACAATAACAACGACCCCGGTTTCAAAATAAAAGTCCCTCTTAAAGGAGCCTTTAATACAGCAAGTGTCCACAAAGTCACCAAATCTCATGCCATTTAGATTAAGGCAACCTTTTTTTTTTTAAACTAGCATATGGGTTAATGTTGCATGGTAGTGGTCCACATGCAGCTTTTACTTGCTGTACAGTAGTACTGTAACCACAGCTGCAGTAACGTAGTATGTGGTAGGCATTTCAGTATCACTGAACTGCAGTTATACTGTATTTACACTTCATTTTATTGCAAACCTTCAGTTGTACTTCATTTTACTCCAGCTGTACTTATAGGTACTGCAGTTTTACTGCTGTTGAACTTCAATGTACTGCAGTTGTACTGTGATTATACTTCATTATACTGCAAATCTATGGTTGTGATTAATTATACTGCAGTTATACTACTTTGTACTGCAATTTTACTGCAGTTGTACTTCAGTATACTGCAGTTCATTTTTGTAAGGGTTCTGGCTTAGTGTGAGCTTCTCATGTGTCATGCCCCGCAGTGCATTCTTTAAAATTTGCACAAATCTCTCAGCTAAGCCATTTGTCTCTCACCAGCTGTTCTGGTACACCAGTTCTTGCGAAAAGTTCTCTCAGAACCATCACAGTCTGGGTGGTGGTTGTGGACGTCATGCTGAACACTTCTGGCCACTTTGAACATGCATCAACAACAACCAGAAATGTAGTGCCTGCAAAGTCAACATGGATCCTTTACCACGGTAACGCAGGCCATTCCCAAGGATGTAGAGGTACAGGTTTTGGCATCTTTTGCACATATTGACATCCTGAGCAGTGCATGGCAAGCTGCTCGATCTGTTGATCTATACCAGGCCACCATACAAAACTTCTTGCAAGTGACTTCATCTTTACCACTCCAAGATGTCCAACGTGGAGCTCTTCCAAGACTCGAGTTTGCAACTTAGGTGGTACAACAACCCTTAATCATTCCAGCCAGATTGTATAGCTGAATACACCGGGGGACAAGATTTTTTGATGCTGTTCACTTTATTTAAACAATTTATTTGGTTTAACACCATTTTGAAGGTTTCTGGTTCAAATGTGATTGCTTCATGTTAAATTGATTTGAAACGGTTACTCTTTGACGTAACTTGATGTTTTCATTTTGAAATAACATGTTTAAATCAAATAACCCAATCAAACAGGATTTTCAATTCCCATCATGCTTTGCAAAGAGGCTGAATTGGGAGAGTGAATGTTGAAATAAAGTGTTTTACTGTATGCAGTTTTAAGCAAGATGAGAAAATGGAGAGACTTGTTAATGTTCAGTGTTCTATTATATTGGTATTTCAAAGTTTTTGTTTTGTTTTTGGGGTTACTATTGTGGTAAAGTGTGGAGCTTGTGCTTGGGTTGAGGACTTGCTAACAAGAATTCAAATTGCTTTAATAATAAAGCAACCGTTATGGTAGAGCTCTGGATGAAACCAGTATCACTTCTGAACTGCCAACACCAAATATCACATGTGTAAAGAAAAGTACATTTTAGTTTATGTCACAGAATTAAACAGGAGGCATTACTTTTATGATTATTTGAATGTCAATTTATATGAAAACCATTTATGTAAGTTATTCTAAAACCATTCATTTAAGTTGAATGAACACCATTGATTCTAGTTAGTTGTACATGGTTAAATCATGTTCAGCCAAAGAGCTATTTTTTGAGTGATTTCGTCTGTAACAGGATAACTCTCAAGCTGAGCAATTGTAAAAACATCTAAAGGTGTGCTTACATTCTCTGTCTTTGAATCACACCCATCAATGGTAGACATGATAGCCCATCAGTGTTAGCATGTCTGTGTGTTATTTTGAATTCAATCTGGTATCTATGTCCTCCCAGAAACAACGCCCACCTTTGCATCCGCGCTGCTGCTGTCAGTGGAACTCCTTTCTGACGATTGAAGATGGAAACCAACGGCTGATGGTCTGTAACCAAGGTAAATTTGTTTCCATACAGATACTGATTGAATCATTTCACACCCCATTCCAGGCTCAAAGCTTCCCTGTCAATCTGTGCATCGTTCTTCTCTGCAGCAGTAAGGGAGCGTGACGCAAAAGCTATGGGGCATTCCGTTCCATCAGCCATCACATGCGACAACACTGCTCCGATTCCGATTTTCTTAGTGGTTTGTGAGGGTCAACATGAGTCAGAACTGTATCCGACATCACCAGTTTCTTTGCTTCCTGAAAAGCTTGTGTGCATTGCTTTGACCATGTCCATTTCTTCCCTGCTTGTAACAGGGAACTTAGAGAATGGAGAACAGTGGCTAGATTTGGCAAAAACCTGTGGTAGTAATTGATAAATCCAAGGAAGGACCTCAATTGCGAGACATATTTCGGCTGTGGAGCCTCTGCAACAGCTCTTAGCTTGCCCTGACACTTGTGCAGACCATCTGCATCGATTTTGTGCCCACAATATGTGATTGTGTCCTTGAAAAACTCACACTTATCATGTCTTGCATGCAGTCCATACTCTTCCAATCTCTTTAAGACTCGTGCTAAGTTCTCCAAGTGACTACTGTCACTGTCACCTGTGACGATAATGTCATTGAGTTAGCATTGGGTACCAGGGCAACCCCAAAGTACCTGATCCATAGCTCTTTGCCATAAGGCCAGTGCTGAGGCGACACCGAAATGTGGTCTTTGATCCCTTTTTTGAGAGCATGAAACATGGTTGCTTGAAAATTGAATTTAAGCATTGTTGCTTACCTCATATGTTGTTGATAAACAAGGCAATTTTCTTAAGATTTCTGTTAGAGCACATTAATACAGTATATTACAGACCTAAATTGACAACTTAAAAAGGGTTTTATTCTTTTGGTAAAAACTTTTTTTTTCATGGTAAGGATGACCTTTGCGGGAATTGCCCTTCAACTTTTTGCATTGTCTTTCTAGGTTTACCTGCAGTGGTCACCTTGTTTACAGACACTTTTACTCCTGATCGCAGCTCCACCCTGTTGAAAAAAACAGCATATGCTGGTTAGGCATGTTTTGAAGCATGGAAGATGGTTTGAGCTGGTTTATGCTGGTTCTTAGCTGGTCATGAGCTGGTTTAAGCTGGTCAAGTGCTGGTCCTAAGCAACTAGCTCCTGCTCAGGACCAGCTTAGGACCAGCACTTGACCAGCTTAAACCAGCTCATGACCAGCTAAGGACCATCTTAAGCCAGCTCAAACCAACTGCCATGCTTCAAAACATACCTAACCAAGTTGTCAAATGCATCAATCTTTCCAATATATCCTGCCATCTTTCTGCTCTCACTTACTATTTCGCTCTGAATCTACCCCTCAGTCTTCATGAGTCTTCTTTTCTCTTTATCACTTCACCCCGGAAAAAAAAACGCCCATCCGTTTAAAAAAAAAAAAAAAAAAAACTAGGACAAAGCGCTTCCATATGATCTGTAAAATCCTTGTCGCCAAATGTTGTGTTTGTTCAAATAACACAAATAAAAGTCAGGACAACGATGGGCAGTTCTTCTTCTTGTTTTACTGTGCAAAAACTGAATCATGAACTCCATTAACACAGGTGTGTTAACCAAAATTAACCCAGAGTGGCCAACAATGCTTATTCCTGAGTTTATTCTAGGTGTATTCAACTCAATACACTACAATTCCGAGCCCAAATGATCATCCATGTGCACAGGCATCAGTGCAGACTGATAGAAGTCAGAAAAACAAATGCTTGCAAACATATTTAGCTCGTCATGAAAGAGAGAAGCTTGGACAAAAATTAACCCAGAGGCTTGCCAAAGACCAAGACAAAGCGCATGACTGGGGCAAAGGGGGGAAAAGAAGTCTGCAATTGCCAAGTAGAGAAACCAAATGGAGTTGACTGTCGTCTTCATTTTGTAGCCAGTCACAAATATGACAAGCCCATTTCCAATGAAGCCCACAACAAAGATGGTGAGGTAAATGCATATAGTGAAGATCTGGATTTCACCAGTGTCACTGTGACAGTGGTCAGATTATCATATCCCGATCTGGTGCACACTATACAAAAAAAAAAAAAAAAAAAAAAAAAGAAGTTGGTTCTGCAAAAACATGCAAATTTAACATTTTGTGTTTTTTGACTTGCAACACATTTTCTCTGTTAGATATAGGCCCAACATTGTGTAACATTTCTTGTTACTATTTTAGAATGTCTAGAAAACATTCAGAAGTGACATTCCCATGATGTTTGCAAATTGATAAAATGGAATGTTCCCTTAACATTCGTATAATCGTAAAAAAAAAACTGGATGTTTTGAACATGACATTCAGAAATAACATTTTCATAATTGCATGGGAACATTGGGAAATTTTTTTAGAACATATTTTTGTTATCTGCGATTCGCGAGCTGCTCCAAAAGCAGCGAGATGCGCATCCATCTAGTGCATGTTTATATATTTTTCTTATGTACAACGTGTGAATGGCCTTTTAGACCAGCAATTAAACCATTAGATTATATTCTAAAAGTAAAAGCAATTTAAACCACTCCCAGTGGTCTAATAAACATATATTTAACATGAATTGTATCAGAGTATTGAAATAAAATAATCGTACATGCAGATTTCTAAAGATTGTAGGCCTACAGTTTATGCACACAAATAAATAATGTGTAACACAATCGCGAGTCGTCCATGGCCAGGCCTAGATAAAAGCTCTTATGGACTTGGCTTTGGGCATGTTTTATGCAAATTGTTATAATCATTTAGAATAATCCAGATTAATCAATGGACACACAAACATCAGTCAATTAAACACTGAACAGATTTTTAAAGGGCCAAAAAGAGATAAAGAATATGGACTTGAAATAGAGAGAAATCTGTTATAATACCATATAAATACATGCACATTTCAGAAACAAAAATGTAACTATTTTAATTATTGGAAGAACACCAACCAAACCTAAAGTGTTTGCATAGCTAAAGCACATAAATTGTGTGAAAAATAAAAATAACCCTGCATAATTTTCCTGGAAAGCGAAGGTTTCCAAGTTTCAAGTTTCAAGTCCAAGTTTTCTCATTGCAGCTTCATTGTCCTCAGGCTTCTCAATTGTACTGTAATGGTGCTTAGTATTTATTTGCATAGTTCACAGAACAGGTCTGATCTGTTCAAATCATGAAGAGGCTGTACATTTATGTACATCATTCCTATATACATTTAAGCATTTGCAGATTATACAGGTAGCAATAAAAAAAAGAAAAAAAAGAGTAGAAAAAGTCATGTTTTTTTTTTTTTTTTTTTTTACATTTATATACTTACATATAAAGTATGTCATACGCACACACATATGTGGTCTGTTCCTGATTTCAGTGTATGTTTTCCACAGAGCCCTGTGGTCTCAGAGGTTATGGTCATGACTTCACGTAACAACAGTTACAACAACACAATCGGCAGACAAGGTGTCTGACAAAAGCCTTCTTTATTTTAAAAAAATGCAGCTTTGACGAGCAAAAGAAACTTTGTTATATACATGCATTTTCTGTCATTTAGTCAGTGCCTTTTTTGGTTATTTCTCTGATTTTGTTGTGTATTAGTAACACTGCATTGCTTAAAACACATTTTGTTTTGGTCTTGGTTCCTGGAACGGCACTACTGATGAATCTTACATCACCTTACATCACCTTACTTATGAATACATCATGTTACTGTCAGTACATTCTTTGGAACTAACTTATACATATTTTTTGATTCCTTATAAGCTTTAAGATTTTATTTTTAAAATATTTTTTAAGCAACAACAGAAAATAGCTAACCGCACACTGAATCCAATGAGGACTGAAGAGGTCTAGAAGTACAAAATTTATTTTATGAATTGCATGGTGCAATAAATTGCAGAGTGCAGGTGAATTAAAAACAAATGAGCATGAGCAGACATTTCAGCAAGTTACTATCCTCAGTGCTCAGTATGCAAGAAACAATTAATAATTGTGACAATTGGATTCAGCTGATTGCTTTCAATTGCTTGCCTTTCTAGAAAGAGGGTGGTGGTATCTTTAATTTGTTTTTAGTTCAGATGATCTTCATTAAACGCTGTCTCCAGCACCAGCAGCAGAGACTGTTTCAGCTTCATCTTAAACTCATCACACATGAACACATAGAGAATGGGGTTCAGACAGCTGTTCAGAAACACCAGGAAGGTAACTACAATTTTAATTTTTGAAAGAACCTCTTTAGCAGAATCACTCCACTGATTCTCTTTTGCACTTATGCTATAAAATTTGTGGATATGAAAAGGAAGCCAGCATATGAAAAAGGCCAGGACCACAGCTATAATGACCCGGTAAGACCTGAGCTGATTCTCCTTTTTGAGGCGTTTGACTCGCACGCCGATAGCAATATATGCAGATGCAGTGAAAAGGAAGGGGACGACAAAGCCCACTATGAACCTGTATGTGACCAGAATCTTGTAGTATTGATTAGTATGGTTATAGTTTTCTTCATTCTCCGCTGCTGAGTGATTGATGACTGCAGGGATGCAGCAGGCGATGGATAAAACCCACACAATCATGCAGATGATTCTGGCTTTGAATATGGTTCGATTATTACGAGACCACACGATCATCCATGTGCACAGGCATCGGTCCAGACTGATAGTCGTCAGCAGCAAAATGCTAGTAAATGAGTTTAGGTAAATCATGAAACAGGGAAACGTGCACTTGAAGTTACCAAAGTGCCAGATACCGTGTATGTCTAAAAGTGCTCTTATGATTAGAGTTAAGGAGAAGATGAAGTCTGCAGTCGCCAAGTTGAGGAACCAAATGGAGTTGACTGTCGTCTTCATTTTGTAACCAGTCACAAATATGACAAGCCCATTTCCAATGAGACTTACAACAGGGATGGCAAAGTAAACACATATTATGAAGATGTTAATGCCTGAGAAGATGTCTGTCTGCACTGTAGAATTGTCCGTAGTGATTCCAAAAGTAGTGCTTGCTACACGAAAATGAGAAAAAATACAGTGAGTTTTGGTTTCTGGAATCTGAATATTTTTTTTTTGCCACTTTTCACATGCAACATCTACCCCAGGATGCCATACGAAGCCTAGAATTTAACACTCTCATCAGTTTATTTTTCTATTTTAAGTTTTGACTATTCTGCAATGTCTAACAGTAGATAACAGGACTGCATTACAGGAAAATTCTTTCATTTATTGTGCCCTCCATAAGAATTGGAACAGTAAAGACAAAATTGCTCTGTTAGCTGTGGTGTCAAGACATGTATAAATATGATTAAAAGATTAATATGAGGCAGAAGTACAGAATGTCACATTTTATTATTGGCTGTTTCAGCACAAAATGTTTTAATAACTAAGAAGTACAGCACTTTTAGAGTTTCATCCCTCTGCCTAATGTGAGCATAAGTATTGGAACAGTTTAACTTAAAGTAAATGTAAATGTGTAAAAGCTAATATTTAATTGTAAATCCTTTGCAAGCAATCACAGGAGTGAGTCTGTGACCCATAGACTTCACCAGACTCTTGGTTTCACACTTTGAAATGCTTTTCCAGGCCTTTAATACAGCCATTTTCAATGGTTTCTTGATTTTGGGAGTTTCTGCCTTTAGTTTCCTCTTCAGCTGGTGAAATGCTTGTTCAATAGGATTTAAATCTGGAGATTGACTTGGAATGTCCAGTTTGGAATGTCCTGAAAAAGATAAATACCACTGGCAAGCATCAGCAACCAATAACGACCAGGTCAGCTGAGAAAACCAACAGCAGTTGATGATAAACAAATGACAAGGGCTATGAAAAAAAAAACTCTAAAACAACTGTCAGTAAAATCACCAGCAACCTCCAGAAAGTTGGGGTGATGATCTTCAGTAAACGCCGTCTCCAGCACCAGCAGCTTCATCAGCTTTCAGCTTCATCTTAAACTCATCACACATGAACACATTGTGATGGTCTCACAATCTGCTGTTCGCAGGATACTTCACCAACAGAATTACAGAGGATACACAGCAAGATCAAAAACGGAGATGAGCCAGTAGAGTTTTATGGACAGATGAGACAAAGATTAACCTTTATCAAAGTGGGAAAGCAAAAGTGTGGAGAAAAAAAGAAACTGCAAATGATCCAAGGCATACAAGCTCATCTGGAAAGCATGGTGGAGGTAGTGTCATGTCATGGGCATGCATTTCTGCCTCTGGAACAGGCTCACTCATATTTATAGATGACTTATTCAATGATGGCAGCAGAAGAATTAATTCAGAAGTGTACAAAAGAATCTTGTCTACCAGTGTTCAAAAAAAAAAAAGAAAAAAGAAAAAAAGCCACCAGACTCACTGGGAAGTGTTTCATTTGGCAACAGGACACTGACCCAAAACACTAGTACTGCCAACTCAATCAAGATTATCATGGTAAAGAAATGTAGGGTCTTAGATTGGCCAAGTCTCCAGATTAAAATCCTTGAACAAGCATTTCACCAGCTGAAGAGGAAAATAAAGGCAGAAACTCCCCAAAACAAGAAACCATTGAAAATGGCTGTATTAAAGGCTTGGAAAAGCATTTCAAAGTGTGAAACCAAGAGTCTGGTGAAGTCTATGGGTCACAGACTCACTCATGTGATTGCTTGCAAGGGATTTACAATTAAATATTAGCTTTTACACATTTACATTTACTTTAAGTTAAACTGTTCCAATACTTATGCTCACATTAGGCAGAGGGATGAAACTCTAAAAGTGCTGTACTTCTTAGTTGGTAAAACATTTTGTGTTGAAACAGCCAATAATAAAATGTGACATTCTGTACTTCTGCCTCATATTAATCTTTTAATCATATTTATAGATGTCTTGACACCACAGCTAACAGCAATTTTATCTTTACTGTTCCAATACTTATATATATATATATATATATATATATATATTTTTTTTTTTTAATAAATATATATATATATATATATATATATATATATATATATATATATATATATATATATATATATATATATATAATTTTTTTATTGAATATATTTATTTATGTAATAATTATAATGGATTTTCATATTTTGAGGTGGAAAGTCTGGGTCTAAGATATAATATATTTATCTATATAGGTCTATAAAAGGCAATTTAAAAAATAATGAATGAAAACTAAATAAATAAGTGTTGTGACCACCAGTTAACAAAACTAAAAAGTTGAAACCAAGCTACCTGTAGTTCACACCTGGTAAAAATCCTTTTGGAAATATTTCTAAACTCTCTACAAATTTCACCCAACTACAGAGAATGATAATATTTTCTCCTCACACCCATACATGCTGTATGGATATAATGTGCATATTAGATTCTTACCCATTTTCTGTATAGCTTCAGTCCCATAAAAGCCTCTTTGCAAGTTCTGTTTATTGTTGAAAATCAACAACTGGTGATAAGTTCCCCTTTACTTCTCTTAAAAAGTGATGGTGCAATGGTGTAGGACAGGGATAGGCAACTTCGATAGTTGGGGCCAGATTACTAATCAACACACGCACCTTTTACACCGTCTTACTCAATTCACTTTCTATTAAAGGAAATCAATGTATAATTAATGTAATTTGTTTTTAAAGATTTTATGAACTGTAAAACTTATGTATACAAATAGAAAACTTTGTTTTCAGTTGACAAGTAATAGTTTTTTCAACTGCTTACACACATTTTTAAAACTTTGTCACTTGCGAGAGCATGAGTCTAGCCTCTCTGCGCTCGCGGATCGCTTTCTTCACTGAAAGTGGTCCCGCCGCTTGCGCCCTCCCGTCTTCTTCCTCCCGCGAGCCAGCGAGGAAGAGACAGCGGGGTAAAGTGGATCAGCGCCCGGAGTGGTGCGAGCTCACGTCGGCTCAGCCCCCGCGTGCCTCGTCCTCTCCCACTAGAGAGCAGTCCCCCGTCCTGTTCTCCCGCCCTGAGCTGCGTCCCTCTACAGATGCAAGCGACCTCGTCTCATTCGGCGGATCGGACGAAGAGCCGCTTGATGACTCTATGTCTCTCGCGGCCTCCGAGACGGAAGGATGGGCCGGTGACTCGGAGGACCCCGCCCACCTACCCTCGCTGGAGCCCATTGACTGCAAGCCGGGTATGGACGCCGAGCTTTTCCGCGTCCTCTCCAAGGCAGTAGAGGAACTGGACCTCGAATGGGCCCCGCCAGAAGAGCCATCGCGAAGCAGGCTTGACGAGTGGTTCCAGCCGGGTCGTCGTCAGACCCCTCGTCAACGCTCCGCCCCATTTTTCCCAGAGGTGCACGACGAGCTGACAAAGTCGTGGCGCGCCCCCTATTCTGCCCGCCTATGCACTACGCACCAATCAGCTCTCACCACTGTGGATGGCGCTGAAGAGAAGGGCTACGAGCACCTACCACCCCTGGATGAAGCAGTGGCGGCTCACCTCTGTCCACCCGCGGCTGTGGGCTGGAAGACGAAGAGGGCCCTTCTATCCAAGCCCTGCAGGACCACCTCTGCCCTGGCTGGCAGAGCCTACTCGTCCGCAGGCCAGGCTGCCTCAGCGCTACACACCATGGCTATCTTCCAGGTGTTTCAAGCTAAGCTCCTCCGCTCTCTGGACGAGTCCGGCATTGATGCACCTGCCTTTCGTGACCTCCGCAGCGCCACCGACTTAGCCCTGCGTGCCACAAAGGCCACAGTCCAGGCCATTGGACGATCCATGGCCAGCCTGGTCGTGCTTGAGCGCCATTTGTGGCTCAACCTGACTGAGATTAAGGACCTGGACAAGACGGCCTTCTTGGACGCCCCGGTCTCTCCCTCCGGTCTCTTCGGGCCAGCGGTAGAGGGCTTCACAGAACGCTTCACCGCAGCACAGAAGTCGTCCCAAGCCATGCGACACTTCCTGCCCAAGCGCTCCAGTTCTGCTTCTGCTTCCAGCCGCCCCAGGCCTGCGCCGGCAGGATCTTCTCTCTCAGGCGAACGGGGCCTCCCAGGGGAGCTCTGCCATTAAAGAGAGGGCAAAAAGTAGCCTAACCCAGGTGCTTGCCAAAGACCAAGACAAAGTGCATGAATGGGGCAAAGGAGAAAAAGAAGTCTGCAATTGGCAAGTTTAGAAACCAAATTGACTGTCGTCTTCATTTTGTAGCCGGTCACAAATATAACAAGCCTGTATCCAGTGAAGCCCACAACAAGATGGTGAGGTAAATGCATAGAGCAAAGATCTGGATACTTGACAAGCCCTCTTTCACCTGTGTCACTGTGACAGTGGTCAGATTATCATATCCTGATCTGGTGCACACTATACAAAAAAAAAAAAAAGAAAAAAAAAAATGCTGTGAGAGATGGTTCTGCAAAAACATGCAAATTAAACATTTCGTGGTTTTTGACTAGCAACACATTTTCTCTGTTAGACATAGGCCTACCATTTCTTGTTACTACTTGTCTAGAACATTCAGAAGATGTTTGCAAATTGATGTAATGTTCCCTTAACATTCGTATATTGTTACAAGGGAAAAAAAAAAAAAAACCTGGATGTTTTGAACATGACATTCAGAAATAACATTTTCATAACTTCTTGGGAACATTGGCAAATTTTTTAGAACATATGTTTGTTATCTGAGATTTGCAAGATGCTTCAAAAGCTGCGAGATGCACGTCCGTCTATGCATTTTTACATATGTTACATGTACAGCTCAACACGCTGCAACTGAGGAAAACACAGAAAAAACACCAGCAAATTAAGAAAACATCTTCATCAGTTTGACAACACATGTCCTGCAAAAGTTCATGACGCAACCAAATACAAAAACACGCTGCAAAAGTTCACAACACAACCAAATACAGAAACGCGCTGTAAAAGTTCACAACACAACCAAATACAGAATACAGAAACGCGTTGCAAATACAACACAACCAAATACAAAAACGTGCTGCAAAAGTTCACGACACAACCAAATACAAAAACGCGCTGCAAATATGCACAACACAACCAAATACAGAAACGCGCTGCAAATACTCACAATGCACATACGAATAAACAAAAACATAAAAAACTCACCTTTCAGGCCATTGCAACACCACTGAAGAGTAAACACTGAAAAAAAAGTGGTCCCAGCCAGGTTCGTCACTTGTTGGTGACCCATAAAACATTTTCCTTGTGGTCTGTGCCAGTCCCAGAGCCAAGACAAATGGCTGGGCTTTTATTCTCAGGGGGGCTTGTGTGAAAATGTATTATTAATAATAAATTATTAGTAATAAATAATAATTTATTTAATAATTTACTTGATTTTTATTATCACAGGATATGACGTGTGTGAAATGTAAATCGTTGTCCATCATTTTGCGAGCAATTGTTGATAAAGACAAATGTCACGTCACAATATTGGAATTGTTTACATTTTAAACCATGAAGGCGCTATGACTCTACTTTGCGCTACATGTTCTGATAACGGTATAACCTCAATTTATTTTCTTAATATTTCTCCTGTGGCCCATACGTAGTGACAAAAAAAGAGAATATAGGCTATTTCATGTTAAACAAGTTGTTTTTTTAATGAGGAGTTAGCTAATCTAACATCTTATTGCAGCCTACGGTTATGTGGTGATGTGCTATGAAATAAAACTAGCCTATAATTATCATCATCATCATCATCATCATTCAGATCATCGCAGTGGGCGCTTAAGATTACCGGGCCTGGTCTGTGCTATTTGTAGCACGTTTTTGTATTTGGTTGTGTTGTGAACTTTTGCAGCACGTTTTTGTGTTTGGTTGCGTTGTTAGTATTTGCAGCGCGTTTTTGTATTTGGGTGTTGTGAACTTTTGCAGCAAGTTTTTTTGTATTTGGGTGTGTTGTGAAATTTTTTGCTGGTGTTTTTTCTATTTGCATGTGTTTTCTTCATTTGCAGCACGTTGAGCTCTCTCGGCCACTGAGATGTGTAACACAATCGTGAATAGTCCATGGCCAGGCCTAGATAAAAACTGTTTTTATGGTTTTGAGAATGGCGCACAGATGAAGCATACTTTGGGCTTCAGTTTCCTTTCATCGATCAGCCAGAGTGTGAGTGTGTGAAGAAAGAGAGTTTGAGCGAGAGAGGTGAGGTTGCCCTTATGGACTTGGCTTTGGGCACACTTTATGCAAATTATTAGCTGCGTATATGCGCTCCATCATTTAGAATAATCAAGATTAATCAATGAACACACAAACATCAGTCAAAAATCAAAAGTATTAAACACTGAACTGATGGTTAAAGGACAAAAAGGAGATAAAGAATATGGACTTGAAATATAAGTCTGTTATATGGCCATATAAATACATGCACATTTCAGAAACAAAATTTAAACTATTTTAATTCTTGGAAGAACACCAACCAAACCTAAAGTGTTTGCATAGCTAAAGCACAAATTGTCTGAAAAATAAAAATAACCCTACATAATTTTCCTCAAAAGCTGGAGCATTTTTAACTCTAACCGTTGCAGTCTGTCAGTCGTATAATGCATGTCAATGGTAACAAAAACTATGAGAGTAAAAAAAAAACATGCACAGACAAATCCAAATTAAACCCTGCGGCTTGTGACGACACATGGAATCATCATGACATGAAATCATCGGTTTGTGCGTGAAACCGAACAGTATTTATATCATTTTTTACCTCTAATACACCACTATATCCAACTGCCTTGAGGAGTTGATCACTCGCTCGTATACGTCACTCATTGTTTAATGGTACTTACTTGTGCTTATCCGGATTGTTCAAACCGACTTAAAACTAAAAGATTACGTTCTCTTGCGCGAACTCATTCGGGAGTGGTGACTTACCACATATTCCCAACTTCTGAGCCTGCTCGCCTGAAGTTATAGTTGATTGCTCTTCGGCTGGATATGAACACACCCATTAACGTACTAAAGTTGTTGAGGATCTGCAGCGATCATTTTTCCCCTGATGATTTTACATACCCAGGAGAGGATCACGTACGACTTAAACCATCAGCTGTGCCTATGGTTTTTCCACATCCAACTAAGGTATGTGAACAAGATCTTTGTATGTGTCCTTTTTATTTATAAAGCTACCCTTACGAAAAGTAACAAAACAAAATGAAGTTTTGATATAATAAAACCATGTTTTTTAGTGGTTTACTTCCATTTGTATAACAATTGTTTTAATACAGGCACCATGTTTAAACTACGCCAGTCGCGTACACACCTCACGCACCGGTTGCCGTGCGTGCGCTCAAGGCAGTTGGACATAGTGGTGTATTAGAAAAATGATATAAATACTGTTCGGTTTCTCGCACAAACCAATCGTTTCGTGTCTTAGGACATCAATGTGTCGTCACAAGCCGCAGGGTTTAATTTGGATTTGTCTGTGCATGTTTTTTTTTTACTCTCATAGATTTTGTTACCATTGACATGCATTATACGACTGACCGACTGCAACGGTTGGAGTTAAAAATCATAATTTGTGTTCTACTGAAGAAACAAAGTCACCTACATCTTGGATGCCCTGGGGGTAAGCAGATAAACATCAATTTTTCATTTTTGGGTGAACTATCCCTTTAATGCGGCAAAAGCGGAACGAAGCAGCGCTACTTGTGCGCACTGCGCGACTCATGAGCTCACGACCACTAAACAGCCAGTGAGAAGTGTTCAAGTTCAGCGTAGAGGTCTCAGGTACAAGCTGCAAATCTCTCTGTGATTTAATTCAGTTTAAAGCCAGTTGAAACAGCGCTGACTTAATCAACAACACTAACGTGCAAATAAGGAGAAACATTGAGCCGATCCAGTTAGAATACTTTTCAACCAACAATTCAATAACATTTATCATGGATTTACTGTGGTAACACTAAGTGTAACCGTGGTATTTTGTCAGAAATGTAGCTTAATATTTCATTTTATTTCATTTTTAATGTAGACATGTATTAAATAGTAATAAAGGTCAAATTACAGACTATTTTTTTGTCATAAACTTGCAGTTTTGTGCATTCGTATTTATATTAAATGTGTTTTAATACCATAAAGCCATTCTAGATATAGAAACAACATTTTTACTTTTTACCATGTAGTGAGGTGCAATGTGTGGTTTTACCTGAGGTGATCTAATTAGAGTACTGTATAATTTAAATAAGTTCTAACTCAGTAATAATATTTAAATTTTACCCTTTAAAAACAAGGTTGTTAAAAGTTCCCTCTGTCTCTGTATCCCTAACACACACATACACACATATGTTGGTTTTCCATGTTTTATGGGGACTTTCCCAGACATTTTTTTTTTTATACTGTATAAACAGTATATTCTATCCCCTACCCCTAAACCTACCCATCACAGAAAACTTTCTGCATTTTTACGTTTTATAAAAATATCATTTTGTATGATTTATAAGCTGTTTTCCTCATGGGGACCACAAAAATTTCCAAACAAGATCTAAAATTACCATCCTTGTTGGGACATTTGGTTTACAATGCAGTGTTTACCACAGCATTCATTACATTTGTTATCCATATTGGAATTTGCAAATAAGTTCTATAAAAACTATGCCTATAGAATCAATATCTATAAAAATCTATAGGTATACCAAATGATTCATTGATTAACTAAAATTGCACCAAAGCAATTAGAGTTCTTTTAGAGTTTTTTTTTTTTTACAATCGCTAGGACCCATTTCTCAATACTTGGGTCACTTTTTTAAAACTCTTCACACAGTGAGCACAACAGAAATCTATGTGGGCTAAACTGTGGATCATTTATCATTGCTTTGGTACAAAATGTATTCAATGACTACATCTTTCAAATTACCTTAATTATTTTCTCACTTCTACACAACAATCGCCAAAACTCAGTGTACCTACAGGCCAATTTGCACATGCTTACATACTGTTTTCAAGTTCAAAACAAAAATATAATACAAAACTCAATAAGACAGAAATATGCTGCATTTCGACAGTAATATTGTAATGAAATATATTCTGAATCTAAAAAATCAAATACTATCAAAACAATTAGATGAAACTGAACACCTACATAAGCATTAGTCTTTCAATTTCATTATCATCCATTCAAAGGGGGGAAACTTCAAAATAATTTTGTACTGTTATGTAAACATGGTTCATGTAACAAACTGCAATGAATTATAAACAATAGAGAGTGTTATTCTTGTTTTGTAAAGAAATTTTACAAAACAAAGCATTGTATAATGCTACCTGATGTTAGTGTTTTTTAGGTCAGTGTTTTATGACTGACAAAGTGTGTTTGCTGGGTGAAAACCTTTGCTAGTGTTCTGGAAGAATGAGTTGTTTTGAGAAATGAATGAAGTGTTTTAGTAGATTTACTGCATTTTGAATGTGAAATTACAGTTTTTTTACGATTGCTAAAATTAAAAATAACACACAGTTACTGAAACTCTACACTCAAGGAGCAAAACCTTAGCCCAGATCTGCACAACTATAAGCACATTCTCAGCCTCACACTTTTTGCAAAACACTACACACATTGTTTTGCACAACACTAAACACACTTCTTTACATTAGACACAGAAATCTTAACATAATGTCACTTCTTTGTCATTTCAAGACACTGCTTTCCAAAATACCACCCCTATAAACCAATTGATCAAACATGGCCGTCAGGTGTTCAGACAATCAGGTGCAAGTACTATAAAAAGGCAAAAGGTGAGTTTATGTGTCTTCAACAAAATGGAAGGCAATGTTGAGTAAGAGGAAGAGGGAGAAACATCATTGGCCAAAGAGCTATTTTGAATGTCCCGGGACAACGTGGTGGTAACATCACAATGTATGTTGCAATCACGCAGAATTGGGTCCTCCACCAGCATTTCATTAGCGTCCACAATTTTCACTCCAGTACCTCCCACCATACTGTTCCTTCCTTAAACCCATTGAGGAGGTTTTTATTTTTTTTGCCATGGAAGGTTTACAATCTCCAGCCCTATGTCAGGATATGCCTCATTCAAGAGAAGGACTGACCTAATTGATGCAGGGTCTGTGCAAGGATGGATTCACCATTCAAGAAGATTCTTCCCTCGCTGTCTTGTGAGAGAGGACATCGCCTGTGATGTGTATGAATATGGCCAGATCCAGCTAGGCCAAAAGATGATGCGTAGGTGTTTTTTCTATTATTATTTTTTTTTTTTTTCATTTAAAATTGTGCTTTTGTTTTGTCTCCATAAATGTTTTTATTTGTGTAATATATTGTATTTAGAATATTTTCTGATTTTCAGTGCAAAATGTAACCTTTGGAAAGGTATGAATGGTTTTACAATGTGGTGAGAAATAAATATTTTCATCAATGTGCAGTACTGATCTTTGTGTGTGTGTTTTTTTGTTGTTGTTTTTTTTTTTGTCAATATATTCATGTACTTTACTCTAACAATATCTCTGAAAAAATCAAACCCAGACTTTATCATTAGAAAAGTATAAAAGTTAGAAGTGTTTAAGATTGAGCACAGCAGTGTGTAAATGAATCAAACAGAATCAGAATGTATGAACCATGTGTGTTCCATACGGTGTCAAAGTTGGGTTTTGTTAAATGAATGTAAAGTTTTGAATGAAGTGTTTCATTTTGCAAAAGAACTGAGGTGTTCTGCTAATTGTGTGTGTGGATCTGTGAATTGTGTGTAGTGTTTTGACAAAATGAGCCTTGTATTGAGAAATGTGTCCTAGCAGTGCCTATTTTAGTCATTTCCCTGAAGTTGTTGTGTATTAGTAACACTGCATTGCATATCACCTTTAAAATTTTATTTTAAAAATATGTATTTTTTTTTAAACTTTACATTTTTAAAATTTAATGTTCTATTTTATTTGCTTGAGTCATTAACCATCATTTTTATAAGGTGTTTTTAGTATTTTTATTGGCATTATTTTCAGAGAGTTGGAGCTCTAGTTGGAGGCGACGATCTGGTCAATCCATTGGCGGAGGTATGAGACACGGGCGTAGACGGCTGGGGCACGAACATTGCAGTCACTGGTGCCCCAGGACACAATGCCCACCTGATACCAAACACCTGAGCTCTCACACACCAGAGGACCACCAGAATCACCCTGTAGTTGACAGACAAACCATATAAACACATCAGGACTAAAGCACTGTATATATAGCCTAAATATTTAGGCAGCTGTCCTCATATACCTGGCAAGAGGAGACACCAGAGGCTCCAGCACAGATCATGGCGTCTGTGATTCTGCTCTGACCCCAGTACTGCCTACACTGAGCTGGACTCAGAAGGGGCAGTGCGGTTTGCTGCAGTATATTAGGACTTGCTGTAAAAACAAGAAGAAAACTGTAGCACTTCCAGGCATTTTAGTCATGAATGTAATTGTCTTAGACGATTTTGATGATAAATTTACAGGTGGTTCCAGTTCTGCCCCATCCAGTGGTGACGCAACGAGTGCCAGAGGGGATGCTGGTGGAGGAGGCAGCTAGACACACAGGAGAGATTCGAGATGTCAGCTGGGCTGGAGAGGACAGTTTCAACAGGGTGACGTCGTTGTTGAAGGTCTGACTGTTGTAATAAGGATGGGTGATGGCCTACAGTGGGAGGAAACATTAACATATGAGATTATTTATTATATACAATAACAATTTAAAATGACTAATTTTACATTTTAATATATTTTAAATTGATTCCAGTGATGTAAAAGCTGAATTTTCAGCATCATTACTCCAGTCTTCAGTGTCACATAATCTTTCAGAAATCATTCTAATATGCTGATTTGGTGTTTAGTGTAACATACATGTTCTGTTTTAGTTTCATTTTCTCCCTTGTTGCTTTGTTCCCATTTTCCTGTACATATTAGTTCCCTTGGTTATTCATTCGGGCTCTAGTTTGTGGCTATGGTTAATAACTGAATATTAGATTCTATTCTTCTGTGCTCATCTAGTTCCCCTTGTATGTTCCTTGTATTTAAGCCCTGAGTTTCATTCTGTTCCTTTGTCTGGTATCGCCTATAGTTGATATGGTTGTGGTCTGTTTCTGATAAACTTCTGTGTGTTTGGTTTCTGGATATATTATTTAATACTTTTCAGTTTATACTTCTGCACTGTGCGCTTCAATAAAGCCACACACCCCACACTCAGGTAACATTTCTTATTATTATTATCAATGTTGAAAACAGTTGTGCTGCTTAATATTTTTGTGCAAACCATTTTTTCACGATTCTTTGATGAATAGAGTGATCAAAAGAATATTTATTTGAAACAGAAATCTTTTGTAACTTTATAAATGTCACATTTGATCAATTTATAATGTATACTTGATCAAGTATACATTTCTTTAAAATACTGACTGTGAACTTTTGAACGATAGTGTCTGATAGTATCTGTCAGATAGTAGGGACAGTTACTTGCGTAATAAAAAAATAAATAAACAAATAAAAATAACAGCAACTTTAAAAATGTGGTATTATAAGCTGAAAAAAGAGCAAGACGTGATGCAATGGACAAAAGAGTCTGTTTAACGAAAGTATTTGTAAAATCCCGCCCCTAGTATGCAACACATTTTTCTATGGCAGAATGACAAAATCCTGTGGTTTCTGAGGTAAAGCCCATATCATAGAACCACAGCAATGCAATCAGTAGATAGTGACTCAAAGTGAAGGGATACTGATAAAGGGGGCATTATCAGTAAAGCGGATACCTTGGCAATGCTCTTGACTTGAACAGATTCAGCACTGGAGCCGCGGTTATGCTCTCCAAGGATAACATAGTGATATCCAGCCCTAGGGTAAGAGGGGAAGAAAAGAAAAAAGGAAAGAAAAAAAAAATGTAAAAGTTGATATTGGAGAACCAGGCAGGGTATGTTTATAAAGTAAAACAGATTGAAAGGTTCTTACTGAACACGGCAGTGAGCAGCAGTGACGACCCAGTACTGGTTGATCAGGGATCCTCCGCAGAAATGGAAGCCATTGGATTGCTGGTTCATACATAAAAAATATTCATGATATAACTCAGTGGATGATGAATTTTAGTTAGGCCACGGTCCTGAAGAGTTTAGCTACAACCCCAATTTAACACAGCTGAACAAGCTAATCAAGGTCATACTAGGCATACTAGTAACTTCCAGACAGGTGGTTTGAGGCAACTTGCAGCTAAAGACTGGTGGCCCTCCTGGACACCCCTGCTCCATTTGCTTAGCAGCAATAATTGCATAATGAAAACTTGCAACAGTTACCTGGAGAGAGACCTGCCAGGGCCACGAACCAGACACTGCATTCTCTCCATTCACAATTTTGTTGTAGCCGCTAATTACTGGCTTAATGGAAGGCACTCCACAGCCTATGGAAAGGAAAATAAAAACATGCAAAAACATACATCATGGATAAACAAGCTTAGACTGTTTTTCATTTGAGTATGGTAATATAAAAAATTCCTCTGTTCTTTAGGCCAGCGATTGCAGGTTGGTTAGGACAAAAATGATCAGCATATCAAGGAAAATATAGGGGAAAAAAAGGTTCACAAGGTTTTTTTTTTTTTTAGAACTATTATCCCATGTAGACTCTCAATTAATATGGGGTTCTAAAAGCTGCATAATTCATTACAAAGATTAATTTTATATTGTGTTGGGGTAAAGCAGGGGTGGGGAACATTGATCCTGGAGGGCCATTGTCCTGCAGAGTTTAGCTCCAACCCTGAAAAAAAAAAAAAAACACTCACCTGCCTGTAACTTTAGTAATCCTGAAGACCTTCAGGTGTGTTTAATTAGGGTTGGAGCTAAACTCTGCAGGACAGTGGCCCTCCAGGATCAACGTTCCCCAAAGCATTACAAATTACATAATCAGATTACTTTTAAGTAACTAGTAAAGTAACACATTACTTTTAAATTTACAAATATATATATTATATATCTGAGTTACATTTTCAAAAAAAATAAAATAATGCAAGTTTGTTTTCACCATTTAGAGGCTGACACCTCTCCTGCCCCTATGTTGAGAGAAATCTGGAGTACAGTGCCTTACTTTCCATAAAAGTTAACAAAGTAACGCAATTAGTTAATTTTTCAGGGAGCTATATATATATACTCATTTTACATTGATTCCTACCACCCTCATTGCAAGATGTGCAAAAGAAACTCACCCAGAGTGGAGGCCACCAAAGCAAAACAGCTAATGATCCAGAACATCATGGAGACATGTACCTTAATTTCCTGCTGTTGTTCCCATTGAGTCTGTCGCTTGCTTTATATTCTCTTTAGCATCTGATAAAACTGGGAATTCATCAAGGTGCTTCCATGCAGCTGGTAGGATCTCATAGCTCAGCAACGTTCATATCTTGCTCAGTAAAGTCATGTGACAAAAAGTATGTTGAAATATTGACAAGAACAAATGAGTCAGCTGGGAAAAAGGGCAGGCTGCCCACCTTTGTTAGAACAAATGTTTTCTGAATGCATTCAATTGCAGCAAGGAGATTTAAAAGGTTTTCTCCATTCTAATGCATTAAATCAATACTTATTTTTTTCTTGTTTTGTGGTCATTTACCACCATAGAACACTGTGAAAAGATGTCTAACAACCTGTGGTTTCTAGGATGGACAAGTGAACAAGTCAAAGTGATAATCACTTTAATGCTGACACCTTGGGAATACTCAGAGTCTACACAGGTTCTGTACTGAAATCACAACAAGGACTACATAGAAAAGAGAACAGGACATGTAGAAAAGACGTTTTTCTTTTCCCAGTCAATGCAAATGTATGCTTGACAAAAGGTTTTTCAAAACTTATTGGCAATGTACAGAAGTGCATAAACAGGCAATCATGAGTTGACAAGTTCTTCTGTTTTAGTTGGATTTGAGCATCATGGTATATGCATTTGACCTTGAGAAATGTATTTAATGCGTTATATAATTTTAATATAAAACTAGGACAGGACATGGGAACTTAAGTCATTCCAAAATGGAGAAAAGGTCTAGCACTGTTTGATTACAGATGTCGCTTTTTTTTTTTTTTTTTTTTTTTTTTTTACTTTTACTTTAATGTCAATGTATACTTTATATACTGTATCGTTCAGAAAGCTGGGGTTGGTAAGATATTTTTAAGGATTTAAAAGTCTTTGTATGCTCACCAAGGTTGCATTTATTTGATAAAAAAATACAGTAAAAACAGTAATATTCTGAAATATTATTACAATTTAAAATAGTGTCATGTGTCACATGATTCTTCAAAAATCATTCTAATATGCTTGATTTGCTGCTCAAGAAACATTTCTAATTATAATCAATGCTGAATGTGATACTTTTTTTTTTTTTTCAGGATCTTTTGATGAATAAAAAGTTCATCATTACTTTGAAAGAGAAATCTTTTGTAACATAAATGTCTTTACTGTCACTTTTCTTTTACCCCATTCTTTTAAACGGTGGTGTATATATTTTAATTGGAGAAACAAAACTTTTATATACAATAGACAAGCACTTAATGCTTATTTTGGTTCAAGATTTGGTCATTGCATTATCACAAATGCTCAAAACATGCCAAGAAGACTCAAAATGATTTATATAATGTTTATTGAGAAACAGGTATGTCCATTAAAATTAGATTAAAATTTCAGATACATACTTTTAATAATTTAATTATCATCATGTATTTTCAGAATTCAAAACAGTAGCATCACAAAAAGTGTATGAAGATAAAGTTTAACCACTGGAAATCTTTCGGACATAGGAGATTCAGAAACTGTGAATAAAAAGGGTAGTGATGACAGACATCTTATGTGTCCTCTGCAGGGTAAATCTAGTTGAATTGAACAGTTTCGTCAATCCATTTTCGAATGTAAGAAACGCGGGTATAGACTATAGGAACATCAATATTGCAGTTTGTTCTGCCCCAGGAAACGATGCCCACCTGATACCAAACACCTGAGGTCTTACACACCAGAGGACCACCAGAATCACCCTGTAGTTGAGAGACAGACATCAGCGATTACCACACAATTTTACACCCATTTATTTCACATATCTTAATTTTGTTTGAAAATATTTAAATTAAGAGCTTGTGTGTAATATAATGCTTGTACATCTGCATTCATATACCTGGCAAGACGAGGATCCAGAGGCTCCAGCACAGATCATGGCATCAGTGATCTTTGTCTGACCAAATACTTGCCTACAATGAGACTGACTCACTATCGGCTTGTTAGCCTGCTGCAGGATGCGAGGATTCCCTATAAGCAAAAGAATAACATGAGACAGTGTCTGAATGGTTGAGCAAGGACTAACTGCTGTTTTTATCTACTACACAATTGAAAATGTACATGAAACGGGTGATAAGAATTGCAGACTTACAGGTGAATTCAGTTCTGCCCCAGCCAGTGGTCACACAAACAGTCCCAGGGAGGATGCTGTCAGAGGATCTAGGCAGACATATAGGAGAGACACGGGATGTCATCTGTACTGGACTGGACAATTTCAGTAGTGTAACATCATTGTTGAAGTTGGTCTGTTTGTTGTAGTCAGGATGGGTGATGGCCTATACGAAATGAATACATTTATTCATCAAGGACACCTTAAATTGATCAGAAGTGACAGTAAAGACATTTATAATGTTACAAAATATTTATATTTCAATTAAATACTGTGCTTTTGAATTTCCTATTCAATAAAGAATCCTGAGAAAAAGAAAAAATCATAGTTTCCACAAAAATTTTAATAAGCGCAAATGTTTACAACATTTAAACTAATGACAATAAATGTTTCTTGAGCATCAAATCAGCATATTAGAATGATTTCTGAAGGATCATGCGACACTGAAGATGCATCATAGATGCTGAAAATTCAGATTTGCCAACACAGGAATAAATTACATTTTTAAATATTTTCAAATGGAAAACTTATTTTAAACTCAAATAATATTTCACAATGTTACTGTTTTTACTGCATTTTTTATCAAATAAATCCAACCTCAAAGAGACTTCTTTTAATAACATTTGAAAACTTTGGAACTGTAGTGTAATTTAAAAGTAATGTAATAATCGCATTAAAGATGATACCTTGGCAATTCCCTTGAACTGAATAGGTTCAGTTAAGGAGCCACGGTCATTCTGTCCAAGGACAACATTGTGAATTTTAGCCCTAGAAAGACAGGGACAGGGAAAAACAGGAAAGTTGAATACATATATATTAAAAACATACAAACAAACAAACAGACAGATACTTACTTAACTAAACAGTGGGCAGCAGTGAGGACCCAATTATTGTTGATCAGGGAACCACCACAGAAGTGCTGACCAGTGGATGTCTGGTTCAAATATAAATAACTTCATGAGTACATCATTACACAGAGAATGAGGTCCATCATTATAATGAGACATTATTAAAATCAGAGGCTTGTTAACAATGATTGTGTATTTAAAACTCATTACACTACCTGGATAGAGACCTGCCAGGGCCAAGGGAGTGCTTCCCTTTCATCAGGGATTACATTGTTTCCATTAATAATACTTGCTACCTCTCCCCCACTAGGTCTTCTGGCAGTCAAATCCAAAGGCTGATATTGAGGCACTCCGCAACCTATAACCACAGTTCATAAAGAAACCAATAAGAAAAAGCATTACGTTATGTTTATTAGAGTGCAATGCTGAGTTGATTTGGTGACCTCATGCAGACCTTATTTAAGTACTTTTTACCCTAATAAAAACTCACCCAGAGTGTAGGCAACTAAAGCAAAAAAGCTGACGATCCCGATCATGTTGCAGAGACAAGTGTCTAATGTCTAGCTGTTGTTCCCATCACGTATCTCTCCGGCTTTATATTCTTTCTAGCATCTGTTAAATTTCGCAATTCATACAGGTGCTTTCATGCAGTAAGGAGGAGCTCAGGAATGTTTGTATCTGTCATATGAGGAAAAGAACAATATAATTTTGACTGTAAAAGGTGAGCCAGGCAAACAAAAACAAAGGGACATCACCTACATTTCTAAAAGCAAAAAATGGAGCTAATTTATCCATGATTCTTTATCCGTGAACGGATTTGATTGCAGAAGTGAGTGTGTTGTGTATGTCGTATAGGCTCTGAAGTGTTCTTCCATGCACATTCCTTCTATCATGAGATTTATTAAACAAAAACATGAGACATGATATTGAGGAAATAATATGCTTTATTTTTATTGAGTCATACAGGTAACACTGATTGCTTAAATTAATGAATTGTAAAGCAGATGTGTAAAAACCCATCCCTATGGAATAATTATGAATAATGAGAACTGAACAAGTTACAAGGCCTCACCTTAACTACATATTTTGTTGTAATTGTAGCATGACTAACCTTTTAAACACTGAATAATAGCTTACAGATAGAATTACAGATTTGCAAACATGATGTTAACATAGGCTAATATGTCAATGCTAATGCTGTTTAGTAAGTGCCATATTGCTTTGGTCACAAGCTATAAGTTGGTCTCATGTGGCACATCTGACCAATGTAAGTAAACGCTAGTTGACATGAAGCCTGTTTGAGATGCAGCAAGTTGACGTAAAACAGATTTTGATTTGGTTTCTCTCTATATGTGTTCTGGTGTCAAGATTAGTCCACTTCCTCAATGGTAGGACCAGAGGAGGAACCACTTCCTGCCCCTCCAGGAAATCCCCCAGGCATTCCACCCGGCATTCCACCCGGCATTCCACCTGGCATGCCACCTGCGCCCTGGTAGAGCTTGGTGATGATGGGGTTGCACACTTTTTCCAGCTCCTTCTGTTGGTGCTCGTACTCATCCTTTTCTGCGGTCTGTAGCACAAGACATAAGAAGATACTCTTTGTTTTGTGATTCATTGCTTAATTCCTATCTCTGTTACTGGAGGAACACCAACAGTTGGGTACAATGGGGCTAGAGGCACACCGTAAGAAAAATGTGCTTTTCACTACTCCAATAGTATGTGATTACAGTAAAATATATATATATATATATATATATATATATGTTTTATTGAACATTGATGGAGCATCAGATTTTGTATGAAAATAAATCATATTTCATTTTGTATTATTTTATATTTATTATACTGCCATAAAAATGTATTAAAAATACAGAAACAAAATTATTTAAAAAAGTAAAGATTCTGAAAGCATTGAAGGAAATCCCATAATAATTTAATAAAGCTTTACAGTAGAAACAATAAATATGGTACTTTATTATATGATAATTATGTTGGTTTCATTATAAATATGGTGATTATCTATTAATCTCTTAAGTTATCTCTTACATAATTAAATTATCTCTTACGTATCTTAATATATGATATTTACCATCTGAATCTAACCATGTCATGTCAACAAATGGAGAAGTCGGCCAGCTATTTATTACCATGTTAATTATTGTGCCTTTAGTCCCAACAGCAGGGGCACCTTTTACCTCATATACCATACTTTTACATATTCTTCCGTTATTGAAAAAATCAAAATCATTAATTAGACCTTTGTCTCAAAATATAGTCAATAATTTTATCGATTCTCATTTGCTACATAAATCTACAACATTTAAAAAAAAAAAAAAAACACATTAAATATTAGATGTACATAACTGATTAGAAAAAACTAAGAAAAACTAAGAAGTTATTTAAACTAAAATACATCAAATGTGAAGTGTCATGCAGGGAATTGTGGGAATGTCAATTTACGGTTTTTCACTGTAAATTATACAACTTGTTATTTTTCATGTCCAAAAACTGAAAATTTAACGGTATTTTAAAGTAAAATTACATGAAATGTACTGTTAAATCTATTACAGTTATTCACCATATATAGTACGAACATTTTTGTAAATCAATTAACTTTTCTTCACCGTAGCATTTTTACAGTCTTTTACCATTAAAATCAGTCATTTTTTACAGTGTAATTGACACATCCAAAATGTGTACTGTTGGTGTACCTTTAGGAGCAAGGTTGGGAAACACTGGCTTAATGTTCTTTTTAGAGGGTTTTCATACTTGAAATGGTTAATCCTGTGACATTCTAAACCTCAGAAAAAATCTTGTTTTGTGTTTCACACTGCTTATAATTTACCCAGGATTTACAATTACTGTAACACTGTACATTCCTAAACACAGGGCTAACATTTTTATTCACATATTTGCAGCACACGACCTGTTTACATAAAGACAATAGCATTTCGCAACCTCATATTATATATTGCTGACTCTACCATCAAGTTTTTCCTGCTTCTCTACCTGGGGTTAAAAACAGGATTTAGAACATTGATATCCCAGGGTTAAGCACAGTGGGGAAGGCCAATTTGTTGGGTGAAATACTCTGGGTGGTTACACAAATGGATTTCACTTCCTCAAGGTGATCCTTCGGTGACAAACATAACTGAAAGGGATAGCCTTAATCCTGTAAACAAGTGTAACCTGTACATTGTGCAGTTTCTAGGATGTTACCTACCTGGTTTCTGTCTAGCCAGGCTATGACCTCATTGCATTTGTCAATAATAGTTTTTTTGTCCTCTGCACTGATCTTATCCTGCAGCTTGTCATCCTCCACAGTGCTCTTCATGTTAAAGGCCAGGGACTCCAAAGTGTTCTTGGCGGTGACCTTCTCCTTCTGAGCTTCATCCTCTGCTTTGTATCGGTCGGCCTCCTGTACCATTCGTTCAATGTCTTCCTTGCTCAAACGACCTGAAAGAAGCAGAAAAGATAAGCAGGAAACTAAGTGTGAAAACCAAGTTCACTGAAGTAAAAGAGTGTGAAGTCAACTCTTTATCCAAGGTCAGAACAAGTTATTCTACCTTTGTCATTAGTAATCGTGATCTTGTTCTCTTTGCCAGTGCTTTTGTCCACTGCGGACACATTGAGAATGCCATTGGCGTCAATGTCGAAGGTGACTTCAATCTGTGGCACACCACGAGGAGCGGGAGGGATGCCTGTCAACTCAAATTTGCCAAGAAGGTTGTTGTCCTTTGTCATGGCTCTCTCTCCCTCAAATACCTAGGGATGAGAAAATCAATAATCCTAAACAGACTCCAATTAGTTACAAACGCCTCAATGGCTTTTGGAAGAACTGATGTCAACATTTCAACTGTTTCAAGGACCTTCCTGAATAGTCAAGCATTGCTGGTCACCAGCACATGTTATGTTTTGGACATTGGTTTGTTGGTGCCCTTACCAGGCTGTTTAACATGTTTTACCAGCAAGCCTTCCCTAGTCAGGCAGTTTCATTAGAAGGCCATACTGGTTGACTATTATTCTTTGCTGGTGAACTATGATGAGCTGGACCTGTACCAAACCAGCTTGGAAATAAAAATTCAGGCTGATCCGACCTGGGATGTTCAGAAGGGGAGGAAGTATGTATGGGTCTACAACAACTTCTTTTATTTACCTGGATCAGTACACCGGGCTGGTTGTCTGAGTAAGTGGTGAAAGTCTGGGTTTGCTTGGTGGGAATGGTGGTGTTCCTCTTAATTAGCACAGTCATGACACCACCAGCCGTCTCAATGCCCAGAGAGAGAGGAGTGACATCCAACAGCAACAGGTCTTGGACATTCTCCGATTTGTCACCTGCTAAGATGGCTGCCTGGACAGCTTGGTGGGATTTGAGGAAAGATTAGTATGTCACAAAGCAAAAGTGATTACTAATCCATCTATAGTGTAGCCAGCTGGATAAAAACAACCCAACGCTGGGTTTGTCCAATTTTGACCCAGTGCTGGGTTGCCAAATAACCCAAATTGGGTTGTTTTTAACCCAGCATTTTTTAGAGTGTGGAAATCAACCCTCTTACCTGCTCCGTAAGCTACTGCTTCATCAGGGTTGATGCTTTTGTTGAGATCCCGCCCATTAAAGAAGTCCTGAAGCAGTTTTTGGATCTTGGGAATGCGAGTGGAGCCACCAACCAGCACAATGTCATGGATCTGCGCCTTGTCCATCTTGGCATCCCGCAATGACTTTTCCACCGGTTCCAGCGTACCGCGGAACAGGTCGGCGTTGAGCTCCTCAAAACGTGCTCTGGTAATGGAAGTGTAGAAGTCAGAACCTTCAAACAGAGAGTCAATCTCAATGCTGGCTTGCGTGCTGGAGGAAAGGGTACGCTTGGCCCGCTCACATGCTGTCCGTAGGCGACGGACTGCACGTTTATTGCCGGTGATGTCTTTCTTGAACTTGCGCTTGAACTCGGCAATGAAGTGGTTGACCATTCGGTTGTCGAAGTCCTCACCACCCAGATGGGTGTCACCTGCAGTAGACTTGACTTCAAAAATGCCATCCTCGATTGTCAGAATGGACACGTCAAATGTTCCGCCACCCAAATCAAAGATGAGGACATTGCGCTCACCACCAACCTGTAGTGAATTGTGGCCATAAAGCAGCAGTTTAACCCTCCTAACTCTTTAACCTTGTAACTGTACCGAAAGTTAATTGGTGAGAGGCTGGACAACAAAAATGCCTACAAACACTTCATCAAAACATCTTTACAAACCAGTTAAGCATGTGTACCAAGTTATAGATAAAGCCCTGAGCTATATAAAGTATAGCTCAGGATGTCTATATACCTTTTTATCCAATCCATAAGCAATAGCAGCTGCTGTTGGTTCATTGATAATACGAAGGACATTAAGGCCAGCAATGGTTCCAGCATCCTTGGTGGCTTGGCGCTGAGAGTCATTAAAGTATGCAGGCACTGTAATGACTGCATTTGACACTGCCTGAAATAACAAGATCAAATCTCCATTAGTATGATTCAGAATAGGACAGTGATTAGCATCAAGTGTGAAAAAAAAAACTCTAAGTTTGGCTTCTGCAAAAGTTGCATAGCTCCCTGAAGTCCATGTCTTACTCAGAGATGTTTTATTGGTTGTGTAAAGGATTATGTTGGATTTGATTCTGATAAACCCAGTGGCTTATACATACTAGTGCATATTAAAAAAAAAAAAAATAGTGGAGGAGAGATTTTTGTGATTAATAAATAAGGAAAGAGTCTTTGCATTAATTATGATTACAGTTCACTTTTTTTGTTCATGAAGAAACAGTAGATGCTTTCAGGAAAACTTCGTGTGAAAAAATGCAAGTTTTTAAGCTACACAGGTTCACAAAAACAACCTTGTTGACACTAAAGATTGTTATCAAGATTTCCTTCCTGGAAACCAGCAATAACCAATATTTCAAACTTCAAAATGTTTTAGAGATTTCTGTACATATAACGTGTGCTGCAGAATCAGATATTAATCTGTGGTAAATTTCTTAAAACCACTTTAACTGCAAGCATCACTAAAAGATAAGATGCATAAAGCTGTGTTTGCAAATCTTTGCACTCATGCTGTAGAGATAGTCTTTGCTACAGTACTTGGGTTTCTCTGTTTTAGTGTGTTCTACTAAAGTATGTGATTAATAAGTCAAGATTGTTTTTAGTTTGCATTTAGCAAAATTCAAGGAGAGGCTTCAAATGTTGTACACATTTTCTAATGAATTTAATGACAATGTGATCTCTAGAGCGATATGTTCTCTTTTGCTAGGTCATAGATTTCCTGTATGCTTGAATGCACATTAATGTCATAAGTTGCACGGGTATATTTGTAGCAATAGCCAACAAAACATTGTATGGGTCAAAATTATCAATTTTTCTTTTATGCCAAAAAATCATTAGGATATTAAATAAAGATCATGTTCTATGAAGATATTTTGTAAATGTCCTACCGTAAATATATCAAAAATTATTTTTTTTAAGTAATATGCATTGCTAAGGACTTAATTTGGACAATTTCAAAGGCGATTTTCTCAAAATTTTGATTTTTTTGCACCCTCAGATTCCAGATTTTAAAATAGTCTTGGCCAAATATTGCCCTATCCTAACAAACCATACATCAATGGAAAGCTTATTGATTCAGTATAAATCTCAATTTCAAAAAATTGATCCTTATGACTGGTTTTGTGGTCCATGGTCACATATGTGAAGCAAAAAGGCCAGAAAGTGTCCTAAAACACATAAAAACCTAAATGTAAAAGATGTAAAAGCACTTATTTAAAATGCTTTCATAGTTCTAATCACCTTGCCTAGGTAAGCCTCAGAGATCTCCTTCATCTTAGTGAGGACCATAGAAGACACCTCTTCAGGGTAGAAGGTCTTCATCTCCCCTTTGTACTCCACTTCCACCTTGGGCTTGCTACCATCATTGATCACCTTAAAGGGCCAGTGCTTCATGTCAGACTGAACCACTGGGTCATCAAAGCGTCGACCAATCAGGCGCTTGGCGTCTGTTGAACCAATAAAGATGGACATAAAAGGCAAAGTGGCAACAAACAAGGATTGCTTTAAAAGTTGCTACTGGTTTCTGCTGGCAGAGACTCACTTGAATTATAGTATTAGCATTATAGTAACTACAATGCCATCTAATGGAGAATAGTAACATTGTCAATGTCAACATTGTCAGTGTCAATGTCAATCTTTCATTCTCTTTTTTCAAGTAAAATGCATTATGTTCTGGTAAATTCTGTTATGGGCTGTCTTACCAAACACTGTGTTGGTGGGGTTCATGGCAACTTGGTTTTTGGCTGCATCTCCGATCAGTCTTTCAGTGTCTGTGAAAGCAACATAGCTGGGGGTCGTTCTGTTCCCCTGGTCATTGGCGATGATCTCCACCTTTCCATGCTGGAAGATTCCCACACAGGAGTAGGTGGTTCCCAAATCAATACCCACTGCTGGACCTTTTGACATCCTGTCTGGACCAGATAACCAATGGTGATTTTAGTAAAGTATCTGAATAAAGTACATTTAGAATTACAGGGAAAGAATGTTCATTTTCTTGTATATGCAAGATTATAAAGTACACATAAAATGTGTGTACATTTTTTTATTTTATTTTTATAAACAGTTCTACAGTATTGAGTCTCCAAAAAAATAGCCACTACACGACTGCATTTACAGGTAATTTAACTTATTTAATGCATTGTTTGCATAAATTATGCAACTTTTTACAGAACATTCATTCTCAAGTGAGAAACAGACATTTTAAGCTTAACAGATGTACCACAGAGATAAACTCAAAACAACTTTGCATAAATTAATTTTAATAATTTTAATAATATTTATAAAATCGGATTATTATTAATAATGCAATTACCATTATTAATAATAATTCGATTTTATAAATATTATTAAAATTAATTAAAAACATATTCTGTCAAAAATAAAAAGACAATGCATATTAAACATGAATAATCTTTGTCAGTCATAAAAAAAAAAAAGAAAAAAAAAGGTCAATCTCTAAATATATAAAATATGTAAAATATGTACAGGCCAACTGAGGCACGTTTCTAAACCCGGATTTTGTGTTAATGAAACATTTTAAGTGGTCATTACTTATTCTTTGTTGTTTTTGAAAAAGCATTGTCATTACTAAATCAAATTAGTTGTTTGTACTAATCAGACGAAATATTGGAAGCACTGATAATGTTAAACTGTGATAACTCGGAATGTTACGCTTTTGTAAGGGAGGGAGGGGCCTATTGAAACAGGTAACTGACAGTGAGCAGAGCGCGCTGTTTGAAGAGTCTGCTCGTCCTGGCCGATGCTGCACGCTAAATATGGATTTTTGAAAGAAACTTTAAACGGTAAGTGTATAAATCTTATCTTTCTGACAAAAGTGATTACCCCAAAACCGGGCCGATGTTAGTTGAAAGCTAAAACTGTAGTGTTAATGTGCCAGTCGAAGTTGTTGTTTTTTTCTTCTGTCGGTTCACAGATTAGCTAACGTTAACATTTAAATTTGCTGTTTCTGTCAGGTCACAGTTTATAACTTTAGCCAGTGTGTTTCTGTATGTTCACAGTTTAGTTATAACGTTTGCTTTTCGTTGTTTTTTTGTTTTTTTTGTTTTTTTCCAGTCTGTTCATATTAGCATGTGTGAATGTATTTACACGCTTGTGGCTAACGTTAGCATATGTCTCTTTGGTGTATTATTAAGTTAACAGTTCAAAAATTTGCTTTTTTAAGGTCCATAAGCCAGATGGTGGAACGCTGTCCTGCTCTTTTTACAGAAGATCAGGTATGTTCAAGAGTGTTATTACTTATCTATCTTTCTATTATTATTTGATGTCATTGTTCAGTGTCATTTACACACCCTCATGCTTTCCCAGATGTATATGACTTTTTCTTTAGATGAACACAAACAAATATTTTTAGAAAATATTTAATCTCTGAGTCCATATAATCCAAGTATACAGGACCCCTCAAGTTGACTCTTTAAAAACCACACAAAGGGAACACGATACGTGTTGTGGGTTTGTATGAATTACCATTGTATTCACTTTGTGTGGTTTTTCAAGCATCAACTATCGTCCCGTACACTTGCATTATTTATATATATATATATATATATATATATATATATATATATATATATATATATATATATAATATGTGTATATATATATCTATATGATGAGCAAATTTTCATGTTTGGGTGAAGTATCCCTTTAATCTTTTCTCACACACAACACGGGTACCTTCAACCACAGTATAATTTAGTTTTTAAATGTACTGCTCTGTATTTTTTTTCTATTTTTGCAGGTGTTCATGGAGTTCAACAGGATTGTGAGAAAGAACCTAAAGCAGGATTCTATGAAAGCATTAATCGACACAGTCTTCATCTAATTGATATATTTCGATCTAAGAGAGGGAATGTTGGACAGCTGTTGACACCGCTTTCACAACAAACCAGGTTAGTCCATATCCATTAAACACTTTGTTGCATTGTTTTTTTTTTTTTTTACAGTAATGAAAACATGTCACAATAAGTGATACTAAATTGGTTGTCCAATACAATCAAAATTGTGCTTTGCTGGTTCAGCTTTCTTGTAGATCATTTCTTGTTATTCTAGCTATGTAACTTGGTTTTTCATTTTACTACCCAATAGACTCAAGAGCCAACTGATAATACGTCACTGCTCAGAAGGCTCCCGATTGTCCTTGGTGACAACCCCACGAACTTCTTCAAAGCATGCTTTGTAAGTAACTCATTTTCTCAAAGGACATTGACAACATAATTCTTTTATTAATTGATAGTCCTTGTGTTTGATAAAATGTGTGCATAGAGCTTTAAGGGTTAGTTCACCCAAAAATAAAATTTCTGTCATTAATTATTTACCCTCATGTCGTCCCAAACCCATAAGACCTTTGTTCCTCTTCGGAACACAAATTAAGATATTTTTGATGAAATCTGAGGGTTTCTGAACCACACATTGGCAGCAACATCACTGCACCTTTTGAGGTCCAGAAAGGTAGTAAAGACATAATGAAAATAGTCCACGTGACAGTGGTTCAACCTTAATGTTATGAAGAGATGAGAATACTTTTTATTCGCAAAAACAAAACAAAAATAACGACTTTATTCAACAATTTCTTCTCTACCCTGTCAGTTTCCTATGCTGTTGATGTAGTAAACGCATTGCAGCACTTCCGTGTTTACGTCAGAACGCCGGCTCGGTATTAACAAACGCTGTACACGTGATCAGCTTGACGCATGCATGTGATGCTGACACAGGAGCCGGCCAATACTGAGTCGGTGTTCTGACGTAGAACCTAGAAGCGCTGCGTTCACTACGTAAACTGCGCAGGAGACTGACATAGAAGGGAAGAAATTGTTGAATAAAGTCGCTATTTTTGTTTTGTTTGTGCACACAGAAAGTATTCTCGTCGCTTCATAACATTAAGGTTGAACCACTGGAGTCATGTGGACTATTTTAACAGTGTCTTTAGTACCTTTCTGGACCTCAAAAGTTGCAATGACGTTGCTGCCAATGTGTGGATCAGAAACACTCGTATTTCATCAAAAATATCTTAATTTGTGTTCCGAAGATGAACGAAGGTCTTACAGGTTTGGAACAACATGAGGGTGAGTAATTAATGACAGGAATTACATTTTTGAACTAACCCTTTAAATCACTGAAACTTGGTAGCAAAAGGTCTTTCTAACCTCTTTCTATATTCATATTCTGCTACTATTTATCTATAGTCATATTCTGCAACCACTTCACACATTCCCTCATGTGTCTGTCTCATTACAAGACTATATTGTTTAACATTATTGATGGTTATGTAATAAGAAATTTCATGAATGTTCTCTGTTGTTAGGGCTCCGATGGTGATCACTCATTTTGCCACCTTGACTTTGGGATCCCCCTTGTTGAGCATGAAGGTGCTGTGCTCCCATCTTCTCTTCATCTCAATCCAGCTTCAATTAAGATCATCATTGAGGGAGAAGTTGTGATGGAAGGTATTAAAGACTTGCTAAAAGCTGTGTGCATTCTCTTTGGACTGTATCTCAACTACCCCAAATCAATGAAGAACACATTCCAGTTCACCCAACAAGACCTTCTCATGTTGGGCCACAGTGAACTAAAACCCAGCTTACAAACATTAAAAAAAACAACTTACAATTTGATTTTCACAAAGGAATTGTGAGAAGTTACCATGACTGTTTTTTGTTCTCAAGAAGGGCGATGTGAATCTTTGAAAGGATTCTTGTTCAGATTGTCCAGTCACTGCAAGAAGTGCTCTAAAGTTTACAAGTGTTCTGTGTTAAAAATGTACTGTATGTTTAAAATGGCATGTTGTTGCTCTATTGATACGAGTTAAGTTGTCATCTCAAAAGTTGTCAACAGTTTGAGGGTGTGTGTGTGTGTGTGTGTGTGTGTGTGTGGTCTTTTTCTTTAATCTTTCATTTTCATTCAGTTTAATGCTTGTCTGCGTATTGTTGAATACTGTGTTAATTTTCCTCCTCTAAACAATTTACAATTGTTAAGCAAAAAGATTTGCTTATGCAACAATAAAAAAAAAAAACATTGAAATGTTCTTATTGTTTAATTTCTTCAAATTAATACAAAAAAATTAAATTTAAGTAGTATCATTTTTTTAAATTATAAGACATTACTTAAATATAACATTTATTTCTAATTAAAATCATTTGTTTAACTTAATAGTTATTTTATAAAACGTATGCTCAAAAACATTAATAATGGGAACTAATGAACTTTAGTAAAGACTACTAATTAAAACTTGATTTGTCTACTGCACAACTTAAGATTTTATGTTCATACAACTTAACCTATTTAGTTTCATCTTGTGTAAAAACTAAAATGGATTAGTGCAACGGGTTTCCACGCAAATTTCTAGTAAAGTCAACTAATTCGGGTTAAGAGTGTAGCTACATTCACATTTGTGCTGTAACCATGCTGCCATGTGCTGTCAGCTGCTTTAGAAAGCACTAGATTGCCTGCTTGGCTGCATGCCATGACCAACACTGTATCTCTCTCTCTCTCTTTCTGTCTGTTTGTGTGTGTGTGTGTGTGTGTGTGTGTGTGTGTGTGTGTGTGTGTGTGTGTGTGTGTGTGTGTGTGTGTGCATGCGTACGTGTTTTTGTGACATATCAGGACACAAATTTGTATAATGACATGGGTATGACATAGGTATTACAAGGAGAGGGTGAATTATGAGGACATTACCCCATGTCCCCATTTCTCAAAAGGCTTAAATCATACAGAATTAATAAAAATGTGCACAGTTTCCTGTGATACCCATCACAGGAAACTGTGGGGTAGGGGTAGGGGTAGTGTAGGGGGATAGAAAATACAGTTTGTACAGTATAAAAACCATTACGCCTATGGAATGTCCTCACAATTCACAAAAAAAAAAAAAACAAACCTGTGTATGTGTAAGTTCTGTCACCACACTTCTTACTTAATAATTAATTCTAATTTATTATTCTAATTCATTACAAAAACAGAATATAATCTTCTTTATCTTTAAACATTATGAAATGCAAAACCACAAAGGCCTTAAACAGGTCAGTATACAAGAGCGACTGATGTTTCATTCCCACTTAACCTCTTAGATGAAAATATAGGCCTGACAAAGAAGCAGGCTGTTTTTTACAGGAAAACTGATGTCATGAGACAAGAGCACATTGGCAGTTAAGAGACACAAAGGGCCTAGTGCTGAAGGGGTCATGTGACCTGCAAAATCCTCATGATTTGCTGCATCTGCATGTGTGGCAGATATTTTTAGTTTTTATGTTAATTTTAGTTTAATATTTAATCATTTCTTTGTGCTTTTGTCATTGTGTTATTTATTTTATTTTTTTAAATATTGTTATTTAGGTTTAATTTATTTTTATTCATAATTTTAAACTAAACATAATATAAACTTATATTTATATTTCATTTCAGCTTTATTTCAGTCAACAGAAATGTTTAATTAGTTTAGTTTGTTAATATAATAATACATGAATTTCTTAACAAAACAACATAAATAATAAATAAATAAGACAACTTATAATAATAATAATAATAATAATTATTATTATTATTACTTGATAAGTATGTATTTAATTTAATATTTCAATTGTAGCATTTTATACAAAATATTATACATTAATTTTATTATTATTATTTTTTAAATTCCTTTTTAGATGACAAATTTCTGTTCCCACCACAAAGTAAATAATAAGCTGAAGTTATTTTTTTCTTCTGGGAATTCCTTCTGGCGCCTTTATATACTTTTCACATGCTCAGTTTATTGTGGGATTTGACGGATGGAAGCATAATCAGTCCAGTTTGGCCAAGAACACACACATTTGCTTTGTTTTAGCAGCGTGTACATTAGAATTTTTTTTTTAAAATATTAATGCAGAACTGCCAGAACGGTCCATATCTAAAACAGACAAGACAGAACAGAACACCAAGCCAAGCCTCTTGCAATGCTTCAAAGAAAACTTTTACCTTACTGGAAAAGTAGTACTTGAGAGATAACGAAGTGTAACGTGTTTTCCTTTCCCTTAGCACAGAGTCTGCCCTCGGCCAAAGACCTGCTAGAGCGCGTCCTGGTGCCTTTTGCACTCCTGCACTGCTGGACTCAGAGGCAGAAGCCCTGGACTCTTCTGTGTATATAGCCACGGCAGCCGAATAGATTCCAGCATGCAGTCACCTGACCCACAGCGCAGAGAAAGTTCCAGGCTGCAGTTCTCATGTGCTGTAGTCTCGCCAGCCAAACGTCTGCCATTTAGAGCAAGCACAGTGAGTTAACAACCAACTGCTAATACCAAGGCAGTGCAACATAGAAGACACTGGTTTCCATTCATGGAGAGATTCAGACTTCATTAAGTATGACACAAACTCAATAAGTGCAGTGTCCTCATCTTTTTTTATTTTTTTTATTTTGCAGATTAATGTACTTTTGAGATCTTTTTGTGGTGGTTTTTGCCTCAAAATGCCCAGTGGTGCTGTAGCATGTTAGATAAACACATGCTCTCACAAGATAAGTTCATCAGACAGTGTTAAGCACTGACACATTTAGGAATAAGAGGTTCTTGTAGGGATACATCTGCTAAAAACAAAGTTAATCCAAAACAATGCATGTGCATATAATACTGTATGCAAATGTGACATTTTCAACTAATAGCGTACAAAATATTCAACAAACTGAGATACTTAAAGGGTTAGTTCACCCAAAAATGAAAATTCTGTCATTAATTACTCACCGTCATTGAGTTCCAAACGTGTAAGACTTTTGTTTATCTTTCGGAACATAAATAAATATCTTTTTGATGAAATATGAGAGATTTCTGTCCCTACGTTGACTCTACACAACTACCACTTTGACACTTCAAAAAGTCCATAAAGAGATCGTAAAACTAATCCAAATGAATTGAGCGGTTTAAAAAATTTTCTGAAGAGACTCGATTGCTTTATATGATGAATTTAGGCTTTTATTCACATAAACATTCATCAATGCACACATCAGTTGTGGTAAATGGAAGCTCAAGCATGTTTGCTTGACTTGCGAGAAACAATGAGGTTCGTTCTCGTGTGTTATGCAGCACATTTGAGCTTCCGCAAGAACCAATGAGGTTCGTTCTCGCGCATCAAGCAGGTTCGGTTGAGCTTCTGTTTATGTTCGCTGATCAATGTTAATATGTGAATAAAAGACTAAATTAAATCTGTTCATCATAAAAAGTGATTGAGTCTCTTCAGAATCTTTGTACTAAACCACACCATATGGATTTGTTTTATGATCTCTTTATGAACGTTTTTAAGCATCAAAGTGGTAGTTGCATAGCTGTCAATGGAGGGACAGAAAGCTCTCAGATTTCACCAAAAAAGATCTTCATTTGTCTTCCGAAGATGAATGAAAGTTTTACGGGTTTGAAATGACATAATGATGAGTAATCAATTACAGAATTTTTATTTTTGGGTGAACTAACCCGTTAACCTTCAGAAAATGTTGGTGATCAACCTAAGGGGGATAAATTAACTTTTATTTTATTAGCCGTTTTGACTTCTATGAGGTTGGCAATTTTTTCAACTTTGTTAGCATCTGTAAATACAGTTGAAAACGCCAATTTGTGTGATTAAATAATAACTTCTGACTATAAGTAACTTTGCAACTACATGTCAACTCCCAGTCATTGCAAAGTTACTTATAGTTAGTAGAATGTCTAAAATGGACCAATGAAATAAAGTGTTACCAAAACTGTTGTTACCAGAATTTTTCTTACAATAACTTGGTTACAGTTTCCACCCTGAGCTTGATGAATACGGTCAAAACTACAATATTTGTAAAAATCGAGAAAAAGTCTAAATTACATCAGTCACTGTGCATCAGATTTTTAAGAAACGTTACATATAAAAATTGTGTGGTAACAGGGTCGCACTGATATTATGATTCTTGGTTTGTACCCTATTCACAGAAAGTGCCATGAATCATAGCTCAGCTTTAACTTTAATTAGAAAAAAGGAAAAAAAGTCATATTCAAATCACCAAACTTTATTTCACAAGAATATTTAATGGCTACCAAGCATGAGTCTATACTTTATGAAGTGACTCACTAGAAACTGACATCTTAAATGTCACATAGTAATCTTAAAATAAAACACTCACTCTCAGTATCACTCACACACACACACACTCACACACGGGTTCATGAATGACACTTCTCAATGAAAATACACAGCTAGATTCATTCATTCTGTTTAACATTGCAGTGTCTTTACATTATTGCTACATTAATTAAAACATTAATAATCATGATGTGCAAACTTGAAAATGTAATCCAAACATCAGTGGGCAGCATCAAAATTACAGCACCCGTTCCCCAAAACATGTTGGTCATTCATTTCTCTTAGAAAACAACATTAACAGCACTCCCCCTGAAGGTGTCATATAGTTTGTCAATTCTTAATAAATAATATATGTGCAATATTCCATATCTCCAAATGTACACTTATATTTTGTGTCTCTTACATAATAAAAGCCAATGCAGTGTGGTCTTGGAGTGATGGGGGCGTCCTGGTTCAATGTGCTATTTCTGATCAGTACATACTTGAGCACTCTACGATTGGTAAGACAACACCACAGAGGGTCTTCTAGAGCTTCTCAGAACTGAGCCCATGTTTCTATTATTATATTGTGCTGTAAAATACGCAAGCACTATTTTTCTAAGACTGAATAATATTCACAGGTCGGGTCTCAGATCAGCAGTAAAGATTTCGGTTTTCTGTGTTTTTCCAGTCATTGCGCACTACAAAATCCTGTTCAAAATAAAGCGAATTTTGATGTTGCATACTTATTACGCTTAATCAAGTCTTCAGTACTACCAAAAATCTGTTAAATCCCAGAATGCTACTTATATTTTCAAGCATGGTCAGGGTGGTTAAATAAAAGTCTTATTTAATGGTTAAATAAAAGTCTTATTTGATTATCTTAGATTGGTTAAATTAGTGTTTTGCTGTAATTCTGGCACAATAATGGAAGCCTTATAAACCAAGATCAAATACTGAAGGAACTGTTTGGAAGGAGTCCTTGTTCCTGGTTAAAAGCAGCATCCTTCTTTGGAGTAAAATTCCCACTGGATTCCCAAAATCCAACTGGAGCATAAAGTTTTTCCACGAGTTTCTGTCAACAAGATTGTTTCCTGAAAAATTCCATGCAGGCCTTCTCAGGAAAAAAGGTTACGGAGTTGATATAAGAAATTGTCCTCTTTGCTCTTACGTGTGCGACAGAGGCCGCTCAAATAGTCCCAGGATGAGCGTTTGCAGTAGTTGTAAAATTGTTCCTCAGCTTTTTTCAGGGTGCTGTTCAGGTCAAGCTTGCCCTGCAGACTGACAATGACAGCATGATTAGATTCTTGTGCTTCATGAATGAAAACAATGCATTATACAATGGCCTCAAAACATATTTAGACACTTAAAGGTAGGATAGGCAATTTTTTTTATAAACACTTTTTGTTATACAGTAATATAGTTGAAACTGTCTGATAGCAATCGAAAATAGAAGTGGTCTAAATATAAAAATATAAATATATAAATATATCTAAATATATGGAAAACATCTTCTGTGGAAGTCTCAGGGCCAAAAAATGTTCGTCCAATCACTGCATCCAACCTGCCTTTCAACATAATATTTCCATACCTCCGCACACCCTGCTTGCGCAGACATCACACGTCATCAGTGCGTTCTCTCGTGATGCTTTGGATCATGTGTTTTGGAAGAGGTGTGGCTTTGGAGATGCTCTCAAGGAAGGGTGGGATCTAATGCTTTCAAAGCTTGCTATTGCAAAAATTTAATTTCTCCGAAATTGCCTACCCTACCTTTAAGTCACACTAAAAATGTATGAATGCCATTGCATAAGATACAACATATCAAATCAATCAGTATTCATTTTAAAGAGAGATAGCAGTTTATAACAAAACACTGCACAAAAATAACTTTTCTACATTATTTATTTATTTTTTTAATTTTCTTTCTTTCTTAAGACAAAAAGTATTTAGACACACTAAAATGTAGACATTTTTAAGTTTGACTTTTGTGTTAAAAACACAGTTTTTTTTTTTTTTTTCAAACAAATCATTACAAATCTGTACAAAACTGTACACACACACCTGCTGGTAAACTGTATGAGCTGAACCTCGTTCCTGCAGCTGAGTAAAGTGTCTCTGTTCTCCAGCAAGATGGTGGCGCACATGAAGAGTTCAAAGGTGAAGTCTGTGTTTACAGCATGTAGCTCCTTCACAGGTTCCTCCTCTGGAGAAGTCATAAATCAAGAACATTTAGTATTCAAGTAAGTAAAATTAATTTATATATCACATTTAAACACAGCAAAGCTGACCAAAGTGCTGAAAAAAAGAAATTACACAATATGACATGCATAATACAAAATGTAGTGATTATCTGCTCGTTTTGTATGCAAAAACGAGTGTGTTAGAAAACATAAAGTCATCTTTTCACCAGCAATTATGTTGATTTGGGCATTTGGGATTGCTAAAATGTCTTTGAAAGGCATCAGATGTTTAAAGGCGACATGAAACAGAAGTTGCTATAGTCTTTTCTACCCTATTATGACAAGTCGGAGTCAAACAGCTTCTCAAACAAGAAGAAGAAAAAAAATGTAGGGCATGACTTGATTCTGTTCATCTAATTGGATTGTTATGGTTTGCTATTGGTCAATGGCATGTGAGTGACAGATTGCCCGCCAACGTGCTAGTAAACACATCACCAGAGAAAAGAAGAGATGTTGCTGCAAGACGGAAGGGGGTGTTATTTAGCTATAAGTTTACGAGGGCATGTGAATTAAATAATAGTAATAATAATAAATCATTCATGATAAATACTGTAAAACTCCATGAAAAATAACAATTGTCCATTTTGATTGAGAGACTAGAAAAGGTGGTTGAAAGGACTCTTACCCAGGCTGTGTTTGCGCGCCAGTCTCTCCTGATATCGAGCACGATCCACCTGCTGTGAGATGAGCTCCAGGTGATCACAGCTGAGAATCTCAAACAGACGCAGAGCATCGCTGTGCTCAAACTCCCGCTGGAAACCCAACAGAAGCCACCTGAATGGAAGACAAAGACAAAACGTATAAAGTGACAGAAAGAGAAGGAAAACGAGAAAGCAAAAAAGAAAACCGAAACACACCTGTGACAAAATGTGAGTCTTTCCATGTTATCTGTGACCAGATGAGAGTGTAGTTGAGGATCCAGTTCTTTTAGTAAAGCAGCTTCCAATTCTGATAAACATCATAGCAGAAACGGCATTTGACCGTTATTACCAATGAATCCAGACAGTAATCATCATAACTGCTAAAATCAGATCTTAACAAGGAAACCCACCCATTTTGCGATACAGTCCATCAGCACGGAAGTCCTTAGAAAACTTCTCCATGTAGCAGGAGAAGCTCCAGTAAGTGTCCACTTCTGAGTCGAGAACCTCTAGAAAGCGACTGCATAGGTCATTCATACCCTGAGCGTAACTTACTTCTGCAAACCGGAGGAAAAAAAAACTGATTAAATGGATAGTTCACCCAAAAATTACAATTCTGTCATAATTTTCTCACCCTCAAGTTGTTCCAAAACTGTATGAATTTCTTTCTTCTGCTGAACACAAAATAAGTTATTTTGAAGAATGTTTGTAACCAAGCAGATCTCACCTCCCATTGACTACCATAGTAGGAAAAAAAATATTATGGTAGTCAATGGGGGGCCGAGATCTGTTTGGTTACAAACATTCTTCCAAATATCTTCTTTTGTGTACAGCAGAACAAAGAAATGTATACAGGTTTGGATCAACCTCAGGGTGAGTAAATGATGACAGAATTTTTATTTTTGGGTGAACTATCCATTTAAGGTTTGGAACAAGTTATATGGAATATACGGAAACACAGTACTTCACAATTTAACCACTAGGTGTCGCCCTTCACCAGCAAACAAAACATCAGATCACAAACACCCACATAGTAATAAAAGAGTTCAAAGGTTTGGGGTCAGTAAGATTTTAAAATGTTTTTGTAAGAAGCCTCTTCTGCTCATCAAGGCTGCATTTATTTGATTAAAAATACAGTAAATACTGTGAATATTATTACAATTTAAAATAACTGTTTTCTGTTTAAATTATTTTAGTGTAATTTATTCCTCTGATGACAAAGCTGAATTTTCAGCATCATTACTCCAGTCTTCAGTATCACATGATCCTTCAGAAATCATTCTAATATGCTGATTTGATTCTTGAGAAACATTTCATCATATTATCAACATTGAAAACAGCTTAATATTTTTGCAGAAACCAGGATATATATATATATATATATATATATATATATATATTTTTTTTTTTTTTTTTTTTTTTTTTTTCGGGAATTGATGAATAGAAAGTTCAAAAGAACAGTATTTATTTGAAATAATTTCTTTTTTTAATAAATGTCTTTACTGTAACATTAGAACAATTATATCAAGTACTAATTTCTCCAAAGTGTATTTACATACCTGGGTGAAAAGCAGCATATGTGATTAGGATATCTCTCAACACAAGTAGATTACCCAATCCTTCATTCCTGTGATGAAACACAAGTGATTAGAAGCTCTTTATTCTTTAAAAGACTGATTTAATTAAGCAGGTGTACTTTAACAGAGTAAAAACCACTTTAATACAATCATTCTATGTGTGCTGTACATTTAAAAAATTTGCTAGCAGCAAAAAAAATATTAGTAGTCGGCTATCAAGAAAATTTGATGTTGCTGCCACAAAATAGGCGGCATAATATAAAAAATTATATTCGTTTATATTACCATTTGTTTTATCAAGTTAAAGTACCATGCTTTTATTTAAAAAAAAAATGTTTACAGCACTTAATGCATGATGAACTATACTTAAAAGCAAAGTACATATGCTAAAAGTCAGTCTGAAAAGCATTAAGAGCTCATTTTTGCTAATATACCATTTATACCATTAAATATGTGTTTATTTTGTATGAGTAATTATTGTGTATACCTATATTTGCTATTTGTTATATAATGTACTGTAATCATGACTATTCAGAAGCCAACACTGTGCCTTTGTGAAAGCTACAAAAATCTGCTCTAATTGTGGATTTTGTATGTACCTAGATACTAAATTCTGCTTCCAAAGTGAGTTAAGCTGACTGTACTCAAAACTAGTTACTGTTTAACCACAGTAAAACCGTGCAACAGACTCCTGAGTGTTACTTACGCTGAGCTCCAAGGTTGTTTGATAAATTGGTGTGGCAATGACATGTTTGCTTTGCACTGGTAATGCAAATTGAGCCCTATATTTCACAACTCCATGTGGTTTGTGTAAATAGACATGAGAAAGGAATTATTGACTTTACTTTCTTCAGCAGAAATGAAGAAGGAACTGTGCTATTTGACAATAAATAAATAAATAAAAGAGAGAGAGAGAGATGTCATGCAAAACACATGTAATGATGGATTTATTTTAAAACTATTTTGGTGTAAATTAAACACCAAAACAGAATTTTAAAACAGAATCATCCAGTCATGAAGATGAATAGACTTGCTGATTTATTTGTGTAGATCAAGATAGATTTATGTAGCCATAGAAGAATCAAACACGGAAATCTGAACAAGGAAGTCTTTCCTCCAGGGAAATGAACAGATATGATAATGTGTTCGATAATGAGCACCATAAAGCCATAACAATAAGACCCAACAAAATAACAGAACCATAAATATATTATTCTCCACCTTTCCTCTTACTAAAAGGCTTTGTCAAGATACTGTATATCTTCAAGATCAAAACAAAAAGGATTATATGGAAGCTTGTTTCCGCCACAAAAAAAAAAAAAAAAGGTAATTGCAACTTCTTATCTCACAATTCTGACTTTTTTCTCTCACAACTGCAAGTTTCACAATTCCGAAAAATAAGTCAGATTTGCAAGTTATGAACTTGGAATTGTGAGAAAAAAAAAACTGTGAGATAAAAAAAAAAAAAATTGCAATTACATTTTTTGTTTGCAAGTTTATATCACAATTCTGAGAAACAAAAGTCAGAATTAGATGTTATAAACATGGAATTGCGAGACTTTGAGAAAAATGTAGAATTGTAAAATAAAAAGGCGCAATTAGCAATTGCTTCGATACCTTTTTCTGTATTTCATGACCAGCGTTTTCTTTATTTAGCATATTAAACAAGTTCTCACCGGTAGTAAGGAAGATCTCGGTCGGTTCGAGGAACATCTTTGTCAATGATGCGTATGGCCTCCTGAAGCTCTTCCAGGTCAAAGGTTACCCGTTCAAATAGCACCTGCACATTTAAAATATGAACCAAAACTGAAGCGACATACTGTACCTTCTTATTACATAACTGTGTTTAATAGGGCTGCCCTTGACTAAAGATTTTTCTAGTCCACTGGCAGTCGTTCATTTAAGCGATTAGTTGACTAACTGCACATGGATATTAAATACTAAGCCATGTAAAACATAATAATGAGCCTTTATACTACATAGCCTAATCAGCGCTCAAGTGTGCGCATTAAGCTTGCCACAGTGCACAAAATTAATGATTATGAATGTGTCATGAAAAAAACAGCAAGGAGATTGTCTAAGCATTTTAATAATTTATTGATAATGTTTTCTGTGTTTTCAGCAACAGAGATTAAGTCGACGAAGTTGACTCTTAATCTTCGCATTATTGGACATGCATTTATGCATGTTTCATATGAATTGATGATGCATTACTCTTATCTGTATGACCAAAAATGAGTATTTGTTTCCGCTGTTTTCAGAGAAAAATGCAAGTGACTGCACCTGCGCCTGCAGTAAGTGTGCTATACTTTAGCTTCCACTCTGTGCTTGGATATGCGCTTAATAATAGCGCACATTTATCTAGGTTAACGTTCCGTTAAATCGAGCAGCCATGTAAAGTTGCTACTACATACATGTTTCAAAAGATAAGCTATATTTGAGTTTGATGGATAACATCTTAATTTCCTTCCCGACATACTGTAATTACTGCAAGAACCCGCCACCCACGATCTGTCCCTCACAGACTGTGTGACTTCGCCACAAGTTTATTTTTTTATTTTTCTGTGACTAACCGACTAATAAAATTTTTGTTCAACTAAGCCTCTTCTAGTCGACTACCGATTAGTCGAATATTAGGGGGCAGCCCTAGTGTTTAATATTGTGAAAGTTTTTGGGGCCCTATCATACATCTGGCACAATGCGGCGCCAGGCGCAACGCAAGTGTTTTCTGCTAGTTTCAGCCCGACGCAATTATCATTTTCACGTCATCCACCACGTTGTTTAAACAGTGTGTTCAGGCGCATTGTTGGCGTGTAGCTATTTTGAGGCAACTGAAATAGACTGCACCATTGACCAACTGAAACCTGGTCTAAAGTAAATGGCACAATATTTTCTTTTGTTATTTAAAGAGCGTGTTAGTAATATGGTAATATGGTGGACAACATGCGTACACTCTGCTTATTTCACACACAGGGCGTGCAGCAGCACACAAACGTGCCAAATATTAAAAATAAAAGGATTACAATGTAGAAGATTATTATTGTGTGCATAAAGATAAAAACGTTTTGGCACGAGCAGATCCGTTTCCTCGCAAGAGAAGCGTTCAGTTTTTCCGCTTGCAAATTCCACCATGTAAATAGCGAATCCGCCATGGCGCGAGTGCAACTGGCTTTTAAAGGGAATGGGAGATGACACTCTGATTTATTGCACATTACGCCCAAAACACACCCATTACTCATTAAGAGAATAGGGACAACCCTTTTAGACCATGCGCCGGATGCGCTGACCATTTTTCCTGTTGTTAAACTAACAAAAGTGGATTCGGACATGACCTAAGTGCACTTGCACCGTGCGCTTTAGACCATGCGCTCAGATCATTGAAATAGGGCCCTTTGTCTTGTCTGTTTTTTTTTCTCATTTATCATCATTATTATTATCCCCCCCCCCCCCCATTTAATTTTTTTTCATTTTTTTCATTTATTTATTTTTTTTCTGTACCAAGAGGCTAGTCTTAGCCAAACCTACATATTAACCAGATGTCTTTGATTCATTAATCACCACTTGTTTAAGAATACAATTGTTTGAGCAACTGATGTGTGTCCTGAAAAAGGCTGTGTTGCTGAAACACGTAGATCTACTTTTATCCTGTTTTAATGATTTAAGCCCATTTTATTAAAGGCTTTTTACCTTACCACGTGAGTGCTTTGGAAGTATTTCGTCTACATGTTTTTTGTAAGGGCCCTTTGTCTTTTTAATTAAAATACAATACATTTTATATCACCAAGCCCTTTTATTTTGCAGCCCCTCCAACCACTTGACAACTGTGAAGTCTCACATATGGTATATCATTTAGAAAGAAGTTAAACTGGCAGTTTTACCTGAGCTTGCAGTTGCAAAAAGGACATCTTCTCTCGGGCCTCTTCTGACTGGTACTGCTGCTGATTCTGCTCTCTGTCCTGCCTCTGGTCAAAAAACTTCACTGCTGTCAACAGTTCAGCTGGAAAATAAACAGACAAGACAGAAAAGAACATTTATTTATTATTAGTTGTGGTTCAACATCACCACAACTTATCAGTTATGTATGTATATCAGAGGTTTTCAATATCAAGACTGAACATTTTATTGCAGTTGGTAAGGGTGATAAGGGCAAACTGTTCCATATTAAAAGTGTTTGTTCTGCCTTGTAATATGATTTACCATCGGTGCCATTAAGACGCAGATGAACAGCTCCAGGAAGCAGCTGTTGCCACTTCCTCTTCATGACCTGATAGCGCACCGCCATCTGCTCCAGCAGTAGGTGGCGCTCCAGAGCCGTAGAGCTGCAGGGGTACATCCCAAACAGAAAGCGCCATACCTGACCCCGTTCATCAGGTGACACACCACCTGAATCACACAAACAGGACACAGGACAGACATTTGAAGATGATTAGCAGGTATAATAGGAACACATGACTCGGGATATTCGCTATTTCACAATGTCAGTTCCTTTTATTCTTCAAGTATACTGACTTATTTTTGAGAGCTGTACTTTACAGGAAATATTTAAAAAAAAATTGTTTACATTTTCAGTGAAAAAGTTTAGAGGAAAAAAAGGGTAAACTTTAAATTAAAATAAAAACAAAATATTTAATAATATAAATAATAAAAATAAGATTAAACTAAATTAACACAATTAAAAAGTAATAAAATAAAGGAAATTGATTTGAACAATTAATACAGAATAATAGAAAAAAATAATAATATAATGTTAAAAATAGAAAAAAGAATATTTAAATAAAACAAAAACATTTTATTCATATTACTTTACAGAATTATTTGGTATTTATACATGAAAATATATAGCTGCCTTTTAAATTTTAGGGTAGGGGGCCCTTGCACCAGGATGATGATATTTTGAGGTCTGTGGCATCTAAAATACAGAAAACTCCTGATGTAACTGCTTACTAAGGAGTATCAATTGATACTGTCAGTGTCGGACTCCTTACAATTGATTGGAAAGGCAAATGCATCAGCTTTAAACAAATATATTGACTAATCAAACAAAGCATCATCACTGTTAAGATACCAACATTTAATTGCATCACTTTGAAGAAATGTACTGCGCCAGAGAGAACAAGTCAAACCTAAGCATTCGCATTGTATTAGCATTAGCAATTCAACACTTCACATTGAGCTCACAGCCAGGGCGGAGAGAGTTTGAGGGTCCACACAGAACAAAAACAACCTCTAATCCCCTTCTTACAGAGCTGATTATGTAATCCGTTCACTTCGCACAGATTCTCATGTCATCGAACCGGAGGTATGTGTTTTGGACATGAGAGGCCTTCACACACACAGCAGAAGATACGCTGAAAGACAGTTGGTGAAATGCCAGTTCGGCTTTGTATCGTGACGTTATGTCTTTAAACGTTACTGATGTGGTCATGTTTGCATCACACTCTCGTGCCACATACTTGTGTTGTAAGATTAGGGTGTGTTGCTGAATATTAAGCTTCAAATGTGACTGGATCTCATGAATGCTAATCGTTGCAGATATGAGTTAATTTAAAGACCCAATAAGTGGATTACATCACATAATTTACTCAAAATAAAAACAGAACTGCTCAAATTATAACTAGGCTTATAGGCTTATAACTAAAAATAAAACTGAAATAAAATTAATAAAAACTACATAGACATTTAGAAAAAAATGATAAAAAATTACAAAACAACAAAATGGCTAAAACTTTAACAAATTAAAATTAAAACAGAAAATATAAACAATTAGTCAAAATTAATAAAAACTAAAATAGTATATCAATGATAAAATAAACCTATTTATAAACATATTTATTTTATCATTTTAGTTTTTATTCATTTTGACTAATTGTTTATCTTTCTGTTTTCATTTTAATTTGTTAGTTTGTCATCTTGTTGTTTTTTTAATATATATATATATATATATTATATACATATATATACACATATACATATATACACACACACACACACACACATATACACACTACCAGTCAAAAAAAAAAAAAAAAAAAAAAAAAAAATATATATATATATATATATATATATATATATATATATATATATATTTACACTACCAGTCAAAAGTTTGGAAACAGTAAGATTTTTAATGTTTTTAAAAGAAGTTTCGTCTGCTCACCAAGGCTGCATTTATTTAATTAAAATACAGTAAAAATAGTAATATTGTGAAATATTATTACAATTTAAAATAACTGTTTTCTGTTTGAATATATTTTATAAAATAATTTATTCCTGTGATCAAAGCTGAATTTTCAGCATCATTACTCCAGTCTTCAGTGTCACATGATCCTTCAGAAATCAATCTAATATGAAACATTTATTGTGTACAATTATACAAAATATTTGTGTACAATATATATATTTTTTTTTTCAGGATTCTTTGATGAATAGAAAGTTCAAAAGAACAGCATTTATTTGAAATATAATCTAAACTTCTAAAAATGTAAACTTTTGACTGGTAGTGTGTGTGTATATATATATATATATATATATATATATATATATAAAAACTAATTAAAAATTACAAAATGACAAACTTAATTTAAACAGAACAAAATAAAATGCTGAAAAACAAGAAATATTTACTCCTTTTGTAGATCAAACTAATCAAATGTAAACCAATTGGTGACTTTGACCATGAAAACTGTTATTAAAAGATAAAGGCATCAATCAAGTTAATCTAACAAGCTGCTAGTACAATTTAGACCTATATCAGGGGTTCAGGGTTAGTCTAGTTGCTCCATATACTGACATGGCTAATTCGCAGATATCACACAATACTGGAGCATGTCTAATCATTTGATACTAACACTAAACAGACCTACTGCTAAAAGATCCACAACTCTAAGTGGTCTGGCGGAAGCTGGATATTTTACTTCATAACTTGTTAAATATGGATTTTTTTTTTTTTTTTTTTTTTACACAAATGCTTCGCTTTAATTTTCATTTGAAAGTGAACTAATCCTTTAAACTAGCAAACATGCTGTCTGTCGTCACATCTAAAGCATGACTAATCCTGTGATCATGAATCTTATGATTGTAGTTCTTCAATGCACATATTCTATAACTCTCTGGATTACTATGAAGCCATTCTTCATCTGTTTGTAGGGCAACATGTCACTTGACTAGCACTTGACAAGAAGAGGAACTTTGGGTATCCCAGTGATTCTAAACAGTCCTTTTGTAAAGTATGTTAAACCAAGACTTTTACATGTTAAATAATTCCCTTTGAATGCAACAAAGATTGACTGATAGAGATAACAGTGATTAGATGACCTACATTAGCAAATACAGACACAAGTTTGAATATAAAGGTATAGAGATTTCCATTGACATCTGTTGTTTTTATCCTGAGCTAATTATATTTTTAACCCCTACATTTAACACTCACACAAACTTTTTTTTGCATTTTTACATTTTCATTAAGACATTATTAAATTTATGTATATTAAAGTGGTCATTAAACAGAAGTTGCGATAGTATTTTGTTCTCTGTTGTGACATTGATCCAATTGAAACTGCCTCTCAAACAAGAAAAAAATGTAGGGTGGGACTTGATTTTGTCCATGGGGAATTGATTGGATGGTTGTGGTTTGCTATTGGTCGATATCATGTGAGTGACAGTTTGCCCCGCCCTCACGCCAGTAAACACATCATCAGAGAAGAGATGAGATGTTGCTGCAAGAGTGAGGGGAAGGTATTTTGATGAAATGAATCATATATTTAAAAAAAAATTTTTTTTTAAAAAGATGTGATGGACAAATCATTTATAATACATACTGCAATATTTAAACTTTTGAAAAAGAAAGAATGTTAATAAAGTTTGAAATCACACCTACAGGCATCAAACAAAACACAAATAAGATTGTATTAGATTAAATGAAATTCCTTTTTTTTTCAGAATTTCAGGACATACTGTAGATTGTTGATTCTAATAGAATCACCAGCAGAATTGGTTTCAAAATCTAAAATTTCATAGAATTCCTTTTACATTTTAACAAGAGTTTGTGCCAATATCATTTAATATTTTTATAACCAACCAATATATACAAAAGTAGACAATGTGAATTTTGTTTTGCAATGTGTACCTAAGTGCAATATATAATGATATAATACTATACGTTTTGTCTGTTACACATAAACGTAGGCTCTAAAAATGACAGTGTGTAGATGTTGGGTGTGATACATTACTAAGTAAATAATTACTGCAATTTAATTACGTTTCCTTGCAAAAGGTAAAGTAGGGGATTACTCTAAATTTTTCTGCAGTTTAATACAATTATTTGTAATGTAACTCCATTAAATACTGTATAGACTACAGAACAACTCTATATAAAACAACAGAGAATTTAATGTCAAAATTTGATTTCTAATATTAAAATGTATGCTTTTAATGTAACCCTCTCCCTTTAAATACTTTGGTCAGTTCAAGAACATTTTAAGCAAACGATATTATTTATTTGAAAGAATAAAAGAGCAGTTTCATGTTTATCCTTGTTTTGTTCAACTGGTCAAGAAGGTTGATAAAGGATTTAGAAAGTAATTAGTAATCTTATTACACTGTTTAAGATGTAATTAGTATCAACTAATTAATATTTTTTTTAGAGTAACTTACCCAACACCAGTGGCTATACACTCACTATTTTTATGCAATCTCTTTTTTGCATTATTTTATGCAATCTCTGTTGGTCAAGCAGAAATACACTAAAAAAGTAGTGACATGCTCAGAACCTCAGACATGATATTTCTACTGAAAATGTAGATGACAGTTATGTAACAATATAAACAAGAGAATCTGATGATCCAGTAACATAATCACAATTAAAAGATAATACATTAAACACAGAGACGTTCAACTTCTACTGTCACCCCTGGAGGCTGGTGGTCATGTTTAGTTATTTCCAACAGCTTATGTTATGATACCGGCTCACTTCAAATCAAAATATGGATAATAATAGATCATTTACCGTTTTTAAATATATGCATCCTGAGTCTGGATTCGTCCACTCGCCCCTCAGCGTCCATCACACCAGGCAGCGAGATGCGCGCGCAGGCAGACTCAGGTGAGGTCACAGGTGCGACGGGCCGACAGGAGTTGTTATTCCCCGTAGAAACGCTGCACTTCATTCCCTTAAACTTCCCAATGGGTCCATTACTGTCCAGATGGTTTTTACCTTTCCCTTCTAAATGTGATTCATCGCAAGATGTAATCATCGTGTTAAAACCTTTGAAGATTCTTTCTCTCAGGCATTGAAGTTCTCGTTGAGGTCACGAGGTGATAAAATCAGAAGGTAAAAAGTCTTCGAAGGTCTTTCCAAAACCTCATTTTAGACGTAGGAGAAATTGTTTTGGTAGTGTGAGCACACCCCTCATCCCTGTCATATGACTCTCTCTCTCTCTCTCTCTCTCTCTCTCTCTCTCTCGCTAACTCGTTTTCTCTCTCTCTCTCTCTCTCTCTCTCACCACGCTTATCTCAGTTAAAAAAAACCAGAGCTGCCAACGCTGTGGATAAAAAGGTCAATATTTCCCCCTTGTGGTGAGTGGTTTTTGCCCTTTCTTTGTTTACAACAGTTGTATTTCACATCTTATATAGATGCGCGCATCTTCCGTTTCATATTCCAGGGACGCAGAAAAAAATTATTAAGTTAAAAATTAAATGCAGTCATAAATAGTAATCAATAAAATAAAAAAATACTGTTTGAATGGTAATTGATTCTGAACAGTAGCAGATAATGTTCCATGGACCTTAAGTTATTTCAAGAAATAGGCCGAATCATTGTAGATTCAGGTTTTTTTTTTTTTTTTTTTTTTTTTTTTAACAAATCAAGGGAAGATAATCTGATTTTGGTGAGAACTAAACAAAATATGTGGGATTGTCATCATACAAGTGATGAAATAATAAGAACAAAGAATCTTTTCCATTGATGTTAATGTTTACATACCCCTCAGCAAACAGGTTGTACAGTGTACAATCACACCATGTTCCCTGTATTTTTTTTTTTTTTTTTTTAATATAATATGTTATTGCCTTTGACAGCTTCTAATTGCAGTTTAACAGTTCTGTTGTTGACTAATCCACAATTTCTGATTTCAGTGATAATGTTTTTTTATATTATTTTTTTATATATTTTTTTATATTATTAATACTGAAACCCACATGGGTTTCAGTATTAATAATATACAACCTCCATTGAAAGCTGATAGACAAAGGCATTTTATGGTGGGAAAAAAAAAAAAAAAAATCATTTACTTTTGTCATAACTGGTACACCCTAACAGAAACATTTCTTGTGAAATTAATGTAGCGACCACTGAACACTTCACGACCCGGGCGCTGCAGCATGTGGGAGCAATAATGCGCCCACACACTGATTCATATCTTCCATTGTTATTAAACTGAAAAACTGAAGGGTATTATGTTCTTCATTGTTTTGTGCATTTTCTCACTATAAAGCACTGTGCTGTGCTGTACTTTACTTTTCTTGTTGCTCTATATTGTTTCATTATTTAATGTCCTTATATACACTACTGTTCAAAAGTTTGGGGCCCTTATGATTTTTTGAAATGTTTTTGAAAGAAGTCAATTCTGCTCACCAAGGCTGCATTTATTTGATCAAAAATACAGTAAAACAGCAAGATTGTGAAATAATTAATATATTTTTCCTTTGATGGCAAAGAATTTTCAGCATCATTACTGTTCAGTGTCATGTGATCCTTCTAATATGCAGATTTGCTGCTAAAGAAACTTAAAATTAAAAAAAAAACTCTTACTGACTGCTGTTTATCATTTTATTTTTTTGACATTTCAACATTTTTTTTTTATTTATTTACTATCTTTATCTTTCCTTACTCATTTTTATATTAAATTATTTAATGAATTGTTACATTTATTTTTTTCCTCCCTAAATTATGCCAGTTTAAGCACTTTCATGTACCATTGTATATGGAATATGCTATATAAATAAATGCATACTAATAAAAATAAAATTGAATGCCTTTCATCAAGTAAACATGAGGGTTGGATTTAATGTGGAGAAAAAAGTGCAACAGAACTCATAAACATAAATACCACAAGTTTAGATAATAAAACAATTAAAACAAGAAAGGGGAAAAGCAGGTAAACTCTGGATTCATCCTCCACTCCATCTGGAAAAATAAAGAGTAAGAAACAGTTAGAGAAAGTCAAAGAACGATCATGAGAAATTGTATCAAACATAAAAGTTCCACAGCTATTTTACAAAGAATGGATGCAACATAATCCTCTTCTTACCTGTAATATTGGAGGTACAAAGTGGGCTGCGGTGAGTCACATTTTCAGTACTAAAATGTACAAAAAGTTGAGTCCCAGTCCCATAGTACTGCTCAGGTATGCCATTAATTCTGCAGATATAATTACAATAGAACAAGCCGGTGTCGTTGAGCTGTAGGAAGGTCAGGGTAAAGCTTGAGCGCGAGTGGTTTGCTTTTTTGTGTTCAGAATGTCTCCCACTAAACTGAGGAAGCTTGTCGATGCGGTCGTATTTCCCATCTCTGTTATTGTACCAGTGTACTAAACAGATGGCCTCCTGAATGTCTCCATGTGTTTGACAGTGTATGGTGATGTTTTCTCCAGGTGTCCTGTACACCTCACCTGGCCACTGCTTCACCCAGTTTTGCTTGTGAGCCTTTCCTGTGACAAAGAACAAGTATTCATCCTGCTTGTGGAGAAACATCCAAAAGATATTTCTCAAACTGGGGTTTGTGTAGGAACTTCAGAGGGTAAAATTGATGAAATACTAATAATTAATTAAATCTTAAAAATGTTAAATTAAAAGAATATTTTAAAATATAATCAATCAAAATAAAACACTTACTAAAAAAAAAAAAAATATATATATATATATATATTTTACTTGTTTATGCTGTGTGGCCATGTAATTATAGCCTAGTAGCCATTCTTGAGAGTGCAATTCTAAAAACTTGAAGAATTTCTGAGCAATAGGTTTTTTTTTTTTTTTTTTTTAAAAAGGAAAATTTAAAAGATAAAACTAGGGAGAATCACTAAATTATTAATTTACTGCCATACTGTAAATATATAAGGAATCATGTAATCAATAAAAAAGTAACTAATCTGATTATGAGTATTTTAAAATGTAATATAATGTAATTACAAGTATTTAATTTTTGGAATCTGATTACGTAATCCAGATTACATATAATCAGTTACTACCCAGCTCTCTATATAATTATTATATCCTAATTGTTAAGATTTTTTGAATGTGCATTAGCTTCTTGTCGATCCAACAGTTAACCTTCCCTATTCTGCTTACGGAAAAAATGGAACTGGCGCTGTTTTCGTTCCATAAGTTGAAAAGGGAAGGTGTAGGACATACAGCGTAAGCTTTTTGAAAAATACGAAAGTGCGGTTTTAGCGGAACCACTTGGAAGGCGATCATTTGTTTATATAAAGCATATACATTTACATTTTTTTTTTTTGAAAATGACAGATTGTTTCACTAGATAAGACCCTTATTCCTCGTCTGGTATCGTTTAAAGCCCTTTGAAGCTGCACTGAAACTGTAATTTTGACCTTCAACAGTGGAGTCCATTGAAGTCCACTATAAGGAGAATAATCCTGGAATGTTTTCATCAAAAACCTTAATTTCTTTTTGACTGAAGAAAGAAGGACATGGACATCTTGGATGACATGGGGGTGAGTAAATTATCAGGAAAATTTTATTTGAAAGTGAACTAATCCTTTAAGACTTCGTATGGCCTTAAATCTGCAGTCGTAAGTTTTGCCTCTTTGTCGCCCTCTCTGTTTGAAACTTGCAATTGCAGTTATTTGCAGAATTATCATCTTTAGGTGCGTGGTGCCTCGGCACGGCTCCTCAGCGCGGTCAGTCACCACATCGGTGTGGATACTATATTTCGGAATCACAGATTAAAAAATAAGAATAAAATAAGAATTTTTACCGGAGAATGTCATCTGAACAAGTAACATGACTGTCACTTTTGTTCTGACCAACTGAGAAAAAAAGCATTACAGTAAATCGCGCTGCCAATGGTGAATAAATCAAACGATTGCTTAGCTCATTTCACATCAAACCGTGCAAATTATTATTATTGTTATACTTTGTTCTCAAATTGTTAATGTTAACATCAGCATTGCATGACTATGAGTATTTAGTGTATATTAGCATTACTTGTAGATTTCAATTTCTGTAGCCACTCTGAGTCTGAAGTCTTTTGCTTTTGACTACAGGTGAATCTCCAGTTGTCCCTGTTGATTGTTATTTTGACCTTTCTGGATTACAATCCGCCATCAAAATTATAAGTTTAATTACTTCAGCTGCTGTGAGAACAGGCTATAAATGATCCGCCATCCTCACATGTGATTTAGCCTACTAGCTGGGACTCCTTCTTCATGTAAACAGACATGACTTAATGACGCAAAGACAAACGCCGACATGCTCGAATTTCCCGTGGAAACCCACCAGTACCACCCGAATGACAAAACATTACTACAAGCTTACCGTTGTGAATCGAGCTAAGGTAAGGAGATAGTTTTGAACACTGGCTGGTTATGTACTTGCTCAAAAATTGATTTTGGATCATTTTTAACCAAAAAAAGTTATGGACTACAGCTTTAAATTGGATAAAACTAAAGGTTTTTAGGACCCGCAGGGACCCTAGACTATACTTTCATGTTTACAGTGTTATTTCTTTTTTTTTTTTTTTCTAGTGATAAAGTATGTTTTTGAGCTGTTTAATTCATACAATTCAATTAAAATTAAAAGTGAATTAAAACAAAATGAATAAATGAATTAAAAATAAATCCATAAAATAATCCCATGATGAAGGCCTCTGACAGAACCTTTTGAGGTTCTCTACATAGAAACTTTTCTTCTAAGAGTGCTGTGGCGAGCAAAAATTCAGTGATCCTGCAAACTCATATTAGTACTGATTAAGAAACCGCACACTTTGTCAACTTGACGCCACTGGAACGAGGCCGTTTAACACACCGCATAATAACACATAATGCTCGTTGCATGAATTCTGACAAATGTCAAAGCACATGTGGAAACAATTAGATGCATATTGTTTATAATGTTTCTATGAAAATACATTTTGATGCTAGAAACCAGTAAAAATGCTTGTTTTTCTTATTGAGTACTTTTTTTCATTAAAAAAATTCAGCATAATTTCAGTGAAAATGTAGTCTAAATATGAACATGATCACTTAATAAACAGATAACTCACATAAACAAAACAATAATTTTGGCCCTAGGGTATTAAACATAAATACCCTAGGGCAAAATAATACATCAAAAATACTAACTTTATATATTAAAAATAGTGCTCGAACAATCAGTTGGCATATAGACTATTTTGAAATAGTAGCATTTTGACCCATGTAAATTTTACATTTAAAGCCATTAGCTTAAAATACAACAGAAACACAAAGACTAAAAAAATAAGAGTTACCTGAGGGATAAAAAGCAAAGAAGACAGCGGCAAAGATGACATCATGGAATAACATATCTCTGTCTGCAAATTTGAAAAACAATGATCTTTTACAGGAGCAACAGATTAAATGCCATTTTCGGTGCTTATTAGATACAGCATGACTTATTTAGACCTTTCAGAACAACCTTTGCTCTCATCTCACATTATTTATGACTTTTTACATGTTACATTTAGTAGTAAGACAAGTGGTAAGACAGATCAGTTAATGTGAAGGACGTTCTAAAGAACATTTACCTAGACATGCTAAAATTGCCATTTCAGGGGTACAGTCTCTGATAACTTTTGAAATAAATGCTGAAATGTTTCATTCTGAGTGGTCTGACTTACCTCTGTGCTTCTTGCAAATCATAGGCTTCCTATAATATTGAATCTGTTCATGTGTCAGTCAGTAAGGGGGCTTGCACACATCTCTTACGGTCTCACTTCCTGTGCCGTGTATATTCAGGAAGGATGGTTTCACCTCCAATTTGAAGACTTGAATTAGTTTATAACTGTTATCTATTATTTTTCATGCAAATTTGTGTGTTGGTCAAAGCCATGTTTTGAAATAAAAAATAAAATCCATTGCATGTCTATGCATTCAGGTATAATCAAAAATGGGGATCTTACTTTGTAATTCTGCACAGTAGGCTGTTAGGTGCTAACAGGAAATCTATGATGTGACAATGACACGCCTGTCCCACATGAAACAGAGTACAGCTAAACTGGATGTGTGTTCACGCTATTCTCAAGTAGAGGTGCTTTGGAAAGCTATTTTCTTTTGCATTGTCTTTCCTCTAGTAAGTCAGGTCATTCATGTCTAAGATGCTTAGAAATCATTATTTATGGAAAAACGTATATTTTCCATTCTACCTTTCCTGGATTCTACGGATTATAATGCTGTGTTTAGTCTTGCTGAAATCAACTATTGGCTTAAAAATATGTAATAAAAATACCTTTAGAATATATTCTTTCATCTTCCACAGAAAGTATGTACAGCTTTGGAGTGACATGAGGGTGAGTAAATGATGAAATGATGACAGATTTTCAGATTTTCAATTTTTAAGAAAACTATCCAACTATCCATTTTATATATATATATATATATATATATATATATATATATATATATATATATATTGAACAAAGCAGAACTATATATATATATATATATATATATATATACACACACACACACACATATATGTATATGTATGTGTGTGTATATATATATATATATATATATATATATATATATATATATATATATATATAGTTCTGCTTTGTTCAATTACATTTTATATTTACATTTACTATAAAATCTGGAAATATGAAGACACCTGTTTGATCGTTTGATCTTTCTTGACAGGCTGAATTTGATGAGGGTATGGATCAAATGAACATATTTTAGTCCTAAATGACTGCAGAACGTCAATTTTACTAGTAATGAACTGAGAATTAAAGCACTAGAATGCAGTGATACATTCTCAATTAATGACATTAATTCATTAACAATTATATGGGTTTAAACCACATTTATGGGTTTAAACCACACTTATTTATGTAGTTAGTTTTCAAGGTTAGGGTTAAATGGATTTATTTTGTACAATCAGTCACTAGAGGGCACCATTTTTTCCTTCTAATTTGTAAATCTGAAGTGGAAATATGACTTTGTATAGCACGTGACATGACTGCAGATTTAACTCTAAAAAGGGCAAGACCATGAAGAGATTGTGCTATTGCTATTTTCCATCTTATTAGGACACAAATAATACAATTTCATGATTTTTTAATTGATTGTTTGTATTCCCCAGGTAATGTCGTCCCTTTGGGGGTATAAATTCACCCGAAAAAAGAATGCTTGTTTGTTTTTGGTTTTTTGTTTTGTTTTTTTGTTTTTTACAACATTTTAGTCACATTTTTAAAACATTTATTCTCTCATAACTTAAAGTAAACATTCTTTGTAAAACTTAAATGCCCATTTATGAATATCGCATACTGTATCATATTTAATACACACATTTCTAGGGCCTATAAATTATGAACATGACCAAAACTTTGCTGAAAAACCTGTTATACACAATCTACATGACTTCTGTATGGAAGCTTTTTTTTAACGTTAAAAAATTTAAAAATATTTTCACATTTTTCCATGAAATATATCAACTTTTGTAGGTGAGATTTCCCCTGGGATACAAAAACATTTTCAGGGTTAAGGAACATCTGTTGGTTATGATGTGCCCAGTTGTTCAAAAAGTTTAATCTGGATCAGAATTATCTAGATCAATTCTTAAAAATGGGCTGTTCAAAAGAAAAAAAAAAAAAAAAAAAAAAAAAAAAGAAGAAGAAGAAGAAAAACAGAAAGAAAAAAAATATATATTCTGAAATCACAAAATCCAATCTTGGTTTTGATCTGGATCAGAGATGAACCAGTCAAAAGTAGTTTTGTGTTCCCCTAAGAAACTTTGCGTTCACTCCTTCTTTATGAATGAACACAAAGTTTCTTGGGGGCATGCAAAACTTTTGCAAGAGAGTGCAAAAACATCAAAATATATAATTTTTTATAAGGTTGTATAAGATTGTTGGAAGGATATTGAAAATGGAAGGGGATGTTTGTTTATGTAATTTTCTTTCTCTTAAAATAAAACACTTAAAGTGACCCACACTGACACTTCTACATGTTGTTCTTTACATAGCAGCCTAATCCAATTGGAGCACTGCTAATCTAGATTTGGTAATCTGAAAAGTGTGTATCTGGATGAGGGGCCCTGTTTATATGAAGGGAAATCAGTAGCAAAGCTCGAGAGGTTGCTGATTTGAATGCGAGAACTTGTCGTATTGATATTTGTATTTGTAAACTGAAACTTACACTCACAGCCCTGATGTGAAAAGCTGAATGTTTCGATTTGCACACACAGACAACAACAAAACACCCATGTTACGAAGTTGAAGTTGCAGATTAATAGTTGCAAATGTGTAAAATGGCACTCACATAAACAAAATGACAGACACAAATGTGTGAGACATATTTACTTTTGCACTTTACTTCAGGTTCGCTGTACAACCTCTCAGATCTAGCAGTACAAGTTCAATTCCTGGCGCTTCGACTTTTGCTGCTCTTTTTTGCGATATTCCTGTTGCAAAACTGATTGTGCACTTGAATGCAGACGTGAGAGAGCAGAACGGGGGTGGGGGAGGTTGAAGCCATTTTATTGGTCGATGCCTGACCAATGAACAACGCCAGCCAGTGCGACTTGGTATGCAGCAATAAACTTTTTTACTATGTATGAGACAATATTTTCATTAAAATATCATTAGTTTTAATGGGATTTTATATTACAGTAAAAGAGTAATAAAGTCGTTTATTGGGTGGCTGCTACATGGACCACCAAAATAGCGCGATCTGCTCTATGTAGTGACGTCATCGCGTACAAAAACGTCCCATTTAATTGGCTGACTCCAACCAATAAACGACTTTACTACTCTTTTACTGTAATATAAAAACTGGTTAAAACTAATGATATTTTAATGAAAACAGGGGCGCACATTGTTTCCAGTCACGCGAATGCTTCACTTTGCGTGTCAGAATGTTTGAACCGGGTGTGCCTCCTAAGTCCTGAAAAGTGAAGCTGCAGGCTCTTTTAGCAGGACAAAAATGTCAACAATTCTGTGTTTTTCTGTCAATATGGGGTGCTGTGTGTACATTAATGAGGAAACAAAATGAACTTAAATGATTTTAGCAAATGGCTGCAATATAAAAAAGAGTGAAAAATTTAAGGGGGTCTGAATACTTTCCGTACCCACTGTATATATTCATAATCCCTTACTAAAGGAGTCCAGACATTAGAAAAATGTCAGTCTATACAATTGTTTTATATTTTAGATGAGGGAAATATACAGCGTTACGGACGTGACAAAAGTTTTGGGTGACAGCATATTTTTTAAGAATTCTGTGAATTACACTGCGTGAACCAAAAGTAATACTGCCCACCGAATGAAGAAGGGTTGGCTCTCCACAGAGCATAAAATAATAATTTTATTTCTTTTTTCGTGTTTGCATAAATGAGGAAAAAACAACGTTACGGATGTGACCGGTCTGAAAGCGGCACAGAAGACTGCTTTAAAACTGCTTTAAAACTTTCACAGAGACCTCAAGCAGGCATTTAAACCACCAAATATTGAAATCTGGGATACCAGTATGGTAAGACTGCACAATTTATCAACTTTTTACTAAACTTTATACAACTTTATACTCTGTATTGCAAAAGGTTATGGATTATAACATGTTGACAAAGCGTGTGCGTTGTTCAAGAATCAATTCAGAGACCATGATTTTCCTTCTTACAGAACTGCTTGCTAAAATACATTGACAAATATTAATGTTTATCATAAAGCAGTTTAAAATCGCATGTTTTCCCCACAGTCAGGTGAACCGATTGACGTAGGCTACAATCGCAAACATGTCAGTTTTATGTTTCGTCTTGAGTCAAAATGATCAAACTTTATTTCAAGTCAAAATTATTGCAATCTTATTATTTTTATTTTGTCATCTTGATCGCGCAGATTGTGATCAATAGGCTATTCATTTTTTAACCAATAGGTAAAAACGCGACATCCGAGGGAAGTGTCCTATGAGACACAATGCTCTTCTATAAGTTGTACTGTATCATATAGGGCTACCTTTTGATGTTCATATTTCGTTCTGTAACTGGCAAGAGGAAGAGAAGATCGGTTCATGTGCGCCTGATCCGCTTGATCTGAGGCGCTGCAGTAGCTAATCTGTCACGCGCCGTAGCTATAGGCTACTAAAGAGCAACATCTATTGTTTAAATTTTGTTATAAATCGACTGAATTTGAAAGTTGAACCTTTTTCATATTAAAACTAACAAAGCACAAAGAGTGTTGCGACTATTGGATATGTTCTGATATACGGTAAGCCTGAAACAGACCACAGCAATAAAGAAGCAAAGTCATAGGATTTAATATGAAGCGTCCGTAACGGTCACATCCGTAACGCTTGTTATGGTTGTTCAGAGCAACGTAGTGAAATGAATTGTTGATCCTAATAAGCATAAACATAATTTAGCTTTGCATATAAAGTTTCAAGTTATTTGCATTTATAATTGTTATATGACATAAACTTAATCGTTAAAACGTTACGGACGTGACAGAGCACTGAAGCTTCCTGCCCTCTTTATTCCCGCCCTTATAAATTCAACAGGCAGTGCTGTTATGACCTTTGCGTGGAATTGCCCAATAATCTTAATTTATATAGCACTTTTCTTTACATAGTTGTCTTTACAGTCCTGGCTGAGAGTTGTGTTGGCACATATAAAGTAAGTGACCGTTATATTTGTTTCTTGCAGGAGGCTTAAAGAAAAACGCCATGACCAGCCAAATCACCCGTAAAGACGCAGAGAAGGCGGTCTCCAAGTGGCTCATTGGTGCTAGGGACCGGGGGTGGGGGGTAATAGACAGGCCCGACAGGCAACCCCTCAACAAGGACTTCAGGCTTCAGGTTCATCTGAGGTGGAAAGTAGCTAATCCTGTCTATAACAGTGAGGGAACACTGAGCAAAAGTTTTCTTAATGAGAGTTTTCTTAATATTTTTCTTAATTTTACTTAAATAAAAAGGTAATTAATTGTATTACTGGTCTTGTTGTTATTTTAGCTTGTTTAACCCAAGGTGTTTGGGTCTGTGGGACCCGTTTTAAAGGTTGCTAAAAGAAAAAATATGCTATTTATTATTTCTTCTAACACAAACTCATTGGCCTTGGCTCATTTTCGGTGAAGAACATAAAAAATAACTTCTTTTCAAGAAGAAGCTGCTATTCCCACACAAAGTTACAAAATTGTTACATTTCAAGCACTTTCACCGATTCTGATTAAGTTCTAAGAAATAATCACTAATAATGATAAAATCTTTTCTATTTTTTTTTTATTTTATTTTTTTTTTATTGAATTTCCTTGGTTTCTCACAAAAAACAAAAACAATCATAAATGCAATCTCACAGGGGTAAATGGCGTATATGAACCATGATGTATATATCATTGGTAATTGTTAAGTATTTTTTACATGAATTGTTATGGCTGTATTGATTTAAAAGCCTAATAATGTGGTGGGTCCACCAGACCCGGTAATATTGGCTGTGTAAAAAAATATGATGGGAATAAGATGGGAGAAACCTGGGTTGCCCGTGTGGGTTTTAGCTAGGGCCCATGTGAAGCCCAACTTCAGCCCATCTGGGCTTGCCCACATGGGGCCACCATGGAACCCCCGGACAAAATGAACTGGGCCCCATCTGGGCAGCCCAGATGGGGCCCACTCACCAGCCCATATCCAACCCTTATGGGCCCCACATGGGTGTGTTGGCAGGGTAATGATAGCCTACGCTAATCAATTATAGGGCACTGTCTAGAGCAATCGATCTCCTGTAACGTTAGTTGAACTTGATTTAAAATGGCAGGACCGTTTCTGACATTTTAGAGTTGTTTCTAGTGGCATATTATATTGAGTTTATCTACTGAATTTGCTGTTTCAAAAATATTATTGCTCTAGAAACAGAATAGCCTATTATTTTATAGGTAGAATTTTAAATTGTGTATAATTTAAAATACATATGACGCAGTCGTCTGGGCGGAAGTTTGATACCGAGACTCCGCCTCCGGGCTCAACTAACGATTCCTTCTGCGCATGCCCAGGCTCCAAACTGACGGTTTTGCTTAACATGTCAACGCCCATCGTCGTACGTTTTACATTCAGTTCATCTTTTTTTGCAGTCTATGGTTTGAACCCAGACCATTACTATATGGAAGTTCAAGTCCATTTACTAAACATTTGAAATATATAAGCCTGTAGCCTATATTACATCATCATATGTTCTGTCATATAAACAATATTTAGGCTACAATAAAATACACAATTTACTTGCCTCAACTCAGTATGTATTATTATAATTATTGTTTTTGTTGATCCATTTCATTTATTGCCAAACTTTAATATGTGAATTATATTATTGAAATATAGACATTTAGCATCGTCAGGCTTTTATTTGTGCTTAATGGATAAAACAACGGAGCTGCGCACTCAGGTTTATGGCTGCTGTAAATTTTACCCGCCACAAGATGTCACTGTTTTCGACACTCTTGATGCTTTGAAACCTTTCCCGAAACATTTAGAGAAAAGCTTCAAAGATTTAAGAGGCTTAATTTCTCCATCCCTACTCAATGGTTTTAGGCCTTTTTGCAAATGTTTCAGTCTAATTTAGCTGTTTTAGAGAGCGTTTACTCATTTTGAGCCTGTTTTTGAACATTAACTATCTGTAACGTCATTTTTCATGTGTGGAAAAAGCGACGAAACTAAACTATCCAATCAGGTATTCACCCATATCCCCCACGCCCACCCATGCACACACTACACACATTTGACTTTACAACACACAAACGCACACCTTTATTTATTCTCATTCTCTCTTGCTCTCTTAATATGTAATGAGTTTACGCAGATAGATTTTAATAATCGATTTAAAAATTATGTAAAAAAATAAAAATAGCGCCCTCTCATGGTATACGCACAGTGCGTACACTGGCTGGCGTTATTCATTGGTCAGACCAATTCTATTGAGAGACCAATCTACTTCGAGTGTAACAAAAATGAACCAATGCACACTGGCATGTGATAATTGCATCCATTTTCGCATCCAGTCTGAGCCACTTCCAAATGTGGTTTTAAATCAGATACATATCTGATATCTGGACATGCGAGCTGTCGGAGAAGCTGACAAAACATGCTTCGTCACAGGTACATTTATCAAGCATGGAAATGTGGGAGTAACAACAGTAAAGTAGTAGTTTTAGTTGTAGTAGTTTTATGTTGTTGTTCACTAGTAACATTTGTTTCATTAAAAACAAATTAATACAGTGCATACTAAAATTGGTACTATACTAACATTTTTCAGATTATTTTTGACTGCATTACAGTATGACAATTATTTAAACATGTTGCTTTGGAATTATATTCATTAGACAAAAAAAAAGTGATACATCTGAAATTAATGTTTCATTTCATTCAAGTGGGTGGTAAAAAAAAAAAAAAAAAAAAAACTTAAAGGGTTAGTTCACCCAAAAATGAAGATAATGTCATTTATTACTCACCCTCATGCCGTTCCACACCCGTAAGACGTTCGTTAATCTTCGGATCACAAATTAAGATATTTTGGTTGAAATCCGATGGCTCAGTGAGGCCTCCATAGCCAGCAATGACATTTCCTCTCTCAAGATCTATTAATGTACTAAAAACATATTTAAATCAGTTCATGTGAGTACAGTGGTTCAATGTTAATATTATAAAGCAACGAGAATATTTTTGGTGCGCCAAAAAAAAAACAAAATAACGACTTATATAGTGATGGCCGATTTCAAAACACTGCTTCAGGAAGCTTCGGAGCGTTATGAAAGTTCATATGAAAGTTCCTGTACGAGCGTTCGTACAGGAACTTTGCACGTATAAAAGCTCCGAACGTATGATGTATATAATTAATTAATAGTCTTATTCGCTCACCACCATATTTCTCACGCCGTGTCCGCTGCAGTGAGAGAACTGCGTTCAATGCACCGCTCAAAACACTGAGCGGAGTTCTCTCACTGCAACGTCAACACGCACCGTCAAGCCTGATTATTTAGTCCAGGGGTCGGCAATTAAGTTTGGCATCGGGACAAATAAAATCTTCGCAACTAGATGGTGGGCCAGAACATAGTCAAAGGAGACTTGAATAAGCCCATTAATGGCTTTTGAGTCATGCTCTTAACGAAATATGTTTATTTCCTCTTTCCATATTGTGAATAATAAATGTGTATCATATTAATTTGCTTGTTACACAATGGAGCCTAACTTGTTGTAATAATTATTTGACCTAGCCTACTTTTTCACTCAGAATTATTCCTTGGCATCCTCACGTACTAAACTGCATTTTTTAAATTGTTTGCATGCTGTAGGTAGGCTACGCTATTACGTTGTGTGCAGAGTGATGTTAACATTTAAGCTAGTGAGAGAAAATGGCAGGGAAATAACTCAATTCACACCAAAGCAGACACCACGCACACCCACCATAGGGAAGTTGTATCAACACACACAGCACACCGTGAAACACACCACAGAAAGAAAGCAGCTAGCCTCCCCAGTTCCACACGATCCTCACTGGCCCCTGGAGAAACAAAGAGAAAAGAGCATTTATAAATAAATTCAAAAGAAAATTATACTAATTATTAATAATAAAACAAAAAAAATAAACAACAAAATGATAAGTTTACAGACACTGTTGTAGCAGCTTTGACACTCAGGCCTCCCGATGACACCACATACAAAACAGACAAATAACCAGCACCTGAATGGCACTAGAACAATGAGTCAATTAAAAAAAAAAAAAAAAAAAAACCTTTACAACAAACAATACATAACCAGAAAAAAGGAAGAAAAGAGTAAATAAATACTATAATATAACTACAAAATAAATCAAAACCAAGACAAAAATAACCACAAAAATATCAAAAACAAAACAACAAATTATTCTGCTAACAAAAGAAATTAAATCCAAAAGCTTAACTGGTAGGCAGCCCTGCGGACGCAATGCTCAGAAGCCAACATTACCAGCCCCGGCGACACGCAGAGCAGAAGAGCTGTAAATAGCACAGGTGACCGTAAACGACATGATCAAAACAAAAATAGATACATAAGCAAAACAGCAGCTGCGTCACATGAAGTCATTGGCTAGGAGCAGGACTTAATGCTCCCCTTTCCCTTTAACCAAGGAGTATGAAAATTAATCTACATTCAGAAAACCACAATTATGAAAGACAAGAATGGCATACTTACGATTGGTGTCGAACAAACACTGGACGCACAGCTGTATGGTTACTCACTACTGGTGCTGCAGCTCAGTCTACCGGCACACACCTGCCCTCGCTGCTATTACTGAGAGCAACACACAATAAATACCACAACTGAGGCGGTCGAAAGATTTAAGCACCAAACATACTTGCAAGCGAACTCCGCCACGACTTGCCGCAACGCCAACGTCACCAGCCCCGCTCTAAATTAAACTATAAATAGCGCATATTAGCCTCGCAACATATGCGTCATTACACCACCAACAGAAACTCAACATACCTGGATAGGAATCGGAACGGAAACGGAAATGCCAGGGAGAGAGAGAAGCACCCCAAGTCACAGAAACATACCTACCCATCAAAATAAGGGTCCTTAAATAATACGGCTGCTATCACCTAATTGGTCTGCCAGCTATACTCCAACCAACCAATGAGATGAAATGTTTTATCCTGCCACATTCTACCCCTTTTTTTTTTTAATCGACGTCCCGACGATGACCCAACGACACATACCCGTGGACTAATCCTGTCCTGTGTCCCATGGCCTGAACCAAATAGAAATCACATTGGATATAGGGCATTGTACTGTGGCAGCTCTCGTGCCTCCCTCAACAGCCCGTGGTAGACGGTGCAGATTCGAGTGATAGCCCGCAGTGGTCCGCCCAGTTCTCCTCAAGGGGACACCAGCCCTACCTGACTGGTCCTCTGGCAAACTAGCAGGCCCTGGTGATACACCAGATACAAAATCAGATACCTTATGGCCCCTGCCAACTGGGGTCTCCCCATCAGACCCCACCAGCCTACTCTGTGAGGTAGGAACGTCCAGAGAAACCAGCACCTGAGGGACTGGCCCCTGACTTACTGGAGAGGTTACTGGCACCAACATAAGCAGATCAACATCTTCTGATGAGACTTCTGCTGAAGGCACCTCATCCTCCAAAACAGGAGGATATATCGAGGCTGGAACCGGACATCCTTCCAGATCCAGGCCTTCAAAGCAGAACGATGAACACATCTAGTCTTTCCCAAATCATCCACTGGTGCAATGGTGTATACCGCCCCACCCTCCTTGGGTGCCTTCACGACCTGATACACCACCGGGCTCCACAGGTCCTGAATTTTATGGTGGCCTCTCATGCCATACTCACATAAATAAACTAGCTGGCCCTCCCCCAGTGGTGCCTCATGGACGTGGGCATCATGATGCGCCTTACGCCGACCAGCAGCAGCTTCCAGTCATCCCCGTGCCCCCTCAAAAGCCACCTGAAGCCTAGCCTGATGTTCCCTCACCCACTCATGCACACTACCAACCCCAACATCCTGGACTCTACCCAAAAGGAAATCTACCGGGAGTCTTGGCTCTTGCCCAAACATTAAAAAATATGGGGTTTCACCAGTCGCCTGATGAGGAGTGGTATTGTAGCAGAACAGCACTTGTGGGAGCCATGAGGCCCAGTCCATTTTCCTGGACACAGGCAGGGCACGAAAAAGATTGTGCAATGTCCTATTAAAGTGCTCGCACTGCCCATTCCCCGCCGGGTGATAAGGGGTAGTGCGAGATTTTTCCACCTTATACAGTGCACAAAGTTGCTGTACTAGGGAGGACTCAAAATTACGGCCCTGGTCAGAATGGATCCGACTGGGGACACCGAACTTATAAAACCATTCTAATACCAAAACTTGGGCCACTGTTTCCGCCCGTTGATCTTGTGTAGGCACAGCCATGGTGTACTTGTAAAGACATCTGTCATAACCAACACGTTCTCCAGCCCCGAACGAGTTGGCTCCAAAACAGTAAAGTCTATGGCCAATATTTCATTTGGCCTAGAGGCCAAAAGATGGCCCATGAAGCCACTAGGACGGAGTTGGGTATCTTTGGCGGCCTGGCACCATTCACACTCTCTACACCATTGCGCCACATCCGCTGTCAGGCCCGGCCAATAGCAGCGCTGCTGTACCAACTCAGTGGTACGTTCCACCCCTTGGTGCCCATGTTCCTGGTGTAGCAGCGTCAGCACTTTGTGATGCAATAATGATGGTAACACCACCTGAAGTACCTCTTCTCCCCCGTCAGAGCGGAATACACGGCGAAGTAACACCCCATCCTGCACACACAAACGGCTGCATTGCCGTAGCAAATTCACCACAGCCCTGGGCAACTGCCGATGCTCCTCTGCACTAGGAGGTACCCCACGCCTCCAAAACCTCAACGTCTCGCCTATAACAGGGTCCTCCCTCTGTAAGGACAGCATGTCCACAGCCAAACCCGGCAGCACAGTGACTGCTGCTTGAGAAGCCACCCCTGTGACACCAGCCTGCCTTACCATGGCTGGGAGAGCCGTACCGGGCAGTAATTGTTCCAACTGACCCTGACTAGAGGGACAAGCTTAGCAGTATTCATGTGGCTGAGGGGGTTGTTATCAGTGAAGACGACACACCTCTGTCCCAACAGATATTCTCTGAACTTCTCAGTCATGGCCCACTTGAGCGCAAGAAATTCCAACTTCATAGAGCTGTAGTTTGACATGTTGCGCTCAGTGGGCCTAAGACTGCGGCTAGCATAAGCTATAGGCCGCACCTTCCCTCCCTGTTCCTGGGATAGAACTGCTCCCAATCCACCATGGCTAGCATCTACCTCCAGGATAAAGGGAAGGGAGAAGTCCGCATAAGCCAATACAGAGGCAGAGATGAGCCTACTCTTTAGCTCCTCAAAGCTCCCCTGACACTGCTCTGTCCACGCTTGCCCCAAAACTAGACTCTGCTCGAGCCCTTGGCTTACGACCCGCAAACTCAGCTACCAGCTGGTGCAGAGGGGCTGCCAACTTTGCGAAACCCTCTACAAACCTCCTATAGTAACTGGCGAACCCCAGGAATGAATGGAGCTCTGCCACTCCTGTTGGGCACTGCCACTGCCTCACTGCCTCTGCCTTACTGGGATCTGTCGACACCCCTTTGGCAGAAATTATGTGTTCCAGATAACTTACCTCTTGCTGGAAAAACGTACATTTAGTTAATTTAGCCTTCAACCCCTCTCTCTCTAGCCGACTCAAAACCACCTCTAACCGTTCTAGGTGTTGTGTCACAGAGGAGGAAAACACTACTATGTCGTCCAAATACAAAAGAAGGGACTGACACTGCTGATCCCCAAACAACCTCTCCATCAACCTCTGGAAGGAGCTTGGGGCATTGCAGAGCCCGAAGGGCATTCGATTCCATTCAAAAAGACCGAAAGGTGTACAAAAGGCGGTCTTGTGTTTATCCCCCTCTGCGACAAGAACCTGGTTATACCCACTGGCAAGGTCCATAGTGGAAAACCACCGGGCCCCCGTCAGTGAGTCCAAGGTTTCCTCTATACGCGGCAGAGGGAAAGCGTCCTTTCGAGTTTTTGCGTTCAGCTGACGGTAATCTACACACGTACGCAACGTGCCATCCTTCTTTTTGGCCAACACGATGGGGGAGGCGTAAGGACTACAGCTCTCTCTGACAATGTCTGCCTCCAGCCACTGATTTATGTGTATTTTTACCACAGCGTACTCAGACGGAGGTATCCGCCGGTACCGTTGTTTGACAGAGTCTGTCAAAGGGATGTCGTGGGAAAGGAGTCGAGTACATCCCAAATCACCTTCATGTGCTGAAAACACCGTATGAAACTTTTAACAACAGAGACCTTACCTGCTCCTGTTCGGTCTCTGTCAACACGGACAAATCAAGACTCTTGATTTGTTCCTGCACTGGAGGAAGAACAGTCGGAATCTGGAGATTTACTGACGCAGAAACAGATTTGAATTCTGAGACACCACGGGGCAAACTCATGATAAATACACTATACAAAGTGCCCAAAACTGCATTTCGAAAAAGCATTATGTCAGTCTTATCTACATTAATGACAGGTACATAGACGGTGCCTCGAGTCACTCACGTTAATGCAGGTGATGCTAAAAGACCTGCAGGCAACCCAGTTTCTGGTGGTTCAAAAAGCACAGTTTCCCCAGCAAAGTGCCCAGAGCAAGTAGCGGCCACAACTTCCATTGTGCCGCCCGGAACATGACACGCACTACGACCCCGCAATCGTACCTTGCCTATCCGGCTATCTGTGGGGACAGCACTTGCCTGACGACAGTGTTGTAATGCTTGAAACACTTGCTTAGAGGCCCCTGACACAGAAGGTGCATCAAAAAGGGCGGTACCGTGCTGCCCAAAGAGCTCCTGATAGCACTGCCTCAACACATTCATCCCCAAAATATCAGGGACTTGGGCACCAGTGCCACCAGGAGGATCCCTAACAACCAGCACACCACATCCTGGAATTACCTGACCGCAAAGCTCAACGTCCATCTCAATATATCCATCAACGACCCGTTGGCCGCACAGAGCTGCAACCACTGACATGCCCGGAGACGATCCTGGCCCCATGGTGCAAACTGTTCTAAAAAACAACTTTCCATAATGGTCAACACCATGGAGCCAGTATCGATCAAACAGGGCACCTGTATCCCTCCCATACAAACCACGAGGTGAGGACATGATGCCATTAAATGCGGCAAGGGACCTAACATCGAGTCATGATCTTTCCCTATCGAAATGTGACTCTGCAGTTCGGCGGGACCTAGTTTTCCGTCGGCTGGGAAAAAGTCTGTTGAGCCCTCATTGTAGAAGGCGACTCATGCCGAGCCAGAGAGGAAGGAGGAATAATGCGTTCTCCATCACATTCACGGGCAAAATGGCCCGGTTTTTGACACCGACGACAGATTAAAACCTCAGTACGGGAGGGCCGATGAACACGCTAAGGAAACCGCATGTCGACAACAGTCTGAGTGAGTAGATCTAACTGTTGCTGCTGTGATTTTAACATCTCCCGCAGCTCCTTCAACTCCGACTGAGAATGCCCTTGCACCCCGTACTGGATGCCGTAAGCCATTGGAACTGACTGACTCCTACCCCTCGCGCCCCCTGGCATTCCCTCCCGCTCCCACCTAATCGCTTCCCCACATATTTCTAGACGGGTAGAGACGGGCTGGCGGCGAACCAATTGCTTCAGTTCCCGGTGGAGGGCGCTATCAGCAACGTACTCAACAAACTGATCGTGCAATACAGTTTCAGCATTAGGAATAGCATTGGGCGATTGCTGTTTAACCCTCTCCAGGAGAGTCATCAAGGCCAGGGAAAACTCTAACAGAGATTCCCCATCTTGCTGCCTCCTGGAGAAAAAGGCTTCTTGGAGTGCTACATACGACTGAGAGCAACCATGCAACTTGTGTAAAATCGCAATAATTTTATTCGGATCACCCCCTTCCCCACTAGGACGGTGTCTAATTTCTTCATGCGCTTCACCTTCCAAATGGTCGAAAAGAAAAAATGCTTTATCAGCTTTGGACAAATAACGAGCCCGCATACATGCCTCTGCCTCCTCCACCCACTCATCAATACCTGTGCCGGATTTGCCACTAAATTTTGAACACCTTCTATCCCTGGGCACAAAAACAAACTGGTCCGGTACAACAGTATCAGTCTTGGCTGGCTGGGGAGGGTCAGGCATTGCTGCAGAGGCAACAACAGGAGCAATACTAGGACCAGGTAACTCACCTGGCACCTGCTCACGACGCAACCGGTCATTGTCGGCTTGCAACTGTGCCACTAATTCTCGCAACTCCTGCATCTCTTCCTCCATACTTGTCATGACTACACTCATCCCAGAAATAGAAAAGGGCCACTGATGGAGAAATACAACTTGTCCAAAAGGTCAAAAATGCATGCTGCTGTTTTGATCTGAGGAGAAAAAACAAAATCACAACCAATATCAAAGCACAAAATTTCACCCACGTCTCACAGAAGATCCTTGCCTTACCAGGTAAACCCTGCCGACTATACGCCAAGTCAAGTCAAGTCACCTTTATTTATATAGCGCTTTTTACAATGCAGATTGTGTCAAAGCAGCTTTACATTGATAACTGGTATATAATTTTGGCTGCACAGCAGCTCTTAAAGAATAGTGTCAATGTCGGCAGATCAAAGCACTGTTGAATATCAAATGTCAAGTGTCCCCAACTAAGCAAGCCAAAGGCGACAGCGGCAAGGCTGACAGAGAGAATCTCAGAATTAGAGACACGCATCCAAACTTTAATCGAGGATAGTAAGAATGCAAGGGCTTCAGATACTGTTTTGGATGCGACTAGCTTAGTGAACTCTGTACATTGTTCGGTCCCGGCTGTAGAGCCCGCGCAGCAGGGCAATTGGGTAATGGTGAGGCGGCCTAGCCGCGGAAAACAAACAGGTGGCAAATAGACTTCTGTGTTAAAATGGAGAAAAAAACCTTGGGAGAAACCAGGCTTAGTCGGGGGGCCAGTTCTCCTCTGGCGAACAGTGCTTTGTTACGATTCAGGTTGCTATCTTATGTCCGATAGGATCGCAACATTCAAAGTATTTATTCCAGTTCAGTCCAGTTGAGGATCGTATTCATCACACCGGTATGGACGGTTTGTTGAGAAGCTGTGCCACTGGCTGTCGTGTCGATGAGGCCTTCACAATGGATGATCTAGTTGACTCAATCTCTGCTGATACTTCAGGGCTGCGTTGTGGTCGTGTCAAGGCGCCGGTCCTCGGTCTCACCTGGATACGGCCCGGATCTGGTTGACTACGGTAAACCTCGGGATAAACAGAAAGACTAATATTAGCGTAGATGCCATTCTTCTTCTGATGTAACGAGTACATCTGGTGTTATAGGAAGTGTTCCCGGTTCCGGCTGACCTAATTTATGCAGCCTAATAATCCTTTAACAGATTTGAAAATATAAATTGATAATGTGTTATGTGTATGCCAGGTTAAAGAGATGCGTTTTTAGTCTAGATTTAAACTGACAGAGTGTGTCTGCCTCCCGAACAATGCTAGGAAGATTGTTCCAGAGTTTAGTTGCCAGATAGGAGAAGGATCTACCACCTGCGGTTGATTTTGATATTCTAGGTATTATCAGCTGGCCTGAATTCTGAGATCGCAATAGACGTGAAGGACTATAATGCTTTAAGAGCTCGCTCAGGTACTGGGGAGCTAAACCATTTAGTGCTTTGTAAGTAATTAGCAAGATTGTAAAATCTATACGATGTTTAACAGGAAGCCAATGCAGTGTTGACAGACCTGGGCTAATATGGTCATACTTCCTAGTTCTAGTAAGAACTCTAGCTGCTGCATTTTGTACGAGCTGTAGTTTATTTATCAGGCGAGCGGAACAACCACCCAGTAGAGCAGTAATCTAGCCTTGAGGTCATGAACGCATGAACTAACTGTTCTGCATTTTTCATTGAGAGCATATGTTGTAGTTTAGATATATTTTTAAGATGGAAGAATGCGGTTTTACAGATGCTAGTAACATGGCCTTCAAATGAAAGATTGGTATCAAAGAGCACACCCAGGTTCCTAACTGACGACGAAGACTTAACAGAGCAGCCATCAAGTGTTAGACAGTATTCTAGGTTATTACGTGAAGACGTTTTTGGTCCAAAAATTAAAATCTCTGTTTTTTCTGAATTTAGAAGTAGGAAATTACTGGTCATCCAATTTTTTATATCAGATATGCATTCTGTTAATTTTGTGAATTGGTAAGTTTCGTCAGGGCACGAAGAAATATAGAGCTGAGTATCATCAGCGTAACAGTGAAAACTAACGCCATGCTTCCTAATGATATCTCCCAAGGGCAGCATGTACAGAGTGAAAAGCAACGGTCCTAGTACTGAGCCTTGCGGTACTCCATATTGAACTTGTGATCGATATGACCTCTCTTCGTTTACTACTACAAACTGATAACGGTCAGATAAGTATGATTTGAACCATGACAATGCAGTTCCACTAATGCCAACATAATTTTCGAGTCTATTTAAAAGAATGTTGTGATCGATAGTATCAAATGCAGCACTAAGATCCAGTAACACTAGTAGAGAGATACAACCACGATCTGATGATAAGAGCAAATCATTAGTAACTCTAATGAGAGCAGTCTCAGTACTATGGTACGGTCTAAAACCTGACTGGAAATCCTCACAGATACTATTTCTGTCTAAAAAGGAACATAGTTGTGATGATACTGCCTTTTCTAGTATTTTTGACAGAAAAGTGAGATTTGAGATTGGCCTGTAATTGACTAATTCTCTAGGATCAAGTTGTGGTTTTTTAATAAGAGGTTTAATAATAGCCAGCTTAAAACTTTTTGGTACATATCCTAGTGATAAAGATGAATTGACGATATTAAGAAGAGGATCTATGACCTCTGGAAGCATCTCTTTCAATAGTTTAGTTGGTATAGGGTCCAACATACATGTTGTTGATTTTGATGATTTAATAAGTTTAGACAATTCTTCCTTTCCTAAAGCAGTAAATGAATTTAATTTTTCCTCAGGGACACTACAATGCACTGTCTGACGCGATACTGTAGTAGACGGTTGCATGGTTATAATTTTTTCTCTAATATTATCAATTTTACAAGTAAAGAAGTTCATAAAGTCATTACTGCTGTGCTCTTTGGAAACATCAGAAGTTGAAGCTTTATTTCTTGTTAATTTAGCTGTATCAAATAAATACCTAGGGTTGTGCTTATTTTCTTCTAAAAGTTTTGAAAAATAGGCAGATCTAGCAGTTTCTAAGGCCTTTCTGTACTCAATCATTCTCTCTCTCCACGAAATGTGAAAAACTTCTAGTTTTGTTTTCTTCCAGCTGCGCTCCATTTTTCTGGCTGCTACCTTTAGGGCCCGAGTGTGCTCATCGTACCATGGCGTTGGATTAATTTCCTTAATCTTTTTTAAACGCAAAGGAGCAACTGAGTCTAATGTGCTGGAAAAGACAGAGGCAATAGTTTCTGTTTCAACATCGAGGTCTTCTAAGCTATCTGGTATGCTAAGGCAATGAAACTGATCAGGAAGATTATTTAGAAAGCGATCTTTAGGGGTAGAAGTGATGGTTCTACCATATTTATGGCAGGGAGGCAGTTTAGCTGCCTTGACTAAATGTAGTATACACGAGACTAGATAATGATCTGAGATGTCGTCACTCTGCTGCAGAATTTCAACGGCATCAATATCGATTCCATGTGACAATATTAGATCTAAAGTATGATTACGACAATGAGTGGGTCCTGACACATGTTGTCTAACACCAATAGAGTTTAGAATATCTGTAAATGCCAATCCCAATGAGTCTTTTTTATTATCTACATGGATATTAAAATCACCAACAACAATGACTTTATCTGCAGCTAGTACTAACTCTGAAAGAAAATCAGCAAATTCTTTGATAAAGTCTGTATGGTGCCCTGGTGGCCTGTATACAGTAGCCAGCACAAATGTCAACTTACATAATGTTACGTAAAGCACCATCACTTCGAAGGAATTATATTTGGAAGACTTTTGACTAATACTGTAAATATTACTATAAATTAGAGCAACACCTCCCCCTTTGCCTTTCTGACGAGGATTGTGTCGATAATCATAACCTTGAGGGCTAGACTCATTTAAAGTAATGTAATCATCTGGTTTTAGCCAAGTTTCTGTCAAACACAGCACATCTAGATTATTGTCTGTGATAATATCATTTACAATAAGTGCTTTTGAAGAAAGGGATCTAATATTTAACAACCCAAGCTTTATCATTTGTTTATCATTTTTATCTCTATTTTTTATTTGTTGAACATCAATTAAATTTTTACCATTAAATGGGTTTGGAAGTTTTTTGTTTTTACTAATTCGGGGTACAGACACAGTCTCTATGTGATAATATCTAGGTGTAAGAGTATGTGTTGGGAATTATCTGACTTCTGCAATGTGAGGCAGCTAGCAGACGGTCGGTTCAGCTTCCTGACCTGGACCCCAGTTTGTCATGTTTTAGTTCTAAGACAATGTGCCATATTACTAGAGAGAAGAGCAGCACCATCCCGGGAGGGATGAATACCATCTCTTTTCAACAGGTCAGGTCTGCCCCAAAAACTTTTCCAATTGTCTATGAAACCTATATTATTCTGCGGACACCACTTAGACAGTCAGCCATTGAGTGATGATAATCTGCTAACTATCTCATCACTCCGATGAACAGGAAGAGGGCCAGAGCAAATTACTTCTTCTGACATTGTACTTGCGAGTTCACACACCTCTTTAATGTTAATTTTAGTGATCTCCGACTGCCGAAGTCGAACATCATTAGTGCCAACGTGAATAATAATTTTAGTGTATTTACGATTAGCATTAGCCAGCACTTTTAAATTTGCTTTGATGTCAGGTGCTCTGGCTCCCGGCAAACATGTGACTATGGTGGCTGGTGTCTCTATTTTCACATTCCGTGTAATAGAATCGCCAATAACTAGGGCACTTTCAACAGGATTCTCAGTGGGTGCGTCACTGAGTGTGGAGAACCTGTTTGATGTTCTAATTGGAACGGAAGAGTGGTGTTTTCCGCGGCTAGGCCGCCTCACCGTTACCCAATTGCCCTGCTGCGCGGGCTCTACAGCCGGGACCGAACAATGTACAGAGTTCACTAAGCTAGTCGCATCCAAAACAGTATCTGAAGCCCTTGCATTCTTACTATCCTCGATTAAAGTTTGGATGCGTGTCTCTAATTCTGAGATTCTCTCTGTCAGCCTGACTATTTCCCTACATTTATGACATGTAAATCCCTCATCGCTGACAGAGAGAGCTATACTGAACATGTGGCATATGGAACACGACACAATACAAGGAAAGGATGACATGACTCACCGTGTTTGTAGACTGATCCAACCAACCAATGAGACCAATGCCTCTTTCTCCTCCTTTCCAAAGCTCTTGCGCTCGTCGTTGCTATGCAACCATGAACCGCGCTCTCCAGACAGATCTATTTCAGAACCAGCCGCTATCAAAATAATCTGGCTGCGGGCGCGGGCCAAAACTGACCCGCCAGCAAATATATCTGGCCCGCGCCCGCAGCCAGATTATTTTGATAGCGAGCCGTCTATTGCCGACCACTGATTTAGTCGATGATGGGCAGGAAAAGGTAGAATGATGGAAATGCTAATGCACCAATTACAACAGAGAATCGCGAGTTTACACAACAGCATTGGACACACAGTTAAAGGGGAAGCTAACATGACAATAGATTGGACTTCGAAGCAAAAAAACCAAGTGGGTATATGCAAATACTGATCCTTAGAAGTCGTAATACGCAAACAGCTCTGGGCAAAAAGTAAGTATATGGCGTATACCTGCGAATGGCCCCGACTACCCCACTGTTGTAAATGTAACACAAGACTGCAAGGTGCAAGTACAACCATGGCTGATGCAGCCTCAGCAGTAAAGAGTCTGAGAACACATCTCCAGCGCTGCAGAGAGGAAAGTTCATGGGAGGCAATATGGATGCAGGTGCAAAGGTTTTGTGAGGATTTTTCTGGTGTTTGTGCAGAAAGTTCCCCTCAAACTAGAGGAAAACGAAAAAGAACCTCACGAGCACCTCCAAGGCTTTCACAGTACATAGTATCAACCACACTTGGCCAGCGTGATGAAAATGAGACGCACTGGGAATCAGAATCACAGACGTTTAAATGTCAGTATCTCCCTGTTTTAGACACTATGCTGGCTGAATTGGACAAGCGATTTTCAACGGAAGCAATGGCCCTGAGTGCGGCATGTGATGCTGTATTCAGTTGTGACAAAACAGGCATTGGTCCTTTACTAAGCAGGTATGCAAGCTTTAAGATCCACCCTCAGCTTGTGACAGCTGAAATGGATCTAGTGAAATGTGCGATAGCATCGCCGATCACCCTTGAAAAACTTAAAGATGAAGTGTGGAAGGATCAATATCCAAACTTTTACAGACTGTTACAGCTTGCTCTCACACTGCCTGTTGGCTCTGCTACATCAGAAAGAAGTTTCTCAGTTATGAGAAGAATCAGAAACTGGCTCTGGTCTGCAGTGGCTCAAGACAGATTCTCAGATCTTTCCCTACTGCACATAGAGAGTGATTTGACTGCAAATTTATCAGAAGAGAAGATTGTGGAAATCTACGCAAATCGGAAAAAGAGGCGGATTCTTTTACATTAGGTAGGCTAACATATAATTTTTTATTCCACTCTGTATAGCCTACCAGTCATTGTTAATTGTAAATGTATTTTAAATGTAGAACAAATTATATAGGCTATATAAATAATTGAAATGTAAAAAAAATATATGGTATATATTTGTATGTAAAAAAAAAAAAAAAAAAAAAAAAAATCAGAGTTCGTGATCTGCCGGTAGAATATTTTGAAAGACAAAAAAAAAATCCTGTGCTTTTTTTCTGCTGTGATTTTTTTTATTTTATTTTTATTTATTTTTTTAACTTTTTTCACTTGAGTGGATATTGAAACAAACATGAAAAATCCTGTCATATTACACTAATGAAGTGCCTTTCATAGAAATCCCCCCCGGCAGCCTTTGAGTGAGTGTGACATTTCCTGTTTTGCACTTTGCTTAGAGACGCTTCATTATGATGTACGGCTATATCTGATCATACATCAGCCAGTCCCTACAGCAGACTGTGGACTAATCAGAAAACCCAGTTGAAATTTATCAAAGCACGTTTCCTGATTTTCCTAGGGGACCAAAATCCACAAAATGCACAATATTACATTTACATTTATGCATTTGGCAGACGCTTTTATCCAAAGCAACTTACATTGCATTATACTATACATTTGTATCTGAGTATGTGCAATCCCTGGGATTGAACCCATGACTTTGGCATTGCTAGTGCCATGCTCTGACCACTGAGCTACAGGAAAGCTAGAACCCGAAACCCCTGTTTAAGACAATATTGTTCTTGACTAATTTATTGCAAATGTTTTTTATCATAGATTCTTCAGATGCCATAGTCATTGAGAGAAAGTAGTCACACTGTAAGTATACTATATATATTGCAATCTTGCAGAGGTTTATTCAGTGGTGTCTTGATTTTTTTTTTTTTTTTTTTTTTTTTTTTTTGCAACAAACATTCTGCGACAACCTATATTACTGTAGATTTGCATAGATGTTTGTTATTTTATGTATTGCTAATATTACACATTAGGAATTTTTGGGGGATTTTATTTTTATTCACAGAGTTTAACAACAAAACTGAATTGGCCTCAGTTGTCAGTGTTTAATGAACTTGTATTCTTTAACTTTCATTTCATGAGAAAAGATTTAAGAAGCTTCAGTTTTTTGTTATAAAAAAGAAAAGGAAATGAAACTCATTTTTTAGTAAACAGAAATGTTCATTGGGAACTACATACATAGTCTGTTCCATCTGGTGTAGAATTGAGGAACGTGATGCATGCCAACTGCATTTCACTTGAAAATGCCTTATTTTACTTAGAAAAGAAAGTGAAAGCATTGCATTACATAGAATTGAACATAACAGCAAATCTTTAAAGTCAAAGGCTGCTTGTCGCAGATTGCATAGAATAAGGAATTGGTTTAACTTTGTGTTTTATTTTTTATTTTTTCCACACCCAAGCCAACCAATACTACAAAATATAATATATTAATGCAATGTAACGAATTTACATGTATTTAATCAATTAGCTCAAATTATGGGTGAAATATATATATAATTAAGTCATAACGCGTTATGATTAATTATAATATAGATCGACCAAAGAGGGAATTATGCACATATATTGTGAATTAATTACAACGGATTATAATTAATTACATATATGATTAGGTCTAGTTCAATAGTGATTTGAGAAAGACTATCCTAGTTTGTCCAGCAAACCATCAGTTTTCTCATAAACTATTTATAAAAGGAAGTTGGTCTCTGGCCACGAGAATAACTTCTTATTATAGCATTAAAGCGTAAAGCAGTTTTGCAGAATCAAACGTAGAAGGGACCTGGTTCGTTGAATGAGCAACAGAGGCAATCGAGCATGAATATAATGTATTTAATATACAAAACTACAACTACATGGGCTAACGTTATATGACTAGATATACACAAAGAATACACATATATACAAAAGCGAAAGTAAAGGCAGGAAAACAGAGGTGATCAAAGAAAATGGCAAATTACAAACAGTTAAACCTTTGAGAGCCAGCAAGGAAACTTAGCTTACGCATGGAGCTTAAAACGCTTCGAAAAGAATGGTTCTATACTTGCATAGGTTTAGGTGCTGCGGTTGCTTGTCTTTCGGCAGGAGTTTCAATGCGTGCGGCTGGAGCGATTGGTCCTTTTCTGAGGCTGGGTTCTCGGCGGGATTTTCAAACAAGGTTTTAACTTAAGAGTAAGATAACCGGAAAATAAAGAAGAGAGAGTCCGTCTCCGAGGCGATGGAGGATGACGGAGGCTTGGCAAAAGAAAAACTTGTGCCAAACAGATGGTCGTCCCGAAGATGCAGAGGAGCGCGTGATGGAAGCGCGGTCGCCGAGACGTGCGTGAGTTGGCGAGGGACAATCGAAAGACAATCGAGAGACAAAAAAACATGCATGTGAATGTCTTTTTAAGGACAAACAAGCCAAACGCCTCCTCGGGCGCGTCAGCCAATGGTGCGGGTGCAACTTTGGCGGGCAAACTTTTTCTTTGTCTTCATTTATGGCCTCATTTGCATGGTTTATGAAGTGTCAGATCTGAGTACATTTTCTTCAAAGTACCATTAAAAATAGAACAATGCATTTTACAGTGATGTGACATACATTGTCAATTAGGGCATAAAGAGAGTTTTACAATGAGACCAAACTTGTCAAATGTCAAAGGCATAAAAGTGAGGGATACAGTTTATACTTGAATATACCGCTTAGAATAAAACTAACACTGCTACAATCATAACTAATCTTATATACTAGGGATACATGCACGTTCACTTGAATACAGCAACGGGTACACTTTGGTATAGTCATATTTTGAGGCTAAATGTAGATACAGTTTCCAAATGTGTGTTTGTGTCTCTGTATGTGTGTGTGTGATGTATGCCACATGGCCCTTAGTGCCATGTGGGGGGGAGCACGGGTGACTCTTTGAAGTCCCCGGCGCTGGTGAGAAAGCCTCCTGCTTCTCCTCACTGAAGGTAACAAAGATGCCAACAGAGTCGTTTTATCCAGACCTGCCGGAGCCATGGTCTATGAGTTATCTGAAGGAGGTCAAACGTTAAAAGCTTTCTTTAATTTATAGTGGTATTGATGATTTTGATCCACCACAGACGCTACAGCAATATTAACTTATTCTTCAGTTATTACTGTGCGTTTCAAAGAGACATTTTTTTAAATTAAATTCATATTTACAAAAATGTACTACTGAAATTCTTGAACAAAACTAAACTGACACTATAAATTATGCATAGAAAACATTTTGGCTTACAATACAAACAGTACATTCTTTATATATTAAAAGCTTTCTCAGTTTTTTCTCAGTTGCAAGACCTTTTTGGCATTTAACATTTCCACGCATAATCAGTCATTAGTTAACAGATTATTATTATTATTATTATTATTTATTATTTATTTTTTATTTTTTTTATTGATTTATTTATTTATTTAAATTTTTTTTGCATTTTTTTGGTCTTTTTTAGCCGCTGTCATTTCTGGTAGGGCAACACGTGTCCTTTTTGTTAAACATTAGCATAGACTGAGTCATCTTCCAAGGCGCTGTCAGATGGCAATGGTCTCACATCACACTAATTAAGAAAAAAAGAAGCAAAATATGTTACAGTGCTGGTATGTTACAAAATATATGGTTATTTTATCTTAAATAAAATAGATTAAATTCACTAAATAATCACTTTTAATTATAAATGTTTAGGCATATGCAGTGTTGTTTAAAGTCATGGCTGTTGCATGCAAGAATCTTTAATGTGTTGTTGTCAGTTCTAACAGCTAGCTGATGTGCAAACAACACATAGTCACAAAATCAGCAACGCCTCTATAAATATCAAATGAACTGAAGCACTGCTCAGAATCAGACTTCTGCGATACTAATAGTTTTGAAACATTGAAATGTTTTCTCACTGATGCAAAGTTGTACTTACCCCCCAGTTGTCATAAACACGACCATCCGGGCAGTTTGTGTAAATATCTTCATCACTGCCTTTATCTTCTTTACTGATTTGCAGAAAAGGTCAGATACAAACCATTGGTAAGAGTCCTGACATATACTTATAGGTAACAAACTATAGTGAATGATTGCAAAAATTTGGAATCACTAAGATTTGGTGCTCAAGAAACATTTCTTATTATTATCAATGTTGAAAACAATTGTACTGCTTCAGATTTTTGTGGAAACTGATATTTTCAGGATTTTTTTGATTAATAGAAAGTTCAAAAGAACAACATTTATTTGAAAAAGAAAACTTTTGTAACACTATACCTGTCTTTACTGTCACTTTTGATCAATTTAATGTGTCTTTGCTGAATAAAATTGTTAATTTCTTAAAAATCTTTTGAATTGTAGTGCATCACAGTTTCCATATTAAGCAGCAAAAACTGTTTTCAACATTTATTATAATAAGTGAGCAGCAAATCTGCATAGAATGATTTCTGAAGGATCATGTGATACTGAAGACAGGAATAATGATGCTGAAAATGCAGACTTTCGAAAACATTAAAAAATCTTAGTGATCCCAAACTCTTGTCTAATGGTGTATGTACATATACTTTTTATAATCAGACTTCTTTGGGGTTGTCTTCATTTCATTCTGTTCATTCTTCATTACGGCCTGTTGTGTAGCTCTGTTCCCACTGCAAGACAAAGGTATTTTAAAGTTTGCAGAAAACAAAGGAGAAACAAAACATATGGAATAAGCGTGACTCATCGAGTCATTTAATGAGCTTAAAAGACGTAGAGACCCTTACCAGTGTCTTCTCAAAGCATACACTAAAACACCAACTGAAACAACCACAATAGCTGATGCAACAGCAATGTATATTATTATGCCTGTGAAAAGAAACACAAATAATTTTATTTATTTATTTATTTATTTTGTAATAAAACAATGATTGTTTTAAAAAGACTGACGTGAATTAATTTCTCACCATTTTGAGGAGCTTCCAAAGTTATAGAAGAGTTTCCCAAACTGTTACTGGCAAAGCACTGGACAGTATCAGGTAAACCCAGCCAATTCTGTACTGTGAATATGGTAAGAGACTCATTTTGTTTAATGCTGGAGCTGGGGAAGGTTCTTGAGGAATCTGGACCAAACCATTTGACTTCACTGGGAGGATTGGAGTCCACAATACAGACACAGACTGTAAAACTCGCAAACTGGCAAGACGATTCATTTTTAATCTCAGGAGGATCTAAATGAGATAGATAGATAGATCATAACCAATGATCTACTTTCACTTACACTCATTTAAACACTGATTGTTGAACATAGGGTCTTCATACATACTTACACAATATTTTAAGTTTCTGTGGACTAGAACTGTTTCTTCCCAATGTGTTGATGGCTGTACAGGAAATGGCCTCAGTATGCCGAGTCACATTCACCAGTTTATAAGTGGGTTTCTTTCCTAACAACGTCCTATTTAAGCTGAACCACTCGTAGCTGTTTGCAGGAGGGTTGCTGTTACTGGAGCAGGTCAGTTCTACAGAGTCATTCTCCTTCACTGAGGGTTTAGTCTCCACACTTACATTATATGGAGGATCTGATTGAGATAAATGTTGATTAAATGTCATTTTTGTGTCAACAATGGTCTGTTTTTCTCAAAAAATAAATAAAATTATTTAATAAATGCTTTTTTCAAAGCACAAGATTATGCCGCCTCCTGATACAGTTGGATAATGTAGTAGATATTGTAGATACTGTAGGCTACAAGCAGCCAGATGACTTTTAGCAATTAAATTTCTGTAAATGAACACACCTTAAAGGACTATTCTAGGTTCAGTCCTAATTAAGCTCAGTCAACAAACTTTTGCATAATGTTGATTACCACAAAAATTATTTTGACTCGTTTTCATTATAAAAAAAAAAAAAAGGAATCAAGGTCAAGGCACTTACAATGGCAGTGAAAGGAAATATGAAGTTTAAAAATTGTATAAATATATTGTCATGGAACAGTGAGAGAGGACTCAGGCGCAGAATGAGAATAAACAGTTTATATGTTTTTTCTTAAATTGGAACGTAAAGTCCACACTAGAGGCTTAGTAACTACTAACTAGTTTGTAACTAACTCTGTACTTTATTCGGTTGCACCATTTGTTCTTAAAGGGTTAGTTCACCAAAAAATTTAATTTCTGTCATTAAGTACTCACCCTCATGTCATCCCAAACCCGTAAGACCTTCGTTTGTCTTCAGAAACAAATTAAGATATTTTTGATGAAATCTGAGGGTATCTGATCCACAACGTCATTGCACCTTCGTGCCCCCATGTATGAGGAGCTTGTGAAGGTTGTAACTCGTGCTGTGGAAAAATTAAATATCGACTTGCCCCCGCAAGAAGCAGGAAGCACTTAAGAAAAGTAAGCTGGATGAGCATTTCCTGCTTTTTGGTAGCATTGTTAATACGGTCGTTGAGAGGTTCCAGGAGGCGAAGAAGCAGTCAGCCTCATTAAAAAAATATCTTCCTCACCGCTCTGGGTCCCGAGGGGCTGCTGCTGCTAGGGAGCAGCCCCAACCGACAACAAGCTCCTCTTATCGCCAAAAACAAAAAGAGAGTGTTGCTAAGAGAGCCCCTCCTCAAAGATCTCGGGACTCTAAGCAGCACTCTCGCCTAAAGCCTTTGGCACAGAAAACAGATCTGTGGGGGCCCAGCTTCAGGCCTCTGAGAGAGCCCTCAGGAAATCGATGTTTGTATCCCGCCGTCAAGTATGCTTCATGACACATCAGTTTCCAGCGATCACACACTGCAGTGTCCGCCTGAAAAGCTTGCAGCCATGCAGTGCTCATTGAAAGTCAAGACAAACAAAACACCTGAGGTTGGCCTCGAGAGGCTGATTTCCTTAGTAGATATTCTCAAGGCATGGAAGGTCTATCAGAAAAAAAGTGGGTCCTGCGTACTGTAGAAAAGGGTTACAGACTACAGTTCGGGTCTTGCCCCCATGAAATTCAATGGGGTGGTCTGGACTTCCATAGACCTGGAGCAGGATCGGGTGTTGGAACAGGAAGTTCACTCCCTTTTGGTGAAGGAGGCCATAGAGCGCATTCCTCCTCCCAAGCGGGAGTCTTGTTCTACAGCCAGTACTTCACTGTTCAGAAGAAGGATGGGGGATTGCTTCCCATTATAGATCTCTGGCATTTGAACCATTCTCTGAGGAGATTCAGGTTCAAGATGTTGACTATCCTTATTATGATTAGTCAAATCAGGTCTGAGGACTGGTTTGTCATGATAGATCTGAAGGGACGCATACTTCCACATTTCCATCCTTCCATCGCACAGGAAGCGTTCCAATATTGGGTTCTTCGATTCGGCCTAGCTCTCTCCCAAATGCATGGATGCGGCTCTGGCTCCGCTGAGACTCCAGGGCATCCATGTTGAATTATATCGACGACTGGCTCATACTAGCCCGGCCTTGATTTCTGTCCCAGGGCCCATTGTTGGGAACGCTGTGTAGCCAGAAAATTGTCTGGACAGACGCATCCCTCATGGGGTGGGGCTTGGTCATGGATGGCTGTTTTTCAAGGGTTCTATAGGAGGACCATCATCTTTTGTGGCACGTAAATTACCTGGAGATGCTGGCTGGATTCAGGGCCCTGAGGAGTTTCTTCCCAGACTTCAGGGGCTACCATGTTGTAGTTCTTTCAGGCAACACATCGAGGTCTCCTATATAAATCATCAGGGGGGTCTGAGGTCGCACCCTCTTTGCAGTCATGCCAGATCCTCCTGTGGTCCCAGGGGAAACTGTTGTCTCTCGGAGCAATGTATGTCCCTAGGGACCAGAATTTGGGAGCAGACATCCTGTCGAGGCAGGGGCTGAGGCCTGAGGGAATGGAGACTCCACCCCAAGAGTCGATATGGGAGAGGTTTGGCCCAGCGGAAGTGGATCTATTCACATCTCAAGAGATGACTCACTGTCCACAGTGGTTATCTCTTACACCTCCGGCCCCCTCTGGGGCTGGACGCCATGGTACAGAAATGGCCGAGGATATGTCTGTATGCATTTCCCTTGATCGCTCTGCTCCCGGGAGTTCTATAGACGGTCTGTCTGGACGGAGTCAGTCTGCTTTTGGTAGCCCCATTCTGGCTGGCCCGAGTATAGTTCTCAGACATCATATCACTCCTGGCAGGCCCTCTATGGGAGAGCTCAGCAAAGCAAAGACCTGCTTTCCCAGGCCGGGGGCACAATATATCACCCCTGGCCAGAGCTGTGGAAACTGTGGGTCTGGCCCCTGAGGGGGCCCAGTACCTAGAGGCTGGTCTCTCAGCCAGAGTAGTCGAGACTATACTTAACTCTATCCACAAAGACACTGTGCAGCCTAAAGTGGAATGTTTTCACTTCTTGGTGTAGAGAGCATGAGTTTGACCCAGTCAACTGCCCCGTGGCTTCAGTGCTGGATTTGCTCCAAGATCGCTTCTCTGCTGGTCTTACTCCAGCCACACTTAAGGTGTATATGGCAGCAACTGCAGCTTTCTATGCCTCCAAGCTGACAATCAGCAACTGGATTGTTGAGGTGCACGGCATGCCTTTAACTTTGGCCGTAACGGCTCATTCTAATAGAAGCATGGCATCTTCAAAAGCCCTGCTTTCTGGGGTCTCCCTGCAGGGCATATGTGATGTGGCGGGCTGGGCCACTCTGCATACGTTCATGAGATTTTATAGTCTGCACCTTCTTTCTACTCCAGGCCCAGAGGTGCTCTCGTCCTAAGTTGTGCCTGGACAGTTTCACACTAGGACAGGCATTACTTGGCATTGTGCGGTGGGCATTGCATTCCCCAAAGTGTCATCATTATGACACAGCGTGAGTTCCATCAAAAGGGAACATCCCAAGTTATGACTGTAACTCTTGTTCCCTGAGAAGGGAACGAGATGCTGCGTCCCTTTGCCACACCTTTGTATGCCTGAGAGCGACTTGCTTCGACCTATCAGAAGCTAAAGCTATTGTGTGGCGGTGTCCCTTTATAGCTTCTGTGTACACCGTCACATGCCAAGTCACTGGTTATGTCATGACGCAGCACCAATCACAATTGGTCTAGTTTTATGTGTGCTTCAGACACTTACACACTGAAGGCATTCCCCAAAGTGTCCTCATTATGACTCAGCATCTCATTCTCTTCTCAGGGAACAAGGGTTACAGTCATAACCTGAGATGTTCTCCTCTGGCCAACAAACGAACAGTGCATGATTATTATTCAGTCAGCATTACAGGTCAGATGTCAGATTGGATTGGAACATTCAAAATATTTAATCCAATTAATCCAGTATCATACACTATGTTTCAAGAACATAAACATGTCCAGTTTCCTTAATGATCAACACTCATACAAACCAATATCTTGCCTGAGCCAATGCACATTGGCAAGTGAGATTTGCATCACAAGACATTCCCAACTTCCGGGTATATAAGGCAGCATGCAGGTTCACATTAACTCACATTAGGTTTTCCGCTGAGGAGCCGAGTTGGGGTCCCAGCTGTGCCAGTGGAGGTACAGGAGTTGTGGCACTGGGACGTAATGTCTCCATTCCCTCCTTCAGGGAACGGGGGTTACATTAGTAACCTAGACATTCCCTATCAGCCAGTCATGTTCGATGCACCCGTTGGGTGGAAGAAAGGGTGTGGGGCATCTAGTCTAGTACAGGGGCTGACCAACCGGGCATTACACACAAGTACTAGCCTTTCCCTTCTGCTGGCCTCCATAGCAGACAAAGAGCTGTTCTGAGGTACTGTGGTCCACGTACAAAGCAGGGCACAAACAGGACATAGCAACGCAAGGGCTGGGTCTGCCTCCTTCAGGGGCAATGCTTGCAAGTTCACCACCTGGTCTGTGAAAGGAGTGGTGGGAACTTTGGGCACGTATCCAGGCTGGGGTCTGAGGGTAAAATGAGAGTCAGTGTGCCCAAATTACAGGCATGGACTGAAAATGCCAAAAATGACTGAAAAATGCCTCCACCCTCTTAATAGAATTGAGAGACAGGATTTTAATGTCTACTGACTGCAGAGGCTCTCCCATTAAGACTAGAGAGAGATCCCAGGAGGAGATGAGGCGTGGCTGAGGAGGATTCAACCTCCTGGTGCCTCTCAGGAACATGATGACCAATTCGTGTTTCCCCAGAGACTTAGCATCTACAGCATTGTGATGTGCAGCAATAGTGGCAACATACACTTTTAGGGTGGAGGGAAACAGCCTTCGCTCCAACCCATCTTGCAGGAAAGAAAGCACAACATTGATCAGACATCTACGGGGGTCTTCCTTGCTGGAAGAACACCAATCAACCACTTCAAAGCATGTGCCTTGTAGAGAGGGCTTTTGCTGAAGTGACTGTGTCAACTACCACTGGAGGTAGGCCACTTAAATCCTCTGCATCCTGTCCAGAGACCACATGTGGAGGTTCCAGAAGTCTGGACATGGGTGGCATTTGTGCCCTGTCCCTAAAAAAAAGAAGGTCCTTCCTCGAGGGAATCTGCCAGGAGGGGCTGTCAGATTTGAAAACCAGGTCTGGGTGGGCCAGTATGGCATAACCATCAAGACCTGCTCCTCGTCCTTCCTGACCTCGCACAGTGTCTGTGTGAGCAGGCTTACTGGGGGAAACTCATACTTGCATAGGCAGGGGCCAGCTGCGTGCCAGTGTATCTATGCCGAAGGTCCCCCCACTCATGGAATAAAACAACTGGCAGTGGGTTGTCTCTGGGGGATGCAAACAGGTCAAGCAGAGTGACCTCGAAGCGTTCCCAAATCAGTTGGACCGTCCGGGAGTGGAGTCTCCACTCTTCCCTGGATGTGTACTATCGTGAGAGCTCAGCTAGTATGTGAGCGGTGTAAAGGTGCATTGACACTACCAGCAACATGCAGCGACAAAGCGACACGATCCTATTCATTTCAGTGGAGAGCTGGCATTTTTTTAGCGACACGAGCGACAGTGACCGTTAGCCACAGGATGGGGCTTGTCCAGCAACACGACTAAGTTAAGATCAGTTCAACTTTATGCAAATGAAGTGTGACTTTTGGGAGCGATATAGCAACCTCAACCGCTAGCCACTGGCGACATGCAGCGACAAAGTCGCTGGTAGTGTGAATGCACCTTAAGATCAAAAATTTGTTAGCTGGGTACTGAACCTGGAATATTCCTTTAAGAATGAAAAAAAAAAAAAAAAAATGATGTGATGATAATTATTGTTCACATTAAATTCAAAGCTGATGTGTGTAATTTAAAAGTACTCTCTCCAATCAATAAAAATCCAGTCACACATACTAAGTACTTACACAGCACGTTAATTTTCTGTGGACCAGAACTGTTTCTTCCCAATGTGTTGATGGCTGTACAGGAAATTGCCTCGGAATGCCGAGACACTCTCTCCAGTTTATAAGTGGGTTTCTTTCCTAGCAACATCCCATTTAAGCTGAACCACTCGTAGCTGTTTGCAGGAGGGTTGCTGTTACTGGAGCAGGTCAGTTCTACAGAGTCATTCTCCTTCACTGAGGGTTTAGTCTTCACACTTACATTATATGGAGGATCTGATTGAGATAAAATGTTGATAAAATGTTATGTCAGCAACTATTTGTTCCTTCATTTCTTTTCATTTTATTCAGAGGCCAAAACTGAGCAAAAATATGCAATTTTGTGCATTTGGCCAGAAAGTTAGCTGAAATTTGGATAGCTTGTAAGGTATATCAATGAGATCTTTATAACAGCAGACTAATTAGATAAAATGCATATAAATATAATTTGTCACTGTATCTCCCAATAATGTCTTATTGAGATGATATTTCAATGCTTAGTTTTAGCATTGAATCTAGTAGAAGATTAGTTTTTTTTTTGTTTGTTTGTTTGTTTGTTTTTCCAGCAGTTTTGATCCTGGTGATCATTTAGAGGCCTTAGAAATGTGACTATTAAATATTATACAATTAGGCTTTATAGGGTTAAGTTGGTATGCATTTTAAGACAGTGATTCTCAACCAGGGGTCTGGGGTCCACTAGGCAGCCTTAGCAAACGTCCAACGTGGCTCCAGGATGACTTACAATTATTGAAATGATGCGTGTTCTTATTATTAATAATAGTATATTTAGACAATCATAATTAAATTAATAAACTTAATTATAGATATAGGTCTAAAATAAAGATGTAAATAAAATTTTTTATATATATTTTTTCCTCAAATAGTATATATTGTTTTATTATAATAAATGTATTGTAATAAAATTGTTTTATTGAAGGAAATGCAATTCTTGAAACATCTGAAATCACAAAATTAATTGTGGTTAATTATTTAGCATATTGAAGCTTACACTTACAGTTTTCTTTTTTATACCTTAAAAGTTTGAAAACAAACACCACTGTCCTTCGACTGTTGCATTGGATTGGGGGCTTTATAGTCAAAAAGTTTGAGAACCACTGTCCTAAAACTATTAACTATTGCTGTCAAATATATCGGTAACACTTTACAATAAGGTTCATTAGTTAACATTAGTTAACTACATTAGTTAACATGAACTAATAATGAAATGCACTTATACAGCATTTATTAATCTTTGTGGTAACGCTTTAGATTACACCCCGGAAAGTACTGCGTAATTACAACGAATTTACAGCGTAACTTTCGATAATTATAGTGTACCTAGAAAGTAAGTACATGCAAGTATAGGGGAACAATATGTAAAGTCTTGGGAATAAAGGAGTAACAACCAGGAAAATAACAAATTATTTATACTGTAAGTATTTTAGAACTAAGGGGTACTTATACTATTATGATAGACAACAATCTTACGTTTGGGAGCAATTTAGCGAGAAAGTGCACTGATTAAGTTGTTTCAAGGCAAGTAGGGTAAGTAATAATAAAAAAAAAACAATCTGATATCACTTGGAAACCTTTATTTGAAAAACAACTTTTTAAAACAGATTTAAAGTTACAACACTTTTCTCTTGCTTGGCTTCCTCCTCCTCTTGTTCCTCTTCTTTTTCTTTCTTTCTACTGATGAATCATAAAGGGTCATGAAACCCTAAACTAAATTTTCTGAGATTTTAACAGAGGTATGTGTGTTGAACATCATTGAATACAATGTTAGCATCTGTTAGATTTATTGTAGAGGGAAAGTGGTTAATTTTGAGATTTTTTCCCGCTATTTTCGTCTTCCGGGTTTAAAATCTACACCGTGTCCACGTCACAGGTGGTGACGTGGCGGTGCACTATAACACTTTGATGACACGTCGGTGTCTCATAATTATTAATGAGACTGAGTTTTCTTATCCTATGAGAAGACACTGTCTCTTAATTATTCAGGACACCAAGTGATTCTTTCAAATGACAGATATGTCAAACTGTTAGATCGTGCAGTAGATGAGAAAGGCGTTCACGGGTCTTAAGTGTTTGTTTTTGTGGTGTAAAAGTTTGGGTGTGTTGCATGGCTTTCCCCGCGATGCTGCCAGGGCAAGACTGCCTGCGGGCGGTTGGTTGGCCATCAACTACCGACACATCGAAACTGTTTGTGTTTAGCAAGCATTTTTCTCGAGAGAGCTACGAGAACGGGAGAAAGGTGGACTTTCTGCGTCGCACAAGTTCTCTTCAATATCTTTGTCTTCGACACAAACACGATTCATCCACACAGAGAGTGTCACCGTTCTTTACGGCTCTTTAACCAATCAAACGGCTTATAAAAATGCCACAAAATAAGTCTCAAAAGTTATCAAAGATGCAACAGCGTGTTCGTATTCGATGCAGAGAACAAAATACGAATGGCTGCGCATTTATTTGTGTATTAAATTATAGCAAATACCATGTGTATATTGTGTTGCATTTAATAGTAATTTGCAGTGTGCATTATTTGTTGGAATCTTTTTTTTATGCTTTTAATGAGAGCGAAATAAAACTGTCTGAATCAGAAGCCGTTGCTGTGCTGTCAGTCTCCTCTCATCCCCCTCCACTCCACAGCTTAACCACGCCCACTTCTGTAGCATTTTTCAAAACTGTTTCAAAACTGACTGCTGCTGAAACAGGGGGTTTCATGACCCTTTAAGAGGGAATCCCATGTCATTTGCTATATCTGCATTAAATGAAAATACAGTACACCCAGAAATGTGCTCACCGTTTACTCATCTTTTACCCTCATGCCATCTGATGTACATGACTTTCCTTCTTAAGATGAACACAAACAAAGATTTTTAGAAAAATAAATAATCTCTGGGAATGCTTTATAATGCAAGCTCATGTGTTCCTAAAAGTCGAAGCATCAAACAGCACATACAGCAATAACTTAATCCATATGACCCCAATCGATGAATCAGTGTTTTCTGAAGTGAAATGATACGTATTTGTAAGAAAAATACAAAATATTTTACAGTTTTAAACTTTCGACCAACTGTCACCTGCGCGTGCATGAGAGGGTTGAGAGTTCCTGCTTGACGTAACTTGAAGCGTGACGTAAGCGTGCCGAGAAACTCACGCGAAAAGTCAAGCGGATATCGGATGTCGTCAGTTTTTTTTTTTCATTAATGCTCACAACAAAATACACAGAATAACAGATAATGATAATGAGAAACAAACAAGACAGAATAACAGAAACGGCCGTTCTCACGCGAATTTCACATGAATCTCCCGCGAGAACGTCATGAAAGCTTCACGTTGCTCATTACAATATGCTTCGTCGAACGCAAAGTCGACTCTCATGCAGGCGCTGGTGACAGTTGGTCGGAAGCGAAAAGATGAATAGCCTAAACCATGAGAAAATTTCTGGGTGTACTGTATTTTCTTATACAGAATAGAATAGTAATTCCTTCTTAAGATTCATCAGTTGAGAAAGAAGAGGAGGAGGAATCCAAGCAAGAGAATCAACAACAACAACAACAAAGGGAGAAAACGTGTTACTTTCTGTCAGGACTTTAGAATTTGAAATGAAAAGTTGATTTTAAAAAATAAATAAAAAGTGTTGTAGACCTGTTTTTCAGGTCTACAACACTTGTAGAAGTTGTTTTTCAAATAAAGTTTATGGGGTTTGTTTGCAGGTTTTTTTTTATTACTTACCCTGTAACTACATGAAACATATACATAATTTGTTATTTTCCTGGTTGTTACCCCTTTATTCCGAAGACTTTACATATTGTTCCCCTATACTTACTCGTACTTACTTTCTAGGTACACTATAATTATCTAAATTTACGCTGTAAATTCGTTGTAATTACGCAGTACTTTCTGGGCTGTAATCTAGCGTTACCATCTTGGTTAATGTTAAATTCAACGTTTACTATTACATTATTAAAATCTTGTTAACATTAGTTAATGCACTGTGAACTAACATGAACAAACAATGAACAACTGTATTTTCATTAACTAATGGTAATGAAGATTAGTAAATACAGTAACAAATGTATTGCTCGTGGTTAGTTAATGTTAGTTAATACATTAACTAATGTTTAACTAATGAACCTTATTGTAAAGTATTACCAATATATCAATCGCAATTTGCACACACATACACACACACACACTTTTATGTTAGATGTGATTAATTGCGATTAATTGATTTGACAGCTCTACAATTATCAGCAAACAAAAACAAACAAACATTTAAATTAGCGTCTGATCATTTATTTGTCTTAAACTCACATAGCAGACTTACATTTAACTTTGAGCGTTTTGAAGCCAGTCACAGTCTTCTCTCTAAACTCTGCAGAACAGCTGAGACTTTTATCATGGTCTTCTCCAGAAGGAGTGAAGGTAAGGTTGTAAGATGTAAGCTTCCATTGACCGTGATTTTGCGGCTGCGACGGACTGGATTGCTTGCCATCGTGGTTCCAGGTGACACGAGGCAGGTCTGACGGACAGGAATGTGACACAGTGCAGGTAGCAATCACCAAATTCCCTGATGTCACTTCATCTTTCACAGAGACAATAGGTTGTTCTGGGGACTCTGGTGAAGACATGTGCCAATACGGTAATACAATATATCACAATAATGAGCATGCACGCTATTGTTATCGTGGGCACTTCAAAATGGATAGTTCTTTATTACGAATTATTATTTTTATTATGAATTTTAAAAAAAACTTTTCCATCAATCAAAATTTACAAAACTGCGTGTATGCTGCATCAAAGAGGCATGAACACTCTGATGTAGGCTAAACAAAGCCAACACGGATGAGAAGCATGAGTGAAAGAGACGGATTGAATGAAAATGCACATTCTCTGCATCCGAAATCGCATACTGTCAGACTATGTACTACATTTGAATTTGAATTTATGGTTACACTTTATTTTTGTCTTTGTTACACTGTTATTATATATTTAAGTACTGAGTATTAAGTAACTACATGTACTTACTATAGGGTTAGGATTAGGGTGAGTTGCATTAAATTATGCATATAGTTATTACTATAGTAACTGCATGTAACTTATGTAACAATGACACTGTAAAATAAAATTTTACTGAACTTACTTCATGACTGTTAAAAAGTATTATCTATATGAATAGGTATGATCTCTATGAATGTAGGTAGTATAAATGAATTTCGGATGTACTACATTTGCCATGTTGTTACTGTCCTGTGACCTACCAGTGTCAGTTGCGTAGCTTCACCGCCATTTATAAATCATCCCCTGTGACCTCATGGGATAGTAAAGTGTCCATCCAATGCACACTTTAGAATCTCGCCGTAAGTAGTCATCTGGGGACTTTTTGCCTACTGTTTTTCGAATGCATTTGGACATACTACTCTGTTGGTGTTTTTCGCATACTATATAGTGGGAAAATATTCAATTTCGGAAGCAGCTATTCAAACACTGACAATATACAGTATGCCGCGCAGCAGAAATGCAGCCATAACCCCGGTAACCCCCATAAACAAAGCAGGCTGCACTATTTTCAGTTTCTGGGGCCGTATTCACAAAACATACTCGGTTACGAAAGTAACCTCGGTTCCCTGAGATACGGAACGAGTACTGCGTATGGGGAAAAACTCCTTTTTTCCTCGATGCTGAAGCCTTTTTCAATAACGCAGTGTAACTGCACGGCCATTGGTTCACAATGGAAAACTTTTTGAACCAATGACGGCGCGGCGTAGCTGCGCGAGCCTATGGCGATGCAGTGCGCCAAAGCCCGCCAAAATGGGCGGGGCGACTGGCTATATAAGCGAGCATTTCGCCATAGGATTTCAGGTCATTCGACTGAAGCGACGACATTGAAGCCGCAGCCTCGTGGCACGGCATAGAACGCAGTACTCATTCCGTATCTCAGGTAACCGAGGTTACGTTCGTAACAGAGTACGTTCCCTTTCGATACTTCACTCGTACTGTGTATGGGGAACGAATTCAATCGCGCCGTGCCACGGAAGGGAACGACTGGGCTTATCTTGGACACCGGAGGGGTCCAGGGGACAAGTGAGGAGACCGAAGCCTTCGAACCCTTTATGTTACACTTGCTAGCATGATGATGGAGCTCGACAGAGGCCGTCGCATCACACCGAGAGGACCCGAGCATGCAAGGTCAGAACGTCCAGGTTATAAAATCTGACAAAAGTGGACGGGGAGGACCAGTCGGCCGCCTCACAAATGTCTTTGATGGAGACACCACTAGACCAGGCCCATGAGGAGGCCATCCCTCTAGTGGAGTGGGCTCTTACTCCTATGGGGCAATCAAGGCCCACAGAGAAGTAACACAGAGTGATAGCATCGACTATCCAACACGAGAGTTGTTGCTTTGAGACCGGAGACCCTTTGGTGCGGCTGCAAAGCAGACAAAAAGCTGGCCAGATTGCCGAAACGGCTGTGACCGCTCAATGTAGGTCCTCAATGCCCTTACTGGGCAGAGTAATTCCAACTCTCACTCATCCGACAAGGGAGGTAGTGCTGAGAGGGAAATGACCTGTGCTCTGAACAGGGTCGAGAGCACTTTAGGGACGTAGCCATGCCTGGGCTTTAAAATGACCTTCAAGTCGTTGGGCCCAAACTCAAGGCATGCAGGGCTCACGGAGAGGGCCTGCAGGTCGCCAACACGCTTGACCGATGCTAGAGCGAGTAGCAGAGCGGTTTTGAGCGTTAAGGGCCGAAGGTCAGCTGACCGCAGCGGCTCAAAGGGGAGCCCTTTGAGTGCTCTGGGGAAAAAAGAAAGGTCCCAGGTGGGAATAGTGAGAGGACGTGGGGGGTTTAACCGCCTAGCACCTCTCAGGAAACGCACAATGAGACTGTTTCAGCCCACTGATTGGCCAGCGATAGGAGCGTGGAACGCTGCGATGGCTGCTACGTATACTTTGAGCGTGGAAGGGGTGAGGCCCTTATCCAGATGCTCCTGGAGAAACGACAGTATCGGAGATACGTCAGACTCAACAGGATCCTCGTTTCATGCAGAGCACCAATCAACGAAGACCGTTGATTGCATCACTTCTGGGCGTAGAGGCGTCTCGTAGACGGGGCTCTCGCCTGAGAAATGGTGTTTAGCATGTCCCCGGGGAGGTTTAAAGGCTCCCATCGAGGGACCATAGGTGCAGAGCCCAGAGTTCTGGCTGTGGATGCCAGATTGTCCTATTCGCCTGAGAGAGGAGGTCCCGTCTCAGGGGGATCGGCCATGGGGCTTTTGTGGAAAGCCTGAATAGGTCCGAGAACCAAACTTGGCTCCTCCAGAGCGGGGCCACCAGGAGGACTCTGTGCTTGTCTTCCCTGACTCGTCTGATGACCTGGGGGATCAGAGCGATCAGGGGAAAAGCATAAAGAAGGAGGCTGGGCCAGTTGTGGACCAGCGCATCTGTGTCCTTCGAAAAATAGGTTGGGCAATGAGAGTTGTCTTCTGAGGCGAAGTGGTTGACCTCTGTCTTCCCGAAGATCTCCCAGATTCTGAGAACCGTCTGGGGGTGGAGCATCCACTCGTCCGAGGGGATATTGCTCCGAGATCGCATATCTGCTCTCAGATTCGTTCTGCCTGGTATGTGTGTCGCTTTGAGCGACCGCAGCCTGGGTAATGCCCATTCCAAGAGGCGCTTTGCCAGTGCGCAGAGGCGGCTGGACGAAAGGCCGCCTTGGTGATTTATGTAGGATACCACTGTCATGCTGTCCGATTGGACTAAGACGTGGCGCCCCTTCAGGATCGCCTGGAAGAAGTGAAGGGCCCGGCATACTGCCAGCATCTCGAGGCAGTTTGTGTGGAGATGGCTCTCCTCGTGTGACCACGAGCCGAAGGCTACCGCCTCTAGCGGTACCCCACAACTGAACCAAATAGGGTTCGTCCAAGGTTTCAGGGTTGCTAAACAGGCCTGATTGACCCTGACGCGAAAGTGGCCATGCCGCCAAGAGTGAGGTGGGACCCGGAGTTTCAGCCAGTATTGCAGAGGCCGCATCCATAGAAGGCCGAGCTGCAAAACCGGGGAGGCGGAAGCCATCAGCCCTAGCATCCTCTGGAAAAACTTCAGAGGGAAACAGGCTTTGTTCCTGACAGAAGCCGTGGGCTGCTGAATTGCCAGGGCGCGCTCTGGCGAGACTACAGCCCTCATTCGGACTGAGTCGAAAACTGCACCAAGGAACGTAATCCATTGGCTGGGGAGCAGTGAGCTCTTGGCAAAGTTGACCCTGAGTCCTAGGCACTCCAAGTGGCTGAGGAGCACGGATCTGTGATGGTCTAGCTCGGTACGCGACTGGGCCAGAATGAGCCAGTCGTCGAGGTAATTCAGAACCCGGATTCCCATCTGTCTCAGAGGGGAAAGCGCCGCGTCCATGCACTTCGTAAAAGTGTGAGGAGCTAGGGACAGCCCGAAGGGAAGGACTGTATATTGGTAAGCCATGCCCTCAAATGCGAATCTCAAGAATTGTCTGTGATGGGGGGCTATCTGGATGTGAAAGTAAGCGTCCTTCAGATCCAGCGAGAAGAACCAGTCCTCAAGGCAAATCTGCATGAGGATCTGTTTCAACGTTAACATCTTGAACTTCTGTCTCATGAGGGAGAGGTTCAGGAGTCTGAGATCTAAGATGGGTCTGAGACCGCCATCTTTCTTGGGGACAAGGAAATAACGGCTGTAGAACCCCGACTCGCTCTCTGAGGGGGGAACTATTTCTATGGCTCCCTTCCCTAGCAGAGTCATCACTTCGGCGTGGAGGACATGAGCGTCGTCTGGATTTACCAAAGTGGGAATCACCCCGCTGAAGCGCGGGGGTCTTCAGGCGAACTGCAGTGAGTAGCCTTGATTTATTATCCCCAACACCCCACTTTGACACCCCGGGGATGGCCTGCCAGGCCTCGGCCCGAGTGACAAGGGGTTGAATGGCGTCGGATGACAGACTGCTGTGTAGGGGCCTGTGCACTGACGAGTGTGGAAGAGGAAAACTGCTCTCTTTTTGAAAATGTACATTTTTATCATGTTCGCCATAACAACGGCGTTTTGCATGGGCGCAACAGCAGTGGGCCTGGGCTGTGGCTTTCGTGGCGTGCAGGGCTAAATTTGTGGCGCTGCGGAGGTCGCGAAAGGCAGGTGCGGCAATTCAAGACTCGTCCAGGGAACAGAGGAGCTTGGCTTGGAACACCTGGAGAATGGCCATGGTGTGTAGCACCGAGGTGAGCACTCAGAGCTGAGCAGCCACGGCCTCGTCCAGGGGCGGCATGTGCTCATAGCTTTTCTCCTGAGAGCCATCGACTGAAGTGAGAGCTGCAGAAGAGGAAGTGCGTAAGCGGGCCAATTAGAGAGCGCGCCACGACTTGGTCAGCTCATCGTGAACTTCAGGGAAGAACGGCGCAGAGCGCTGGCGGGGGGCCTGGCGACATCCTGGCAGGAACCACTCATCCAGTCTGCTGCGCGTTGGCTCTTCAGGTGGAGCCCACTCAAGATCGAGTTCCTCGCCGGCCCATTCCTTTCATTGAAGAAAGTGATCCGCGAGTGCAGAGAGGTGAGACTCATGCTCTCGCAGTGAGAGCATGAAGTCCCGGTGAGCGCCGCCTCAGTGTGCGACTTGCCCAGGCAAAAGAAGCACTCACTGTGCCCGTCGTTCTTCATGCAGAGGGGCTCTGCATGTGCCACAGCTGTGGCGCGGCATTTGCATCAATGCCGCCGCCGTGAAAACGGCGATAGTGGGGCTCTTTTAGAGCGGCGAGAACCGCTGGAGAAAGCTCTTTTAGCGAGTGGCATTTAACTGTGGAGATTTGCTTTTTTAGAAGCGCCGGATGGCGGCAGGAGATGCGCTGAGAAGGTGGCCGGAAGCAGGAAGCGGGCAGGAAGCGGGCAGGTCGAGAGCAGCACTTGAGGGCGGCAGTCTGCGAGGGCGCCGGCGCTGCAGGTGTTCGGCGATCTCAGCTGGTCCGCTGCAGTGCCTTTTCAACAGCGGGAGAGCTCGTTCCAGCAGGCGAAGGCATTCAGCTCGAAGTTCCAGTGAAGCGTTGTCGTCGCTGAAGGAGAGAGATCTGAAATCCTATGGCGAAATGCTCGCTTATATAGCCATCATTGGTTCAAAAAGTTTTCCAGTTTGAACCAATGGCCGTGCAGTTACACTGCGTTATTGAAAAAGGCTTCAGCATCGAGGAAAAAAGGAGTTTTTCCCCATACGCAGTACGAGTGAAGTATCAAAAGGGAACATTTTGTCTTACCACTAAGAGTTCTCCTAAATATCAGTAAAAATTCTTAGGTAAGAGTTCTCTCTTAAAACCTATTCACAAAGATGCTGAGACAAACTTTTATTAAGGAATAGAGAGAAGTCTTTAGCTAAGAGAAAGGGCGGGGTTGACCTCATTGCTAAGATGATGTCAACACGCTTACTAACTATGCCCACAGTGATTGGCTGATAGGGGAGGGTCCCTGTCAGTGATTTAATCATAGAAATATTGTAGAATGGTATGGAGGACCAAATGACTCAAAATGAAATAATTAAATAAATAATGAATTAAATAAAATAATTAAATTTACCAGTTTATTATGAAAAAAAAAAATTAATTAAAAAAATATTAATTAAAAAAATCAATAAATAAATGTATTTATTTTTGTGAAATTCCATGAAAACACAACATTTATTGCTTAATATATTTCACAATATCCACTTTCACACACTATTGTTTAAATATCTTTTTTTTTTTTTTTTTTTCATAATTAAATGTGCTTTTTCAAAAAGCCGTTTTTCATAATAATATGCTGATTTTACGATCGAGGCCTATTTGATGATTCATGTATTTCCAAAGCACGATTTTCCCAAAGATTCTTTTCATAATAATAGAGGACATTTCACAAATGCCAGTCAACAGACAGTGGGCAGTGCTTAGCACTAAATGGTTTAGCTCCCCAGTACCTGAGCGAGCTCTTAATGCATCATAGTCCTTCACGTCTATTGCGATCTCAGAATTTTGGCCAGTTGATGATACCTAGAATATCAAAATCAACTGCAGGCGGTAGATCCTTTTCCTATTTAGCACCTAAACTTTGGAACAGTCTTCCTATCACTGTTCGGGAAGCAGACACACTCTGTCAGTTTAAATCTAGACTAAAAACACATCTGTTTAAACTTGCATACGCATAAACCATTATCTACTTCTATAATTCAAATCATGTAAATTGTTAGGCTGCATAGATTAGGTTAGCCGGAACTGGGAACACTTCCCATAACACCTGATGTACTTGCTACATCATAAGAAGAATGGCGTCTACGCAAATATTAGTCTCTCTCTGTTTATCCCGAGGTTTGCCACAGCTTGCCAGATCCAGGCTGTATCCAGATGAGATGAAGGACGTGCATCTAGACATGATGATAACGCACCCCTGAAGTGTCAACTAAACTATCCCCTGCGAAGGCCTCCTTCCCCTATGTATAGATAAAACGTTATCAAAATTATTCTAGTTTGCATAGATCCGCGGACACAACTAATTTTTCTGTATTACGCGGACCAGAAAGGTAATTTGGCAAATATCATATTTTTTAAAAAGACCAAGCTTCTGCGCACATACACACTCAAACACGCAAACCTATAGACTAAACATGTAAATGAACGGCAAGAATGCATTAAAGGTATTCGGTTTTCAGTAGGAAAGGTGTCATTTAAGCGGCTTCTAAAGTAATAATTAACAATTTTTTACAACGGAAGTGATTCAATCAAAAACCAACTTTACCTCAATAAGAATTTTCCTATTGTCACTGTGAAACTGCTTTGAATCAATATGTATTGTGAAAATCCTTTCAGATGAATTACTTAGGTCTGGCATGGTGAACTGAAAGATTTGAAATGAATATTTACAAGCGACTGAATGCAGAGTTCTTGTAGATGAGTAGTTATGTGACAGGCGTAATTTGCGGGTGGGACATGTGATGTCCCCACCACATTTTGCAGGGTCGATATTGTCCCTACCACTTTTTTTGAAAAATCTCGCTGTACGGATATACCTAATGCAAATGAAACATATCCAGTTGAGATCAATTTGTGTTAAAAAAAAAGAGGCGTTCTGGTGCAGGAATGTGTTGTTTTTTAAATCAAGCTGAGTGCTCGTTGCCGCTGTTATCAGTGGCGGAACGTTCTATTTTGTCTCGCGCAGTCTTCACACAGACGAGCGCGCGCGTCAATCTATCACTTGATGCTGTTGCGGAGGGTCTATTCTTTCCGGTGAAATCACAAAACAAAATGCACACTAACGTGTCCCTGCTCTTTGATATACAATCATTGATGAACATCTTTGATTTTAATGAGGAGAAAAAAACTATATGAGGGTGGAGCGTTCGGTGACTAACGTCACCAACCACACGAAGAGTGATTTATCATGTCTGTCATCTGCTCTACAACCAATTAGCGCAGAGTGCCGCCCACTGTCTGTTGATTGGCATTTGTGAAATAACCTCTATTATTATGAAAATAATCTTTGGGAAAATCGTGCTTTGGAAATACCCGATTCATCAAATAGGCGTCATTCGTAAATGCAGCATATTATTATGAAAAACAGCTTTTTGAAAAAGAACATTTAATTATGAAAAAATAGATATTTAAACAATAATAGTGTGTGAAAGAGGATATTGTGAAATATATTAAACAGTAAATGTTGTGTTTTCATGAAATTTTTCAAAATAAATTGATACATTTATTTACTGATTTATTTAATTATTTAATAAAGGCGCACGAGCTGGAACATAAACATGAACTGCTAACAAGGCTATGGCCGCAGACGATGGGACATTATTGTTTTATTCTCCATAATTCAATACATTTTGCCTGTACGTAAATGAACTTTTATGTTATGTCATCGCATAAAATCTATAAATCAAAATATTTATTGCATTTATGAAGAAAAGGCTCAGCACCCAAGGTTCTATCCCCTATTGTCTCAATGTTGTACAGTGTCTTTGCCAGCAACAGCCATTTTAGGATTGTTTGTGATTTGGTCATAGTGACCATAGTGGTCCTCTTGACTACTCCTAACTTTTCACAGATTTAGGAGCTAGTTTTAGCACTAAAATGCTTTGTGAAATACTCTTTGAGCAAAAATGTAGGAGTCCTAAATTTAAGACTGACACATCCATTATTTTTAAGAGTTTCTTCTAAATCGGCAAGTTAGGAGCTACTTTTAGTCTTAAGAAGCCATTCAGATTTTTGTATTTTTAGGTGTTCATCACATCACAAAATACTTAATACTTAAATACTTAAAGGCTATTTATTTTCAAACATTTGTTTACACTTTTTTACATTTTAATCTGGAATAGAATATCTATTGACAGAAAATGTTCTCTGATTTCATTGAACCATTTCATTGAACAAATTTCTCTTACCTTTAACTGTTATGGAAACTTTATTCTCCGCATAGGTGTACTTGTCCAAATGTTCAATCTCAATCCGGAACATGAATGGCCCAGTGTCACTGTGTCGCAGAGAGCTGATTTTCAAAGAACATGTGTTTTGGTGCAAATCACCAATGAGGCTAGTGCGACGTTTGAATACTTCACTGATTTTTGAGGTATCTGTATGGTATGCTGTTGACTCATAATTCCCTGTGTACCATATTCCTGTAAATCTTGTGTATGTCTTTCCATTTGCTGGGTAGCTGAACTTACAAGGAATCACCACACATGTGCCAGACAATCCCACCACTGATGTTGGCACTTCAATGCTCCATTTGTCAGCATTAGCAGATGACACTGAAAGAAGAATTTTTCAGTAAATGGTATTATATTATTTTATGTTTCTTATGACAATTTAGTGACCAATTAAAATATTTGATCTAATATGTCTAATTTTATACCAGTTTTTAACCTTATATCAGTGCAAGCACATCAAAAATGTAACATTCGCATCGTTTTTTTCTTTTTTTTTTTTTTTTTTTTTTTTTTTGCAATGATCTTTGTGTCTTAGTATGAGTCTAAAGGCAGGAACACACCAAGCCGACGGTCGGCCGTCAGGCAGTTTTTGTTTTCTCAGTGTTTCTCAGTGTTTTCTCAGTGTGTTCCGCACCATCGGCTGAAGTTGGTCCTCGTCTGCTTTTTTTCGGCCGATTCGACATGTTGACATGTACTACATGTACCACCTGCTGGTACAGAAAGGCATTTCATTTTATGCAGGTGCACGGACGTGCTACTTGGCCGTCGGCTGTCGAGCGTTGGTTTGGTGTGTCAGGCCAACTTTGGACCCAGACACTGCCGACGTGAGCCAACCCGGCAGTCTGCTTTTGTCGCCACTAGTTCGTCGGCGTCGGCTTGGTGTGTTCCTGCCTTAAATTCTATTCCTCTCCTAGACACTCATCTTGGTACACCTAATAGTTTCTTTCCCATAGATGACTGGAACTAGATTATAATTCCTTTGTCTGAGGAATGACTCATTTTACTTTATTTTTAATACTGCATGGTCTAAGATCTGAGAAAATTAACTGAGAATTAAAGAGTGTTATAGTGTAAAATTCACTAAAACCAGACAAAACTTATTTACAACGTAAAAACAGCTGTCACACATGATAACCATTTTATCTAGTTTCATTTTACTAACCTGTGAGCCATAAAAAGAGTGACAATAAACAGCTACAGAAAACCATCTCTGCATCAAAGTTCAGCACCTGGGAATAAATGTTGTCATCATTTACATCTAGTGCCATTACTAATATCCACGTTTTAGAATATCATTGATTACATTTTTGTTTCATTTCAGTGTTTAAGGAACACAGTGCAGCATTTGCAATTTGCATTGCCTTTAGACATTTAAGTAGTCTGTGTAGGTAAAAAATTAAATATTGTCACTTACTTAACGTTGCGGCCTCAAACAGTGCCCAAGTTCATCAGAAGAAGACTGGTGCGCTAAATATTCAAGAGCTTCCTTGCCACTATATTTGGCTGAGTGTGACACTCGTGTTCCTTTGTTCACTTCCTGTTTTAAAGGCTTAAAAAGTCCAGTACATATTCAGCATAAAGTGTCTTGGTGGGTTAAACTGTGTATATGTAACTAAAATAATTCTATATACTGCAGGATTAATCTAATTAATCATCCCATTAATCTAGGCTTCACAAACATTGCATTTAAAACAAACAAACAAACAAAAAAACATATAGGGGTAGCTAGCTACACAGCCTAATAAATATAGAAATAACACTGTTACTTCAGTGGTTCTTGCTTTGATGGAAAACTCTGTCCACTTAGGTTTTTAGAACTTCTAATAAACTAAGCAAAAATACTGCAAATCAGTGGATGTGGAACCCAGGGGTTCCCTACAGAGTTCAGCTCCAACCCTGATCAAACTCATCTGTCTGTAACTCTATTAATCCTGAAGACCTTGATCATCTTGTTTAAGTGGGTTTAATAAGGGTTGGAGCAAAACTCTGCAGGAAAATGGACCTGAAAGGCTAGCGTTTTCAAGCATTTTCCAAAAGTTTCTCATCCACACTGAAACATCGGAAAATGCTAAATTCACCTTACTGGGCATACGTAAACCCCCATAAAAGACATAATAAAGTTATCATGCAATTCTTCTGACAGGATCATTTTATTTAGCAAAATATCTCACAATTCACTGGTGCATCCAGGTCACCATTATATGTTTGGTCTAAAACGCAACTGCCCTCTTGCTTTGCCGCAGGACAGCAAATGCGAGTATATTTTCTGTCATCTTTGCAGGACTGTGATATGAAGAATTTGCAAAGTAACATATTTTAGCAACCGTGTGAAAGTGAATAGCATGTAACAGGCACAATACCAGTATAAACATGAATACCTATCGGTACATTATGTGTCACCTGACTAAACATGCGTCATTGTTTTCAAATTCCTCTGTTTTCACAGTTCACACTACAACGTGAAAACAGCGTTTTTAAATGTATCCACTTTTGAGAGTGTTTTCAAAAAGCTTTGTTTTCGTTAAAAAAAAAAAAAAAAAAAACGCCATTTCAGTGTGGACAGAAGGCCAGAACAAAGAGAAAAAGATGCATTTTCAAACTAAAACGTACTAATGTGGATAAGGCCTGAGAACCCTTGCTCTATGTGAATACACCTGCTAGGCTCCACATAAGAATAATGCTTAATGCAGTAACACTTCAGTTTTTTTTTTTTTTTTTTTCGACTTTTAAATTCATTAAATGTACATTTATGTATAGCCTATATTTTGCAATGCAGTATATAGTGTGTGTCTGCGTGTGTGTAATTCCTGTAAAGAAATGGAATGAAATTATTATCAATTATTACATATTATCAACTGGAATAAAATCATATTATCAAACCCATTTAAAGGGTTCCTTGATTATGATTTCACTTTTTTAACTTTAGTTGCAATGTTGCTGTTTGAGCATAACATCTGCAAAGTTACGGCTCTCAAAGTTCAATGCAAAGGGAGATATTTTCTTTTACAGAAATCATTTTTTAAGGACTTTTTTTAACAAACGGCTAGTGGGGACTACAACGAGCTACTTCCCAGGTTGGAGACATCACAAACCCCAAAATTTACATAATCCCTGCCCCTGGGAACATGCAACAAAGGGGTGAGGCCATGTTGGGCTGCTTTAGAGAAGAGGAAGAGTTGTTGTAGTAGAGTGTTGTTGCCATGCCATCAATTTACACCGAACTGCTTCACAAATGAGGGTCCATTCAATGCTGGATTTGCAAAATTATTAACATGACAACACATGCTAGTCGATGAGTTGAATCAACTCCACAGCAACTACATAAATTTATCCTCTAACCATTCAGAAACATCCAGTTGCATTCTAAAAGGTGTAACTTCTTCCTGAGTCTCTCCATCAGTGTCCGGTTTGAACAATTTAAGGCTGAACACCGTTACTGACAATCATCATTTTGGCTCTGTGAGATTCTCCGGCTATGTTGTTGTTGAGCAACCGAAGCGTGAGCTGTTAAAGCTCCGCCTTCTTCTGGAGGGGGCTGGGAGCAGCAGCTCATTTGCATTTAAAGGGACACATAAAAAAAACGCTGTGTTTTTGCTCACTCCCAAATAGGTGAAAATTTGACAAGCTATAATAAATGAGCTGTGGGGTATTTTGAGCTGAAAGTTCACAGACACATTCTGGGGACTCCAGAAACTTATATTACATCTTGTGAAAAGGGGCATAATAGGTCCCCTTCAAACAGCAACAACAATATCCTGTTTAGACACAACACAGGAAGTCACCGTGGAGTTCAACTTGTCTGTAATTATTACACACTGTCTAAAACACCAGAACAGAACTAATATTCACACTGAACATGTAAGATCAGTAAGTTTCTTTGTAAATTTCTACATTATATTTAAGTATACATTCAAACATGTTAAGTATTCAGTTTTAGTTATTTTTACTTACTAAGAAAATAGCCTTCTGCTATAGCCCACTGCTTTGTGCAAGAAAACAGTTCTATCACAACCAAAAGTTCACCATAACACCACCATCTGTTAACCATATATCTTTCTTTCTTTCTTAAACAGACTGTACAGTATTTGTTTTATACACATTAGCACATATTCAAAAATTGCACTGTGGATACATAACAACAACTTTTCAAACAGGTTTAGTTTCATTAAGCAGATGTCTGTATTAGTACTGTTAACCTTTGACATCCACTGGGTGAAAGAGAAACACTAGTGAAAAGATGAGCTTTTCACATAAGGCGTGAGATGGTCTGTTCCTGTATGTGGAAAACTACTGCAGTGATGTTAAGGTGTTTGCTAGTGTCTCTTCTGCATTTTTCATGATTTTTCAAGATTTTGCTCTGAGTGACTTTTTTTTTAATGCATTGCTGTGGTACTATGGTATTTTAGGTGGTTGCTATGGTCCATGTCAAAAGAACCCTTTATCTATCTATTTATTTATTTATTTATGTCAGTGTAAATTAATGGTATACCCTTTTGTCTGATGAAACCCTATGTATGAGTAATATAAATGCTTACTAATCAGAGATTCAGTGAAACACCATAAAACAATATGTATTGACTTTTTGAGCCTAAAACTGATGTTTTGCTTTTGAGAGAACATAGAAGTTGTCAAAACCACAGCATTTTTTTTTTTTTTTTTACCATATACCACTATGTGGTATGAATTTGACCTCTATGTCTTCATCTGAACGGAATGAATTTTTACAAATGATATGGGATGATCTTTCACTTGGACAAGGTGGCACTTCAGTATCATTATGTGTGGGTTGATTACTAAACATCTGCACTGCTAAAACTTACTTTGTAAGGTTCAGTGCTAAATTTGATCACGACCTCTCCATTATCTCCTGTGTTTGAGATACTGTGAAGAAGAAATGATAGAATAGAGTCTACAAAATCTTTCAATGTTTATTTTTGCTGTACATTTAACATTTACTATAGCTTTATTCAGTTTGGCCACAAAAAGTATTGGTAACACTGAACATGTCAGAATGCTTATGTGTTATATCAAACAAGTGACATTTATTTTAAAGATGGTTACTGTATTTGTTTAAGATCATATTTTATTCAAAATGGGGGATTGTTCACCATAATGGACTTATTTTTCAGATACAACAAATGCATATTTGAAATGCTGCTTTGGCCTTGTGACACACATGGTTTGCAGAAATGTAATTCATCAAAATTCACGGCTACTGTACTGATTATGAAAAAAAGGGGAATTATGGGCAAATAGGAACTACCCAGTAATGATTTAAGGATTAGTGGAACATAATTTTTTGAATTTTAAAACAGACTATTATAATGCTGCCATGCTATTGGAAATCTACTACTTCTGAAGTAATGATTATATGAGTTTGTCAGATTCAGGCCCTGTTTCCACCGGGTATTAAGATGCGTTTTTGTTGATCGGATCACAAGTGGACGACGCTAAATACATTTTGAGCTTGTCCACTTTCGACCACTTCCAGAGATAGTCGAAAACACATTTAACCGGATTGCTTTCGTAGTGGAAATGCTCATGTGTTTGAACAGCCAACATTAAACAATATGTAAACATTATGGGAAGCGCAATAGAATGACAGGATTTAAACTTTGTCAGCTGAAGACCTAAGCTTGGTTTGAGGATGAAAAACATACCAAGCACAATGTTCTCACCATTATTACCATTTCACAGTGTTTGGCGTGGTATTGCGGCTATCAGGGCAGAAATGAAAGCTGCTGCTCTTGATGTTTTTCCGTCGTCTCTGGGCGCGTTCATATGTAAATTGCGCGAGCTTATTTTCTCCATTAGACTGAAACATCTGAAAAAACCCATACATTTACCCGCCCATAGACCCTCCTCTAGAAGAAATCAGGACAGAAGTGGTTAAAAGTGGACAAAATTGGATTAATTGGATTAAAATACCATGTGTCTCCCTCGTCTAATAACTAGGAAACTCATATTTAAGATAATTCCAATAGCACGTGACGGCAGCACAAATCTATATTTTCAAGAGGTCTTGACATTCTCCTCTAGGGGTCAGTATACTCATTGCTTTATGAATTGCTCTCCTTCACAAAGGCAGGGATGCACATTTCCCAGTTCTGCACTGAAAATTGTCCCTAATGGCAGTAACGAATGTGATTTCCTCTTGCAAGATTTAGTTTTGCCACACTGCTGTCTTTCTTTGACAGTTCTTTCCAATGCTTGTCTTTTCCCAGGGCGTCCTCGAAAAGGACTTTGTCTTTTGGGACATCCTTAGTGAACTTTTCATTTCTCTAAATATTTCTTCCTGGGTCCTGAGTCAATAGAGGCCTTGGTGTTCCACTGTCCATGATATATAGTGAGATGCGATGCACTATAAAAAAGGATGAATAATCTACGTTATGTTTTTTTTTTTTTTTTTACAATAGCGGAGTTGATTTTGAATGGATGTCCCTTTTGGTTTGCAATAAAATAGTGACGATTTAAATAGTGACGAGCACCCCAGTTTATACTACACTTCATATTTCAGCTCTCAGTGAGTGTTATGAGCAGCTTTGTGTTGCTTTGTCTGTTCTTAGACTGGATTGTGGAAATTAAATGAAAAAAATAGGATTATAGAGCATAATAGATTCTCTGATCCTTTACATCAGAAAAATGAAAAATTATTGATAGTATCTAAACTAATGTTGATTCTGTCTAAACTTTACTGACGAACATCATCTACTTTATATTATTCCAATAAGAGTTTGTGATAACACTTTATATTACAGTGTCCATATTACACTTTACATGTAGTTACTTTAGTAATAACTATAAATTATGCATAATTACATGCAACTAACCCATAACCAAACCCTTATCCTAATCCTAAACCTATAGTAAGTACATGTAGTTATTTTTACTCAGTAATTAAATGTATAATTACACTGTAACACAGTGTAATCAAGTTTACTAATATTTCTTTGAATTGTACAATATTGGTTATATAGGCCAATGTCTCTCAAAAGATAGCTAATAAAGGAAAAAAAGCTGGCCATGAGGCTAAAAACAGCTTAGACCAGCTTGGTCAGGCCAAGAAAACCTAAATCAACTAAGACTATCTTGTCTCTTGTCTATTATTTTGGATATTGATATTTTGGCATGCAGAGGGCACTCTCATATCCAGACCTATACAAAGTAGTGACTACACCACCTCAGCCTTAATCATCTAGGGCACACAAGTTCAATTTCCCTCCCACATTCCTGAGACAATGAGGAGTGGATACGTACAAAGCGAAACTTTATTGAATCATGAAAGCTAGTTTAAAAGAAAATCACAGGGCTATATACAGTAGCAATAAAATACTGGTGGCAGCAAACCGCACCAGACTGCTAATATTTATGTATATGACAAATGGATCAACACAAAAAGACAGAAAGAAAGATTTCACCACTGAACTGGTGTGTGCCAAGAGTAGAGCAGGCTACGCAGAGGGCTTCAAAACAGCCCACAATGAGTAACCTCGCGTGCACAAAATCAGATGTCCAGGCCAACAAGTGGGACTTCCTGTCAGATATCCGGCAAACCAATTCCTTATAAAGTTCACTAGCAGAAGAACAGCAGTCACTCACAGCACTCAATATATTTTTGCACAAAATTATTATTGCTATTTAACTTTTTCAATGTTATGTTATTTGCTTTCTTTTAAGGTAATGCCATATACTTGGATATAAAAATGCTTAAATGAAATTTGAAAGTACCTGCAATCCTTTGTTTGTAGAGGGTATGCATTGATGTCACTTTCCCGCTGGAACATGCTGGACAGAGTGGCAAAAGGACCTTCTGCATGACTGGATTTAATAGGGGAAACTGAGAAAACGACTCCTTAGTTGTCCTTATAACATGTCAAAGAAATCTAATCCATGGATATTGACATGCAGCCAGGTGTTTCCTGACATATGTATGTGCCTGATTTCGACGCCGGGGAAATACATAAGGCAAATCTGCCTGTGGACACTTAATATAACTACAATATAGGTAGGTCTAAATCGGAGTGATCACTTATCAATGTTATATATATATATCGTCATATCGTCCAGCCCTAAAACTTATAGTTTTAGTCAGTGTTTATTTAAAAACACCCAATTATGCAGAATATAAGGTGGTAAATATTTAATTGATGAGTTGAACAAAATATATAACAATACAATAGGGTATATATAGGGTATGATTTTACCCCAAAAATCCAATATTTTGACAGAATGATAACTGCAAATCTCTGCCTGGAGTCCAGTTGTTTCTGTGAATTGCAGTGATCCATTTGCTTCTTTTTTTCTGTAGCTTTCGGCAGTCTGTAAAAATATACCCCAGATTTTGTGTCAAAGCTATTTGTACAGTAAATCGCAAAGCCCTTTCCCATTTTGGATGTGTTTTGTGTGTTTTTTCCGGCATTCACGCTGAAAACCAATGCTGCCATTTAGTCTTTTTGCCACTCAGTGGGCGTAACCGCAGTCATAGCGACCGACAGTGACGTCACGTGCATACCCTCTATTATATGATAGGATGAATAAGCAACAGTTGTAAAAGTTAGGCTCCTGAGTTTGATACTTTTGTAACCAACCACAGAAGGTACAAAAGGATGAAGAGAGTGTTGCAACCTCAAGCTGAGGTCAGCCAGAAGAAGACTACAGTGAAGAAGAGGAAGAGTGCTAGAAGAAGACAGCAGCGTAAGTGACAGTGGAAGGACATCTGCATGAGTCTCGCCACACAAATTATGGATAAGCATAACAAAAACATTCATATTAATTTGGGTTATTAGCTATATTTTTTTTCTCAAACATTTGATTAATGATTTATGCATTTTAAGGGTAATTTTGCCAATTAAACAAAATACACAAACATAGATTTATGTGGGGTTTTGTAGGCTACATTTTAAGTGGGCGTTATAAAACGACAGGATTTTTTTTTTTTTTTGGATTTCCTTTTGATGACGCACTTTTGGTTTCAGCAGGCTATCATTTTCCCTCACCGCCATTGACCTTCAAGGAGCTGTGTGGACACAGTTCAGAGCTTGTCAAACGTATGACAATGTAAGCAGATATATACGTCAATATTCATTGCTTACTTGTTTGCTTAGCAAGGCCTTGCCACTAAGTATATTTGTGTGTTTTCTGCGTTCAACTTGTCAAATATGTTTTTTTTTTTTTTCTCTCTCTCTCTAATGAACAAGTCATCCTGAGGAAATCCCAGATGGGCGTAGGCCTACATAGTCTACAGCTATAGGGGTCAAACACGACACTGATTTGTGAAAACTTTCTTTATCGCATGTTGTCTTGTTTCGGTGTTTCTCACTGCTCTTCTGATCTCCACTTGCATTAATATCCTCCTGGGACCCAGGAATAGACTTTTGTTCGTTTTAGTGAATTTCTCTGATACTATAGATGTCACAGTTTTAAGTCTGGATGTCCTGTAAAGAGCACATTCAGGGCTTTTCAGAGATACCAAATGTTTTGAGGTTTCACCATGACAACTCATTTTCCTTGGTCTTTAAATATGTCTGATATTAATTTAGTGATCAAATTTAGCACTCTTATGGAAATGATCCATACGAAAAAAAAAAAAATCCCATTGTTTAAACATCACTTCATGTCTTTTAATTTTTTAAACAACTGAGTCCTGGTGTCAGATTTGTGGACATAGCATAACATGAATTAAACATCTTTCTTCAAAAATGTTTTTCCCCATTTGTTTCTTATGCCCTAAACAATGTAATGACATGTAAAAATACTAAATTTACAAAACTTGTTTTTTCCTGGTTCTCAGGAGGATATGATCAATAAATGATTTCTATCTCCTGAGAACTCTCAGGTATATGAACACTATAACTGAAGACTATCCAGTGCCCTAGACAAAGATTCTTGTATATGTTCAAAGAAATCAATAACATTTCCAATTTCTGTGTTTTTGCCTCTTCAGTTTAGAGTCCAGTGGGTGTACGGGCACAAGTTCTTCTCTGCTGGCTTCAGGGTACGATTTTAAATTTCCAAACATTATATGAAAAAAATATTTTTTACATTTTATGAGGTTATTTTTTGTATTCAGGTGTTAACTTTTTTTTAATGTAAATTATTTATTTATTTATTTTTAAGTTTATTAATTTCACTGATTTCATTATTATGATTTTGTCGTGTTTGGTGATGTTTGGAAGGTGAAGGTAGAGTCTGAAATGGAGGCTCTGGTCTCATCTTGTGTCGTGTTGCCCTGTTCATTCAAATAACCTGCTCAACAACAGCCCTCCAGTCATACTAAAGGCATGTGGCACATGAAGGACAAATGGGAGGATTTCATCTATCACAATGATCATACAAGGGCTCTAGACAATTTCAAGGGTCGTACAAAACTGATTGGTTCACTGGGTGATTTAAACTGCTCCTTGGAGATTGATGAAGTCAGAAACCATGACAACGGCCTGTATTGTTTCAGGGTGGAATTAAAGACATCTAAAATAGACAAGTTCTCCTTTGTGGATAACTGTGTGACAATAAAGATGATTGGTAAGTGTGCTTTTGAGCTCTTAACCTGTAATTACAACACCTAAATAAGCTACAAAATAAGAAAGCAGACTAAAAAAATGGAACGAGTCCAAATTATTATTATTATTATTTTTTTTTAACCAGAACAAGCAACTCTCAGCCACTTTCTGCCCCTTTGCAACCCTAAGCCCAGGTTATCTTAACCCTTTCATGCATGAATTATTAAATCACAAAAGTAATAATTCTGATGCAAAGGAATCTTCGAGGTCAGCTTACTTACCTATGCTTTCCCTGTATTCTAATTTAACTAAACAAACCAAACTCACCATCCTGTACAAAAGAAAAGAAAAACAAACTCCAAAACCACCAACAACAGGTTTCTTGAGGTAGGCCAAAATGAAGTGCCACCAGCAGCTCTTAAATAGGCAGAGGCTGCAGATGTTAGGGATAATCAGGCTCCGCCCCATCCAATTGGGAACTATGCTCAGAAAGAAAAGAGACAAAAAGAGAAAGAGCAGGAGCTCGTAACAGCTGGTCAGTGATGAAACATTATTGATAGCATCTAATTGAACTCAATAAGCTTCAATAAGTTTGCGGTAACACTTTATTTTAAAGTGTCCATATTACACGTTACATGTAGTTACTTTAGTAATAACTATAAATTATGCATAATTACATGCAACTAACCCATAACCAAACCCTTATCCTAAACCTATAGTAAGTGCATGTAGGCTAGTTATTGCTCAGTACTTTCAATTCAATTCAATTCACATTTATTTGTATAGCGCTTTTCATGATACATATAATTTCAAAGCAGCTTTAAAGAGAATGCATGTCGACATTATGATTTAGAGAATGCAGTTAGCTAACAATGTAATAATTTAGGCAATTTAATTTACAATCACTGTTAGCAGTTTAATTTAAGGTAGAAGCAATGAGCTCTTGGAAATAATGAATTACATTTAAATGTTAAATGTATGATTACACTGTAACACAGACACCTTAAAATAAAGTGTAACCAAGTTTGCTAATATTTCTTTGAATTGTACAATTGTCAGCGGATAGACAAGGAACACAGAGGTAAGTGATATAAACAACAGCAGGTTAATTGAATGGAGACAAAACAACAACACAGCAGAGAAAGCAGTCCAGGTAAGTGGGTTGGGATATGGAATGTCTTGGTACAGCTCATCTGTGAATGATGCAGTCCTTGTTTCTTTTCAGGAGATCCAGTAACAAACAAGCATAAAGACGACGGAGAGTTGGGGATGTGGAGAACCAGGACTGCTGGTGGGAACAACTGGTGAGTAGAACACAGGTAAGATGGCCGTGGAGTTTGACATAGGCATAGACAAAGACATTGTGCTTATCCATAGACGAGAGGTGACAGTGAATGGAGTGTGTGAGGACCTTAAGAGTGGTGCAGAAGATGACTGGCAGCTGGTGGTGATCAGTGATTGGAAATGGAGTGCAGGTGAGGAACCAGAGGGATGCTGGGAAGTGGAGTCTGGGGAAGGTGAGACAGACGGTGACGGTGATAACAATATTGGTTATATAGGCCAATTTCTCTCATAGCTAATAAAGGAAAAAAGCTGGCCATGCAGCAAAAACAGCTTGGTCAGGCCAAGAAAGTCTCAGTTGGTTTAAGGTTATCTCGTCTATGGTTTTGGATATTGATATTGACATTGCTATATTGACCCATTTCAATGTTATGTTATTTGCATGCATTTAAGGTAATGCCATATATACTTGAATATAAAATGCTTAAATGGTTATGAATTTGAAAGTACCTGCAATACTTCCTTTATATATTATAAAATAGGATGAATAAGCAACAGTTGTAAAAGTTAGGTTCCTGAGTTTGATACTTTTGTAACCAACTACAGAAGGTACACAGGGATGAAGAGAGTGTTGAAACCTCAAGCTGAGGTTAGCCAGATGAAGACTACAGTGAAGAAGAGGAAGAGTGCTAGAAGAAGACAGCAGCGTAAATGACAGAGGAAGGACATGAGTTGCAGAGACTATGCTTACAACAGGAAGCCTGGATCAAAAAAAAAAAAAAAAAAAAAAAAAAAAAAAGTATAAAAAATACTGAGGAGTAAAGATCTCCTCAGACGCTGCCTGCATTAAGCAAAGAGGAAACCTGAAAAAGAAATCTTCTATATTGCTGTAAAGAGCTTTTTTTGCATTAACTGCTTTGTATTGTAACCAATAAAATGAGTGTTTTTGTTGTTACAATTGCCTCTTGTGAGACTGGTGAAAGTAAGATAAAAGGCCACACCAAATAACAGTATTTTATCTGAGACTACACTACCAGTAAAAAGTTTGGACACGGTAAGATTTTTAATGTTTTTAAAAGAAGTTTCGTCTGCTTACCGAGGCTGCATTTATTTAATTAAAAATACAGTAAAAACAGTAATATCGTGAAATATTATTGCAATTTAAAATAACTGTTTTCTGTTTGAATATATTTTATAAAGTAATTTATTCCTGTGATCAAAGCTGAATTTTCAGCATCATTACTCCAGTCTTCAGTGTCACATGATCCTTCAGAAATCATTCTCATATGCTGATCTGCTGCATATTTTATGCACTTTTGGTTTCAGTTTTCCACTGCGGTCAGTTGATTTCCCTGAAGGACCTTCAGGAAGCTGTGTGGGAGCAGTTCACCATCGGAGCTTGTTGCACGCCAACCCAGCAGATACGTCATTATTGCTTACTTGTTTTGGTCGTGCCAGTAAGTAGGCCTATATTTGTTAATATTTGTTTGTTTTCTGCCTTCAACTCGACAAATATTTTTTTTTTTTTCTTTTGTTTAATGATCAAGTCGTCTTTCCAGCTGGGTGTAGGCCTATATACAGTAGTTACAAGGGTAGTTAGTTTTTAATTTATTGGTTAAACATTCCTTCAAAGGTGTTTTTCCCAAGTGGTTTTACTTTTGAATTTGCCCCATAGCCTACAGGATGCAAGATATGCCTTTAATTCCAGCGGTTTAAAATTCCTGTCTTTTGGCTAATTGCGCAGTCGTACACTTGTAAACAATATCGCGTAGCCTACATAGCGAGTCTTAATTTTATAATGCGTAGGTAGTCAAGCTCTAAAGTTGGTCACTAAGAACCTATAGTGTCATCTTGTCCTGCCAGATTTTCCCCCCCTATAGTGAAGCTTCTGCTGCAAACGCTTGTAAGTCCTTTAGTCAGGATGTCAGGAACTTGATTTGTGAAAACTTTCCTTATCGCATGTTGTCTTGTTTCGGTGTTTCTCACTGCATTAATATCGTCCTGGGACCCAGGAATAAACTTTTTTAGTGAATTTCTCTGACACAATACGTCACAGTTTTAAGTCTGGATGTCCTGTAAAGAGCACATTCAGGGTTTTTCAGAGATGCCATATGTTTTGAGGTTTCACCATGACAACTCATTCTCCTTGGTCTTTAAAGATGTCTGACATTAATTTAGTGATCACATTTAGCACTCTTATGGAAAGATCATATTTTGTAATTATCATTTAAATCTGACTAATTTTCAAAATGTCATAAATCAACATGTCAGGAAAATTTTATGGGGTTTCTAATCAAAATATGACTTTCTGTAACAAAACAGGGCATTGATTTCATACATGTCCACTGCAGAGGACACCAGAACTTAAAACATGTTCATCAGGCATTTTGGGAGACAAGTGAAAATGGAAAGAAATTATATACCAGTATTTCTATGAAATATTAGATATTATTATGAAAATGTTGCCAATTATAACTCCCACTATTACACTTCTTTTTCCATTACATGTTGCCCCAAGAACACATTAATAAGCAAATTAAATACATTGTATAGATACATTGTATTGAATAAGACTAGCCCATTTATAGCCATTTTACCCACATATTGCATAAAGTAAAATAGTAAATCAGTTAATTCTGTTATATCTTTCATAACATAGTTGATAATCATCTTAATACAAAGTTTGAGTTAAATTGGATTGGTGAAGGAAAAGAAAAATCCTATTGTTTAAATATCATTTTGTCTTTTTTTAGTCCTGGTGTTAGATTTGTGGACATAGCATAACATATGAATAAAACATCTTTCTTCAAAAATGTTTTTTCCCCATTTGTTTCTTATGCCCTAAACAATGCAATGACATGTAAAAATACTAAATTCACAAAACTTTTTTTTCCTGGTTCTCGGGAGGATATGATCAATAAATTAGGCCTATCGATTTTTCGTTTACGATCTCCTGAGAACTCTCAAGTATATGATCACTATAACTGAAGCCTATCCAGTGTCCTAGATAAAGATTGTAAATATGTGCAAAGAAATCAGTAACATTTCCAATTTCTGTGTTTTTGCCTCTTCAGTTTCTAGAGTCCAGTCCAGCATGGGTGTACGGGCACAAGTTCTTCTCTGCTGGCTTCAGGGTATGATTTTAAAGCATTATTTCCATACATTATATGAATAAATTATTTTTATTTTTTGTAAGATTATTTAAAAAAATATATTAATATTAAAAATGTATGTGTAGATTTTTCATTAATTGTTATTATTATTATGATTTTGCAGTTGTTTGTGCTGTCGTATTTGGTGATGTTTGGAAGGTGATGGTAGAGTCTGAAATGGAGGCTCTGGTCTCATCTTGTGTCGTGTTGCCCTGTTCATTCAAATACCCTGGACAACGCCAGTCTTCCAGTCGTACTAAAGGCTTGTGGCACATGAAGGACAACAGGGATCATTTAATCTATCACAATGATCATACAAGGGTTCAAGAGAATTTCAAGGGTCGTACAAAACTGATTGGGTCACTTGGTGATTTAAACTGCTCCTTGGAGATTGATGAAGTCAAAAACCATGACAACGGCCCGTATTGTTTCAGGGTGGAATTAGAGACATCTGAAATAAACAAGTACTCCTTTGTGGATAACTGTGTGACAGTTACGATGATTGGTAAGTGTGCTTTGAGCTGTCAGCTGTAATTACAACACCTGAATAAAAAAAAAGAGAGAGAGAGAGAGTTTATATTTAAATTAGCTCATTTTGGGGGTTTTTTACTATGTGAAATATGTGTTTTATCATTCAAAAAAATATGTGTAGAGCAAGCATCAAAACCTGAGCTGCAGGCTGAGACGGTTCTGCAAGAGGGTCAATCTGCAATCTTCAAATGCTCTGTCCAGCACACCTGTCCATCCCATCAGCCCACTTTCAGCTGGAGCCACTCTGGAAACACCATCATGAGCTATAAGAACATTGGTCATGGAAAATGGGAAGCAGAGTCTATCCTTACCTTCACCCCAACAAAAGAGGATGATCACAGCTCTATCACATGCACAGTCAAATACGACGGGAGTGTCCGGGGTGAAATGCAAGCCACACAGCCTATCTTTGTGAAAGGTATAACAATAAAACTCTTCTGTGTATATAATGTGATAATGTAATAGTGAAAATTTTAACTAATTACATTTTTTTTTTTTTTTTTTTTTTTAACCAGAACAAGCAACTCTCAACCACATCCTCATACCAGCCATCTCTGGTCTTGGAGCTGCTCTTTTGGTTGGATTACTGTGTTTATTTGTTGTCATGAGATACAAGTGAGTCTGGATCTGACTTTAACATAAATATCAATGAGTAATATTAGAACACATCCCTGAAAATGGTTTACACTATAATTGTAATAAATGAAAATAACTAATTTGATGTAAAATTGATAATTTCTTTAAAAATACTGAATTTTTATGTGAGCATTTGATAATGCATTGCGACATTCTGGTATCTTTCAATATAATTTTGAAATCTTTCACAGGAAGCGCATTGCAGACCTCCAATCCAGAAACAACTTGTGAGTAAATTGTAAGTTAGCATTTAGTTCAGCAGTTTTGAATCTACTTGAGAACATTATTGTGCCTCAGTCTGATTCTTTTTTAAAAGGTTTTGTGGCTTTAAGTAGTGTACCCTTAAAAGGTGTATATATATCCCATCATAATGTCCTTTTTCAATAAAAATGTATCAACACAGCAGAGAAAAGCATATATTGTAGATCTGTTTACAATATATAATAATTAGTTCTGTCAATTAAAAAAAAAAAAAAAACTAACTAATCGCAGATTTTTCTGTAAGTAATCATGATTAATCGCACCTAACATTAAAGTTTTAAAAGGGACCTATTATGCTAAAATCACTTTTATATTGATTTTGAACATACTACGGTGGCCGAGAGAGCTCAACATGCTGCAAATGAAGAAAACACATGCAAATAGAAAAAGCACCAGCAAATAAAGAAAACATCTTCATCAGTTTGACAACACATGCGCTGCAGAAGTTCGCAACACATGCAAATACAGAAACGCGCTGCAAAAGTCCACAACACATACAAATAGACAAACGCGCTGCAAATAGGCCTGCTCATAATGCACATACGATCAAAATGTTAACAAACAATAGCATAAACAAAAAAACTCCACACCACGAGTAAACATTGAACAATCCCAGCGGTCCCAGACAGGTACGTCACTGTGTTCCCTATAACATTTCCGTTGTGGTCTGTGCCAGTCTCGGCACCAGGACAAACGATTTGGGGGGTATTATTTTGCGTAAAAAATATTATTAATAAATTATTAATAATAAATAATATATTTTTGTAATTATGTACTTGATTTTATGTCTCGAATCCCAGTCAATTATTCACTGCAGAAAGTGAAACTAAAAACTCAGCGATGAGAGCTCTACTTCAACATGTTCTGATAACACTATTTAACCTTAATTTATTTCTTAATATTTCTCTTGTGGCCCATATGTATTGAAAAAAATGAGAAGAGATGTAGGTGTTAAACAAGTTGTTATTTTTAAATGAGGAGTTAGCTAATCTTATTACAGTGCGTTGTTTATGCGTGTTGCGCTATAAAATATTAATTTAATTCTAAAAGTAGCCTAATCATCATCATCATCATCATTCAGATCATCGCAGAAGGGGCTTGAGATCGCTGGGCCTGGTATGTGCTATTTGCAGCACGTTTGTCTATTTGTATGTGTTGTGGACTTTTGCAGCACATTTCTCTATTTGCATGTGTTGTGGACTTTTGCAGCACATGTGTTGTCAAACTGATGAAGATGTTTTCTTTATTTGCTGGTGTTTCTTCTATTTGCAGCGCGTTGAGCTCTCTCGGCCACCGTAACATACACTATATTGCCAAAAGTTTTGGGACGCCTGCCTTTACATCCACATGAACTTTAATGACATCCCATTCTTAATCCTTAGGGTTTAATATGGAGCTGGCCCACCCTTTGCAGCTATTACAGCCACAGGCTTAGTTGAGTGTTTATGGGAATTTTTGACCATTCTTCTAGAAGCACATTTGTGAGGTCAGGCACTGATGTTGGACGAGAAGGCCTGTCTCACAGTCTTTGCTCTTATTCATCCCAAAGGTGTTCTATCAGATTGAGGTCAGGACTCTGTGCAGGCCAGTCAAGTTCCTCCACACCAAACTCACTCATCCATGTCTTTATGGACCTTGCTTTGTGCACTGGTGCGCATCATGTTGGAACAGGAAGGGGCCATCCCCAAACTTTTCCCACAAAGTTGGAAGCATGAAATTGTCTAAAATGTCTTGGTATGCTGAAGCATTAAGAGTTCTTTTCACTGGAACTAAGGGGCCAAGTCCAACCCCTGAAAAACAACCCCACACCATAATCTCCCTCCACCAAACTTTACACCTGGCACAATGCAGTCCGGCAAGTACTGTTCTCCTGGCAACCACCAAACCCAGACTCGTCCATCGGATTGCCAGACAGAGAAGCGTGATTCGTCACTCCAGAGAACACGTCTCCACGGCTCTAGAGTCCAGTGGCGGTGTGCTTTACACCACTGCATCCGACACTTTGCATTGCACGTGGTGATGTAAGGCTTGGATGCAGCTGCTCGGCCATGGAAACACATTCCATGAAGCTCTCTACGCACTGTTCTTGAGCTAATCTGAAGGCCACACAAAGTTTGGAGGTCTGTAGCTATTGACTCTGCAGAAAGTTGGTGACTTCTGCGCACTGTGCGCCTAAGTATGCGCTGACCCCGCTCTGTGATTTTACGTGGCCTACCACTTCATGGCTGAGTTGCTGCTGTTCCCAATTGCTTCCACTAACAGTTGACCGTGGAATATTTAGTAGTGAGGAAATGTTATTAATGGACTTATTGCACAGGTAGCAACCTATCACAGTATCACGCTTGAATTCACTGAGCTCCTGAGAGCGATCCATTCTTTCACAAATGTTTGTAGAAGCAGTCTGCATGCCTAGGTGCTTGATTTTATACACCTGTGGCCATGGATGTGATTGGAACACCTGAATTCAATGATTTGGAGGGGTGTCCCAATACTTTTGGCAGTATAGTGTATTTATGTGTCTGCAGTGTGTGTACACAACCACCCTATTGTGGTAAAAATCTATCCACTCTGTTTGTTATTTTCCTCATAAATCTGATCAGGAATGTACTCCAATGTGACGTCACATTAGAACAGGCCCCGCCCATGACTGGCGACAGAATCTGCCCTATTGGTACATATTTATGTGGTGGGAAGTCATGTTTACAACGTCAGGTTCGCTAACGTCACTTGCATCGGAGTAAGATTGCAGTGTACCTTCTTTCAATTAACAACACAAAAATACAGCAAGGTTTTTAACTCTAACAATGAAGAACAAAGAATGTGCATCAGGTGTGTTTTACTTTTTATGTTTTTAATTAATTTATGGAGCCACTGTAAACTGTATCGGTACATATTATATTGCTATATTACAATGATATCATATTTTGAGCAGGCAATTAGCTTGCTTCGTTGTAAATAGAAAAGCCTGACAATATAACTGCAAAATATTCTGCCACATTTCTCATCTCCAACTCTTAAACATCTGGGCCTAAAGAAAATCATGAGCTTCCCACTTGTATTTACAACATTGTAGCAGTGTTCATGTGCATTCAACTCATAAATACGATCTTTCCGACATGACTTGAAAGCACCATACCTTAGCTCATCCCCATGGTGTGCTGTACATAGTCTACCATGTTTATCTCCTTGCCAGAGCATTTAACAGCATTATCCAATGAGAAATGTATTCTTATTAAAGATACAAACATTATTCAGTCAAGAGCAGTGACTGATTTTATGTTTTTCTTTTGTTGTTTGATTCTGTTTATTACGCTGACTAAATGACGTGGATCTGACACATATCCTATTTTCTCACAACTCCTTACATTCATTTAATACTGTGCTTAAAAGGATACTTGACAAAATGGGAATTTTGACATAGTCTTGTGTTTTTGTGTTCTGTGCACATTTCGGGTGTTTATTCACAGAGAGCTGCTTCACAGACAGCATGCCAGTACAGATTTGAGTTCTTTTTTGCATCTTATTGTGCTTGAATGGTTTATTACACTTGAATGAATGATAGCATGATCATATACTGTACTGCAGCCAAAGGTTGACAGAAAAAAAGATGCTTGTAATTGCATTAAATATTAAAACACATTAAACTGAAAAAGAAATATGCATGCATTAACACATTTTGACAGCCCTAATAATAATAGTTAGAATATGTTCAACCCAAAAGTAAACAATGTAATTGAAATTAAAGTCATCATAATTTTACTAAAAATGATAATCTCAAGTGTTAAATGTTTTTTAGAATATGGAGTCGACTATCAAGAATGTTTCACAGACAGTTACTATACTTTTGAATTAAAAAAAAAAAAAAAAAAAAAATTACATCTGAATTACATTCAATTAAAAATCCATCAGTTATGAATGAACTTGAACTAAATGAAACAAATCTCTCTCTCTCCCTCTCTCTCTCTGTGTGTGTGTGTGTGTGTGTGTGTGGTCCAGAGAGCAGAGGCAAGGACACAACAGCTTTCTAATGTGCCCTTCTGCAACAAACCAGGAAAACACAAATCCTCTGGTGGACATATACTGAATCTATGGCATGTTTTGTATTATATTCATGGTATAAAGACTTTTTATAACTTCAGCATAATTGCAATCCATCATTTGTATAAAAAAATGTCAAAAGTTTATGTATCAAGGAATTATTTTAGATTAACCTTTTCAGCATGTTCAGACAACAGAGTGACTTGTGCAATGTTGTACTTTTCTCATGAAATGTGTTTTTCCTTCCTCTTTCTCAAAATAGATCAGCAACATCAGATAGAAGAAAAAAAAATCTTTTTGTGGAGAGAATTTTTTTTGGTGTTGGTAGTTAATAATGGGCATATAGTTACAAGGAAAGTTACATAAAAACTAATTATTTAACATATTGTGTCATGAAACTGACGTTGTTGACATAAGACCTTCAGTGTCACATGATCCTTTAGAAATCATTCTAATATACTGATTTGCTGCTCAAGAAACATTTCTTATTATCAATGTTGAAAACAGTTTTTTTTTTCTGCTTAACATTTTTGTGGAAACAATGATACCATTCAAACATCTGAGGTAAGATAAAAAGAGGGAGAAATAAATAAACCTTAATTCATCAAGGATGCAAAAAATTGATCAAAAGTGACAGTGAAGAAAAAAGATGTTACAAAAGATTTCTGTTTACATAAATGCTTTTCTAAATTTAATACATACATTTAATAAATGCTGTTCACCGAACTTTCTATTCATCAAGGAATCCTGAAAAAAAGTATCACCATTTCCACAAAAATATTAAGCAGCTCAACTTTTTTCAACATTGATAATAAGAAAAAGAAATGTTAACTGAGCACCCAATCAGCATATTAGAATGATTTCTGAAGGATCATGTGACACTGAAGACTGGAGTAATGATGCTGAAAATTCAGCTTTACCATCACAGGAATAAATGACATTTTATAATATTTTCAAATAGAAAAATCAGTTCTTTTAATTTGTAATATTTCGCAATAATACTGTTTTTGTATTTTTTGATTAAATAAATGCAGCCTTGGTGAGCACGAGACTTCTTTCAAAAACATAAAACATTTTAATGCTTCCAAACACTACATATATATATATATATATATATATATATATATATATATATATATATATATATATATATATACACAGAGTATATATTTACGAAACAAGAATTTTTTTTTTTTATGTAATCAATAGAATATTTTTGAATATAAATGTTACTGTATTATGAACACAGTATTAATGTTTGTGTCTTGTTTGTAATCAAAGCTTATACCGCAGTAAAGTTTTTTTTTTTTTTTTTAATCATTAAATTTGACATTCAAACAGTCAGAAGCTGTTGTGTGTTACTTATCCTGAGGGGCCGTTTACATGACACCATTTTCAACTTTTCTGTTTTTAGTACATTGTTGTCGGATAAGCCTAGTTATTGACAAAAAAACCCACAGGGTTTTTGGCTACAAAAATATTGGTAACAGTGAAAATGTTGGAATTGTTTATGTATTATAATAAATATCGAACAAGTGACTTATTTTAAAGAAAGTTTCATTCAAAAAAAAAATGCACAAAAAGATACATTAATTAAAATCACCTTGGCATCAGGAAAGTTAGTTGTAAGAAAAGTCTAACATCAATTGTTTGCAGATACATGGTTTGATATCTAATGCAATACAATTTTATGAGTGGTTATTGCATCATTTTAAGATCATATTTTATTTACAGTATACTTGGATATTATTTTACGCAATAGTTTTATACAAAAATGTGTATTTGAAATGTTGCTTTGGCCTTGTGACAGACATGGTTTGCAGAAATGCAGTTCGTCAAAATGAATAGCTACTGCACTGACAATGAAAAAGGGGAAGTTACATTTTAAGGACAAACAGGAACTACAGTGCCAGAAAGTATTCACAGCACTTCACTTTTTCCACATTTTGTTATGTTACAGCCTTATACCAAAAGGGATTAAATTCATTATTTTCCTCAAAATTCTACAAACAATACCCCATAATGACAACATGAAAGAAGTTTGTTTGAAATCTTTGCAAATTTATCAAAAATAAAAAACGCATAAAATTCACATGTACATAAGTATTCACAGCCTTTGCTCAATACTGATAATGTTGAAGCACCTTTGGCACCAAGTCTGGGCTCTGGCTGGGCCACTCAATAACATTCACAGAGTTGTCCCGTAGCCACTCCTTTGTTATCTTGGCTGTGTGCTTAGGGTCGTTGTCCTGTTAGAAGATGAAACTTCACCTCATTCTGAGGTCTGGAGCAGGTTTTTATCCAGGATGTCTCTGTACATTGCTGCATTCATCTTTCTCTCTATCCTGACTAGTTTCCCAGTTCCTGCTGCTGAAAAACATCCCCACAGCATGATGCTGCCACCACCATGCTTCACTGTAGGGATGGTATTGGCCAAGTGATGAGCAATGCCTGGTTTCCTCCAGGCATGATGCTTCCTATTCAGGCCAAAGAGTTCGATCTTTGTTTCATCAGACCAGATAATTTTGTTTCTCATGGTCTGAGAGTCCTCCAGGCGGGCTGTCATGTGCCTTTTACTGAGGAGTGGCTTCCGTCTGGCCTTCTTCCATTTACGGATGATGGAGGCCACTGTACTCATTAGGACCTTCAATGCTGCAGAAATTTTTCTGTACCCTTCCCCATATCTGCGCCTCGATACAATCCTGTCTCGGAGGTCTACAGACAATTCCTTGGACTTCATGGCTTGGTTTGTGCTCTGACATGTACTGTTAACTGTGGGACCTTATATAGACAGATGTGTGCCTTTCCAAATCAAGTCCAATCAACTGAATTTACCACAGGTGGACTCCAATCAAGTATGTACATGTGATTTTTTTTCGTTTTTTATTTTTAATAAATTTGCAAAGATTTCAAACAAATTTCTTTCACATTGTCATTATGGGGTTGTAGAATTTTGAGGGAAATAATGAATTTAATCACTTTTGGAATAAGGCCGTAACATAACAAAATGTGGAAAAAGTGAAGCGCTGTGAATATTTTCCGGATGCATGTACTCGGTAATGATTTAAAAATTTGGGTGGAGCATACTTTTCTGAATTAAGAAACAGACTACTGTATGTTATAAATCCAACACACACCTGCCTGAAGCTAGCTTCAAGAGGTCCTGACATTCTCCACTAGGAGAATATATGCTCAGTATACTGATTGCTTTATGAATTGCTCTCCTTCACAAAGGCAGGGTTGCACATTTCCCAGTTCTGCACTGAAAATTGTTCCTGTTCAGGCTCCAGTGCTGATGGCAGATGGCAGTAACGAATGTGATTTCCTCTTGCAAGATTTAGTTTTGCCACACTGCAGTCTTTCTTTAACAGTACTTTCCAATGCTTGTCTTTTCCCAGGCCATCCTTAAAAGGGACTTTGTCTTTTGGGACATCCTTAGTGAGCTTTTCATTTCTCTGAATATTTCTTCCTGGGTCTTGAGTCAACAGAGGCCTTGATGTTCCATTGCCCATGATATATAGTGATGCACTAGAAAAGAAAAAATGAACACAATAAAAGTATTAATAGTTACATTTAAGTTAAGTTTATTTACTTTCTTACACCGTAATTATAAAACCTGTACATGCATAAACCATTCAGCATGATCAAAAGTAAAAATGAAAAGTATTCATTGACATTACCTCAGCTGATTTTGAAAGGATGTCTCCTTTGGTTTGAAATCTGATTTGGATATAAATAGTGCCCTTAACTTCCTGTTTCAGCTCTCAGTGAGTGGTATGAACAGCTTTGTGTTAGATATGTGTTTCTGTTCTTTGAATGGATTGTGGAAATTAAATGAAAAATAGGATTACTGAGCACAATGGATCCTCTGATCCTTTACATCAATTGTTCAGTGATGAAACATTATTCTCACAACCCTTGATCTAATTGAACTGATGGTGATTTAATAAGCTCTGTCTAAGGATGTGATTGCATCTGAAGAGTTTTCAAAGATTGTCTTATTCAGCATTTTCATCTATATTCTCAAATGAGATAAACAGAGATTACATGATCAAAAAAACTTAGATCAAGAGTGTAAATTAACTAGGCCATAAAATAACTTTATGCAAATAGATGTTTGCTAATATTTCAATGTATTGCTTATTTATTAGGAGAAAGGCTGGCTTGTATAAAGGAAAAAGGCTGGCCAGCTGGCAACCTTAAACCAACTGAGCCATCTTGTCCAGGTTAAGAGACCATCTTAAACCAGATAACACCAGATTATGCTGAGTTTCACTTTAGCCACACAAAATATGCATGAGTATAACAAAACATTCATCTCTATTAGCCTATATTGGGTTACATAAGCCATATTCTTTTCAAACATTCCCTTTAAAATTATGAATGATGTAGGCTTATGCATTTTAAGGTAGTAATTTTCAGCTTTTGCCAAACAACATTAACATTTACACAAACATACAGTATTTATGTGGGTTTTAAACAGGCTTTATAAAACGTTGTAAAACTACAGCGTTTTAACGTAACGGGAAAAAATCATGTTTGTTGTCGATAAATTCACTTTTGGTTTTTGGTTTTTGTTTCCATAAACTGACCACAGTGGACCGTCAGGTACCAGGAGAAATCACAATTATCACAGTCAGATGTCCTATTTTCTGACAGAGTTTGAACTTCAGGAGGAGCTGTGTGGATGTTATTGAAACGACTCAGAACATATTTTCCTGAAAAATGTATATTTTGCTGAGTTAGACACGTTCCTGGGTCAACATATTTTGTTGATCCTGGATCAACATTCCTGTCCGAAAATTTATTCTTAACCATATCCCTACCCCTAAATCTAACCCTACCCATAAGTTATCCGTAAAATCAGAGGGAAATGACAGGTGAATAACACCAATGTAGAAGCACCTAACCCTCGTCGTAAGCCTAAACTTGACAAATATGTTGATCCAGGAACATGCTGCAATTGGTGAAATCAGGCTCTGCCCACTCTACATTTTTTTCTTGTTCTAGGAAGCTGTTTCACTCAAATATACATCACAATAGGGAAGAAAAGATTATCTCATCTTCCGTTTCATGCCAAATTTATTTTTGAACAAAATTCTCTGTAGTAAGAAGATATCTTAAGAATGCTTGGAACAATCCAGTTCGTTTCGATTGTCAGTCTGTTCCATATCATGTCAAACGTCTCTCCTTAAACCTTTGGTACGAACCTGAGCCCATTTAAGGTCTATGAGACGACCACATACATGACTCCTTTATGTCAAAGTGTTTGCAGCAACCGCTGTCACCTATCAACTGAAAATATTATTATTCTAAAGTCTCTGTAGTGAAGAGAATGTAATCTTACTCGAGTTCTTAATATCAAAACTTTGTGTGCGACTTCAAGAGAGCAAACAGAGTAACTCTATGTCATACTTCATTTTAACATCACAGGACAATGTTGTGAAGCAGTAATTTACAAAGAAAACTTTTTGAATCTGTTCTGGTCAGACAAAGTCTGCTCATTTTTACCACTTCATCTCCTGATTCCTGCTGTTTCTCTGTCCCTTGGACTGCTAGAGGACTTAACATGATTGATTTTGGATGTCAGAGAAAATTCAGTGTTGACTGATTGTACACTGTAAATTCAAATATTATACCTTACTATAAAAACACTAGTATTTACACTACACTAGTGTTTATTTGATTTTAACCAAAATGTTGACTTTACTACAAAATTGTAATTGTTGACTGAGGAATCAACGTTATGTTTGCAGAGTGGATCTACTTTGGTAAAATTAGCAAATAGGTTAGCAAATAGACTTCACTCATTTCCTTCACTCATCTGTCATCTGTAATTTTTAGAAAAAGTTCATTTTGGTACAGCCATGCATCAAGAAATAACAGTTCAAAGGAAGAGAAGTAATAAATAGGTCACTTCTAAAAGGTGATCTTATTTCTAACTGAACCTAACTGAACATTGTTTAGTTAGATGTTTAATTTTCATATTCAATAATGATGTTTTAAAATTTTTGTTTTAACGCTGATGTTATAAACATCTATGAACAAAGCTGACAGCGCTTGAGTCACACAGATTTCAATATTCAGCATGCAAACCACAACAATGGTAACAATTAAAATACTCTCTACAGTTCTTTTTTTTAGTTACTAGAACATGTAAGTGAACTATACTAACAAAGCTTTTGGCAGTACTACATACTATTCCTCTTTCACTTTACTTGAAGAAAATGTGGAAACCGATTGCACATAGTTTTTTAAGTCACCATATCTTAAAATGGCAGATTAAAACCATGTTGAGAATAATAGTATTTAAGATGTTTGCAGAACACAATATAACACTGTTAGTTAAATGGAATTCGTCCAGTAATCTTACTGTTAAATCTTAAGTAAAATTAGTAAATATTCTAGAGTATGTTAGCTAGAATTGACATTAAACTAACTTGATATTTATTACTTAATTTACTTGGGAAGAGTTTGCTTTCTTTACTTTTAGCAGATTATTAACTTTTCAGCAGATTATTAACCTTTTTTAAGTTTTCCGTTTAAGTTTGCTTTGCAAAATAAGACAATCGGTTTCCAAACTTTTTTTAAGTAAACTGAACTTGTTAGAATTTACAGTGTAAATACCAGATTAAACAGAAATCTTCTGATGGGAGGTGTAGTAAAGCAGCTAAGAATAGGAATTCTGCTTAGTTGGTCAAACCACCTAAAGATGAATGTTGTTGTTTGTTTTTGTCATAAACATTCATTCTCTTCTAGATCTGAACTTCACTCGGATGTCCAGCGTCCTCAAGGGATGCATGAGAAAATGAGAAATGAAATAAAGGTCTGGATTCTCAGAAATCTGTATACTTCCTTTTCTTTTTTTAAACAATTTATATCTCTGGTTTGCATTAGAATTCAATCAGTCAGTCAGTCAGTCAGTCAGTAAAGGCATACCAGTCACACTCTGAAAAATAAGGTAGGCTCCCTTTCTTTTTTTAAATAATTATTATCATCAAGATAAAATGAATAAAAAATATTCCTGATTCTAAGCATAGTGATAATATTTCGATCTAAAAACAAGTGTCTGTGTATATAAAATTTTATGAATATATGATGAATGAGAAAATACAAAATATACATACAGAGGTATTGCCTTGTATTATTTCATATATTTAATATGTTCTTCTGTTAATATAATTTAGCATACAGACACAGTTATTTATTAAAGTTAATTTCCATTATTTATATCATATTTGATTGTTTATTGATTATTGCAAGATGTTTTATCTAGTGTATGATTCATGTTAGATGCATATGTATCATTATTATTATTTATTTTATTTTTTGCAGATGAAAAAGTCCTTTTACTCTTAATTTACTCACATGCATATTTCTAGAGAACTGAAACAGGTTGTTGTATTAACGTCAATAACAAAATAAAATAAATAAATAAACCTTCACACTTGCCCTCTTAAGCGAGGCTCATATCTATCTTTATCTTCTTCTTTTTTTCTGTTTGTCCACTTTTGCTTGTAACCAAGTAAGCACAGGCAAATGCTAATCTTAGAATGATGTTAGACTTGCACATACTTCTCTTCTGTCTAGACTCTCTGACTTATGAAATCTCATATTCTCTTTGTATTTGCTTCAAGTAACCATTGATTACATTTGCTTTTACTTTATCAACAAATATCAGTGTCTACCAACCTTGTCCAACAACCTTGCATCAATATCAATAAATTATAAATTTTTGTTTCCAGTTTTTATCTCCTGAGAACTCTCAGGTTGATATACTGTATAAGTTCACTATAATCAAAGCCTAAATAAAAAGATTGTTGTATGAGCAAAGTAATTATATAATCAATATGTTTTTGCCTCTTCAGTTTCTAGAGTGCAGTCCAGCATGGGTGTACGGGCACGAGTTCTTCTTTGCTGGCTTCACGGTATGATTTTAAAGCATTATTTCCAAAAAAAAAAAAAAAAAAAAAATGTAAGAGCAGCTCTTAAAGAAAATGGTGTCATTGACCAGCTTAAATAAATTCAGTATTTATTCATTACATTGTAAAAATCAATAGTTATATTAATTTAGTTAATTTATCTATATATCAGCACTGGAAAAAAACATGATGTCATCGTCCAGCTCAGTTCAGTTCAAATACAATGGTTTCAATGCACGCAGATCAAAAACATTGTTGAATATCAAGTGTCCCCAACTAATATGAATAATATGAATGTATGAATTATATAATATTAATTATATGAATACATTATTTTTTTAAAGATTATTTAAAAAAAATATTTCTATTAAAAATTTGAGTGTACATTTTTTCAAGTTTAACTTTCACTGATTGTATTATTATTATTATTATTATTTTGCAGTTATTTGTGCTGTCGTGTTTGGTGATGTTTGGAAGGTGAAGGTAGAGTCTGAAATGAAGGCTTTGGTCTCATCTTGTGTCGTGTTGCCCTGTTCATTCAAATACCCTCCTCAACAACAGCCCTCCAGTCGTACTAAAGGCATGTGGCACATGAAGAACAAATGGGATGATTTCATCTATCACAATGATCCTACAAGGGTTCAAGACAATTTCAAGGGTCGTACAAAACTGATTGGTTCACTGGGTGATTTAAACTGCTCCTTGGAGATTGATGAAGTCAAAAACCATGACAACGGCCCGTATTGTTTCAGGGTAGAATTAGAGACATCTAAAATAGACAAGTTCTCCTTTGTGGATAACTGTGTGACAATTAAGATGATTGGTAAGTGTGCTTTTGAGCTGATAACCTATAATTACAACTCCTAAGGGTACAAAATAAGAAAGCAAACTAAAAAATGGAAAGAGTCCAAATGATGTTTTTGTGACTAAATAATTAGTAAATAAGCTAAATGTTGCCTTTTTACTATGGGAAATATATGTTTTGTCATTTAAAATATATGTATAGAGCAAGCATCAAAACCTGAGCTGCAGGCTGAGACGGCTGTGCAAGAGGGTCAACCTGCAATCTTCAAATGCTCTGTCCGGCACACCTGTCCATCCCATCAGCCCACTCTCAGCTGGAGCCACTCTGGAAAAACCATCATGAGCTATAAGAACATTGGTCATGGAAATTGGGAAGCAGAGTCTATCCTTACCTTCACCCCAACAAAAGAGGATGATCACGGCTCTATCACATGCACAGTCAAGTACCACGGGAGTGTCCGGGGTGAAATACAAGCCACACAGCCTATCTTTGTGAAAGGTATAACAATAAAACTCTTCTGTGTATATATTGTTATAAGTGATGATTTTAAGTAATTATTTTTTTTTTTTTTTAACCAGAACAAGCAACTCTCAACCACATCCTCATACCAACCATCTCTGGGCTTGGAGCTGCTCTTTTAGTTGGATTACTGTGTTTCTTCATTGTCAAGAGATACAAGTGAGCCTGCATATGATTTTAAAATAAATATCAATGAGTAATATTAAGGAATGCATTACTGAAAATATTTAATATTTGAGTAAATTCCTTATATTGAGTAAATTTAAAATTTCAGTAAATTTCATAATTTGATGTATAATTGGTTTCTTTTAAAACACATACACTCACAAAAAGAAAACTGCACACCAAACAAATTAAAAGTTCAAGATCCACTGAAAAGTAGTATTTTACTTATTCTCATATGACAAGTGACAACAGAAGCAGGTGTCTATTTTTGTTAAGATTTAAGCACTGAATATAGTCCAAGAAACATTTTTCTTTTCTTTTTGCGCACACTCACTTTTTTGTTAGTGCTCTTTGCTATTCTGTTGTCACTTTATTGCTAATTTTCAGTGGATCTTGAACTTTGGAATTTGTTTGGTGTGTGGTTTCTTTTTTCTTTTTTCCCCTTTAATGTTTTGTAAACTGAATCTATGCACCCATAAAATATTCTTCATGTACACATCGGTGCAGGACTTTTTCTTACTCTTTTAAAACACTGTACTTATACAGTATGTGAGCATTTGATAATGCATTATGACAGTGTTACAAAACTCCAGTCCTCAGGACCTTCCTACCAGAATTATTTAAACGTCTCCCTATTTAATGGACTAAGAAGTTGATGAGTTGAATCAGGTGTTTTAATTAGTGAGACATTTAAAGCATTCTGGTAGGTTGGTCCTGAGGAATGGAGTTGAGAAACACTGCATTACAACATTCTGGTATCTTTCAGTTATATTTTGTTTTAAATCACCCAAATCTTTCACAGGAAGCGCATTGCAGATCTCCAATCCAGAAATGACAATGGGTGAGTATTAACAGCAGTTCTAACATTATAGTGCCTCATTCTGATTTTAAAATTTGTGGCTTTGAGTCCATGTCTGTGAACTTTGAGTTATTTACCATAACAAAAAAAAAAAAAAAAAAACAAAAAAAAAACAGTTATGGATCATCCAGGTAATGACGCACAGTATTAACAATCAATGGTTCACAAATTTTTTAACAGGGTTATTTTAATAAATTCAGCTATTTTTTGTCTTGTGAATTATATGTAAACATCTTTTATGTAAAATATCTTACTCAGTACTAAATAAAAATAACATGCATTTTGTATGATCTCTCTTATTTTGTTACAATTTTTCACATTTTCACAGATTCTGCAAGTGGTTTACATTATTTTGAATAAATATATATTTTGAAGATTTGAAGCTTCGATAGGAGGAGCCTGATTCGACTACCAATCTTACAGTTGAATCTTCACAGAGGTGTTATGAGACGAAATATGGGGGCGCTCAATATCTGATTTTACACAGACCTACCGGTTTTCTCCCAATAAGTTAATACAGCCTATTATGATGATGCTGTAAATAAAAATGTGAAAAGAAAGAAGCTTTTAATAAATATTTTTAATGTGCGTGAATAAATCCAACCACTCCTGTGGCAAAGTTAAGTTTCACTTTCCATGATCCATGACCGACAGAGGGGATCTTGGCGGCAGGGATTCAATCTTTAACAATGTCTGGGATAAGAAAATCTAAAGTGTAGAATTGGATGCACTTTGAAATGGTAAAAGATGATCCAAAAAAAGTAAAATGCAAGTTGTGCAAACAGCTCATGTCCTACAGACATTGAGGAGCACTTCTGCTGGCCAAAAAGACTCAAACGGACACAGGCAGATCGCGTAAAAGACTGGATTTTTTTTTTTCTTTTTTCGATCAGGTAGGCCTACAAGAGATTTCAAAACATTTCAGCTGGTTGTAATTTGATTTTTGGATGCTGTGAATGTTTAGTTAAAAAGATTGCCACAGTTTAGCGTTTATTGTCTCTGCAGTTAAAAAGACAAAGTTGACAATTCTTTCATTATTTTAATAACTGATAATTCTTTCGTTATTTTAATAATTGCTTTAATTTTAATTGATTTATTGATCACTCTGGGTTATCTAATTTAACTATTTGTGGCTTGTGTTTTGAATATACACTATATTGCCAAAAGTTTTGGGACGCCTGCCTTTATGTGCACTTGAACTTTAATGACATCCCATTCTTAATCCGTAGGGTTTAATATGGAGTTGGCCCACCCTTTGCAGCTTTTACAGCTCCAGTTCTTCTGGGAAGGCTTTCCACAAGGTTTAGGAGTGTGTTTATGGGTATTTTTGACCATTCTACTAGAAGCACATTTGTGAGGTCAGGCACTGATGTTGGACGAGAAGGCCTGGCTCGCAGTCTTTGCTCTTATTCATCCCAAAGGTGTTCTATCGGGTTGAGGTCAGGACTCTGTGAAGGCCAGTCAAGTTCCTCCATACCAAACTTGCTTATCCATGTCTTTATGGACCTTGCTTTGTGCACTGGTGCGCATCATGTTGGAACAGGAAGGGGCCACCCCGAAACTGTTCCCAAAAAATTTGCCGATCCGTGTCCGAAGTTTCTGACACTGGAAGATACTCATACCTTTTGCATTTTCTGTTTGGGCGAGGAGCACGCGCGGACAATGCTTGAGGGGGCTGTCTGCGTTAACTGTGAGCGTCTTCCTATGAAGACGCTCCATTCTCGTCCGGCCCTCTTCTCGAGGGGTGAGGCGTCGGCATCTGTGCCCGGCGGTTCTGGCCCTGCTCGTGCTGAGGCAGAGCGGCAGCTGAAATCGTGGAGTTCGCAGGTGGAGCTCGCCGAGGAATTTGAGAGAGGTGTAAACCTTTCTCAGGCCGAGGCGGCTGACGAGGACGAACTCCTGGGTGATGATGACGTCTTGTCTATGACGTCATCGGCTCCAGGAGTGAGTGCTCTTTTGGCTGCGAGCCCCAGAGAGCAGGAGATGGCTGTGGAGGAAGAGGCAGGTGAGCCTGCTGCTCCCTCCAAGCCTCCCTGCGTTGCGTATGCAGAGTTATTAGAGGTTATGGAACACGCTTCTGGCAGGCTACAGCTGCCTTGGGAGTGCGTCAGGAAGGAAACTGCGCATGGCAGACTTGACGAACGGTTTCTTTCCGACCATAACCCAATAACTCCGGTGAGCCTTCCATTCCTCCCCGATCTACATGTTGAGATCAAGAGGGCATGGAAGAACCCATACTCGGCTCGTATCCATCGGTATCAGCGAGCGAATTTTGCTGATGTTGAGGGGTTGAGCCAGCATGGGTATGTGTCGATGCCTCCTATTGATGAGACGTTTGCGAACTATCTCGCCACAGGGAGTGCGCCGAGACTAAAAGCTCCGTTCCTGCCATCTAAACCGTTAAAAGTGACTTCACGTTTAAATGGCGGGGCATACGCGGCGGCAGGTCAGGCTGGTGCGGCTTTGCACACTATGGCGGTGCTGCAAGCGTACCAAGCTGACTTGCTTAAGGATCTGGATCAGGGGCAGGGTTTGTCCCCCGAAGCGGTAGAAGAGATGCGCTGCACCACAGATCTCACTCTCCGGGTCACCAAACAGACTGCCACCTTGATTCTGCATCCCACTCAGATCCCAATCTGGGCCCAAACAGCCAGGAGGTCCGGGCCTGTCTCGAGCTGAGGCTCAGAGACGGGCTCAGAAGTCCAGTGTCGCCGCTCGTGCGCCTCCTCCTCCGCGGAGCAAGTCGCAGAGACGGCGGGACGCAAGGAGGAAGAAGCAGGATTTGATGGAGGTGATCGAGCATAGGTGTCAGCAGCGCCGGTGATCGATCTCCTCTCTTGTGAGGGCGATTAATTTTGCCCTCACTTCTTCTTCTTCCTCCTCCTCCCGGGAATATGCTCTTCGGATGGACTATGTGCTCAGGAGCTTCTTACAGTCAGACTGACGCCCGGGCCTTCTATGTGGAGATATTATGAAGGAAGAGTCTTCATTCTGCAGGCCGCAGGAAGGTAAGCTTGGTCTATATTTATGTTTTAAAATATGCAGACCATGTTTTTCCTGTATAGTTTTTCCTGAGCATATAGTCAGTAAAGTGTAAGGGTTTTTTGGGCTTAACTGAAGTATTTATAGGTTGGCTAGAATGATACTTATTGTGCAGGCCACAAAATAGCCACCTCTGGGCCACCTATTGTTTTGAGTAGCTTCTCATTTACTGTTTGCTAAGAGTAGTTTGAGTTAGCACTCCTTACTTCAGTAAGCATCTCTGTTTAGGTCGGCCTACCTCAGCCGCCTGACTTTGGTTGCTACTCTGCTGTGTTTTTGGCCTTTGGCCCACAGCTAGCGGCTTAGGCTAGGACTAGTTTAGGTGTGTTTTATCACTCCCTTTGTATTACTATCCCTTTTCAGGTTGTATAGTTACTACTTCTGGCCTCCTCATGAGGGTGTTGCAGGCCGTATACCCATTCCCCCTTTCTATGTGTATGTGCAATGGCTGAGTTTAACAGCTAAGGTTGTAGGCTGTTATCTCAGCCTCCCTGGTGCTGTTTCTCAGGTGGTAGGCCCTTATGTTCTTAGATAAGTTTAGGCAGTGTATGCTAGGCCCCACTATTCAGAACTTCTTCATGCTTTGAATGTGTTCTCCCTGAGCCCCGTGAATCTCATTCAAGTTTGAGCTATGGCGTTAGCTTTTTAGCTCCCATCCTCTAGGGCCCAGTTCAGACCTATGGTTCTGTTTAGTGATGAACATTTATCCTTTTTGGATGGCATGTAAATACAAAGCTTGTTGCTTTGGGTTCTGAGCTATTGCCCTACATGTATGTGAGCTTTACTCTAGTGCTGCCACAGGTTGGCACCTGTTCTCATAATAGTAGGCTGTTGTTGGCCTCTATTTAAGGATGTGGTGTTTTTGTACTCCCCTGTTAGGGTTTAGGTGTTTCACTGAGTGCATCACCTGTTGGATTGCACACTCAGGTTGAGTGTAGAGAGTCATGCTTTTGCTACCTCTGTTAGCTCCCTTTTTATCATTGCCACAGTAGCTATATTTCATATATATGTTGAAGTTGTTGGCTCTTTATTGTTTAGCCTCCTTCTATTTTGCAGCTTGTGTTTATGGCGCTGTTTGTTTATGGTCATGAGTTTTCCTCACGTATGTTAAGCACTGCCACAGGTTTTTGCTTGTGTCTGTTTTAGGTTTTAGGCTTTGCGGGCCTTCCTTAAGACCATGGTAGCATCTTACGGTACCCTGTTATTATTTGAGTTTCTGGTACATTGCCTGTTGGAATGTGTAGACTTAGCTCAGGTTGTGTATAGCTAGTTGCCCACAACTGTTTTTGGGTCTAGAGCTGGTCCCCTGTAGCTTGGTCCCCCTTACGACCATTAGCTTGCACTACGTGTTGCTGAAAGTAGTAGGCCGCTCCAGGCCTCCTTTTTAGTTTACATGTTGGCACAGTTGTTTTGGTCTTCTTTGTTAGAGCTATCACTGGCTGACGCCATGTGCTCTTGAGTTGTAGGCCTCTCCAGGCCTCCTTTCGGGTTGCATGTTGGCACAGCTTTGTGTGGTGGTTCTTTATATGACTCATCTCCATGGGTGAGTCGTTATTTATACTATGACCCCTTCTGCCATTGGCCACGCCCACCTCTGCTCAGAGTAGGCCTTAGATGAGGCCTCTCATAGAGTTCTGTGGCGGAGCTGTACTCCTCTTTTAGAGTTAAGGTGGTTTTACTGAGTACCTGGCCTGCTGGCTGATCTGGTCATTAGACTTTCACTGGCTGGTGCCATGTGCTTTTCTACTTTTCAAATGGCATGTCGGCGCAGTTTTCTGTTGGATTTTTATATGACTCATCACCATGGATGGGTCTTGATTGCCACTAGCTGACGCCTCGTGTTCGCAAGTCATAGGTCTTTTTATGTGTCATGTTGGAGTTCGGCTTTGTACTCTTCTCACTCTGAGAGTAAAAGGTGCTTTTACTGAGTACGCTTTTGAGTGGCTTGCCTCTCAAGGTTAACTTTTGTGTTAAACCACACCGTTGTTTGGTTTTTCTGCATTTGCTGCCTTGAGTTTGGTTTTTCCTTTAGCTCTAGTTGAGCTAAGTAGTTTCCTCGTAAGTAACTTGGTTCTATTTGCTCCTAGAACTTTAGTGGCCGCTAGTCTCACGCCGCGTGTTGATAGGTAGGCCCTCGGGGTCTCCTTGCTTAATATGCTGGTGTTTGTTCTTGTATACTCCTCTCGCTGAGAGAGTTGAAGGTACTTTACTGAGTATACTGCTGGTTGGCCAGGGCCCCAGGTGACTTATTAACCTTCTTTGTAGTTCGGTTATTTGTTCTCCTCGGAGCTTGAAACACTGCCATGGGTTGATGCCACATGTTTGACTGAGGTTAGAGGCCCTGTTTGGGGCCTTCTTTAGTGCATGTTGGCGTATGTTGTACTCCTCTTGTTTAAAGAGTAAAAGGTTCTTTTACCGAGTACACTGCTCGTTGGATTGTGTTGGATGGACTGCTACGTGGGCACTTACATCGGCTTTATATTTGCTACTAGGTCAAGTGGCTTTTTGCTTTTAGCAAGGTTTTTTAAGGCCAAGATGTACGGCCTCGTCAGGCCGCTCTTGGACTCCACTATTGACTAGTATTCTGGTGTGTTATGTAGTTCTTTCAGAACTTTTTGTCATGTTGCAGGCCTCCTTCCGGCCTCCATGATTTGTGCCTACAGTTTGGTCTATCTGTTAGGTTGAGCTTCGTACTCCCCTTTTGGGTTGTTTGTGTAATTGTGCTTAGCTCCCTAAGCTGATCATTGGTTGAAGACTTCCATAAAGCCTCCCGTTGAGATCAGCCCCCAGGCTGGTTTGTGCTCCCCTGTATCAGGGCTTCTCAGCACACAGCCTCCTCAGTGCGTTTGTCAGGCACTGAGTAGATCCTAGGATTGAGCAGAGTATACTCCCCTCAATATGAGGGTTCATAGCACTCAGCTGAGTTCTGCTCTCCAGGATGCCCGTCTCTACGCGTGGGTTTGAGTTGCTTACTGCCCCTTCTGCAGTCGCTCTTACCTGCTCTCTTCTCTGAAGTATGTGTTTTGAGATTCTGTATTCAGACATGGTTTGCCAAGACTAGGTTTGTCCTCCGTCAGATCAGGTCGGCCTCCCTGGTGGCATTGGGGGTGACTTCGTTCCCCTCTAGTGACTGGCCGGGGCTCCTTTTGGTTCACTGGTTACATTCCCTTTATGAAGCCTTAGCGGCCTTGCTAGGCTTTCTACAGAAGGCCTCTTTGAGGCTCAGCTTGGGCTGTTGGCTGTAGGGAATGCTGTCACTGACAGCCTTGCGTGACCCGAGGGTGAGTTGAAGTGTCTCTCTTGAAGCTGCTTTCTCTAGCCGTCTTTGGCATGCACTCTCCTCAGCATGGCGGCGTGGGTATATCGTTCCCCAAATGCGGTAAACGCAGAGTTGAGTTCCCTTTCGAAAGGGAACGTTTCAGGTTACGTATGTAACCATGGTTCCCTGAGAACAGGGAACGAGACTCTGCGTTGCCATGCCATGCCTCGGGCTGCCTGCTGAACAGTCCCTCAAGACGATATGATTCTGACTGATTCTCTAGGCGCCCCTTTTATACTTCTGGGTTCGCGCTATGTTGCGTCATAGGCTGTCGCCGGCCAATAGGATTGGAGTGGTTTGATTCTTTGGCTTTCAGACATCGGTTCACGTGTGACGTTCCCCAAAGCGGTAAACGCAGTCTCGTTCCCTGTTCTCAGGGAACCATGGTTACATACGTAACCTGAGACGTTTTGATGAAGGGAAAGAAGAAACATTTCTAGTTTCAACATTATTTATTGTTCAGATATTCATCTTTAAAATAAATAATTATCAGCTGTATTCAAAGTGTATGCAAAGTGATCCACATTTGGTTTTGGACCACTGAAAATGTACAATTTAACAGTTTACTCATGGAGCCACATTGAAATCCCCATATGTCTGGTAATGAATCATATAGGGCATTAAAATATAAGATACCAAAAGAAAAGTTTGCTAAGAACCAAAATCTAAAAGGGTATTAAGATATCATTAATACTTCTTGACCTTTGGCATAGAATGCAACAAAGAATCAACAGATTTTACTAGCAGACTACCAATCTCTGTGTACAAATAAAATAATGCTGCCATCTTTCTAAAGTCATACTCCCCTTTAATTTGGCTCCAAATCTCCCCCTTCTACTCTGTTAATATTGGTCCATGACATTTAATATTTTGTCTTTTTTCTGCTTTTTCTTTTTCTGTTAAAAAACAAAAGAAAAAAAATATGAGAGAGATCAAACTGTATGTCTTATCTGACTGGGGTGGAGAGGGGAATTACATTGTGTTTAAAGATGCTTCCTGCTGATAAAACCACATAGATCTGTTTAAAATCTAATAATACAGTTTCTAATTAGAATATGTAATGAAAAATGTAACAATAAGAACCCATAAGTAGACAATGTAATTGAAAGTAAAAAGTCATCATAATTGTTTACTATGATAATCTCAAGTGTTAAATGTTTTTTAGAGGATGGAATCGACTATCAAGAATTTCTCGCAGGTAATTAGTATACTTTTGAATGTATTTTTATTAACATCTGCATTGAATATTTCATCAACCTCCATCAGTTATGAAAGAACATGAACTTAATTAAATCCTTGACTTTCTCCTGTGTGTGTGTGATCTCCAGGTTTCGTCGTTCAGGTGAAGGCAGCGGTGGTCCAGGTGGCAGAGAGCAGAGGCAAGTACACAACAGCTTCTAATGCGCTCTTCTGCAACAAGCCAAGACAAAACAAATCCTCTAGTGGAAATTTACTCAATCTGTGATTTGATTTGCATTTTAATGATGGTATAGAGTTGTTTTTTATGAATAGAGACTTAAAGTTTATCAGCAGGAATTAAAGTTGTGGGACTGGATACTATCTGTAATCCATACTTTATACTAGGACAATAAATGGATAAAAGTTTATGTATTAAGGAACAATTTTAGATTAATCTGTTAAGCCTGTTCAGATGCAATGTTGTACTTTTCTCACAAATGTATTTTCTTCCTGTTTCTCTGTAGAGATCAGTACTGTCATATAATTTGTCAAATATTCACTATGAATATTGACAAATATGGTATATATGGTATGCAGTGGACATTTTTGGGTATTGATAGTAAATAATGGGTCTAGTTACAATAAGGAAAGTCACCTAAAAATATATATGTAAACTCAGCATCTTACTCAACTAATAGCAGGTAGGCAATATATATTATTTGGGTCTTTAATACACTTGTTACCCTGAAAAAAAAATATTACTAAATTATTTTTATGCTATAAAAAGAGAAAGAGATCAGATAAAGACTCAAACTGTATATGGTGCTGATGTGTTATTTATTTTGGATCATCTGACTGAGGTGGAGAGGGGAAGTACATGTGTTTATAGATACTTCCCTGCTGACAAAGCACACAGATCCATTTCCAATATCTATACTGGCCTATATATTAGTGCTTTCAAAATTAACAATAAATTATTGTGATTGATTAGTATCCTCAGTTCAGGTGTGTCTTGTTAATTAGTCTCGTTTGCTCCTCTGTTTCCTATGTATATAAGCCCTTAGTTTATGTCGGTTCCTTGTCTTGCATTGGTGTTATGTTAAGGTATGTTTGGTTGTTAATTTCCCCTGTTCAAGTTCTTCACTGTATTAAAAGTTCTATGCAAAGATTTCCTTCATTGTGCAATCCTTATCAACCACAGACCGTAACATAAAGGACAGTTTACAAGGTTACATGGGTGAAGAACAACAAAAGCAATAACTTGAAGATTTGTTTTTTGAAGATTTTTAAACAATTTAAATAAACCATGTTGTTTCTACATTAATTTGGATGTTTAATGTGAAATCATTGAAATATAAAAATAATTGAGTTGGTCTGATGACAGGTGGTTTAAGGGGGAGTGAGCTGAGTTTGACTTGTTTGTCATTTTGAGAAGTATTAAATTTAATTGTGTCCCATGTCTAGAATCAATCGCCCAGTATTAATGTTTTGGTTTCTTAATTGTAAACAAAACTGCTTATACAGCACAAAAGATTGTTTTATCATTAAATTTGACAAATTCAAACAGTCAGAAGCTGTTGTGTTATATTTAGTTATTGAAAAAGTCCCCACAGTACTTCTTTTTTTTTAATCTATATTCAGCACTGTTGTTGAGGCAGAATCTTCAGTACAGTCATAAGTCACCAAAACAATGTCTCTCTTTTAATATGGAAATATTTCTCTACCATTTCACCAGTTTGTGGTTGTATCAATTAATGCTTTACTATATTTCTGTGCAGTTGTTGGTGGCATGTCAAACATTAATCTGTAAATGAACAATTGACAAGATTAAATTCTCATTTGCATTTTTTCTGTTCCTCTTTTTGATTTAGGAGGTCTATTTGGAGTAGATTTTCAAGGTATCCACACACTGCCTCTTCAGTCTGCTAAGGACAGTCTGTTTGCTTGTGTCACTGCAAAGACTATATTGCATATATATAACTATATGGCATCTTTTTGAGCCCAGTATCTGCTTTTAGTAAAATAAAAAGCTTACAATGAACAAAGTGAATTAAGTGACTGTTACGCTCTTGAAACAAATACTGTGTTTCTAGTTATGTTAGTTAAATTAGTTAGGGAACCATAGATCTAAAACATGTAAGAGCTATGTAGGCCAGTGTTTTCACAAAAAAATAAAAATAAAATAATAATAATAATAATAATAATAATAATAATTTGACTTGGAAATATATATTCTGCTGATCCTAAAGACTAATATCTATTTTTACATTTTAAAGGAGAGGTCAAGGGCATCAAATTGACAGGAATTTTGACAACAGGTTAGTATCTGCATTCTTAGTATGATTTTTTTTTTCTTTTTAAATTATATCTTTTTTTTAAGGATTTTTGATCAGTTTTAATTTAACATAGTGTATCAATTCAATTGCAGAGGTCTGATGCTAATAAATGTTTTTGTAAATGTTTTTGTTCTGTAAAACAGTAGATTATGGTGATAGCAACACCAAAGTCATGAGTTTATTTTTTCAGGAAATGCATGAATTGATGAAATGTCTAAAAATATCAATATAAAATCTTTTTTCCTGTTAAATCCACTGTGTTGTGGACTGTTACTTTAATACCTATCAGTATTTTTTTCATGAGCAACTTTTACTATAGGGTAAATTTATATAAAACTATCGTTTACTGAAGTATGACAGAGGTTTCTGAATCTTAACAGGGCAAACAACGCATGTATGGTGTCAGGAAACAAGCCTTTCGACAAACCTCGTATACCATCACCAAAGAGGTACAGTGCATGTGAACTAAATTCCAGCTCTAGATTCATGGCATTTAAAGTGGGGGGAGGGGGAGGGGGAGGGGGGAGGTTGTAAATAAGTCAGAATGCTATTTCATGCATTCTGACTTATTTACACTGTTAAAGAGTTGGATTCTCATTAAACATGGCTAAAGTTTCAAAACACGAGTTGGACGTATGACGGAGTATTTACGGTTCTGAACATGTTTTTTTTCCCCGATGGCCTTTATCACATATAGAGGTCGGAATTCCTTGTACGGGCACTTCTCCCTGATAAGCGTGCACACACACATCACACAGAGCAAGAGCATGCCCATCAATGCGCTTCGGTCAGGATACGAAAGCCGAGAGATTTTTCAACAATGGCTGTCCCAATTCAGGGGCTGCACCCTTAGACGGCCGCATTAGATTGCAAAGTAATCAAGAAATTACAGTATTTTACACCTAACGATGAATATCTCACCCTGAAACCATGGAGGTGACTGGCAAGTGAGTAGGACGGTGCAGGCAGGTAGGGAGCCTCCAGGGTGGCTCCGGGAGCTCGGGAGGCCAGGGTGGATCTGGCCCTTCGGGAAGCTATGGTGGATCAGGACATTCGGGGCGCCATGGCAGTGTGGTCTCCGTGGCCTCGGCCCCGACCCCAGGTTTTGCCACTATGGCCACAGGTATATGCCCCCCGCCAAAATTTCCTTGGGAGGAGCCATGAGTTTCTGGGCTGGAGCGAATTCTGGAGTGGGCTTGTGGGCTGGAGCTGACACTTGAACGGGCTCAGGGACTGGAGTGGACTCTTGAGCAGACTCGGGGACTGGAGCGGAGTCTGGAGCTGACTCGTGGACTGGAGTGGAGACTGGAGCTTACTCGTGGACTGGAGCGGAGTCTGGAACAGAGTCTGGAGCTGACTCGGGGACTGGAGCGGAGTCTGGAGTTGACTCAGGGATTGGAGCGGAGTCTGGAGCTGACTCAGGGATTGGAGCGGAGTCTGGAGCTGACTCAGGGACTGGAGCAGAGTCTGGAGCTGACTCAGGGACTGGAGCAGAGTCTGGAGCTGACTCAGGGACTGGAGCAGAGTCTGGAGCTGACTCAGGGGACTGGAGCCATCTCTGGGCTCTCGACGAGGCAGGGAGTTGCCTCTGGACTCAGGACGAGGAAGGGAGTCGCCTCTAGGGCCATCTTTGGACACTGGTCAGGGGCTGAAGCCATCATTGGACTCTGGTCACGGGCTGAGGCAGACACTGGAGCAGATTCAAGGGCTGGAGAAGACACTGGAGCAAACTCAGAGACTGGACATGACACTGGACTCTGGTCAGGGATGGTTCTTGGCTCTGACCAGAAGTCGATCAGCCAGAAGTCCTCCATTAGCTCTGGAGAGGACTTAGGCATGACGGCCATTTTGGCTGAGGGCTCAGGTGTGGCAGCGGCCATTTTGGCTGAGGGCTCAGGCATGGTGGCGGCCATCTTGACCGAGGGCTCAGGCGTGGCGGCGGCCTTCTTGACCGCTGGACTGAGGACGTGGATGGTTTTGGGTCCTGCAGATGGACGGAGGCAGGCTGACTTCAACGCTAACCCGACCAATGTAATAGCTGGGTCTGCCACTTTGGCCCACAGGCCAGTGCTGTTAGAGACCCATTTACGTGCTCGGGGAAACACAGGAGGGCAGAAATTGACCGATCCATTGGAGCGGTTTGTGGAGAGTACCGCGTGGGGTGAGCTGGTGAGGCCACGTGTCTTTTCGATGGGGCTGGATGAGGAAGATACTTTTCCTTCTTAACTTCTTCAACTTCAAAATTAGAACCATTTAAATAGAGAATAAGATTAATAGACTCAACTAGAGAGAAATAACAAGTAGTTTCACTATACCGAATGGTATCCCTATCCAGTCCCATACGAAAACACACATTGAGAGAAGCGTCAGGCCAGCTCACCCGATGGGAGAGCTCGAGAAACTCCTCCACATACCTCTCCAAAGGCCTACAATTCTGCCGTAGGCCCCAAAGATCGTCCTCAGCCAGGATCATGCTTTAGGTGAGGTCAGTTCTTCTGTCACAGTTGTGTTCAGGCAGGATGAAGACAGACGACCAGATCAAAATACTCAAAGTTTAATTATTAAATCCAAACAGGCAGGCGAAACACAACGTAGAACTGACAAATGAACAGAACAAACACAGAGCTTAAATACACAGTGAACAGAAGAACTAACAAGACTAAATAAGACACAGCTGAACTGAAGACACTAATCAAATGAGTAACCAAGGAAACAAACAAGTGTCGGGAAACTGAACATAGGGAGACATGTGACAAATGAAAAAGCTGCATCAGATGTCTGTGTTTTGTTGGCAATCGGCACGCAAGTGCATATAATGTAAACAACACGAACATTTTTGTTCCCTTTTTATTTATAATGATGTTGCAGCTTGCAGATGATCTCTACTCAAAAGCTGTGCACGCTCGCGACACTTTAGCTCTGCCCATGACAGGCACGCCTCCAGGAGCTCGGCTTTTTTCGGCAAGACTCGGTACAGCGTATCTATCTTTTATAAATATGATAAAACTAAAGACTTTTCGGAGATATGAAGGATGCAATACTATTCTTTAGGTTCTCAAGATTAACATGAGCTTGGCAGAAACTGTCTGTGATACCCCCCACCCCACCCCACCCCCCTCCCCCCTTTAATGATGTCTGTCTGTGCTCAGTGCTCAAATATTGTTCTATTTGTTACAACAATCCAATGTATGTTTAAATCTTGTACAATTAAAATGGGGAGCAATGAAAAATTTAAATCAGCCATAACCACTGTTGCTTAAATCAATTATCAATAATTAATTTGATTAATGCTTTAATCAATGTATTATTTATTTACAAATTCCTTTTTTTCCCCACATGATTCACCTCAGTAAGACCAAATGCTACTCTGTGAGTATATACTTTATTCTTATGTGAACATCAGTTAACTGCTAAGTGTTTGATTTCTTGTCTTGTAGATCATACATATATTTCATCTCATAACTTTTGATTCATGGTATGTGCATATCTGATGTGTTATTGCCTGTCTAATCTGACTTCTGTATCTCTTTTTTCTGTTAAAATCTTTCATTTGAAGGGTGATGATTTTGATGATGATTATATCAACACGGCAGACCTCAACTTATAAGGAAATGTTTGATGAAAATGCTGAGTGTTGCATTTTAAGCCTGGCATAATTGCCTAAATATGTATGCATATAATCCCTATTGCTGTATTTACATATTTTGTTATGTTGCTTACGCTCTTATAAAAAAAAAAAAAGGATCATCATGTAATCATTTTATGGATTTTTTTAAATAATTTTATTAATATTTTTTAAACATTTTTTGCATAATTTTTCACTGTTGAAATAACCCATTAACCATGAAAATACCGTATTATGCAATCATTTTAGACATTTTTTTTTTACTTACATAGTACCTTTTTGCCATAAAGTGTTCTTTAAAATTGAGTCAAGAACCATAGGGCTCTACATAGAACTCCACTGAACATTTTATTAAGATTGTACATTTTAAAGGTATAAAAAATTCATTATTAATGTACATAATAGTCATATATAGCAGTGATAAGCGGTGACTTTTATAACCGGGGTATGCTGGGTGGCGCGCTTTGTCAAAAATGCACCTGGTGCAGATCATAGACTGTAAAAAAAGATGGAATAAAAAAAATTAAAGTTAAATCTCCAATCTCCTCCGGAAGATCCGGAAAAAAAGTCCTTTGGTCCTTCAGTGACTACTTCGCTCAGAGAAGATGTCAATCTCAGCTGTCTATAATGACATCAAAACTCACTTTTATAGCATCACATAACTAACTAAAAACAAACTAATTTAAAGAATGAACACTTTAACTAACATCAGCGTGATAACAACTGCCTAAAATGACAGAAACCATCTTTGGAAAAAAAATATTTTGATGTGTAATTTGACTATTTAGTTTGCCTCACGTTCCATTACATTACATGGAGAGGGCTGGGTTTATGACCTATACTGCATCCAGCCACCTGGGGGCGATCAAGACGCTTTGGCTTTCTTTTTACAGGACTCGTGTGGCACGCTTGGTGCAGATACATTTGATCGACAGAATGTTATAGCTGCTCAGTTGCTTACACTCATGACACATAGCAACACAGCTGAAAGTATTCCTTGTTTGAACTTTTGAAAGTAGCCTAAATTTACCTGTTGATGTCTTCACGAGCACCCGTAAAAGCTGTTGTTTTGGGTTTGAGTTGAGTCAGGCAAAATATGCTGTATTTTTGTAATTGTGCTAGGTGGCACTATACTATATATATAGTACACTAGGTGTTGCAGAAACTATGCTTCACCTGCGGTATGGCGCATCGGCTGAAGACACACATCTAAATCAGAGACGACAAATAAACACCATGGCATGTGTCAATTTAAATGTATGGCAGAAGTGTTTTTTTTTTTTTTAAATTAAGTATTAAAAATAAGTTGGCCTATTATATAATAAATATTAGTAGCCTATTATAAATAAAATGTAATTCAATTATATTTAGAATAAATGTAAGTATAATAAAAAAATAAGTATTCTTTAAAAAATAAGTTGAAATAATGCAAATCGATGACTTTAACAAACGCATAGCCATAGACTTTCGATTAACAGCCTTGGATAGTTACAATAAGTCTACTTACTGTAGGTCTGTCTTTAACAGTTTAAAGTTTTCGCTAAAAAATACATTTCCCTGTGGAGAAAATGAAATATTATGAAAATAGTTTCAGTTATGACTTTTTTCACTTGATTTAGTCTAGTTAGTTTTGTCTCAAATACAATGTGATTTTCGTTTGATCGAGATCTGGCACATTTTTCCTCTTGGGCGAGCGATCCGCTCACAGCTTTTCCAGCGCACGGAATCCCCCGCCAACAAACAATGAGAACGCAAGGCAATGACGATGATGCATAACAGAGCGAAGGCACAAAAGCTGCTGTAGATCCGCTTACCTGGAAGCCTCTGTAACTGGCAGATTTAAAGAAAATTACCCTCGTTTGGCAAATAAATACATAAAAAAGTACTTTAAAAAGTATTGACCAGTATTTGCCAACATTTTATCATGTAGGCTTTATGGTACACCTCAAACAAAGGAATTTATAGTAATTTGTAGTGTTAATGTTAATCAGCGAGTCCACGAATGGCTTGGGTATGCAGAGCATTCGCAGCTTATATGGACCACTGATATGTACAGTGCATCCGGAAAGTATTCTCAGCACTTCACTTTTTCCACATTTTGTTATGTTACAGCCTTATTCCAAAATTGATTAAATTCATTATTTTCCTCAAAATTCTACAAACAATACTGCATAATGACAACATGAAAGAAGTTTGTTTGAAATCTTTGCAAATTTCTTAAAAATAAAAATAATAATAAAAAAAATCACATGTACAGAAGTATTCACAGCCTTTGCTTCAATACTTTGTTGAAGCACCTTTGGCACCAATTACAGCCTCACGTCTTTTTGAGTATGATGCTACAAGCTTGGCACACCTATTTTTGGGCGGTTTCTCCCGTTCTTCTTTGCACCCCAGTCTGAGGTCTAGAGAGCTCTGGAGCAGATTTTCATCAAGGATGTCTCTGTATATTGCTGCATTCACCTTTCCATCGATCCTGACTAGTCTCCCAGTTCCTGCCGCGGAAAAACATCCCCACAGCATGATGCTGCCACCACCATGCTTCACTGTAGGGATGGTATTGGCCAGGTGATGAGCGGAGCCTGGTTTCCTCCAGACATGACACTTGCTATTCAGGCCAAAGAGTTCAATCTTTGTTTCATCAGACCAGAGAATTTTGTTTCTCATGGTCTGAGAGTCCTTCAGGTGCCTTTTGGCAAACTCCAGTAAAAACCTTTTACTGAGAAGTGGCTTCTGTCTGGCCACTCTACCATACAGGCCTGATTGATGGAGTGCTGCAGAGATGGTTGTTCTTCTGGAAGGTTCTCCTTTCTCCACAGAGAAACGCTGGAGCTCTGTCAGAGTGACCATTGGGTTCTTGGTCACCTCCCTGACTAAGGCCCTTATCCCCCGATCGCTCAGTTTGGCTAGGCAGCCCGCTCTAGGAAGAGTCCTGGTGGTTCCAAACTTCTTCCATTTACAGGTGATGGAGGCCACTGTGCTCATTGGGACCTTCAATGCTGCAGAAATTTTTCTGTACCCTTCCCCATATCTGTGCCTCGATACAATCCTGTCTCGGAGGTCTACAGACAATTCCTTGGACTTCATGGCTTGGTTTGTGCTCTGACATGCATTGTTAACTGTGGGACCTTATATAGACAGGTGTGTGCCTTTCCAAATCAAGTCCAATCAACTGAATTTACCACACGTGGACTCCAATCAAGTTGTAGAAACATCTCAAGGATGATCAATGGAAACAGGATGCAGCTGAGCTCAATTTTGAGTGTCATGGCAAATGCTGTGAATACTTATGTACATGTGATTTTTTTAAAATTATTTTTAATAAATTTGCAAAGATTTCAAACAAACTTCTTTCACGTTGTCATTATGGGGTATTGTTTGTAGAATTTTGAGGAAAATAATGAATTTAATCCATTTTGGAATAAGGCTGTAACATAACAAAATGTGGAAAAAGTGAAGCGCTGTGAATACTTTCTGGATGCACTGTAGTACTTAAATACTTTTTAATGTGTGAGAGACAATGAAACATTTAGCTGAACTTTCTGTCTTGAATCTTTAGATGGCACAGACTGACAGGTCCTTAACTCAATCTGCTTGCAATCACATTGTTCTCTAGGGCACAGCTGATTGGTTCCTGCTGTATCAGTAGCCAATGAGCTCAATGCTCAGCCTTCAAATACTCTGTCAGCATTTGCTGTAGCAGCTGCAGCGCGCTTTTCAGAAACCCCTCTAGAAACCCCCTGCTACGGGTAATTCATGCATGCTATTTGGTACAACAGTAGCATATCTTACTTGCTCACAGCAGCGTGTCATGTATGTATTGGCAATAGTAAGTCCCGTACTTTCTCTGCAACAGCAGCAGCAATCAATAACCAATAGCAGTGTAGCAGATCTATTCTGCCAAGACCAAACATATCAGCATTTTCATATCCATAATCATGCCAAACACTCAGAGAGTTGTCATGACAGAACTGTTTTTGTGTTTATTTTCATTTTTGAGAAATAATTTCCTCATGCAACTTCCCATTGACACCGTTTTAGAGACAAGCTGTTTTTAGTGTGTTTATTTCAGATTTTTATGACCAAAAAAAACTCAAATGTAAAATAGCATCTTGATGTTTAGTTTGTACCAGCCTAAATGTTTAATAAAGTGCACTGCAATACATACGCTGTTACTCTTTGCCATCTTTATTTCTGTAAGTCATTCCTGCTCTGTTTGGGCAAGTGGTTTCAGAATATGTTTTTTCCAGCATTAAGCAGAATGTCATATACCATCTTAAATTCTGGATGAATTGCCCTTCAAACAGAATATAATCTTTTATCCACCAAACATAGTGAGAACCTTATTAATAAGACACAGTCCAAAATATATGAATACGGAGAAGACGAGTAAGATTTTGGCTTAACAGTTACGGCAGAAAACTGTAAACCAGTTTATCCTTGAGATCAATGATAACCTGGGTGTAAAACAGGTAAACTATTCACAAATAAATACATGCTTCCAAGAGTTTTATCATGATTTGTACTCTTCAGAGTCTTTAACAAATGAATGTTTATACAATGCTTTCTTCAGTAAATTTAACATACCTGCTGTTGGCAAAGATGATATAGGAAGTCTAGAGAAACCATTTTCTATTGAAGAGATAAAGGATGCAGTACATTATCTGCAAAATTCTCAGGCTCCCGGACCAAATGGGTTCCCTAGTGAATTTTTTTAAGAATTTTGCAGGTGAGTTAGCTCCAATCCTGTTAGCAGTATATGAGGAGTCATTCACTTCAGGAACACTGCCTTTAACAATGAGACAGGCAGTCATATCTCTTATTGCTAAAAAAAGATAATAATCCATTGGAATGTGGCTCTTATCGACCCATTTTACTTCTAAATGTAGATAGTAAGTTATTGGCCAAAATGTTAGCTAGCAGATTAGCAGTAGTTTTACCATATTTAACCTCTGATGGTCAGACTGGATTTATTAAAAATCATCAGTTATTTTTTTAATATTCACAGACTATTTAATGTTCTCTATACTAGGGTAAACGTACCTATTAAGCTGACCAAAATCTACATTGAGACATTTTTACAAGTACTAGAAGTTATGTTAAAATAAAATATTAATCTCACACACAATAATATTCAATTTTATTTTAAATGACAAAAGCATTTCAATTAACATGTACATTATTTAATGCAAAAAGTCTGGCTGAGCTTAATGGGTACATTTTTGTACCCTTTAAGCACACCCCTGTTGCCATTAAGCTCACAACATGTTTTATTAAAACTTATTGTTTATTTTAAACAACCTTTTTAAAGAATTGAATTTTTTTTTTATTTGAAGGAACAGAGTCAATCACAAAAAAACAATACAGAACACTAAAATCAAGCAGCAAGACATTCGATTTGATCAGTTATATATTCTAATTAATAACCAATGTTTTGTTTTGCTCTATCCTCTGAGCTTCCGCGCTCATCATTGTGTCAAGTCAGAGTTCACTCTTTCGCCGTAAATTGGTGTACGGCCGTCTGTCGGAAGCTAGTTGTTTTAGTTTTTAAAGTTTTAAATATGAATGTTTTTCTTACACAAATGCATCGCTTCGCTTCAGAAGGCCTTTATTAACTCCCTGGAGCCGTGTGGTTATCTTTTATTATGGATGGTTGTACTTTTTTGGGCTTCAAAATTATAAAGCTTGGAAGAGCCAGGACATTATTTAATACCAAAAAATGTTAATATAACTCTGATTGTATTCGTCTGAAAGAAGAAAGTCATATACACCTAGTATGGCTTGATGGTGAGTAAATCATGGAGTAATTTTTATTTTTGGGTGAACTAACCCTTTAAGGCTGTGAAAATGAGTTATTAATCATTTTAAAAAGATTAACTTAAAGTGATAACCATCAGTTAATACTTAAAGTCTGTTTATGAAGTATTTACATAGACGTTTAATGTGGATGAGCTTAAAGGGAGCAACAATTTTTAATTAATAAATATGAATACATTAAATTTAAAGTACAAGATTTTGCTAAATAAATAATCTAGGTCATGTATTAAGTTTATACATATTTTAATATGAACAATTATTATTGACAATATCTATGAAATTATACTTTTTCTTATTGATGTCACACTGAAGCTGTGTGATTTTCATAGTAGTGCATCCTTTAAGCTCACCTAAAAATAATATGAAGTCTTTAAAAATTGCAGCAGTTCAAAACCACAGACCATCAATAAACTGTAAATGTATAATAAAATTCAGATAATCAAGATTTTATGACCTTACTGAAAAAAACATTGGAAAGATGAGCTTGACGTGCAAATGGCAGAGGAGTCTTAGCAAGATGCTTTATGTATGTGACACAAAATCATTCAGTTCAAAATCGTTTATAGATTGCACTGGTCTAAGGTGAAGCTAGCCAAATTCACATCAAAAGTAGATGCAATATGTGATAGGTGCAGAACAGAACAAGCCAGTCTTTCACATATGTTTTGGTCATGCTCAAAACTTACAGGCTTTTGGAAATCAATTTTTTGTTTTTTCTCAGAAGTACTTCAGACACCAATTGAACCTTCTCCTATGCAAATCTGTCATTCACTTGTCCGGAAAAAAAATAGGATTTTTTGTTTTATTTTTTGTGGTGTGTAAATAAATTTATTCTGAAGCATTATCCTTTCAGAATATTACGGCTTTGACATATTTAAATCTGCATATTTGTGATATTTACCCTGAGGGCATTTTTTTTACCTTTACATTGATTCATGTAAAATGTATGATTCTACTTTAATTTTAAATTCTTACATTTGTTCAATAAATTCAATTAGAATAAGACACTAAGGGCTGTTACCAATCAAATTAAATAATTTACAATAAAAAAAAATTAAAACTGCATTAAATAATGTTACAGGATTGTTTTTACATATTTTTTGAAAATACAAATAAGAAATGTTGGGGGAAAATTATACTTTTAAAAATGAAACCAAACCACCAGTAGGAGGCGGCAAGTAACCGTCTTAATGAGTGAGTCATTGAGTCATTCTTTCAAATGATTCATTCCAATGGCTGATTCATTCAACGGTGTGTTCCAAACTATATATATATCACCCTCCGAAGGGCAATTCGGAGTGAAAACAATCATGGCCTCCATGTTGAAGGGTCATTCCAAACCAAAGTGCTCAAAACTGGCCACTTCAAAGGGCCCTTCGGAATGAAGGATTTCGAAGGGTACAACTGATGGACACTACAGGCCCCCATGATCCTTTGCACAGGGAAGTTGTTTGACGTCACAGAATACGTACAGAAGGTTAGGAGTTCGATTTTACCTATAAATGTATATATATATAGTATTTTTCTATACTACTGCAATATTTATACGAGTTAGATTTGGTACATTATTCTGGTCAAAATGACATTGTACTTCAACAAAAGTCAATGTTCCTTCTAAAATGTAAGTGACTTAATATTAACTACTTGTTTAGTGAACTGTTGTATGAAATCAGTGTCACATTTTTAATCATGATGTATTTAGGAAAACAGCATTCTTGGTCATGTGAATTTATCCCAGACTAAAGGCTGATTTATACTTTTGTGTCGGACCTACGTCGGAGCCTCTGCGCCGTATGCTATGCGTCTGTTTTCATTTATACTTCTCCGTCATTGTCCATGTCGACCACATGCAGACCACTAGTAAGCAGTGTCCGTGGTCATGTTGCGTATCAAGGCAAAAACTGAAGATGAAGCTTGTCATCTACGTTGTCAGAGAAGCTTAGAAGTGGCAAATAGGTAACAACTTTTGTTGGAGTATGACTGCATGTGTCCCCTAAAACAGAGAATTTGTTCATTCGTATGGAAGTTGAAAACGCTCTTCTCTGAGTGTTCCGTGCCAGTTTTTTTACCTGAGGGAGGGGTTCTAGCAAACCAATCACAGCACCTGCGGTCTGCGTAGAATTGACGCGTTGTTATATTTTTGAAGAGGTGCACGTCAGGCTATGTCGTAGTCTACGTGTGGTACACACAGCCTACGGCGTAGCTACGGCGTACACTCGACGCAGAAGTATAAATGGACAAGCTTTAACTTTCAGGAAAGCAAAATCTCGCACTCGTGCGGCAGTACCAGGGAGCCTCGGAAGATAGATACGGTTTCAACAAGTCACTATATAAGTTGGCAACACTGATGCAACCTTCCATCTCCAGGTCCCAGCCCACCGCTGGCAAGTACAGGTCTCTGCAGGACATTAATGATTGATGGGCCATAAACAGAGGGGCATTTTTGAGAGCGTTACTTGATTTGCCCAAGTCAGAGTGTGAGTAGGGTTTATGGGTGGGGTCGGGTGAAGGGGATCATTTTCATTGCATGATATATAAACACCCACCAGTTTGAAAACACCCACAAATATAGAAACGCCCACTTTTGTTCCGCAGAGACCTCATACTCGCTGCTAGTGCTGTCCAAAATGGCGTTATGGCAATTTTGCACCGGCCGGAGGCAATTACCAAACTGCGTGTGTATCACACCAATGTACATATTTTGCTACAGCAAATCAAAGTTATTAATTATGTAGGCTATAAACTGGTAGTATAATTTTTCTTCAAAACTATCTAAAAAAATGAATGCCTGTAGGAATAAAATTTAATGTTTTTTAATGCCATTTAAGGCCTTAATTTTCGCAAATTCCATTTAATCACTTTTAATGCTTTTTAATAGAGCCCGACCGATATATCGTTTTACCAGTTTTATCGGCCGATATGAGCCTGTCACAATATATCTGCATCGGCGTATATGGCGCTGATATGCCACCGATATGAACATTTATTTTAATAAACAATTACCCCCCCCTGGTAAACAATTACCCCCCCCTGCTATGTCACTCATGCATATCACATTGCTCACATCACATATCCTAAATTAGCATAGTTTGTCAGTACAGTCAGTTAACGTACAGTAGCAGATTGAAAAGTTATGCAGTCCATAGACCGCGGTGCGGTGGTGGCTTGAGTCTGTTGAATGGTGATTTAACGCTACGTTGTCGCCTAGTTGATAAAACGCGTTGCTATAAAGTAAATAAACATCCCCATCTTTTACTCTTACAACGAGCTTATCATACTCGCTTGCTACATTTCCGAGTAGGATTTCCGTGATGCAGAAAACGCAGACGAAATCACGGAATCCAGTCATAAAACAAATTTTACTGTATACCAGAAATAAATACCCTGCCTTCATTACATACATTTATCATGTCAGTACAAGTGTTTGATCACCACATTTGAGTGATCATTACAAAAAAATTTATTTATGTATACATATTCTGTTTATTTATATATGGTATTCAATAGGCTTGCATTGCGGTTCATCCCAAATCTGACGACGCATCTATAATATGGTTTGTTGAAAACAACGTGTAAAACAGACAGACGGATTCGGCTAATGTATGTTTCAGTAGATGGATATGCATTCTAGTTTCCCAATACGTTACAACAGCGATGATCAAAAGAACATGGACAAAACAGTCACTCGTTGTAAACAAATGTTGAATGATGTGCCGAATGCTCTATGACCAGTCATTTACGCCGTCATTACCTGGGTGTTGATAGCCATATACAGTACCAGTCAAAGGTTTAGACACACAAATGGGAAGTGTGTCCAAACCTTTGACTGGTACTGAACTATAATGTACACATAAAGAATATCAGCCGATATATCGATATCGGACTTTTTTTTTTACTTCCTAATATCGTTATCGGCCCCCAATTGAAAATGAATCGGGGAAAGTCACATGAGAGGAGGCAGTGCCTCCATTGCACTATGATTGGATATGACTGGTTTGTGCGATAAATCCCGCCTTTTGTTTTCGTGCACATTCTCGTCGATCGCCCTGAATGAAGACAATTATGGTGTTAATGTAAGGCTAATTAAAAAGTAAGTAAACAACTGTCACCACTTTATGTCAGGTCAAAAATCAAACTTTAAATGGCCTGAAAACATGATGACTGTGGGGGTTTTTAGTGGGCCATCAGCTTGGGGAAATTAAAGATTCATCTTCATGTCTGTCTGTTACTAGTGTGTACAAACTTGATGACTGCTGAAAATAAGTTGACTATTATTTATATTATTTAAATTGTTACTGCCTTTGGTTTGGAATAAATGTAAAAATCCGTAAAAACACTAACTTGATGAGATGTGTAACTTGGTTTTAATAAATAGAACATTACATATTGTAAAAATACTAAATAGAATTCTATTTGGTCTCTCTTTATTTAACCAGGAAAATTAAGTATAAAAGGGACATATATTTATATATAAAATTTATTTGATACATTAAAATAAAATTTTGATATATACAAATTTGAGGACTTTGCGTCCTTATTTTAAAACACCACCACTGGTACATATCTATATCACAAGTGGTGTTGTTATATATATATATATATATATATATATATATATATATATATATATTATAATGCATTATATAATTATTATTATCACATATATACATCCTAATTTGTCTATTTTATATATGAAAGGTTATTTAAATAACACATATGCAAACATTCGGTATGCTTATATAGGATGTTATATAGGTTTATAGTATATATGAAATACCCATAGTAAAATTAGTACATGTACATATATTAAAAATAATTATATGATGAATTTTTATATGGTACTGTATGTTAAGACCATGTGAACAATATATGTCCAATTTATATTTGAAAGTTTATTTAAACAACACATATGCAAACATTTGGTATGCTTATATAGGATGTTATATAGGTTCGTAGCATACTGTATATGAAATACCCATAGTAGAATTATTATATATACATATATTAAAAATAATTATATGATGATAGGAACTATGTTAAGACCATATATGTGAACAATATATGTCTAATTTATTTATGCAAGTTTATCTAAACAACATATATGCAAACATTCAGTATGCTTATTTGAGTTTTATATAAGTTTATACAATATATGAAATATGCGTAGTAAACATAGTGTATGTACGTATATTAAAAATATTTATATGATGAATCTTTATATGGAACTGTATGTTAAGACCGACCATATATGTGAACATACTTTGTTGTTTATATATGCAAGTTTATTTATAGAACATATAAGCAAATATTAATTATGTGTGCTTATAGGATTTTGTACAGGTTTATACCACATATGAAATAATTTTACCCATAGTAAAATTAGTATAAATGCATATATTTTTATAATGTATTGTATGTTAATGCCATAGCCTATATGTGAACAATATATGTCTCATTTATATAGAGAGGTTGATTTAAACAACATATATGAAAAAAAATACTGTATGCTTATAAGGTTTTATATTTATAAGGCTTATAAGATTTTATATAGGTTTATACCATATATGAAATACCTATAGTAACAGTAGGTTTAGTACCTATAGTAGTATATAGCCTATATTAAAAATATTTAGGCTATATGATGTATTTTTATATGGTACTGAATGTTAAAGCCATATATACTATCAATATATATTTAATTTATATATAATACGTTTATTAAGTATATTAAGGGAATACATGAAAGTAAAAATTGTAAAATAAGTTCTACTGCAGTTGTGAAGTAGGCCTAATCAATTTAAACTATTTGCAAATACGGTTTTCGTTTTAAAATATGCACATGTTCACTCTTACTGATATCTGATCTGTCGCAAACACAAAACGTTTCTTGTCTCGTCACTTTCAGTTATGAGTTACATGAATCTAATGTAAATTATATCATATTTTACATTCAAAACAGTGACATTTTTTAAAAAAGTTGAGTTGCTTGCATCCCTGGATATTACTGTCGGTCGTTCAGCATTCCTCTTGTAAAACAGTTAAATATTAATGTTTAGCTGCTACTTTCCACGCACTCTTTCTTTCAGAGATAAAACTAATGCGTTGTGCAGGAATACTCGTCTTCTCTAAGACCCGCCTTCTTTGATTTGATTGGCCATCTCACTCATTTTGACATTGACGAGCGCTGTTAGGCTAATTACCAAGTCCGCGGTTTTCCCGCGGAATTGGGCTATTTTTACACTGTTGCCGTAGGTTGTTTTTCATGTCCGCAGGTTGAATCGACTCAAAATAACATGATATTAAGCCCCTGGAATGCGAATTTTACCAGGGGAGCTCCTCCAAAAATGCAAATTTTGCCACCCGGAACACGATTTTTATGAAATGTGATTGGGCTAGTTTTGAGGAGTAATTGGGTGGGTTTTGTTGTGAAAACCTGGCAACTCTGATTGAGACAGAGCAACCTAAAAACTTTTAAAACTTTTTGTCCTCCAAATAACAAACAGAGTTGTGCGTAATGAAGTGCAGCAGAGTAGCATCAAGGGTATCAAATATTGAGGGGCAATTTGGTCATTTCTAATTTTTGGGGAAACTTTGGGGAGTCCCTCAGTCTAAATGTCCATGGTAGCTATATATCTAACATATACTCTACATTTCATAAAAGATATGTATCATATCTTCTATATTTAAAATTTATATATATATATATATATATATATATATATAAAAAACATCTTAGGCCTAATTTACCTAACGCAGAGGAAGCCGCCTCTTTTCCGAGTTGTGCCTCTGAAGCGTCAGAGTTAGAGTCCATTCTCCTTTAGTTGTGGGTTTATTTACAAAAAATAAAAATAACGATGAACTAATATGCATTTAGTTTAGTTAGCCTGCTATTTAGCATAAGCATAAACTATAGCGGGAACAGAACGAGAAGTGAGTCATCTCGCGTACCACCGTGATATGATTCGCGAGTTGGGACTTGGGAGAGAATGGGTTTCTTGCTATGGTTTCTTGTTTTTTTAGTATAGTATTTAAAAATGATTTAGCCCTAATTTACTCATTCTACTCACTAAAATAACTGGATAAGACAAATAAAATGAGAATTCTATAATTTATTTTTATTTTATTCATAGCTCCCACAACATCAACTGTCTCTGGTCTAGGGGACCAGAGCCTATGGTTTGACATATGAAGAACCAATCATATTGTAGAATGTTTTGCCATGCTCCTATCCTATATAAGCTGTTGTATTCTTTTTGCTGGTAGGATTCTCTGTGATTGACATGAGGTCCTCCGGCCATTAAAGCATATTCTAAGGCATAGTCTGGAGTCTGTTTGGTTTTTTGACTGTGCAGCAGACTAGTGTATGTTATAAATCACACCTGCCTGAAGCTTCAGTTTCAAGAGGTCCTGATATTCTCCACTAGGGGTCAGTATACTCACTACTTTATGGATTGCTCTCCTTCACAAAGGCAGGGTTTCATTAACATTATTTAACTGCATTAGTTAACATTAACTAATAATGAACTGCACTTCTACAGCATTTATTAATCTTTGTTGATGTTAATTTCAACATTTATTGAATACATTTGTAAGATTGAAAATATCTAAAAGATATTTTAAAATGAACAAAGACATTTGCTTTACTGTTTCAACCCCCTCTCTCTTGCTGCAAGGGCCATTTGGAAGTCAAAGAGGTGTTGATAGTGATCAAGCCCTGTAGGCCAAGATGTGTGTACATCGGGGGTCTACAAATTGTCACACCTTTAGTACAATGGAGGAAGTTTTAATCTCCTGAGGAACCCGGGATCCCTTGCAGTGAGTTTTCTGAAATCTACTTTGATCGGTCGTCAGAATGAGGACATTTTTTCTCAGTTGATCACAGAGTTAAAGATTCAGGATCTTCAAACACAGCTAGATAATTTACTAGCTGAACAGTTAGCTCTGACTGAAAAGTGTAAAAAAACACAAAGAGACCATTGCAGATCTCAAGGCTAAGCTAAATGCTCAAAAGTCTCCCAAAATGCTTAACAGCGATGGGGCTAAAAAGCATGTTCACTTCTTAGATGAGGTGAATTGCTCTGATGAATCTGGAATGTTTTGTTCAGAGGCCACTGCTCAAGAAAGTGTGCCTATTTCAGTTCTTAAGGTGATGCGGCACCGGAATAGTGCAGAGTCATGTACCAGAACGCATGGTGTACAAGCATTAGAGAGTCATGAAAATCCTCAAACTCCAGGAGAACACGGCAAACAACCCTGTGGCAAAGAGAACAGGTTTTTCAGTTCCTGTCAGAAAGTAGGCCATACAGAGGAAAAATGCTGGTCACTGGGTAGGGGTAGACCTCCACCTTATTTTCAGAAAAACAGGAAACCACATTTTAAGGGCAAAGATCAACGCTCAGGTAAATCTCTAAGTGAATTAACTGCATTGTTTATGCAAGGCCTCCAACTATTAACTTCACTTGCTAGTGGATTAGCAGCCCAATAGCAATAAGTTTAATAGTTAAACATCCAAATTGCTACGATCCTGTTTGTATTTTCAAATTTGTATTTGTGTGCACAGAACACACATTAAAGTTGTTTGTGATACTATATGTACACATAGACTAGCTGAGTTTATTCTTTAAAACACATGATTGCTTTACTGTAAGTGTTTTATGAAACACTTAGGTTAAAGGTTGTAGATGTTATGCATTCTAGGCCATGTATCTTGTGTAAATTGGAATAATAAGTGTAGTACTGGAATTGTATTGCAATTTCTAGTTGCATGTGTGAATTGTGTTAAATTTGTTTGCCTCGTAAGTGGAAAACTCTGCTATTTTCCATATAGTTAGAGTAAAACCATGTACAGGAGCACAGAATTGCCATGTGGCTACAGTGTGATTCACAATTGTATTAACCATGAAAATGCTTTCCTCACAACCGGATTCAGTAACTCTGAACTTTGCACTTTATCATGCCCCTTAACAAAAACATTGGTGTTGAAGGATTTTGAGCCAGATCACACCTCATACTCACATCTTCAAGCTGGCTCCCTGTTACAAAAACAGGACCAAATTTGCATCACAATTGTTAAACCTCCTCACCTTTGTTTGGAGCATGATTGAATTTACACATAGCCACAGCTAAATGCAGCCACATAGATTTGATCTTCACACACAAAGTCAAATCTACATCTACATATGCCTCACAAAATGTATGCATATAATGTTTTTTAAGTCTTTAAGTCTAGACTGCACTATAACTGTGAATTTCATCCAGTTATAGTTTTGTTTTGTTTTGTTTTATCTTTGGATTTATTAAATCACTTAGTTATCATTTGTCTCACCAAGTTAAATATTAAAATGTATGTATTTCAAATTCTTACCTAAGCACAAAATTTGTATTATTATTAATGCCATTAATACATTTCTGAAACTTATTTGATTTGTTTTTTTATATTTTGTCCATTTGAATTGTAACAATGTTTTCGGACATCAATCCAATTGAATCTCTGTATTTGGTTACCCTGAATATTTTGCTGATACTCTTCATGATAAAGGGGGGTTTAAAACCCAACAATTGTTGTTTTGTTATAATGCAATTTATTTAAATGTTTCCAAAAACAGTGTAAGAGCTTGTAGGATCTTCTTTTATTCTCGCCTTGACCACTTTATCAAGTGCATCGATTTATGGGCTTATTGCCAGAGACAAATTTAATCTGACCATATCAAACCTCTGACCAATGACAAATGCCATATGTATGCTTTTGCTGTTTGTTGTGCTATATGTTCTTTTAAATCACAGGATCACTGCTGCCAAAGTTCAAATCCTGTGTCTTGTCTCAAAAGAGGGACAACTGAGTTTTACCATCATCAGTGCCTGATTCTTGTGGAGGTGTGAAGTGTTTGATAGATAATTTGCATAACCATAAACGGGGCAACACCATTTGATGGACCATCTCATACATCTATTTTGTAATTATTTTAAGTGTAACCATAATCAGATATTGTCATTAAACCCTTTCTATTACAAATGAGGTGCTAACTAGTTTTGATTTGGTATTAACATTAATGTGCTCCCTATTGCAATATAATATCGTCACCCTATAGCAACGCTTTCCCACATATTTTGCTATTATAACTGCGCTTATTTCCGTCGTTGGTATAAGTTGCAGTGGGTGGTAATAGACAAGAAATGTACAGTTTTCTACCATCTTGTTGATAACGTTTCTTTAGTCATTCGGCAACCTTACAGCCTGAAACCCTGTAGGAGTTCCACCCTTACACATTATTAAAATCAAAAGTTGTATTTGTTAACATTAGTAAATGCACAGTGAAGTAAACCAACAAACAGCTGTATTTTAACTAACATTAACAAAGATTAATAATTACAGTAATGTATTGCACATTGTTAGTTCATGTTAGATAATACATTAACTAATGTTAACAAATAAAAACCTTATTTTAAAATGTTACCTATTTTTTATATAAATTTCAACAAGTACACAAAACGTACAACCACAATAACTTTAAGAAACTTTTTTTTTTGTTTGTTTAGATAAATTGGGGTTTGACCTGTAATGTGATGCAGTTAGGTTACATTTGATTAATATTATTAAATTGTAAAGAAATTAAGTATCCATCTTTGTCGAAAGAATTCCAGGCGCAGTTCACTCTCAGCCAATAAGATTCCACGTAGCATTTTCATGGATCAGTCGTCTCTTCTGATCGGTTCATAACTTTTGACAGCGTTTCAACCAGAAGCAAATTAATTTCTGCAAGAGCACGGAGAGATTTGCGAGCGCACAGTACACAGTTTGAGCGTGCACACGCAATATCTGAGCGAGAGGAAAGGCAGTTCATAAGAGAGCACTGTATATTTGAGAGCGCGCGTCCAGTTTTGTGCGAGAGCAAAGGAAATCCGCGCGCGAGCGGAGAGATTTGCGCTCGCGCATTACATTGATGTGCTCTCGCGTCACAATAATGGACTCTCGACATTTGACAGTAAAATAACTCCATATTTCTGTTCTTTAAATGGACTGTGGAAATTAAATGAAAAATAGGATTACTGAGCACAATGGATCCTCTGATCCATTACATCAGTTGTTCAGTGATGAAACATTATTCTCACAACCCTTGATCTAATTGAACTGATGTTGATACAGTAAGCTCCAGGTTAAGAGACCATCTTAAACCAGATAACACCATATTATGCTGAGTTTCACTTTAGCCACACAAAATATGCATGAGTATAACAAAACATTCATCTCTATTAGCCTATATTGGGTTACATAAGCCATATTCTTTTCAAACATTCCCTTTAAAATTATGAATGATGTAGGCTTATGCATTTTAAGGTAGTAATTTTCAGCTTTTGCCAAACAACATTAACATTTACACAAACATACAGTACTTATGTGGGGTTTAAACAGGCTTTATAAAACATTGTAAAACTACAGCGTTTTAACGTAACGGGAAAAATCATGTTTGTTGTCGATAAATTCACTTTTGGTTTGGTTTTTATTTCCATAAACTGACCGCAGTGGACCTTCAGGTACCAGGAGAAATCGCTAATTATCACAGTCAGAAGTCCTATTTTCTGACAGAGTTTGAACTACAGGAGGAGCTGTGTGGATGTTACTGAAATGACTCATAGAACATATTTTCCTGAAAAATGTATATATTTTGCTGAGTTAGTCACGTTCTTGAGTCAGCAAATTTTGTTGATCCTGGAACAACATTCCTGTCCGAAAATTTATTCTTAACCATATCCTGCATGAGATCATAGCAATAGCAAACCACAACCATCCAATCAATTCCAGATGGAAAAAAATCAAGTTCCGCTCTACATTTTTTCTTGTTCGAGGAAGCCATTTCACTCAGATATACATCACAATAGGGAAAGAAAACTTCCGTTTCATGCCAACTTTAATTTTGAACACAAACTGAATTATATATATAGTCTCCGAAGAAAGAAGACAAGCAGAAGTAGTCCCAACCCTATACGAATAAAGAAATGTCCTTATTTACACCCATATATCTTAAGAATGCTTGGAAGCACAATCCAGTTCGTTTTGATTGTCAGTCTGTTCCATATCATGTCAAACGTCTCTCCTTAAACCTTTGGTGCGAACCTGAGCCCATTTAAGGTCTATGAGACGACCACATACATGACTCCTTTATGTCAAAGTGTTTGCAGTAACTGCTGTCACTATAGTGACAGACTCTTAAAACAAATGTGTTAAAAAACAACCCATCCTGTGTTAGATCTTAACACACCCGTGTGTCTAGTTAAGGACAACACATTTTGTGTTACTTTTAACACAAACATGTGTTACTCCTGCTCATTTTCTACACACTAATGTGTTATATTTACACAATTTGTGTCAATTATGTACACAAAATGACACAAAAAATAACACAAAAAATGTGTTATTAATTAACACATCTTTTTTAAACGTGTATATCAACTGAAAATCTTACTTTTCAAATGTCCAATTATGCCACTAAGTCTTTGTAGTGAAGATAATGTAATCTTACTCGAGTTTTTAATGTCAAGCCTGTGTGTGCGACTTCAAGAGAGCAAACAGAGTAATTCTGTTGTACTTCATTTACATAGTTTTTTTTTTTTTTTTTTTTTTTTTTTTTTTCAATCTCTTTACTTTGTTGTCTCCATTTCAAGGTTTTTAACATCACAGGACAATGTTGTGAAGCAGTATTTACAAAGAAAACTTTTTGAATCTGTTCTGGTCAGACAAAGTCTGCTAATTTTTAACACTTCATCTCCTGATTCCTGCTGTTTCTCTGTCCCTTGGACTGCTAGAGGACTTAACTTGATTGATTTTGGATGTCAGAGAAAATTCAGTGTTGACTGAATGTAGATACCAGATAAAACGGAAATCTTCTGATGGGAGGTGTAGTAAAGCAGCCGGAATAGGAATTCTGCTTAGTTGGTCAAACCACCTAAAGATGCATGTTGCTGTTTGTTTTTGATCAAGTAATAAACATTCATTCTCTTCTATATCTGAACTTCACCCTGATGCTTAGCGTCCTCAAGGGATTCAAGAGAAAATGAGAAATGAAATAAAGGTCTGAATTCTCAGAAGTCTGTGGGGCACAATATACTTCCTGTTCTTTTTTTTTTTTCTTTTCTTTTTTTTTTTTAGGCAATTTATATCTCTGGTTTGCATTAGAATTCAGTCAGTCATTCAGTCAGTAAAGGCACACCAGTCACACTCTGAAAAATAAGGTAGGCTCCCTTTCTTTTTTTAAATAATTATCATCAAGATAAAATGAATGAAATATATTCCTGATTCTAAGCATAGTGATTATATTTTGAACTAAAAACAAATGTCTGTGTATATGAAATTTTATGAATATATGATGAATAAGAAAATATTCATCATATATGAAAAAGAGTTATTGCCTTCATTCATTTAATATTCTTCTGTTAATATTATTTAGTATATGGATACAGTTAATTAATAAAGTTAATTTCCATTATTTATATCATATTTGATTGCTTATTGATTATTGCAAGATGTTTATCTAGTGTATGATTTATATTAGATGCATATGTATCACATTATTATTATTATTATTTATTTATTTTTTTGCAGATGTAAAGGTCCTTTTGCTCTTAATTTACACACATGCATATTTCTAGATAAGTGTAACAGGTCGTGTATTAAAGCTGCAATATGTAAAATTTTTGCAGTAAAATATCCAAAAACCACTAGACCAGTGTCATATATTTTGTTCAGTTGAGTACTTACAATATCCCAAATGTTTCCAACTATTTGTAAATCGTGAGAAAATTGCTATTTTAACCAAGGCTGCGGGACGTCTGAGGAGTCAATTGCGCCATACCCGCGTTACCCTCGGTTTCCGGTTTTATTTTGTAGAAACCATGGAAACACCAAAGACACTTTAATATTTACATGTTTTATAGACAAGGGAACAACTGTTTGGTTACATTTATAGACAGAAAACTATTGTTATATAGCTCAGCACGTTTAGTCTTATTGTCTAATTTTCTTGATTTTTTGCGAGTACCATGCTTTACCATGCCTCAGAGAAAAACACTTTTGTGAAGTAGCTAACATAGCATAATCAGATGCAGCTTTATTTTTAGTAACAGTAATAGGCCTACAGAATTTTCTCAATCATACAATACGTTTTAAAATTAATTGCATGCCATTTATCAACACAAGCCATCCAGCATTTAGTATGATATTCTAAAATCGATCTAGCTTATTCAAACAAGTGTCTCACAGCAACCGCCGAGCGAACACACAGAGTAACATTATAACATCATTTTCAACACACTCAAATGTATCTAATATAATAAAGAGTTACCACATACTCAGGACCGGAAAAGCGGAAGCGGCGCCGGTGACTGTGGCATAATAAAAGTTCCGCTGCTCGCGGCGTGTGTTGCGCAATCGCTCCGGCGGCTTCGTTCAGCTCCCACAACACTCAGTCCTGCTCTGCTTCATACTACAGTAACGTTAACAATCGCATCCATGAACATGATTTCTGCCCGAGTCCTATCCCGATTTATTTTCACCGGCTGTGAGGTGAAGACCACATGTCCGAAGATTCCGTGCTCAAACTTGGCGTCAACAAGCTACGCCTTTGTTTTAAATAGGAGCCCCCTAGCGGATGGGAAAACTACATAGCGCACCTTTCACCTCAATAACAAAAAAAAAACCTTCACACTTGCCCTCTTAAACGAGACTCATATCTATCTTTATCTTCTTCTTTTTTTCTGTTTGTCCAGCATTGCTTGTAACCTAATGAGCACAGGCAAATGCTAATCTTAGAATGATGTTAGACTTGTACATACTTCCTTTCTATCTTGACTCTCCGAAATCTCATCGGTATTCTCATTGTATTTTCTTCAAGTAATCATTGATTAAAATTGTTATTCCTTTATTAACAAATTTCATTGTCCAACAACCTTGTCTACTGATTCTACTTGCATCAAAATGATCAATATATTATCAATTTCTGTTTCTAATATTTATAACCTGAAAACTCTCAGCTAGATATATATGATCACTATAATTAAAGCCTATCCAATGCCCTAGCAAAAGATTGTTGTTTGCGCAAAGTAATCAGTAAACATTTTTTTGATCAATTTCTGTGTTTTTGCCTCTTCAGTTTCTAGAGTCCAGTCCAGCATGGGTGTACGGGCACAAGTTCTTCTCTGCTGGCTTCAGGGTATGATTTTAAAGCATTATTTCCATACATTATATGAATAAATTATTTTTATTTTTGTAAGATTATTTAAAAAAATATATTTCTATTAAAAATTGATGTGTAGATTTTTCACTAATTGTTATTATTATTATTTTGCAGTTGTTTGTGCTGTTGTGTTTGGTGATGTTTGGAAGGTGATGGTAGAGTCTAAAATGGAGGCTCTGGTCTCATCTTGTGTCGTGTTGCCCTGTTCATTCAAATACCCTGGACAACACCAGTCTTCCAGTCGTACTAATGGAATGTGGCACATGAACAACAGGGCTCATTTAATCTATCACAATGATCAGACAAGGGTTCTAGACAATTTCAAGGGTCGTACAAAACTGATAGGGTCACTGGGTGATTTAAACTGCTCCTTGGAGATTGATGAAGTCAGAAACCATGACAACGGCCCGTATTGTTTCAGGGTGGAATTAGAGACATCTGAAATAGACAAGTACTCATTTGTGGATAACTGTGTGACAATTAAGATGATTGGTAAGTGTGCTTTTGAGCTGTTAACCTATAATTACAACTCCTAAGGGTACAAAATAAGAAAGCAAACTAAAAAATGGAAAGAGTCCAAATTATGTTTTTTGATTAAATAATTAGTAAATTAGCTCATTTTTTATTTTATTTACTATGTGAAATATATGTTTTGTCATTTAAAATATATGTATAGAGCAAGCATCAAAACCTGAGCTGCAGGCTGAGACGGCTGTGCAAGAGGGTCAACCTGCAATCTTCAAATGCTCTGTCCGGCACACCTGTCCATCCCATCAGCCCACTCTCAGCTGGAACCACACTGGAAACACCATCATGAGCTATAAGAACATTGATCATGGAAAATGGGAGGCAGAATCTATCCTTACCTTCACCCCAACAAAAGAGGATGATCACAGCTCTATCACATGCACAGTCAAGTACCATGGGAGTGTCCGGGGTGAAATGCAAGCCACACAGCCTATCTTTGTGAAAGGTATAACAATAAAACTCTTCTGTGTATATATTGTTATAAGTGATGATTTTAAGTAATTAAGTGATTTTTTTTTTTTTTTTTTTAACCAGAACAAGCAACTCTCAACCATATCCTCATACCAGCCATCTCTGGGCTTGGAGCTGCTCTTTTAGTTGGATTACTGTGTTTCTTCATTGTCAAGAGATACAAGTGAGTCTGGATCTGACTTTAACATAAATATCAATGAGTAATATTAAGCAATGCATTCCTGAAAATAAATTCCTTATATTGAGTAAATTTTAAATTTGAGTAAATTTCGTAATTTTATGTATAATTGGTTTCTTTTAAAACACACACACAAAAAAGGGAAACTGCACACCAAACAAATTAAAAGTTCTAGATCCACTGAAAAGTAGTATTTTACTAAAGATTCTCATATTAAGTGATAACAGAGGCAATTTTCTGTTATTTATATATATATATATATATATATATATATATACTTTAAGCACTATCTAAAGATTCTCACATTAAGTGATAACAGAGGCAATTTTCTATTATTTATATATATATATATATATATATATATATATATATATATATATATATATATATATATATATATATATACTTTAAACACTGAATATAGTCCAAGATGAACTGAAACATTTGTTTGTTTGTTTTTTGCGCACACTTACTTTTTAGTGCTCTTTGGTATTTTGTTGTCACTTTATTACTAATTTTCAATGGATCTTGAACTTTGAATTAGTTTGGTGTGTGGTTTCTTTTCTTTTCTTTTTTTTTTTCTCCATGTTTTGTAAACTAAATCTATGCACCCAAAAATATATATTTCACGTAAACATCGGTGCAGGACTTTTTCTTATTCTGTTAAAATACTGTACTTATACAGTGAACATTTGAGAATGCATTATGACAATGTTACTCAACTCTCAGTCTTTGGGACCCACCTGCCAGAATGAATTAGATGTCTCCCTATTTAACACATTAAGAAGTTGATGAGTTGAATCAGGTGTTTTAATTAGTGAGACATTTAAAGCATTCTGGTAGGTTGGTCCCAAGGACTGGAGTTGAGAAACACTGCATTACAACATTCTGGTATCTTTCAGTTATATTTTGTTTTAAATCTCTCAAATCTTTCCCAGGAAGCGCATTGCAGATCTCCAATCCAGAAATGACAATGGGTGAGTATTCAGCAATTCTACCTGGGAACATCATAGTACTGATTTTAAAATTTGTGGCTTTGAGTCCATGTCTGTGAACTTTGAGTTATTTATAGTAGTGTACTCTAAAAAGCTGATAAAAAAAAAAAAAAACTTTTACATATATATATATATATATATATATATATATATATATATATATATATATATATATATATATATATATATATATATATATATATACAGTGCTTAAGAAATTTATTAGATCACCACCCAATGTAAGGTTTGTGCCACATCTACCCTAAACTAACAGTGCTGGTGATTACCAAAATCTTTTTTTTATGTTTCTGTAATGGTTAATCCACAACAGTATATGTAAGCTCTTTAGTCACCGTAATGTGTGTAATGCTAAAATATAATTATTGTTGGGATTTAATGGATTCAAAATAGATTGCACAAAAGTTTCAGAAAAAGCAAGTCTTTGGGAACAACTATAAACTATTTGGAGGTCAGCAACAACAGAGTACATAAAAGTAACGGCAGCAAGAATAATGCAAGCTGTTATCAAGGCCAAAGGAGGCCATACACCCCCCAACCTCCCCCCACCCTCCACACACAGTAGTGCAGAGGTTAAAAAGGTGAAAAATTACGTTACAAAATTAAGGTATTTAACAAGTAGAATTAATACAGTATTGGTGATTATTCCTGTAACTGCTAGGGAAAGAGTCATGATGGAGACAGCGCCATGTAAGGATGCTACCTTTTTTTGTTTTTTTGTGCACCCGTCCAAGTAAAGATTGAGGTTTGTCTAGACATTGTCTGTAATTTTGCATTAATGCAATATCAATAGACATTGAGGGGGACACACGTTACCAATATCTATTTGATTCTTAATGGTGCTTTGTTGCACTGTACCGCTTTGCATGTTGTTGGGACCACAAGTGGTTTCAATCTACTTTTTATATACTTCTCAGAAATATAAAATGGTGGTGCTGGAGACTAAAGGGTTCCTGATGGTTTCACACTTAATTCTTCACATTAATTCTTAATTCTTTTGCAGTTAATGTGTCTTTTCTTCTCCACCTGTTTTTGTCTGACCCTGCTGACCCAATGAGCATTTCACTGTCCAATGGTCATGCCTTAATTCTAATTTCTAGTATTGCATTAGTATTGCATCTTTCTTATGGGCATTTAATAATTTTTGACTTTTCAGTCTGAGTTAAATCTCTTTTTTGGCTCATTTTATCTGTAAAAGAAAACGTATTAATAATTATGCACACCTGAATATTAGGTGTTTTTCATTTCCAGCCTTCATGAACAATTATCACTTATATTTGGTATTATTTGGTATTTGGTATACCATGGTATTGTCACTTATAACAGTAACAGTACTTACAAATAACAGTAGTTATTAAGTAGTTAGTAGTTATTCCATTAATGTGGTTTGGAATTGGTAAGATGTGCCTGGAAAAAAAAAAAATATGATCAGAAAATCAATGTGCCTAATAATTCTGCAGGCACTGTAGTTTACTGAGAGTATATACTTCAAAGTGTACTTTCATAAACTAAAAAGTGTACTACAAGTATTAAAATAGTAAAATGTCCGTTCAGTAGGCTATAAACTCGATAGTACAGTTGGCAATACGAGGATGCACAATGCTAGAGCTTTTATGTAAACAGGTTGCGTGTTGCGTTCATCCAATCAATGACACTGACACTGCAAATATGCAAATAAGAAATTATTGCTTCAAATTAAAACAGTTTAGAGTGAAAGAAATTTAGAGACAAAATTGCTCATCCTTTGCTATAGTTATTTGTTTTATTTATATTATACGAATTATAATGTATAATTCATATAATATATTCGTATAATTATTATATTAATTGACAATTAATAGTAAACTTTGCTTTTAAATTAATATAAATATAATACATGCATTAATATATAAAGCTTTTAAATAAATTACAGGATTAGTTAACTTTTAAATGAAAATTAGACGCTTTACTCACCCTCAAGCCATCCTAGGTGTATATAACTTCTTTCTGATGAACACAATCGGAGAAATATTAAATATCCTGATGCATCCGAGCTTCATAATGGCAGTGATAGGGATGAGTATGAGCTGAAGAAAGTGCCTCCATCCACATCTATCCATCATAAACATACTCCACATGGCTCCAGGGGGTTAATAAAGGCCTTCTAAAGCGAAGCAATGCGTTTGTGTAAAAAAAAAAAAAAAAATCCATATTTAACAAGTTATGAAGTAAAATATCTAGCTTCCGCCAGACCGCCTTCCATATTCTACGTACGAAGAAAGTGTAAATGTCTTGCCATTCAAAAAGCTTACGCTGCGTCCTATGCCTTCCCTATTCAACTTACGGAAAAAGCGTAACTGACGTGAAGCCATTTTACACTTTCTTCGTAACTTCAATATGGAAGGCGGTTTGGCGGAAGCTAGATATTTTACTTCATAACTTGTTTAAAGGCACCATTTGTATTTTTTTTTCGCCGCTAGGGGTTGCTAACCTCTTCGAACATTAACAAAGGCATAGATTGATGACCCAGTGAACGAGCATGGAATCATGGAACTTGTCATCATGCCGATGGATCTAATGATGTTTATGGGGAAATAATATTTAATGATGAGTGAATGAATTTATGCTTTTAACATGACCGTGATATGAAGCAGGGCGTGGCCGAGAAACTCGGGCGTGATTGCTAATGAGAGACAAATCAGTGCCACACACGAGTCCCAGGGGATATAAAGGAATGAGGACATTTCATTCTACTGAACTACTCACAAAGCTGAAATACTACTAATAGATCAGTTTATTTGACGAATTAAAATTGTGAGGTAACGCAGCTCTGTTTCACTTGGTCTAACATAACACTATCATATTAAACTGCATTTGAGTGTGTTGAAAGTTGTAATGTTATTCTATGTATTAGTTTGTTGGCTGTATGAGACTAAATGTAAGCTAGATCAACATTAGAATATCATACTTATGGTATTCTAACATTTCATTGTGTATATATATATAATGTTAGCTATAGGCTATAACATTAATTCGTCTGTACATTTGCTTACCTGTCAAACGCATTGCTTCGCTTTAGAAGGTCTTTATTAACCCCTCGGAGCCGCGTGCAGTACACGTTTATGATAGATGGATGTGGATAGAGACACTTTCTCATACTCTTGACCCCTGTTCACTGCCATTATAAATGCTCGGATGAGTCAGGATATTTATTAATATTTCTCTGATTGTGTTCATCAGAAAGAAGAAAGTCATATACACCTAGGATGGCTTGAGGGTAAGTAAATCTTGGGGGAATTTTCATTTGAAAGTGAGGTAATCCTTTAATCTTATTTGTATTCTTAAGTATCAATAAATAACATAAGGATTAGCTGGGAAGGATTTGCATGCAAGTATGATGTTAGTAATAATAATACGTTTAATAAATGTAGCGCCTTTCCCAAGCTCAAGGATGCTTCACATTAACAGTAAGGAACAAACAATCATTTTACACACACACACACACACACACAAAAAAATTCATTCTATTCATCAGCAGCAGTTTCCATGTTTCATTAACGGTTCATGTTAGTAGCCTATTGTGTATTTACCATGGTAACGGCTGTTTTCATAACCCTAAAATGCCACTTTATCTTCACGTTGTGTTATTTTGTATATTTTTAAATTACTGCGGTGGCTCATGCAAACTTACCAACTTTTTTGTATTAACAAAAGCTAGTTTGGGTCCGCTGTTTAAATGCCTTACCATGTATTCATCAGTATCAGTCATATTCCTACAATTTATGTGTATGTTAAGTAAAGTGGGACAGTACTCACAGAGGGCTGTCTCACTTTACTGAACAAACCTCAGATTGGGAGGAGGTCAAACTACACTCAAATTTATCCTTTCTTCATGATATTCACGTTCACATGTAGGCAAACAAACGGATACTGAAGACAAAAGAAGATGTTGACATGTACTACAGGTGCCCTCTTGTACTCACGGTTGCACATGTAGCCACGTCTCGGGCAGCCAATGACATTGTCGCATTTGAATCACATGCTTCAGAAGGCGTTCCCCAAAGTGTCTTCGGACACAGCGCGAGTTCCCATTTGAAAGGGAACAATATTTATGGTACTCAGACAGGAATGTTATATTCAATTGTTTTGATAAAGATAAAGAAGATACATTTCTAGTTTCAACATTATTTATTGTTCCGATATTTCTCTGAAATAATTATCAGCTGTATGCAAAGTGACCCACATTTGGTTTTGGACCCCTGAAAATGTACAATGTAACAGTTTACTCATGGAGCCACATTTGAATGGAAATGAACCATATAGGGCATTCAAATATAAGATACCAAAAGAAAAGTTTGCTGAGAAGTTACAAGAATGCAAACTTTTGGGGGGAACACAAGTGCTTTTTCACATTTTTGAACAGCCACCGTTGGCATATAATGCAACAAAGAGTCAATGGATTTTACTAATAGACTACCAATCTCTGTGTAAAAATAAAATAATGTTGCCATCTTTCTAAAGTCATTTTTACCCTCCTTTAATTTGGCTCCAATTCTCAGGTGAAAATGGTCATTTTCACATTTGTCACCCCCATCTACAAAATATTGGACTGCTCCGTTAATATTCATCCATGACATTTAATATTTTGTCTTTCTTCTTCTTTTTTTGTTATAAAAAGAAATAAAGTGAGAACAAACTGTATGTCTTATCTGATTGGGGTGGAGAGGGGAAGTGCATTGTGTTTAAAGATGCTTCCTGCTGATAAAACCACAATCTGTTTCCAATCTAATAATACAGTTACTAATTAAAACCCATAAGTAAACAATGTAATTGAAAGTAAAAAGTCATCATAATTGTTTTACTATGATATTCTCAAGTGTTAAATGTTTATTTTTTTTTTTTTTAGAATATGGAGTCGACTATCAAGAATGTCTCGCAGGTAATTACTATTCTTTTGAATCTGTTTTCAACATCTGTATTGAATGATTCATCAACCTCCATCAGTTATAAATTAACTTGAACTTAATTAAATCCTTGACTTTCTCCTGTGTGTGTGTGTGTGTGTGTGATCTCCAGGTTTCGTTCAGGTGAAGGCAGCGGTGGTCCAGGTGGTAGAGAGCAGAGGCAAGTACACAACAGCTTCTAATGCGCTCTTCTGCAACAAGCCAAGACAAAACAAATCCTCTAGTGGACATTTACTCAATCTGTGATTTGATTTGCATTTTAATTATGGTATCGAGTTGTTTTTTTTTTTTTTTTTATAATTAGAGACTTTATCAAATTATTGAAGTTTATCAGCAGGAATTAAAGTTGTGGGATTGGATACTATCTGTAATCCATACTTTATACCAGGACAATAAATGGATAAAAGTTTATGTATTAAGGAATAATTTTAGATTAATCTGTTAAGCCTGTTCAGATGCAATGTTGTACTTTTCTCACAAATGTATTTTCTTCCTGTTTCTCAGTAGAGATCAGTACTGTCATTTGATGATTTGTCAAATATTCATTATGAATATTGACAAATATGGTAGATATAGTATGCAGTAAAAACTCAGATCAGTTGTTTTACAGATTGTGTGATGATTGTTGTGACAGAAAATATAATCAAAATTTAATATTTTTATTACTAAATTTATTTTTATGTTATAAAAAGAGAAAAAGATCAGACAGTCAAACTGTAAATGGTGCTGATGTGTTATTTTGAATCATCTGACTGACTTGGAGTGGGGGAAGTACAATGTGTTTAAAGATACTTCCTGCTGATAAAAGCATACACTGTTTCCAATGCCTATACTGGCCTATATATTAGTATTTTTTTTGAGATTTTTTTTTTCTGTTTAACACGTTAAAAATATTAAATGTAATTAATGCAGAATCCTTTTTTTTTTTTTTTTTTTCTGGCATCCTTTGGCTAGTGTTACAGTATATGATCACACTCTTATTCATTGAAGTGCTTTTAAACCATTCAAGTGCAAAAAGAGAACTAAGAGATTAGTTTATTCAATTCCTGTATATTTCCTACCTGAATATTACTGTTAGACCTACCTGAAAATCTTAAAGGACTGTTACATGGGTCAAGAACAACAAAATAAATAACTTGAAATTTTTTTTAAAGCTGCAGTCCGTAAATTGTTTTGGTTAAAAACGATCCAAAATCAATTTTTAAGCAAGTACATAACCAGCCAGTGTTCAAAACCTCCTTACCTTAGCCTGATTCACAACGGTAAGCTTGTAATAACGTTTTCATATAAGAGCGGTACTGGTGGGTTTCTGCGGGAAATTCGAGCATGTCGCCGTTTGTCTTTGCGTCATTAAGTCATGTCTGTTTACATGAAGAAGGAGTCCCAGCTAGTAGGCTAAATCACATGTGAGGATGGTGGATCATTTATAGCCTGTTCTCACAGCAGCTGAAGTAATTAAACTTATCAATTTGATGGCGGATTGTAATCCAGAAAGGTCAAAATAACAATCAACAGTGACAACTGGAGATTCACCCGTAGTCAAAAGCAAAAGACTTCATACTGCGGAGTGGCTAAAGAAATTGAAATCTACAGGTAACGATAATACACACTAAATACACATAGTCATGCAATGCTGATGTTGTTAACATTAACAATTTGAGAACAAAGTATAACAGTAATAATAATTTGCACGGTTTGATGTGATATGAGTTAAGCGATCATTATATTTATTCACCTGTTATGGAGTGAACAAATGATACTTGCGGTTCCATGTGCAGGCTTTAATAAAGCAGGAAGAGCATAGTCGTACAGGCAGAGGGTCAAACACCAGCAAACAGATACAAGAGGGCAAGGCAAAAGAGTAATCCAAACACAGGCAATGGTCAAGGCAGGCAGCAAACGATCATCAACAAGGAATCAGTCCAGGGTCAAAAACACAGGCTAGGCTAGGCTAGGCAGAACAAGGAACAGACGGAAATACATGGAAACAAGGCAGAAACAATACTCAGCAAAGAGTGCGTGTGTGAGTGCAGCTTATAAAAGGGTCACTGATGGGAAACAGGTGTGAGTGCATGATTAGTTCCTAGATGGGGAATTGTGGGAAATGGAGTCCATATGATAAAACAGAACACAGACCCAGGGCACATGTAACAGAGCCCCCCCTCAAAGGAGTGGCTTCCAGACACTCCTACACAATCCCAGAGGGAAGTGGACCGGAGGCGGAACAGGGGGCGGGATGGAGGGCCAGGTCCGTGGAGAGGAAGGCGGCCTGGAGACTGAGGCAGGGCAGATGGCCAGGGCGAAGAAGGCTGGACAGACGGCCAGGTAGACAGGCTTGAGAATCCCCACGGTGGAGTAGACGACCACCACTGCAAGTCAGATGGGCTTGAAGACCCCCACGGCGGAGCAGATGACCGCCAAAGCAGTTCAGACAGGATTGAAGACCTCCACGGCGGAGCAGATGACCACCACAGTCGTGCAGATGGTCTTGTAGATCCCCATAGTGGCGCAGATGACCACCACAGCAGTGCAGATGGGCTTGAAGAACCCCACGGTGGTGCAGACAATTCAGGAACAACCTCTGCGGTTGCGTCAGGACAAACGGACAGTTCTGGTATGACCTATGTGGTCATGTCGAGGCAGACAGGAAACTCAGCGACGACCTCCGTGGTCGTGTCAAGGCAGACAGGAAACCCATAGGCCACGAGGCTGGGTTCTGGGACTGGGGCAAACTCTGGAGTGGACTCATGGACTGCAGCGGGCTCAGGCGTCGATTCATGGACTGGAGCAGGCTCTGGGACTGGAGTAGATGTGTGCGCCGCCCAAACGCACCAAATGGCTGAGGCCATAATGGCCAACGCTGCAATCTCTGAGGGCTCAGGCGTGGCAGCCATCTCGGCCGAGGGCTCAGGCGTGGCAGATGTGGTGACTGACAGCAAACATTAGATTCATCCGCGCTGAGGGTTAAACTTACTGACTGCAGCTTTAAGTTTGTGTAAATTAAAAATTGTGATACTTAAAAGGCTATTAAATGTAAAAAAAAAAAAAAAAAAAAAAGTTACTTTCAATTATACTTTACTGTTGAATGGCTGAAAATGAGTAGAAAAAAATCAGTAGCAGTATTTGTATCAGTGATACTGGCCTTCATTCATATAATGCTACTTAGTAAAAAGATGCAATTAAACATTATTTAAATAAACCATTTTTTAATGCTGTTTCTACATTAATTTAGAGCTTCAATGTGAAATTATTGCAATATAAAAAATGTATTGAGTTGGTCTAATGACAGGTGGTTTTAGGGGGAGTGAGTGATCATGTTGTTTTAATAAATTATGCCATAAATTGCTTTTAATTTTGACTTGAATTTTGAGAAGTATTAGCACTTAAATTTTATTGTTGTGTCCCACGTCTAGAGTCAATTAAATATTTCTTGTAAATTTCACTGTATTATGAACACAGTAGTAATGTTTATACAGCACAAAAGATTGTTTTATCATTGAATTTGACAAATTCAGAAAGTCAGAAGCTGTTGTGTGTTACTTATCTTTAGTTATTGAAAAAGTCCGCACAGTACTGTTTTTTTGATATTCAGCACTGTTGTTGAGGCAGAATCTTCAGTACGGTCATAAGCCACCAACACAATGTTCATTTTTAAATATGGAAATGTTTCACTACCGTTTCACCAGTTTGTGGTTGTGTCAATTAATGCTTTACTGTATTTCTGTGCAGTTGTTGGTGGCATGTAAAACATTGATCTGTAAATGAAGATATGAGCAGATTAAATTTTCTCATTTGCATTTTTTCTGTTCCTCTTTTTGATTTAGGAGGTCTATTTGGAGTAGATTTTCAAGGTATCCACACACTGCCTCTTCAGTCTGCTAAGGACTGTCTGTCTGCTTGTGTCATTGCAAAGACTATATTGCATATATATAACTATATGGCATCTTTTTGAGCCCAGTATCTGCTTCTAGTAAACTAAAAAACTTAGAATGAACAAAGTGAATTAAGTGACTGTTAAGGTCTTGAAACAAATACTGTGGTACTAGTTATATTAGTTAGGGAATCATAGATCTAAAACTTGTATAAGAGCTATGTAGGCCACCGTTTTCACACCTGAAACAAAAATGTAATTTGACATGGAAATAAATGTTCTGCTGATCCTAAAGACTAATATCTATTTTTACATTTTAAAGGAGAGGTCAAGGGCATCAAATTGACAGGAATTTTGACAATAGGTTAGTATCTGCATTCTTAGTATGATTTTTCTTACATCTTATATAAATTATATCATTTTTTAAAGGTTTTTTGATCAATTTTAATTTAACATAGTGTATCAATTAAATTGCAGAGGTCTGATGCTACTAAATGTTTTTGTAAATGTTTTTGTTCTGTAAAACAGTAGATTATGGTGATAGCAACAAAGTCATGAGTTTATTTTTTCAGGGAATGCATGAACTGATGAAATGTCTAAAAATATAAATATAAATCTTTTTTTCCTGTTAAATCCACTGTGTTGTGGACTGTTACTTCACTACCTATCAGTATTTTTGTCATGAGCAACTTTTAATATAGGGTAAATTTATATAAAGCTATCATTTACTAAAGTATGACAGAGGTTTTTGAATCTTAACAGGGCAAACAACGTATGTACGGTGTCAGGAAACAAGCCTTTCGACAAACCTCGTATGCCATCACCAAAGAGGTACAGTGCATGTGAACTAAATTCCAGTCTCTGGATAGATTCATGGCATTTAATAATGTCTGTCTGTGCTCAGTGCTCAAATATTGTTCTATTTGTTACAATAATCCAATGTATGTTTAAATCTTGTACAATTATCAATGTTGTATTATAGTTAGATTTAGCATTTTTGAAGCAATTCATTAAAGTGGAGAGCAATGAAAACATTAAATCAGCCATAACCATTGTTGCTTAAATCAATAATCAATAATTAATTTGATGAATGCTTTAAACAATTTATTATTTATTTATTTAAAAATTCTTTTTTTTCTTTTTTTTTATTCACATGATTCACCTCAGTAAGGCCAAATCCTATGTGAGTATATACTTTATTCTTACGAGAACATCTGTTAACTGCTAAATGTTTGATTTCTTGTCTTGTAGATCATAGGTATATTGGTAACACTGTACAATAAGGTTCATTAGTTAACTACATTAGTTAACATAAACTAATAATTAATTGCACTTATAAAGCATTTATTAATCTTTGTTAATTTCAACATTTACTAATACATTATTAAAATCTTGTTAACATTAGTTGTAGCATTTATTAATTTTTATTAATGTTAATTTCAAAATTTACTAATACAATTTTAAAATCTTGTTAACATTAGTCAATGCACTGTGAACTAATATGAACAATGAAAAACTGTATTTTCGTTAACTAATGTTAACAAAGATTAGTAAATACAGTAACATATGTATTTCTCATGGTTAGTTCATGTGAGTTAATACTAATGTTTAACTAAGGAATCTTACTGTAAAGTGTTACCGATATATTTTATCTCATAACTTTTGATTCATAGTATGTGCATATCTAATCTGACTTCTGTATCGCTGTTTTCTCTTAAAATCTTTCATTTGAAGGGTGATGAATTTTATGATGATTACACCAACACGGCAGATCTCAACGTATATGGAAATATCTGATGAAAATGCCAGTAGATTTCACATCAAGATCTTCATGCAGAGATCCTGCCTACAATCCTACAGGCAATCATGTTACATTATATATATATATATATATATATATATATATATATATATATATATATATATATATACACACGTGTTGCATTTTAAGCCAGGCATAATTGCCTAAATATGTATGCATATAATACCCTATTACTGTATTTACATACTTTGTTATGATGCTTACACACTTATAAGAAAAAGGGATCATCATGGGATAATTTTATGGATTTAGTTTTAAATAATTTTTATTAATAATTTTTTAATATTTTTTTTACGTTATTTTTTACTATTGAAATAACCCTGTGAAAGTACCATATTATGCAATCATTTTAGACATTTTTCCTTGCATAGAACCTTTTTGCCATAAAGTGTTCTTTAAAATTGAGTCAAGAACCATAGGGTTCTACATAGAACTCCACTGAACATTTTTCTAAGAGTGTACATTTTAAAGAGGTATAAAAGAAAAAATCATTACTATTGTACATAATAGTCGTATATAGCAGTGGTGAGCGGTGACTTTTATAAATGGGGTATGCTGGGTGGCGTGTTATGTCAAAAATGCAGCTGGTGCAGATCACACTCGCCCACACTCCTGCAGAATCGTGCTTACTCTCCTGCTTACTCTCATGACACATAGCAACACAGCTGAAAGTATTCCTTGTTTTTCCTTTTGAAAGTAGTCTAAATTTACCTGTTGATGTCCGCAAAAGCAGTTGTTTTGGGTTTGAGTCAGGCGAGATGAGCGAAATGGTAATTTGCAAAATATGCTGTATTTTTGTAATTCCGCTAGGTGGCACTACTGTCGCAGAAACTACGCTTCACCTACAATACGGCACAATGGCTGAAGACACACATCTAAATCAGAGACAAAAAATAAACACCATGGCATGTGTCAATTTAAATGTATGCCAGAAGTGTTTTTTTTTTTTTAATTAAGAATTAAAATAAGTTGGCCTATAATATAATAAATATTAGTAGCCTATTCAGTTAAGACTTTTTTCACTTGATTTAGTTGAGTTTGTTTTGTCTCAAATACAATGTGATTTTCATTTGATCGATCTGGCAGCAGAAGCACATTTTTCTTTTTGGGCGAGCGATCCGCTCACAGCTTTTCCAGCGCATTGGATCCTCCATAGGGCCAACAAACAACGCGGAACATTGATGACGATACATAACAGAGCAAAGGCGCAAAAGGTGCTGTAGATCTGCTTACCCGGAAACCTCTGTAACTGGCAGATTTAAAGAAAATTATGGTTGTTTGGAAAATAAATACTATGAAAAAAGTAAAAGTATTTATGAGTATTTACCAACATTTTATCATGTAGGCTTTATGGTACACCTCAAACAAAGGAATTTATAGTAATTTATAGTGTTAATGTTAATCAGCGAGTCAACGAATGGCTTGGGTATGCAGAGTATTCACAGCTTAAATGGACCGCACACCACTGATATATAGTACTAAAATACTTTTTAATGTGTGAGAGACAATAAAACATTTAGCCTAACTTTCTGTCTTGAATCTCTAGATGGCACAGACTGACAGGTCCTTAACTCAATCTGCTTGTAATCACATTGTTCTCTAGGGCACAGCTGATTGGTTTCTGCTGTATCAGTAGCCAATGAGCTCAATGCTCAGCCTTCAAATACTCTGTCAGCATTTGCTGTAGCAGCTGCAGCGCGCTTTTCGGAAACCCTTCTAGAAACCCCCTGCTACGGGTAATTCATGTATGCTATTTGGTACAACAGTAGCATGTCTTACTTGCTCACAGCAGCGTGTCATGTATGTATTGGCAATAGTAAGTCCCGTACTTTCTCTGCAACAGCAGCAGCAATCAATAACCAATAGCAGTGTAGCAGATCTATTCTGCCAAGACCAAACATATCAACATTTTCATATCCATTATCAGGCCAAACACTCAGAGAGTTGTCATGACAGAACTGTTTTTGTGTTTATTTTCATTTTTGAGAAATAATTTCCTCATGCAACTTCCCATTGACACTGTTTTAGATACAAGCTGTTTTAGTGTGTTTATTTCAATTTTTTTTGTGACAAAAAAAAAAAAAAACTCAAATGTAAAATAGCATCTTGATGTTTAGTTTGTACCAGCCTAAATGTTTAATAAAGTGCACTGCAATACATACGCTGTTACTCTTTGCCATCTTTATTTCTGTAAGTCATTCCTGCTCTGTTTGGGCAAGTGGTTTCAGAATATGTTTTTCAACATCCAGCAGAATGTCATATACCATCTTAAATTCTGGATGTTTCTGGATCAAAGGATTTACCTGCTATTTAAAACCACAATTAAAAAAGATTTACAAAAATATCAGGCATCGAAACTTGCTGAACATAGCTAAAAGGTATTGAAATGTATTTTTGGGGATTTCAGGATAGTTTTAGGACTTTTTTTTTTTTGCATTTGCATTTGCATCTAAAGGGTTTGTCAAGTTTTATCAAGAACATACTGGCCCGGTTTCACAGACAGGGTTTAGCCTAAGCCAGGATTAGGCCTTAGTTTAATTAGGATTTTTAAGTAGCTTTTATAAACATACACTAGAAGAAAAAGAAAAAAAAAAACATTACTGGTGTTCATCTTGAGACAAAACAATTTCAGTGACATATTTTAAGATCTGTCAGTGCAAGTTGCTTTCAGTTAAAACAGGTCAAACATGCATTTTAGTCTAGGACTAGCTTAGGCCTTGACTGTGAAACCGGGGGACTATTTCAAAACGATGCCAAATGTGTGACCTCAGACCGCAGGAAACAGCCTTATTTGGAAGAAAATAAAATAGTCCTGTCCTCTATCTCGATTCTTCTCTCAACCAGTGATTTAATAATAGTGTGGTGAGTTGACGCTCACTCAGAATCTCACTATCACATTTTACATTGTGTAGACCTTTTTCATCCAGTCCACTTCTTTGCTAATTAGACTTCATTAAGAAGGTAAGAATGGAAATTAAAGTGTATTAAATATTGTAGCAATATATATATAGTAATATATGTAAAGGAAGAATAAAGGTTTCAATTTCAATAAATGTTGAATGTTCTTGGCAATATTTTTGTGCACAACCGTTGTTTTTGTTTTTACTTAAGGGCAAACTCAGGAACGTGATGGGACCTCTACTACTTAAATTGCTTTTACAAGGTATAGAATCTGTTTCACTCTCTTCGTTCAGTTAGTGATGTCTGTCTTGCGCATTTAAAAAAAATCCAATTTGTGCTGGATTTAGTTGTGTAAATATTGTTTACATTATGGACATTTATTTAAACAACACATATGCAAACATTCGGTATGCTTATAGGATGTTACATAGGTTTATAGCATATATGAAATACCCATAGTAAAACTGGTATATGTACATATATTAAAAATAATTATATGATGATTTTTTATATGGTACTATATGTTAAGACCATGTGAACAATATATGTCTAATTTATATTTGAAAGTTTATTTAAACAACATATATGCAAACATTTGGTATGCTTATATAGGATTTTGGGTTTTATATAAGTTTATACTATATATGAAATACCTGTATAGTAAACAGTGTATGTACATATATTAAAAAATATTTATATGATGAATTTTTTACTTAACTATGTTTAGACCATATATATGTGAACATTCTTCTTTTACAGTTTATTTACAGAACATGCAAATATTCATTCGATGTGCTTATAGGATTTTGTTTTGCCACATATGAAATACCTATAGTAAAATTAGAACATATGCAGTACATGCTTATAGGATTCTCTTAGTAATTCTCTTATTAATTTGAACAACTTTAATTTTGAAGGCCACATTTCATAAGTTACATTCGATTTCAAAACTATTACAATTTTCTATAAAGAAATTTTAGATTTTGTTTTTCATTTTGTTTTCAATTGGATTGCATGGGTAAATACTCCAAATGTGTGACAAAACAGCGCTACCCTAAAGCCTCGGTTACCGTGCATCCGCCAACCGCAGCGTGAAAACAGATCAGCGTTGATGAACGTGTGCTGCGCTTCTGCTGTTCTATCAAATGATAAACAGTGCAAGTTGCCTGATCCATTCAGATTTGACTCAGGACTTTGTGTTATATTAAAGGTTATGTTCCCATATATCACACGACTGTATAACCATGCAACGCAACCAAATACAGAAATGCGCTGCAAAAGTTCACAACGCATATTAATACAGAAATGCGCTGCAAATAGCACAGATGACAAAGGAAATGTTTAAAGGTGACTCCAAACATGAACCTGGCTGGGAGTGGGATATGCTTATTGTTCCATGTCTACTCATTATTGGTGTTGTCGATGACCTGAAAGGTGAGTTTATTAATTATTTTAACATCCTCATCGTATGTACGTTGTATTTGCAGCGTGTTTCTGTATTTGGTTGAGCTGTGAGTAGGCTATTTGCAGCACACGTGTTGTCAAAGTGATGAAGATGTTTTCTTAATTTGGTGGTGTTTTTTTTTCTATTTGCATGTGTTTTCTTCAGTTGCAGCACATTGAGCTCTCTTGGCCACCGTACCATGTATTTATCAAAAACACATTTTACGTACATTTTTTATATGCAAAATCCATACTAAGACTCCATGATCATGTAAACAATATGCTACATGTATGTGTAATTTGTAAACTACACATACAAAGGCATATGTCTGTTAATAATTACATATGAGACATATATGTCAATATACGTATGCATTATACATACATGAACATATATTTATATGTGATAAATGTATGTCAATATATGGAATTGTTCCATTTTCGAATATTTTACATACAGTGGGTACGGAAAGTATTCAGACCCCCTTAAATTTTTCACTCTTTGTTATATTGCAGCCATTTGCTAAAATCATTTAAGTTCATTTTTTTTCCTGATTAATGTACACACAGCACCCCATATTGACAGAAAAACACAGAATTGTTGACATTTTTGCAGATTTATTAAAAAAGAAAAACTGAAATATCACATGGTCCTAAGTATTCAGACCCTTTGCTGTGACACTCATATATTTAACTCAGGTGCTGTCCATTTCTTCTGATCATCCTTGAGATGGTTCTACACCTTCATTTGAGTCCAGCTGTGTTTGATTATACTGATTGGACTTGATTAGGAAAGCCACACACCTGTCTATATAAGACCTTACAGCTCACAGTGCATGTCAGAGCAAATGAGAATCATGAGGTCAAAGGAACTGCCTGAAGAGCTCAGAGACAGAATTGTGGCAAGGCACAGATCTGGCCAAGGTTACAAAAAAATTTCTGCTGCACTTAAGGTTCCTAAGAGCACAGTGGCCTCCATAATCCTTAAATGGAAGACGTTTGGAAGGACCAGAACCCTTCCTAGAGCTGGCCGTCCGGCCAAACTGAGCTATCGGGGGAGAGGAGCCTTGGTGAGAGAGGTAAAGAAGAACCCAAAGATCACTGTGGCTGAGCTCCAGAGATGCAGTCGGGAGATGGGAGAAAGTTGTAGAAAGTCAACCATCACTGCAGCCCTCCACCAGTCGGGGCTTTATGGCAGAGTGGCCCGACGGAAGCCTCTCCTCAGTGCAAGACACATGAAAGCTTGCATGGAGTTTGCTAAGATGGTGAGAAATAAGATTCTCTGGTCTGATGAGACCTAAGATAGAAGATTTTGGCCTTAATTCTAAGCGGTATGTGTGGAGAAAACCAGGCACTGCTCATCACCTGTCCAATATAGTCACAACAGTGAAGCATGGTGGTGGCAGCATCATGCTGTGGGGGTGTTTTTCAGCTGCAGGGACAGGACGACTGGCTGCAATCGAGGGAAAGATGAATGCGGCCAAGTACAGGGATATCCTGGACGAAAACCTTCTCCAGAGTGCTCAGGACCTCAGACTGGGCCGAAGGTTTACCTTCCAACAAGACAATGACCCTAAGCACACAGCTAAAATAACGAAGGAGTGGCTTCACAACAACTCCGTGACTGTTCTTGAATGGCCCAGCCAGAGCCCTGACTTAAACCCAATCGAGCATCTCTGGAGAGACCTAAAAATGGCTGTCCACCAACGTTTACCATCCAACCTGACAGAACTGGAGAGGATCTGCAAGGAGGAATGGCAGAGGATCCCCAAATCCAGGTGTGAAAAACTCATGGTTGTATTAGATCAAAAGGGTGCTTCTACTAAATACTGAGCAAAGGGTCTGAATACTTAGGACCATGTGATATTTCAGTTTTTCTTTTTTATTAAATCTGCAAAAATGTCAACAATTCTGTGTTTTTCTGTCAATATGGGGTGCTGTGTGTACATTAATGAGGAAAAAAAAATGAACTTAAATGATTTTAGCAAATGGCTGCAATATAACAAAGAGTGAAAAATTTAAGGGGGTCTGAATACTTTCCGTACCCACTGTATATGGCTGTGCATATATGTACATATTATATTTATTATAACACAATTTTTCCCCTCACAATTCTCCAATTTGGAACAATAGGTATATTCTATTTAGGAACAAGTCACTCTTTATAAGAGATTGGTGGGAGAGATATATCTGGTCTGTTGTTCATCTTTTTGATGAGGAAGGTAATTTTATGAATCACAGGACTTTCTGTGAAAAGTATAAGATTCAGTGTGATCACAAGCAATATGTTAAGGTATTTAATTGTATTCAAAAGGCTTTTGTTCTGTTAGTTAGAAATACAGTACCCAATATAACTGTAGCTCTTCATCTACCATCTCTAAAAATAAATGGGCTGGATTTTATTAGTAATTTACAAATTAATACGAACTTTATTAATCCAAGATAAATTTCCAAATCAAGTTAGTCAGAATAATGTGACTCAAAATGTTCCCAAGAGCTCTATTAATAAATTAAGAACTACAGTTGCAAGAAAAAGTATGTGAACCACTTGCAGAATCTGTGAAAATGTTAATAATTTTAACAAAATAAGGGAGATAATACAAAACATCTCGGTTACGTATGTAACCCTCATTCCCTGAAGGAGGGAACGGAGACGTACGTCAGTAGTGACCGACGAATTGGGATATCGCTAGAGAGCCCTATCAGCTTCGAGTGAACTAAAACAAGCCAATGAAGTTGGCGTGTGATATTTGCATAATACGCACCACCCCCGCCAGGTGGTATAAATAGGGGAGCAGATGCCATCGCACTCTGTTTTTCGCTGAGGAGACAATCTAGTCCGCACTACAGTGAGGGTACAGCAACTGTGGCGACGGGACGTACGTCTCCGTTCCCTCCTTCAGGGAACGAGGGTTACATACGTAACCGAGACGTTCCCTTTCAGTCGGTCACGTTCGACGTACGTCAGTAGTGACCGATGAATTGGGATCCCAAATAAAGCGCCACAGTATGAACCCCTTCCAGTGCCCAGCGCAAGCTCTAGCCACCCGGTGCACCAGTGGGACGGGGAAGGGGGCGAGCTTACGCCGAGAGAGTCTACTGCTGTTCCGATATACCCACTAAGTAAACTAGACTACACTGGGGAAGCGAACCCGTAGGGGACGCTGCGGAGACCACTACCCACCCGTAGGGGAGGAATTTACGTGGAGAGTACACATATGGACTGGCCGTGGGCAGTACGCATATGGAGTCCCTGGGATGGCTTCACCTGGGTAGGGGGAGACTCATCTGACAGGTGACAGCAGAGCTGGCTCTGCTAAGGGAAAGACACGGGCTCGCCGTAGGGAGTTGACTGTGGACAAATACACACATGGGACCACTCACGTGGAGGGGTCACGACATGTGGAACCCAGCCAAACGTCAGCGTCAGTGACGGAGGTTTGGCCTGGCATCAGACACTCCGCAATGTCCGAGCCGAAGGGGGAGGCGGAGGAACTCGACAGGGTTCGCCAAGCGGGGAACTCGACTGGAGTAAAAAGGATACACGGATCCGGCCCAGGGGGCGGGAGTGGCATTGCAAGCTGACACTAGAACGGGCTCTTCGCGTCTACCGGCTGGTGGAAGCGAGTACACGGGAAGATACCGGTTCTACACAAAGGCGAACAAAATCTAGCGAACGTGTTAGGTGTCGCCCAGCCCGCAGCTCTACAGATATCTGTCAGTGAGGCGCCGTGCACCAGCGCCCAGGAAGAGGCCACTCCTCTGGTGGAGTGGGCTCTCAAGCTGAACGGGCAAGGCACGCCCTGGGACTCATACGCCAGGGCGATGGCGTCCACTATCCAGTGGGCCATCCTCTGCTTGAAGACAGCCTTTCCTTTCTGCTGGCCTCCGTAACAGACAAAGAGCTGATCTGAGGTCCTGAAGCTTCGCGTTCTGTCCACGTACAGGCGCAGAGCGTGGACGGGACAGAGCAAAGCTAGGGCTGGGTCTGCCTCCTCCGAAGGCAGCGCTTGCAGGTTCACTACCTGATCTCGAAAGGGAGTGGTAGGAACCTTGGGCACATATCCAGGCCGGGGTCTCAGGATAACGTGAGAGTCACCGGGCCCGAATTCCAGGCACGATTCGTCAACCGAAAATGCATGCAGGTCCCCTATCCTCTTGAGTGAGGCCAATGCAACCAGGAGGACGGTCTTTAGGGACAGTACTTTTAACTCGACTGATTGCAAAGGCTCGAAGGGATGACCCCGGAGAACCAGGGTCAGATCCCAAGAGGGTACAGAGGGGGGCCGGGGAGGATTCAGTCTCCTCGCCCCCCTCAAGAACCTGACGATCAGATCGTGCTTCCCCAGCGATTCACCATCAACTGCATAGTGATGTGCGGCGATAGCGGCAACATACACCTTGAGGGTGGAGGGAGACAGCCTTCGCTCCAGGCCCTCTTGCAGAAAGGAAAGCACGGTTCTGACCAAACATGATCGGGGGTCCTCTCGCTCTGGTTGAGAGGAACACCATTCGACGAACAGGTTCCACTTCAGCGCACAGAGGTTCCTCGTAGAATGAGCTCTAGCGGAAGCGATAGTGTCTGCGACCGCTTGCGGGAGATCACTCAGAACCTCCGCGTCCCGTCCAGGGACCACACATGGAGTTTCCACAGGTCAGGACGCGGGTGCCAGAGGGTGCCCCGTCTCTGAGTCAGTAGGTCCTTCCTCAGAGGAATGGGCCAGGGAGGTGCTGTTGCGAGGAGCGTGAGGTCCGAGAACCAGGTCCGAGTGGGCCAGTATGGAGCCACTAACAAGACCTGCTCCTCGTCCTCCCTGACTTTGCACAGGAGTTGTGCGAGAAGGCTCACTGGGGGAAATGCATATTTGCGTAGGCCCCGGGGCCAGCTGATTGCCAGGGCATCCGTGCCGAGCGTGCCGCCGGTCAGGGAATAGAACAACTGGCAGTGAGCAGTCTCCGGGGAGGCGAGGATGCGAACGCCTTGTTCCTTGAACGGAACAATGGCCGCCTCCGCAACCTTCGTGAAGACGCGGGGCGACAGGGCCAGCCCGAAGGGTACGACTTTGTACTGATATGCCCGACCCTCGAACGCAAACCGTAGGAAGGGTCTGTGACGAGGCAGAATCGAGACATGAAAGTACGCGTCCTTCAGGTCGATCGCTGCAAACCAATCCTGGGGACGGATGCATTCGAAAATGCGTATCTGCGTAAGCATCTTGAACGGCAGCCTGTGAAATGACTGATTCAGGACACGCAGATCCAGGATTGGTGGTAGCCCACTGCCCATCTTGGGTACAATGAAATAGGGGCTGTAAAACCCTGACTTCATATTGGCTGGAGGGACCGGCTCGATTGCGTCCTTCGCCAGGAGGACAGCAATCTTTGCGTAGAGAACAGGTGCATTGTCCAGGGACACATGAGTGTAATGGACACCCCTGAACACCGGGGGACATCGGGCGAACTGAATCACATAGCCGAGCCTGATGGTACAGATGAGCCAGTGGGACGGGCTGGGAAGTGCTATCCAGGCTTCCAGACACCGAGCCAGCAGGACCAAAAGCCCCACAGACGTACCGGGCTTGGGGCAGCGAAGCAGAGTGCTGGGACCCGACTCGGACAGCATAGCGGCCCGAAGTGGGGTCAGACTCTGCAAGGTGGCAGTGTGCATGGGAGACGGCTGGGAGGCGGCCTCGACCATCACACTGGGACCTGCTGGTGAGATGAGAGGGGGCTGAGAGTGGCAAGGCGGGGACTCGCACACTGACAGCCATGCCCTCTTGGGACCTGAAAGGCTGGGAAACCATTCTAATTTGTGGGTAAAGCTGGACTCCGGAAAGCCAGCAGCGGAACAGAAGCAAAATTCTCCACCTGGCCCTCCTCCGGGGGAGGGAGCGATGTGGGCATCGTCTCCCGAAGAACTGTCTACCTCTGCTCCAGGTCACCCGTTCCAGGACCGCTTCTCGCTAGCCAACTGGCTTGGCTGCGAACTGAGCAGGCTGGGTTTTAGGCCAGCTTGTGAGGTGAGAGCATCGAGAAAGCGCGCTTTGACGACAACTCACACCTCTGCAAGGCTAGCCAGGTGTGTTTCTGGACCAGCATGGTGGACATTGTCTGGCCAGGGGCCTGCGCTATGACTTGCATCATGCGTAGCTCAACCCCGACTCAGAACTACCCAGTACTGCCACCCCACCATAGAGGGTAGTGAGAGAGGAAAAACTTTTAATGCAGATTATGGCCCTTTTGGCGTTCCATATTTGGCACCAAAAGGCTTCCATACTGCCAAGTTTTTCCACGCACGTCCGGGCTGAAGACAGGGGGCGGGGCAAGGCGAGTACGCGTCACACTACGCCCCCAGGGGCCCGGGAAAGCATGGTCGTCAACTCTGACTCTGATTCAGCATGAACACGCATCACAACCGTGGGATGCTCAGCCTCATCTTCATTTCCAGAGCCCAACAACCCTCTCTCCAATGTAGCAGTCGACATCTGATCCTCTGCTGGAGCCCTGACTGAAACGCTAGGTCCCCCATGAGAAGGACCAGCAATCCACCCAGCAGCTACCAGCCATGTAGGACAGTGAACGTGGCCGTCTAACTGGATGACACACGGCGCGCTGAGCGCCAATGTGGCCATGTTGTACTAAACATAAACCACCCACGAACACAGTCACAACATGTTTGTGATGCACTAGAGGAGTGGGGGGCCCACGGAGATTGGCTCGGCGGGTATTGCCCCACTGTGATCCTCTGGTCACCCTGGCTTATTCACCAAACTCTGGAACAATCTTCCAAGCATTGTTCGGGAGGCAGACACACTCTGTCAGTTTAAATCTAGACTAAAAACGCATCTCTTTAACCTGGCATACACATAACACATTATCAATTTATATTTTCAAATCCGTTAAAGGATTATTAGGCTGCATAAATTAGGTCAGCCGGAACCGGGAACACTTCCTATAACACCAGATGTACTCGTTACATCAGAAGAAGAATGGCATCTACGCTAATATTAGTCTTTCTGTTTATCCCGAGGTTTACCGTAGTCAACCAGATCCGGGCCGTATCCAGGTGAGACCGAGGACCGGCGCCTTGACGCGACCACAACGTAGCCCTGAAGTATCAGCAGAGATTGAGTCAACTAGATCATCCATTGTGAAGGCCTCATGGACACAACAGCCAGTGGCACAGCTCCTCAACAAACCGTCCATACCGGTGTGATGAATACGATCCTCAACTGGACTGAACTGGAATAAATACTTTGAATGTTGCGATCCTATCAGACATAAGATAGCAACCTGAATCGTAACAAAGCACTGTTCGCCAAAGGAGAACTGGCCCCCCGACTAAGCCTGGTTTCTCCCAAGGTTTTTTTCTCCATTTTAACACAGAAGTCTATTTGCCACCTGTTTGCCATCTGATGTCACCTGTTGGAGTTTGGGTTCCTTGCCGCTGTCGCCTTTGGCTTGCTTAGTTGGGGACACTTGACATTTGATATTCAACAGTGCTTTGATCTGCCGACATTGACACTATTCTTTAAGAGCTGCTATGCAGCTAAAATTATATACCAGTTATCAATGTTAAGCTGCTTTGACACAATCTGCATTGTAAAAAGCGCTATATAAATAAAGGTGACTTGACTTGACTTGACCAAAGTAGCACTTTTCTGATTCAGAAAAAGAAACTAGATCGGGGAATAGGTGAGGGGACTACACCTCATTTGAGGCACTCGAGTCTCGACCACGTATCTAGAGCGCCGAACAACGCGCTGGGTTTCCTTGGCAACCCGCGCTGTCAGCCGGCAACTCGATGGCACACGATGCGCTGAGCGCTCAAGCCCTCACGAGAAAGGCAAGAGGAACAATGCGTCGACATGGGCATGCTCTCATGAGAGAACATGAACCACCCACAAAAACAGTCTCAGCACGCTAAGCAGACATGAGAGAAAGTCCTTGTGGCCGTCACTGAGGATAGGAAACGACCACCTCCAGAAACGCACAGTCAGAATGACGTCTTGAAAAAGACGCAGTGTCTGTCTGTGAAGCTCTTTTAGTAGCTCTTGTTCTTTGTGCTGAAGCACACAGGGAACAGCCGCGATGTGACTGCAGGTACACCACTCCCTGAGTCACACACACACAGAGGAACCGGCCCAAATCGAAAACCAAACGGGGCAAACAATGCTGTGAAAACAGCAGTTAAGTGCTGTATAAATAGCTCGAGGTGCTCACTCTGGGAAGTTCGTGGCCTCGCTGTAAGGTGCCATAATGCCAGCACTGTAGAAGAAAAGCTCTTCAAAGGCTTGAGAAGTCACTCTCAGACTAATAGCAGGAACACACAGGTTGGCTCCGAAGCGAAAGACAGAGTGCAATTGCACCTGCTTCCCTATTTATACCACCTGGCGGGGGCGGTGCGCATTATGCAAATATTGCATGCCAATTCCATTGGCTTGTTTTAGTTCACTCGAAGCTGATAGGGCTCTCTGGCGATATCCCAATTCGTCGGTCACTACTGACGTACGTCGAACGTGACCGACTGAAAGGGAACAGTAATACTGTAAAATATTATTACAATTTACATCAGCTGTTTTCTACTTGAATATATAGTAAACAGTAATTTAGTCCTGTGATCAGAGCTGAATTTTAAGCATCATTACTCCAGTCTTCAGTGTCACATGATCCTTCAGAAATCATTCTAATATGCTGATTTATTATCCATGTTGGAAACAGTTGTGCTGCATAATATTTATTACAGTTCTTTTTAACTTTTTATTCATCAATGAATCCTGAAAAAAGGTATCACAGATTATAGAACTGTTTCCAACATTAATCAAATCAGCATATTAGAATGATTTCTGAAGGATCATGTGACACTGAAGACTGGAAAAATGAACAGAAAACCATTACTTTAAATTGTAATAATATTTTTGTATAATACCTGTATTTTTGATCAAATAAATGCAGGCTTGATGAACAAAACTTCTTTTAAAAACATTCAAAATAGTAATGTTTTCAAACTTTTGACCGATACTGTACTTTACATAAAATGTTGGACATATTCTTGGATTTACACATAAAACAACACATAATGCAGTAGTATAGAAGAAGAGCAAAAGAGACATTCAGGGCAAAACATTGCAAACAGGGTCAGTGCAAGATGAAAGAAAAACTAAAGTGTCCACTGCACATACAGGGAGAAATAACTGTAGACATAGCCAGACATAACTGTAGTAGCTGGAAAAGGTACAGAGAAAACACTGCTCTGCCACCAGTAGTCCCTGATGGAACTCACCTTCACCATTGCCAAGTAAAACAGCAGCCCAATGTAGCAGTACATCTCACTGATGCTTACATCTGTCCATTTATATTAGCGGCCCTTTGCAATTGCCTTGGCAGCCTGAGCATTGGTGTTATAGCACAGAATTGACACCACACTCTCTGAAAAGAGACTCATAGGAGAATGTGAGTCAACAGAGCTCAGTTCTGGTCCGGTTTCCTGTGTGGGCAGGAATCGCAGAGTCTGTGTTTTCCATGACGGAGTGGACTGCCCAGAGCTTGTCTGCTTGTTTGCCTTGGCTCTCTTTGGAACAGGTATCTGGTCACTGTCATTCTCACATCTGTACAGAAAAAAAAAAAATAAATAAAAAATAAGACAGGGTTCCCATGGGTCCTTGAAATCCTTGAAAGTTTGTGAATATGACTTTTTTTTTTTTTTTTCAAGGCCTTGGAAATTTTTTGAAAACAAACATGCACAGATACAGGTCCTTGAAAGTGCTTGAATTTATTTTGTGCAAGAAGTTTTCTGGAAAAAATTACATTTTATCCCCTCCTGTCTGCTAATGTGTTATTTCGCCAACTCTTCCTGGCCTGTACATACTAGCTTGCTTGATTTACGTTGGTACGTGCATTTACGGATTATGTTACATGGCTCCATACTGCACCTAAAACGGTCGCATTTGCGACCAAAAATATTTATTTGTGATATTTTTGCTGAATTCACGTTATTGCTGTAAAATTAGCATGTTATTTGCGTGTTCTGTGACCAGTAGCCTATCACATCATTTGTTGTGTTGACATAATTAAATGAGATGCTGCGTGTTAACGTTTCAACTGAGTTAGAGTGCCAAAATATGAACGGGTAGGGAAAAATATCACACACCAAACCGACAGCAAAGAACCAACACTGATGAAAGCCGACTGTGTTGTCGCATCGTGTCGCCTGCGTCGGTGCAAAAAAGCTGCATTTGAACACACCGTTCTGCTCCTGCGTAAAGGAGTCAACTGCCCATTTCTTCATTTAATTCATCTATATTCGTCATTCAAAAGGGAAAATTGCCTCTGCTGACTGCTGACCGTTGCATGTTAAAGTCAAAAGATGGCGCTGTTGTGCGTTCTTCAGGCTCGCAACAGCGCTTCAGAGCAGCTTGCAATCAATGATTAGCGCACATTTGTCAACCAATTGCTTATGAACTAATGCTAATCAATTATGACAAAGTTTACTTTATATTATGTATATTGTAATGTGTTGTAAACGGTTGTAACAACGTGTTTTTTTTTTTTTTTTATCTTCCTCATCTGAACTTGAATGAGCAGCAAAAGTAAAGCACACACATTTTTAAAGAGTCCCGCTGTATTTTGGCCTGTTCATTAATCAGTCAAGTTAGTATGTAATGTATATCATTTTCCCCCGTTTGTTATTTGGTTACGCAAACCAAATTTAATATATTTATTTCCATATATTTATATTCATTTTCATTTGATTCAAAGTAAACTGTTGTAGCTTTAGGAAAGAAAAACTAAGAACATTATTTGACACATATTATTCAATATAAAGATTTAGTAGCATCAGGGTTATTATAGTTAACTAAAACCATTAAACAGTTTTCATTGCTTGAAATAAATGTTACTGAAAAATTTATACAAACTAAACAGACATGTTTAAAAACAACAACGACAAAAAAATTAACAAAATATTATTATATATTAACAAAAACTATAATAGTATTAAGTGAAAATAGTGACATTCATTTCCCAGAAAAGTCACAAGACGAAAATGCTGAAACTGTAAAGGGGAGATATACAGTTGCAAGAAAAAGTATGTGAACCACTTGCAGAATCTGTGAAAATGTTAATAATTTTAACAAAATAAGGGAGATAATACAAAATGCATGTTATTTTTTATTTAGTACTGTCCTGAGTAAGATTTTATATAAAAAGATGTTTACATATAATCCACAAGACAAAAAAAAAAAAAAAAAAAAAATAGCTGAATTTATTAAAATAACCCCATTCATAAGTATGTGAACCATTGATTCTTAATACTGTGTGTGGTTACCTGGATGATCTACGACTGTTTTTTTGTTTTGTGATGGTTGTTCATGAGTCCCTTGTTTGTCCTGAGCAGTTAAACTGAGCTCTGTTCTTCAGAAAAAAATCTCCAGGTCCTGCAGATTCTTCAGTTTTCCTGCATTTTTTGCATATTTGAACACAGCAGTGACTGAATGATTTTGAGATCTATCTTTTCACACTGAGGACAACTGAGGGACTCAAACACAACTTTTAAAAAAGGTTCAAATGCTCCAGAAAAAAACATCATGCATTAATAGATGGGGGATGAAAACATTTGGAATTTGAAGATCAAGGTAAATCGTATTTAATTTGTCTTCCGGGAAACATGCAGATATCTTCTGTTGTTTCCGAAGGACAGTACTAAATTAAAAAAAAAAAAAAAAAAAAATGATATTCAAGCGAAATAAGAAAAATTTGGACCTCTTCATCCTGTTCAAAAGTTTTCACCCCCCGACTCTTAATGCATCATGTTTCCTTCTGAAGCATCAGTGAATGTTTGAACCTTTTTTAATAGTTGTGTTTGAGTCCCTAAGTTGTCCTCCATGTGAAAAGACGGATCTCAAAATCATTCAGTCACTGTTGTAAAGGGTTTGAATATGCAAAAGATGGTAGAAAACTGAAGAATCTGCAGGACCTGGAGATTTTTTCTGAAGATCAGAGCTCAGCTTAACCGCTCAGAATAAACAAGGGACTCATGAAAAACTATCACACAACAAAAAAACAGTCGTAGATCATCCAGGTAACCACACACAGTATTAAGAATCAGTGGTTCACAAACCTTTGAACTGGGTCATTTTAATAAATTCAGCTATTTTTTTGTCTTATGGATTATATGTAAACATCTTTTATGTAAAATATCTTATTCAGGACATTACTAAATAAAAAATATCATGCATTTTCTTTCATCTATCTTATTTTGTTAAAATTTTGCACATTTTCACAGATTCTGCAAGTGGTTCAGTAAGTAATACTGTATAAACACAACAGAATGATTAAAACTAAGTCATTTAAAAAATGTGGCTCTTAGAAAAATTATTTGGTGCCTGTTTTTTCCCCTATAGAAGCCAATGGTTCCTTAATGATTTTTTTTTTTTTTTGGTCTGGAGCCCTGCGTTAAGTGTTTCCCGCATGGGGTACTTTGTGTTGTACGTTGCCATGACGTTCACGTGCGCACGAAACTACTAGGATGGTACCTCAACGTTTCACAGATGTAAATCCATGAGGCAAGAAAAACTTAAACGCATATTCATATTGTGGCGATGACACTGTTTATTCTCTGTTATAAATGTGTTTTACTTAATTCACCTGCTGTTGGGAGGAGGTGTTCAGGAGGAAAAAGAGTTAAGAGGGAGGGGCTAACAGCGCGCGGGAAGTAAAGAAGAATTGAGTTGAACGTTAGTCAAGCGGAAGAAACGTTAGTCAAAGTCTTTCTGCAGGAAGTAAGACACCTCCTGATACCCGCGTTTTAGTTTGTAAACGTTCAGTAAATAAACCACAGCCCATTGGGTGCTTTCAAACTGGATTCTCGTCTCCTGTCTGTTTCTCCTGGGACAGTGCAAAATACCACAATATATCCTAAAACTTCTGGTTACATGAGCCTAAGCTCTTTTCAATAAAATCTATGCAAATGCTAATACTAGATCATTTTATAATACAGTATAGGATGTACAGAATATTCTTCAGTTTTTTTTTTTTTTTTTTTTTTTTTTTTTTTTTTGCATAGTTGTGTTTGACACAAAACTGTTACAATATCTTACAAGGTAACACAATGTAACCTTGCTTAATGTATCCCCACATTAAGTCCTTGAATTAGAGGGTATTGGACCTGGAAAGTCCTTGAAAGGAAAGAATTTGAAGTTAACCAAGGTGGGAACCCTGATAAGAGTAAATTAAGTGAGTATGTTCATAACACAATCAAAGACACAATATTATCATCATCAATCACAAACAAAGACAACACAGTTTTTGAAATGCCATAGAAGTAGCCTACATTTACTTATTGTATTGTGACAAAGTATGGAAACAAAATTACATCTGTAAAATATACGTCTTGGACTTTACTCAGTATGATTCTCAATCGCACTGAAAACTGTACGACACTGCGTGTACTCCCGGTGCGCGGTGCTGGTGAAGGATGCAGCCATAAAGAAATAAAGTTGTTAGCATATATTTTCCAAAGTAAACTGATGAGCAATTAATGGGTAGGGATGCACAATGTATAGACTATATCTGTTGATGGGCCATAGGATGGACATATTTAGCTAATTCCAAACATTTAAGCCTTGTTTACACTGCACGCATGTGCGGCGTGTTCTGGCTGCGACGCGGCTACCGGAGCTGATACGCGGCCACTCTAGTCAAAGCTCATGTTTACACCAGCTGCGCCGCGGTGCGCTTTGGAAGCGTCCCAGAAGCGGCTTGCCGCGCCGCTTCGCTAAAGATAGGCGCCTCGCCTATTTTTGACGGACGCCGCGTCCAAGACACGCAGATCAAATACAAAATAAAGTCAAAATAATCACCCTGTGTAAACTCCCACTCATATTTCACATCACTAGGAGGCCAGAAACTGACAAGAGATTCGAAGTGGAAAAACTTGAAATTTTTTTGTACTTGTTGTTCATAACTGGACTTTTAAGTGTATTAACTTCGTCTGTAGGCTACAGCAAAATAAAGTATGGCATAGCAATAAACACAATTAAACCGGACAAAATATAATTATTTAGCCATTAAAAACACGAAAAATCAAGGAAAAATCATCAGACAGGCACATCTTGTGGTCTCGCGAATCCAGCTGCTTCACTTCTGAAATGCTTCTGGTGTGAGTTGACACCGCGCAGAGAACGGAACAAAACCTTGCCGGAGCCGTAACACCCCGCAGATGCATGTAGTGTAAACAAGACTTTACACCGGAGACATTTGCGAACACCATTGAAACAAGGCTCTAGGGGTAAAACGCACCGCGGCGCGGCTGGTGTAAACACGAGCATTGACTAGAGTGGCCGCGTATCATCTTCGGTAGTCGCGTTGCAGCCGTAACGCATCGCAGACGCGTGCAGTGTAAAGCCCCGGGTATACTTCGGCGCTACGGTCCACTTCGGCGGTATACGTCCGCGTTCGTGCACCGTCCGCATGACGTAATTTTCGTCATGCAGAGGGCTCACGGCCGGCCGCACACCCCGTCCGTGTGCAGCCCAAATTTCGAGACAGCGCAGACGGTGTCCATGCAACAACGCAGGACAGAAGAGTCCACTAGGTGGCAATACGCACAGTACTGAGCACAACGTGTAGTCGTTGAAGAAGAGACTGTAAAGAGCGATTCAAAAACAAGACAAATAAACTCAGAAGCATGCCTTCTCCATCGTTTTTGTTTCTTGTTCTCCTTGGTGTATCTTCTGAACTATGTTGCAATAGAGGATGCACTATTTTTCTTCTCCGATCCTGCCCTGCTAATGTCCCGTTGATGACACGATGTCTGGTAAAGAGTATAGAAAAAATTGTACTGCGCATGTGTCGAACTCGGTCATCTGCGCGCATCCGTGGTTTAGTATACTTTGAAGGACACGCGGACGTGTCCGGGCGCGGAAAGTGAAGTATACCTGGGGCTTAAAGCCTTGTTTACACTGCACGCGTCTTTGGCACGTAAATGCTCCGGCAAGGTTTTGTTCCGTCCTCTACGCAGTGTCAACTCACACCAGAAGCATTTCAGAAGCGAAGCGGCTGGATTCGCGAGACCACTAGATTTGCCTGTCTGACGTTTTTTTTTTTCCTTGATTTTTTCATGTTTTTAATGGCTAAATGGTTATATTTTGTCCGGTTTGATTGCGTTCATTGCTATGCCATACTTTATTTTGCTGTAGCCTACAGATGAAGTTAATACACTTAAAAGTCCAGTTATGGATGACAAGAACAAAAAAAATGTCAAGTTTTTCAGCTTCAAATCTCTTGTCGTCTGTTTCTGGCCTCCTAGTGATGTGAAATATGAGCAGGAGTTTACACAGGGTGATTATTTTGATTTTATTTTGTATTTGAGCTGCGCGTCTTAGACGCGGCGTCCGTCAAAAATAGGTGAGGCGCCTATTTTTAGCGAAGCGGCGCGGCGAGCCGCTTCCAAAACGCACCGTGGCGCAGCTGGTGTAAACACGAGCATTGACTAGAGTGGCCGCGTATCAGCTCCGGTAGCCGTGTCGCAGCTGTAACGCACCACACACGCGTGCAGTGTAAACTATGGAGCCCGGCACATCACCTATAGGAGAAAAAAAACAATCCGTGCCGACGGTTTTGCAATCCGTTCCCTCAGTTTATAAACCGTGCTCACGAATTCTTAAACTGTTCCCTCGGTTTAACAAATCGTGCCCACGGATTAATAAACCGTACCCGCGAATTTCCAATCCGTGCGCTCAGATTTTGCAAACCGTACCCTCGGTTTTTAAATCCGTTCCCACAAATTCATAATCCGTGCGCACGCTTTCACAATTCGTACCCACGGGTTTGTAAAAACTGTACTCACAGATTCATTTTAGAAGAAGAACAGCAAACTCCCAGGTACATGATAACGAATCTTATTGTTTTATTGTGTATTATTCATCAAATTATATTAACTGCAGTGATTCTCTATCAACGGGTAATGGAATACAACGTTTTAATAAGAATTATGTGTGTCAAAATCTTGAGTTTATTTGTGATAATCTTAGCACTTTATTATTATTATTGCCTAATAAACCTGGCATTGTGTATTATTTTAATTTCTTTGTTCCTCTTTTCTTCTTCTAAATGCATGTAGCCTAAATGCAACAATAGGCTAATAATAATAATAATAATAATAACAACAACAATTATTATTATTTATTGTATTTATTTTTTAAACGTATTTATTTATCAGTTATTTTTAATTTATGACTATAAATGAGTGCACTTAAGACAGTATGTTTATCATAAAACAATTAATGAATGCTTTATTTAAAAAAAAAAAAAAAAAAAAACTTTTTACAGTTTTAGAAATGTTTGTGTACTATTCATTCTTAACATGAAGACTTGTTTTGGTGATTTTATTATACTAAGCCTTTTGCCCAAAATGGACTTTAAAAGATAAAAATAATGACTCTCTCTCTCTCTCTGTGTCTGCCCTTAGACTTCCATCCACCTTGAGCTCACATTTATTCCTTACCCTATAGGATGGACAGATTTGGATTAATTCAACATAACTTTGACCTAGGCCTAAAGTATGAAGAAATTCTTCATATTTTAAGTGTTAAACATGGGATTATTATCAGCCACAAATCCGTGAGTACAGTTTTTACAAACCCGTGGGAACGGATTCAAAATTCAAATTTTGACAGCTGGAGAGGCTCATCAGACTACATTAGCTGCCATTCTATAAACTATTTCTAATCCATTGAGACTCATTCAAACTTATAAACTAATTGAATCTATCTATCTATGTATCTATCTATCTATGCATCTATCTATCTATGATCTATCCATTTCTATCTATCTATGATCTGTCCATATCTATCTATCAAAATAAATCTATCTATGATCTATCCATTTCTTTCTATCTATCAAACTAAATCTATCAAGCTAAATGTATCAAACTATATCTATCAATCTATCAAACTAAATCGTATCCATCTATTTATCTCATATTAACTACCCAGAACAACCTAGCAACCGCCTAGCAACCACACAAATCACCTTGGCAACATCCTAGCAACCAACCCGAACACCCTAGCAACCGCGTAGCAACACCCTAGCAACCACCCAGAGTACCTTAGCAACCGCATAGCAACACCCTAGCAACCACCCCATGTACCCTAGCAACCGCATAGCAACACCCTAGCAACCACCCCGAGTACCCTAGCAACTGCATAGCAACACCCTAGCAACCACCCGAGTACCCTAGCAACTGCATAGCAACAGCCTAGCAACCACCCCAAGTACCTTAGCAACCACATAGCAAAACCTTAGCAACCACTTTGAGTACCCTGACTCTGTCTGTCTGTCTATCTATCTATCTATCTATCTATCTATCTATCTATCTATCTATCTATCAAAACTACTAAACTAAAACTTAAACTGAAAACTAAAAACTTTTAAAACTACTTCAAACTTGCTGGGGGTGCTGGGGGGGGGGCTGCGGTCATCTCAGGCTTCAATAATATCCTCATAACATTTTCCTAATGTGGCTGTGGGAATGTTCTTTCTTTGTTTTTATGTGTAATCTGTTATCTTGACAACATCCTCAAAATATTACATTAAAATTTGTTCTAGCTTTGTTAACATGTCAAAGAACGTTTAAAAAACATCTCAGGCCTCAATGATGTCCTCACAACATTTTCCTAATGTGGCTGTGAGAATGTTCCTTCTTTGTTATTATGGAACATTGTGCCAATGTTTTATTGAGAACACTGCAGAATCTGTTCAACAACATCTGTTCAACAACCTCAACATCCTCAAAACATCCTAAAAATGTTGCAGGTAAAATGTTCTAGATTTGTTTACACTTAACATTATAGGAACATTTTCTCAAATAATAAACATTCTTAAAACATTTTTTGAACATTACATTCAAATGTTTTCTTTAAAACAATAAAAAAACTTGGAATGTTAACCAAAGTTCTGAGAATGTTCCCTGCTAGCTGGGATACCAAATGAACAGTGTTGCAATAACAAAGTATGTATTATAATTAATTTAAGCACTGAAAGTGTTTCTCTCCTTTGCCATATGGTAGATATGTTATATTATAGTTATATTAGCAAGTCTATTTGTCTATTAAATACATTAGCTTAACAGTTTCTATGATAAATTCAAATGTGATTTTACTTTCTTATTTTTCCCTATGCATCTCAGTGAGCCAAAACCCTACCTTGTTGTAAATAAATATATCACTTCATCAAATTTCTTACATCATGGAAAACAAATTCACTTTCTGTGATTAATATGCTATTGACTGACCTTTGGATCTCTTTACATTTTTCTCTAAGGGTTATGATTATGATGCTGATTACATCAAACCTATATGGAAATGTCTGATGAAAATGTTAAATCAACAGGGCCTTACCCTAGAAGTTAGAACATGTGCTCTGAATTTCAGTCCAGTTTGTATTATTTCCCCATCCTGTTCCTCCTATTTTCTCTCTCACTCTGTTTAATATTGTTTTTTTAAATGACAATGTAAACAATGTAAAACTGATATGAAAAAAAAAGTTTCTGAATTTAACAAAAAAAAAGTTATAAAAAGTTAGAATCTTATACTGCATGAAGAGTTTAATTTAAAAAAAATAAATAAATACATAAAGTTTCTGAGTCTGTAGTTTGTATTGACTTTAACAAGCTTTTACACTTCATATATTATTCTGTGTCTCTCTCTTGGCATTCCAACTTCACTAGGCAGCTTGCCTTGAAAAAACAAACAAACAAACAAAAAAACCCTTAAGCATTTAATCCACAAATCATATACCTTTTGTTTTAAATAAACATTTTTGTGAAATGTATTGCTTGATGATGCTTGTGCTATCTTTAAAAAACTAAAAAATGCATGTTGTTACAATACTGACGGGGCAGAGACAGAGGTAACAGGTAACACGGCTTTATTTCACACACAGCAGAGTAAACGGCAGTGCAGGTGAGTTGAACAGAGTGATGAATGATGTTATAGTGAAGATGAATAGTGATACTGTCCTTGTGATGATTGTAGGGGTGAAGATCCGTGGAGATGAGGAGATGAAGCAGACGTGGACGACAGGAAACACTCACACACAGACTGGATGGAGACGAGGAGACTTGGAGACGTTGGAGACAGGTAAGTAGCTTGGTTTGAGTCCTTGAGGTAAGCATATAGGGAATCCTTGATGAACCTGGGACTCAGCTTCCGGCAGGGCAGACGCAGGCGGATGTCCCTGGTTGACAGCCAGACCTTCTGACCGGGCTGGAAGGAGGGAGCGTCGGAGCGGCGAAGGTCTGCTGTCATCCTGCGTCTGCGCAGGGCTCGCTGCAGTTGGTGATGTGCTGAGTCCCAGACCCTCTCACTCTCCCGGAACCAGTAATCCACAGATGGAACGTCCGATGGTTCCCCGGACCAGGGGAACAGTGGGGGTTGGTAACCGAGTACGCACTGAAAAGGTAAGGGAAGTTTTGGGCGTACTCGGCCCAACCCAGGTACTGGTTCCAAGAGTCCTGGTGGCTATGACAGAAGGTACGGAGGAAGCGACCAATCTCCTGGATCTTCCTTTCCGTCTGCCCGTTCGACTGGGGGTGGTATCCCGAGGTGAGGCTGACAGTCACACCTAGGAGCGAGAAGAAGGCTCTCCAGACCTTGGATATGAACTGGGGTCCCCTGTCGGAGACGATATCTTCAGGGATGCCAAAGTACCTGAACACATGATTGAAGAGGTGTTCCGCGGTCTCCATAGCGGTGGGCAGGCCTCTTAGGGGTATTAGGCAGCAGGATTTTGAGAATCTGTCCACTACTACGAGGATGCAGGTGTTGTCATCGGAGGCAGGCAGATCTGTGATAAAATCGACTCCTAGGTGTGACCAGGGTCGGTTAAGAACGGGCAGAGGTAGAAGCTTGCCGGATGGTAGATGGCATGGGCTTTTAGAGATGGGGCATTCCTTACAGCCCTGCACGTACCTTCTGACCTCGGCTGCCCTGTTGGGCCACCAGAAGCGTTCCCTCAGCAGCGAGAGGGTTTCATTGGCCCCCGGGTGACCAGTGCCAAGTGACGTGTGGGCTGAGTGGATGAGAGGAGTGCGTTGTGATCTCTTGATGTAGCGCAAGCCTGGTGGGCAACCCGGCGGAGCGTTGGTGGAGGCATTGGAGGAGGGTAATGTTTCCTCAGACCAGGAGATGGGACTGATGATGAGGTCGTTAGGGAGGATAGGTTCAGGATCTTCGGGGGAGTCTTCTGGAGCGTGGAGACGGGAGAGAGCATCAGCTTTTATATTCTTGGGACCTGGGAGGTAGGAAATGGTGAAGTTAAACCGGGTGAAAAACAAAGCCCAGCGGGCCTGTCTGGGGTTGAGTCTTTTGGCTGATTTCAGGTATTCGAGGTTTTTATGATCTGTAAGGACGAGGAAGGGATGTTTGGCTCCCTCCAGCCAATGCCTCCACTCTTCCAGGGTGAGTTTAACAGCCAAGAGTTCCCTGTTTCCGATGTCGTAGTTCCTCTCCGCCGGGTTGAGCTTGCGGGAGAAGAAGGCACATGGATGGAGTCTGCTTGGGTTCCCCTGCTGCTGGGACAACACCGCTCCTACTCCAGTGGTGGAGGCGTCCACCTCGACGACGAAGGGCAGCTCTGGGTTGGGGTGGACGAGGAGAGGAGCGGTGGTGAAGGCTTCCTTGAGGTGCTGGAAGGCCTCCGTGGCCTCAGGTGTCCAGGACAGAGACTTGGGCTTGTTCCTGAGCAGGTTAGTGAGTGGGCTGGCGAGAGAGCTGTAATTGTGTATGAAGCGACGGTAGAAGTTTGAGAATCCAAGAAAGCGTTGCAGATCTTTGACTGAAGAGGGAGTTGGCCAGTTCTTGATGGCGTCCACCTTCCCCTCATCCATCCGGATGCCACTGCTATCAATGATGTAACCGAGGAAGTGAACGGATGACTGATGAAATGAACATTTTTCTGCCTTGAGGAAGAGGTGAAACTTGCGGAGTTGTTGGAGGACCTCCGCAACGTGGTGGCGATGTTCGGCCAGGCTCCGGGAGTAGATCAATATGTCGTCGATGTAGACCAGGACAAACCGATGGAGGAACTCCCGGAGCACCTCATGAATGAAATCCTGGAATACGGAGGGGGCGTTGACCAGGCCATACAGCATAACAAGATATTCGTAGTGGCCGGTAGGTGTCACGAAGGCGGTCTTCCACTCGTCCCCCTCGCGTATCCGGATGAGGTTGTACGCGCTGCGGAGGTCCAGTTTGGTGAAGACAGTGGCACCACGGAGATGTTCTAGGGCTGAAGGGACGAGAGGAAGGGGATAACGGAACTTTACTGTTATATTATTGAGAGCACGGTAGTTGATGCAGGGCCTCAAGCCTCCGTCCTTTTTGGCCACGAAGAAGAAACTTGAAGCAGCAGGGGAAGTGGATGGTCGGATGTATCCTTGAGCTAAAGCCTCCTTGATGTACTCCTCCATGGCCTTCTCCTCCGGGATGGATAGAGGGTATATCCTTCCCTTAGGCACTGGTTCACCCGGAAGCAGATCGATGGCACAGTCCCATGGCCGGTGTGGAGGCAGCTTGGAAGCTCGTTGAGGGCAGAATACGTCGCTGAAGGGGGCGTAACATTCTGGGATGTCAATAGATCTTTGATCGACAGGGCTCTCGATGGTCGTGGCACAGACAGGAAGAGACTCGGAGCATGGAGGACGAGGAACAGGGAGTTCAGGAAAACAGTCATTGAAACAGTTAGCGCCCCACTTCAGGACTTCGCCAGTCTTCCACGAGAGGGTCGGATTGTGCTGCTCCAACCAGGGGCGCCCTAGGATCACGTCAGCGGTGGATCCCTCCAGAACCAGCAGATGGAGGTGTTTGACGTGCAGGAGGCCAACTTGAATCTGGATGGCTTCAGTGCAATGGCGGATGTGTTTACGGCTCAGAGATTCACCGGTTACTGATCGGATCTGGTAGGTGGACGGCGTTGCCGTGGTCTTGATGTGGAGCTGGTGGCAGAAGGCGCCGGAGATGAAGTTGCCGGCTGACCCAGAATCGAGGAGGGCAACAACTGGAAGAGAAATATCAGCAGCAGTAAGGTTTACAACAGTGGTGAGGGGTTTCATATTCTTTATAGATGGGATGATGGCACTCACCATGGGTCACGGAGGACGAATTGGGCATGAGGAGATGACATGCCCAGGAGAACCACAATACAAATATTCTGGGTCAGCCGCCTCTGTCGCTCAGCTGGAGAAAGCCGTGTGCCTTCCAGAGTCATAGGCTCGTTGGCTGGTTCTGGGGGGCTGACGGATTCTGGTCGGCGCGCTGAGATGGGGAACAGCGACTGGCCCTGGTGTTCTTCTAAACACGACTGCATACGAGTGGCGAAACGGATGGAGAGCTGGATGAATCGTTCCAGGCCGATGGAATCCTCGTATGCAGCGAGATGCAACCGCACATGAGGATCCAATCCCTGGCGATATGTGGTGATCAAGGCTTGTTCATTCCAACCGCTGGAAGCAGCGAGTGTTCTAAACTGCAAGGCATATTCATTGACAGACATTGAACCTTGTTTCAAATTATAGAGTTTCTCTCCAACAGAAGAATCAGAGATGGGCTTCCCAAAAACTTCCCAGAAGTGGGCCACAAAACCGGAGTATGATTGAGTGATGGGATGGTTCTGGGACCAGATCGAATCAGCCCATTGGAGCGCCTTGCCTTTCAGTTGGGAGATTATGAATGCCACTTTAGAGGTTTCGGTGGGGAAATGGTGCGGTTGCATCTCCAGGACCAGCGAGCACTGCAGAAGGAATCCGCTGCAGTCCTCCGCCGATCCAGAGTAGGGCGCTGGTTTAGCCATGGGACTGGCGTGCACGGGAGGTGAAGGAGAGGATGCGGTGTTTGCGGAAGTAATCGCTGGGTGCTGTGATGATGGAGTGGTGGATAGAGCTCGCCGAAGGACATCGACAAGCTCTTGAATGGGATCCGGTTGGCTCATGCTGTGTGTGAAGACGCTGTTTCTGGTCTGGTCTTCTGTTACAATACTGACGGAGCAGAGACAGAGGTAACAGGTAATACGGCTTTATTTCACACACAGCAGAGTAAACGGCAGTGCAGGTGAGTTGAACAGAGTGATGAATGATGTTATAGTGAAGATGAATAGTGATACTGTCCTTGTGATGATTGTAGGGGTGAAGATCCGTGGAGATGAGGAGATGAAGCAGACGTGGACGACAGGAAACACTCACACACAGACTGGATGGAGACGAGGAGACTTGGAGACGTTGGAGACAGGTAAGTAGCTTGGTTTGAGTCCTTGAGGTAAGCATATAGGGAATCCTTGATGCGAACGAGACCGGACAGTGACTGAGAGTGTGTGAGTGTGTGTTATATGCTGGTGGTGATGAGTGAGTTGATGAGGTGCAGGTGCGGGTGATCAATACTCAGGAGATGGGGTGCGCTGTGATAGGATGGTGCTGGAACCTGGCGTGTCTGTGACACGTGGCTTAAGCGTTCACACTCAGAGTATTTTATTGTCTCAGATCTCGATTGCATACATATATTATTCCCATATTTGTCTGCTAGAAATTCAAGTAGTTATCTAAAGTGACATTTCCATTGTTAGGATGTGCTTGAAAGAACATTGTATTGCCTGCTATCAACATTTCATCTGCTTCATGTGCAATAATGTTTCAAAAACAAGGGATGTCCCAAACAAGTTTCTTTTTTTCCAGATCCAATCTGAGTCTGGAAGTTTCTAGTATGCCTAGTAAGACCTTGATTAGCTGGTTCAGGTGTGTTTAATTGGGATTGGAGCTAAACTCTGCAGGACAGTGACTCTTCAGGATCAGGTTTATACACCCCTGCGGACAAGAGCGGGGTCGCGTTAATATTAGAAAAGCATTCCAGTGCTAGAGAGACCTAATCGGGAAGGCCTGAATACGGACGCCGAGGTTGCATTGTTTCTGCTCCATACGCAAGTAACATTTTTTGTACAAGATATTATGTACTAAATGTATAGTAAGTTCATCTTTTGTTCTTCCTTATAGTTTGTTCGTCATTTATGCTTTATTTTGCAGAGAGCTTTATTTAGCTTTGCTTTAGATATCGTAAAGAGACATCCACTCTTGCATTGCATGTTTGATTTCAAATATCAAAAGTGTTTCTCAGAAATTGCTTTCTGCACCTATAATTAATTTCACATTTGACATGTTATTTTCAAAACTAGTAACAGGTAAAGTTTCATGTTTTGTCTCATGTCTAAATAATCAATTGAATATTTCTAGTGTTTCACTTGTATTATGAACAGTATTAATTTTTGTAAACATTTTGTGTCTAATTTGGGGGCCTCTTATAAGGCAGCAATAATTGTTTTATCATTAAAAATGACAAATTCAAGCAGTCAGAATATTTAGTGTATTATTTATCTTCTTTACTGAAAAAGTCCCAACAGTACTGTTTTTAAGACATCTATATTTAGTGCTGCTGTGGGGAAGAATCTTCATTGTTTATTTGCCACTAACACAGCGTTCATTTTTGATTAGAGATGGAAATGTTTTCTGTTGTTTCACCTGCTTGTGGTTATGAATGCATGCTTATTAGTGTAGGTGTGGGTGGTGGCTGTGATGATTGGAATAAATGTAAAACTGCATAATTTAAATTTTTCTGTTCCTCTTTTTCATTTAGGAGGTCTATTTGGGTCAGATTTTCATGGTATCCACACACTGTCCCTCTGTGGGCATAATCTTGCTTATGGCATTGCAAAGACTATAAGCTTTCTTCTGCAACACAAATTGTATGTATGTATGTATGTATGTAAAAAAAAAAAAAAAAAGTAATTGAAAAGACTTGACATAGAAATATATGTTCTGCTGGTCCTAAAGACTATCTATTTCCCCCCATACATTTTAAAGGAGAGGTCAAGGGCATTAAATTGACTGGAATTTTAGCATAGTTAAATATTGACAGAATTAGATGTCAGAAGCTAATGGCTAATGCTATTTTTACCTATAAAACACTAGATTATGGTGCAAGCAACATTGTTGAAAGGCTTATTTCAAAGTAATGTCATCGATAAATTGGACTAATTTGAACAGTCACGCTAAAAGTTTATTGTCTTAATAACAAGACTTTGTATCAAGAAAAAAATTAACTACATTTTGAACTGGAGCTCCTTCTCCCCCTTGAAATTCACTCCCGGGACTCAGAGACCCACACTGGAAAAAATCATTCTGTGGGTTTGTAGATTTCATGGAATTTAATATGTAAACTTTATTTAACAAAATTAATTTCTTGTTTTTTGGACAGCTTTTTGTGTTAAAATTAATTAATATTGTCTGTAATAAAATCTACATCATTTTGTCGTTAAGGATTTATCTATTCTTATTGATTAATTCCAAACAGAGAGAATACTGAATAAATCCAATATGATGGAAATGAGTTGTTTTCAAGTGACAAGCATTTCCAATTGAAGTGCGCGCTTTTAAGGAATGACCCGGAGTTTCCCGCAGCAGACAGTGTGAGGACATTTCTGAAGGCGCTCTTTTTAGGAGCTTTGCTTAGTTTTGTGTTAATATTAACAAAGAAGGCTAAATAAGGCAGCTGTAAACCTATTGAGCACTGCTATTGAATGGTTTATGTTCATGAGGCCTGGCTTTACTGGATTCCCGCTGACAATGTGGAGGCTGACGACAACGACGATCTGACGACGGTATTTTTGCATAGCTCCCTTTCCAGCTAATTATCATTTTAATTAACATTTTGTTTAACTCTTACAACTGAGAAACTATGAACATAGATTAATTTGGTTGCTACGGTGACCGGTAGGGGACGTGTTTGGTTCACTTAGTTTTGTCTTGGCCACGACATATAAACTTGTGGGAACATACTAATATGTCGTGGCCACAAGATATTAATTCGTGGGAACGTGATAACTCGTGGCTACGAGATCATTTTATCAACGTAACGACATCTATTTCTCATGGCCACGTGTAAACAACCTGCACAAACATAGCAACCTGGAATTATCAGAAATGGATAAGACTGTAATAATATTTATTTTTAATTTAAAAAAAGAACGGAATTAAGAAATTATTATATTAACATAGTGCATATTATATTGTATTGCGCGAGATGTTGCTTAGACATCATTCAAATGAAGTTATTATGTTTAAATGTTGTACATTTTAATCCCATCCAACAGTCTTTTAAATCCATTCACTGATCGTTTGTTTTTTTATATTAGTATTAGTTACATTTGTACATTTATCTGCTTTATTTTCCCCTTCATTTCCCATATTTCTTTGTCTAATTAACATTCTGTACTTTGTTACTGAAAGTTTGTATTCTGTAAATACTGTAAATGCCCGATCATGCCAATAAAGTTTTGACTTCATGACTGTATTTCTGTAGCCTATTTCTGACTACAGTAGCTTAAATGAGCATCTGTTTTCACTTGTAGCCCCTTGTGCCTGTGACAGCATTTAAATTAAGTTAAAAAAAAAAAAAATGTGTTACTATTAATAGGTAGTGAAACAAATGACAAGAATAGTATTTCGTGTTAAAGTCGGTGCTTGAAGTAAAGCTGCTCTTAATTTTCATTGATGACTGCGGTGTCAGGAAATATTATAGGCTGGTAATAATTTTAATTATAGGCTTATAATTCACTGTATAGGCTAAAAGACCTAAAAATATGTTTAAAACATTTTAAAAAGAGGAGCTAATAGCCTAATATTTTATTATCCTCACAGCACAGTTATGCTGTGAAATAACTTGCTATGAAATTATTGCAGGGCAAATGTATTATAATATTAATTTAATAATAAAAGAAGCATGACCTGATAGTAGTAATAATAGACTAGAAGAATGTAATGGCCTACATTAATTGGAAATGCGAAATCCTCTTGATATTGCCAATATTTGATGCTTTAGTTTTGACAATATATCTGTCTATCGTCGATACATGACCATCATCTGTGGACGCAACCCAGCACAGTGCGTGCCTGCCCACTATGCCACTGCCTCGCAGTGGAAAATAACTGTACCAGCTGGCCAGCACAGAATGGAACGGTAACGCAATAAGAACCATTCGGCACGACGGTGGAAAAGCGACTAATGCTGCAGGGATGGGGGGGGGCACACAAAATGACTTATTTTCAATATAAAAAGTGATTGTGGACTGGATATTTTTTTACCTTTTATCACAGTCTTGGACATGTCAAAGATTAGTAACAACATTGGCTTTGATGCATTCTTAGTTTTTGTGCAGAATCAGATTTTATTTTTTTCTCCCTCATTTACTGTTCGTGGCTGTTTTTATCCCATTGACTTCCATTATAACGACATTTTTATAATTTTATGCAAAGCCATGACACCAGATAATCATGCATTCTGATTGTTGGTGGTTTTCCCTATTGGAAAGAGGTAAAATTTGTAATTTTTACTGTTGATCACCAGGAGGCACCATTAACCCTTTAGATAGGCCTGTGCAAAAAAAAAAAAAAAGCTTAGTTTCTGGCTTTTTTATGGAGTTATATGGAGTATAACAGCATATTATAGTTTGTGTGTGTGTGTGTGTGTGTGTGTGAGAGAGAGAGAGAGAGAGAGAGAGAGTGAGAGAGACCAACTTACCTTGATGTATCTGAGAAAATCAAAATACGCACCTCAGCTCTCAGAACTACATGGAGTAAACAAAAACAAAGTGTATTTATGCACCCACTGCCTTTTGATGGTGAGAAGTACAGACTAAACAAAAACAAGGTAAGTGGATTTAAACACTTGCATGCCATCCTGCTGGTCATTTGATGGTGAGAAGAGCAGCAAGCAACATGAGAAAGGGCTTGACTTGTACCAAAGTTTTAGAAATGATTATGCAGCCTGACCCCTCCAGCGAGCTGCAGGATGTATTGTCTTCTCCCTCTGACACCACAGACTCAGGAGAGTCAGATCCTGATTTTGTTGTGGCACCCTCATCATCCTCTCCAGCTCCCACTGAAGGCGAGGAGGATTCAGAGGATCTTGGATCTGGGTGGATTGGGAGAAATGGCGAAGTGTGAACTCCCTTTCTTTAGCCTGCCAGAGGCCTGACTCCAGGGCTAACGCGTTATGCCATCACAAGGGTCCAGAACGTGGATTCTGTGTTCAATCTGTTTTTTTACGGAGGAGATTATTGACCTCATTGTCAGCATGACCAACCTCCATGGGCTCCGCACACTGAGAAACTGGACCGGGGTGGACTCCACATATCTCCGTGCCTACATGGGGCTACTGATTTTGGCCGGTGTCTATAGGTCCAGAGGGGAGTCCACACGTTGCCTGTGGGATGATCACAGTGGTCGTGCGATTTTCAGAGCCACCATGTCCCTTTCAAGATTCCATGAAATCAGCAGAGCTCTGCGTTTTGACGACAAGCTGCAGAGACCAGCTCATCATAGAGAGGACAAGCTTGCCCCCATCAGATCCCTGTAGGAAATGTGGACGCATCGCCTTCCCCTCCTATTCAACCCTGGCAAAGATGTCACAGTGGATGAGCAGCTTGTGCCATTCAAAGGGCGATGCAGCTTTTGGCAGTACATGCCAAAAAAATGGACTAAAAATTTGGGTACTCCAAATAACTCCATATAAAAGCCAGAAACTAAGCTTTTTTTTTTTTTTTTTTTTTTGCACAGGCCTATCTAAAGGGTTAATGGTGCCACCTGGTGATCAACTGTAAAAATTACAAATTTTACCTCTTCCTAACAGGGAAAACCACCAACAATCAAGAATACATGATTATATGGTGTCATGGCTTTGCAATCAAAAAATGTCATTATAATGGAAGTCAATGGGGCAAAAACAGCCACGAACAGTAAATGAGGGAAAATTTAAAAAATTTAAATCTGATGCTGCACAAAAACTAAGAATGCATCAAAGCGAATGTTATTACTAATCTTTGACATGTCCAAGACTGTGATAAAAGGTAAAAAAATATCCAGTCCACAATCACTTTTTATATTGAAAATAAGTCATTTTGTGTGTTTTTTTCCCCCAAATCAGTTATGAACTTGGCAATTAAAGAGTAAAAATCCTGGATTTTTTTTAAACATTTAGTAGTTTTGATCAGGACTGAGGTTGATTAACAGATTTATGCAAAAAAAAATTTGAAAAAAAATATTTATCTGATACATTTTTTTTACAGAAGTTTCATTTAGTGGATGTTTTCATCACAAACATAACGAAAGGGTAGTGAATTTGAACAATACACAAGGGTTAAACAACCGTGTAGGAAGACACATCATGACCATATTCCAGGATGACAATGGATCGCCAAAAAAATTATGGCCAAAAAACACACAACGGGAGTGGGAGGGAATGGGAGTCAATTTTCTGGGATTGGGACGGGACGGGATTTCCCCCCAGTTTTTTCGTGGGATTGGGATGGGACGGGATATTTTTTGTGGGAGTGGGACGGGAGAGATTTAAAAATCCACTTCTGTGTCACCGTCTACTATCATGTTGACTATAGACCATGTTGTTTTGTTGCTATTTTTATAAAATGAAAATGAATGAATCTTGCTTCTCCCATGATTAAATGTAGTAGGGTCATTCCATGTCAAATCAACCAGAGGTCCCCGGCTCAAATGTTTGATTTTGTTAATATTTTTTTCTGTAGAAAGACAAACATAAATAGTGGCGAAAGCCAAAATATTAAATGTCACAGTTGGATATTTACTGAGTAATCCACTATTTTGTAGAGGGGGGGTCAAAATGACAATTTTCACTTGACATTTGGAGCCAATTTACAGAGGTGTAAAAATGACTTTAGAAAGATGGCAGCATTATTTTATTTTTACACAGAGATTAGTAGGTCTATTAGTAAAATCTGTTGACTTTTGCAATCTTTGTTTCATTATATGCCAACAGTGACAGTTCAAAAATTGTAAAAAAACTCTTCTTATGTTTTGTGCCTCAAGTTTGCATGCCTGAAACTCAAGAAGTGTTAAAGATATCTTAAAGGGAACCCCTGGTATTAAGACTTGTATGGCTTAATATAACTATTACGCCCCGCGTCTAGGGGGAATCGGAAAATCTCCAAACAGGGCATAATAAAGAAACTGGGTTGTGGTAGTGGAATCCCAGTTACAAATCACTCCGGTCGATAATCAAACAAATGCATAAAACTACTTAAGCATAATGATTGAATGTATTAAAAAATATAACAAGTGAAAGAGAGCATCTCTTCAGGGTGTCCAAAGGCCAAAATAACAAACAAAACGAAACTGAAATGAAAAAGAGAAAGGGATTAAATAACCTAAGGAGATATGAAAATAAAATACATTTGCCTTCCTTAACTCCCTAACAAAAACAAAACAAAAACCAAGTTACCAAAATAAATAGGCAGGACGCTCCACGTTCTTAAAACATAACTATAGAAATGGTTGAACATGATCAACAGGCTGTACAATCAGTACACTTTCACTTTGAAGTAACAAGTTTAAAAATATCTTCTTTTGTGTTCAACAGAAGAAACTTGTACAGGTTTGGAACAATATCCCTCATATTGAGTTTCTTCAAGTAAACGATTACTGGATTTTTCATTTTTAGGTGAACTATCCCTTTAAGCCTTAAAATGTGCAAGTCAATTGGTTGTGCACTTTAAAAAAAATGTAATTTATTCTGAAGCTATATTCTCATCAGTGTTCTTTTAGTTTAAATCTGCATATCTGTGATTTACCCCAGGACATTTTTTACTTCTATAAAAGCTATTTTATTTCTAACCTTTTTAAATGTATGCATCATTTTTTATGTCAAATTTGATTAAAGAATTTAGTTATAAGACACTATAGGGCACTATATATTTTTTATTTCAGGTTGAGTGCTTGGATTTTTTTTTTCCACACACACACACACACACACATTATATATATATATATGTTTTTTTTTTTTTTTTTAAGTTTTGAATCTTGACTATTGTTCATGTATCTGCACATTTTTAGCTTTAACTGTCTTGCTGTTAAATGCAAAACAAATCTTCTACAAGAAGCACTTTTTTTATACACATTGTTCAATGAATTGTTACCATTTTGATGTTTTAGTCTAAAAAGATGAAGCCCTGTTTCTGTATTCCAGGTTTGGTGCTTGGATTTTATCTTTTCTACTACAAAATCTATTGAATGCATATAAGAATGTTTACCTGAGATAAAAAATAAACCATGTTTGGTTTCTGTATTTTGGTTTGTGCTGCATTTATTTGACCATGTTTATTGCATCAAAAAACTACATTGCTGGTAATGGATAAGTCATTTTAATGTATTTAGGCAAAACTATTGTGATTATATACAAAACCAGTACAGATCAGTACAAAATTTCAGTGGTTATGCTGTAGTTTTACAGAAATTATTGTATATACTTATTAATGGAAGTGTATGTAAATGTTATGGAGGATGTTCTGTAAATCTACAGAATTTTCCGTTTTTGAACTGAAGGAAGTGTCCGTAATCTGAACGGAAAATATACTGGTAATTTTCTGCCAGTACATTTTTTTACAGTGTACAATTCATGCAAATGGAGACTTTCCCTACCATGCCATGAAGCAAAGAAAACAGACTTACCCACTCCGTGGTTAGAAGGTCATCTTTAATCCATTCAAAATAGTCCTTATTCTGATGACCAACTGCTGTGAAGCCATTACTCCAAGGATAAAATAATCCAATGTCAAATGAGAAAAACCGAAGTAGCTGCGAATACAAAAAAGTACAGCGCAAAAAGTTTATCATGTTGGGTCATCACCAAAAACTGTAAGGCTGGAAGCTTACACTGCTATTTTGAACCAATAATCGGAAACAAAAAAGCAGTTGAAGGATGACGTGCATAATTCTGTTATTTATCTGACTCTAATAAAATTAATCTGACTCCATTAAAGGGCCTGTTTACACCTGGTCACTTCATGCATATTCTCTGATCGGATAGCTATCTGATTTATAAAAGTGATTGCATTTACACATGGACACATAAATGTGTCTCCGCAAAACGGATATAGATCCGATCTTCAATTCCCACGCTATATGCAGATTTCATGGAGTTAACGTCACCAAAAGCAACAAATATGAGCTGTATTTTATTGATCAGCAGCTTATTTCAAAATCAAAGACACAATAGGAGAGAGCACGGCAACAGCACTGGTAAGATCATTTAGTCTCATTACTTTTAATTAAGATTATTGTGTTTTCAGCGCTTGAGACTTACTTTCAGTTTGATTTGCGGCAGTTTGCGCGTTGTCTTGCTGAAGAGATACTCAACTGCTCATCTGCGGCGATGCGTGCTGCAGTGGCGCTGTCATATCTGGCTATAACATGTTATTTAGCCCATAACACACTCTCACATGTTTATTTTTTTAGTATTTTTGGGAGGAGTTAAATTTACATATGTGGTTTCAACAACCAGATGCATTTAGACCTGTTCAGTTTTGACTGAAATGCATCCCAGACCACCTCCTGAAGTGGTTTGAGCGATCGGATTTATATCCATCTCAAATGCGTTTCGGAGGGCATTAAGACCTGGTCTTTTCATGATCGGATAGCTATCCGATCAGAGAAAACGCATGAAGTGACCAGGTATGAACAGGCCCAAAGTTGTTATTTTTTACCTCTTATGCTTTAAAGGTAAAAGTCTTTCTTAGAACTGATAGGAAAACGTAGGATTTAACCTGAACGTTTAGATAACGAAAGTTATAATCACTTTAGCTTTCAACATTATCAGTGACAAAAGGAAAGATTTTTAAAGCAGGCAAAGTTATTTATTAAGTTACATGTTTAAATATCCAGACAGTAGAATGGAACAACATACTGTATAGAAAACAAAAGAGCCCTATCACCTTCGAGTGTAAACTAAACGAGCCAATGGAGATTGGCATGCAAGCTTCACGTCACATGCACCGCCCCCACGAGCGGGTATAAATGCGGAAGTGAAGCACTCGCAGTTTGTTTTTCGCTGAGGAGCCAAGCATAACCACAATACTTCAGCGAAGGCACAAGAACTCTGGTGACGGGACATACGTCTCCATTCCCTCCTTCAGGAAATGAGGGTTACATACGTAACCGAGACGTTTCCTTTCAGTCGGTCACATTTGAAGTACGTCAGAAGTGAACCAACGAATTGGGATCCCTAATAAAACGTCACAGTTACTGACCCCTTCCAGCACCCAGCGTAAGCTTACAGCGACCCAACGCACATCAGGGCGAAGAAGGGCACAAGCTTACACCGAGAGAGTCTACTGCTGTTCCGAAAAGACACAGGCTCACCGTAGGGAGTTTACTGTGGACAAATACACATATGGGACCACTTTCCAAAGGGGTCGCAACATATGGCACCCAGCCAAGCGCAAACGTTAGTCAATGAGTGCTTGGCCTAGCATCAGACACTCCGCAATGTCTGAGCCGCAGGGGGTGGCGGAGGAACTCAACAGGGTTTGCCAACGGGGAACTCGCTGGAGCAATGGACGCACATATCCGGCCCAGGGGGCGGGAGTGGCATTGCAAGCCGACCCTTAGAACGGGTCCTTTGCGCTACTGGCTACTGGAAGCGAGTACACGGGAAGATACCGGTTCTTCACAAAGGCTACAAAATCTAGCAAACATGTTAGGTGTTGCCCAGCCCACAGCTCTACATATATCTGTCAGCGAGGCGCCGTGCGCCAGCGCCCAGGAAGAAGCAACTCCTATAGTGGAGTGAGCTCTCAACCCGAGCGGGCAAGGCATGCCTTTGGACTGATAAGCCAAGGCGATGGTGTCCACTATCCAGTGGGCCATCCTCTGCTTGGAGACCAGCCTTTACCTTCTGCTGGCCTCTGTAACAGACAAAGAGCTGGTCTGAGGTCCTAAAGCTTCGCGTTCTGTCCAAGTAAAGGCGCAGAGCGCGAACGGGACAGAGCAAAGCTAGGGCTGGGTCTGCCTCCTCCGAGGGCAACACTTGCAGGTTCACTACCTGATCTCTGAAGGGAGTGGTGGGAAGCTTGGGCATATATCCGGGCTGAGGTCTCAAGATAACGTCAGTGTCACCCGGCCTGAATTCCAGGCACAATTCGTCGACCGAAAATGCGTGCAGGTCCCCTACCCTCTTGATGGAAGCCAATGCAACCAGAAGTACTGTCTTAAGTGACAGGGCTTTTAACTCAGCTGACTGCAAAGGCTCGAAGGGAGGTCCACGGAGAGCAGTAAGCACCAGGGACAAGTCCCAAGAGGGTATAGAGGGAGGACAAGGCAGATTCAGTCTCTTTGCCCCCCTCAGGAACCTGACGATCAAGTCATGCTTCCCTAAGGACTTACCATTGACCGTGTTGTGATGTGCAGCAATGGCGGCAACATACACTTTGAGAGCACTGGACGGTGAGAGGAACACCATTTGACGAACAGGTTCCACTTCAGAGCATAGAGGTTCCTTGTAGAAGGAGCTCTAGCAGAAGTGATGGTGTCTACAACTGACTGGGGTAGATCACCTAGAACCTCCGTGTCCTGTCCAGGGACCAGACATGAAGTTTCCAAAGGTCTGGACGCGGGTGCTATAGGGTGCCCCGTCTCTGAGTCAGAAGGTCCTTCCTCAGAGAAATGGGTCAAAGAGGGAATGTTGCGAGGAGCATCAGTTCTGGAAACCAGGTGTGAGTGGGCCAATAGGGTGCCACTAACAGGACCTGCTCCTTGTCCTCCCTGACTTTGCACAGTAGCTGTGCGAGCAGGCTCACTGGGGGAAACGCATACTTGCAAAGGTCCCGGGGCCAGCTGTGTGCCAGTGCATCCGTGCCGAGAGTGCCCTCAGTCAGGGAAAAAAAAAACAACTGGCACTGGGCTGTGTCCGGAGAGGCAAACAAATCAGCTGGACCACCTGGGGATGGAGTCTCCATTCTCCCGGAAACGGAGGCTGCCATGAGAGCTAGTCGGCTGCACGATTGAGGACGCCTGGGATGTGAATGGTACGAAGTGACCTCAGATGCTTCTGACTACATAAGAGGAGATGGCGGGCGCCCTGGTGGTTGATGTACGCAACGGTCATAGTGCTGTCCGTATGGAACAGCACGTGCTTGCCTAGTAGCAGCTGTTTGAATTGGCCCAGCGCAAGACATGCTGCTAGCAACTCGAGGCAATTGATATGCCACTGCAGTTGAGGCCCCATCCACAGACCCGAAACTGCATGCCCATTGTACGTGGCTCCCCACCCTGTGGTGGACACATCTGTGGAGACCACAGCTTGCCTGAACACTTGTTCCAGGGGAACTCCTGCCCACAGGAACAAAGGGTCCGACCACTGAGTGAGGGTACGACGGCAGCTCGCTGTGATAGCCACATGGAACATGCCGCGTTGCCACGCCCATCTCGGGACTCGGCTGTGAAGCCAGTGTTAAAGCGGCCTCATATGAAACAATCCAAGTGGCGTGACTGCGGCTGCAGATGCCATATGCCCCAGAAGCATCTGAAACAATTTCAGTGGGGCCGCCGTCCTGCTCTTGAGCGAACTCAGGCAGTTCAACACTGACTGGACGTGCTCCTCAGTGAGGCGCGCTGTCTGGTTGTCCGAGTCCAGTTCCATACCGAGATAAGAGATCCTCTGCCCGGGGGCGAGTTTGCTCTTGTCCCAGTTGACCCGAAGACCCAACCGGCTGAGGTGAGCTAACACCAGGTCTCTGTGTTCGCACAGTTGTTTTCGCAAGTGAGCTAGAATGAGCCAGTCATCGAGATAATTGAGAATGCGAACGCTCTATTCCTTGAGCAGAACAATGGCCGCCTCAACAACTTTGGTGAAGACGCAGAACGACAGGGCCAGCCTGAAGGGCAGGACTTTGTACTGATATGCCCGACCCTCGAAAGCAAACCGTAGAAAGGGTTTGTGTCGAGTCAGAATTAAGAAATGAAAGTACGCGTACTTCAGGTTGATTGCTGCAAACCAATCTTGGGGACGGATGCATTCAAAAATGCATTTCTGCATCAGCATCTTGAACGGCAGCCTGTGAAGGGAGCGATTCAAGACTCGCAGATCCAAGATTGACCGTAACCCACCGCCTTTCTTGGGTACAATGAAGTAGGGGCTGTAAAACCCTGACTTCGTATCGGGGTGGCCTCGATATCCACACTGCCACCTGCTTGAGAGGTGAGAGGGGGCTGAGGGTGGCGAGGCAGAGCGTCACACACCGCCAGACGTGCCCTCTTGTGACCTGGAGGATTGGGAAACAGCTCTTTTTGTGAGTGGGCTCCGAGGAGCCAGCGGCAGAACAAAAACAAAAGGAAACAACAGATTCTCCACCCGGCCCTCCTCCGGGGGAGGGAGCGATGCAGTCATCGTCTCCCAAAGAGCTGTCTTCCTCTTCTCCAGGTCGCCTATCTCAGGACCGCTTCCTGGATCTCTTGCCACCTGGCTTGGCAGCGGGCTGGGTGCTGCATCCACGACTGGCACCCTGGGGTCTGCTGGGTGGAGGCTGCTGCTCAGCAGACTTTGCAGGAGCGGAGAACAACGCATATGGGCACCCTCGATGACGAGCAGACTGAGGGGTGTAGCCGGCGGCGGGGTGGAGGCAGCAGTGGACCGCCGGGGCAGGATGTGCTTGATTGGCCTCAGCCTGCTTCTGTGCGGCCGAGAACTGTTGGGCAAAGCTGTTGACCGCTTCGCCAAATAGGCCGACCTGCGACACGGGGGAGTCCAAGAACCGATATTTATCAGTCTCCCTCATGTCGACCAGGTTCAGCCATAGATGGTGCTGCTGGACCACTAAAGTGGCCATCGCCTGACCAACAGAGCTTGCTGTCACCTTAGTCGCCCGGAGAGCGAGGTCAGTGGCTGCTCCAGGAGCAGTTAATCAGGACCACCCTGGGGCATTTCCATGAGTGCCTTGGCCTGATAGACCTGTAGCAATGCCATGGCATGCAGGGCAGAGGCGGCCTGTCCACAGGCTCTGTAAGCTTTCTCCATCAGATTAGAGAATAATTTACAGGCCTGGGATGGGAGACACGGGTCACCCTGCAAGCTAGCGGCCGTCAGACACAGTTGCTTCGCAATGGCAAGCTCAACTGGGGGGATCCCGGCATACCCCTTAGCCGGTCAAAAGACCTGTAGAACTTCAAAATGGTAGCGGTTAAATGTACTCTCTACTTCTAATATCTCCGTACTTTAAATACATGATGCTCTGAAAAATTGTTGTGTCAAAAGTTTGTCAGTGCTTTGCATGCAATTTCTTTACTTTGGGAGACTCACTGGTAAGACCAACATCAGTGTTGTAGAGTGTAGTAGGAAGATAAAGACATTGACAAGGACCTACATATACAGCAGGTAGAAACAGCGGACTTACAGTTCGATAGCACTCAAGGAGCTGGTTCAAGGAGATGAGGTGCTTCTTCAACCATTTGTTGATCCTGCCCTTGATCCTTCTCAATACCAGTAGGAATGGGTGGTGGTGGACTGTAAACAGCAAAAACAAAAATTACTTTAAACAAAGAAAAGAGACGGAAAAAAATAAAATAACTATTTGCAAAGATAAATGCATAAAACCCAGTACTAGTAATGTTTGATGAGAATTGTGCTTTAAAGGGATAGTTCACCCAAAAGAAAAAAAAATGTAATTTACTCACCCTTGTGGCGTTCCACTCCCGTAAGACTTTTGTTCATCTTTGAAATACAAGTGAATATACTGAAAGATTTGTCCATCTACAGAGATCACACAACTACCACTTTGCTTCAAAAAGTTCATAATAAGTTTTTGAAACTAATCCGTATTTTTGCAGTTTAGTCCAAATTTTCTGAAGAGACACGGCCACCTTATATGATGAACAGATTGACTTTAGGCTTTTATTCAGTGATCAGCACACAAACAGTTCTTGCGGAATCTCAAACGATGCTGCATAACACGAGAATGAACCTCACTGGTTCTCACGCTTGAGTTTCCATTTACCATATCTGATCTGTTTGCGTTTATATGTAAATAAAAAGACAAAGTTAAATATGTTCATCTAATGCAATTAAGTCTTTTCAGAAAATACGGAATAAACAACTCAATTCATATGGATTAGTTTTACGATCTCTTTATGAACTTTTTGAAGCATGTGGTATTTGTAACAGTGGTATTTGTGTACTGTCAATGAAGGGACAAATCTCTCAGATTTCATTAAAATAACTACATTTGTGTTTTGAAGATGAACAAAAGTCTTAAGGGTTAGGAATGAGGGTGAGTACAAATTAGATTTCAGTAAATTAACTGAAACTGCACATTTTTATGTCCTTATTTAACACCTAATTCAGATCATCAGCTCGTTTGCAGGGAGTTCCATGAATTGAACTGTTTCAGGGAAGAAAAAACGTAACAAAAAATGTGCAGAGCGGTGGGTCCCCAGGACTGCGATTGAAAACCACTGCATTATGGAATTTACAACCATAATCATAATTCAAAAGTTCACAATGACATTGCAACAGTATTGTGAGTTTTACTTTATGGAAGTGCACAAGTCTGTCTGCATTATGTTTGCTTTGAGTTCTAGTTTTTGCCCTACATGTATGTGAGCTTTACTTTAAGTGCTGCCACAGGTTAGCACATGTTCTCATAATAGTAGGGTTGTGTTAACCTCTATTTAAGAGCATGGTGACTTTTTGTACTCCCCGCTTAGGGTTTGTGGTGTTTCACTGAGTGCATCACCTGTTGGATTGCACACTCAGGTTGAGTGTAGAGAACCTCACTTTCAGTTTGGTTTCTGTTAGCTCCCGCTAGTTTGATCATAATGCCACAACAGCTATTTTTTATATAACTGTAGGAGTTGTAGGCCCTAATGGATTTAGCCTCCTTCTAGTTTAGCAGCTTGTGTTTACAAGTGTTGTTGGTATATGGTCATGAGTTTTGCTCACTTAATTTAGCACTGCCACAGGTTTATGCTCGTGTCTGTTTGAGGTATTAGGCGTTTTTTAGGCCTCCCTTAGACCATGATAGCATTTCATTGTACCCCAGTAATTGTGTAAATTATGGTACATTGCCTGTTGGAATGTGTAGACTTAGCTCAGGTATGTTAGGCTTCCCACAACTGCTTGTTGGGTCTAAAGCTGGTCCCCTTTGAGCTTGGTCCGCTTTATAACCACTGGCTGCTGCCACATGTTGCTGAAGTTGTAGGCCCCGCTAAGGCCTCCTTTCAGATTACATGTTGGCACAGTTCTGTGCTGGTTTGGTGATGACTACCACTAGCTGACGCCACGTGTTGTTGAAGTTGAAGGCCTCGCTAAGGCCTCCTTTCAGATTACATGTTGGCACAGTTCTGTGTGGTTACCATCACTGCCATTGGCCACGCCCGTCTCTGCTAAGAGTAGGCCTTAGGTCAGGCCTCTTGCAGAGTATTGTGGCGGAGTATGTACTCCTCTTGTTTTAAGAGTAAAAGTTGTTTTTACTGAGTACATGGCCTGCTAGTTGGTTTGGTCATGACCACCACTAGCTGACGCCACGTGTTGTTGAAGTTGAAGGCCTCGCTGAGGCTTCCTTTCAGTTTACATGTTGGCACAGTTCTGTGTGGTTACCATCACTGCCATTTGGCCATGCCCGTCTCTGCTAAGAGTAGGCCCTAGGTCAGGCCTCTCGTAGAGTTTGGTGGCAGAGTGTGTACTCCTCTTGCTTTTACTGAGTGCATGGCCTGATGGCTGGTGTGGTTATGATTGCCACTAGCCAATGCCACGTGTTTGCAAGTCGTAGGCCTTCTGGGCCTCCTGTGTAGCATGTTGGAGTTCGGTTTTGTACTCCTCTCACTTTGAGAGTAAAAGTGCTTTTACTGAGTACATTACGGAATGTCTCTCCTCTCAGTGTGAGTTTTTGTAATAAACCTTACTGTGGTTCAGTTTTCTACATTTGCTTCCTTGAGCATGGTTTATGTTTATCCTTTATCTCTAGTTGAGCTAAGTAGCTACCTCGTAGTAGGTTGGTTCTATTTTGCTCCTAGAACTTCAGTGGCCACTAGACTAATGCCACGTGTTTACAAGTAGTAGGCCCGTGGGGCCTCTTTTGAGAACATGCTGGTGTATGTTTTAGTGTACCCCTCTCGCTGAGAGAGTTAGAGGTGTTTTACCGAGTACACTGCTGGTTGGCCAGGGCCCCAGCTGACTTATTAACCTCCCTGTAGTTCGGTTGTTTGTCCTTCCTGGAGCTTAAAACACTGCCATGAGCTGACGCCACGTGTCTATCTGAGGTTGTAGGCCCGGTTTTGGGCCTCTCTTAGATCATGATGGCGTATGTTGCACTCCTCTTGCCTTAAAGAGTAAAAGGTCCTTTTACCGAGTGCACTGCTTGTTGGATTGTGTTAGGTGCACTGTTATGTGGACACTTTACAGTCTTATATGCTGTTACTGAAGTCATGTGGTTGATTCTTGCTTCTAGGAAGACAGGTGTTCAAGGTTTGTGGCCTTGTCAGGCCACCCTTGAATTTCCCACTGTTGTGACTAAGCATATTAGCATATGTTAGTTTCTACTCCATGTAGAACTATTGTCATGTTGTAGGCCCCTCTCTGGCCTCCATGATTATGTGCCTACAGTATGGTCTACCTGTTAGGTTGAGCTTTGTACTCCCCTGCTAGGGTTGTTTCTGTAATAGTGCTTAGCTCCCTAAGCTGATCATTGGTTGAAGGCTTCCATGAGGCCTCCCGTTGAGGGTCAGCCCCAGGCTGGTTTGTGCTCCTAAGTGCAAGACTAAGTTTGTCCTCCGTCAGACCAGGTTGGCCTCCCTGGTGGCATTGGGGTGACTACGTTCCCCCTTTTAGTGGCTGGCCGGGGTTCCTTTCGGTTCCCTGGCCACATTCCCTTAAAGGGACCTTCTTTCCTTGGAAGATTTGGTCCCAGAAGCCTTTGAGCAGCCAAGGTAGGCTTTCTACGGAAGGCCTCTTTGAGGCTCAGATGTCACTGACAGCCTTTGTGTGACCCGAGGGTGAGTTGCTTTCTGGCGTTTCTTTCGAAACTGCTTGACGTTTGTCTAGCCATCTGGCATGCACTCTCCTCAAACATGGCGGCATGGGTATATCGTTCCCCATATGTGGTAAACACAGAGTTGAGTTCCCTTTCGAAAGGCAACATCTCAGGTTACGTATGTAACCATGGTTCCCTGAGAACAGGGAACGAGACTCTGCGTTGCTTTGCCATGCTTCGGGGCTGCCTGCTGAACAGTCCCTCAAGACGATAAGATGCTGACTGATTCTCTAGGCGCTCCTTATATACTTCCAGGTCGCGCTATGATGTCATAGGCTGTCGCCGGCCAATAGGATTGTAGTGGTTTGATACTTGGCTTTCAGACATCGGTTCACGTGTGACATTCCCCATATGCAGTAAATGCAGAGTCTCGTTCCCTGTTCTCAGGGAACCATGGTTACATACGTAACCTGAGACGTTTTCTATTTTAATATACTATATATAATGTATTTCTGTGATGCAAAGCGTCTGAACATTCATGTTACCTCTATGGCATTTCATATAGGCTTTTAGCTTAAAAGCATGCACATTTGGACAAATATTGATGGATTCTCATATGTTTATGTAAATTTTCTATACAGAGGAGTAATATTTATTCACTATTTATTGTCATCACTATGAGCGCTGGATATTCTGATGTACTGTGTTTTCAATTCATACTTGCAGCCAGAGGGCGCTCTGTGCACATTTAGTCCACAAATGACTCGTGATGAAGGACAGGCATACCATGTGACATTCCAGGAACTAACAGAAGCTTCCAGAGATCGCTATAACCATTGCTATAACATGCAGATAAAAAATTTTGAAGATAATAAATAAACGATTGCAACGATGTATACATGTATTGCATCAGAATTTACGTCTGAATAACACTCGCTCCGTGGGCGTGGCCGAATCAGTGGATAATGAGCTGACTCACGGACGACTGACATTGTCTCTCTTTTCATACAGATTACATAAACAGAATTTTTGTTTTCAATTTGACTTACACGATTTAAAACCTGACATTTCAACGTTTCTTTAGACATAAGTCTCATTTTTGTGTGATTAGTATTTACTAAGTTACACTTCATTTTCTGAGAACTATCAGATTGGACTTCGCTCAGAGGGAGACGACAGATCATGCATCATGATAGTTTTCTTTATTTTGCAAAAAGCACACCATTTTGTTTTTACTCTGAGTGTACACAAATAAAAGAACATATTCTATAGTTTCAATTGATATATTACTTCTGTCTCTATGACAAAAAATGACGGAGTATTTTAAGTCTGTTTTGCTGCAATGTGAAAAAAATCCTGCAATACGCACCGGCGCGTTTAACCGACTTCAGAGGGTTAAGGGGGGCCTCATACAAAGAGCAGCCTAGGGGCCCCTGACCACCTTAATCTACCCCTACCTCTGGCCAACGAATGTGTCAGCGCATTCTGATTGAAACAACTTACTCCGTCATTTTTGGCCATAGAGATTAGTGCAAGACATCATTATAAACTATAAAGGGTCTACTATTATTTGTGTACACCCACAATAAAAACAAAATCTTGTGCTTTTGTAAAATAAAAAATAAATAAAACATGATAATCTTTCTGAAACATGTCTAAACATACATGAACATTTATACATAAAACGTCTAAAGAAAGCTTGAAATGTCTACTTTTAAATAAAACAATTCTCCTGTAATGTAATCTGTATGAAACTAAAGAGATGCATAGTTTCTCCTGGCTCAGCTAATTTTCGTTAATGTTGCGAATGTTAATGATGCAAGGGTGTTTCTAATACAACGGCTGAGGGAGGGTTCGCAAATTTGATATATTTCTCTCTTCTGACCAACGTAAGCAATTTCTCTATATTTTTCCCCTCTTTTGGAGAGTCATGGAAATGACATATAACAAATAAACAAGACTATTCATTCTGTGGAATATTTTTAATAGTTTCCTTTAAGTAGGGGAGACCAGGGATGGTTGTAACATTTCTGTCTGTGTCTTGGAGTTCTTTTAAGCCAGTGCATTCAAAATGTGATTAAAACTAGATACAAGTGTCAGCTATTAAATGACATAGTTGTTATCTTTGTAGCACAAACAGAAAATGCATGGTTTGGTTTCAAACACAGGGAGTGAAATGTTACAATTCACCCCATAGTCTGGGTTAGTTGTAACAGACCCTGGGGTGAGATGTAACATTATGATATCCACCGGGGTGAGATAAGGAGAGAGATAAAAAAAACATCAAAAATTTCACAAAACTGATATATTTTAAGGAAACTGAACTGTTTCATTGTTTTGAGTTTTATGAACTTATTTCTTTTAATTTAGGCAAACTTAAGTTTAACTGAAACTGGGCTGGGATTTCTATTTCCCAGCATGGCACTCGAAAGGGAGAGTAAATGCTGAAATTAATTGTTATATAATGTTTTTTGTTTTTTTTTGTGCAAGATTAATGTTCAGTGGGAGATTTAATAGTAATTAATGTTTTATGCTAATTTAGAAGACTTTCTGTTAATGTGGGCTTTTGGAGAGTTACCATCATGGTGACAAGCGATGCATGCGGCTTGGTTTGAGAGCAAGTTTGTACAAGTAATTTTTATTGTCATAATTGTGATTTCATAATATTTAGATATAAATCCAACTGAAAAATACTTGTGAAAAGATGTCTTTCAGTTAGTCAAATAGCACATAGCAAATAGTGGAGCTCTGGAGCCGTCTACTGGTAAAAGTGATAATTTTTTTACTTTTAAAACTGCATTTTCCAAAAGATGGGCAAAAATCTTACACTAAACCATGTCAAATTATCCATGTTATCCCCATGAATGAAAGTTAGAAATGTGGGTCTTTTATAAAGTGAATTTAACATAAAAAGCTGTTTTTGTATAAAAACCTACTCAACAAAATATTTATTTATTTATTTATTTATATAAATGTAAAAGATATGATAAATCCTCCAAAAACTGCACAAATATGAAGTAAAAACATTATTAAACAGAGTAAAATTACATTTGTTTTTTAAAAAAACAATTATTTTGTTACAAAATTAAATTTTGTTGCCTGGGGTCTGTGGAGACCCCAAAGACCCTGAGTGTGACTTTTTTTTCTACACTAACGAAAAAAAAAAAAAAAAAGATATCACTCTAATTTTTTTTTTTTTTATTTGTAGATCTAGAAAGTGTTAACCACTGTACAAAGTTTCATGTCATTTGGACAAAAAGAACATTTTTTTATTTTTATTTTAGCAAACGTCGTTTGGGGTCTGTGGAGACCCCAAAGACCCTATAAGGGTTAAAAAAACAAACAAAACATAAATACAACTAAAATTTTACTTGGGGTAGGCTGTAACATGCTTCACTAATGTTACAACTAACCCAGAGTCTATCACTATCACTGATGAACACCTTTGGTTTTAATGAGAAAAAAAGAAAAAAAAAAAAAACTATACAAAGGTGGATTAGAACCCAGAACCTCACTCTGAAAAGACCATGAAAACACACAAGCAGGCCACGTGAATTTATGTATTTATTCACTGCTGTGTAGAATCTCAGCACTAATTATATTGTATTATTAATATTTATATTAATATAGTCACTTTGTCGCCAGAGGTCCACTTGCGACGTGGGCAGGGTGCTTCCTCAGGGCGCACTCTCAGGGGTCGGCAGTCGTGCTGGCGAAACCACCTCGTTTTTTTTCTTACCAGTGCGAATAGAGACTCATAATACTCCTTCAATTTTGGACATACAAATAAGAGTTATACATCATTCAAACCTGTGAAATGTCTTTTATTTGCGTAAAGGGTTACCATGTCCTAGTGTGGGTGGACATTACTGCGGTAACCTCTAATACAAATCGCCAGGGTGGACTGCGTTTGTGCTAAATTGGGATAAATTGGGCTAAGAACATCCAATGATGTTCGCACAGCGGACGAAAAAGCGGCCAAAAGAGTCCCGTAGACTTACACTGAAAAATTCAAATTCACGAACATTCCGTCACTCTCAACTGTCACTTTCTCACACACACACACTAGGACATAGTAACCCTTTAGAACTTACCATTCACAGTCCTCGGCTTGATCAAGTTGTTTCTCGAAATGAAATTGAAATCAGTCACGCTCTTCCTCTGAGGTAAATCCTTTTAGAATTATTCCTCACTGCATCTCAAAACGACGAGAAGTACATGAATCTGACTAAGCTTGATGCATTTTTTTGAGCTGATGCGGGCGTTGACATGGATTGCCTCAGAATTTGCATTTGAATGCTGCACGCACTCTGTGGGCATGGCCACATTAGCGGATAATGAGGTGACTCACGCATGACTGACATCTCTCTCTTTTCAAACAAATTACATAAACAGAGAATATTTGTTTTTGATTTAACTTACATTATTTAAAACCTGACATTTCAGTGTTGTCTCATGTTCGTGTGATAAGTATTCTCTAAGTTACAGTTTCTGAGGCGTATCAGATTGGAGTTCATTCAGAGAGAGAGACGACAGACTGTGCATCGTGTTTTCTTTATTTTGCAAAAAGCACAACATTTTGTTTTTACTGTGAGTGTACGCAAATAAAAGACATTTCACAGGTTTGAATGATGGGCCTGAGGAACCTTTCTCTCTCACTCTCTCTCACTCATTTGACATCTTATCAAGCAGCCAATAAGTAATGACCTAAAATCTTCATCATAGCCACACACTAGCAACCACCCCATTGACTTAACATTGAAAATAAATGAGAGGAATAAAAGGACACCCAGAACACCCTAGCAATCGCCTAGCAACACCTTAGCAACCACCCCAAGTACCTTAGCAACCACCCAGAACACCTCAGCAATTGCCTAGAAACACCCTAGCAACCGAGTGCCGAGTTTTGCCATTGCAAGCACCATTCACATTTTCTTCATGAAATGACGTCTAGACAGACTAGTGCAGCGCATTCTGCTCTGGGCTCAGTTCCTGTCCTTCAGGGCGATTTATATCCCCAGATATCTCAATGTGGGAGCAGATACTGTCCAGACAGAGCATACTGACGGGGGAGTAGAAACTCCCACCGTAGGGTGTCCCATTCGTCATTTAAGCTTAAAGAAGGGTGCTCGTGAGCGCCCCCTTTGCGGCTGCTATGCGCCCTCAATGCGCACTTCTGCTGAGCCTGCAAGACTGTGAGCTACGCAGCGGACTTTACCCGGCAGTCAAAGCGGCATTACGTTGCGAAAGTGCAGACTCAGAGGAAGACCGTGAGGGTTTAGGGTGCCATTTGGGACAGGGCCTTTCTGAGTCACCCAGCTCCCCCTGGGTCTGGATGTGATGCACATACATGGCCCAGAATGCGCCTGTATGCATTTCCTCTGGTTTCTTTGCTCCCAGGAGTTCTAGTCAAAGTTCGCCAACAAGGGACTTGCCTCTTTCTGATAGCGCCACGTTGGCCGAACAGAATATGGTTCTTGGAGATATCTCTCCCCGACGGCTCGCCGTGGGCAATACTGAAGAGAAGGGACCTTCTGTCTCAGGTACAGGGGAAAATATTTCATCCCCAGCCGGAGATGTGGAACCTTCATGTCTGGCCCCTGAAGGGAACCAACTGAGGGACACAGGGCTTTCACCTTATGTTATCGAGACTAAGTGCTAGGGCTCCCTCCAATAGATCAAGTTATGCCAACAGTTCTGGATATCCTGCAGGAGAAATTATCAACAGGCACATGCCCCGCCACTCTCAGGGTTTATGTGGCCCCTCATTCGGCTTGCCATGCTCCGATTGACGGGGTGCCTCTTGGCAAGCATGTCCTGCTCTCTCGCTTAGTTTGAGGAGCTAGGTGGCTGAGGCCTCCTCCTAGAACCAGGATCCCTTCATGGGATCTAGCAATAGTCCTAGAGGGCCTGGTTAAGACCCACTTTGAACCGTTAGAGTCAGTTTCTGACAAGCTGTTAACTTTGAAATTGTTTTTTTCTTATGGCTATAACTTCTTTGAAAAGAATTGGGGACTTGCAGGCTCTGTCCATCGTGCCATCCTGCTTAGACTTTGCCCCAGGAATGGTGAAAGCCATTTTGCATCCTCATCCTGAGTATCTGCCTAAGGTTCCTTTCTTGACCTTGCATCTGGTCACTCTCGAAGCCTTCTGCCCTCTGCCGTTCACTACGCCGGATCAGGAGAGACTTCACAGACTGTGTCCAGTTGTAGCAAATTAGCTCAAATATATAGCATAAATATGATAATTTATCATAACTAGTTATAATTAATTATAAATATTTGGATCAGTTAATAGAATTAACTTATTAATTAATATTACAATCAATTAACCTGTTTGGCCAATGAACACTCAGTGTTAATTGTTTATTAATTCTAAGAAATGTTCATTTCCAGGTTATGGGAAATAATCTTATTGTACAGTACTACTCAGAGCATGTAGTCAGGATCGGCATAATTAGGGACTCCAGTATATGAGCATGAAACACAGACAACTTTACGTGTGACATGAACAAGACTTTATTAACTAGACTAAACGCTTATCTACTCTAACATTCACACACATACATGCATAGTTTACCAAGGGAAAGAGAGAGCTGAAGCAGAGTACAGGAAAGCAAGAAGTTACAGCATTGTTTGAAATTCAGCAGATCAACGGCCTTGAGCAAACCATCAGTTTAGTTCTAACATGCCCTTCTTTAAAAGGGGTAAGGATACTCAATGTATCAAATAATGAGAGTAAGTTTGATACTTGCATGTCTCACCCATTTGAATTAAAACTGTCCTGATGTAATTTGTGGAGGCTCCCGTTGAATCTTTGCTGATATTGTCTTGATGAAAGAGAACCAGTTGGATTCAGTGGATCTTTGGTGAATAGAAGGTCTAGGCCGAAGCCTGGCACAAGCTTAGGGTTCCTTAGAAGCTTCTAGCTTCTTAGCATCATCTTCACATCAGCATTTTCAGTACAGGAAAACAGAGGGGGGTGATCTTGTGATCAGTGATTTTAAAGGGTAAAGATGTCACACCCTCTGAGCCAATAAAGGAGTTTTCCCTTCAGAGTGAAACTTTTACGAGTCTTTGTTCTGTAGCAAGATATTAGCATAAGACATTGGATTGGATGTTTGAGAGAAGAACCTTCTAGATTCTTATAATACTAATGTGTCACAGAGTTAGTAACGTAACATAAATTACCAAATAGGAAACAAAAGTTGGAGTCCGTAGATACCAAACATGCTACCCATGTGATTTTAGGTAATTATAAATTTGCAACTCTGAAACATTAATACCAAAATAGTTTAAAAGAGAGAATACATAGAATAAAACCTATAAAAGGAAAGTCATGATATGGGAAAATTGGATACATGTTTCTACATTTCTCAAGTGGTTATATATATAATATATAGGATTAAGAGGGTTTATTTGTCCTTCTCAGAAAGAATGAAGTCAGAGTCACTAGTTTCTGCAAAATTCTTTCTGATCGTAAAAGTTCTTATCAGTTTTCCTGTGTCCTGTAACAGGACATCTAGTTCTGCCTGTGTGTTAGCTATGTTTGGGATGCTAGTTGCAGTTTTTAGGTTTCACAGAACTTTGAAAGAGTGAGTTTCTGGATAATTCATTAAATATAATGAATAATTGTGTGTCCGATTGGTCCAGACGCTACATATATCCCCCCTTTCGATCGTTGTTCTTTCTATGGACAACAGCGAGCAACGTCGAAGGTGCAGAAAGATCAGACACACATCTGACATGCAGGGTTGGAGGTTGTGGTGGTTTTCCTGGCCAATGGTATAGCTGGTAGCAGGGTTCAGGTCTCTGAGCTTGCTCAGCAGGTGTCAAGGTAGCAGGTGCCCTGACAGTGTCATCTGTTGTCCAGACACCCGTGGAGCAGGTGGTTGTAGGAGGAGGTTATAGGAGTTGTAGTGTGAAGAGTGTTTCAGACTCACCTAGGTCTGATGGCGGAGGGGAAGCAGGTGATTGTAGCCTCTGCTCTCAGTCAGAAGGAGTCTGAAGTTTGCAATGTCACTCTGCTCTCGTGCCGTCGCTGACTTGAGCAAGGCTGTGTGAGTGGTCAGAAGTTTGTGCTTCCCAGTACTCATCAGGCAAGTACTGTTCAAGGAGCTCTCTTACTTGCATTAGAAGCTCCCGTGGGTCTGATGCAGGCGTGTCCATTCGTCCTTGTGCAGTCTCTGGATGGCTGCTGTGTGAAGGGCGTGGAGGAGGTTGTTGTTGCTGCCTGCTGTTGGAGATCCTGCAGTGTCTGCAGGATGAGGATGCTCCCATCCATGGCTTCTTCCCGTGGTAGGTCTGGTACCTGGGACTGTTGCCATGGGGACAGTTCTGTCCTTGGCTGGCTAGGAGCCTTTTGGAGAAGGGTTTTCCACTGTAGCAATGATGTGCGCCTTCTGGTGCCAGCTCTGGGTTCTGGGTTTTGCAGTTCACAGTTCCTTGTCTGTTACAAACCCTTTTTGATGAGGCCTGGTGTTTGTTAAAGGCCTTCTGTGTCAAGTCACGTAGATGGTGAATAGGCATTGTGCGGGGGCAGGCCATAATGCCTAAATGGTGACTTATAATTGGATGGAGATTTCAGAGGAAAAGGCTCTTGAAGTTGGTGTCCTCCTCCATCCCAGGCTTGTTGCGAGCTCCGAAGTAAGCTTGTCTGAGTCTGTGGTAGTAGGCGTAGGGAATTTCATGTCTGCCATGTCTGGTGTCTAGGGCAGCAATCAGTCCTCTTTCAGACTCTGGGTCTGAGAATTCCTTGACGATGGCTTGTTTCAACTCCCGGTAGTCGGATTGGATGTTTTCTGGCTGCCGGGCCAGAAAGCGCCGCACCTCTGGTCCAGAAGTGATCCAGAGAAGATGGGTCACACTCGTCAAAGACCCCTTTGTGTCTGTGTGAAGGGTTTGGGGAGTTTTGGGGAGTTTTCACTGCTGAAGTAAAGTTGAGGCAGGTACCCTTTTCTTAGGGGGTCCGGTCGCAGTTGGTAGGACTATTTCAGTTCTTTTTGGACCATGTTAAGCTCCTCTTTAATGCTGTAGAATCGCTGAGTCAAGTTCTGGACGTCAGCTCTGGCTGCATGCAGACTGCCTTCAAGGGCCTTAACCTTAGCGTCTCTCTCTTTAAGTTCCACATTAGCTGTTTTTAACAGTGTCTTTGTGTGAAACCGTTCTCTTTCAAGGTCTTGCTTGGCGGCATTTTCCAACTGCTCTCAGTGCCCAGCAGCGGTCAGAGCCTCCTGAAGACCTTCGGTTGTTCCGTTCTGTCGCCGTCCTTGCATATGTCCGGTGTCGTCTCTCACTGAACAGAGTGGAGCTGTGTGACTGGCAGTTTGAGTTAATTTACCTCCAGTCGGAGCCCTGCAAGAGAATGGGCCAAGGAGATAATGAAACTGGTCAGCTCTTCGTTGCTCAGGCTGGGTGTCAGGTGTCCACTTGTGTCTCCATCTTCTTGTTCCTTACTCTGCCACTGCAGGTCGTTCGCTGCTTCAGGCTGAAGAATGTCCATCACACTGCTCTGCCGTGTCTCCAGATGGTGCTGGTGAGGGGCAGGGCTGGATGTCTGCAGCATACTGGCACATTTGTGGGAACACAGGAGAGACATGGCAAAGGCAAATGCAAGTTCGTTTGATGTGGCAATCTATCTGTGTGGGGGAAACGGCTATGTGGGGCAGCTAGTTTCTAGTTCTCTCTGGGGCTCACAGTGCATTTAAACGGTAACCGTACTTCATGGACTAGGCACTAATAAGTGAGAAGGGGTAGAGAAGAACAGGAATTAGGCTACTAATAACCTGTATAGCTCATTAAGGAAACAACAGTTGCTAGAACTGGATTGCTATACAGAGAGAGATGATGTTGATGGTAAGCTAACTAAAAATAAGGTAAAAGTAAAAGAATGTCCTTATAGTTCTGGAAAACTAAAAGGGAAGGTAAATAAACAGATTGATTTAATTAAATGTTAAATTTAATTAAATTCAGCTTAGCTGAATTGGGATATTCAAGCTAAAACCAAAGTAAATAAATAAAATAAAGGTAGAGGAGTAAAGTCAAAAATAAAATAAGGTATATGGGGAAGGACCACCCTGAGACAGGAAAGTATGTGAGAGCTCAAACAGAAGGTTAAACCAAGTGAGGAGAGGCAAAGAGAGAGGAAGTGTTAACACATTACACTCACACTGTATCTAAGTGTTGGTTGGATGCTAACAGCTAACGGTTGATTGTAAAGGGCTTTAACTTGTATACCTGTAGGCTGCTAAAGCGCTAGCTTTTGGCTACCGGCGGTTTGTGTGTTTACCAGAAAAGCCTGCTTGCACCTTCCGGGTCATGCGTTGCTAGGGCAACCAATGCGCGCTCACAGCCAGCACAAATGGAGCAGCATTTGAGCCACTGTAAACTTGCATGGAAACTCAAGCATGTGTCGCATGTAACTCTTTCACCAATCAAAAACAGTACATTCACTTACCAGACAATGGCGAATTAATAGTTAGCTAGGCTAGCATTAACACCATTAATTTGACGCAATTGTTTCAAATTCGTGGATCGATATGAAAACAATACGTAACTCGTTCTGAGAAATGAGCGTTGCTCAAATCACCATTAACAATACTGTAGTGAGATTACTTCGTCACTCAGTTCAATTCATGCCAATAATCTGAGATTTCCTCATCAAATTAATGCATTTAAAGCTGAAATTTTGGAGATTGCTTCATCCAAGATCAGGTTAATTTCTTATCGTACGAATTAAACATGCATTATTATAGTGTTGAAAAACTTTCTACTGCTCGTAGGAAGGCGCATTCAAACTATAGTGTTATCTGATTACACCAGTCCATGTTCTTCAGACCTACGTCCACCGCACCAGCCAGTTGCGTAAGTCAGAGCAACTATTCGTTTGACATGGTGGCCATTACAGGGGTGCGGCCGCCACGAAACAGACCATATCACATTGGGTGAGAGATGCTATTGCCCTTGCCCATGAGGCGCATGGTCAAACTTTGCCAACAGGCATCAGGGCTCATTCCACCAGGGGGGTTGCCACTTCTAGAGCTTGCAAAATGTTTGTGATGCGGAAGGTTGGTCCTCTCCGCACACATTCATAAGGTTTTATAGTTTGGATGTTCATGTTACTCCGGGCTCTTGCGTCCTTGAGTCAACATCGTAAGCTAAGTGTCTGAGACTCTCTGCGCTTTGTGACACACTTCACAGCCTGGGGGTCCGGACACAGTGCGGCGGCGTGAGTATTCTCGTTCCCATAGCGCTGATAAAGCGCAGCTCGAGTGTAGCTTTTGAAAGGGAACGCCCCATGTTACTTCACTGTAACCCTGTTCCCTGAAAAAGCGGGAATAGGAAGCTGCGCTTCATTGCCGCACTGGGATGTCCCAGGACTGCTCTTCAGACAAAATATCTGCAGATGCACCTGTGGTTCATCTAATTATAGCCTCGCATGCGGCACATTCCGATGACATCACGCAGGCTATAAATATACACATATTCACATACACATATTTTATACACATATTCACAGCTGGTCACGACTAAAGACGTTCCCATAGCGCTGATAAAGCACAGCTTCTCGTTCCCCGCTTTTTCAGGGAACAGGGTTACAGTGAAGTAACCCGGGGCATTTCGGGAAACACCAAATCGTTTATCTATGTTAGTATTGATGGAACTTGCGATGTTAGTTGGCTAACGACGCTAGTGAAGTTAAGCGCTCTAGGAAGGGTTAACTGCCCAGAACTGCTCTGTGAAAGTTTTCACAAATCAAAATAGTGAAGATAAGCACTCAGGGAAGGGTTACTTACCCAGCTTTCACAAATCAGAATGGTGAAGTTAAAGCCTCAGGGAGAGGTTAACTGACCTAAAATGCACTGTGAAAGTTTTCACAAATCAGAATAGTGAAGTTACATACTCAGGGAAGGGTTAAAGGTGCCCTAGAACCCTATTTCACAAGATGTAATATAAGTCTAAGGTGTCCCCAGTATGTGTCTGTGAAGTTTCAGCCCATAGATTTTTTATTATACCATGTTTTAACTGCCTATTTTGGGGTGTAATTAAAAATGCACCGATTCTATGCGTGTACACCTTTAAATGCTCGTGCTCCCTGCCCCCAAGCTCGCAACTCTATAATACGTTGCATAAACAATAGAATAAGTTCACACAGCTAACATAACTCTCAAAACGGATCTTTACAAAGTGTTCATGATGCAGCATATCAGATCACATAAGTATGGTATATATTTTGTGGATGTTTACATTTGATTCTGAATGAGTTTGATAATGCTGCGGCTAATGGGGCTAAAGCTACACTGTTGGAGAGATTTATAAAGAATGAAGATGCATTTATGAATTATACAGACTGCAAGTCCCGAATGAACAAGTCGTCTTGAGGGAATCCCAGCTGGGTGGCCTATGTACAGTAGCTGTACGGGTCAAACACGACATAAAGGTGATGACAGAATTTTAATATTTTGGTTAAGCTATTCCTTTAAAGATGTTTTTTTCCCATATCTAAGTGGTCTCACTTTTGAATTTGCCCCTCACATAGCCTACAGCATGCAAGATAGGCCTTTAATTCCAGTGGTTTGAAATTCCTATCCTTTGGCTATAAATGCGCAGTCATACACATGTAGGCTAAATAATATTGCGTACATAGCAACTTTTAATTTTATAATGCATAGCCAAGCTTCAAAGTTGGTCACTTAGAACCTATAGTGTCATCTTGTCCTGCCAGATTTTTTTTATTTTTTTCCCCACAGTAAAGCTTGTCCGGCAAATGCATGGTAACCTCCAAACAAATCCTTCTCGTTTAATTTAAATATGACTGACATTAATTTAGTGATTAAATTTATCACTCTTATAGAAATATGATAATGTTTTGTAATTATCATTTAAATCTGATTAAAGGTGGGGTATCCTTTGTTTCAACTACACTATTTGGAAGTTAGTCGGGCTGATACCAACAACAAATGTCTAACCAATCAGCATTAGGGGGCATATGACGGTCAAGGAGAGAGAATGAGCAAGAGGGAGATTTGAAAAAAAGAAACGCAGAAAGAGAAATGAGGAGACAATACAAAAGAGCTCAAAAGAATATCACTGGAATGAAGGTTTATGACTGGGCAAGTGCTTTAGGACCTGCGTTATTATTAGAAAAACTTTCCAGCGCTGGAGAGAGCTAAGTGGGAAGGCCTAAAAACAGACGCGGAGGCTGCTTTGATCCCCCTTTTCATGCGAGTAAAACTGGTTGTCTGGAGCTGCTGTGCTGTTGGTGATTAACTACAAACTCTTGTTTGTATTTACTCTTGTGTACTGTACATTCACTTTTTGTGCTTCCTTGTCGTTCGTTCATCAACTGCGCTTTATTTTTCGTAAGCATTTTGTTGCTCATCAGTTGTGATACACAGACACCCACTCTCATATTGCATGTGTAACAATGGCTAGATAATGAGAGTTGTGCAGGTAAACCACTCGAGGGGCGGGGGTTCGAGACTGACTCAGGGTGGTTAGGATTGGAGTGTGAGTTTTGGAGGCGGAGCAATGAAGAGAGGGGTGGGTTTGTTGGGAGAAGAGCAAGCTCGGCAAAAGGCAGACTCAAACCCGGGTCAATTGCGTACATAGCCTAACATATGAATAAAATATATAAATATATATATATATATATATATATTTTCCCCTCCATTTGTTTCTTATGTCCTAAACAATGTAATGATATGTAAAAATACTAAATTCACAAAACTTTTTTTTTTCTGGTTCTCAGGAGGATATGATCAATAAATTAGGCCTGTGGATTTTCGTTTATGATTTCTGTCTCCTAAGAACTCTCAGGTATATGAACACTATAACTGAAGCCTATCCAGTGCCCTAGACAAAGATTATTGTATATGTGCAAAGAAATCAATAACATTTCCAATTTCTGTGTTTTTGCCTATTCAGTTTCTAGAGTCCAGACCAGCATGGGTGTACGGGCACAAGTTCTTCTCTGCTGGCTTCAGGGTATGATTTTATATTTCCAAACATTATATGAATAAATTATTTTTACATTTGGTGAGGTTACTTCAATAAAATTATTTGTATTTAAATGTAAATTATTATTTTTTTATTTTTTAAGTTTATTAACTTCACTGATTTTATTATTATTATTTTGCAGTTGTTTGTGCTGTCGTGTTTGGTGATGTTTGGAAGGTGAAGGTAGAGTCTGAAATGGAGGCTCTGGTCTCATCTTGTGTCGTGTTGCCCTGTTCATTCAAATACCCTGGACAACGCCAGTCTTCCAGTCGTACTAAAGGCATGTGGCACATGAAGAACAAATGGGAGAATTTCATCTATCACAATGATCCTACAAATGTTCTAGACAATTTCAAGGGTCGTACAAAACTGATAGGGTCACTGGGTGAATTAAACTGCTCCTTGGAGATTGATGAAGTCAGAAACCATGACAACGGCCCGTATTGTTTCAGGGTGGAATTAAAGACATCTGAAATAGACAAGTACTCCTTTATGGATAACTGTGTGACAATCAAGATGATTGGTAAGTGTACTTTTGAGCCGTCAACCTGTAATTACAACTCCTAAATAGGGTACAAAATAAGAACGGGAAAAAAAAAAAAAATTGGAAAGAGTCCAAATGATGTTTTTTGTGACTAAATAATTCGTAAATAAGCAAGTTTTTGCTTTTATTTACTATGTGAAATATATGTTTTGTCATTTAAAATATATGTATAGAGCAAGCATCAAAGCCTGAGCTGCAGGCTGAGACGGCTGTGCAAGAGAGTCAACCTGCAATCTTCAAATGCTCTGTCCGGCACACCTGTCCATCCCATCAGCCCACTTTCAGCTGGAGCCACCCTGGAAAAACCATCATGAGCTATAAGGACATTGGTCATGGAAAATGGGAGGCAGAATCTCTCCTTACCTTCACCCCAATAAAAGAAGATAATCACAACTCTATTAATTGTACAGTCAAGTTCCACAGGAGTGTCCAGGGTGAAATGCAAGCCACACAGCCTATCTTTGTGAAAGGTATAACAATAAAACTCTTCTGTGTGTACAATCTGACAATGTAATAGTGATAATTTTAACTAATACTTTTTTTTTTTTTTTTTTTTTTTTTTTTAAATGCATCCAGAACAAGCAACTCTCAACCACATCCTCATACCAACCGTCTCTGGTCTTGGAGCTGCTCTTTTGGTTGGATTACTGTGTTTATTTGTTGTTATGAGATACAAGTGAGTCTGGATCTGATTTTAACATAAATATCAATGAGTAATATTATAGAACACATCCCTGAAAATGGTTTACACTGTATTTTTAACAGGGCTGCAACTAATGATTATTTTGATAATCGGTTAGTTGGCCGATTATTTTTTCGATTAATCGGATAAAAGTCCTAATTTTATTTATTTTTATTTTACTGACAAAAACACACTATTGCACATCCTGCCCAATGTACTTCAAACAAATGTGCCAACTGAATGCTATGAAAATTTAGTGCTTAATAAAGAGAGAACACAAATATTTTAGGATTCTATCAAAAACTTGTTTAAAGCTAAAAATGGTATTGCCATTTATTAGGAAAATAAACTGAAATAGTTTCTAAATAATATGCACACATAATATCCAAAACAACTTAACAGTCTCTGTTGTTATTGACTGTAACTGGGCATCTGAAAAAAAAAAAACAACTATGAAGTGTTTTACTTTTTCCTGCCTTTCTTGTAAAACAGTAAAATCAAAAATTAATGGATAACAATGATAAATATATTGTAGCTTTAGAAATACTGCTGTAACTAAAGAGCTTACACATACAGGTGGATTAACCATTACAGAAACATGAAAAATGATTTTAGGACCAATACTGATAGTTTAGGCTGCCCTGACCTGTGGCACAAACCATACACTGGGTATCAGATGTCTAATAACTTTAGCACTGTATATAGTGAATATAGCTTAAATCTCTACTCTACATTAAAAATGAAGATGGTAATAAAGATAATAAAGAAAAACACAATTTCAATGTTAACCAGCAAGATAAATGTTTTGCAGGAACACACATATTCACTCTGGACACAATCACTCTTACTGTCATTTCTTTATCCTGTAAATAAAACACGTCTTACATTTATATTCAATTACATGTTGTTATCCCTTTCCAGTTAAGTAAAATACTTGAATGACATGTTGATTTTTAAATCTAAAAATGTAACTTTAAACAACAGATATTTCAGCAAAATGCGTTCCGTCTATCTGACGCGGTGCACGCACCGGCGCTCATTCAGTAAAGTTTGAAGTTTAACGCAGACTGTCAGGAGGAGCCTTTATGCAAAATGGAAATGCTCGCTTGAATTTGTAACATTTACAGATAAGGATATAGCCCTAGAATTAATGTTTTGCGCTGAGGACGCACATGCATCTGTCAAAGCGCCTGAAAGGGCAAGCCATTACGCTAATGTGTTAGCTAGAAGCTTAAAATAAATAATTCTCATGTGTTGATCAGCTTTGATCACGTACCTTTCCCGCAGCTGCTTACTCTGTTTCCTCCACTATTTTTATATGCATTTTGGTCCATAGAAATGCGTTATTCAGTGCTGCAATTTGACATGACTGGCATAAGTTTTAAGTGCACGGTGGGCAGACCCAACTAATCGATAATTAGAATCGTTGTGGATGATTTTCATTATCGGTTATTATCGATTTTATCGAATAGTTGTTGCAGCCCTAATTTGTAATAAATGTAAATAACTAATTTGATGTAAAAATTATAATTTCTTTAAAAATACCGCACTTATATGTGAGCATTTGATAATGCATTGCGACATTCTGGTATCTTTCAATATGATTTTGAAATATTTCACAGGAAGCGCATTGCAGACCTCCAATCCAGAAACAACTTGTAAGTAAATCTTAAGTTAGCATTTAGTTTAGCACTTTTGAATCTACATGAGAACATTATTGTGCCTCAGTCTGATTCTTTTTTTTTAAATGTTTTGTGGCTTTGAGTCCATATCTGTGAACTTTGTCATCAGTGTACCCTTAAAATAGAGTGAACGCGATAGAGATGATAATCAAAACCAAACAGATGTTTTGTTTCTGTTTTTGGCAGAGTAACCGAAGCATGAGCTGTAAAGGTACAGCGCTATTCTGGATAGGGGGTGGGGAGCAGCAGCACATTTGTGTTTAAAGATACATGCACGAAAACAGCATGTTTAATGGCATCTTTTTATAAAGCACTATGAATGAAGGACTGTATCACTGGTACCACTACTGATACTGATGTCTCTATTAAATAAATTTTTTTTCTCAATTTTTTTTCTCAAATAGCCATTAATTATAGCCATTAAACATTGCAGTTAAGTGAAAGCAGTCCTTACATAAACCCATTGTAATAAATGTCACATTTAGCCATGCCTTTAATATATCAGGGCTCAACGCTAAGGATTTTTTTTTTTTCTTCTGGCACCAGGTGGGCCGGTTCAAATTGTTACCTGCCCAGCTAAAATGCACAAAAAAAGAGAAACATTTTTCTAGGGGTGTAAGAAAATATCGATACACGTGAATATTGCGATATTATGTTTGGCAATACTGTATCGATTCTCAAAAACACTGTATCAATATTTATATATTTATTTATTTACATCCAAGATTCGTGGCTTTGTGTTCGGTTTAAACCACAGACTGTATAAAACCCAACCGCTAGATGGCAGTGTTATCTCAGAACGTAAACTGACGCGGAGCCAGAGTAGCGTAAAAGATGAAGGTGCGTGCATCGCTAGTGTTAGCATTAGCAAACCCAGCTCACAAGACGACAGAATTATTCCACTCCCGCGATATACAGAGCTGAAGTGTGGACTCATTTTGGCTTCAGCTATAAAGAAGCCACTAAGGAAATCGACAAGAGTCATTTTGTTTGCAAAATAGGCCATGATAAAATCCAAATACTTGGGAAATGCATTGAATCTGAGAGCTTGCTTAACATCCTGACGTCATCCGCGCTGCTGAAAGGCTTTTCGATAGAATATGTGATATGAACTGCACGTTTTCCTCTCAGTAACAAAATAAACACACAACAAAATTGACAGCAGTGGCAGCAGAAAGAAAGCATCTGATCATAGCAAAGTGGATATGGTTGCACCAGCTCTGCAGTTCAGTACTATAAATAGCACTTTATACAATAGACTGCTTTAAAGTAAACAGCTTTACAGTATTAAATATAAAATATTAAATATAGTCATTCGGTCATGGAATGGACTATGCACTTTCTGTTGTTAAATAGTTTAGAAATTAAAAACTGCTATACTGTGAACCTTTAAAACATATACAAATAAAGAATCCTGCAGTCACTTTACTATTTTCCCTTTACTTAAAATTGCACAAAATAGTGATTAGTGATATAAATGCAAATGATACTGTATTGATTAAATAAAATAAAGTTGCTTGTCAGGTTTTATGCATATGGTTGTGTGTTCTATGACCGTTTTTTCTGAAAAAAAAATATCGCAATATATCGTATCATAACCCCTGTATCGTGATATGTATCATATCGCCAGATTCTTGGCAATACACAGCCCTATGTTTTTCATTGTTTTTGACCCATGTAACCTTGTAAACAGTGCTTTAAGATTTTCAGGTGGGAGGCACATCCTATTTTCTCACAACTCTTTACGTTCATTTAACAAATTTTAACTAATTTAAGACTGTGCATAGGAGAATATCCGACAAAAATTTTGTGTTCCCTTTCGAGGGAACTCGCGCTGCGTCCATCAGGACACTTTGGGAACGCCCTCAGTGTGACTGCGTCTGATGCACGTATGTCAACTAGTCCAATGGCGAGAGTGAACGTTACGGACGGGTGACGTCACAACCAGGAAAGGATAAATACACATCTGGCAAGACCAGCTTCAGCTTTTGTGCCTCAGCAAAGCATTCTGTGTGAAAACTGTCTCTGTCTATTTATTGTTGTTTGTCCTCAAGCATTATTATATTCTAGACAGGAGTTTATTGGCGAGCAAATAGCAACTTGAGTCGTGTGTGCCTCCCTGCCCTCGCTATTATTACAAGTGGGGATGCACGCGATTCATGTGTTGTTTGTTTGAGAGCAGAGCATGCATGCCAGCTCTTGTATTGGGATCTGACAGTGTTCATTCATAAATTTCCCGATGTGATGCACTATCGAGACTTTTAGCTCTGCTTCTCTTGGCTTTTTTCTCGAGGGAATAAAGTCTTAAGCAATAAAGAATCTAGTGGCTCGGATCTCGCATCTGCCGAGGCGACACGTAGATTTCGGGTCTGCAAACTGCAATAAAGATTCTAGTGCCTCTAAACTCGCGTATGCCGAGGCAACGCGTAGATTACAGGTCTGCAAACTGCAATAAAGATTCTAGTGGCTCTGATTAGGGGTGTGTAGACGGCAGTATATTTAAAACTATTATGAATATTCAGCCTATCATTCAGACCGTGTACACCTGTCTGGTGGTTTATGGATGCATTTAATTTGAGGAATTAAATGCAATATTTGCCTGGTTTTTAAAAGCTATATCTGTCTGCATTAATTCTCTATATTTAGCCTTTCATCCAGACCGTTTTTTTCCTGTCTGGTTGATATGTGGCTGCATTTAATTTTGAGAAATGAAATGATATTAGATGTGTGTGTGTGTGTGTGTGTGTATATAAATAATATACTATATTCAGCATTTCTTTCAGACCGTATTAACTTGTCTGATAGATCTTTTGCTGCATTTAATTTTGTGGAATTAAATGGAGAGTTGGCTGTATTTCATTTTGAGGAATTAAAATAATACATATTTATCTGACTTTGAGTAGTTAGATTCATGTATTAGTTCAGCCTTTAATGTAGATCCTGACGGCAGTGGTGTCAGGCTTCTGAGGGCAGCTCCCTGCGGGGTGGAGCGGTGTACACCTCAGTATAAGGTGCCCGTGCCACTTCGTCTGCCAACCCCGTCACCCTCTGTGGTTCGGGGTGCAGCAGTTTCCAGTGAGCCCATGACTAAGCGTTCACACGACGTTGCGTCAGGCTCACACCCTCTGAGGATGGTTGAAAAGCAGTTAAATCGGTCGTTTCCTGCCACCTAAGTGGCTGCTCTAAGTATACCAGAGACCAGCCTCGAGAGGCTTGTTCCCTTTATGGATTTTTGGCAGAGTTGAGGCTTCTGCCAAACATATCTCAATGGGTCCTGCAGAGTATAGAGAAAGGGAACATAATCCAGTTTGGTTCTTATCCACCTCTATGCAATGGTGTGCTCTTCACATTTGTCCATCCCGGGCAGGCTCTGGTAATGGAACAGGAGGTAAACTCTTTAGCGAAAGGAGCTATAGAATGGGTTCCTCCTCCCAGCAGAGAGTTAGGGTTTTTTATGGCTGCTACTATTTTGTTCCAAAGAAGAATGGAGGGTTGCATCCTATATTAGATCATCATTTGAATCATTCGGTCAGGAGACACAGGTTCAAAATGTTGACACTAAACCAGATCCGAGAACTGGTTTGTCATGATAGTTCTAAAGGATGCATACTTGTCTCCATCCTTCCACAACACAGGAAGTTCCTCAGGTTTGCTTTCGGAGGCAAAGCATACCAATATTAGGTTCTTCCATTCGGACTAGCTCTATCACCCCGCACGTTCTTGAAATGTGTAGCTGCAGCTCTAGCCCTGCTCAGGCTGCAGATCATATGCATTCTGAACTAATTAGATGACTGGCTAATATTAGCACAGTCGGAACAGAAGGTCGATTCGACATCGAGATGCCGTTCTCGCTCATTTAAAAAAATTGGGGTTGAGTCTGAACGCCAAGAAGAGTATGCTTTCTCCATTACAAAGAACCCTCTTCCTGGGCATGGTATGGGATTCAGTAACGCTGTGGGCCATTCTGTCGCCCACTCGTATTGCTGCAATCTTTTCAGTATCTTTTTATCTTTTCAGGAGATAAAGCTAGGCCAGTCACTCACTGTAAAACAGTTTTTTAAAACTGTTGGGTCTGATGGCAGCTGCGTCCACCTTTTGGCCTGCTGTACATGAGACGCTTACAGTGGTGGCTCAGGACCAAAGGGTTTTCCCCAAGGGGGAACCCACTTCGTATGATCAAGATCACGTCGCGGTGTCTCCGCGCCTCGGTTATATGGAGGAAAAGTTGGTTCCTGTCCCAGGGCCCTGTGTTAGGATTTCAATGTCATCGAGTTACTCTCATGATAGACGCTTCTCTCACAGGCTGGGAAGCGGTAATGGAAGACCGCTCCGTTCAAGGGGTAAGGAGGAGTCATCATCTTTCATGACACAAGTTTTTCCTCCCAGACCTGAGAGGCCATCATGTGCTTGTCCGGCAGACAACACATCAGTGGTCTCTTATTTAAATCAACAGGAGGGTATGCATTCATGTCCACTATGCAAACTGGCGCACCAGATCCTCCTGTGGTCCCTGGGGAAGATGCTCTCCTTGAGAGCAATCTATATTCCGGGGACCCAGAATACAGGAGCAGATATCCTGTTGAGACAGGGGCTGAGGCCAGGGGAATGGAGACTTCACCCTGAGGCAGTGAAGCTCATATGGGAGATTTATGGCCAAGCAGAAGTGGATCTGCTTGTGTCTCAGGATACGACGCACTGTCCACTCACTGTATGGCGGCCTCAAAGGCTTTACTGTCGGGGCTTTCCCTCAAAGAGGTCTGTAATGCGGCGGGTTGGTCCTTGCCACTCACTTTTTTCAGATACCATGATCTCGACCTGGACACAGCTCCAGGCTCATCAGTGCTCTCGTCTTAGTGTGCCACAGTTTCACACGGACAAGCATTTTAGAAGTACGGCGTTTTGGTATATCGTTCCCAAAGTGTCCTGATGTACACAGAGCGAGTTCCCCCGAAAGGGAACATCTCAGGTTATGACTATAACCATAGTTCCCTGAGAAGGCAACGAGACGCTGCGTCAACTGAAGCCGAAGCCGGTCTTGCCAGATGTGTATTTATCCTTTCCTGGTCGTGACATCACCCACCCGTGACGTTCACTCTCGCCATTGGACTAGTTGACATACGTGCATAAGACGCAATCATGCTCCCAAAGTGTCCTAACGGACGCAGCGTCTCGTTCCCTTCTCAGGGAACTATGGTTATAGTCATAACCTAAGACGTTTTTGTCCATTCAAGCATGAAAGAAGTGGTATTCTGTGCACATTTTGGGTGTTTGTTCACAGAGAGCTGCTTCACAGACAGCACGCCAGCACAGATTTGAGTTCTTTTTGCATCTTATCGTGCTTGAATGGTTTATTACACTTGAATGAATGATAGCATGATCATATACTGTACTGCAGCCAAAGGTTGACAGGAAAAAAAGATGCTTCTAAATGCATTAAATATTTGTAAAACATTAAACTGAAAAAATTATGCATGCATTTGTAAGGCCCGCCCAGTCGGCCTAGTGGCGGTTTTCCCATAGAAGGTTTCTTGCGCATTCAGTCTTTTCAGAGTGGCAAAATAGTTTAATTCCAATTAAACTCTTATCTGACTCCATTTTATTATGACCTTGAATTTAGTTTGGAATGCCAATTGATTATTGACCATTTATATTTATAATTTATCTAGACATTTGAATATTCTATTTAACTCTTTACTCTTATTGTACTCGTTAATTCGGTTCTCAGAGTCACACAGGGTCCTCGCACTGGCCATTCATTTATTATGTGGGCCCACGATCACAAACCCACCAGTTTTGGTCACTAGACAGAGGTAACTGACTATACTGTTTAGAAGGCTGCTTTCATTATTGCTCTATCTAAAAGTATTTTGTTTAGTCCCCATAGATCTGTATACACTTGAATTAAAGTAACATTATATCTAGTCAGATGTCACAACCTCTATTACAGATAAGCCGACCAATATTACTCCTCTGATAGTAGCTTTGGTTTGGTTATGCCATGGTTTCCCATGTACACTTAACTAGAGTAACGTTACATTAAACAGAGGTCAGGCTCACCCTATTTAGGTTGGTTGAGCAACATTTTGTTGTCCTAAATGGAAATTCCCTTTTTAGCCTTTACAGTCTAAGTACACTTGAACCAATGCCAAGCGTTAGCGGAGCTCTAAAATCACAGCTGATGTGCCCTACTCTCCACTCAAAACTGGACTTTAGTCCGTTACTAACCTGACGCAGATTTGCGGTAACAATGGATACATCGTAATCTACTGAAGTCAATAATTTCAGAGTCAGAATAAAATCAAATGTGACAATTTATTAGTCAGGTAAATGTATCATGCAAATTACATAATCAATTCAAAGATGATCAATACAAAACATCAAATGCTCAAAAATAGAGTAAGATGCATACCTGACATTAGAAAAATGCACATTAATGTGGGCTGATCTGATTACAGAATCGCCCCGAGCCTTTTGCAACATTTCTTTAAATACTCAGACCAAGACAAAACATCTCCTAATGTGGGGCATGAACCTACAATAGGAATTTGCATGAACTAGGGTCACAGACCTATGGAGTTTGCACCTTGTTGGGGAACAGGAGGTAGTTTGGATGAAGGACTCTGGAAAAGGGGCACACACCCACGATAGCAGACAGAGTATCTCTAAATTCTTAAAACCTTTATTACCTTTTGGTTTACTTCCATGTAGATGAGACCATTGTACCAGTCGCACTGAGACATTTCAAGTGATACCAAACGTGAATGTTAATTCACTTGCATTGACAGAACATTATAATTTGTATATAATCTTTCTAAGTGAATTGAGTGATGGGAATAATGTGTAAAGGGAAGGAAGTGGGGGAGAAGGAGCAAATGTGAAGAAAGGACAGGATGGAAAGAAGCTTTCCTGCAACTTCACTCTGTGGGGTGTGGAGACAAATGGCTGTATGTGTTTGTAATGTCCTTATCTCAGGAGATCAAAGTATCTGAGGTTCTGTTTATCTTACACATTAATGCATTAATTTTGACAGCCCAAATAATAATACAGTTAGAATATGTAACAATATCAACCCAAAAGGAAACAATATAATTGAAATTAAAAAATCATCATAATTGTTTTACTAAGAATGATAATCTCAAGTGTTTTTTTAGTCGACTATCAAGAATGTCTCACAGGCAGTTACTATACTTTTGATTTTTTTTTTTTGAAAATTACATTCAATTTTGAACTAAGTGAAACAAATCATTCTCTCTCTCTGATGATCCGAAGTATGAAGGAATTATTCTAGATGAATCTGTTCAGCATGTTCAGACAACAGAGTGATTTGTGCAATGTTGTACTTTTCTAATAAAATGTGTTTTTCCTTCCTCTTTCTCAAAAATAGATTAGCACCATCAGATACAAAAAATAATTTGTCAAATGTTTATTATGAATATGGACAAATATGGTATTTATGTATGGTATGCAGCAGACATTTTTCTTTTCATTCTAATATGCTGATTTGCTGCTCAAGAAACATGTCTTATTATCAGTGTTGAAAACGATACCATTCAAACATCTGAAGAGAGAAGAAATAAGAGAGAAATAAATAAACTTTAATTCATCAAGGATGAAATAAATTGATCAAAGAAAAAAAAAGAAAAAAGATGGTACAAAAGATTTGTTTATATAAATGCTTTACTAAATTTAACACAAGCATTTAATAAATGCAGTTATTTATCAAGGAATCCTAAAAAAAAAAAAAAAAAAAATTATTTCCACAAAAATATTAAGCAGCGCATCTTTTTTTCAACATTAAAAATTAATAATAAGAAGAAGTGTTAACTGAGCAGAAAATCATTTCTGAAGGAACAATCAGTTCTTTTAATTTATAATATTTTGCAATATTACTGTTCTTACAGTATTTTTTGATGAAATAAATGCAGCCTTGGTGAGCATACAAGACTTCTTTCAAAAATATAAATTGCAATGCTTCCAAACACACACGTTACGGTACACAGAGCACGGAGATAGGAAGTTGAGCAAGATGGTTTATTTACACAACTAGCAGAGGTAAAGGTGAAACAGGTGAGTGAATGAAGGTTGAGTTGTCGATATATTAATGAAGATGATGATATAGTCTTTGTTATAGTTACAGATACTCGCTGGAGAATGGAGACGCTCACACACGAGGAGACGCTGGAGGAAGGTCAGTGTTCAGGTAAGGAGTCCTTGAGCGAAGCATATGTAGCACTTGACTCAAACGAGACCGGACAGTGAGTGAGGGTGTGTGAGTGTCTTTTAAACTGTGTTGATGAGTGAGTAGATGAGGTGCAGGTGTCGGTGATCAGTATTCAGGGGATTGAGTGCGCTGTGATTGGATGGAACCTGGCGTGTCTGTGAAAATTATCTTTTTCACATTATCTTTATGTGTTCTTACGCCTTCTTGTTACGTTATACCTGGTTAATAAACACTCACGTCTCCCGTGTACTTAGAAAATATTAAAAAAAAGTACATAACTTTAAAATTTGACGTGTTTTTCAAAGGTAAAGTTTATTGTTGTGTGGGCCTGTAGAATCAATAGAATATTTTTTAATATAAATTTCACTATTATGAACACAGTATTAATGTTTGTATTCTTTTTGTGTCTTATTTGTAATCAAAGCTTATACAGCAGTAAAGATTAATATAGCCTATGTATGCATTTTTTTTTCTTCTTCTTTATTAAAATTAACTTTCAGTCAGAAGCTGTTGTGTGTTACTTATCCTGTGGGGACGTTTACATGACACCATTTTCAACTTGTTCATTTACATGACAATATGTTTTCAAAGTGCCCGTTTTTGAACGTTACCGTTATTGTATCAGTGTAAACTAAAAAGGTGAATTTGTGAAAACGTTGACATCATGTGTATTACGTGTTCAGTCCATAGGCACATAGTGTTTCTTTACAAAGTGGCATGAATAAAACATAGGGCTTAAAGTTTTCCGGCACCGTGCCAGATCTCCGGCGTGCGGCATTTGGCTGCGGAAAAATATAGTCCTACATTTGTCTACATTTCATTCATACAGTTTGTACTTATTAATTGATCATATCGAATTGTAGAAAGTGTGTATGATTTAGTGTTTTAGTTGATAGCAGCCTACTTTTGACAAAGCTGATTTCTGAGATACTCAAGAGAAACAAGGCTATTTGATTTACGAAAGTGCTGCTCATTAGAGTTTTCACCCATTTGTGTATCATATCGTCTATCATCTCGCAAGGTTTAAACATTTAAATACATATCAAATAGTAGAAAATGTTTATGATGCAGTATTTTATTGATGTATTAGACTAATTTTGACAAAGCTCTGATTTGTGAGAGACACAAACATTTGATTTGTGCCGTGCTCTGTTTACACTCATTCACTTCACACACACATTAGCCTATTGCGTAGAAATTTTAGAGATTTATGTAATTTTGTGCTATCCCCTGGTTCACCTGTTATTCGTCAAACACAAGGAGTGACTATCTACTTTCCCATACACTGGAGTGAGACCATGGACGTCTCTCGAGCTGTTGCGATCTTTCTTGGCACTCTGTGGAGTGACAGATCGCTGTAGTGCTTCAGTTCACGCAGAGAGCACATGAACCGACCACATACTTGTCAACACTCCCGTTTTTGCCGGGAGTCTCCTGTATTTCACACCCATCTCCCACCCCCCTCCCGTTTTGCTATTTCTCCTGGGAAACTCACGTAATGTGTATGGCCCAAACCTTGTTATAAGAATAATCAAATAAACATATTATTCCAAGGTTGTCCAGTTGCCAGTTCTTGTATGAAACGCATTCTACTCGCGTAATCGACACATTATACAAATTCAAACCCATTTATGACCTCAACCTGGCAACCTACAACCCAGTTGTGCTGTTGATATCTGCGCAGTTGATGCGGGAAATTGAATCAAGGTAAGCATCGCAATACACCTCACAAAAATAAAAAATGGGTAAAGACTAGAAGGGATACAGCTACGGCCACTGGACATTTTAATATTTATTTATTTTATTTAAGGGTAGATTTAGTCGTTAATAAAATACAATTTGATAAGTAGCAAATTAATTTACTGTTATTTTATTATGAAATTTTGCCTCACTTCCGGCCGTTGCTGTATCCCTTCAAAAATGGGCTACTTTCCCATAACCTGGAGTGAGATCATAGACATCACGTCTCTGTCGCGATCTTTCCTGGCTTTCTGTGGCGCGTGACAGCGCTGTCAGTTCAGAGTGCACAAACGGATCATCTCTTCAGCTTTATTGTTACAACATGAAATAAGCATGAATGAACATCTGAAGGTATGTTGAAAGATTCAGTACAACTTAAAAAAAAATATGTATCTTGTCTCATGTAATCGCTCAATGAGTGTTTCAACCACGAAAAGACGTCAGTAAAACAGATTGTAAAAAATGTCACATTTACCGTTGCATTTACCTCAGAAAAGCTATTCAGTGTCCAAAAACGCATTAGTCAGCTACAAAAATGAACTTAGAGAGGAGCATTTTGCTAAATACATGCACTACAGGCTATATCCCTTATTTGTACTTAACATCAATATTGAATGTATGTTTGAATAAATCCGTTTTAATGACAGCCACCATTTAAATGTTTAATGAAGGAAATGTTAAATGTTTAAGAAGGAAAATCATTTTAAAATAATGTTTTTATATTTAGCTTACAAATCAATTATTTTTAAGCTTTTAATAATATGATGTACCAACTGTTGTTCTTCTTTTTTTTTTTTTTTTTTTTAACTTGAATCAAAGGTTTTTTCCATTTATTTTCTTGTCAGAGTGCACCAAAATGCTTCGTTTAAATGTTAAAATCACTAAAATGTTCTCATGGGGGAGGATGCCTGCAGGCCTAAACAAAGGCAGGTTAAAAATATAATTGTAATATTACAAAAAAATAAGCATAAACTCAGCACAAATTATTTTTGTAATCATGCTATTTAAACATCACATGACTATTTAAACACCACATCTTTTAACAGATGGAGCATCTGGAGCCAATTTTCTAGGTAATCAATATTTACAGACACATTTTGTGTCATGCGTTTCATTATTAAATGATAAAATCCTCCAATTTGGTAAGTTTACTCTCTCTTGTTTTTGTAGACACCAATCACCCAGAACCAATGCAAATCTGAGATCAGTATTTTATTCTTAAAAAAAAAAAAAAAATTAGATTATACAGTATACATTTTAATAAATATTTCCTATAAAAATGTCAAAAGTGGCATCACTGATGAATCTTCTCTCTTCACAGGGCAAACAACACAGTGTCAGGAAACAAGCCTTTCTCCAAACTTCATATGCCATCACCAAAGAAGTACAGAGCATTTGAACCACATATGAGTCCCTCAAGGTCTAAATTCATTATATTCATGTTCCACAGCAAAATAATACTTGAATGCAGAATGAATGCAGTCATTGTCATAATAAAATTCCAGATGCCACTGAAAGATTCCTTTTTTTTAACATTGTTTGTTATAGCAGAAAAACAAATAGTAGAATTTGTGTAAGCTACAGTTTAAATTGAACAGTTTCTTGCAATAGCAATGTATGTATTATAATTCATAATCACTGCATGTGTTTCTCTCCTTTGCCATATGGCAGATATATTAGTTAAAATTATATTAGCAGTCTATTAAATGCATTAGCTTAACAGTTTCTATGATAAATTCAAGCATGTATATGATTTTACTTTCTTATCCCAAGGGTAATGATTATGATACTGATGACACCAACCACTATGGAAATGTCTGATGAAAATGTAAAATCAACAGGGCCGTACCCTAGAAGTTAGAATATGGGCTCTCATAATCTTATGCTGCAGGAACAGATTCATTTTAGTAAATTAAATACATGAAGTTTCTGAGTCTGTAGTTTTTATTGACTTTAACATGCTTTTATGCTTCATCTCTCTCTTGGCATTCTAACTTCACTAGGCAGCTTGACTGTTAGAAAAAAAAAGAAAAAGAAAAAACCTAAGCACTTAATTAATCCACAAATCATATACCTGTCACGGAGTCACAGCCAACACCCACCAACACCAACGCATCGTCACCAGATCTTCACACTCCACCCACTCGTTCACAGTCTCCCGAGTACTAATAACCTGCACCTGCACATCATCATCTAAGACACTATAAAGACTCACACTTCCCTCACATCACTGTCTGGTTTTGTCTTATGTACCTGGACTCCTTACCTGCTACCCATCTGAGTTTCCCCATGTCATCATCCTGTTGTCTTCCGTCTCCTGTTCTCAGTCCTCGTGGATTCCTTCACCTGTAATACAAACTTCTGTTATCCTTCAGCTAAGTGACTGTTCAGAAATAGCTTGTTCATTGACTCACCTGCATCCACCGTTTACCTGTGTCCGTGCCTCTGTTTAATAAACATCTGTGTTCACTCACCTCTCTGCCTCTGTCTGTGTCCTGACAATACCTTTTGTTTTAAATAAATATTTTTGTGCAATGTATTGCTTGAAAATTATGCTTGTGATATCTTTAAAATAATGAGAATGCATGTGGCTTAAGCGTTTACAGAATTTTATTGTCTCGATTGCGTACATATATTATTCCCATGTTTGTCTGTTAGAAATTCAAGTAGTTAAAATATCTAAAGAGACATTTCCATTGTTAGGATGTGCTTGACAGAACACTGTATTGCCTGCTATCAACATTCCATCTGCTGTGCAATAAAGTTCCAAAAATAAGGGATGTACCAATCATGTTTTTTTTTTCTTCTTCTTCTCCAGATCCAATCCGAGTCATTTAATATTAAATATCTGCTGATACCAAGTTGAACTAAATTGAGTTGATCCTGATGACAGCTAGTTTAGAGAGGGAGTGAGGGACATTGTATGTCTTTTTGATAAAAAAATGGTATTAAAGAAGCAGTAAGCAACTTGTAGCCAATCAGCAGTAGGGGGTGTGTCCATTCATGATGGGGGAGGGGAGAGAGAGAGCGAGCAAGAGGGAGATTTGAAAAAAAAGACTGTAGAAAGAGAGCCACCTGAGAGACATTACAAAAGAGAAAAGGTCAAAAGAACAACACTGGAAAAAGAAGGGTTATGATTAGGCAAGTGCAGGAGTGTCCAGACCTGCTCCTGGAGGGCCACTGTCCTGCAGAGTTTAGCTCCAGCTTGCGTCAACACATCTGTCTGGAAGTTTCTAGTATGCCTAGTAAGACCTTGATTAGCTGGTCCAGGTGTGTTTAATTGGGTTGGAGCTAAACTCTGCAGGACAGTGACCCTTCAGGATCAGGTTTGGACACCCCTGCGGACAAGAGCGGTGGGGAAGAATCTTCATTGTTTATTAGCCACTAACACAGCGTTCATTTTTGATTAGAGATGGAAATGTTTTCTGTTGTTTACCTGCTTGTGGTTATGTTAGTGTAGGTGTGGGTGGTGGCTGTGATGATTGGAATAAATGTAAAACTGCATTATTTACATTTTTCTGTTCCTCTTTTTTGTTTAGGAGATCTATTTGTGTGAGATTTTCATGGTATCCACACACTGCCTCTTCAGTCTGTATATATATATATATACAAATACACAGGGGTTGTTCAGGGGTCAAATTATGGAATCATATCTAAAACTAAAACAATAATCTATGTAGCCCAATGTTTTCATACCTGGAAAAAAAAAAAAAAAAAAAATGTAATTGAAAAGACTTGACAGGGAAATATATATTCTGCTGATCCTAAGGACTATCTATTTTCCCCTCATACATTTTAAAGGAGAGGTTAAGGGCATTAAATTGACTGGAATTTTTCAGCATAGTGTGTTAAATATTGACAGCATTGTAGATGTCTGATGCTATTTTTACCTGTAAAACACTAGATTATGGTGACGTTGAAAGCCTCATTTTAAAGTCATCGATAAATTGGACTAATTTGAACAGTCACGCTAAAAGTGTGTTTCTTAATAACAAAGCTATGTATCAAGAAAAAAATTAACTACATTTTGAACTGGAGCTCCTTCTCCCCCTTGAAATTCACTCCCTGGACTGGGGAAATCAGAGTTGACTCCGGAGTCGAACCTGGAATCAAACACCCCTACAAGAGCAGATGCAGAGAAAAGTGTGCCTGCAGCTGGAAAGCAAGACCTTGTTCTCACAGTGCAGTATTGGTGAGTGTCGGAAACTAGATAAGGTTAGTCCAAGAAGTCGCTAGAACTTTTTTTCTGGGAAAAAAGTTGCTAAATCAAAGTCGCTAAGTTGGCAAAACCACTCTTTTCAGTGAGCGGCTGAGAGGAGCAGCATATGCAGTTGAGGCTGTGCCGTGTCTGAGAAAAGAACGTAAGTCCTCATCTAAGCGGTGTATCGATTCTTTCGGTTATGTATATTTTCAATGTGCTGTAATCACCTAGTTGATTAAACGCATCTTAAAATGAGCATCCACAGGCTGATTTCAAAATCCGGATGTTTTCAGAGAGAGGAGAAGAGATAGTCTGATGATTAATGGGTACAGAATTTTCCAAAATAAACAGAACTTATAGTTTTAATCATAAGCCAATCTGAGAAAGCTGTGCCTCATAAATATACATGATTATTTCACCACATGGTGTCAGTGCTCGTCTAAACTATAGTGACCGCGACGCTGTGTGTGTGAGACCTGAATAAAAATCAGAATCAACATATTTATTCATTTATATTACATATTTTAATCATTATTCTGTGTCATTCTCATTGACAATCTGCCAAAATTCTTAATATCCAAAGTAGTCACTGTGTCAACACGTTACTGTTTAAGATTGATTAAATGATTAAATCATTACATTCCTTTAAGGCAGTTACTTCGCATTTATTCATCTATTTTAAAGGGTTAGTTCACACAAAAATTCTGTCATTAATTACTCATCCTCATGTCATTCCACACCCGTAAGACCTTCAAAAACACCGGCTCAGTATTGGCCGACACTGTTCACATGAGCAGCATTATTCAGAATGCACATTTCAGCAGGTTGAAGATATGAGTTGTAAACTTTCTCAGTTTTGAAATGTGTAAGTCTACACACGAGCGTACTCCTGAATATTATTTTATGTCTATGGTGATTTTTGTCAGATGATGTCTTGATTAGGCTATAAATCAGGATTGAAAGTGACTGCTGGTAACAGATTGCATTTCAGTCACTATTTCATATTTATTCCTTTATCTGACAACAGAAAAGTATGTCAGCTTTATTGGTAATTCGGTATGTGAGTACAGAGGAGAGAAGCAAACAAATGTAAAGGGCTAACAATAACACTAGGCAGAATGAAAATATGAGTATTATGCAGTCAACTAGCTGGCTTTAGGGGCGGCACCTTGTGCGTGTGCTTTGGATGTGCTTACAGAAAACTGTTTTAGACAGCACGCCAATGGGGGCGAATGCAGAACTTCAGTTGCTACCTCCGTTGAAATTGCTTTCTAAGGGTGGGCCATTGATGGTGCCCCCATTGAGGGTGGGATGGTGCCCCTTAGTGCCCTACGCAGACCGCAAATTCTGTGTATATGGAACAGTTGTATATGGAATTGTTGTAGTAAAAGCTTTACATGAAGCTTTTACTGAAATGAAAACATGAAATTGCTGCTATTGATCAACAACAAATCCAACATACATGGTCTTTGGTTACTATGGAAGCTTTTTTTTTCCACCACAGAATAATACAAAAAAGTATAAAAGGTAATTGTGAATTTTTTCTTGCAATTGAGAGTTTACATCTCACAATTCAGACTTTTTTTTCCCTCTGAATCGTGAGAATTGTGAGATTCTGAGAAGTCACAATTACCTTTTGTATTTTCTATTCCATGACAGAAATAAGCTTTCATAGGTCCCACGTGGAAACTCCTACCTCTTCTACTCCCTTGTCCTGATCCAACTACTCCTCTTCTCCTTCAACTCCTCCACTCCCTTGCCTAGACATTTTTTTATTCTTTGCTTCTCTGAGTTGTTCAGCATCCACATTGAACAAAACCAAAAAGTCCCTTTTTTACTGTGAATGTCCAAGTAATGGAAAGAACTTCAACATCTGACTGAGATTGGAATCAGCTATTTCTCAATATTTCAGTGATCTGTACCTAAAAAGCTTATCAGTTGTTTCAATATTTTAACATACATTTTTTTATACTTTTGAGCTGCTGTGGTGGAGGGTTTATATACTATATTTAAGGTTTGGAACATTAGGTCTTCATTTCTGACATGCTGTGTTTAAGCATTTGTAAATAAGATCAGAAAGATCCATGATTTTGGTATTGGGTAAGCTTGTGTGAAAAGAAAATTTAAGCATTTTAGAAACGTGTTAATTGACTGCATTTTGTGTGAAAACGACATGTTAATGGTGTTAATGGTATGGTCACAACAGACGGATGTTAGAGTTTTGAAAATGTGATTGGACAAAAGTATAGTAATGTCACAGTCACTCTCAGTCACCAGCTCAGTCACTCTCTCCGCACTACATTTCCCAGCATCCCTCCTGATCCACACCTGCACTCAGTCAACCATTACCCTGATCCCCTGCACCTGGACTTCCTCGTTTACTCACCCTTTATCTGGCGTTCCCATCACGTCTTCATCCGGTCTCGTCTCATGACTACACAGACTCACCTTGTTACTCTCCTGAAATACTTATCTGCCTTCTGTTCCACTTGTTTGTCTTCCTGGATCCTCTGCCTAGTCATCACCGCCTTCACCACATCTACACAGAAATACTGCATTACCACCAGCTAAGTCCACCAGCAACATTTTCTGTGACTGTTAACCTTACCTGTTTTGCACTGCTGCTCAGCTGATTCTGCTTGCCTAAAATAAAGACTGTTTATATTGTACTCACTTCATCTTTCTTCTGTTTATGGCAGTTAGCAATTGAAGAAAAAAAACTAAAGAGCAAGAGAAGAAAATATAAGAAGACATGGACAGAGGGGAAGAGAAGAGCAAAGTGTAAGAGGAAGGAGAAGTAGAAGAATAAAGACTGGTTTCAGAAGGATCCACCATTCACTGCTTTTTTTTTTTTTTTTTTTTTTTTCTTCGCAATGCATGACTTGTGAAAATATATGCTGTGACGTTGATGTAGCAAATTAGCTCAAAGGGAAATTATTAATTAATTTATAGTGAATTTTGAAAGAGTCACTTATTTTATGACCGAGCAAATGGATCGTCCAGCGTTCATTTCAACAGGCCGTAACTATCAGCTCTGTAACAGATATATCCAAACTATAGTGAAAACACTATTTATTAGCAAGGTAACATAGATCGGCAGTTAAAGACGTTAAATTTGTAAGCACATAACACAAGACACTCATCGTTACACAATTAAACTCTTCATTACAGTTTTTCTCGATTGCTTAAACACATTTCTTGAAACTATGCCTCATATTCTCAAAACAGTAAACAAAAATCCATAATGTCTCACCCAATTCCCCAAACATCCTATTTTCAGGTCAAAATGAAGCTCTACACTCAAAACCATTCATTCTTGCTGAAAAAAAAACAAACTTTGGCCTCAGACATCACACACAAGCCCTCAAAAACACACACACTACAACATAGTCTTACACAATGGTGAGAAATTAAAAACAATACTACAAAAAACAAAAACCAGCAATAAGTTGTGTTGCTTGTGGTTCTCCCCCTCACAGAACTTTTTACATGATGAACACATGTATACATTTGCACATTTTGCACAGGCTTCTTCCATTCCACCGTCTCTACAAAAATAGAAGTACTAATTACTGTAACTGTAACACATCCTTTTTACAAAATGGAAGCAGACAGAAACTCTATCTGTATGTAAGGCAATTTGATGCATGTGTTGTAACAGAGTACAGCAGTCAAAAGTTACAGTAGAGTACACTGAGGTACACTTACCTGTTTTCCTCCCTGAAGGTTCTTATGATCAAGGCGAAGGTGAAGCTGTCACGGTTGGTAATCCGCTGTCTCATTCTGGTCTTGTGTGTGTGTGTGTTTTGTCACGCTGATTGTTTCATGTGGGCGTCGCCGCTGATTATCAGTGATCAGCGGCAGCTGTATGTCATCTACCAGCCTATTTATTGCCCTGTCTTTCGTCTCATGTTTGTCAGATCGTTGTTGGAGATTCCCCGTGCTGCTTCCTGTTCTCCTCGTGTGTTTCTCAGTCTGAGTCAAGTTCCTTGTGTCGTGCTGTTCCTGTTCCAGTCTTGTTTGGATTTCTCACCTGGTGTTCTCCCTTCACTCCGGGTACTCTACACACAGTCTTCACTCTTCTGTTCAGGATTGCCCATCGAAGTCCCAGTGTCACCACTCTCCTGCTGGCTGCAACGTGTTGGACTTTATCTGTTTTCTCAATAAAGAGATTTTTGCTTGCAACTTGCATCCACGTATGATTCCCGTGACAGAACGATCTGACCAAACGTTATGGATGCAGCAAGTTCAGCTTCACTGACTGAGTTCATCAACCACAGTATCGCTTGTATGGACCAGCAGCAGGAGAGTATCACCACAACAGGGCGCACTGTGCAAGCTCTCGTGACGCAGGTGTCCGAGCTCTCCCAACAATTACAACTTCTGAGAAATCCCACTGCGCCGCCCACACCGCCAATTCCCCCCACACCACCGGAGCCGGGTGACCAACCTGAGCCACGCCTACCTGTTCCTCAGAGCTATGCTGGTGAGCCCAATTTTTGCAGAGCCTTTCTTACATGGTGTTCTATGCATTTTTCCCTACAGCCCCGGACCTTCCTCACGGGTCAGGCGGAACTATGGGGAACGGCAGTGTGGGAGAACAAGGATCCATGCTGCACCTCGTTCCAGGCACTCACCGCCGAGATGAAGAGGGTCTTCGACCGTGCGGTGGCAGGCAAGGACGCTGCCAGACTCCTCGCGGAACTAAAACAAGGTGATCGTACGGTAGCCGACTACTCTATCAAGTTCAGAACGTTGGCGGCAGAGTGCAGATGGAACGAGGAGGCTCAGTGGGACATGTTCCTGCATGGGCTGGCCGACCGTGTCCAAAGGGAGATTTACATCTTGGACCTTCCCCAGAGTCTTAACGGACTTATCGACCTGGCATTGCGAGTGGATGCTCGTCTTAACCGCCTGGAGCGGTACACTCATCCTAACCAAAGACTCAGAGGCGCGGAAGGTCGATCGACCAACGAGGGAGACACGGTCGGTCCCATCGCTGATCCCGAGCCCATGCAGGTAGGGAGAGCTCGGCTTTCCCGGGAGGAGAGAGAGAGGCAGAGGTCCCGAGGACTATGTCTGTACTGCGGGGGAGCGGGCCATTTTTTACATGCGTATCCAGTAAAAGAACAAGCTCGATAGTAATGAGGAGGCTACTATCGGGTGGGATCTCTGCCGAGAAGTCCTCACCATCCACTCTCCTTCCGGTAAGACTGAGATGGGCCAACCACACACATACCTGCCAAGCCTTACTGGACTCCGGAGCCGAAGGTAATTTCATGGACATTCATTTCGCTCAGAAATTTCATCTCCCCATCACACCTCTCACCAGACAAATCTCCGTTAATGCTCTTAATGGACAGGAACTCCCCAGCATCTCCCTTACTTCCGGTCCCATAACTCTTACTACGTCAGGCAACCACACTGAAACTATCACGTTTCTCCTCATGGACTCCCCTCTGGCACCCATAGTTCTTGGTCATCCCTGGCTTAATCAACACAACCCCAGGGTGGATTGGCGCCAGCACTCTATCTCCGAATGGAGCATGCAGTGTTACGAGTCTTGTCTTGTGTGTAGCGTCTGTGGTGGATCAAAATTATCAATACAACTATAAATTAAAGAAAGCTTTTAACGTTTGACCTCCTTCAGATAACCCATAGACCATGGCTCCGGCAGGTCTAGATGAAATTACCCTGGTGGCATCTTTGTTACCTTCAGTGAGGAGAAGCAGGAGGCTTTCTCCCCAGCTCTGGGGACTTCAAAGAGTCACCCATGCTCCCCCCCCCACATGGCACTAAGGGCCATGTGGCATACCCAAGACGCTGCAAAAACCCAATACACATCACACACACACATACAGAGACACAAACACATATTTGGAAACTGTATCTACATTTAGCCTCAAAATATGACTATACCAAAGTGTACCCGTTGCTGTATTCAAGTGAACGTGCATGTATCCCTAGTATATAAGATTAGTTATGATTGTAGCAGTGTTAGTTTTATTCTAAGCGGTATATTCAAGTATAAACTGTATCCCTCACTTTTTATGTGTTGACGTCCGACAAATTTGGTCTCATTGTAAAGCTCTCTTTATGCCCTAAATAACAATGTATGTCACATCACTGTAAAATGCATTGTTCTATTTTAATGGTATTTTGAAGAAAATGTACTCAGTTCTGACACTTCATAAACTATGCAAATGAGGCCATAAATGGAGACAAAGAAAAAGTTTGCCCGCCAAAGTTGCACCCGCACCATTGGCTGACGCATCCGAGAAGGCGTTTGACTTGTTTGTCCTTAAAAGACATTCACACGTGTAGGGAACTACAGAAGTAATATTAGCTCAAATGAAATAATTAATTTAAAGGGAATTATAAAGAGTCATTTATTTACGACCGAGCAACTGAGTCGTCCAGCGTTCGTTTGCTCGAGCCGTAATAAGCTCTTGTAGCGGATATGAATATCCAACTATCGTGAAAATAATAGCTTGGTAACAAGATCGACAGTTTAAGACATTAAATTTTAGAAGCACATAATACAAGACACTTTCTTTAAAAATCTACAAGAGACTTTATTTATTCTAACACAAACTAATCTAACACAAACACACACATACACACACATTCATACGCGTTGCAGTAAACGAAAGGAAATGAGAGAGAGAGTTTTAAGAGAGAGAGAGTGATATGATGAACAGGTTTCCTAGCAAAAATATGCACTTCAGAAGATCTGACCTGAACGAACCATGAATCATTAATTTAAATGCACCAGTTCAGTTGATAGAATCTGGAGGTACTTGCTTGAGTCGACTTTAAATGTGCATCATCTCGTCGGAGTGCAGCGAAGCGTTTTCCAAGTCGATGATTTGTCTTTTCAGGTCCAGATGGTGGTTAGGTAAAAACCAATCACATTTTGGCTTGCTGGAAAAATGAAAGGAAGTCTCTTTGTCGCTGGAGTTGAAGTTGAAGCGGCAAAAGTCGTTGGTTGAACTTTGCGGCAAAACTTATAACACGAGACTCAACGGAAAAGAAAATTAAGTAAAAGAAAAGAAAAGTGAGTGAAAGTTGGATGGCTTGAATGAGCTGCTTGTCTGTTCTTCTTGTTACTCCATAGTTACTCGTTGTTCTGCTTACTCTGGTCACTGCTGACCGGTTCTTTCTTCTTCTCTCGTTCGTTTCTTCTTCTCTTCAGCTTCAGTCTTGCGATGTGACTATTTAAACTTAGGTGTTTGTCCCACCTCTGAGAGGAGTTTTGGCCAATCAGATATCGTCCTGTTTCAAAAGGTGGCTTTTCTCTGCCCCAATCATACATAGGTGTTACCTCAGGTCTCTGCTTTGGCAGAATACTGTTTTAGACATAATTTCTATTAAATGGAATATGATACACTTTTACACAGATTTCATTCAAACCATGATTAAGAAGAGAGAAAGAGAATTAAATTCATTCCAAATAAGGCATACTTTCAATCAGTCATTCAAGAGTTATCACATTTACATGAATTGTGGGTGTTCTAAAGCATAACTGGTTACAGGTAGTATTCGTGAACATGATGTAAAATGTATGCAGTTAAAAGATGTTTGATAAGTCCATTTAAAATTGTTTGGAACAATTTTGATGCAGTTTTAGTTGTAGAACAGTCTTTGTTGGGTTTTCTGTAAAGTTAGGTCCCTCAGAGAAACAAAAGGGGCCTGCGTTGTCTCTTTGTCTCTCTTTTGGTCTGGTGATCAAAGAGTCTTTATCTTTTTGGTGACCATTTGGTTGCTACATTTTGGGTTAAAGGTTATCACCTCTCCTGCAGTCAGGAAGCACGGGTGCCATAAAGGGTACCTATCAAAGGTTGTTCTGTAGACGGACTGGAGCCGAAACTAGATTCTCTGAGGTTTGGTTTCTGGAATTATGTTTTAAAAGAGTCCTCTGAACGATTCATTTGTCTGGTTCGTCCATGGTTCCTACATATTCCCCCCTTTGTTCGGCGATGTGTTGGGATGAAGACATCGGCGGACACTGCAGAGAGACAGGCAGAAGAAGCAGACACATACAAAGCGACAACAAAACAACACCTCCATGATTGGCCACTGTACTGGTGCAAGGCATTAGATTATCTCAGTACTAACATATTAAGTTCAATTTTAAGAGTGTTATTCTAAATTGTCTCAGTATATTAATGCTTGGCTCAAATTATGTGATTAAATTGTTTGTTTTCTTCTCTTCGAAATTGTTTTAGGTTGAGACCAGTTTACCCTTCATTTTCTGGTGACATCATTTGTGGTGAAAATGATGTGACACATCATGCATGGAGCTCTCTGGCTCACATTCAAGTTTTAAGGTGGCTTTCAGACCTTAGGCGTGGTGCATCAATTCTAATGTCATGACCTTGACCCTTATGGGGTAGACAGGTATTTTACCTTATAAAGAAGAAGGGAGAAGAGGAAGAGGAAAACAACACAAAGCAGTTGAGTGTTTCCTGGTACGGCTAACACTACCGCGTGTATCTAAGGTGTCATGTATCATAGCTTGATGAGAGGTGTTCTACTTGTTGTGCAGATAGTTGCATGTTTCTTATGGTGAATATAGCTAAGTTTATGTTGAGCTAGTTTCTGAAACTAATTTCTGTCTGTAGGAAGAGCACGTTGGTGAGTATGTTAATGTAGTGTAGTGTAATGTAGTGTAGTGTATGTATGGTCAGATCTGTTTCAGTCTGTTTTGCTCCCCCCTTTTCTTGAAGGGCTTAGATGAAGATTGGCTCTTTGCATCTTGGACTTGGGATGAGGGATTGTCCATAATCTGATGGGAGTCAGTCCAGTGAGGCAGGAAGTTCTTTGGCAGAAAGTGAGAGGTAGTTTGACATAGCTGCGTTGAGCTGTGGTGCAAAACTTTGTCTCCTACGTTGCATTCCTTTTGTAACGCCTCCTGGTTGTGACAGACTGTCTGACCTTCTGTGCTTACTGTTGTTACTGTTGCACAAGTATGGTTCTTGAGATGGGAACTCGTTGGATCTATTGGTGGGTGATGAGTAACCAGAACTGTGTTTCCTGGTACTACTGAGTTTTCAGCGGTGTTTGGCTGTAAGAGACCACTTTGTTCTGTGTTGTTGTAGAACATGTGGCCGTCATCTCCATGTGGAAGGTGTATCAGATGATTACTGATCTTCCGTTCCGTCTTTAGTCATAACGAGGGTGACTCATCCTTGTGATCATCCCTATTAGTGTTGTTTGCGAAGAACGCTGTTATTTGCCTCATCAATTGTTCCATGTCTTCTGAGGTAGAACTGTCTTGTTCTTGGCTGTACTCAGTGCTGTGTTTAACTGAGTGGTGCCGAGGTGGGTTCCATCGTCGCTTACCCACATTGGATGCATTTGAATGTGTAGGCTGATGGACTTTGGCTGTCCAGTTAGGTTCCCAGATGTTTCTTTCTGGCGGGCTTCTGGAGAAGTGTGGCTGGTCCCATGACTTTTCCCAGCTGTCGGTGTAGAAGCTGTCAGTGGCATGGGGGTCATGTTCTTGGTGCTGTTTATGACAGACTGTGGGGTTGTCATGCCACTGGGTGTCTTGCAGTGCACGGCTTGGATCTTGGCTGACGGAGTTTGACATTGTGGCCATTTTCAAACCTTTCTTTGAGGTCATCTTCTGTTTTATGTAGGCCTTGTGTGTCAAGTCACGTAGCTGTTGGATTGTCATGGTGCTTGGGCAGGCCATGATGCCTAGATGGTGACTTAGTCCAGGGTGCAGGTTTTTCAGAAAGAGGGTTTTGAAGTTCACGTCCTCTTCAAGTCCAGGTTCGTTATGTGCACCTAAGTAGGCTTGTCGGAAACGATTGTAGTAAGCTTGGGGAGTCTCTTGTCGACCTTGTTTGGTTTCCAAGGCGACTAACAGTCCATGTTCAGACTCTGGGCCTGTAAATTCTTTAATCAGTGACTCACGTAATAGCTGGTAGTTGTGCTTAACGTGGACAGGTTGACGATCTAAGAAGCTTCGTACCTCTGGGCTGGATGTGGACCTGAGGAGATACAACCTGTCTCTGTCAGTCACATTAGGTCTCACCTCTAGGTGGAAGTCAATATCTCGGAGGTAGATCTGGATGTTGTGGCTCTCCGTGGAGTTCGGGTTGAACGGTGTGATGTTCTTAGCCAGCTTGTCGAGGTCTTTAAGGGTCATCTCATGTGCAGCTCTGGGGTCTGCACAGATGAGCTCTCTTTGGTTGACAGGGAAGAATTCTGTAGTGGAGGCCGGTGATGCTGTGGGTTGTGGCCATTCACTTCTTCCGTTGCACAGCAGTTCTTGGATGGGGGACTCTGTCCTGCTCAACAGTGGTGATGCTGAGGGAGGTCTCTCCCTTCTGGGCTCTGGCTTCTGTGTGTGAACATGTTTAAGTTCATTTCTGACCATGTAGAGCTCGCCGTTGGCATTGTCTAATTGTTGGTTCAGATGGTCCATTTCAGCGCTGTATCTTTTCAAATGGTCTTCCAGAGCATTAATTTTAAAGTTCTTATCTTTAATGTCAGAATTGGCATTTTCTAGTTGGTTTACCAGGTGTCTTTGGACAAACTTTAATTGTTGTTTGTCACGTTCAGCAACTGCAAGGGCTTCTTGGAGCTTGTCAGCTTGTTCCTTTGTTTCTTGCTCTGCTTCGGACACTTTGAGTTTGTCTTGAGCTTTCACTTTGTGCTGGTCTGTGCAGCGTTGAATGTGCATCAGCTCCCTCAGGAACTCAGTGGTCTGATGCTTGAAGTCGTCCTGGACTTTCACTTCCAGCTTGTCTATGCGGCTTTGGGCACATGTCAGCTCCTCCTGCAGGTGGGTGATGTACTTGTCGCTTAGTTTCAGCTGGGCTGTGAAGGCAATGCTTAGAGACTTGGTTATCTTGCCTAGTTCAGTGTGTTCTTGGTTCTGGCTTGAATCATGTGTCAGGAATCTTCTCAGAATTATGATTATTATCAAAAATAATAACAGTTCAATTGTCTTTGGCATGAGGCAGTTTGTAATGCCGCTGAGCCAGGCGTCCACATCTTGGGCAGTGGGGTTTTCCGTCTGCGACATGTTGGTACGCTGGGGAGAAGAGACTGACACAGATCTGTGTGGGGTGTGAAGCCTATATGTGGTGGAACAGCTAAGTCTCGTTTCAGTGAATGTACACTAGTAGTGAAGTGTGATGGCTACGTGTTGGTCTCAGTGTGTAGACAGGTAGGCTAGTGATGAGAAGGCTTCGTCACTCAACTGAGTAAGGGAAAGAGAAAGGGAAGAAGTTAAAACAATTTTCAATAGAAGAAATATTTTCTATAAATATTTTCTGTCTATGAGAAACAGTTTTCAACTCGTGATGTGAGGACTTTGTCACTCAACTGACTAAGGGAAAATGAGAGAGAATGTTAAAACAAATTGTAAGGATTTTTTTTCAATTTAGAGAAATATTTATTTCCAATAAATATTTTCTATTAATGAAAAGCTGTTTCTGAAAAGAAAAGACAATATATATTATTGTTTATGTTCGCAAGGACGATAATACAATAATAATGCTGATACCTCTTTTCTTAGTTTGACAGGATTGACACCACACACCTTCAGTTGAACTGCTTACCAGGGATGCTGTGAAGGCAACGGTTGCTCAACACTTGTCTCTGTTAAATGTTCTTGGATGAAAATGTCAAAATTTAATTGCGTTTACAAGTGCAGGGAGTATGGAGAACACAAAAGGGTTTGATTAAAATCAAATACCTAATGAATTGTTTCTTTGGAAAGATTGTGTTTCTCTTTCTTTAGAATTGATTGATGGTTCGTCCAAGCTTGATCCCTACAAATGTGAAGAATAAAATGGAAGAAAGCAGGATAGAACAGGAAAGACGGGAGGAAAAGGAAAGGAGAAGGAAGGAGACCAGATCCACAAATGGCTCTGAAGCCTTTGTCTAATTACGAGTATAGAATTAGTAGTTGATGAACAACTAAACACATGAGAATAAAAAAAATTTAGTAAAGAGAGGGTTGTCTCTGATTGATTTGAAACTCGTAATAAGATATCATTGTCTCCTATTGAGGCTCAGGTGTGTCGTTCCTAAGCTAGAATACAAAGAGGAAAGGAAAAAGGAAGAAAAGGAAGTAAATGAAAATAACGGGATGAAATAAGAAAAAGGGAATTAAACAGTTAAATGAAATAAAAATACAAAAAAAAAATAGAGTGGCTAAGTATATAACCAAGAAAGGGAAAAGGAAAATACAACGCAATAAAATAATGAGCAAGTGTGAGTCCCGAAGATTCTGTAATTAGGAAAAACTTTGGTGGAATAAGTTTGCTTAAACTTCTAAAGTTCAAGGCTTATTCATACCTAAAGTAATTAGATCTAAAATAGAATTTTAGAGTTATGAAAATTATGAAATTAGAAGTAATGGAAATTTGGGAATGTAGAAATCATTTAAAATTACTTTCTAGAAAAAAAAAATTTCAATTTAAATCTAATTGGTTTTATTAAATTCAAATTTGACAATTAAAAATTGTAAACCAGTATTTCTTTTTCAAGTCAAATGCAGTAAGCAATTATTAATTGTAAACCAATAATTTCCCTTTCAAATAAAATATAGGTAAAGTAATAAGTGAGAAAGTTAGGGGGAAAATAAGAAGGAAAGACCAACAAGTGTACATACAGTTGAAGTATTTTAAGTGGTTAAATCACTTTATAGTTGCTAAAACAGACACTGCATTCACACAATGATGTTAACTAGCTTAGCTTTGAGGCTAAAGGCTTTAGCATACGAACTTCAATGTAAACAACTACAGAGGTTAGCTTAGCAACACCGTGCGGTTTGTTTACAATGACGTTCACCCGGAAGCGTTGGTTAAGACTTCCGTGCCACGACTGTAACTATGGCGACCAAATAAATGATAGCGGCGACCATGTGAATTACATCAAATACAGGCAACTGTACAAATGAAAGTCACATGCACGTACAATCAAGTATTACGTGAAATGTCGGCGCATTTCAACACTATAAATAAGAGACACCACTCGTAGCTGTTTTACGACGTGGGGCTTAAACTTTAAGTGATAGGTTTCTGCTGTAATAGATGGAACAATCGCGACCTCGGCGGGTCTCTATGTGCATGCAAAATATAACAGTTTCAAAAACTTCACTTGATCAAAATTTCAAATCTCTTCCAATTAAAATTGCACTCTGACACACGCAGTGTTACTCGAGGCTCAAACAAGCAAGAGTATAGCTACTGTTTAACAAACGGAAGAATATAGCACACTGAAAGCAGTGGAACACGCACTGATCAGTTTAGCTATAAATAAATATAAAACAAGCAAGCGTACAGCGTTACTGTTTAACAAAGGGGGAAACAGCAGATTGAGTACAGTGGAACACGCACTGATCAATTTAGCTATAAATAAATAGTTTTGGAAAAAGATCGAGGAACACGCTCAATCTTGCCGCACTGTGAGGAGAGTATTCGTCCTTACACAGAGGTATTTTAATTATTGCAGTTTAGTTTCAATTCAGCTCTATGATACACACATAACGTTATAGCTATTTGAATGACGCTGGAACACGCAGACATCAGCTTAGCTATAAACAAGGCCTTCTAGAATTTAAGGAACACGCTTAATTCTTACGTTATCGCATTGTGATATCATAAATCTGAAGTTTACTGCAGACTGAAGTTTAGAGACAAGACGGCAGACTCGGGTTACAGCTCTCACTCATTCAAACGGGCCGCGCCGTGCGCGCTGCATACGTCACACACACACTGAGGGTTTTAATAATGTGTTCAATAAAAAAGAAAATGACTTGATATGTGCTCCAAATTTAGATTAAACTTCCCGCATTCTCCACCATTACTGTAGGGAACTACAGAAGTAATATTAGCTCAAATGAAATAATTAATTTAAAGGGAATTATAAAGAGTCATTTATTTACGACCGAGCAACTGAGTCGTCCAGCGTTCGTTTGCTCGAGCCGTAATAAGCTCTTGTAGCGGATATGAATATCCAACTATCGTGAAAATAATAGCTTGGTAACAAGATCGACAGTTTAAGACATTAAATTTTAGAAGCACATAATACAAGACACTTTCTTTAAAAATCTACAAGAGACTTTATTTATTCTAACACAAACTAATCTAACACAAACACACACATACACACACATTCATACGCGTTGCAGTAAACGAAAGGAAATGAGAGAGAGAGTTTTAAGAGAGAGAGAGTGATATGATGAACAGGTTTCCTAGCAAAAATATGCACTTCAGAAGATCTGACCTGAACGAACCATGAATCATTAATTTAAATGCACCAGTTCAGTTGATAGAATCTGGAGGTACTTGCTTGAGTCGACTTTAAATGTGCATCATCTCGTCGGAGTGCAGCGAAGCGTTTTCCAAGTCGATGATTTGTCTTTTCAGGTCCAGATGGTGGTTAGGTAAAAACCAATCACATTTTGGCTTGCTGGAAAAATGAAAGGAAGTCTCTTTGTCGCTGGAGTTGAAGTTGAAGCGGCAAAAGTCGTTGGTTGAACTTTGCGGCAAAACTTATAACACGAGACTCAACGGAAAAGAAAATTAAGTAAAAGAAAAGAAAAGTGAGTGAAAGTTGGATGGCTTGAATGAGCTGCTTGTCTGTTCTTCTTGTTACTCCATAGTTACTCGTTGTTCTGCTTACTCTGGTCACTGCTGACCGGTTCTTTCTTCTTCTCTCGTTCGTTTCTTCTTCTCTTCAGCTTCAGTCTTGCGATGTGACTATTTAAACTTAGGTGTTTGTCCCACCTCTGAGAGGAGTTTTGGCCAATCAGATATCGTCCTGTTTCAAAAGGTGGCTTTTCTCTGCCCCAATCATACATAGGTGTTACCTCAGGTCTCTGCTTTGGCAGAATACTGTTTTAGACATAATTTCTATTAAATGGAATATGATACACTTTTACACAGATTTCATTCAAACCATGATTAAGAAGAGAGAAAGAGAATTAAATTCATTCCAAATAAGGCATACTTTCAATCAGTCATTCAAGAGTTATCACATTTACATGAATTGTGGGTGTTCTAAAGCATAACTGGTTACAGGTAGTATTCGTGAACATGATGTAAAATGTATGCAGTTAAAAGATGTTTGATAAGTCCATTTAAAATTGTTTGGAACAATTTTGATGCAGTTTTAGTTGTAGAACAGTCTTTGTTGGGTTTTCTGTAAAGTTAGGTCCCTCAGAGAAACAAAAGGGGCCTGCGTTGTCTCTTTGTCTCTCTTTTGGTCTGGTGATCAAAGAGTCTTTATCTTTTTGGTGACCATTTGGTTGCTACATTTTGGGTTAAAGGTTATCACCTCTCCTGCAGTCAGGAAGCACGGGTGCCATAAAGGGTACCTATCAAAGGTTGTTCTGTAGACGGACTGGAGCCGAAACTAGATTCTCTGAGGTTTGGTTTCTGGAATTATGTTTTAAAAGAGTCCTCTGAACGATTCATTTGTCTGGTTCGTCCATGGTTCCTACACACGCGTCTCTCGATTGTCTCTCGATTATCTCTCAATCGTCTTTCGATTGTCCGTCGCCACCTCTCGGACGTCTCGGCGACCGCGCTTCCATCACGCGCTCCTCTGCATCTTCAGGACGACCATCTGTTTGGCACAAGTTCGCTTCTGTCAAGCCTCCGTCATCCTCCATCACCTCGGAGACGGACTCTCTCTTCTTTATTTTCCGGTTATCTTACTCTCAAGTTAAAACCTTGTTTGAAAACCCCGCCGAGAACCCAGTCTCGGAAAAGGACCAATCGCTCCAGCCGCACGCATTGAAACTCCTCCAGAAAGACACGCAACTCCAGCACCTAAAACACTATGCAAGTATAAAACTATTCTTTTCGAAGCGTTTTAAGCTCCATGCATAAGCTGAGTTTCCTTGTTGGCTCTCAAAGGTTTAACTGTTTGTAATTTGCCACTTTCTTTGATCACCTCTGTTTTCCTGTCTTTACTTTCGCTTTTGTATATATGTGTATTTCTTTGTGTATATCTAATTATATAACATTAGCACATGTAGTTGTAGTTTCGTATATTAAATACATTATATTCATGCTTGATTGCCTCTGTTGCTCATTCACGAACCAGGTCCCTTCTACGTTTGATTCTGCAAAACTGCTTTACGCTTTAATGCTATAATAGGAAGTTATTCTCGTGGCCAGAGACCAACTTCCTTTTATAAATAGTTTATGAGAAAACTGACGGTTTGCTGGACAAACTAGGATAGTCTTTCTCAAATCACTATTGAACTAGACCTAATCATATATGTAATTAATTATAATCCGTTGTAATTAATTCACAATATATGTGCATAATTCCCTCTTTGGTCGATCTATATTATAATTAATCATAACGCGTTATGACTTAATTATATATATATTTCACCCATAATTTGAGCTAATTGATTGAATACATGTAAATTCGCTACATGTGTCTGCTTGTCCGTCTGTGTCTGTTTCTATGTTTCAGGAGAAGGCAGCGGATTTATCAAACGTGCCCGTGGAGTACCTGGATCTGAAGGAAGTGTTAAGTAAGTCCCGTGCTGCTTCTCTCTCTCCGCATCGTCCCTATGACTGTGCTATAGATTTACTGCCAGGTAAGTCTCCACCTAAAGGCAAACTTTACTCTCTTTCTGTTCCCGAGAGGCAGGCCATGGAGAAATATATTTCTGATTCTCTAGCAGCAGGGTTCATCCGACCTTCCTCTTCTCCAACAGGGGCGGGGTTCTTTTTTGTGGGGAAGAAGGATGGTTCCTTGCGACCTTGTATTGATTACCGAGGACTGAACAACATCACGGTAAAGAATACCTATCCTTTGCCGTTGATGTCTTCAGCCTTCGAGAGGTTGCAGGGAGCATCCGTTTTCACAAAATTGGATTTACGTAACGCTTATCATTTGGTTTGCATTCGGAAGGGGGATGAGTGGAAGACCGCCTTTAACACCCCCAGGGGGCACTTCGAATACTTGGTCATGCCCTTCGGGTTGTCCAACTCCCCGGCGGTTTTTCAGGCACTCGTCAATGACGTGTTGAGAGAGATGTTTGACCAGTTCATATATGTCTACCTGGATGACATATTGATTTTTTCTTCTTCTTTCCAGGAACACGTTCAGCACGTCAGGCGAGTGCTTCAGAGGTTGCTAGAGAATGGGCTTTTTGTCAAGGCGGAGAAATGCGATTTTCATGCACAGTCTGTTTCTTTTCTAGGATACATCGTCTCGTCTGAGGGAGTACGTATGGACCCTGACAAGGTTAAGGCTGTGGTAGATTGGCCAAGTCCAGATTCCCGTAAGGCCCTACAGAGGTTTCTGGGGTTTGCCAATTTTTACCGGCGTTTCATTCGCAATTTCAGCCAACTAGCCGCGCCTCTGACCGCCTTGACCTCCCCCAGAACGACGTTCAGGTGGTCCGATACAGCTGAGGCTGCATTCGCCAAACTTAAGAGCCGCTTCGTTTCGGCCCCCATTCTCATAGCCCCTGATCCTTCACATCAGTTCGTGGTGGAGGTCGATGTGTCAGAGGTGGGGGTAGGTGCAGTTCTGTCTCAACGTTCTTCCACAGATGACAAGATGCATCCCTGCGCATTTTTGTCCCATAGTTTATCACCCGCCGAACGTAATTATGACATTGGTAACAGACAGTTGTTGGCGGTCAAATTAGCGTTGGAGGAATGGCGTCATTGGTTAGATGGCTCGGGGGTACCTTTTATCGTTTGGACTGATCATAAGAACCTAGAATATATCAGGTCTGCTAAAAGACTTAACTCCAGGCAGGCTCGGTGGGCACTTTTTTTCGGACGATTTGATTTTTCTCTCTCGTACCGCCCGGGTTCCAAGAAAATCAAACCCGATTCTTTCACGTATTTTTGATCCTTCCGAACGCCCGTCTACTCCCGAGTGTATTTTACCCGAGACATTAGTGGTCTCCACTCTGACATGGGAGGTCGAATCGAGGGTCAGTACGGCCTTAGAAGGGGTAACGCCTCCGCCCGGTTGCCCACCGAATCGATTATTTGTGCCGGAGGGGTTACGGTCCGATGTTATCAAATGGGGCATTGTTCCAACGTTGCTTGTCATCCAGGAGTCAATCGCACCAGTTTTTTGGTCAAGCAACGATTCTGGTGGCCATCGATGGCTCACGACATTCGCAATTTTGTTTTGGCTTGTTCGGTTTGTGCCATTGGTAAGACTTCCAATCGACCCCCAGATGGGTTACTCCAACCGCTGTCTGTCCCTTCAAAACCCTGGTCCCACATTGCGCTAGATTTCATTATCACTCTCCCAGGGGAAGACGGTCGTTTTGACCGCAGTGGACCGGTTCTCGAAGGCGGCTCATTTTATTCCCTTGCCCAAATTACCATCTGCCAAGGAGACAGCGGTAACTGTTGTAGATCACGTCTTTCGGTTACATGGCCTCCCGATGGACGTGGTTTCCGACAGGGGTCCCCAATTTGTGTCCAAATTTTGGCAGGAGTTTTGTAAGTTACTGGGTGCGACTGTCAGTCTGTCTTCGGGGTTCCATCCTCAAAGCAATGGCCAAACCGAGAGAGCCAACCAAGATTTGGAGAGAGTGTTGCGATGTTTGGTATCCAAGAATCCCTTCTCCTGGAGTCAGCAACTCTCTATGGTTGAGTACGCTCATAACTTGTTACCAGTGTCATCCACGGGCCTCTCTCCGTTTGAATGTAGCTTAAGTTACCAGCCACCTATCTTTCCCAGTCTGGAATCCGAAGTCGCGGTCCCCTCCGCTCACGCCTTCGTCCAGAGGTGCCACCACACTTTCAGTAGAGCCCGTGAGACTCTTCTTCAGGTGGGGGCACGCACCAAGGCTAAGACCGATAGCCACCGGTCGAAGCCTCCCGTATACGTCGTTGGTCAAAAAGTGTGGCTTTCTACCAAGAACATTCCGCTCCGCTCCGTATCTAACAAGTTAGCTACCAAATTTATTGGCCCGTTGCCTGTCACCAAGATCATTAGTCCGGTGGCTGTCCGACTCAAACTTCCTCCGGCGTACAGGAGAATACATCCCGCCTTCCATGTATCAAAGATTAAACCTGTGTTTCATTCACACATTAATCCGCCGGCCCCGGTTCCCCCACCACCCCGACTCGTAGACGGGGAACCTACATATTCTGTAAACCGTATTCTGGACTCGAGACGGAGGGGACACGGATTCCAGTACTTGGTGGACTGGGAAGATTACGGTCCGGAGGAGAGAAGTTGGGTTCCTGCTAGGGACATCCTGGATCACTCCCTTATCGATGATTACAATCGACAGGTAGGTTCGTCTGGGAACGCCAGGAGGCGTTCCTAGGAGGGAGGGTACTGTCACGGTTGGTAATCCGCTGTCTCATTCTGGTCTTGTGTGTTTGTGTGTGTGTGTGTTTTGTCACGCTGATTGTTTCATGTGGGCGTCGCCGCTGATTATCAGTGATCAGCGGCAGCTGTATGTCATCTACCAGCCTATTTATTGCCCTGTCTTTCGTCTCATGTTTGTCAGATCGTTGTTGGAGATTCCCCGTGCTGCTTCCTGTTCTCCTCGTGTGTTTCTCAGTCTGATTCAAGTTCCTTGTGTCGTGCTGTTCCTGTTCCAGTCTCGTTTGGATTTCTCACCTGGTGTTCTCCCTTCACTCCGGGTACTCTACACACAGTCTTCACTCTTCTGTTCAGGATTGCCCATCGAAGTCCCAGTGTCACCACTCTCCTGCTGGCTGCAACGTGTTGGACTGAGACTCCTCGTCTCCTTGCATCTCATCCTCCTCCTCTTCCTTCACCTTTTCCTCCACTCCTTACTGCTCTTGCTCATCCTCTTTCTCCTCTTTGGTGTCCTCAACCTTTTCAGTCACGTCTCTCCTGATCTATTGTTCCAAAACTGAATGAACTGACTTGGGCTCTTTTATCTCTCTATTGAAGGTTCTGATTGGTGTGATAAATTTTGACTCTTAGTGTTTCCATGTGGGTAACTGTGTGTTAACTGAGCTCAAGCTATGCTGTCTTGAGTGAACAATATTGAATGCTAGTGTGCTAGTGCAACATGGTGTAGGCAATGAAAAAATGAAGGGATTTGTGTCTAGAGTTTTGCAGTGACAGTTCAACAAATCTGATTCATGTGTCAAAAAAGGGGAATAGTGTATATAGTTTAGGGAAATGTGCTTTTTGATAAATGGTGTTATGGTTTTGAAATTTTAGTTCAAAACGTACTCGGTTACTAACGTAACCTCGGTTCCCTGAGATACGGAACGAGTACTGCGTATGGGGAAAGGTCTCCTTTTCCCCGTTACTGAAGCCTTTTTCAATAACGCAGTGTAACTGCATCGTCATTGGTTCACTCATAGAAAGTTGTTGAACCAATGACGGCGCGGCCTAGCTGCGCAACCTATGGCGACAAAGCGCGCGAAGAAGCCCGCCAAAAAGGGCGGGGCTTACAGCTATATAAGCAGGCATTTCGCCATAGGATTTCAGGTCATACGACTGAAGCGACGACACTGAAGCCGCAGCCTCGTGGCACGGCATAAAACGCAGTACTCGTTCCGTATCTCAGGGAACCGAGGTTACGTTAGTAACCGAGTACGTTCCCTTTCGATACTTCACTCGTACTGCGTATGGGGAACGAATTCAACCGCGCCGTGCCACGGCAGGGAACGACTGAACTTGTCATAGATACCGCGAGGGAACTAGCGGACAAGAGAGAGGGCCGGAGCCGTCGAACCCAAGTGTTACACTTGCCAAAAGGCGGGAGCTAACTCCCGAAGTGGCATGAGGCGGAGCTCGATAGAGGCCGCTGAGTCATACCGAGAGGACCCGAGCTTGCAAGGTCGGGATATCCAAGTTGTAAAATCTGACAAAAGTGGACGGCGAGGACCAGCCGGCCGCCTCACAGATGTCTTTAATGGAAACCCCACTGGACCAAGCCCAAGAGGAAGCCATTCCTCTAGTGGAGTGAGCTCTAACTCCTATGGGGCAGTTCAGGCCCAAAGAGGAGTAGCAGAGAGCAATGGCGTCGACTATCCAATGCGAAAGACGTTGCTTTGAGACCGAAGACCCTTTGGTGCGGCCGCTGTAAGGAACCCCCCATCGGCCCAAAAACGGAATCCGACGGCCTGGGCGAAGGTTAACGCGTGTATGTCTTTTCAGCGCCCCTGTGAAGTTCACGTAATTTCACTCGTTTAATCTGACTCCAATTTCAAATGATTATTACTCTTAGGTTGTGTTTCCAGTTAGAAATTAATCATTCGTTATGTATTAATTTAGATATTTGATTATTCTGGGTATCCCATATTTTCAATTATTCGTTCATTACGGACCCACCATCGCTTAGAGACTTTCACATCGGCCGACTGCGGTCTCACGGACATAAATTCACCAGTTTATGATTCTTAGTCAGAGGGTGCAGAGTTTACTAATGCATTTGAGTCGAACCGCCACATGCTTGTTCATACAAAAATACAGTTTTCTTAGTCACGATACTGCAACTTGCTAAGCCAATAACAGACAAACTCAAAAAGTCCCATGATGTGCCCCTATGCTCCTTTCATGGGGCTCTCTAGTTTGACCTGTCCTGACGCAGATTTACGGAAATGACGGACTTTAGTAATCTACTAGTCATAATGATTTCAGAAGAATCCAGAGTAAATCAAATATAACATTTTATTTTGTCAAGTAAAATGTATCATGTCAATTACATAGTTGGACAATTAGAAGCCAATTCAGAAATAAATGCATAACATCAATTACTCAAAGAAATGCATATACACACAGTGATGTGTGAATGTCTTCAGACATTCAACCATCTCTGCATGGGGGTTTCTGGCGACAGAAGATCCCACATGACTGCTTTGCACTTTACCTTATATACCCAGACCAGAACAAAAGGATTGTAAATATTTACTACACCAACACCTGTTTTGGGGTGAGAGGGGTGGGTTATCAGATCTCTTGAAGAGACGAAAGGAGGACAGAATTCTCCTTAGTTTTCAAACTTTCTCATAACATAAGTGACTGCTGTGAAACTGAGACCATTTTACCAATCGCACTGAGACATTTAAAATGATACCAAACATGAAAGGGGAAAAACAATAGATACACAAGTTACATTATACATCTTGAAGAACTTTCAGTGACTTGAGTTAGGGGGAAGGGAAGGAGAGTGAGAGTGTGGGGGGGGGGGGGGGGGGGGGGTTGCATCCTGTAGATGTTGTGAGGGCAAGGTGTTGTCCTATGCTATTTCTTTGAGATCTTCTCTCCAGATGAGTTTTATTGCTTTATTGCAGGGCACTTGATCTCAGTTTTGTCTTAGCAGGAAAATCAAGTCTTACAGTCCGCCCCTGGCCACTTGGGACAAATTCAAATCAGTCCTGAGGGGCCACTTTTGGACATTACCTGCTTCCATATATTGGGTGTTGTTTTCAGAGTGTTCATGGGTTGGCACCTGTCAGCACCAGTCGTTGGGTGCAGGAGTCAAGTCGTCACCTGAAATAACAACATTAAGGCAGGCTGAACATTAAGATGAAAGTACTGCAGAATGCATCTCTGTGACACACAGTCCCTTTAATGTGGATGTACTGTGCTGACTGGATGCTGTAGTAGCTGGACATGATGTCTGTGATCCTCTTGGTCAGGTTTGCATCCACCTGCACTTGGCTGTGGTGGTATTCTGCCTGTAGAATGACTGGTTGTACCAAGTCTGTTGTGTTGGTCAGCATGAGCAGAATGTGTCAGGAAAGTCTCATTACACTTTATGGAAACATCTGTGTCCGCCCCAGGTTTAATTGATCCTGTGAGAAGTCCTCGGTTACCTTCAAGTAGAAGGTTTGTTTTGCCGGGCAGGTCAAATGTCCATGGGTGAAGGATTCATTTCACTGATGATGCTCCATTGCGTGCAGGACACCTGAACAACTTCTGAATGATCATGCAATACTTGAACACTAATGAATTTGGTGTTATTGTAAGATGGGAAAATGGTTGTTGGATAAACACAAGAACACAAAATAACACATGATGAACATGTCAAAAGTGCGATGGTAAACAAGGTCTCCTTTTCAGAGTCCTATCTTTGGTGAGCTCATTCTAATCACCCGATTCTTCACTATCACCGTGATATGATAGTGGAATTTAGACTTGGTCTGGATGAGTTAAAGGAAAAGTAGCAAAGAATCAAAATAACTAGTATATTTACCAGTGGTATACATAATTAAATATATCACATACTTAAACATAGAAATACACAATTTCATAATTACAATTATAAAACTGTCTATAAAATAGTTGTCTTAACTGCAAATCCTTAATGCAAAACTAAGGTTTCAATCAAATCACTTAGAGAATGGAATTTATAGACACAGAGATTTAAAATCTCTTGTTTAGCTTTTGCAACCATAATCTGTGCATTTGATGTACAGGCTAAGCCACACTCAAGAATACAGGTCTGATTTAAAATTATGTAACAGATTGACAGAAATGTCTGCATTTCAGTTTTAACTGTTTAGATAAATTTGTCATTAGTCATATGTTGGAAACTAGGGGGCCCTCCTAGTTTGCAACAATGCCAAGGACTGGACATAATAAACATTTTGTCCAAAGAGACCAGTTGTATTACTGAATAGGTCTCATTTAGATTTGGAATTTAGAATTTGAATGATCAGAACTTTAATTGATGTGTGACTAAAGCCATGCACATGTCCTGCATATTACAGTGTTTCCATTACACCTCAAAATTGTTTGACACAATTAAAAAAGAAAAGAAATTATGGCAATAATTTCCCTTGTCCTATATGTATGAAGGTGACTGATGTATGATGTAGATTTGCATGATGTGAATAATTTTAGCCTAGATAGTCTTATGATCTATGCTAAGTAGAGATGTTGTGAGTTTGTAGTAGGGTGTGTGCTGTATGTTTGTGTAGAAGATGGATGGTGTCTCTCCTACCATAATTTGTGTTGCATAATTTAGTTCCAGTTCTACACTGGGAGGCCATTTATCTGTGAGTGTTATGAGGTGTGGATGGCCTTTTGAAGTTTCTACACACCCATCTTCTGCATATAAAGCTGTGTGTCCTGGCTCAATGCAGGTGGGACCAGACCCTTGTGGAATCTGGCCCTAAAATGGCAGCTGTCAGTCCTGAAAAGGAAACAGACACAGGGAAAAACAGTTGATCTTGAACCTTTAAACAAATTGCATTAAGATAGATGGTGCTATCTTAATTTTTCTTGAATGGTCTTATCCAGACAGTTGTTGCAGATGGCTTTAATCTGTTAAGATTTTATGCCATTAGAAGAAAATTTGTTTTAGTTTACAAAGACATAGATCATTATTATGATTATGTTTCTGCAAAGAAAAAGGTTAGATAAGACTGAATGTTAGTGGTCGGTTTAAGCATTATCAGAGAATCTTGCACCTTGAGTTGCTATTGCAGCTGTGCTTACACAGTCTGTTGTGTTGTGAGGATTATGACACCCAGATCTCCTGGGGGAATCTCACACTAGTCAGATCTGTGATTAGGGCATTAGATCACCATTTGTGGTGTTGTGCTGTTTGTTTAGCAATTGGTATTTATGGTGTCATTCAAATACTTGACCATTTGGACCTTTGTGGTCTGTAAAAACAGAAGAGTTTCTGCCTGATATTAACATTTCACACAACTTTAACTACATGTCCAGTAAAATAACTTCCCTGATCAGATCCCATATGATCCAGCGCTCCCAGAGAGGAGTTTGCTAACACTTGTCCACTTTGTTTGTGGTTTTGTTGCAAAGGAAAATCAAAACTTGTACCTCCCCTTGTCAATGGGTTACAGATCTATAGAATCAAATTTAAATTCTAGTTTTGATCTTGAATGGATTTAGCCTATTCAAGATATGACAATCAGATTAATAATTCTGGTTGGTAAAAATACTGGGCATTATAATTTTTCTCATTAAAGATTCTTGCACAGATAGAAGATAAAGAAGTTCTTTCCCATTACTTTGATTTCTTCCTTCCATTTTTTCTTTCCTAACAATTTAATTAAAGCAATTGTGAAGCACATTGTAGCCTTATGGCAATTCTATGCTCCTGTACATGGTTTTCTCCAGCTATATGGAAAATAGCTGAGTGTTCCATTTAGGAGACAAACAAATTCAACATAGACACACATACAACTTGAAATTGTTGTACAATTTCAGTATTACAGTTATTCCAACTTACACAAGACACATGGTCTAGAATGCATAGCATCTACAACCTTAAACCTAAGTGTGTCACGCATCACTTACAGTAAAGCAGTCATGTGTTTTAAAGAATAAACTCAACTAGTCTAGGTGCACATGTAGTAGCACAAACAACTAGAATGTGTGTTCTATGAGAACAATGTGTCTAACACAATTACAAATTAGAATCCTTCCATTGATCCCTTACAATTCTTCCAGCACTGATAGTGCTCCCAACTTCTGTCTACACTCTAGTTCCATCTTACTACATCCTGATTCCTTCTGCTGTTCTCCAAAAATCTTTCTTCTTCCAAACCATTGCTTGAATCATCATGAGATTAAAGGCCATCCCTGGCCATTATAATATAATATATATCATAATGTGATTATAATATAAATTATATTATATTAAAATAGTATAAATTAAAAATAATTTTATTTGCTGGTCTCAAGAGGGTCTTGGCTGAGTAATTTGTCATCTCACTGATCTTTTAGAAGGTGTTTGGCCCTGAAGCTACAGCTGTGCTGACATGAGCAGTGTGTTAACAGCAACAGGCCAAACTGGAAACAGTTATAGACTTTCATGCTGTGAATATTGAGTCAAATCATTTAAAGATTTTTGTGACGACAATATAAAATTGGACACAATTTTCTTGTTTTGGACTAAGATGTTATCAATTACATTCTTCTGAGAATCTATTTGGATATGAAAAGAAAGGTTGGACAAACACAGGTCTGATTGAAAGCACAGAGATTAATTTTTGGTCTGTTTGTTCTTCCAGTCTCTTTTGAGACACTAAAAAACATACAAGAGTGCAGTAATTTTTAAAGTCTGAAATAAGACCAAGGTAAAAGATATGTTTTATAAGACTAAGCCTTAAACAGTGCTGTTTACACCATTTGTGACATAAGTCGTAAACCTTTTTAGCACCTCTTGAACAATTTCAAAGTATAGTGATGTGATTCATCTTATTCATTGGCTAAATTTCTTTTATGAAACAAAGACAAGCTGAGCATGTCCTCTGAATGAGTGAAACCCTCAGGCTTGGTTACAAGTCTCTAACATCATAATTATCATTATGTACATCAGTTTTAAAATTTAGGGTATTTTCCCAATTGCAGTCCCTAGGACTTCTGCATGGCAGCAGTTCTCCAGGACTGAGACAGAAATATAGCTTCTTTTCTTTTGAAAATTTTTAGTTTCACTACTCTGTTTTGTCCAGCTTTACATTTCACACACAAAGGATTACAGTGAGAGATTTTGTTCCTTGTTCTATTTTGGTTTATCCAATCACAAGATTTTTTCACAAGTTAACGTGACCATTTGATTATTTTCAGTGTTGCAACGTCGTTGCAGCAAAGCAAATAAACATGTAGCTGAGCATTCTTTACCTCAGAATTTAGGTTTTAACTTACAGCCCTCTGTTGAATACCAGAATAAAATTTGGATGCTGTTATTCCAATTTAAGGTTAATCTCTTGTTGCGTAGGCAAACAAAGAGATCTTTAAAGTTAACGCAAGGGATATCATTCCTCATCTACGCTGCCGCTATCATGTCCCTGATAAAATGTGGTTATCTAATTCTCCAGCCCCACCGGATTTCGGTCTCCGGTCTTAAATCTGGGTATGCCGACCCATTCTACAAATGTGTCTATGGGATGCGTCTATCTTTCCCTCAACACTTCTAAAAGGCAAATAAGACTGGACTTACCACAGCAGCTGAAGAGAAGATCAAACCTCTCGCTTGTTGCAAATCCCAATTTTCCGCTGAAAAGACACTCGCCAACTGGATATGGGAGATCACGGAGGGAATGTCACCACTTTGTAAGGAACCCCCCATCGGCCCAAAAACGGAATCCGACGGCCTGGGCGAAGGTTAACGCGTGTATGTCTTTTCAGCGCCCCTGTGAAGTTCACGTAATTTCACTCGTTTAATCTGACTCCAATTTCAAATGATTATTACTCTTAGGTTGTGTTTCCAGTTAGAAATTAATCATTCGTTATGTATTAATTTAGATATTTGATTATTCTGGGTATCCCATATTTTCAATTATTCGTTCATTACGGACCCACCATCGCTTAGAGACTTTCACATCGGCCGACTGCGGTCTCACGGACATAAATTCGCCAGTTTATGATTCTTAGTCAGAGGGTGCAGAGTTTACTAATGCATTTGAGTCGAACCGCCACATGCTTGTTCATACAAAAATACAGTTTTCTTAGTCACGATACTGCAACTTGCTAAGCCAATAACAGACAAACTCAAAAAGTCCCATGATGTGCCCCTATGCTCCTTTCATGGGGCTCTCTAGTTTGACCTGTCCTGACGCAGATTTACGGAAATGACGGACTTTAGTAATCTACTAGTCATAATGATTTCAGAAGAATCCAGAGTAAATCAAATATAACATTTTATTTTGTCAAGTAAAATGTATCATGTCAATTACATAGTTGGACAATTAGAAGCCAATTCAGAAATAAATGCATAACATCAATTACTCAAAGAAATGCATATACACACAGTGATGTGTGAATGTCTTCAGACATTCAACCATCTCTGCATGGGGGTTTCTGGCGACAGAAGATCCCACATGACTGCTTTGCACTTTACCTTATATACCCAGACCAGAACAAAAGGATTGTAAATATTTACTACACCAACACCTGTTTTGGGGGGAGAGGGGTGGGTTATCAGATCTCTTGAAGAGACGAAAGGAGGACAGAATTCTCCTTAGTTTTCAAACTTTCTCATAACATAAGTGACTGCTGTGAAACTGAGACCATTTTACCAATCGCACTGAGACATTTAAAATGATACCAAACATGAAAGGGGAAAAACAATAGATACACAAGTTACATTATACATCTTGAAGAACTTTCAGTGACTTGAGTTAGGGGGAAGGGAAGGAGAGTGAGAGTGTGGGGGGGGGTGGGGGGGGGGGTTGCATCCTGTAGATGTTGTGAGGGCAAGGTGTTGTCCTATGCTATTTCTTTGAGATCTTCTCTCCAGATGAGTTTTATTGCTTTATTGCAGGGCACTTGATCTCAGTTTTGTCTTAGCAGGAAAATCAAGTCTTACACCGCCAAAGCAGATAAAGAGCTGATCAGATTGCCGGAAAGGCTGTGATCGCTCGACATAGATCCTCAATGCCCTGACAGGGCAAAGTAATTCCGGCTCTCGCTCGTCCGACGAGGGAGGAAGCGCTGAGAGAGAAATGATCTGTGCTCTGAAGGGAGTCGAGAGCACCTTAGGAACGTAGCCATGCCTAGGTTTCAGAACGACTTTGGAGTCGTTAGGCCCGAATTCAAGGCATGCAGGGCTCACAGAGAGGGCCTGCAAGTCGCCAACACGCTTGACCGATGCTAGAGCAAGTAGCAGAGCGGTTTTAAGCGTTAGGGGCCTGAGGTCAGCTGACTGCAGAGGCTCAAAGGGGGGTCCTTTGAGGGCCCTGAGGACCAAGGAGAGGTCCCAGGTGGGAACAGTGAGAGGTCGAGGTGGATTCAATCGCCTAGAACCTCTCAAGAAACGCGTTATAAGGCTGTTCCGACCCACTGACTGGCCAGCGATAGGAGCGTGAAACGCTGCAATGGCTGCTACGTAAACCTTGAGCGTTGAAGGGGTGCGACCCATATCTAAACGCTCCTGTAGGAAAGACAGTATCGGTGATACGGCGCACTCCACAGGGTCTATGTTGCGTGCGGAGCACCAGTCAACAAAGACCGACCATTTCTGGGCATAGAGGCGTCTCGTAGACAGGGCTCTTGCCTGAGAGATGGTATTTAGCACATCCCCTGGGAGGTTTTCAGGCTCCCATCGAGGGACCACAGGTGCAGAGCCCAGAGTTCTGGCTGGGGATGCCAAATCGTCCCGTTCGCCTGAGAGAGGAGGTCCTGTCTCAGGGGAATCGGCCACGGGGCTTCCTTGGAAAGCCTGAACAGCTCTGAGGACCAGACTTGGCTTCTCCAGAGCGGGGCCACTAGGAGGACTCTGTGTCTGTCTTCCCTGAGCCGCCTGATGACCTGAGGGATCAGGGCGATCGGGGGAAAGGCGTAAAGAAGGGTGCAGGGCCAGTTGTGGGCCAGAGCATCTTCCTCCTTTGAGAAATAAATTGGGCAGTGAGAGTTGTCTTGTGAGGCGAAGAGGTCTATCTCTGCCCTCCCGAAGAGCTCCCAGATCTTGAGAACCGTCTGGGGGTGGAGCATCCACTCGTCTGAGGGGACGTTGCTCCGGGACAGCATATCTGCTCCCAAGTTTGTTCTCCCGGGTATGTGAGTCGCTTTGAGCGACTGTAACCTTGGTACTGCCCACTCCAGAAGACGCTTTACCAGTGCGCATAAGCGGCTGGACGAAAGACCGCCCTGGTGATTTATGTATGACACCACTGTCATGCTGTCCGACTGGACTAGGACGTGGCGTCCCATGAGGTGTGTCTGGAACGCCCGGAGGGCTCGGATCACTGCCAGCATCTCGAGGCAGTTGATGTGCAGATGGCTTTCCTCGCGAGACCACGAGCCGAAGGCCGGTCTGCCCTCGCAAAGAGCGCCCCAACCCGAGTTGGACGCATCTGTTGAGAGCACCGTCCTTCTGGACACCGCCTGTAGGGATACTCCATGACTGAACCATACAGGGTTCGTCCAAGGTTTCAGGGCTGCTAAACAAGCCCGATTGACCTTGAGACGCAGGCGGCCGTGCCGCCAGGCGTGAGGAGGGACCCGAAACTTTAACCAGTATTGTAGAGGCCGCATTCGAAGGAGGCCGAGCTGCAAAACCGGGGAGGCGGAAGCCATCAGCCCTAGCATCCTCTGGAAGAACTTTAGAGGGAGGTAGGCTTTGTTCCTGACCGAAGCCGCGAGCTGCTGAATGGCCAGGGCGCGCTCTGGCGAGACTACTGCCGTCATACGGACTGAGTCGAAGACTGCCCCCAGGAACGTGATACGTTGGCTGGGAAACAGTGAGCTCTTGGCAAAGTTGACCCTGAGTCCCAAGCAATCCAGATGGCTGAGGAGCACGGATCTGTGATGCTCCAGCTCGGCTCGTGACTGGGCCAGAATGAGCCAGTCGTCGAGGTAGTTCAGAACCCGGATTCCCATCTGTCTCAGTGGGAAAAAGGGCCATGTTCATGCACTTGGTAAAAGTGCGTGGAGCCAGAGACAGCCCGAAGGGAAGGACTGTATATTGGTAAGCCACACCCTCGAATGCGAATCTCAAGAATCGCCTGTGATGGGGGGCTATCTGGATGTGAAAGTAAGCGTCTTTCAGGTCCAGAGAGCAGAACCAGTCCTCGGGGCAAATCTAAGCGAGGATCTGCTTCAGCGTTAACATCTTGAACTTCCGTTTCATGAGGGAGAGGTTCAAGAGTCTGAGATCTAAGATGGGTCTGAGACCGCCATCTTTCTTGGGAACCAGGAAATAACGGCTGTAGAATCCCGACTGGCTCTCTGAGGGGGAGACTATTTCTATAGCTTCTTTCCTCAGCAGAGTCGTGACTTCGGCTCGGAGGACATGAACGTCGTCCGAATTTACTAAAGTCTGAAGCACCCCGCTGAAGCGCGGGGGCCTTCGGGCAAACTGCAGCGAGTAGCCTTGACTTATGGTCCCCAGGACCCAACTTGACACTCCGGGGATGGCCTGCCAGGCCTCGGCCCGCGTGACAAGGGGTAGAATGACATCGGATGACGGACCGCCGGTCGGGGGCCCGTACACCGGAGAGAGTGGAAGAGGAAGTTTGCTCTTTCTTTGAGGAGGTAAAATATTTATAGTGTTCGCCATGAGAACGGCGTTTGGCATGGACACAAATTTTTTGGGCCCAGTTGGCGCAACACTGAACATATCTCCCACGCCCGGAACTAAACGGGGCGGAGGGGAGACAGAACGAAGGAGCTTTTGGGGTGGTCCGGCCTCGGCGGGACTTTGCCCCATCCTCTTCCTTCCTGGATGATCAGGAAGACTTAGGAGGCGTCGGGTCCAGCGAGATCTTAGGCCGTGGTCCCTGACGTCTCGGGAAGGAGGAGCGCTTTGCGGGGCGTGAACGCTGGCACTGTTCCTTGGGGGGCGCTGCTTGAGAGGTAGAGGGTGCAGGCTTGCTCTGCTGAGCCGGCGCAGGCCTGGGGCGGCTGGAAGCAGAAGCAGAACTGGAGCGCTTGGGCAGGAAGTGTCGCATGGCTTGGGACGACTTCTGTGCTGCAGTGAAGCGTTCTGTGAAGCCCTCTACCGCTGGCCCAAAGAGACCGGAGGGAGAAACCGGGGCGTCCAAGAAGGCCGTCTTGTCCAGGTCCTTAATTTCGGTCAAGTTGAGCCATAAATGGCGCTCAAGCACGACCAGGCTGGCCATGGATCGTCCAATGGCCTGGGCTGTGGCCTTTGTGGCACGCAGGGCTAAGTCGGTGGCGCTGCGGAGGTCACGGAAGGCAGGTGCATCGATGCCGGACTCGTCCAGGGAGCGGAGGAGCTTGGCTTGAAACACCTGGAAGATAGCCATGGTGTGTAGCGCTGAGGCAGCCTGGCCTGCAGATGAGTAGGCTCTGCCAGCCAGGGCAGAGGTGGTCCTGCAGGGCTTGGATGGAAGAGCCCTCTTAGTTTTCCAGCCCACAGCCGCGGGTGGACAGAGGTGAGCCGCCACTGCTTCATCCAGGGGTGGTAGGTGCTCATAGCCCTTCTCTTCAGCGCCATCCACAGTGGTAAGAGCTGATTGGTGTGTAGTGCGTAGGCGCGCAGAATAGGGGGCGCGCCACGACTTTGTCAGCTCGTCGTGTACCTCTGGGAAAAACGGGGCAGAGCGTTGACGAGGGGTCTGACGACGACCTGGCAGGAACCACTCGTCAAGCCTGCTTCGTGATGGCTCTTCTGGTGGGGCCCATTCGAGGTCCAGTTCCTCTACTGCCTTGGAGAGGACGCGGAGAAGTTCGGCGTCCATTCCCGACTTGCAGTCAATGGGCTCCAGCGAAGGTAGGTGGGCGGGGTCCTCTGGTTCACCGGCCCATCCTTCCGTCTCGGAGGCCGCGAGAGACATAGAGTCATCAAGCGGCTCTTCGTCCGATCCGCCGAATGAGACGAGGTCGCTCGCCTCTGCAGAGGGACGCAGGTCAGGGCGGGAGAATAAGACGGGGGACTGCTCTCTAGAGGGAGAGGGCGAGGCACGCGGGGGTGAGCGCGGCGTCCGCGTGGGACTTGCCCAGGCAGCCAACGCACTCATCGTGCCTGTCGTTGTCATGCAGAGGGGCTCTGCATGTGCCACAAGAGTGGCGCGGCATTTGCAGCAACGCCGCCGCCGTGATAACGGCGTTTGGGGTGCTCTTTTAGAGCGGCGAGGGCCGCTGGAAGCTCTTTTAGAGCGGCGAGAGCCGCGGGGGAAAAGCTCTAATAGGCGCGCCGGATGGCGGCAGGAGACGTGCTGAAGGACGGCCGGAAGCGGGAAGCGGGCGTCTCGAGAACGGCGCTCGGGGCGGCAGTCTACGAGGGCACCGGCGTCGTCCGGCGAGCTCAGCTCAATCCGCTGCGGGAGCCTCTTCGACGGCGGCGAGAGCTTGCTTCAGGCGGCGAAGGCTTCAGCTCGGAGATCAGCGAAGAGATGCGATGTCGTCGCTGAAGGAGAGAGAACTGAAATCCTATGGCGAAATGCCTGCTTATATAGCTGTAAGACCCGCCCTTTTTGGCGGGCTTCTTCGCGCGCTTTGTCGCCATAGGTCGCGCAGCTAGGCCGCGCCGTCATTGGTTCAACAACTTTCTATGAGTGAACCAATGACGATGCAGTTACACTGCGTTATTGAAAAAGGCTTCAGTAACGGGGAAAAGGAGACCTTTCCCCATACGCAGTACGAGTGAAGTATCGAAAGGGAAGCCTGGTTATAGTGTTTAAGCAATCGAGAAAAACTGTAAAGAACTTTGAAGAACACGACTAAAGAACATGAAAAACATGTATTTTCATTCATGTATTTGTGCATCTACAGCTAAAAATATATCAAATCAACAGAGAACACATTTATAGTTCTGATGTATTTATGTTTGATAAATGCATTACTAGAATCAAATGCAGTGCTTCATTATGCAGTGAATACTGAACTGTTTTGCCAACATACGAGTGTGTTAGTTTGCGGTGTTAATTGTTTTTAGAGCAACTACATTCATTTGGAGAAATGTGTCAAATTGATTGAGAAAAACTTTGTTCTTTACAGTTTATCTATTAAAATGTACATTCCCTAAACCTACTTAAACAGAGTGACGGACAGCTGATGTTGTTTTCTTCTCTTTTGCATCTTGGGTTTGTCATGCTGTATCGAGCGCAAAATCAAGTCGTTTCAAAATAAGATGCCTCTAACACCTTACCTCAGTTAAAGTGGCAGTGGTAGGGGCTAGAGCTTGAAAAATGTTTAATTAAGAGGTATTTGTGGTGTTGACTAATCTCTGCCCCAGTTAAGCAAAGCAGATTTAGAAGAAAATAACACTTCCTTCTGTCTCTGTTACACTCTGTTCTAGTTAAAGTAAAAGTATGTTTTACACTTCCTCTTTTAAAATCTTTCTTGCATAACCAAACAGTGTTATTTATCTTTTGCTCACAGTTTTTCACATTTTGAAATCGGGGCATGGTTTAGGCCTATTCTATCCAGTCGACTTACTTGCAAATAAGACCGCATTAAGAAGGTAAAAATGAAAAAGAGTATGTTACATCTGACTTAACATTACAAAGTGATTTTAGGATGCATTCTATTTAACAGAAAACTTCAGGTGTCAATTTCCATAAATTTAGTCACTTGGGTAACATTTCCATTGTTAAAAATGGTCTTCACTTTATTTTGAAATGTTTTTTTTTTTTGTTTTCTTATTTCACCTAAAGGCAAACCCTGGAACATGATGCGACCTCTGATTGTTCATTTGCTTTTACAAGGTATAGTATATGTTGTTTTGTTTCTTTTCTTCATAAAGCAGTTAAGGGTATACATCCTGAAAATCTGTCACAGTAGATTTTCTTTTTTTAATTAATACTTTTTAATCTGACCTCAGCAGCTTTTCTCAGGTTAGAATATTCAGTGTCTTTATTTCAGAAGATTTCTGCCTCTTGGTAATTTCACTGGGTCTAATAGTTGCACACCATAAAGTATTTTGCTATATTTCAGGTCATGCATTTGTAGAGCTTTAGTATTTAGGGGAGAGCGGGGCAAAACCTAACATGGGGTTAGTTGTAACACACGTTTTAAATACGTCCACATATGCTAGCATGATGAAACTTAGTGTATTTACTAGCTGCCATATCAACAATATATAGAGAAAAAATTGTGCCAAAATCCAGAAATCTTTGAAAGATACCACTGAACATTTATTTAACAATAGCAAAAGTAAATAAGTAAAAAGTAAGGTAATTTTTCATATATATTTTTTTGTTTGTGGACAAATCTGATATGATTTTAATCTCCAATCTGTTTAGCAGTTTGAGTAGTTCTTTATGCTTCAATAACTAGCAGAAGATACTAACCAGCTGCGTTACAATTATACTACTAGAATTATGCTGTTCTATATAGTCACCAATATCTGTTGAGAAACCATGGGAAGAAAGGTGAATAAAGACTGAGGGGAAGAACCTGAACATTCAAAAAATATTATTTTAAGAAATTTACAGCATTTGGACTGGTGCGTCTATTTATCTTCTGTTCTGTGAGAGCTGAGAGTGGAGGGAGGGGGGTGTTTTGTTCAGCTCTGTGTTTTTCTGAATGCCTGAATATGTTTCTTCATCTGTTTGCCTGTATTGTTTTGACCTAGGCTATACAGCTGTAGTTTGCAGTGTGTTCATTGTCAAACTACAAAATTATTTAAATTAGAATTTCTAGAACATGCTATTATTGTATATGGGGAAAAAATTGTTTTATTGACAAAATATTTTAGTTTGTCGTGTGTGTGTGTGTGTGTGTGTATATATATATATATATATATATATACAACAGTTCTTTCTGGTTCTCGAATCTGATTGGCTGATAGCCATGCAATATTTTAGTGATAACAGCACTCCTACCTTTTCACCGTTTGTATCACTCCGCTTGAAGCGACTGTCATGGCGGCCGAGCAAATCCACCGTAATTTTTGCTAATACTACACTTGTTGTACCACGAACTGTAGTTTTAAGAGTTTTTTAGGTGAGAATGTAGTTGTTTAGACATTAATTGTGTGACTTATATTTAATCATAGTGCTTATTTTACAATTTGTTAAGACGTTTTCGGAGATGTGAGCTCCAGGCCGTCAACGGCCATTCAGGGGTCGTATAACCGCCGAGAACAGCTTCATCTTGGCCAGTGCTTCGGGGATTTGCCGCTGGCTCTTATAGTGGTTAAACATGAGACACCAATTCATTTTTGGTACAGAAAACGGGCAATCTTTGGCCTTATTAATCTATTACTTGTTCCAGAGCAAGTTGAATTGTGCTATGTTCAATTTGATAGCATACTGGCTACAACTAGACGGGAAATATCAGGCGAAGACTCTTCTCCGCTCTTCAAACACATAAAAAATTAGCCTTTATAGATATAGTGTTTCTTGAGCAAAGCAAACGCTTTACATTTTTATTTTTTTCAAACATCAGCTCTTAATTAAGTTGGCTTGAAAAAGCCAACTTACTGTAATGCTATTTAAACTTAATATTATTATTCTTCTCAGACTAAAATTTCTATATCTAACTCCTCCTAGAGTTTTAACTCTACAAACTCCAAACTCGGGTCAGACCTTCAGACTGTTCTGACTTAGTGTGCTATATCTTTTCTAACTGATCAGACTTACAGTTCTCCTAAAAATGATGATCAAAACTCAGAAAAATCCCATTGACTTTCATTGACGGATAGTTCAAATGAGCCAAGACTGTTCAAATTCAAATTTTGACAGTTGGAGAGGCTCATCAGACTACATTAGCTGCCATTCTATGTACTATTTCTAATCTATTGAGACTCATTCAAACTTATAAACTAATTGAATCTATGTATCTATGTATCTATCTATCTATCAAACTAATTCTGTCTATCTATCTATCTATCTCAGACCACTTCTATCTATCTATCTATCTATGATCTATCCATTTCTATCTATCTATCTATGATCTGTCCATATCTATCTATCTATCTATCTATCTATCTAACTAAATCTATTAAACTAAAAGTATCAAACTATATTTATCTATCAGTTTAGCAAACTAAATCTTATCTATCTATCTATCTATCTCATATTAACTACCCAGAACAACCTAGCAACCGCCTAGCAACCACACAAATCACCCTGGCAACATCCTAGCAACCAATCCGAGTACCCTAGCAACTGCATAGCAACACCCTAGCAACCACCCAGAATACCTTAGCAACTGCGTAGCAACACCCTAGCAACCACCCAGAGTACACTAGCAACCGCGTAGCAACACACTAGCAACCACCCCAAATACCTTAGCAACCGCATAGCAACACCTTAGCAACCACCTCTAGTACCCTAGCAACCGCATAGCAACACCTTGGCAACCACCCTGAGTACCCTAGCAACCGCATAGCAACACCTTGGCAACCACCCTGAGTATCCTAGCAACCACATAGCAACACCTTAGCAACCACCCAGAATACCTTAGCAACCGCATAGCAGCACCTTAGCAACCACCCAGAATACCCTAGAAACCGCATAGCAACACCCTAGCAACCACCCCGAGTACCTTTGCAACCGCATAGCAAAACACTAGCAACCACATAAAACCCTTGCAACCACCTTGATTACCCTTTATCTATCTATCTATCTATCTATCTATCTATCTATCTGTCTATCAAAACTACTAAACAAAAACTTAAACTTCAAACTTTCAAACTTCAAACTTTTAAAACTACTTCAAACTTTCTGGACCGGCTTTTTCAAGCCAACTTAACATTTGTCTCGACAAACTTTTTAATCTAGTTTACCTTTGCATTGCAAAGAAGCAGAGATCTCCAAACCGCGTGCAGCACTTCATTCACGACAGAGGATTTATGAGGTTTGACTGACAGTTTGAGGACCCAATGGAGTTACTAGGTTTTGTCACAAGCTCTTTAAAATTCTTTTTATTTGTTAAATATTTGTAAAACCCACATACAGGCATAAAGGGTAACCTATAGCATTGTTTATTTAAAAAAACAAACAAACAAAAAAAAAAAGAAGAAGAAGAAGAGGAAATATTAATATTATTTAATATTAAATAAAAAAAATGACAGAGTTTCGCGTGCGCATGAGAAACGTATGGCGTGCACACGCGATACAATTTCCGGTTTGTGTATACTAAAACCTATTTCATTTGTGCATCACTGCCTATGAAGAAAACGAGAGTATGCATGCACATGAACTAATAAAGATCATGAAAATTATGAAGAATATGAGATTATGGATGAATTAATAAAGATCTATGCTCAAAATTATGAGGAAAATGTGAGCATGGATGAATTAATAAAGATCTATTTACTCAAAATTATTAAGAAAATTTGAGTATGGATGGATTAATAAAGATCTACTTGCTCAACATTATACAGAAAATGCGAGTATGGATGTGCATGCATTAATAAAGATCTATTTGCTTAAAATTATGAAGAAATGCGAGTAGCCTATGGATGAATTAATAATGATCTATTTGCTCAAAATTATAAAGAAAAAGAGAGTATGGACGCGCATGAATTAATAAAGATCTATTTGCTCAAAATTATGCAGAAAATGCGAGTATGTGCATGAATTAATAAAGATCTATTTGCCCAAAAGGCGGATACAGTAAAAAGTGCTCAAAATGTGGCTTTCGTTAGGGCAGTGCGTCATATGGGAAATGGGCTCAGTGTGCATGTCATAATGCCACGTTTGGTTCATGAAAAAACATTGGCACAGTAAAAATGATAAAACTTTGTATTTCGTTAGGGCAGTAGGCCATTTTTATATTGTCCCATATAAAAATACTGGAACTATAAAATGTAGGCCTACTAAAATTTCGTATTTCACAAGATCAAAAGCCCCTTTATTAAACCACTTTATCGGATTTAACGCATCCTTACAGGTGGCAGAGAAACGCTTATTTTCTTCATTCAGTTCTAACAGCGCTTATTGCGAGCAGAGCCATAGACATTAAGGACTTTAGATATAAAGGAAGGCACATGTTAAAAAAAATTAAAATGAATAATAAGCTGGATTCATCAAAAAAAAAAAAAAAAAAAGAATATTTTCTATTTTTTTTAAAGATTTCAGCCATTAATTTTCTCTAACTTTCACCTGTTGTTCAACAGGCGTTCTGCTATATGATACTTTGGCATGGAGAGTGACAATGCCAAAAGGCATACGTGGCCTCCAGGGTTCCTGTCTGGTTATACCATGTTCTTTCTCTTACTCATCATACCCACCCGCAAACCCACGTAGAGTTGTGTGGTATCAGTGGGTCTCTAAAGGTTATCCTTTAGTTTATGATCCATGGTATCCAAATGATGTCATTGATAAGTTTAGACGGAAAACTTCTTTATATGGAGACCCATCAAATTGGGATTGCAGTCTGCTGATCAAAAACCTGGAACAGTCCCATCATGGAGAGAAAATATATGCATGGATTGACCCTGAAAATGTTGGGTGGCGCACCTACGCATTTTATGATGTCACCTCTACAATCCATGTCGACAGTATGTAAATACTCTTATAATAATATTCTTTCACTGTAATATCTGTGTTTGTCCAACTGTAGTAAAATATTGTGTGGTCAATAACAATATACATGCTTCCCCCAAATTGACTTTCTTCCAATCAGTTTATTAGTTTCAAGGTAAAGGCATCATTTAGAAAAAGCCAGCCTTTAGCTAGCATTACTTTATACCATAACATTCTTATTCCTGCAAATGCTTTTTGCATGAATAACCATTCAAGTGCGACAAGACACAAAAGAGAACTCAGTGGTGCGCTGTCAGTGAAGCTCCTGTCTGTGTGACAGACACACACAACTCAAACGCACAGAAAGCCGCTTCAGACAGAATATACATTTTGTCAAGTATACTCGTAAGCACAGTCTTAAATGAGTTAAATAAAGTCAAAATGTGAAGAGCTGTGAGAAAATGGGATGCATGTCAGATTGCCATCATGTGTGTCAGATCATAAATGGACAGCAGCCTAATCCTAAACCTCCTGCTGTGATGTCTGTCATTAAGGTTAATCAAAGAACAAAAGAAAAAGAGAAAATCACTCTACACTAAACTTTTCAATATAAAAATATATTAAAAACTATAATGTTAGGTGCAATTAATTACAGACAAAAATCGATTGACAGCACTTATAAATGTGTGTGTGTGTATACAAAAGAGGAACTGACACTGACTTCATGCATACACACACACACAAAAAAAAAAAGACCTTGAAATCTGTTAGTTAAAATAATTTAGAGTGAAAAGTGAAGGTAGTTCTGAGAAAGGCCCTAGCTTAATTTGTTTACAGATTACAGATCTAATGCAATACATTTTTAAGTGTCCAAATGCTATGGAGCCACTGTATAGATAAAAAAGTGATGTAATGTACTAATTCTATGTGTCTGTGAATTATAGATCGTCCAGAGCCCCCAGACATCAGTATTTATGGAGGTGAAAGGATGGGTGACACCATCACAGTAGCATGTTCCACTTTCCACACGTGTCCATACAGCAAACCAAACATCGCTCTGAAGGGTATAGAAGGATGTGACAAAATAGACAACAAGCATATTAAAGACGGCTTGTGGAAAATCACTCGGACATGCACAAGTGTTGTAAAGGCAGAACGCTTGACTATTCAGTGTTCTGTAACACATCATGGTGGCAAAACAGTGACAGCTACAAAAGACAAAAGTGCCAAATGTGAGTAAACACAAATATGAACTGTGTACTATATTTGAAATATCACAGTTGGACATATTACAAGATTTCACTATAATTTCAGGTGTTCATCGTGAAATAACAATTAAGCCCGAACTGACAGATTTCACAGAGGGCATCGCAAAGAACTTCGTTTGTTCCATCTATCACTCCTGCCAGAAAGAGACTCCAACCATCACATGGAACTATAAGAACATGAGGGTCTCAACGTGGAGCAACACACTTTCTGGTTTAGATCGGGTCACCTATTCCAGCATAACCTTTCTGGGTTCAAAAGAAGACCATGGGAAGAAACTGATTTGCACTGCAATATTTTCTGGAGGAAAGACTGAAACCTCTGTTGTTTTACACGTACAACGTGAGTAATTTGTTAGCATCATGCATGTATGACTTGTGTTATAAGAATATTTACCATTCAAAAGCTGCCTTGTTGTAATTACTGCATACTAAATTGTGGTTAATCAGAACAAATTATTTTATTATAAAAACTGAAGAAAAAAAAAAAATTCTGACATCACACATGTGGGCGGAGTTAGATGTACACCGCAGGCTGCAGCGAGCCCTACTTACGGTCTTGTTGGTTTTGGTCAAATTGACCCTAATTGGATTCAATACAATTCCCCAAAAATCACACTATGGGGGAAAAAAAAACAACAACATACAATCAGGTACAAACAATTAACTTTTCATATCAATACTTTTCACGCATTACAAAAGAAAAATTACTGAATTTATGATTAATAAAAATGTTTTTAACCACTATTTTTAAGACCGCCCCTCCCCCAAGATTTGTGATGTGGTGCCGAACTATAACGCATGCTCTGGTTATTTCTGTATGTATTTTATGAGGGTTGTAGAGATTACTGCCCAAACTTCTTCTGAATAGGTCTACTTCATAAATATTATGAAAATTATGGAAATATATGGTTCACATCACTCAAACCATATATGGAAATGGGCGCGTCCTTATATGATTTTCTAGTGGAAAAGTTTGGTACTGCGCACAAACAAAATCTTACTGAAAGCTCATCTTTTGAGATGTCAACCTAAAATTTGGCCCGACATTTGTTCTCTTTGGCTTTGATTTTCTTGCAATTTCTGAGTTTTGTAAAATATGTATTTTATATAAAATATTAAAAATTTACTTTTATATTTTACATTTTCCTAAACTTCTATAATTTTTTTTTCACTTTACTTCTACAATAATCTGTGATGCGTCCCCTTTAAAAAGATACCAAAGTATGTGTTCTGAAGTATTCAATATTTATAACAATTTAAATAGGAAAGGTAATTTTCATCTCTATGCACAAAAAGTGAGACTGACAGTTGAACAGGTTGATTGGTTTTGTTTTCACAAACTTTGAAAATAAAGAGTTATTAAACTCAGCAAGACACTGGCATTTCAGGACTAGAGTTGATGAGCTCTGACATACAATAAAGAAATGTTTTTATTTTGCAAAATAAACTTGGCAAATAAAACCAAAAATAGTAAAACAAAACATTTGTTTAATTTATTCAGAAGTAATTCTGTGTAGCTACACTAAGTCAAGAGTAAATCTACAGTAAATGATCAAGTACTCTCTACAGTTCTTGTGTAAGTGAACTACACTAAGCATTTGTCAGTACAACATACTATTCCTATTACACTTAGTTTTTTTTAAGGCAATTGGTTTGCATGCTTTTTTTTTTAAAAGTAAGATTAACTAATTTGATTTTACAGTATAGCGGCTAATCAACTGGAAGTCTCACACATTCAAAGAAATAGCTTACTTCTGCACTGCAAAATAACGTGTATAGATTTTAAATTACTTATGTGATTGATTGAAAGAAATATAATGATAGAAAATAGTAACTTTTTATAATATAAAACTTTTTTATAATAATAACATTTTTTTTTTTTTTTTTTGAAAAGTTTGCTTATCTTCCACTCAGCCATTAATGCTTTCCAAACTTGTCCCACAGGTGTTATGAAGTATGATGTTTTGGGATTGGAAGTGAGAATGCCAAAATACATTCATGGCCTCCGGGGTTCCTGTCTGGTTATACCATGTTCTTTCTCTTACACGTCAGAACCACCCAAAGACCCACGTAGAGTTGTGTGGTATCAGTGGGCCTCTAATGGTTCTCCTTTAGTTTATGATAGTTTGCATCCAGATCGTGTCATTAAGAATTTTAAAGGAAATACTGATTTATATAGAAACTCACCTTGGGAATGCAGTCTGCTGATCAAAATCCTGGAACAGTCCCATCATGAAGATAAATTATACACAAGGATTGACCCTGAAAATGTTAATTGGCACAACTACAAATTTGATGATGTCACCTCTACAATCCTTGTCAATGGTATGTAAATATTTTTGGAATAATTATCTTACACTGTAATGTCTGTGATTGTCCAACTGTAGTAAAATCTTTTGTGGTCAATAGCAATAGACAGTGAAATGCTTCTCTCAAACTGAATTCTAACTAATTTATGTATTTAACGTTTCAAAGTAAAGGAAAGACAATTTGCCACAAAAAGTATATATATTTTTGTCTTTTCATTATATATCAAAATATCAAACCAAATGGCATGGTTAAAAAAATGTAAAAAGTGGCTCTGAAAAAGGGAAGTCAGTTCTGAGAAAAGCTCGAGCATCATTTCCAAATTTCACTTTTTCTTTCTTTCTTTTTTTTTTTTTTACTTTTTTATCTGATGTAATGAAATTCACACAGTTTCAAGTGCATGATGTATTAATTATAATGTTTCTGTCAAATTTCTTTAAATTTCCTTGACTCCTGGGGCCATATTCACAAAACATTTTATCTTACCTCTAAGAGTTCTTCTAAATAGCACTAAAAGTTCTTAGGTAAGAGTTTCCTGTGAAAACCTATTCACAAAGCTGCTGAGACCAACTTTTACTAAAGGCAGGAACACACCAAGCCGACGCCGACGAACTAGTGGCGACAAAAGCAGACTGCCGGGTTGGCTCACGTCGGCAGCGTCTGGGTCCAAAGTTGGCCTGACACACCAAACCGACGCTCTACACCCGACGGCCAAGTAGCACATTCGTTCTGCGCCTGCGTAAGATGAAATGCCTTTCCGTACCTGCTGGTGGCAGTAGCTGAACAGCCAATCAGAATGATCAGATGGCCCGACGAGCTCCGACACCGATTCAACATGTCAAATCAGCCGAAAAAAAAAACAGACGAGGACCAACTTCAGCCGACGGTTCGGAACACACTAAGAAAACTTAGTCGGCCGACGAGCAAAAAATGCCCGACGGCTGACCGTCAGCTTGGTGTGTTCCTGCCTTAAGGAACAGAGAGAAGTCTTAAAGGATTAGTCCACTTTCAAATAAAAATTTCCTGATAATTTACTCACCCCCATGTCATCCAAGATGTTCATGTCTTTCTTTCTTCAGTCGAAAAGAAATGTAAATACATATGCTTTATATAAACAAATGATCGGCTTCCAAGTGCTTCCACCAAAACCGTACTTTCGTATTCTTCAAAAAGCTTACGCTGTATGTCCTACACGGCGGAAGCACTTGGAAGGTGATAATTTGTTTATATAAAGCATATATATTTAAATTTTTTTCGAAAATGACCGATCATTTCGCTAGATAAGACCCTTTTTCCTCGTCTATCGTTTAAAGCCCTTTGAAGCTGCACTGAAACTATAATTTTGTTTGGAGGCCACTGAAGTCCATTATAAGGAGAATAATCCTGGAATGTTTTCATCAAAAACCTTAATTTCTTTTCGACTGAAGAAAGAAAGACATGAACATCTTGGATGACATGAGGGGGAGTAAATTATTAGGAAAATTTTATTTGAAAGTGAACTAATCCTTTAAGCTAAAAGTAAGGGCGGGAATGACCTTGTTGTTAAGGATGATGTTAACACGCTTACTAACTATGCCGACAGTGATTGGCTGATGGGGGAGGGGTCTCTGTCAGCAATTTAATCATAGAAATATTGTAGAACGAGGTATCATATTGCCATATTCAAATAAAGGTTTAAAAATATAGGCTTAGTGTCACTAATTAAACAAGTATATGTTCAGCTAATTGTTAGCGTCTTACAACTCGTGAAACAATTGCCACAGGTAATAGGACATTATTTTCTCATTTATTTATTCATTCATTTATTTTGCTGTGTTTGCCTTTTTATTATGATAGGACAGTGAGTAGATAGGAAGTGAAGTGATAGAGAGAAAGGGGTCCAATACCACAAAACATATTGGACCCAACTGAATTCTGCACAGAATGCTATACTTTAAAGCGATATGAAAGCGATAAGGAAACTGAGGCTTTACAGAGTTCAAAGGCTCTGGTTGAGCTGTGATATAAAGGAAACGCTATTGGCTTTAAAAAAAAAAAAAAAAAAAAAACGGGAGGAACTGTTCGATATGTACCCCCGTCTTCATGTTTCAGTGGAAATTACGTCAACACACTGAATAATGCTGATTGTTCCAAGGCACTTCAGTGGGCCTTTAAGATGTTTTGTGAATATGGCCCCTGATCTAGTTATGAGAGTGTGTTGCCTAATTGTAACATTTCTGCTATTTGTAGCAAGTTCACAGCCGCCCAGCATCAATATGTATGGAGGTGAAAGGATGGGTGACACCATCACAATAGTATGCTCAGCTGTCCACTCGTGTCCATTCAGCAAACCAAACATCATTCTGAAAGGTATAGAAGGAACTGATAAAATAGACAATGAGCAAAATAATGATGGCCTGTGGAAAATCACTCTGACACGCACAGGTGTCATAAAAGCAGAAAGCTCCACTATTGTGTGCTCTGTAACACATCATGGTGACATAACAGTGACAGCTACAAGTGTCAAAAGTGCACAGTGTAAGTGAACATAAATATGAACTGCTTCGTGTGCTATTAGTAATAAGAGCATTTTAAATGTCACATCTGGACCTATTAAAAGATTTCAGTTTAATTTTAGGTGTTCATCAAAAAATAACAATTGAGCCTGAACTGGCAGATGTCACAGAGGGTGTTGCAAAGAACTTCACTTGTTCCGTTTATCACTCCTGCCAGAAAGAGACTGCAACCATCACATGGAACTATGAGAACATGCAGGTCTCAACGGGGAGCAAAACACTTTCTGGTTTAGATCGGATCACCTATTCCAACATAACCTTTCTGGGTTCCAAAGATGATCATGGAAAGAAACTGATTTGCACTGCAAAATTTTCTGGACAAAACCTAGAAACCTCTGTTGTCTTACATGTAAAACGTAAGTAATTTGTTAGTGCCATGTATGGTTTGTGTGAGCTTTACATGTCTTGTTATTTTAGTGGGATCTATTTTGTTTGGAATTTTTTGATACAATTCTGTTTTTGTTTGTAAACTTGCAAATTCCACTGCCTAACTGAATGAGGATATTCACCATTCAAAATCTGCCTTGTCATAATGTCTGCATACTAAATTGTAGTTAATCTTTTTTCTTGCATTTATTTGTGCACTGAATTGTGAACTGAACTGGTTACGTGAACATGGCAAACTAAGCAAAATTTGTTTCGTGTAGCCTTGCATTTTTTAAATGTGTATGACTGCAGTTAATAATGCAATTTATTCTAATGAACTGTAAATGGTTAGCGTGAATGGTCTTCTTTCAAATACACTTTCAAACACTTTAAATTACCCAACAACGTTAATATTGAGGCATGTTACTGCAATTCACAATTGCATAAATTAGGTTTCTAGCCTTAGGCTCAAATGTGACTTCACTTACGCCAAAACCAAACATAATTGTTTACCCTTGATTCTCTTACAGAGTATCAAAAACCAGTGGATCCAATCCAGAATGAAAGTATGTGTTTTTACCCCAATGTATAGCTACTCTCATATTTATATTATTGCACTGCACTCATATTTTAGTTCTCTAATAATACTGATTAATCATTATATGGTATCATTTTAGCTTATTTCCAGTATAAGGCAGATGTGATACCCAAGATCACTGCGTTGCCTCGTTCCTGTGTGGTAATACCGTGCAGTTTCAAGATGGAAGAAGAATATGTCACTCAACTTCGTGTTCTTTGGGTCACCAAAAAAGGTGGTTACATGTTCCACACAGACTCACATGAAGTCTTAGACAATTTTAAAGGCCGCACAAGGCTTCTTGGAAACCCCGATGAGCAGGACTGTACTGTGGAGATGGATAATGTGCAAACTCATGACAACGGGCCATTCTGCTTCAGAGCAGAAAAAGAAAATGAGAAATACAGTTTCAACAACAGCTGTGTGTTCATTATAATGCGGGGTGAGGAAATATAATCACTCAATATTGGTTGGCTTTTAAAAATGCTTCACATCCTATAACTAACATAACGTCTTTGTGTTTCTGGTTAAAAAGCACCTGACAAACCTGTGATGTCGTCCCTCCCTGAAGACATCGAGGCTGGGACACGCATCACCGTCAAATGCTCAGTCAACCACACATGCTCCTCTCACCCTCCCAAAATCACCTGGAGCGTCCCAACAGCCCGAGAAACTATCAGTCACAATCACATGGGTGGAGGCGTCTGGGAAACAGTGTCCACTGTGACCTTCATTCCAACTGGATATGAAGAGAAAGATGAAATTGTCTGCAGTGCCAACTTTTGGGGTGGTAAAACTCAACAGAACAAAACTGCCTTCCTGAGTGTTAAGAGTGAGTATAGACTGATACAGTTACATCCAAGATGTTTTGGTCGATTTCTGATTGTATACATGTTAATGAGATCAGCTTATGCATTGGTCCGTGTTTTAATATGGCTTTTCAAAAAGAAACTACTTCATGATGTGTGAGAGATGTGACTGATAATTCTTTAAAAAAATAGGAGTTCAAGAAAATAAACTGGAGACTTTCGGACTTTATGCCATTGCTCCATCACTTCTGTTCATCCTCATTTGTGTACTTGCTGGAGTCTGCATATACAAGAGACGGCACAGGTAAGTGTTTGCATGGCTTATTCTCACCCTTCAGAATTTCTGTACATTTGATGTCTCTGGATGCCAAACAGAAAGTGAGTCTGTATCTTAAAAATGCTTTAAGGTATTGAAACTAAATTTTGTGTGTCATCACCATCCTGAAGCTACTTTGAGCAGTATGGACACAGCACCACCTACTGGTCAAGAAGTCTTAAAAATAGCTTTTTTCACTTCCCAAAATCATGAAACTTTTGTTTAATGACAAAAGGGTGCCTTTGGATTCATTAGGACATACCAAGTAAATTTAAATAATGGATCTGCTGCCACTGCTTATTTTCTGTTTTTTTTTTTTTTTTTTTTAATCAGTCAGCATTGCCAGAGTCTCATTTTTACATTGTCATTGTTGATTATAGACAACCTTGTGAAGATATACAAGGGATACAAACACAATCTGAACATAGGTATGTGTGTCTGTTTCATCAGTTTCATTCATTAATTTATATTAAAACCTTTCATTGGCTAATAAAGTAACAATTTAACCTTATTCTCTGATGTAGGAGATCACTTTGGAACAGATTTTCAAGGTTGGAGTTTTCTTTACTGAACTTATCTTTGTATCTTTGTATTTGTTCCTGCAACTAAATTTAAAATTTATCCCCCAGTCATTTTAATATGCCTGATGGAAGAGCAGCTTGGACTAACAGGGGAAACAGGAGTGATATCAGGCAAGTATAACATAAAAAGGTAAATAATAATAAAAATAATAATACAACAATAAAAATAACGAGTTGGTCTTTGTTTCCAATGCACTAAAAGTTTGCTATCTACAGGTGCATTGAACATGCTCCTGAAAGACCACCGAAGCCTGAACAAAGGCAGGTTGAAAATACAAATATAATATTACAAAAAATATGCATATACTATGCACAAATTATGTTTGTAATCATACTATTTAAACGTCACATCTCTCAACAGACGGAGCATCTGGAGCCACTTTTCTAGGTAATTAATATTTACATTTTCTTTTCATTTTATGTCATATTTCATTATTAAATAATAAAAACTTCCAACTTGATAACTTTATTCTCTCTCTCACTCTTTTTGTAGACACCAATCACCCAGAAACAATGCAAATCTGAAAGTAGAATACAAGTCAGAATTTTACTTTTTTTAAAAGAAAATAATTTATTAAAAAAAATTTCATTTTAGATTTTACAGTATACATTTGAATAAAAACACCAAACTTGTCTTTGCATATTAAAAATGTATTTATATTTATTAAAAAATTAACAAAAATTACAAATATATTTTAATAAAATTTCCTCTCTATACAAATGACCAAAGTGGCATCACTAATGAACCTTCTCTCTTCACAGGGCAAACAACACATGTACAGTGTCAGGAAACAAACCTTTCTCCAAACCTCATATGCCATCACCAAAGAGGTACAGAGCATTTGAACCACATATGAGTCCCTCAAGGTCTAAATGCATTATATTCATGTTACATAGCAAAATAATACTGTTGAATGCAGTCTATGAAATGTCATAATAAAAGTTGATTTGGAAGAGATGATTTAGATATTAATAAAAGTAACAGTATATTAAATCCGTTTAGTTTAACAGATGTTATGATAAATTCACACATTTTTGTGATTTTCAAATTCTTATTTTTCTCCATGCATCTCAGTGAGCCAAAATCCTACCGTGTGAGTACATTTATCACTTCATTTGCTCTCTTACAGCATGGAAAACACATTCAATTTCTGTCATTTCAAATGCTGTCTGAAAAAAATGCTGAATGTCACTAACCTCTGACCTCTGTATCTCTTTACATTTTCCTTTAAGGGTTCTGATTATAATGCTGCTTGCACCAACATATATGGTTGATATACACATGTATGATATACATATACACCTGATGAAAATGAAACATCATCATATCTGTGTACTAGCAGTTACAGCATGTGTTCGGAGTTTGAGTCTGGATTGCATCATTTCCCCATCCTGTTCCTCTGTTCAACATTGCTTTATTGATGACAACAATGTGAAATGGATACGGAAAACAAAAAACAAAAAAAATTATGATCTTATTCTTCAGGAAGTTTCCAATTTTAGAAAGGCAAATACATAAATACTTGTTTTATGTCTGTAGTTTGTGACTTTAACATGCTTTCATGCTTCATATATTATTCTGTATAACAAAAATTAAGTTTTTTTTTTTTTAAACAAAATACCTTTTGTATTACAACCAAACTTTTTTTTTTTTTTTTTTTTTGGGTGAAATTAATCTTGTACTACCTTTCTTTAAAATAAAGAAACATACATTTGGTTTAAGTGTTCACAGTCTTTTGTTTGTTTGTCTCATAGTTGCTTGTTTAGATTTAAATGGGTGGATGGCAGCATCATTTGTCATTTCAGGGGGAAAAATGTCTACGCTGGAAAGTGTAGACATCCAAGCAATTACAACATAGCTCTCATTCTCTTTCTGACCCCAATCTTAAGCCTTCATTCACTTCATGAATTTTATATTTTGCTGTGCTTGATACTAGATTCTTACCCAATCCACTTGTTTTGATTACTAACTTGAATGTTAGTAATGAAAAAGGGAAATGATTTACATTTAAGTATAAGCAAAAGACAGAAAAGTAATTTATTTTGAAGCCAATTTCACTTCTCAGTTTGGTAGTTTCTTGTTACAGGGCACAGATGAAAACATCCAAAGATGGGCAGAAAGTACACACACACGCACACACACATTAGTGTTTTACATATAGATACTTTAAATAAATGATTAGTAACAAAATGCTACTGTAGATATGTAAGAAAACGCTTATTCCAGGTTTCACTTTTAAAACATAATTTTCAGCTCATTGTAATTGTAATGTGATATTATTGCAAAAACATACCTCAGATGAACAAATGAAGTGGTAAACCTTGACAAAATATGATGTGAAATGTTATTATGATGATTTTATAAAGTTTAAATATGATTTTAAAACACTTTTAGAGCACAATGAGCCAATGAGTGGTCTTTGCTGCCATCAGGTGGTTATAGTGGCAATTTCAAGAAATATGCCATTATACTTAAAGGAACATTGCCATTTTTCACCTTTTTAACTGTTATAAAGGCAGTCATATGTCACATGTGCTTATTTTTAAGAAGATCTGAGCATTCCTTGAGGAGTTATAGGTTTTTGGGGACACTTGGTCAAGGCCACATATTGAAATGACTCTGTTATTATAGCTACCCAAAGGGTAAAGTTCAGCTTCTTTAAAGCTGCAGTCCAGAACTTTTTTTGATTAATTTTTGAGCCAGTACATAACCAGCCAGTGTTCAAAACTATCTCCTTACCTTAGCCCGATTCACAACGGTAAGCTTGTAATAATGTTTTATAATAAAAGCGACCTGGTGTATTTCCGTGGGAAATTCGAGCATGCAGCAGTTCGTCTTTGCGTCATTACGTCACGTCTGTAAACAGAAAGAAGGAGCCCAGGCTAGTCGGCTTTATCATGTGAGGATGCTTGTTGTAGCGGATCATTTATAGCCTGTTCTCACAGCAGCTGAAATAATTAAATGTATCATTTTGATGGCGGATTGTAATCTAGAAAGATCCAAATGACAATCATCAGTGACAACTGGAGATTCACCTGTAGTCAAAAAGCAAAAGACTTCAGACTATGAAGTGGCTACAGACATTGAAATCTACAGGTAACACTAATACACACTAAAACACACTAAATACACATAGTCACGCAATGATGATGTTGCTAACATTAACATTTTCAAAACAAAGTATAACAGTAATAATAATTTGCACGGTTTGGCATGATCCGAGCTAAGCGATCGTAAGATTTAATCATCATTGGCAGTGTGATTTATTGTAGGCCTAATGCTTTTTCCTCAGTTGGTCAGAACAAAAGTGGCAGAAATGTTACTTAATTGTTCAGATGACATTTTCCGGTGAAAATTCTTATATTGGTCATACTTTCAAGATTTAGAATCTGTGATTCTGAAGTACAGCATCCACACCGGTGTAGTGATTGACAGCAAACATTAGATTCATCCGCTGAGGAGTCGTGGCGAAGCACAACGCACGTAACGATAACAATTCCGCACATGACTGCAATTGCAGGTTTCAAACAGAGATGGTGACAAAGAGGAAAAATGCCGGACTGCAGCTTTAAAAAAATAAATAAATGCATTTTGATAATTATTGACCTAGAGAGTCCAGAGAATTGTACTGCACTGGTTTTATTGAGACTTGTTTGCAAAAGTAGGTTTTTAAAATTATCACAAATATTTAATTTAATTTAATTATTTAAGATTTGATTGACAGCAGTGGATCTTGAGGCAAACTTGTTCAGTATGAGGATATCTATCAAATCATATGCATATTGTGTGGATGTGTGAAACACCACATGATTACAGAGCCATAAAACTTGTTAGTGCCACCTAGTGACTGATTTCTTTCAAAATTCTTACAGACCTCTAGGACCGTGAGTCGAACATGCCCATTGAGTTTCATTCTGATCGGCCTCCGTTAACCTTGTCTAATAGGTGCACAAAATTCATTGGCCGATGGCGGCCATGTTTTTTTAGGTATCCCAATGTCATCATAGACCATCATGGCACCTTGGACAAAGACAGTGCATGCCAATTTTCAAGTCAATCGGACAAACGGTTGGGTGGTTATAGCCATTTTCAGGTTTTTTTCTTGTTATAGCGCCACTAAGTGTCCAATCACCACGATTTTTCACCTCACCAAAGGTTGAGCCCTGTTTGGTTAAAATATCTCATTTCGTTCTCGAGTTAAAGCCATTATAGTAAAAGTGGCTCCACCCACTTCGAACATTTTTGCGCCCCTTAGTGTCCATGAATTGAAATTTCAACTTTTGATAATTATTGATATTCAGTCTCCAGAGAATCTTTCTGCACTTGTTTGGTTCTGATCGGGCAAAAAGGACGAGTTTGCAAAAGTAGGTTTTGGATAACATTTAGAATGGCAGAATTGTTTTCCAGGCGGAAATGAAATTGGATATACATTTTGTCTGTCTTGAGCCATGGATTCCAATGATGTAAAACACTTGAGCCTACGACAAACGGTCTAGGCGTTATGAGCGCTTTCAAACTTTTGATTGCTGTAATATTATAAATATACTGAGCAAAATGTTGTTCTCTAAAAGTTAATTTTTCTTGCTGACTAATACATTTTTGGACATAGAATATTTTTTTCTGAGGTAAATGTGACATTGACATTGTTTAAAAGCTATTTATTGACGTTAATTAAAGTTGCAGTAGGTGTTCTGGGAAAATGCTAACTTTAGCCTTCTAGCATTGAAAGTGTACATCCCACCCTCCCTGCAAATCGCCATCCAAAGCCACGCCTACAAAACACATGAACGCACACAGACCAGAGACAAAGTTATTGGATTACATTATGTGTCATTCACCAGTGAGAAAACTTTACAGTGCAATGAGTAAAAGTACTACAATAACGAACATAAACAACTTTTTAAAAACGAATTAGATTCAGCAAATGGATATAGGCCTACTGGACATTTCTAATGTGGCAGCTGATGAAAAACTAGCAGCATTGAGTACAAAATAAACCACATCACTGTCTTTATAACCAGAAAGGTGATAGTATTTCAGAAATACAATGTAAACATTGTTAGATATCAAGCAAAGGAACAGCGAACAACACAAAACTATCTTGAGTGCTAAGGACGGCATGCACAATACCCGCAGGGACGCTGAGGGTATTTCCATTGAAGGAGGAAACAAGACGGCGTTAAGAATCCATGCATCAAAGGTGTGGATGTTGTAGTTTGCTCGTAACAAAAAATGTTTCTGAAGAGAATCTCCTATTGCATTTTTAACGCCTGTGTGTTTGAAACACTGATTTTACGTGATTACACTGTGATTACATGAAACATTACAGATTTCATACATTGTACTGTATCTTTCAACATGTTCATGTTCATTCATGTTTATTTCATGCTGTATATACTATAAAATTGGAAGAGATGATTGGTACACGAGTGCTCTGCGTTGCTTCTCGCTTAGAATGAGGTGCTACAGTGATCTGTGATGCCACATTAAGCACCCCAAAAAAAAAAAAAAAACGATATGGAAGACTGCAGTAATGATGCTGGGAATTTAGCTTTGCCAACATAGGAATAAATTGAATTTTATATATATTTAAAAATAGAAAACAGCCATTTTAAACTGTAAAAGTATTTCACAATGCTACTTTTTAAAATGTATTTTGGATTAAATAAATGCAGCCTTGATAAGAAGAGACTTATTTTGAAAACATTTAAAAAAAAAAAAAAATCTTACCATACTACAACTATTGAACAGTATCTGATTCCCTTTCGAAAGGGAACTCAACTCTGCGTTCAAAACTGCTATGGGGAACGTCATCACGTGAACCGGTGTCTGGAAGAAATTGTCAAATCTCACCAATCCTATTGGCCGGCGAGTATATAAGTATAAGTATATAAGGAGCGCCTAGAGAACCAGTCAGTATCTCATCGTCTTCAGGGACTGTTTTGTCTGATTGCGATTGCTTCGAATCTGGTAAGAGAATTTACTATGTCTGACAAACGTTTCAGGAAGTGTGTGCATCCATGTCCCATAGTGTTGACATCTGATCACATACATAACTTATAACGTTGTCTTTTATTAGAACAAAAGAGCATGTACAGGCAGTTCTTGTGGGATCTGCCTGTTTGTTATTGTGAATATGTTTTACTTGTAAAATGCTCCACTCTCTTCTGGTCTTTTCCTCGAGAGGAAAAGGACCGGCAGCTGCACCTAATGGTTCGGGTCTTACTCTTGCTGAGGCAGAGTAGAGACTAGATCAAGGGGTTTTGAGCTGGAGCTTGTTGAAGAGTTGAAGGGGTGAAATTCCCCGCGACCTTCGACGGCTGACGGGAGAGAGCTGTGTGATTATGATGATGTGTTGTCTATGACATCGTTAGATTCAGCAGCAGTTGCTCTTCTTGTTCTAAGCCAAACAAGAGAGCAGGAGATGGCTGATGAGGATGAAGATGGTGAGCCTCCTGAATCCTCAAAGCCACCCTGCCCCCGCGTATTTACAGCTGTGTGAGATTATGGAACGAGGCTCTGGCAGACTGCAGCTGCCATTGGAGCAGGTTAAGAAAGAAACCGCTCGCGGATTGTTCGTCGAACGGTTCCTTTTTTGGCCATAATCCTCCAGCCACCATAAGCTTTTCATTCTTTCTTGATCTTCATACTGAGATCGAGAAGGCATGAAAGGACCTGTATTCAGCTCCCATTCATCAACATCAGCAGGTTAATTTGCTGGTGTTGATGGAGTGAGTATGGGTACGCGTCGATGCCTACTACTGACGAGATGGTGCAACTATCTCGTGATATAGGTAAGCTCCAACGCTCTATACGCGGCAGCAGGTCGGGCGGTGTTGCTTACACACAATGTCTGTTTGTAAGCATATCAGTTAGACCTGCTGAATTTGGCTTGGTAGGTCTCTTTTTATTTATAATCAGTTTCTCGTATAGGATACAGACTTAGGGCCCTGAAGTTCCATTAGGTTGGCTGGACCGATAATATATTATTAAGAGTAGTACTTTGTTTGTCCCCTTTTTTGTATATGTTGGCTTCAGATAATGAAGCCACTGTTCATATATATTCAGATGTCGGCTTTAACTAAGCCTCACTGTTAGCCACCTTTTGGTTTATTACCTTTCACCTCTGGTAAATGCTAGAGTTTTGAGATTAGCTTTCACTAACTTCAGATAGATCTATGTTTAGCGGCGGCCTTATAGGCATTGTGTGCTTGGGTTAAGCTTTGCTCCTCTGAGTTTTACTGTAGAAATTTAGTTTTTTCAGAGTTTGCCTTCTCTCAGTTGAGAGTCATTGGTAGAGGCCTTTGTTCTTAGCCCCAGGCAGATCTATGCTCATGTGTTGGCCTTATAGGCCCACAGCTATAGCTGGCCTAGGCTAGAACTAGGGTTTAGGCGGTCTGCTAGTAGCATTTACGCCCTTTTTACACTACCCCTGTTATGTGAGTGTAGTTTTCCTAGTTCTGGCCTCTTCTTATCAGAGTTGTCAGGCCAAGGCCCATTGTCCCTTCGGTGTAGGTGCAGAATAGATAGCAGCTAAGGTAGCAGACTATTGCTAAGTCTCCCTGGTGCTGTTGTCTCAGGCGGTGTAGGCCCCTTTTCCCTATGTGAATAGAAACTTTGTTGCTGTGGTCCTGCTCTCCCAGAACTATCTAGTGGTACTTTGACTTCAGTTTTTCCCCTGAACCCTTTGAACTATGTTCAAGTTTGAGTGATATGGTTGTAGCTTTTATGAAAGCTCCTGTTCCCTTGGGTTCAGTACAGATTGTATCTGTTTTTGGTGAGAATTTCTGATGTGAAGTACCCACCCTGTATTTTTAATAGTACTCCCTTGTTGGTCAAGGTTATTGTACTTTAATATGTTAGTTCTGATTCCTGCCCTACACTTTGTGAGCTCAGTAACTTTAATAATGCCACAGGTTAGCACCCGTGTGTTCTGGAGTAGTAGGCCTGACTTTGGCCTCCTTTAGTGTATGGTGACATAGTTTGTACTCCCCTTGCTGAAAGGGCATTTACTGAGTATATTGTCTGCTGGAATGTATAAGCTCAGGTTGAGTTTATTTAAGCTAACCTCACTACATAGTTTGGTTTTCATATATGGCTCCCTTAGAGCTTAAACACTGCCACAAGCTGACACTTGTGTTGTTTGAAGTAGAAGGCTCCGTTTGGGCCTCCTTCAGAGCACAATAGCTTGTTGTATTACAAGGCTTGTTGGTAGATGTCTCAGTTAGAGTTTGCTCACTTGGAAACTAGCACTGCCACAGGTTGATGCCCATGTCATTCTGAAGTCAGAGGTCCTGTTCGGACCTCCCTCAGAGCATGATGGTGTAAGTTTGTACTCCTCTTGCTTAAAGAGTAAAAAGTGTTTTTACTGAGTACATTGCCTGGTGGAATGTGTGGATAAATTAAGCTCAGGTTGAGCTAAACTAGTTAACCTCACTGGATGGTTTGGTTCTCAGATTTGGCTCCCTTAGAGTGTAGACACTGCCACTAGCTGACGCCACGTGTCTTTGGTCCTGTTTGGGCCTCCTTCAGAGCATGATGGTGTAAGTTTGTACTCCTCTTGCTTAAAGAGTAAAAGTGTTTTTACTGAGTACACTGCCTGTTGGAATGTGTGCTCAGGTTGAGCTAAACTAGTCAACCTCACTGGAGAGTTTGGTTCTTAGATTTGGCTCCCTTAGTGCATAGACACTGCCACTAGCTGATGCCCGTGTCATTCTGAAGTTGCAGGTCCTGTTTGGACCTCCTCTAAAAGCACGATGGCGTAAGTTGTACTCATCTTGCTTAAAGAGTAAAAAGTGTTTTTACTGAGTACACTGCTTGTTGGAATGTGTTAAGGTAGACTGTAATATGTGGGCATTCTAAAGTCTTATCTGCTAGCTAAACTCGGTTCATTCTGTGTGAGTTCAATGTTTGTGGGATCTTGCTTATCAGCAAGCAAGCTGTTCTAGGTGTGTGGCCTTCACAGGCCGCCCTTTAAGCTTTTCCCCCACATCTGGTGTTCTTTAGCAGATTGAGCATGTAGTTTCACATGTTGGCCTTTCACAAGGCTGCGGTGAGGTATTTCTACACATTGAAGAATTTGCGTCATGTTGCAGGCCCCTTCCGGGGCCTCCATGATTCTGTGCCTACAGTATGGTTTATCTGTTAGGTTGAGCTCTGTACTCCCCTCTTTGAGGGTTGTCCTGCATAGTACTTAGCTCCCTAAGCTGGTCAGTGGTTGAAGGCCTCACTGAGGCCTCCCTATTGAGGATCAGCCTCCAGGCTGGTAAATGTACTCCTCTAGAAAAATTCCTTTAGAGTGTACAGCCTCCTCAATACAAATAATCGCGCGCTGAGTAGATCCTAGGATTGAGCAGAGTGTTATTCCCCTCTTTGGTAAGGGTAAAAAGAACTAAGCTGAGTCCTGCTCTCCGGAAAGCCTGTCTCTACGCTCTGGTCTGAGTTGGTTACTGCCTGTTTTGCAGTCACTCTTACTGGATATCTTCTCTGAAGAAATGCGATTGGAGACTCTGTGATCAGACAGGTTGTTGGCCAAGACTAGGTTTCTGTAAAGTAGACCAGGTCAGGCCTCCCTGGTGGCAATCAGGGTCGAGTATGTTCCCCTGACAAGTGACTGGCTAGGGTTCCCTCGTTGCCCCTGGTCACATTCCCTTAAAGGTGCCCTCTTTTCTCTGAAAAGAAGCTTGGTTCCAGAAGCCTTGAGCGGCCTTGGCAGGCCTTCTGCAGAAGGCCTCTCTGAGGTGTATAGCTTGGGCTGTTGGCCATAGGGAATGCTGTCACTGACAGCCTATGTATGACTCATAGGAGGAGTGGTTCTGGCACTTCAGTTGAAGCTGCTAGTTCTACGTTTGTCTAGCCATTTTTGGCATGCACTCTCCTCAAGCATGGTGGCGTGGGTATATCGTTCCCCATAGTGTTTTCGAATGCAGAGTTGAGTTCCCTTTCGAAAGGGAACGTCTCAGGTTACGTATGTAACCATGGTTCCCTGAGAACATGGAACGAGACTCTGAGATTCCTAGCCATGCATCAGTGCTACCTGCTGAACAGTCCCTTCAGACGATAAGGTAGTGACTGGTTCTCTAGGCGCTCCTTATATACTTCCGGGTCGTGCGCGCTATGATGACGTCATAGGCTTTCGCAGGCCAATAGGATTGGTGAGATTTGACAATTGCTTTCAGACACCGGTTCACGTGATGACGTTCCCCATAGCGTTTTCGAATGCAGAGTCTCGTTCCCTGTTCTCATACATACGTATTTCTTTTTATTCAAATGTTAAACTATCAAGCTCTTATTTTTGTTGAAAACTGCAGGGAGTCCTTAAAGCTTCTCATTTGTTGGCATTTAATACAAACCAAGCTTCTCTGCAATGCTGAACACACCAGACAGTGACTGAATTGCATGCAAATAAACAGTGCAAATAGATTCTGCATGATTCTGATTCAAAAACATTCCAGGTTTAATAGGATTAAAGAAAAAAGTTTACCTTAGAAAATTTGAAGTCTTCATGACTCTCTTTCATGACATAAGGAAGGTTCAGTAGAATTGCTGCTCTCTTCTGCTAAAAATAAATAAATAAATAAATAAATAAAAAACCTGAAGTTCACTGAACCAATATGTTGCAATATTCAAATGCAAAAAAGCAACAAAAACAGCAACATTTAAAACCACAGGCATATTAATAGTTATTCATCTGTATCTGATGGCGATCTGCGAGAGAGACCATGCAGTAAAGCGAGATGTAATCATTTTATTGAGTAAATATAGTATATTATTTTTTACAGTGTGTGCATCTTGAGACAAAACAATGGCACTGACATGTTTTAAGATACTTCAGTGCAAGTTATTTTCAGTTAACTCTGGTGGTTTTATTATGTTGTGGTATGTATAAATAAGTTACAGAGACATACAATTTTTTTACTAAAAGATTTACTATTTCGTTCCCTCGATTTCTAAATCATGCACATGATTTATAAATTGAGGGAACATAATAGTAAATCATGTGCACGTTTTAGTAAATCATGATTATGATAATGATCAATCATGTTTTAACCAAGAGGTAATCCCGAGGGAAGTGTCCTATGAGACACAATGCTCTTCTGTAAGTTGTAAGTTGTACTGTATCATATAGGCCTACCTTCTGATGTTCATATTTCGTTCTGTAACTGGTGAAGAGGAAGAGAAGATTGGTTCATGTGCTCTTGATCCGCTGAACACGCGCCGTATTAAAGAGCGACATCTATTGTTTGAATTTTGTTATAAAATCGACTGAATTTGAAAGACCAGTAGAAGTAAAATCTTTGCGTGGCATGGGGAGCTGCCTCAAAACCTGTCACTTAACCCATCACCGCTAGTGGCAGCTGCCACTTGACCCGTCACTGTTACATGCGTGATGGCGTGACTCTTATAGGAGCCACAAGACGCGCTCCATTATGGACAAAAAGAGCGAATAAAATATAAGACAAGATGACAAATAGGCAAATAAGAGCAGGATCGTCTGTTTGCACACATTCATCAATCGAACTGTTTAGTAGATGTAAACATTGAGAGATATTGTGGCAGGCACAATGCTTAGTAGGAGTCACGAGACATGCTCCATTGCGGACAAAAAGAGCAGATAAAATATAGGATAAAAGAACACATATGTAAATAAGTAAGTGCTTACATTATCTGTTTGCTCTCATGCATCAAACTGAGTGCCTATAGATGTAAACAGTGAGAGATCTTGAGGCAGGCGCGACGCTTATAGGTGACAGGACGTGTGCTCCATTACGGACAAAAGTGTGAATAAAATATAAGATAAGATGACAAATAGGTAAATAAGAGCAGGATTGCACTGTCTGTTTGCACACGTGCATCAATCAAAGTGTTAGTAGACGTAAACGGTGAGAGATATTGTGGCAGGCGCGACACTTAGTAAGACACACGAGGCGCGCTCCACTGTGGACAAAAAGAGCGAATAAAATATAAGATAAATGAGCACATAGGTAAATGAGTAAGTGGTTACATGATCTGTTTCCTCTCATGCATCAAACTAAGTGTCTGGTAGATGTAAACAGTGAGAGATCGAGGCAGGTGCAACGCTTAGTAGGTTTCACGAAACTCGCGTTCCAGATTAAAACGGCGGAATAAAATATAAGGTAAGGTGGCAAATAGGTAGGCTAAATAAGAGTAGAAGGAACCTTGTCTGTTTGTACATGTCTGTTTGATCGTGTGCATCATCGGACTGTCTGGCAGCTGAAAGGCAGGTGAAAAGCGTTTGGTTAATGGTGAATACTGACCTATTGTGCGTACCGTTCTGTCTCCCACTGGATACAGGGGATACGCGCTGCATTTTGTTTAAAAAACAAAGATTGCAAAGATTATTACAATAATTGGATATGTTTCGATATACGGTAAGGCTGAAATACAATAAGCAAATATAAGAAGCAAAGTCAGATGAAGCTTCCTTAACGCATTATTATGGTTGTTCAGAGCAAATGAATTGTTGATCCTAATCAATAATATAAATATATAAGTAATATAAAGTAGCCAAATATAAAGATAAAGATAAATTCAACAGGCAGTGCTGTTATGACAAAATGAGTGTATTTATTTCTCAGGCATGCCTCTATCTTTCTGAAAAATGCTTACTGTTAAAATAAAGTTTTAAAATGGGGGTCTTTAATCCCTCTTTTAAAAGCATGAAATTGGTTGTTGCTTACCTCATATATGGTGAATAGGAATAGGAAATTTCCTAAAAATTTCAGTTACAGCACATTAATACAACATAGTACAGACCTAAATGGATAACTTAAAAAGAGTTTTGTTCTTTCAGTAATAACTTTTTTTTTTCATGGTAAGGATGACCTTTGCATGGAATTGCCCCAAATGAACCAGGCTTTGAGGGTCAAACACGCTTGGGCACGGTTCAGAGCGCCTAGTGTGAGTGCACCCTAAAACACATGCAAATAATAAACTTTCATGATGATAAAGAATTGCAATGTCACATGAGCGTGACAGCGATAGAGATGATAATCAAAACAAAACAGATGTTTTAGTATATTTTTGGCAGAGTATCTGAGGCACAAGCAGGATCCACCCTAGTCTGGAAAGTACGGTGGCCGAGAGAGCTCAACGCGCTGCAAATGAAGAAAACACATGCAAATAGAAAAAACGCCAGCAAATAAAGAAAACATCTTCATCAGTTTGACAACACATGCGCTGCAAAAGTTCACAACACATGCAAATACAGAAACGCGCTGCAAAAGTCCACAACACAAATACAGAAATGCGCTGCAAAAGTCCACAACACAAATACAGAAACGCACTGCGAAAGTCCACAACACATGCAAATACAGAAGCGCGCTGCAAATAGGCCTGCTCATAATGCACATACGATCAGAATGTTAAGATAAACAAAAAAACTCACCTTTCAGGTGCACATCACTGAAAAGTAAACATTGAACAATCCCAGCCAGCGGTCCCAGACAGGTACGTCACTGTGTTCATTTACATTTACATTTACATTTATTCATTTGGCAGACGCTTTTATCCAAAGCGACTTACAAGTGAGGAATACAGTAAGCGAGTCATCATGACGAGGCAAATAGGGACAAGAAGTGCTCACAATACAAGTTTTAGGCAGTGCTCAGAGTATCATAAGCTACAATAGAGAGAGATTAAAGGAAGTGAAGGAAGCAAAGAAAGGTAGGATAGAAAGGTATAGATTTTTTTTTTTTTTTTTTTTTTTTTTTTTTTAAGATGAGGATAAGTGCTCCCGAAAGAGATGAGTTTTCAGCTGTCTTTTGAATATTGCCAGGGATTCTGCATTGCGGATGAAGGCAGGAAGATCATTCCACCAGCGAGGGACAGTGAACGAGAATGTCCTGGAGAGTGATTTCGTGCCTCTCGATTTCGTGTTCCCTTATAACATTTCCGTTGTGGTCTGTGCCAGTCTCGGCACCAGGACAAACGATTTGGGGGGGGTACTATTTTAGTTAAAAATATTATTAATAAATTATTAATAATAAATAATATATTTTTTTAATAATTTACTTGATTTTATGTCTCAAATCCCAGTCAATTATTCACTGCAGAAAGTGAAACTAAAAACTCAGCGATGAGAGCTCTACTTCAACATGTTCTGATAACACTATTTAACCTTAATTTATTTCTTAATATTTCTCTTGTGGCCCATATGTATTGAAAAAAAATGAGAAGGGATGTAGGTGTTAAACAAGTTGTTATTTTTAAATGAGGAGTTAGCTAATCTTATTACAGCGGTTATGCGCTATAAAATATTAATTTAATTCTAAAAGTAGCCTAATCATCATCATCATCATTCAGATCATCGCAGAAGGGGCTTGAAATCGCCAGCCTGGTATGTGCTATTTGCAGCGTGTTTCTCTATTTGCATGTGTTGTGGTCTTTTACAGCGAGTTCTCTATTTGCATGTGTTGTGGACTTTTGCAGCACATTGCTCTATTTGCATGTGTTGTGGACTTTTGCAGCACATTTCTCTATTTGCATGTGTTGTGGACTTTTGCAGTACATTTCTCTATTTGCATGTGTTGTGGAGTTTTGCAGCACGTGTTGTCAAACTGATGAAGATGTTTTCTTCATTTGCAGCGCGTTGAGCTCTCTCGGCCACCATAGGAAAGTGGGGTGAGAAGCAGCAGCTCATTTGCATTCAAAGATACATGTACGAAAACAGCATGTTTTGCTTCCACTCAAAAACTGGCCATTTGCAACATGGTATAATAAATGATCTGTGGGGTAATTTGGGCTAAAACTGTACAGACAAATTCTGTGGACAACTGAGACTTACTGTATATTACATTTTGTAAAAAGGAACGTAAATAGGTTTACCTTTAAGTAAAACTGTAAGTATTTTCTTTGTAACACTAGTGTATAGGCAGATATGTGTTTGCAGTAGGGATGCAGTATCGGGCCTGATACTGAGCTTGTGTACTCATACTCATGCTTATTAAAATGCTCCGATACGCCCAGGGTATCAGGAAATATCCATATCATCCCAAAAACATGAAAAAAATTACACGTGGGAAAGATTCAAGGGGCATCATAATCTGGCACAAGCTTAAAATTGATAAATACATCCAACTAATCAAAAAAGAAGAGTCTAATATCTGGCTCAAAACCAATAAACAGCTCAGTCAAACTACGAAAGATATATTCTTATGCGCTCTTTATATTTTTCCCTCTGAATCTCCTTACTATAATGAGAACATCTTTGAGACCCAGGGAAGTGTGTTAATCTGTGGGGATCTCAATGCAAGAACGGGAATCCTACCCGATTACACCAGAAGCAATGGGAATAATTATATATTTGGAAAGAGAGTTTTCAACAAAACAGCATACATTTTTTAAGGACTAACTCTGATTCCCAAGTAAATAAAAACAGGGGGCTTTTAATTGAGCTCTGTCGAAGCCTCAGTCTGGCAGGGTGAGAGGGGATTCTCTAGGGAGATACACCTATAGTTCATTTCATGGTTGCTCAACAGTTGACTACATGATCACAGATTTAGATCTATTCTCTTTCAGAGCCTTCACGGTCAAACCATTAACACCCCCTATCAGATCACAGTCAAATCACTAATCTATGTATCTAAAAAGGACAGAAAATACTAACATACATCCACAACCCAGTAAGCTGTATAACATTACAAAGAATTACAGATGGGTCCAGAACAGCACAGAAAAATACATGACTGCATTTGACCACCCCCAAGTGTGCTTACTAATGGATAACTTTATAGAAAATATTTGTCCTCATAATGAAGATGGTGTAAATTTGGCTGTAGAAAACATAAATTAGATATTTGATTATTTGGCAACAATATCTAATCTTAAAACCGCTAAGAAAACTCAAGCAAAAACAAGAGAACGAAAAATGGTTTGATTTGGATTGTAAAAGAATAAAGAAAAATTTAAGAGAGCTTGCAAATCAAAAACACTGACAACCAAACAATTCAGATTTACATCTTCATTATTGTGAGGAGCTTAAAACATATGAAAATACACTCTGTCCATTCAAACAGTTTCTGGGACAACTGGAATCTCCTGAATAATAAGAACCATGAACAAATAACTATTCAAGTTGGAGACACCTGGAAAAACCACTTTGAACAACTTTATAGCAAATTAAACATGAATACAGAACAAACACAGATGAATGCAGAGGTGGACAGTAATGAGATACATTTACTTGAGTACTGTACTTATAGTTTTTTTTATTCACTTTGGTACTATTTTCACAAGGTGTATATTTTCAAAACCCTTAGTACAAAAATCCAAACTGATCACATTTGTTACACAGTCATTCTTTCAAAACTTGATCTCATTCTCAATTCTAGTTGTACAAATTTTCATTCTACATAATCACTGTTTCAAAACACAAGATTGTTGTGATATGTAACGAGAACATTTGGTGTAATCACCAAAACACAACAGTATGATCTTCTTTCAGTTTAGTACTTTTAACAATCAGTTCATTCAATAGCAAACAATGCAAGATACATGTTTCAAATCACCCTTGTTGCTGAAATAATTACAGTTACACAGGCTACAGATGACACATTAGAAAATACACTTACATTACCTAAATTACATAATTGACATAAAATCCATAAGGTTTGTAATAGTATCTACATGTGTTTTCAAAAGGTGTGATGAAGTTATGAGGTTTTGTGCGAGGAGAGAGTTTGCTGCCAATACAGTAAATGTTCTCACTGTCTCAATGTTGGATTCCATAGATGTAATGGTTTTTATACTGTACAAACTGTATATTCTATCCCCTACCCCTAAACCTACCCATCACAGAAAACTTTCTGATATTTTAGATTTTCAAAAAAGATCATTATGTATGATTTATAAGCTTGTTTCCTCATGGGGACCAAAAAAAAAAAAAAAAAAAAAATGTCCCCACAAAGGTCAGAATTTACTGGTATTACTATACTTGTGGGGACTTTTGGTCCCCATAACGTTGGGAATACCATGACACACACACACACACACACTTTGAACATAATGGTTTAATGGTTAGAATCTAAGATAAATCGCTTATAATGTAAAATAAAAATTAATTACTTTGGATTATCCGTATTGGAAATTGCAAACAAAGTAGAAAATATCTATAAAATCTGTATCTATAGAAATCTAGAGACCAAATGAATAATTGATTAACCTTTCATGTGGACTAAATAATAGACAAATGAATTAAACTGAACGAAAAGAGATGCAAATGAAAAGTTTGATAGTAATAACATTATGAAAGACAGTTACTGTGAATGAAACATTTATATAGATGAAACACTTATTTTGTGTTGTGAAAAGGATACTTTGTGATTTTGTGTATTGTACTAACACAATTGAAAATATGCTGAAATGTTTGAAAAAAGTGCACTTTTGATGATCTGTTGTGATATTAGTTCTAAGAGTTTTGAAAATTTACCAATTGCTTGTGAAAATTGCACCAAAGCAATTAAAAAAACAAAACAAAACTGTAATGGTATGGTCACAACAGATGGATGTTCTGCTAAATGTGTTTAGAGTTTTAAAAAACTGTGACTACAGATTGGACAAATGTATGTTAGCGACTGAAAAAAACTGTAATAGCAAGCCTATGAGCGCAAACAGTAAATATTTCTGTATTGTACTTTGTTTTATCTCTTTACTTAGGCTAGTTCTCTCCCTTTTAAGTTTTTTTTTTAACATCACAAGACAATGTTGTGAAGCAGTAATTTTTCATTGTGTAACAAAAATAGTCAGACAAAGTCTGCTCATTTTTACCACTTCATCTCCTGATTCCTGCTGTTTCTCTGTCCCTTGGACTGCTAGAGGACTTAACATGATTGATTTTGGATGCCAGAGAAAATTCAGTGTTGACTGATTTTAGATACCTGATAAAATTGATATCTTCTGATGGGAGGTCTAGTAAAGGAGCTGGATTCCCTAAGAATAGAATTCTTCTTAGTTGGTGAACCCACCAAAATATTTATGTTGCTGTTTCTTTTTGATCAAGTCATAAACATTAATTCTACTCTAGGTCTGACCTTCACTCTGATGCTCAGCATCCTCAAGGGATGCATGAGAACATGATAAATTAAATAAAGGTCTGAATTCTCAGAAATCTGTGGGGCAAAATATACTTCCTGTTGTTTTTTTAGGCAGTTTATATCTCTGGTTTGCATTAGAATTCAGTCAGTCATTCAGTCAGTAAAGGCACACCAGTCACACTCTGAAAAATAAGGTAAGCTCCTTTTCTTTTTTACATAATTATTATCATCATGATAAAATGAATAAAAAAAATATTCCTGACTATAAGTATAGTGATAATATTCCTATCTAAAACAATTATGGGAAGAATGAGAAAATACAAAATATATAGTTATAAGTTAATTTCCATTATTTATATCATATTTGATTGCTTACTGATTATTGCAAGATGAATTTTCTAGTTTGTGATTCATATTAGATGCATATATCACATTATAATTTATTTTATTTTATTTTATTTTGCAGTTTTAAAGGTCCTTTCACTCTTAAAGTATAATTTACTCACTTGCATATTTCTAGAGAACTGAAATGTATTATATGTAAGCTTGTTTTCACCACGGAATAAAACAATTTAAAAGATAATTTAAGTTTTTCTCACTATTGCAAGTTTACATTTCACAGTTTTGACTTTTTTTTCTCACAATTGCGAGATATAAAGTCAGAATTGCGAGATATAAAGTCAGAATTTACTTTATTGACTTTATAACTCGCAATTCTGACTCCTTTTCTCAGAATTGTGAGATATAAATTCACAATTGTGAGTTATAAAGTATGGAACCTTGTTTCTGCCACATAATAAAAAAAAAAAAAAAAAAAAGATTAGAGCGAGTTTTTATCTTACAATTCTGACTTTTTTCTCGCAATTGCCCATTTCCGCTACATAAGAAAAACAATAAAAAGTCGAAATTATTGACATACCAAGTCGGAATTTTGACAAAGTAATAAATAAATAAAGTCATTAAGTCGAAATTAAATAAAGTCATAAAGTCGAAATTATGACTTGCTGCTCATTGACCTGACGATCAATGAGCAGAAAAGTCATCATTTTGACTATTAAAGTCATAATTTCAACTTTTTAATCTCATAATTTTGATTTAGTATGTCAAAATTTCGACTTGGTATGTCATAATTTAGACTTTTTATCTCATAATTATGACTTTTAAATTCATAATTTCGACTTAGTAAATCATAATTTTGATTTAGTAAGTCATAATTTCGACTTTTTATCTCATAAGTTTAAAGTCATAATTTCGAATTTAATTTTTTCTTATGTGGTGGAAATGGGCTTCCATACAATTCTGAGGGAAAAAAAAGACTAACTTTTTTCTCAGAATTTTGACTTTATATCTCAGAATTTTGACTTTATATCTCACAATTGCATGTTATTAAGTCAGAATTGTGAGATGTAAAGTCACAATTGTGAGGAAAAAAGGCAGAATTGAGAGTTATAAAGTCAGAATTGCGAGATATAAACTCGCAATTGCAACTTTATATCACGCAATTTTGACTTTATAACTCGTATAAAAAGTCAGAATTGTTGCACTTACATTTTTTATTTTTTTATTCTGTGGTGGAAACAAGGTTCCATAGCATTAACCTCAATAAAAAAATAAACAAATGAATAAAAATCACGCTTGACCTCCTAAGCAAGCCCCATATCTAGCTTTAACTCTTTTTCTGTTTGTCCACTTTTGCTTGTAACCTAGTAAGCACGGGCAATGATTAGAATGATGTTGGATTTGTATGTGCTTCTCTTCTGTCTTGACTCTCTGACTTATGAAATCTCATATTTTCTTTGTATTTGCTTCAAGTAATCATTGACTAAATTTGCTAATATGCAACAAATATCACTGTCCAACAACCTTGTCTACTCATTCTACTTGCACCAATATGATCAATAAATTATCAATTTTTGTTTCCAGTTATCTCCTGAGATCTCTCAGGTATATATATATATATATATATATATATATATATTATATATATATATATATATATATATATATATATATATATTATATATATATATATATATATATATATATATATATATATATATATATGAACGCTATAATTAAAGTCTATCCAGTGCCCTAGATAAAGATTGTTGTATGCGCAAAGTAATCAGTAACATTTTTGATCAATTGCCGTGTTTTTGCCTCTTTTCTAGAGTGCGGTCCAGCATGGGTGTACGGGCACAAGTTCTTCTCTGCTGGCTTCAGGGTATGATTTTAAAGCATTATTTCCATACATTATATGAATAAATGTACAAATGAATGAATATACATTTTTTTAGTTTATTTTCTTTCACTGATTGTATTATTATTATTATTATTATTTTGCAGTTGTTTGTGCTGTCGTGTTTGGTGATGTTTGGAAGGTGAAGGTAGAGTCTGAAATGGAGGCTCTGGTCTCATCTTGTGTCGTGTTGCCCTGTTCATTCAAATACCCTGGACAACGCCAGTCTTCCAGTCGTACTAAAGGCATGTGGCACATGAACAACAGGGATCATTTAATCTATCACAGTGATCCTGCAAGGGTTCAAGAGAATTTCAAGGGTCGTACAAAACTGATTGGGTCACTTGGTGATTTAAACTGCTCCTTGGAGATTGATGAAGTCAAAAACCATGACAACGGCCCGTATTGTTTCAGGGTGGAATTAGAGACATCTGAAATAAACAAGTACTCCTTTGTGGATAACTGTGTGACAATTAAGATGATTGGTAAGTGTGCTTTGAGCTGTCAGCTGTAATTACAACACCTGAATAAAAAAAAAGAGAGAGAGAGAGAGTTTATATTTAAATTAGCTCATTTTTGGGGGTTTTTACTATGTGAAATATGTGTTTTATCATTCAAAAAAATATGTGTAGAGCAAGCATCAAAACCTGAGCTGCAGGCTGAGACGTCTGTGCAAGAGGGTCAACCCACAGTCTTCAAATGCTCTGTCCGGCACACCTGTCCATCCCATCAGCCCACTTTCAGCTGGAGCCACTCTGGAAAAACCATCATGAGCTATAAGAACATTGGTCATGGAAAATGGGAGGCAGAATCTCTCCTTACCTTCACCCCAACAAAAGAGGATGATCACAGCTCTATCACATGCACAGTCAAGTACCACGGGAGTGTCCAGGGTGAAATGCAAGCCACTCAGTCTTTCTTTGTGAAAGGTATAACAATAAAACTCTTCTGTGTATATATTGTTATAAGTGATGATTTTAAGTAATTAATTAAGTGATTTTTGTTTTTATCAGAACAAGCAACTCTCAACCACATCCTCATACCAGCCATCTCTGGGCTTGGAGCTGCACTTTTTGTTGGATTACTGTGTGTCTTCATTGTCAAGAGATACAAGTGAGTCTGGATCTGATTTAAGCATAAATATCACTGACTAATATTAAGGAATGCATTCCTAAAAAACATTTGATATTTGTGTAAATTCCTTAATTTGATTGTAAAATTGATTTATTTTAAAACACACAAACAAGGAAACCGCACACCAAACAAATTCAAAGTTCAAAATTAAGTTGAAAAGTAGAATTTAATGAAAATTCTCATATTAAATGACAAAAGAAACAGCTGTCTAAAGTTGTCAAGATTTAAGCACAGAAGACAGTCCAAGATGAACTGAAACATTTTTGTCACTTTATATGAGTCTTAAGTAAAATACTATCAGTTGATCTTGAACTTTGAATTTGTTTGGTGTGCAGTTTATTTATTTATTTATTTAAACTGAATCTATGCACCCAGAAAATACTTGTCATGTACAAATTGGTCCAGGACTTTTTCTTATTCTTTTAAAAGCCTGCACTTTATATGTGAGCATTTGGTAATGCATTATGACAGTGTAACTCAACTCCAGTCCTCGAGACCCTCATGCCAGAATGATTTAGATGTCTCCCTGAAGCTGATGAGTTGAATCATGTGTTTTAATTAGTGAGACATTTAAAGCATTCTGGTAGGTGGTTCCCGAGGACTGGAGTTAAGAAACACTTTCAGTATCTTTTCAATATTTTGTTGTAATCACTCAAATCTTTCCCAGGAATCGCATTGCAGAGCTGCAATCCAGAAACGACAATGGGTGAGTATACAGCAATTCTACCTGTGAACATTATAGTGCCTCAGTCTGATTTTAAAATGTGTGGCTTTAAGTCTGTGAACTTTGAATTATCTATAGTAGTGTTCTCAAAAAAGCAGATAAAACAGACTTTTAACATAATAAATATGCATACAACACTTCATTGATTCTCAAATCTGATTTGACAGCCTTTTCCAGCCAAGCGATATTCCTCCAGTATCAGCACTAGAGCCGTTTCACCCTTTGTATCACTCCACTTGCAACACTGCTCACAGAGAGTGTCATGGCAAATGAGCAAACCACTATAATTTTAAAAATACTACTGCTGTTGTATCACAGATTGTAGTTTTAAGAGTTTTTTTAGGCAAGAATGTAGTTATTTAGACCTCAAATATGCAACTTATATATAAACATAGTGCATATTAGACAGTTTGTTTAGACTTTTTTGGTGATTGAGCTCCAGACCCCCAGTGCCTGTTCAGTCACTGTCTTGTTCATTCAAATTCAATGTACTCATAACACATCCAGGGAGTGGGTTGCCAAAACCCACATCACTACACTGTGATTACCTATGGCGCTCGACCTGCGTGCCTCCGGGCCTATGGTTGAATCACAGCTGTGCTGTTATACTGCCACATCGCACGACTACTCGTGTGATATTGCTTGTTTATTTCCTACAAACTTCTTGTATATTTATAATGTCTAATATTGCTTATTTAAATATTATTGATCAATAAGCAGAGATGGGCACAAGTACATCAAAAAGTATTTAGTTACAAATTACAAATACTTACTCATCAAATGTATTTAAATAAAATACAAAATACAAACAAAATTTACAAGCAATCATTTGAAGCGCAAACATAACTGTGGAGTTAGATACACGTAAGAGTATAGAATATCAGAATATCATAGTTTAGTGCAGAAGATGCAATTTTAATGGGGAAGATTGGCAAGAAAGTAAGAATGAGCTTCTCTCACATGTTGTCATGTACGGTCATAATAAAGATCATTACGCATGCCACTAGGTGGCGAATTCCATCTGAATGTCATGTGCAGTGGTAAGGCAGCTTTACATTAATGTAAAGGATTAGTTCACTTTTAAATGAAAATTACCCCAAGCTTTACTCACCCTCAAGCCATCCTAGGTGTATATGACTTTCTTCTTTCTGATAAACACAGTCAGAGATCTATTAATAAATATCCTGGCGCATTCGAGCTTTATAATGGCAGTGAGCGAGACCAACAAGTATGAAGCTCAAGAAAGTGCATCCATCCACATCCATCCATCATAAATGTTCTACACAGCTCTGGGGGGTTAATAAAGGCCTTCTGAAGCAAATCGATGCATTTGTGTAAAAAATATATATCCATATTTAACAAGTTATGAAGTAAAAGATCTGGCTTCCGCCAGACCACCTTCCATATTCAACTTATGAAGAAACTGTAAATCTCTCGCAGTTCAAAATGCTTACGCTACGTCCTATGCCTTCCCTATTCAACTTACAGAAAAAGCTTAACTGGCACAACCCCAGTTCTGTTTTTTCCATAAGCTGAATACAGAATGTGGTCTGGCGGAAGCTTTAAAATCCAGATATTTAAAGTATACCTAAAATATACTTGCAATAGTTCCACTTTAGCACAATCAAATTAGTTGTTCCATCGCTCCTGCCCCAGAAAAAAGAGACAGCGTGCATGGAATAAACTATGCATTTCTTAACATGTATTGCATAAAGTAACGAGAGGAACATAGCCCAGCATAACAAAGTAAAAGTACAGTTTTTTTTTTTTTTTTTTTTTATTAGAAATGTACTCGAGTTAAAGTAAAAGTACCTACATTTAAATCTACTCTTAAAAGTACAAATTTTCCAAAAAAAACCATCCTATAGCAAAGAATGAAAGGAATTGTTCCTCAGGGGGTCTATAGCCCGACATCTGATGCGATACTGTACGGTTGCATGGTTATAATATTCTCTCTAATAGTGTCAATCTTTCAAGTAAAGAAATTCATGAAGTCATTACTGCTGTGCTGTTTGGAAACTCCTGAAGTTGAAGCTTTATTTCTCATTAATATGGCCACTGTATCAAATAAATACCTAAGGTTGTTTGTTCTCTTCTAAGAGAGTCCTTTTTTTTTTTTTTTTTTTTTGGGCTGCTTTCTTGAGGGCCCAAGTGTGCTTGTTATTTTCACAGCATTGGAATATTTTCCTTAATATTCTTTAAGTGCAAGGATCAACTGTGTCTAAAGTGCTGGAAAAGAGAGAGTCAATAGTTTCTGTTTACCATATTTGTAACCAACATGTTCTCCAACCAATACGCCTATATAAGTCGTTTGTCACTTCCCTGAAATACGACCCATAGGAGCGTTTACTAAAGTTGCGCCCCTATCGACAACAGGACACTTTCATTTTAATGCATTGTTCCCTTTTATCTGCGTCATATTTTGGGTTTCGCATAGCTCAATTGGCAGAGCATTGCAATATATGCAATATATATAACAATATCATGGGTTCGATCCCAAGGAACACCTGTGCTCATAAAGTGTATACATTTACATTTATGCATTTTGGCAGATGCTTTTATCCAAAGCGACTTACATTGCATTATACTATACATTTGTATGTGAGTATGTGCAATCCCTGGGATCAAACCCACGACCTTGGCATTGCTAGTGCCATGCTCTAACCACTGAGCTACAGGAAAGCATATATGCACTATAAATCACTAAGGGTAGGTTTAGGGGTGGGGTGGTTGTAGTCGTTAATAAAAAAAAAAAGAGTTTTGCTAAATGGAAATAAGACAAATGATGTAAAAAGTCTACACATTGCATTTAAATGAACACGCATTTTGACTGGTAAGGACAGTCATATGTTATTTCATGACGACAGACGTAACACGACACTGTCATTATTTTTCGCCAGCTAGAGGGCGCATGACTTTAAAACGTAAATATAGGTCATAATAAGGTGCTTGAAAAAATGACCTATAGGGTCTTGCACGGTAGAACGTGTTTCTCCTCCAGACTGGGAATCCGGATTCTATAGCTGGTACTTCATTGTTCCAAAGAAGGTTGGGGGGTTGTGTCCAGTTCAGATCTGAGGCACTTATACCGTTCTCTGAGGAAATTCAGGTTCAAGATGCTCACTATTTCCATCATCATGAGTTAAATCAGGTCTGAGGACTGGTTTGTCATGATAGATATCAAGGACATATACTTTCACATTTCCATCTTTCCTTCTCATGGGAAGTTCCTGAGGTTTGCTTTCAGGGATGAAGCGTTCCAGCATCGGGTTCTACCTTTCGGCCTAGCTCTCTCCCCTTGCACGTTCACCAAATGCATGGATGCAGCCCTGGCCCCGCTGAGGCTTCAGAGCATCTGTGTGTTGAACTATATCGACGACTGGCTCATTTTGGCTCAGTCACGAGAACTTCCAGTTCAGCATCGAGATGTCGTCCTTGGCCAGCTTGGGCTTGAGACTCAACACAAAAAACAGTGTGCTGACACCCGCCCAGAAAACTACGTTCCTGGGGGTGGTATGGGATTTGACAACCATGCGGGCACAATGTCTCGAATGCGCACTCCTGTGAGGGAAGGAAGTTGTGCAGGGGTGTCCAAACTCGGTCCTGGAGGGCCACTGTCCTGCAGAGTTTACCTCCAACTTGCCTCAACACACCTGCTTGGAAGTTTCTAGCCTATAGTGAGACACTGGCTGTGTCCGAAATCGCCCCCTATACCCTTAAATAGGGCACTTTAGTGGACGATGTTGAGTGCACTCATTCAATCCCACAATGCACTGCAACAATGAGTGTACAACCACTCAACAGCTAGAGAATACCCATAATACACTCTAAATCTCTAAATGCACTAAATTCTTAAACCCTGGTTTACTGTTCCTATTTGGATAGGCCTATATGCGGTGTCAACAGTCATGACCACATAAATACAAAATCACATTTGGTTTTCTACCATTGAAAATAGGTAAAATTCAACAATTTGGACATGGAGCTGCATTGAGATCCCAATATCTCAGGGACTGAACCATATAGAGCCTTAAAAATTAAGATTCCAAAGAAAAATGTCTTAGAAACCAGAATCTAAATTCATTAACATATCTTTATTGAGTTACAGGCAGGAAAACTTCTAAAAAAGAACATTTGTCACTCAGAAAAGAATGTTTAGAGAAGAGGGAAACAAGATACTTTCAATATTGTTTGTTCTTCAGAGATTTTTAGGTAACACTTTACAATACAGGTGCACTAATATGCATTAATTCATGTTTAACTAATGCACAGATAATCATGTTTTAATGTATGACTCATGAAGAACTAAACCATTAATAGGTTTTGACAGTTGCACATGGAGTGAGTGTAATGACAGAGAATGTGTAAGTTGGGCTGCACACAAATATCAGCACACCAGAATCTGAACAACAGATTGATGTTGCACTGTGTTTAAACTGGATGTGACCATTATCGAGTCATGCCGCAACAGCTGTTTACACTGGACATGACAGACCATTGCAAGTCCATTTGTCCTTCATAACAGAAGTGACGTTTTGTTGTGTTGTGTTGCGTCGTGCCGCATCCAGTGTAGTATCACTATCACTGATTATAATGGGTTCTATTCTCTTTGGCCGGTCTTGACACAGTGTTACAAAATAGCAGTGCCCGGCCGTACGATCTCTGTGTTCTTTGAATCCTAGACCTCAAGCTTAACCTGATATATTCATATGCCATGAACAACAAGGTTCTGAATGCAGCAGTTCATCTGGTACAGTGGAATCACAGTTGTAGATAGTTGGAAATTGAAATCCATGGCTTAGTGTAGATGTCAAAACCATAATGATATATTACTTAACAATTCGTTAATAGTCATGTGCTTCAACAAGTAAAGTCATAACATAATGATACATTTGCAAATCATTAGTTAATGAATAATTAAAGCAGACAACTGGAAGTTGAAGTACATGGCTTCAACCCATTGTGGTAATTAACACATTAACTTACATTATTAGTTAATAAAATATGTTATTAAGGAATTAATACATTATGACACATATAATTAATAACAATTCATATAATACTTAATCTATTAATAATATAGAAACTTTATTAATTGCTGATGCAGTAATCTTTAATTAATGGTTTAGTTCTTCATGAGTCATACATTAAAACATGATTATCTGTGCATTAGTTAAGCATGAATTAATACATGTGAGTGCACCCGTATTGTAAAGTGTTACTGATTCTTCTTTAAATACAATAATTATTAGCTCAATGCAAAGTGACCAACAGGTAAATTTGGTTTTCAACCTTTAAGAATGGTTAAAATATAGATTCACATTGGGATACCCATACCTCTGGGACCAAACCATATAGGGCCTGATTATAAATAGAAAAATGAATGAAAAATGAAAATACCAAAAGAGAAGTATATTAAGAACTGGAATCTAAAATGATATTAAGATATCTTTAACACTTCTTGAGTTACAGACACGCAAACATGAAAAAAAAATAAAAATAAATAAATAAATAAAGGAATAGTTCACTCAAAAATGAAAATTCTGTCATCACTTTACTGACCCTCAAGTTGTTCCAAACCTGTATGAGTTGAATGAAGTTCATCAACTGTTTGTTTACACACATTCTTCAAAATATCTTCTTTTTTTTTTTTTGTTCAGCAGTAGAAAGAAATATATACAGGTTTGGAACAACCTGAGGGTGAGTAAATGATGACAGGATTTTTATTTTTGGGTAAACTAACCCTTTAATGGTATTCAGACAAGAATGTTCTATGCAATTGTTTTGATAAAGGGAAACGATAAATTTGTTTAGTTTTAACATTATTTGTTCTTCAGACATTCCTCTTTAAAAGAAATAATCAGCTGAGTGCAAAGTGACCAACGTGTTTTTGACCCCTGAGAATGTGTACATTTTAACAGTTTACTCATGGAGCCACATTGAAATTCCTATTTCTCTGGAAATGAATCATACAGGGCATTAAGAATTAAGATACCAAAAGAAAAGTTTAAGAACCAAAATCTAAAAGGGTATTAAGATATCTTTAGTACTTCTTGAGTTCTAGGCATGCAGAAAAAAGTGCGTTTTCACACTTTTGAACTGTCACCTTTGGCATATAATGCAACAAAGATAGCTGATGTCAACAGATTTTACTAATAGACCTACCAATCTCTGTGTAAAAATAAAATAACACTGCTGCCGTCTTTCTAAAGTCATTTTACTCCACTTTAATTTGGCTCAGAATCTCAGGTGAAAATTGTCATTTTCACATGTTCACCCCATCTACAACATATTGGACTAAAATTAAAAGTAAATATTCATCCATGACATTTAATATTTTGGCTTTCTTTTTCTGTTATAAAATGAAATAAAGAAAGGTCAAACTGTATGTCTGCTGACTGTTTAAAGATGCTTCCTGCTAATAAAAGCACACATATTCTAATTACTAACTGTATTATTAGATTGGAGACACATCTGTTAAAATGTAACAATAAGAACCCATAAGTAAACAATGTAATTGAAAGTTAAAAGTCATCATAATTGATTTACTAATGATGTAAATGTTGTTGTTGTTGTTTTTTTTAAGAATATGGAGTCGACTATCAAGAATGTCTCGCAGGTAATTAGTACATTTTTGAGTGTTTTAACGACTGCATTGAATAACTGAATAATCAACCTCTATCAGTTATGAGTGAACTTGAACTGAATTAAATCCTTGACTTTCGTGTGTGTGTGTGTGTGTGTGTGTGATCACCAGGTTTCGTTCAGGTGAAGGCAGCAGTGGCCCAGGTGGCTTAGAGCAGAGTCAAGTACACAACAGGTTCTAATGCGCTCTTCTGCAACAAACCAGGACAAAACAAATCCTCTAATGCAGTGGTTCCCAAACCTGTCCTGAAGGACCCCCAGCACTGCACATTTTGTATGTCACCCTTATCTGACACACTGAATCACGTGCGACCCCTCTCAGCCTATCGTGTCGCCGTTCAAAACTCCTCCCTGCATACCGCCAATGCGTACCGCCCATACCACCAGTTAGCATTAGCCGTTAGGCTTTTTGGCTAAAGGTTGCAGGCTTGCCTTCCAGTGGCTTTGTTGCAGTCTCTACTAATGAGCTGATGAGTTGAATCAGGTGTGTTAGATGAGAGAGACATCCAAAATGTGCAGTGCTGGAGGTCCTCCAGGACAGGTCTGGGAACCACTGCTCTAATGGAAAATTTATATATATATATATATATATATATATATATATATATATATATATATATTCTTAAAAAGAGAAAGAGATCAGACAAATTCAAGTCAAATTGTATATGGTGCTGATGTGTTAATTTGGATCTGACTGGAGTAGAAAGAAGTACAATGTGTTTAAAGATGCTTCCTGCTGATAAAAGCACACAGATCTGTTTCCAATTTTTAATAATCTAATTATACATTATATATAAGTGCTGTCAAAATTAACACGTTAACTATTGTGATTGTTATTATTTTTAACGCTTAAGTTTAACGCTTTCAAAATAGCCTTTCTAATGCAATTAAAGCAGCATCCGTTTTTTTTGTTTTTTGTTTTTTCCTGGCATGCTTTTGCTAGCGTTACAGTATATGATTGCACTCTCATTCATTCAAGTGCTTTTAAACCATTCAAGCACAATAAGATGCAAAAGAGAACTCAATTCAGTACTGGTGTGCTGTCTGTGAAGCTCTCTGTAAACAATCCGAAATGTGTGCACAGTAAGCCGCTTCTCTGCGTGCCAGTACAGATTTGAATTCTCTTTTGCGTATTATCGCACCTGAACCGACAAACACACAAAATTATGTCAAAATGTCAAAAACCCCCCCCCTTTTTTTTTTTAAGACCGTAAAGAGTTGGGAGAATCGATATGAAATGAATTAAGAAAATCGGATATGTCAGATTTTCAGCCTAATAAACAAGCTGAAGTCTGTCATTAATGTTAATTTAACAAACAAAAAAGAGAAAACCACACAATGCTCTTGACTGAATAACATTTGTAGCTTTAATATTGATTCATCTGCATTTCATTTATACAGTGCAGTGTTATTTTACATTTGATTAGTTTATTCAATTTCTGTATATTTTTGTATACGTTTAGACCTACCTGAAAATCTTAAAGCACTGTTTTACAAGGAGGTTACATGGGTCAAGAACAAAAAAAAAATTACAGAAAAAAGCCTGTTAAATGTTTAAAAAAAACTGATTTTCAATTATACTGTAAAGTTGAATGGATATGGCTAAAAAAAAAAAATGTAGCAGTATTGGTATCGATGATACTGGCCTTCATTCAAAGTAGGTTACTTGGTCAAACACATAATTTAAATACACCATCTTTATGTTTTTACATTAATTTGGAGATTCAGGAGTTGGTCTGTTGGCAGGTGATTTTAGGGGGATTAAGTGATAATGTTGTTTTACTAAAATATAGCATTAATTGCTTTTAACTTTGACTTGTTTGTAATTTTGAGAAGTATTAACACTTAAATTTTAAAGTTGTGCCATGTCTAGAATCAATAAAATATTATTGTAAATTTCACTGCATTATAAACACAGTATTAATGTTTGTAACTTTTTGGTTTCTTAATTGTAAACAAAGCCACTAATACAGCACAAAAGATTGTTTTATCATTAAATGTGACATTTCAAACAGTCGTTGTGTCTTACTTATCTTTAGTTATTGAAAGAGTCCCCACAGTAGCTACTGTTTAAAAAAAACAAAAAAAACATCTGTATTCAGCACTGTTGTTGAGGCAGAATCTTCAGTATGGTCATAAGCCACTAACACAATGTTCATTTTTAAATAGAGATGGAAATGTTTCACTACCCTTTTACCACCTTGTATCAATTCATACTTTAACACCAGTGAAAGTATAAAAATGAGAAAATATTGAAAGTATAAAAATGAGAAAATAGCTTTTTTTTTTTTTTTCCAGGGGTAGAAAAATTAATAAACATTGTCAGATAATTTGTTTGTCTCCAAAACAGGAAAACTAGTGGTTACACAATGGAATTACATAAGTTTTTCTTTTTTAAACTCCCACCAGATGGCACTGATGGATTTTAAATGCCTTGTCTCTATTTTAACATGGAATACTGCTTTAATTGAAAAATAATTGAAAAATAAATTACAAAAAAAAAAAAAAAAAAAAAAAATGCGTATTATTTTCAATAGGGAAAAATAGCTAATAGAAATTGTATACATATTGTATAGTATCATAAAATACCCTCAAAATTTTAAATAATAATCAAAAAATATTACTGAACAAAAATATGTTACATTGGTCTTATTTTTACATTTCAAGGCTTCGGTCACTTTTGACCACAAAGAAGCTAAGAGAAAGGGTGGGTTTGACCTTGTTGCTATGGATGATGTCATCAAGCTTACTGACTATTCCCATAGTGATTAGCTGATGGGGGACAGGTCTCTGTCAGTGATTTATTCACTATAATAAACACTAGATGCCCTATTGGCCTCTTTGGACTGTTGCTGCGATACGTCAATGAGTCCGCCATATTGTGCGGGGCAAGACTACGCTGATAACAAATGCAAGTAAATGGGCGAGCTGCGGTTTTTCTGGATAAAAACAAAAATAACGTTTACATTTATCAACCAATTTCAGTGGTTTATAATGTACGTGGTGTACAAAAAGTTATAGTTACTTAAAATCTGTATAGTTAGACATATAAAATATTTATTTTATTAAGAAATAGTCAAAGCTCAGGCTTGTCATGTATTTGGCTGCTTTAGAATTGTGAAAACGTCCATACTAAAATTGTGAAAATTAAATTATTAATTTTCACATTAAATGAAATAAAGTTTTCTTACTGTGGAAAAGGCATTTTCTGTCTTTAACCCAATTTTAGCTTTTCTTGAGCTTAGAATTGACCACCATTGATAAAATGAAACAAATCATCAAATACAAATCACACAGGCTGCTTTCTGTATTTGTATAGCACTAAAATGATATAGATATTTACAGATAGATACTCCAAAATACTCCAAAGCTTTGCAGAGCTTTTTTCTTGAGTTGCCACTCTGTAGTGTAAGAGTGTTTTCAGTTTGTGAAAGACAGACACTAATGACAAGAGAGAAAATTCCATACTGTGTTTCCTGAATGTGCTCCTTGAGAAAAAAAAACACATCCTCCGAACCAATCTCAGCTCGGACAAACTGACTGATCTAAGACACTCAAATAAACCGCTCCATGATCTGACCACTTTTACTGTACCTTCAGAAGGAATCATCAGCCCTCCATTGTTTTTCAGAGTAAGTAAGTGGTAGTTCTGGTCAAATGAACCAGGTACAGCATTTGCCGCCAAGCTAGCATGGCACACACCACAGGGAAGTTTTCTCAAAATCTGACGCACCAAAAAAACAGAAATGTACACAAGGGCATTGTCCACAAGGCTACCAAAGCAGGTTGGCAGGTAGCTGTGGTCACACACAAGTGCAGAAACATTCACAAAAGGGGATGGAAGCTCTTTGGACTCGTCTACTGCTACAGATGACATTTCAACAGCTGATAGCGACACAGTCTCATCCTGTGGTGCCACATTCCCTGAAGTGCTTGGAGAGACACCGTACCGGACCATGAGATGCCGGAAAATGCCCTGAAGGATTGTTATTCCATCCCCATAAAAACCAAACACACACACACAGGTTTGTTTTGCTATCTTAGTGAGGACGTTTTAAAAATGCGCGCACACACACACACTTACTTAAGGAACTGTTCACCCAAAAATGAAAATTTGCTGATAATGTATTCACCTTAAGGCCATCCATGATGTATATGAAAAAAATCTTCATCAAATGAAGAAAGAAAGTCAAATACATCTTGCCTGATGGTGACAACCAGCACAGTTTTGCTTTTGGGTAAACTAGAGCTGCACAATTCTGGATAAAATCATGATTCTGGATGAATCACGATTTTTTGCTGTTATCGTACTGGTCAAAGGTTTAATAGACATAGCTGAATAATTATCATTTGAAAATGTTTTGAGTAATGATAAGATGGAATTAGAAAGAGTAAATTGTGACATTTTCTATTTGTTTTCAAGCAGTTCTGGGATTAACTAGAACAAATACTCACAGCATTAGGCAGAAGAGGATCAGTCTCTTGGAAATAGTGAAAACAGTGCACTGACAGGCTCTCCTTGAGGCTTGTGTAGCCCTGGTTGCAACGGGCTAAAAAGGAAATAAAAATATAAACAAATCACCATTTAATGGCAAACTAATAAATAATCTAGTGATGATAAACCTATTCTTTGTAGATAAGATGGGAAACAGAAGACCGATGGTTTACCTGTCCTGTCATAGTCTTCCGGCTTGAAATGACCACTGCATAGCACAGAGAACTCGCTTGAGGAAAAACCTTCCCTTCATAGCTACTTCCCACTGTCTCCTCAACTCTTTGTCTCTGGGAAACCTTAAATGTGTGAGAAGCTAGCCAACTAACTAAAGTTACAGTAAGATTCACAAAATGTCAGTCACATAGCCGAAACGAGTAGGCTACTTGTCATGAAATTTTAAGAAATTAAAGATGCATATTTAAACTTCAGGAAATTTAGTTTATAAAATAAGGTATAACCTAAAACTATATTAGAAATCATGTAAACTCATGTCTCAACTTTCACAGCTAACTAGCGACATCATTAGGTACTGACTCCGGTGGCCAGTCAATATAAATATAATGACTAAATACAACCAGAAACAAATGTTCAGTCTTACCTGTGAAAGGTCATTCCCAGAGACCTGTTTTCAATTGTGCAGCGATTTGTACAGCCCCAAGCAGCACACAAATCGTCCAGAAACTGATTCGCAATCACGGCTAGAGTACGATGTTTCTAAATGTCACCTTAGTTTGTGTTATAAGACGTGACAGCGTCACTGTTTTACTTTATGTAGGTGCACCTGTGGGTACTGTATCAGAATGCCATTAAGCGAAGCTGAAAACCTCTAACATAAGATAAACATTTAGGCCAGAAGTGTACACAGACTTTTTCAGCAATCCAAGCAAAACAGCGCCATCATTGCAAGCTTAATGAAGGTGATTCAGTTCAACATGGAAGAGGTGAATCAGTGCAAGAAAACAGTAAAGGACTTGGAGATACAAAATGAACATCTGCGCAAGGACAACTGTGATCTTAACCCTGTAATGCCCAAATATAGAAAAAAATTAGCAAAATTTTTTTTTTGACCTCTCAGATATTGTTTTAGGAGTCCTCTGATGAAGAACATTCAAAACTTAGTTACAATGAATCATCTAACAGTTTAAATTTCAATTTGTGACCATGTGAGAAGTGCAGTGTCCTTATGTAATGTGTAAGGAGCACAGGCTATTTTGACTACCACTCTGGCCCAACGTTGTAGTATTACAACATAGACTTAACAAGCTCTAAATCAAATTTGATTAATGTTTTCCAAAATAACTAAATATGTATGTGTTCTAGACATTGAAATAAACACACACACAAAAAAAAAAAAAAAAAAAAAAATGTAAGGAATTTTACTTACTTGAATCTTGACAAATCCAGTCATGCAAAAAAAGGAGATAAGCTCAACGTGAAGTTTGCAGGTAGAGTGAGTTCACTCAAAGGCGGGTGAAGGATGAAATCTGGCATTGAACCAAAACTTCTCCTATCTGCAAGGCGGAAGGAGTTCAATTCGCCGAGATGCTTCCAAGGGAGGATTTGGAAGACGGACAAAAGCTGTGGCCTCAAATCGAACAAGCAAGGAGGGCAGGAAAGCTTGCTTTTTTTCACGGTCCATATGGTTTCATAGAAGGAAGACGGGTCGAAGTTGACAGATGAAGCGATACGTTTCGAATTGTCAGGTAGTTGGAAACCTTTCAATGGGGCACTGGAGCTCTATCTAAGGCTACGGTTCACATAGAGACTGAGTTTGCGTTTACTAGTGGTAGTTCAATTTGTGTTTTTACTTACTAGTTCTCTTTGTATGTGTTTTATCTGTTCTAACGTTAATGATTAAGGACAAAATTATTTTTGGTTCACTGAATGTTAGGGGCTTAAAGGACATTGTTAAAAGAAAAGCTGTTTTTTTTTATTTTGTAAAGGGCAAAAAGCTAACTGTATGTTTCTACAAGAGACTCATTCTTCAGATTTGGATGCATCTTTCTGGACTACTCAATGGGGTGACAAGATCCTTTTCAGTCATGGTTCAAATCGTTCTGGAGGAGTGGCAATATGCTTCAATAAATGTCCTGGGGAAGTCATCACTTATAAAGCTGGTGAAAGTGGTCATTGGTTGATGGTGGTACTAAAAATTGATGTTCTTCTTTTCATTTTAATTAATATTTATGGCTTTAACAATGCAGCTCAAAACCAAAAATTAGTTGAAGATATTTCCAAGATAATTTCAGAAATTAAAGTTCCCTTTCATGGGAACTTCGAGCTGCGTCGAGACGCATTGGGATCACCTCTGCGTGATTACATCTTGAAGCACTTGTGAAATCGAACCAATGGCGTGACGGGACGTCAGAGGCGGGTGACGTCATGGACCAGGAAACTATAAAGCATACCTGAGAACAAAGGACTCACCATCCTCATCTCCAGCGTATGAGGAGCTGTTAGTGGTTGTGAACAGGGCAGTTGAGAAATTATCGAATGGCCCGCAGAAAGGAATAAAGCGCGCCAGAGAAGCAAGCTTGATGAGCGCTTTCTGCCTGCCCGGTCACAGCCTCAGCGTCGGGGACTGCCACAGATCAGATTCGAGGACTGGTTTGTGACAGATGCTTACTTTCATGTATCCATCCATCCTCAGCACAGGAAGTTCCTCAGATTTGCTTTCGGGGGTGAAGCTTATCAATACTGGGTTCTTCCTTTCGGCCTAGCACTTTCACCCCACACCTTTACGAAATGCGTGGATGCAGCTCTGGTTCCACTGAGACTCCAAGGCATCCGCGTGTTGAACTATATCGACGATTGGTTGATTCTAGCTCAATCCAAGCAACTGGCAGTCCAACATCGAGATGTTGTTCTGTCCCACATGAGAAGGTTATGGTTGAGACTCAATGCCAAGAAGAGTGTGCTTCTTCCAGCTCAAACTACCAACTATCTAGTGGTAGTCTGGGATTTCACCTCGATGCAGGCACGTCTGTCTCCTGCTCAGGTGAATTCCATTCTCTCAGCCGTGAATGGGGTGAAATTAGGCCAGTCACTTACTGTAAAACAGTTTCAGAGACTGTTGGGTCTGATGGCAGCTGCGTCCAACGTGATACCCTTTGGCCTGCTGCACATGAGACCCTTACAGTGGTGGCTCAGGACCAAGGGGTTTTCTCCGAGGAGAAATCCTTTTCGCATGATCAAGGTCACACGGCGATGCCTTAATGCCTTAGTCATGTGGAAGAAGCCTTAGTTCCTGTCCCAAGGACCTGTGTTGGGGGCTCCTTGTTGTCGCATAATGCTAACGACAGATGCAGAGTGGTCGCTCAGCTCTGGGTCTTTGGGAGGACCATCTACTCTCCTGGCACATAAATCGTCTGGAAATGATGGCGATATTTGGAGCTCTCAAATACTTCCTCCCAGACCTGAGGGGCCATCACGTGTTGGTCTGCACGGACAACATGTCGGTGGTCTCCTGTGTCAACCACCAGGGGGGTCTGAGGTCTCACCAGTTGTGCAAGTTAGCCCATCGGATCCTCCTGTGGGCCCAGGGGAAGCTCCTCTCCCTGAAAGCAGCTTATATCCCTGGGCATCAAAATGTGGGGGCAGATATCCTGTCGAGGCAGGGGCCGAGGCCCGGGGAATGGAGACTCCACCCCGAGGTGGTGGAGCTCATTTGGAAAAATTTTGGTCGTGCAGAAGTCGACCTGTTTGCTTCGAAAGAAACGTCTCATTGCCCACTGTGGTTTTCTCTGACTTATCTAGCCCCTCTGGGGATGCCATGGTGCAGACATGGCCGAGGCTATGTCTGTACCCATTTCCCACGATCGCTCTGCTTCTAGGAGTTCTGGAGAGGGTTCACCGGGACAGGGTCCGTCTCATACTGATAGCCCTGTTCTGGCCGACCCGAGTTTGGTTTGCAGACCTAGTGTCTCTTCTAGACGGCTTCCCCATGGAGATCCCCATCAGACAGGACCTTCTGTCTCAAGCAGACGGCACGATAATTCACCCCCGCCCGGAGTTGTGGAAACTATGGGCCTGGCCTCTGAGGGGGCTAGGCTCATAGAATCCGGTCTCCCAGGCGAGGTTGTGGAGACCATACTCCACTCCAGAACTCCCTCCTGGTGTAGACAACGTCAGCTGGACCCGTTCCACTCCTCTATCAGTCTTGTGCTGCAATTTCTCCAAGAAAAATTCTCGGACGGTTTATCTCCTTCTACCTTGAAGGTCTATATAGCGACTATTTCCGCCTATTATGTTCCTGTGGGGGACTCTTCTGTGGGTGAGGTCTTCTGTGCGTACAAGAACTCCGGCCTGGGACTTGGCTATTGTGTTGGAAGGGTTGGCTGAGTTCCCTTCGAACCTTTAGAGGAGGTTTCTGAGAGAGTCCTCACTCTTAAAACTATTTTCCTGTTGGCAATTTCATCTCTCAAAAGAATTGGAGATCTTCAAGCACTTTTGGTTGCTCCCTCATGTTTGGAATTTGCGCCTGCCATGGTCAAGGCTTTCCTTCATCCTAGACCTGGTTATGTATAAGGTCCCCACCAATGTCCCAGGGCCCATTGTACTGCAGGCCTTTTGTCCTCCTCCTTTTGCTAATCAGGATCAGGAAAGACTTAATCTGCTTTGCCCAGTTAGGGCGTTAGACACTTACGTCCACAGAGCTGCCCTGTGGCGAAAAACTGAACAGCTGTTCGGCTGTTATGGGTCTCCTAAGAAAGGGGGCCCTGCTTCTAAGCAGAGAATGAGCAAGTGGGTGGACAAGGCCTTGCTTATGAGTCTTCCAGACAGCCTTCACCTTTGGCTGTCTGGGCTCACTCTACCAGGGATATGGCTGCCTCAAAGGCTTTGATCTCGGGGGTCCCCCTCCATGAGATATGTGATGCGGCTGGGTGGTCCTCTCATCATACCTTTATTAGGTTTTATAACCTTGATTTGGGCTCCACTCCGGGGTCTACTGTGCTCTCGTCCTAAAGATAACAGACAGGCACTTGGCATTATGGCGTAGTTGGGATAGGGTTCCCAATGTGTCTCAACGCAGCTCGAAGTTCCCATGAAAGGGAACGTCTCGGGTTACATGTGTATCCCTGGTTCCCTGAATAGGGAACGAGACGCTGTGTCGCCTTGCCATATTCCCTGCATGCCTTTGAGTGTCTTGCTTCAGCCAATCAGAAGCTGGCATTCTTTGTTCTCAGGTATGCTTTATAGTTTCCTGGTCCGTGATGTCACCCGCCTCTGACGTCCCATCACGCCATTGGTTTGATTTCACAAGTGCTTCAAGACGTAATCACGCAGAGGTGATCCCAATGTGTCTTGACACAGCGTCTCGTTCCCTATTCAGGGAACCAGGGTTACACACGTAACCCACGACGTTCTGTACCCATCTGATAATGTTTTAGTTGGAGGAGACTGGAATATGGTTCCAGATAAATGGATAGATAGATAGACAGATAGATAGACTTAACAAGGGGTGGCTCAATATTATTGTGGATTTTTTGAAGACAGAAAATAATTTGAATGATGTTTGGCGATATTTAAATCCTGAGGTTGAATGTTTTTCATGGTTTAAGCCTAATGGGGAGAGCAAGTCTAGAATTGATTATTGGATGGTCAGTGACAACATTTTAAAATATACTTCACAATTTACAATTTGTAGACCTCCGTTACCAGATCATTGCTTTATAGATCTTGTTTTAGAACCCAAATCTAATCAATTTAGAAACAAAGGCAATACAATGCCTTTCTTTTACATAATGAAGAATTTTTTAATAAAATCAAAAAATTAATAAGGGCTATAGAGAGAGATGATTCTTTTGATTATAATATAAGTAAATGGGAATTTCTAAAATTTAAAATTAGGGAATTCTCTATAAGTTTCTCTAAGAAACTAAAGGAATTTAACTTGTGAAAGGAATTTAACTTGTGAAATAAGTCAGTGCTGTAACAAACCAGTTTTAAATAATTATGGAAATGATAGGGTGATGGAGCTTCAAAGTAAATTAGATTTGTATCTTGAGAGGGCACAGGGTGTTTTTATAAGATTGCGCACCAAGTGGATTGAGGAAGGCGAAAAGAACTCTTCATATTTTAGTAATTTAGAAAAAAATAGACAACAAAGAAACACTATCGGTAGTTTAATGATCCAAGAAGAGGAATGCAAAGATTTTAGAAGAATTGAAAAAGAAGTGTTCCAGTTCTATTCAAAACTTTATTCTTCAGATTTCTCCCCAGATGAGTCAGATCTTTTTTTTTTTGCTAAAATTCAAAACAATATTCCATGTATTGAGAGCTCGTTTAAAGTTTTATATGATTTAGATCTTAAAATTGAAGAATTGGATTCAGTGGTGGAGAGGATGCCTTTAAATAAATCCACAGGGACAGACGGGCTCTCCAATAATTTAAAAAAAAAAAAAAAAAAAATGGGGGGATTTAAGAAATGTATTATTCAATTCGCTATTAGAATGTATTGAAAAAAAAAAAAAAAAGAGAGAGAACTGATAGAAAGTATGAAGCAAGGCTTGATTACATTGATTCCCAAAACTCTCACTTTGCTTAAAACCGATTATAAAAATGTTTTTACTATAATTAGTGAAACACAGTCAGGGTTTCTGGGAGGAAGGTGTTACGGGTGCAGTTGCAGCAAGAGAGGATTCAGGAACGACCATCAGCAACAATGGTTATATTCAAACATAGCATGAGAACAGAATGACTACACCAATATAACCAACATAGCAAACATAAGAACAGACAGGGAGTGCAGGGAGTGAGTCCAATAAAAAGGGAGTGCTAATGACGAAGACCAGGTGCAGGGAATCCAGGGAGAGCGGGAGAGATGATGAGGAAGTGAGTTCAGGTGTGGAACAGGGAGGATCATAGGAAACGGAGTCCGGGACAGGCGTGAACTGTAACAGAAGGTCAATCCATAATAATATTAGGTTGGTGCTAGACTTAATTGACTATAGTGATGTGGTTCAAGGGAGTGGGTTTCTTATTTTTATTTATTTATTTATTTTTTATTTTTATTTTTACAAAGCATTTCATTTCGTTGAACATCCATTTATTTTGAAAACTTTACAGCATTTTGGTTTTGGAGTAAGATTTATAAATTGAATTGAAATGTTATATAATGGAATAAATAGCTCTGTAGCTCTTGGTCATGGAACCTGCACAAGATTCCCAATTAAAAGAGGGATTCATCAGGGATGTGGTAGCTCACCATTGCTATTTATAATGGTTGCAGAGCTTTTATCTGTATTGATTAAAAATAATGGTATTGAAGGTTTAACAGTGTTAGATTAGGCAAATAATTATAAGTCAGTTTGCTGACAACACAACGCTGTTTCTAAAAATGAACACCAAATTCCACTAGCCTTACATGCTGTCAATCAGTTCTCTAAAGTGGTTAAAACATCTCTAATCGGTGTTAAGCAAAGTGAGAGTTTTGGGAATCAATGTAATCAAGCCTTGCTTCATACTTTCTATCAGTTCTCTCTTTTTTTTTTTTTTTTTCAATACATTCTACATATCTCTAAAAGTGATATTTGCCAAATTACCTCTCTGGTCCGCATAATACAGAAAAATTCGTTTTGTCCGCCGATCTATGCGAACCGGAACAATTTTGACAACGTTTTATCTATACATATGAAAAGGAAATGGAAATGGGCCTTTGCAGGGGATAGTTTTCAAGTTATAGAAGATTAACAGAAAACACATTAAATTTCTGTGATTTTAAATGCTATCTGAAAAAATGCTGAAATATAACTGACCTCTGTATCTCTTTACATTTTCCTTAAAGGGTTCTGATTATAATGCTGCTTGCACCAACATATATGGAAATTTCTGATGAAAATGAAACATCATCAGAGCTGTGCATTAGCAGTTGCAGCATGTGCTCAGAGTTTAAGTCTGGATTGCATAATTTCCCCATCCTGTTCCTCTGTTCAACATTGTTTTATTGATGACAACAATGTGAAATGCATACGGGGAAAAAAAAATGTTATGATCTTATGATTCTATACTTTTTTGAGTCTGTAGTTTGTGTTGACTTTAACATGCTTTCATGATTAATATATTATTCTGTATACAAAATATATTACAAAAACAAAATATATTTTTGGAAAACAAAATACCTTTTGTATTACAACAAAACTTTTTTTTTTGCGTGAAAATTATTCTTGTACTACCTTTCTTTAAAATAAAGAAACATACGTTTGGCTTAAGTGTTCACAGTTTTTTGTTTGTTTGTCTCATAGTTGCTTGCTTAGATATCTACAATTTCTTGGTGGATTGCAGCATCATGTCATTTCAAGGGAAAATGTCTAGAAAGTGTAGACATCAAAGCAATTACAACATAGCTCCCCTCCTCTTTCTGACCCCAACCGTAAGCCTTCATTCACTTCATGAATTTTATATTTTGCTTTGCTTGAAACTAGTTTCTTCTTACCCAATCTACTTGTTTGAGCAGGAGGCTAAGAATGTAATAAAAAAAGGGAAATGATTTGTTACATTTAAGCAAAAAACAGAAGAGTACAGTCTCATTTATTTTGAAACCACTTACACTTCTCAGTTTGGCAGTTTCTTGTTGTTACAGGGCACAGCTGGAAACATCAGAAGGGCAGAAAGTACACACACACACACACACACACACACAAAAAAAAAGAAAATTCCAGTGCAAGTCCATTGTTCAATCACGATCAACAGAACACTGTATTGCGTGCTAACAACATTTCATCTGTTTCATATACAACAGCAATCAATTTGACTCGGGAGCATGACAGGACCTTTGTTTTTTCATTTACTTTTCCAAGGTACAGTGTGTTTTCTTTAACATTTACGTTTCTGCTGCTGTACATTTATTCATCAAATTAAATAAAATCCTTAAATGACTTAAGAATGATAAATTCTACATGCATAAAAGTATTGCAAAAGTTCCAAAATTTCTAAAAATGAAAGGGGAAACAAAGCAAATAACAGTTCAAAAACAATATATGCTATTTAAATGACTACTACTAACCAGAATTAAGAATTAGGTATAACAATTGAACCCTTGAAACAGTCACCAATGCTGCCAAATCTACTTTGCTATTTCTCTTATATTGTAGTCTATAATAATAATAAGTCTGTTGAGAATTAAAACAATGACTGCTTAAACACTTAATGACATCAACTTTTGTCCCACAGCTGTTCTGCTATTTGATACTTTAGCATGGGAAGTAAAAATGCCAAAAGACATTCATGGCCTCCAAGGTTCCTGTCTGGTTATACCATGTTCTTTCTCTTACACATCATACCCACCAAAAAACCCACGTAGAGTTATATGGTATCAGTGGGTCTCTAAAGGTTATCCTTTAGTTTATGATCCTCTGCATGCAGATGATGTCATTGAGAAGTTTAGAGGAAAAACTGATTTATATGGAAAATCGAGTTGGGAATGCAGTCTGCTGATCAAAAACCTTGAACAGACTCATCATGGAGAGAAACTGTATGCATGGATTGACCCTGAAAACATTGGATGGCGCACCTACGCATTTTATGATGTCACCTCCACAATTCTAGTTGATGGCATGTACTATAAATTATTTTAAATGTCCTTGACTTCTATCTGGTTATGAGAGTGTGTTGCCTAATTGTGTGACATTTCTGATATTTGTAGCAAGTCCACAGCAGCCCAACATCAATATTTATGGAGGTGAAAGGATGGGTGACACCATCACAGTAGCATGTTCAACTTTCCACACGTGTCCATACAGCAAACCAAACATCATTCTAAATGGAACTGAAGGATCTGATCAATTAGACAATGAGCATATTGAAGACGGCTTGTGGAAAATCACCCTGACACGCACAAGTGTTGTAAAGATAGAAAGCTTAGATATTGAGTGTTCTGTAACACATCACGGTGGCATAACAGTGACAGCTACAAAAAGTAAAAGTGCACAGTGTAAGTGATCTATGCATGTTTGCACTAACGGGCCTTTTGAATTATTAGTTATGATACTTTATGTTGTGCATTAATAAGGATTAATTTAATCCTTTTAGCCCCTTTCCATTCTGAGGCAGACAAAACCACTGGATTGAAGACTCTACATTTCCTAGTGCCCTCACTTGTGTTCCTCCTCGCTTGCATACTTGCTGGAATCATCATATACAAAAAAAGAAAAGGGTAACTGTGTGTGTATGTATGTGTGTACTTATTCTTTAAAAAAAGGGTTTAGACCTTATCCTCTGATATAGGAGATCATGTTGAAACAGATTTTCGAGGTAGGAATTGTCTTTATCAAATTTTCTTTCTTTCTTTCTTTCTTTCTTTCTTTCTTTTTATGTATCTTTGTATTTGGTCCTGAGACTAAATTTAAAATTTCTCCCCCAGACAACTGAGTATGCCTGAAAGAAGTGAAGTTTGGACGAACAAGGAACACAGGAGTGATATCAGGCAAGTAAAACCTAAATAGGTAAATTGTAAGATTTTCTGTTTGCTGGTTTACTGTAGGTTACTACTCCAAATATCCCCAATGCACTAACCAGTAGCATCTACAGTAGTTATTGGACAGACTGTCAGTTTGTGTTTTAGTGGTGATGATTTATTAGTAAATCTTTTTGCAAATGACATCATTACACCGGTAGGTGGCCACAAGTGACTGTCTCTATGAGTGACTGACTAAATCATTCAATTGGGTAATTCACTCAAAGCATTGATTAATTCGAAAACCAAACATCTGATTCGCTGAATTTGGGAGCAAACTACTTTCACTATTTCTGCCATAGAAAGATAAGGTCTGCATCTGAAATCACATACTCTCTTATGTAGGTACTTATTTTGAATAAGTAATTACTTTGCAATCACTAAAAAAGTATGCTCTATATAGTATGAATGCATGTAAATATAGCCTACACTCACCATGCTGTCATTGTGATGTGACCTACCAGTGTCAGTTGAGTCACTTCACTGCAATTCACAAATCCTGTGGCCTCATGGGATAGGTAAGTGTCCATCTTCAGAATCAGAATGAGCTTTATTGCCAAGTATGTTTACACATACTGTACAAGGAATTTGGTGACAGAAGCTTCCACAGCACAGACAGAATGACAGTGACACAAACAGGTTACAAAGTCCACAAACAGGGTCCTCAAATAAGTTTCTGGTTTCTCCAGATGTTGCAGGATGTAGTGCAGTCGCACAGTGATCTGTTAAAGATCTGTGTGAAGTTGGGGGGCCAGCTGGTCAGCAAAGGTAGACAGGCTGGTGAAACACCATCTGGGCCCGGAAGACCCGACGCATATCTTCACAGACCCAAAGTGCTGGAGTGAGGGAGAGAGGGGTTGCTGGAGTTGTTGATGAATGTGTGGAGAGAAGGTCAGAACAGGTGTGGGGGATGAGAATTAATCTCATTCAAATCATCAGCCAGTTGTTTATTCTACACAGTGCTGGGTAGCTTTTTGCATAAGCTTTTTTCAGCTTTTCAAAGTAGTTCCTTTTAGCCACTCTAAACTTCTTTGTCAGTGTGTTTTTTGCATGTTTACACAAGACTATGTCCCCATTCCTGTAGGCATCTTCTTTGGCCTTACGAATCTGTCTGAATTTTGCAGTGAACCACAGTTTGTCATTGCTGTCCGTTACATTCACCCCCCTAAACCTCACTCCCATCTGGGTCACGGCACCAGTGTAACCCCTCACCGAGGTCCTACTCGCCCTGCTCTGTGCGGGCCTTGAACCTGGGTCTCCAGAGTAGGAGTCGGACGCTCTAACAAGGAGGCTAAAGGCTACAACCCCTATCGTCAGTCGCTAGAGCATTTCTTGAGATCAGAGGAGTGAGGTTTACTCGCACAGCGACTACTAGCTGGCCTCTGTTACACTGGCAGGAATGCACATATCCTCACAGAAACTGAAGTATGATGTTACAGTCTCTGTGAGATCATCCAGTTAGGTGGCAGCAGCCTCAAAAACACTCCAATCAGTGCACTCGAAGCAGGCTTGTAAATCTCACTCTGCTTCATTAGAAGATCTTTTTACAGTCCTTGTTACAAATTTAGCAGATTTCAGTTTTTGCCTGTAGGTCAGTATAAGATGAACCAGACAGTGATCAGAGATCCCCAAAGCTGCACGTGGGACAGAGCAATATGTGTCCTTTATTGTGGTGCAACAGTGGTCCAGTATATTACTTTCTCTGGTAGGACATGTAATGTGTTGTCTGTATTTTGGCAGTTCATGGGAGAGATTTGCTTTATTAAAATCCCCGAGAATAATTATAACAGTCTGGGTGTTGTTGCTTTGTGTCTGTGATCTGATCAGCATTGCAGCGCTGCAGCTGATGAAGAACACTTCTAGATAAGGACAGCACATCTTTCTCAATGCTGTTACATCTGTATACCACCTTTTCATTGATGTAGAAGTCTTTTACCATCAAAAATCACACACATACACACATTAACACATTAGACATTGCTGGAGTCTTACAATAAGGCCTCTTGAAATGGCATTACTTAAATGAAACTTTTCTCTTTACAGAACCAACACATGTGGAAACAAGCCTTTCTCCAAACCTCGTATGCCATCACCAAAGAGGTACAGTGCATTTGAACCAACTTTGTTACACAGCAAAATAAGACCTTTATATTCAGTCTATAAGCAGTGTCATAATAAAAGTTCCCATGCCACTTCAAGATTCCTTTAACATTTGCAATAATGAATACAGATATTTTTTTATTTATTTCTTTTTTTTTTTTTTTTTCTTTTTCCTTCACCATGCACCTCAGTGAGCCAAAATCCTACTCAGTAAGTATATTATTTATTTCTACCATTATTAAACTGTGGAAAACATATTCAGATTCTATGATATAAAATAGCTGTCTTGAAATATATTATTTGCTGACCTTTCTATCTCTCACCCCCATTAAGGATTATGATGCTGAATACACTAACATGGATGAACTCAACATGTATGGAAACATCTGATGAAACAAGTTTTTGTACATATAGCAAAACACATACAGCAGATAGAACATATTTAGAAATATAGCCAGACTCTGTTCATGTATTAATATAGCATTAGAAACTAGATAAGCATCACTTGCTATATCACCCAAAATAAATCATCAGCAAAGTCATCTGATGTGTTCTCTAAATAAATAACTGGCATTTGTTCCCGGCATTACAGTTTTTCACAATTGCTAAGATACTAAACTCCATTCTCTAAACCAAATTCTCAATAGCCTAAACCAATTTGTCGAACAAATCACTCTTTCTGTAAAACTTTAAACAAGTTCAGGCAGTTAGACACTGTTTGCAAATCTCATGAACTCTTTTTGCAAAACTCTAAACACATTCTCACTCACTAAAACACATTTCGCACTGTGATGAACGGCGGAGATACAAGTCTGAAGAGACCGTCTAAAAAGTGCAAAACCCAAAACCCTTTTGCTCATTTTATATTATGAAAAATACTCAATAACTTCAATGTAACACACTACTGTCACCAAATTCAGTTCATACGTCACTGCTCTCCTGCTGGTTGTACTGTAAAAAATATTAAATAAATTGTAATGCCATCAACTTCGTAAGCAATTATCATGCAAAAGCTGTTGTAAGTATGCTAGCTGTGTACCAACATCATTTGTGTAAAGAAGTCCTCTATATGCTACTTGCCAAACTAAGTGTAGTACCTATTACCATCAGGAGAGCAGTGATGTATGAACTGAATTTGGTGACAGTACAGTGTGTTACAGTGAAGTTATTGAGTATTTTTCATAATATAAAATGAGCAAAAAGGGTTTTGGGTTTTGCACTTTTCAGACGGTCCCTTCAGTCTCTCCACCGCCTGCTCATAGAGACCAATTTATATATTATAAAGCACATTTGCGGAAAATTGGGTTGTTGTAGCTCGTTGTCTAGGTTACTATGATTGGAAATAGCTGCATTTATGTATTAACAACATTTAGCTCAAGAGTTATTGATCCGGGAAGTTCGAATCTGTGAATATCTGAACTCCTTGACTTAAGCACTGACTGCATTTCTTTAAATTTGAGTCCAGCAAGTTCAAACTCAATGGGCCGCGCATTATTTGTGTGCATTATTAACGTATGGAACTAACTGAAACACTACTGCCAGCCAGCGAGACATTAAAGAGGAAGTGTTTGTCCGAGCCCACAGCAAGGGAACGATAATATCTTTGCGTGGGAACGCAAATATCTTTGCGAGGGAACGCAAAAGATTTGAAATTTTTTTTTTTTTTCTTCCTCCCATCCCAATTTTTTCCCACCACCATGTCCCTTTAGGGGCTCCGTATACAATATACTATGTATTCACCTTACTTAGTTGTGATTACTTTTTTTAACTGCAAAATTAATTTATTGTGTTACAATATACTTTTTTTTCTGTAACTACATCTGGATGTTGTGTTCTTCATTTTTTGATGTAGTGTCTAATGAATGATCTGTAGTGTTTAGATATTGGCTAATGTGTGTATGACCTGAAAGTTTTGTTTGATTTTGAGTACATGTGAAATGGTTTTGAAGCAATTGTTTAATTTTCCCATAAGAGTCAGAGGTTTTGTAAAATTAAATTGAAGATTTGGATTTGTGTTTAATGTTTTGAGAAATTGAGTGATGGTTTCGAGAAATGTGTTTTAGCAATTCAGAAAAACTGTAATAGACCAAAGATCATAGTAGATGTTGATGTGTCAGTATCTTTTCATAGCTGCTAACTTGCTATTGCAGTCAGAGATAGTCATCTACAGAAACCAACACTACTTGTTTGCACAAAATTTGTGACATTATGAGAATTTGCAAGATAGAGAACAAACAGGGTTGAAGACCACTGTAGTGATGACAGTTGTTTTGTAGGCCAACCCAGAACTTAGCATCACCCTTACTAAAAAACAAAAAGGATTTTTTTTTTTCATTGGCTTTTGCGTTATTGCATAAAATAAGCTCTGTGACCAACAAAAGTTTATGATTCTTACATGTTTTGTTCATCATGATAATATTCAGAAATAAATACCATTTTTATGAATTTTGAAGCCTAAATACCATTAGCAGACATAAAAAGCTAAACGAAGGCTATAAACGAGCTACACAGTGGTCACATCTCTTCAACATCACCATCAAGCTTCCGTCAACTCTTTCAGTCTTTCTGTTCCTGACAGTTTCTTATATACAGATTATAAACAGATATGCTCTATTAGATATGCCTATATTATACAACAGATATTATATAGATCAGTGTTTCTGCCATGTTTCAAATTGACACGTACCTTCCAACATCACAACTATACAATAAATGTCTGTAGCAGTCACAAGATCTGCCTCTACTGTATGACGTTGATGTTAAATACACACTTACTGTTAAATACAAAGTAATTTTCCCTTGGTTACATATAACTTGATTAGATGGCTAGATGAGCATTACTGTATATCATCCAATAAATCATCAACAAAGTTGTCTGATGTGATCTCTGAATAACTAATTATGATTTGTTCCAGATATTAAAAGGTAAAAGTACATAACACTTGGTAGTTGTTAATAACTTCAACATCCTATAGTTGCTACCTTGTCTCTTTAGCTATTTGTGTATACGATTGGAATCTGATCTAAATGACTGACTGTCCACAATATGTGTAGAAACTGTTAAGATGCAGTTTGTGTGTACTTGTGTGTTCTTTCGTTTTCTGTAATATTTCCATTGGTTTCTTTGCAACCTGGTCTCATAGGAAATACGTACCTCTGCACACTTTTTTGCAGCGCCACAAATATGTACCACCGGGTACGTATTGCTATCGTTCTGAAACAAAAACGTCCACTGGGGTCGTTAAAGAGAAGGACATGTGACATTTTGATCGACAGTCAGAGGTATGTACACTACAGCATATCCAATTATCCTAAAACTGTTATTTTAGTGATAAATGTTAAGTGATACGTGTTGTTTTACTGAAACATGTTTAATCTAATGATAAATGTAATGTTAGAATCATGTGAGTGCTCACGACGCCAGTAGAACAGGTAAGCTAATGCCTGGGAAATTTAGCTAGCTTCCTTCAATTAACGTTACGTACTCTGCAGTACGTAAAGTTACGGCCGCAGCATACATCGACTGAACCCTGGCAAAGTAGGTACGTTTGTAGCCAGGTGGCTATAGTGAACTAAAATTAGCGCTTGCTAAGTTCTTTTTTTAGTGATAAATGTTTGCTGTAATGGTAAATGTGACGTTAGAATCATGTGTGAGCACTCTTGATGAAAGCAATGCCCTTCAATTATGCTTCTGTAGTACGTTTTGTAGCTAGGTGGCTAACGTTAGTGAGCTAACGCTGAACTGTCTGAACATATATTTGCACATACACACATTTAGCAAATCACCAGTTATGAGCGCATCCATATGTACAGACAAATGCGAGATTCATTGCATTACTTTCGATGTATTATTAGATGAGGTTAATCTGCGTTTATACCTTAAGAACTACAAATCCCATGAAACTGTCGACCAATTAAGTATGTGTTGCCATAAAACGCTGTGTACAAACATAGTTTTGATGCGCACCTTCAATTTGTGTGTGTGCGCGCGCACAGTAAGAAACTACGTTTATATCACCAAACAATTTTATATGTGCTTGCAGGTTCCCGCCATATGAAAGTGGAAGAAGATTTTTAGCCTATCAAGGAACAGCAGATTAGTCTTTTCATGTAGCACCAACTTGTGCCATAGCCATTGCATATGAGTGTGTATTACTACATTATGTATGTATTCTACATGCATTTTAATGTAGCTGTTGAAACCTGCCCATATGGCTAGGCTAGCTTAAGTAGGCTGCAGCCTGCGGTGGACATCCAACTCCGCCCACACCCAGGTGTGACACCAGAAGCCACGCCCGTGCCCAATACGTCACCTCGTGACTCCCCATTAGATGTGTATATACATATCCATGGCTTTATGTCAGTTTTACTGTTTAATGCATATATATATATATATATATATATATATATATATATATATATATATATATACAGGTGCTGGTCATATAATTAGAATATCATCAAAAAGTTGATTTATTTCACTAATTCCATTCAAAAAGTGAAACTTGTACATTATATTCATTCATTATACACAGATTGATATATTTCAAATGTTTATTTCTTTTAATTTTGATGATTATAACTGACAACTAAGGAAAATCCCAAATTCAGTATCTCAGAAAATTAGAATATTGTGAAAAGGTTCAATATTGAAGACACCTGGTGCCACACTCTAATCAGCTAATTAACTCAAAACACCTGCAAAGGCCTTTAAATGATCTCTCAGTCTAGTTCTGTAGGCTACACAATCATTGGGAAGACTGCTGACTTGACAGTTGTCCAAAAGACGACCATTGACACCTTGCACAAGGAGGGCAAGACACAAAAGGTCATTGCAAAAGAGGCTGGCTGTTCAGAGCTCTGTGTCCAAGCACATTAATAGAGAGGCGAAGGGAAGGAAAAGATGAGGTTGAAAAAAGTGTACAAGCAATAGGGATAACCGCACCCTGGAGAGGATTGTGAAACAAAACCCATTCAAAAATGTGGGGGAGATTCACAAAGAGTGGACTGCAGCTGGAGTCAGAGCTTCAAGAACCACTACGCACAGACGTATGCAAGACATGGGTTTCAGCTGTCGCATTCCTTGTGTCAAGCCACTCTTGAACAACAGAAGCGCCTCGCCTGGGCTAAAGACAAAAAGGACTGGACTGCTGCTGAGTGGTCCAAAGTTATGTTCTCTGATGAAAGTAAATTTTGCATTTCCTTTGGAAATCAGGGTCCCAGAGTCTGGAGGAAGAGAGGAGAGGCACACAATCCACGTTGCTTGAGGTCCAGTGTTAAGTTTCCACAGTCAGTGATGGTTTGGGGTGCCATGTCATCTGCTGGTGTTGGTCCACTGTGTTTTCTGAGGTCCAAGGTCAACGCAGCCGTATACCAGGAATTTTTAGAGCACTTCATGCTTCCTGATGCTGACCAACTTTATGGAGATGCAGATTTCATTTTCCAACAGGACTTGGCACCTGCACACAGTGCCAAAGCTACCAGTACCTGGTTTAAGGACCATGGTATCCCTGTTCTTAATTGGCCAGCAAACCCGCCTGACCTTAACCCCATAGAAAATATTGTGGGTATTGTGAAGAGGAAGATGCGATATGCCAGACCCAACAATGCAGAAGAGCTGAAGGCCACTATCAGAGCAACCTGGGCTCTTATAACACCTGAGCAGTGCCACAGACTGATCGACTCCATGCCACGCCCCATTGCTGCAGTAATTCAGGCAAAAGGAGCCCCAACTAAGTATTGAGAGCTGTACATGCTCATACTTTTCATGTTCATACTTTTCAGTTGGCCAAGATTTCTAAAAATCCTTTCTTTGTATTGGTCTTAACTAATATTCTAATTTTCTGAGATACTGAATTTGGGATTTTCCTTAGTTGTCAGTTATAATCATCAAAATTAAAAGAAATAAACATTTGAAATATATCAGTCTGTGTGTAATGAATGAATATAATATACAAGTTTCACTTTTTGAATGGAATTAGTGAAATAAATCAACTTTTTGATGATATTCTAATTATATGACCAGCACCTGTATATATATATATATATATATATATATATATATATATATATATATACACACACACACACATATCTATGGTGATTCCCCATCCCTTTGTCACCCCTGGAACCCGATTTGTTGTATGTTGGTTTCCAATTGAAAGGATTTTTAGGCATAAGGTTAATGATGAAAGTTAACACCCCCCACCACCACCCCAAAAAAAAACACTTCACCAGAAATCCCGCCCTGCTGCTAATTTCATTAGTTACGGTAATGGGTAGGTTTAGAGATCAGTGTTTGGTGTAGGCAATCTGTACTGTGATTGACATGACCACATTTGGATGTCCACCGCAGGCTGCAGCGAGACTCTTCTCGGCTAGCCAGTAGTACCTGCCTTTATAGTAACAACCTAGTTTTAAAAAGTTGTTACTGGATATAACGTTACAAAAACATGTTGTATTAAGGTTTTAATGTCATTTTTTTTACTTCATTATAGAGATGCCAGGAAGCACACACAAAATGTGCCCAGGGTGCAACACCCTAATAAGTGTTGCATACAAGACGTGCCCACTTTGCAAACAACTGCAGCCTTACAAAGCGAAAGTTGCAGCGAAGAGATGCAAATTTCAAAATAAAAAATCTGAATGGAAGGAGTCAGTCAAGAAAAACAACAACAGGACAGTTGTTCTTAATAGCAGCCATGTGTTGGTAAGGTTAGGTCAGGGCTAAGGGATTTATGAAGTGAAGTCACTTAGCGCAGTAAAGTTTAAGTCAATAGCCATGTTTCCATGTGATTGTAAAGCAAACTTTTGAAATGTTGCAAAAAAAGAGAAAAATTTAATCAAATGTGAATCAGGTGTGTTTCCATCAACTGGTTTGGAGTAAATAAATTAAGATCCCGCGAGAAAATCCTCCCGCACTGAGGCTGCCCCTAACCCGCCCTGTTTACCATCTGCTTTTGGGCTGCATTCACAAACATCCCGCCCTTTAGGAGACGGGACCTCGGTGCGACAGGGGCCGTTACCGGTGTGGTGCCGAATTTCAAAAACCTGCCAGATTATGACCACTCTAGTTTTGGTAGGTGTAGGAGTAGGTGTGGGGGAGGGGTTAGGATTAGGGGTGGGGTTAAGATTCAGATAGACTTGAGGGTGAGGGTGGTCATAATTTGGCAGGGAGTCGAAATTTGGCACGACACCGGCATCACACCATCCACAGGCTGAGCCTTGATCAGAAGGACTCAGGCCCCTGAGTGACACCAGGCAAACGCTCTCCCATACGCCACATTTCCTACACTGCCTCTCAGACAGGGTTTCAGTGCTGGGCTCTTCCCTCTTAGCTCACCGCTACTGAGTGAATTCGGTTAGTTTCTTTTCCTCTGCTTAGTAATGTGCCTGACTGTGTAAACAGCTGATCAGTCATGTGAGTTTAATGTTCGCTACGTCAGAACTTGGGCAAAGCTGTTTCGATGTCCCATTCAGCGCATTAACTCTTTTTCGAAAAAGGCAAAAACCACCTCAAGCGAGCATGACTCTTTTTTTGGCTAAATCAGTGGTTCCCAAACCTGTCCTGGAGGACCCCCAGCCCTGCACATTTTGTATGTCTCCCTATTTCTGACACACCCATTTCAGGTCTTCCTGTGTCTACTAATGAGCACATGAGTTGAATCAGGTGTGATAGATGAGGGAGACATACAAAATGTGCAGGGCTGGGGGTCCTCCAGGACAGGTTTGGGAACCACTGGGCTAAATTAATGATGTTTTTTTTTTTCGAATTTTTCCAATAATCTTTTCTAATGTGATACTTCAAAAAAGCGTATAAAAATACATTGATGAAAATATGGCTGGTGAAGCAGAAAAAAAGATCACAATGATAGCATTTTTGGAATATGTAGTTATAAACCAGTAGTAATTAATTTCTTGATATGAGTTGTTTATCAAATATGACCATTCAACAGCTGTCATGAAATTAATGTAAAAAATTAAATCATTGTATTCTGTGCATGTTTTTTTTTTTTTTTTTTTTTTAATTTAATGTTTTTATTTCAGCTTGACAAACTTGCTGCACTTGATTTCTTCCCCATACTACTTTTGGGGAAGAAATCCAGGGGAACCTTGGTGGCCGATGTCATCCTAGGAGGGGATTATGTTTTGGATCCTGATTTGCTTCAGAGGGTTAAACTTATGTATGAAGCTGTGTTAAAGAGTAAGTCTTTTTGTATGGATATGAAGCTCTGTAATCAGGAAACACTGGTAACTCAAGAATCATTCTCTTTATTTTTTCATATCGATGCAAAGAATGAGCATTACTTTCAACCATAATAGGATAAAGCAGCATGTGATGGCTCTATTGCTAAAGAAAACTATTGGGTGAAGTCAACAAGCTAGATAAAAAGTATTTAGGCAGACAGTTTTGTGGCATTAATTTCAATTGATGGGAGAAGTATGTTTTAGGTCTTTGATTTGCCCCGATTAAAGTTAAAGTATATATTACCGTCCTATTCCTGATAGGGGCAGTATACATGTAGTTTGTGCCCAAATCAGTCTACTAATGACATACTCTCAACTTTTTGCTGTACTCTTAGTCTGGATCGAACAGGAACTTTTGTATTCATTATAATATAAAACTGAAGGACAGTCGCCTGTTTTCTCAGCCAATCAGATTTTTGTTTTGAATTGAATTGAAGCTAGCATTCTCTGGCCATTGGACATTTTAATGTCAAAGATAGATTTTTGATAGCTAGGGAGACCTAGAGGTAATCACATTATTGTTTCATTTATATATCAATTTAATCACAGATATTTCTCCATTTCCTTAGGAGAATCAGTTTGAGACAGAAATAAGATGAGTCACTCTATTGTAAACTTTTACCATAGTTGACAAAAACATATCTACTACATTTCTCCACAACATCTTCTCATAAGTTAGCTAAATGTACTTTTTCTTGTGAAAATCTGAGCCTCCTCCACAAACACCAAAGCTGTCTTGAGGGAGAAACAGAAGAGGTAATATTGAGATTTAGTAAAAACTCTGCATGATTACTGACCCTGTTGAGACTTCTCCTTTAACACCATAGGAGAAATTCTGTAGTTATAGAAGTCTGAAAAGCAGTAGATTACATTTTGGTTTTGGGGTGGGATACCCCCTCTTCATATACAACCAGTTAAATCAGCAGCTTCTGCTCTGATCAAGTATTAAGAGACCACATTACCTTGACTGGGAACTAGATGACTGGCGCTTTTCAATTATAACATATCACAGCAAAATCTGTTGGAACTATTTTACTATTTTATTTAACTATTTTGGAAAAAATATTAAATTAAATTCAAAGAGTTTATTATTTATGATGATAATCATTAAGTAAATAATACATATAAACATTTAAAGGCTACATGCTGTTTAAAAGTAAACAATGTTTATATAAAAGATCAAGTGAAAAAAAAAAAAAAAACCCTCTAGGCACACCTAATAGCCTAATAATAATAATTATTATTAGTAGTAGTATTAGTATTATTATTACATTGACAAAAATATATTAGGCTACTGTTGTACATTAGATTTAGCTACGTCTCAATTTCAAAGTTAAACCGAACTTTTATTTTGACAGGTTGCCGTGAAGACCTATGAGTGTCTGTGTGTTTATGATATGATGATAGTTTTTCTCAAATTAAACAGTAAATGCTGATGAAGTGGCTCTCAGAACGGCTCTGGTTCATGCGTTCATGTCCTCGTATAGTGATATGGCAGAGGCTAAAAAGACAGCGAGTGTCACGCTTGCGTGCACGGCAAATGATACCGCTCGTCTGCGCCATTCATACACACGGAGACGCAGAACATAAAGGAATTAATATTTAAATAGTATTTTGCGGTTTAATATACACAGACACTAGTCTATATTCGGCTACAGTCGGGAGCCCTGCGCTTAGATAAACACAGAAGCGACTGAAGTCAGCTGCCTGTTAATAGGTGCTGGATATACTCGGTACTACCGGTACTACAGACATACTTGTGTATGTGTACCGGTACTTGTGACATCCCTATTTTAATCCTTTTAAAAAATCTGCATTGTTTGAGCACTTGACTCTACAACAGGATGTCTGGAGAACAATAATCTATATTTAGTGTTCATGCAGTGAGCACTAATGTAACCAGATTTACAACAAAATTTACTTTACAGTAGCAGTCAAGAATTTGGCTGTACGTATTGCTTATTTGATGTAGACTGCTATCCGATCAATACTTGGTTACCAACCATCAAATATGTAGAAAAAGTCTTACATACATTAACGTATTACGTGGTAGGTTTTAAATATGTTTAGGTAGGTCTTAATTATGTTGCCGTTCATTTAACGCTACTTGTTCTTTCTTGTCTGACTGTCTGATCAATATGAAACCTACAATTGCACACACAGTTCTGTAAATTAATATTGACTGAACTCTGTGTTCCTGATTATTTTCACCCCCCTTAAAATATTAAGGGTTATGATTATGAGGCTCGACATGTACGGAAATGTCTGATGATAGTTTTTTTTTTCTTTGAAAAATGCACAAAAAAAAAAAAAAAAGAAAAAGGAAAAATAGTTTTTGAAAAGTTTTTGATTCTGTAGCATGAATTGGCTTAACTGATTTTGTTAATGCTTTTCTTTCTGCTCTGCTCATGATTGTCTGAGAACATAACCATAAATAAATATAAAATGGATCAGAAAGTGTCATGCAGTCTAGTTAGTACCTAGGATGATTTATTTTCTTTAACAGGGGGAGAAACATTCTCATTCTAGACTTCAGAATTTGTGTAGACAAATCTATATTGTGCAGGATGAGTCATCTAATATTTTATCTAGATAAGCATTACTTACTGTAAATCATCCAAAATTAATCATCAGCAGTCACTTGATGTGTTCTCTAAATAACAAATTTGCATTTGTTCCAGGCATTAATAGACCAAAGATCATGGTAGGTGTAAAGAATGACGTCAGTATCTTTTCATAGCTGCTAGCTTGCCGTTGTAGTCAGAGACCGTCCTCTACAGAAACCAGCACTGCTTGCTTGCACAAAAATTGGGTGAATGAATTTGCAACATATATATACGTCACATTCGTCACATTCCCCAAAAGTATCATCATCTAAATTATATGTTTGAAAAAAGATAACCAAAGTGTGTCTGTGAGCAGGATACCATAGACTGAAGGGAGAGGAACCAGTCAATGCCTTTGTGTACAAGAGGCCAATCAGAGGTCAAAGGTCAACTACAGTATTTCATTCAAACTGTAAGTTCATTTTATTAGGAAACCAGTAAGCCTGTAGAATATGCTGTACTGTAGCAAACAGTAAATTGTGTTGCTGTACATTAGTGAAAATTTGTTTCACAGTACTTATACTATTATGAGCAGTATTGACAATATATTGTTCCTGAATTAACAGGTTGTAATTAAAACAAGTGTTCTCAGAAATATTAATATTTGTACAATGATTGTGAAAGGAAATGTGTATAATCCTTTATCAGGCACAATAGCAGGTGCAGAATTAACAACTGGTTGTGTAACACAGTGTTTTTTTTAAATGTACCACTTGTGTTTTATAAAGATCCTGCAACAGACCCTCTTGTCAGAGTTACAAATGGTGTTTTTTTTGTTTGTTTTTTTTTTTTTTCTGTCAGAAATGCTATATTTGACTGAGGCCCACATGAACACAGGTATTTTCAAAACCCGCAGCCTTTTCTATGCGGTTTGTCTGTTCGTCTACATACAAATGTATGAAGTCACTGAAACCGAACTCCTGAAGATTTTCATAAACACCGGCTGCAGTATTGCAGTGTAGCCAGTGAAACCGGAGATTTTGGCTTGTGACGTCGGCATGCGCTGTTATCACTGATATCTCCTTTGTTTGATGTCAATGTTTGATGTCAATGCGCAGTACACGGACATACGTAATCAAATTCTATGACAAGAGTCCGATCTACCATGACATGTAGGGAAATACTATATATGTGAAGCAGATATTATAAAACACAAATCCTTTTTTTATTATATCAGTAGTTAAGTAGTTAAAGACTTGAGTTGTTTTTAAAATATTCACGAGTTATTTGTTTTGAGTCAAGTCTGAAGTAATTTCACGTTGAGTCTGAGTCAAGTCTAAAGTCTACTAGACTCCGCACATGATGGCCGTGAAGATTTAGGAGGAAGTGCCTCAGAGCTAGAAGCACAGCCATTATCTTCAGGCAATTGATGTGCCAAAAGAGATGATGCTCTCTCCACAGACCCCTTGTAAAGCAGCCTTCCATGACCGCTCCCCAGCCTGCGAGGGAGTCATAAAAAAAAAAAAAAAAAAAAAACACTCAAATCCTATTTTTTGTTTTATCCTAGTTGTATTATATAGACAAAATATTATGATCTTTCTATCATCTGTTTTGTTTGAAATTAAGGTCCTGTGATGTAAGCCGGGATAATCTACACCCAGCTTGTTACTTCATAATCCATACAATGTACAATACAATCGTCCTGGCAACACGAGTTGTCATTTTTAAAACAGTCGCTAAGTGGACGCAAAATGGCACCAGTGAGTCACGGTTTGTTATACAGCTTCGTTGTTATTGACGACAGTCATTATTAGAAAATGTCAAACCTCGGAATGTTTAAGAATGTCAATAGAAAATTGTACGCGTGCTGATTGCGATCCTTTAAAATATGAGCTTTAAGTAAGAAATGGATTAACATCTCTTTCTATCTCTCTCTTATGGACACACATTAAGAAAGCAAAAAGCTGCATATAATATGAAAATATTGATAAAACGTAGTTGTATGATAATGCCAGATGCAGACTGAACTTTGACCCAGTTGTTGGGAAAACTAAAAGGAAATTCAATTCATGGTTACAAAGAGATTTATCTCTTAGAGGACGAACCCTTTTTGCTAAAGCTGAGGGTATCTCAAGAATGACTTGCCCTGCTCTCTCCTTATACGTGGATAAATCTAAATATACAGATATTGACAGAATGCTATTTGATTTTCTGTGGAAGCATAAGAGGCATTATGTTAAAAAGTCTGTGGTTATTAATAATTATGAATGTGGTGGTCTAAACTTATAGATTTTACCTTTTTTAAATAATACTTTAAAGATAAATTGGGTAAAACAGTACTTAACAACCCCTTTTTCATTCTGGAATTTTCTTCCTAATCTTGTTTTTTTCTAAGGTGGGAGGTCTCCCTTTCTTATTGTTATGCAACCACAGCATCATTAAATTGCCCCTTAAATTATCAAATTTTAATAAACAAGCACTTTTGGCCTGGCACCTTATTTATAAACATAATTTTAGTCCTCACCAGTACTTCATTTGGAGTAATTGTGATATTCTTTATAAAAATAAATCATTGTTTTTCCCAGATTGGGTGAATAATAATTTTGTTTTGGTCTCTCAATTAATCAATGCTGATGGACACTTGTATTCATATTCAGAGTTTTTGAACAAGTATAACATACCTGTCACTCCACGAGAGTTTGCTATAGTAATGGATGCCGTTACTTATGGAGCAATAATTCTTCTCAGAGACTCAGCTAGATCCCAGATTTCTTTGTCAGTTGCTCATCCTTTTGATACAACGATTGGGAATATTTGTTTTTTATCTAACTCTTCTGGTTGGAATGGGAGAATTAGACATTTATTTCAGAATGAGATTGCTTCTCTCCCATACATTGTGTCCTACTGGAAGGGCCAGTTTATCAACATTCCATGGAAGAAAGTGTGGACTTTGTCATCTAAATATTTAATAACCAATAAGGTCAAGGATGTGTCCTACAAATTATTTCATCTTTTTTGTCCTGTGAAGTGAAAAAAATGTTTCCTGATATTGATTCTTTATGTTCTTTTTGTGGTGTTGAAGACGAATCTATTTCTCATCTCTTCTGGGAATGCTCATATACAAGTATGTTCTGGATGAATTTCTGTAATTTTGTATGTACATTTTCATCACAAAGTTTTTCTTTGTTATACAAAGATGTTTTATTTGGTCAGTAAAATTTTGATAAAGATGCAAAGGACCAATATCTCTTGATAAATTTGTTTATTTTTCTAGCAATTTTTTTTTTTTTTTTTACATAAATGTAAATTTCAGGGTGCTAAGCCTTTTTTATTTTTCATAAGAAGCTTAAATCCTATCTGGACACTCTCCTTACATCCAGCAACTTTAAAGCCCTTAAAACTGTCTCATTGTGTCATTTGTATGATATTTTCCTGATTTTGTAACCTGCAATTGTACTATATATATATATAGCAAGCAAGTTTCGTATTGTTGTCAGTAAATACAATATAATTATTTTATTAATTTATGTATTAAGTCATTGCTTGACTGTAAACTGAGATGTATTCACCTTGGCTGCATTTGTCAAGTGTGTATTCATGCATGGCTGTCATATGACAAAACAAATTGCATTTTGCTTGTTTTACTAAAACATAATTTTCAGTTAAAAAAAAAAATGTTTTTATTATAATTATATAAAAAATATATAAAGTGATATAATTAAGTATTTCGACACAACTTTACCATCAAGATAAATGCCATTTGTGACTGATTGTGTTTGCTCATGTTTGACCCATATGGTTTGTCCCCCATATGCATTTTCCCATTCATAACCCATAAAGAGATTACCTATGTGGGCACTACCTTGGGCCCATGTACTGTAGGCAGCCTATATGGGACTGATTGTGTTTGCCCTTGCATAAGTCGCATATGTGTTTCTCCATGCATAACCCATATAGAGATTACCTATGTGGGTACTACCTTGGGCCCATGAAGGCAGCCTATATGAGACTGATTGTGTTTGCCCATGTTTGACCCATATGGTTTGGCCAAGCGGGCCCCATATGCGTTTCCCCATTCATAACCCATATAGAGATTACCTATGTGGGTACTACCTTGGGCCCATGTTGGCAGCCTATATGGGACTGATTGTAATTGCCCATATCTGACAAATGTGTTTTAGTGACCCAGCTAGGACCCACATAGGGAGCCTACCTGTTGTCGCCCATGTGGGACCTACTTAGCTGATCCAAGTGGGCCCCAGATAAGATGCCCATTTTGGGACCATGCCCACTCGGTACCCATGTAGCCTAAGCATTAACCATGTTGACTGGGGTTGTATACGTCCAGTGCTTCCAGGTTCTACGTCATCACACGCATGCATCGTGCTGCTCAAGTGTGCAGCTTTTAGCCTTCACTTTGCTTACTGCATAACCTGCGTAAGGATAATGACAGGGAAGAGAAGAGATTGTTGAATAAAGTTGTTTTTTTGTTTAGTTTTTGTGCTCACAAAGTATTCTCGTTGCTTCATAAAATTAAGGTTGAACCACTGCAGTCACGTTGACTGTTTTAACAATGTCTTTAGTACCTTTCTGGACCTTGAAAATTGGGGGCACATGAACATTTCTCAAGCTCACATGAAAGTCTGTATATTTCTATATATCAATCCAACTATGGTGTAGCGAATTAACTCAAAGGGGGAATATTAATAATCATTCATAACTCATTATGATTATTAATTATGATTAATTATGAATATGTGAATCAGTTAATCGGATTAACTTGTAGCTACATTAAAATTAATATTACAATCAATTAACCTGTTCGTCCAGTGAACACTCAGGATTAGTTGTTTATTAATTCTAAGAGATGTTCATTTCCAGGTTACGGGAAATAACATTCTTATTGTACAGTACTACTCAGAGCATGTAGTCAAGACCTAAATCATTTAAGAGGCAATTTATTAGCAGACGGAGTCAGAACCAAACATGTATTGTGCACAAGCTTTATTAACTAACTCACAAACACATAACTAAACTAACAAACACATAACATACACGCAGGTCACACACATACATAGGTAAAAATGAACAATGATAGAGTTGAACCGGAAGTGGGACCGGAAATGGAGCTATGGGAAAAAGTCAAAGACAATCTGGAAAAGAATCATCAGTTTCCTCAGTAATATAGCACCTTAGCTGACACAGGTGGTTTAGAAATTAATACTAAATCGCTGTTTAGTGTTCAAATGTACGATACTTGCAAAATGCCTTTAGGCTGAGAAGCATCGGATCTGCTGGCTGAGGAGACATCCTTGATGATTCAGTCCGGAGTTGTAACCAATATCTTCTGCATTGGTCGAAGACATATGAAACAACTTGAGCTGTTAATTTGACTCTTAGTGGGGAAGGAGTTCTCCCTCTCCTAGTTAAGCACATGGTTGGGGGGCAGGGCAGGCCCAGGCCCAAAGGCCCACAGGCAGCCCCTGCAGTCGCTGTGTTGTCGGAGAAGTAAGAGAGTAGGAGGAGCATTGCGTGCTGGCTTTAAGCTCTGGGAGAAGTCACACCCCTAAGGGTTGACCTGACCAATGAGAAGGTTGTATTTCTGAATGACAACATTTCTCCTGTCAGAGCTTTTACGACCGAGCAAGATTAACCCTCTGGGGTCTGAGGATTTTTGGAGCCCTGGAGAAGTTTTGACATGCCCTGACATTTGTGCTTTTTTCAGTTCAAAAGTGTCATTACACTGTATTCAGCACAAACTAGGCTACAATAAAATGTGAGGAACATGTATGTACATGTTTGTGTTTTTGAAGGAAAATGTTTATGCATGGTTATTGACAAAACAAAAAACTCAAGTCACTGAAATAAGGCCAAAAAAATATATTAAATCTGTGTTAACAAGACTTCTGGGTATTGGAGGTTGTAGACTAGAGTTTTTGCTTCAAAATGATGTAAAATTATCCTGCCTACTCGTTCATATAAAACAATATATTGATTTAGATTTTTTAAGATACTTTTTGTCAAAAAGAAACACAGTATGCATGGAGGTGTGAATCTTCATGAATAATGCTGTGATTCACACCTGAGAAGACAAAAGATCCGCATAATGAGCCGCATAATGAGCTCTTTCAGTCAGGTAGGCTGTGAAAAAACCCTCTATGTTAAATTACAGTACCAGTCAAAAGACTGGATGCATTACTATGTTTTTAAAAGAAGTCTCAAGTCTCTAACCAAATAATGATTTTCTATTTTAATATACTTTAAAATATAATGTATTTCTGTGATGCAAAGCATCTGAACATTCCTACCTCTATGGCATTTCATATAGGCTACTATATTTGTTATATTATATAGCCTAAATGTTAATTTGTAGTTGACAAACTATACATCATTAAAAAAATCTAAGACTCAAGCTTTACATTTTGACCTCTGTTTTGCTCTTAAAAACTTATATTGACCGTAATTTCTTAATATGCTTAAAAGCATGGACATTTGGAGAAATATCGATGGATTCTCATATGTTTATGTCAATTTTCTATACAGAGAAGTAATATTTATTCAGTATTTATTGTCATCACTATGAGCGCAGGATACTGTGTTTTCAATTCATACTTGCAGACGGAGGGCACTCTGTGCACCTTTAGTCCACAAATGCCTCCTAAAGAAGAACAGGCATACCATGTGACTTTCCAGGAACTAACAGAGGCTTCCAGAGATTGCTAACCATGGCTTAACATGCAGATAAACACTTTTGAAGATAATAAATACACGATTGTGACGATGTATACATGTATTGCCTCAGAATTTGCGTCTGAATAGCACTCGCTCTGTGGGCGTGGCCGCATTAGCGGATAATGAGCTGAATCACGGACTTCTGACATGGCTCTGTTTACATACAGATTACATAAACAGAGAATATTTGTTTTAGATTTGACTTACACGATTTAAAACCTGACATTTCAATGTTTCTTTAGACATAAAGAAGAAAATAAAGAAAATAAAGAAGTTTTCTTTATTTTGCAAAAAGCACATAATTTTGTTTTTACTCTGAGTGTACACAAATAAAAGAAGATATTCCACAGAATAAAATGGTGTATAACTCTTAATTGTATGTGCAAAATTGAAGGAGTATTTTTAGTCTCTTTCACACAGGTAAGAAAAAAAACGAGGTGGTATCGCCGGCAATACCTCAGACTCCAGAGTGTTAACTGGCTGAGTTGCTGAAGAAGAACTATTAAAGATTCTTCTAATACTGATGTGTTGCACAGGTATCGACATATCGCATACACAAGCATTTAAATCTTCTCGATATGAACCCGTAGACACTAAACATGGCATAATTGAAGTTACCATAAATATACCATAAAACATGTGAATACAATACTGAGTACCATACAACAAACAGTAATAATGGATATCATTTCCTGGGGATATGCATGTTCATTTATAGAACAGTCTGTCTATAAATTCATGTGCAGGATAGTCTGTTTTTACAGGCTTTATGTATTGACTTTCTAGCCTGACTCACAATGGCTGAACTAACCCAAAGGCCTGCATATTTGCCACTCGTAAAACCATGGCAACTAGTTTTATTACCTTGGGGGGGTCGGGCGACACCCTGGTTTGCATTCAGTGAGAGGTTTTAAGAATATTTGTTAAATATAACAAATATTTGTGTCTGATTTATGTCAGTCGTTACAATGGTCTCGCTGGTTATTTAATAAACCCTAGAGTAGTATCACCATCTAAATCATATGTTTGAAAAAAGATAACCAAAGTTTGTCAGTGAGCATTTACAATTCATTGGAATAGAGCATGGTACTATAGACTGCAAGAGAGTGGAACCAGTCAATTCCTTTGTCTACAAGAGGCCCATTAGACAACAACCACAGTAATTAATTCATACTTTGTTTCATCACTGATTGTGATTAAACCAAATGCTCTCAGAAATAATAATCTTTGTAACAATGATTGTGAAAGAAAATGTATAATCCTTATCTGACACAATAGCAGGTTCAGAACACATTTTGTACTTTGTTTTTTAATGTACCGCTTAAAACAGACCCTCTTGTCAGCGTCACAAATGGTGTTTCTTGTCAGGAAATACTATATTTGACAATGGGTGCATTGGTGTGATGAGGTTCACCGCTTAAGACCAAGGAAATATTTTTTTCATCTCGTGGGCATGATTCTCACTGCAACAAATGTGATGAGCTTTATGAAAACACTCTTTTCCTGTCTTTCACTTCACTTCTCTTTTTCTTTATATTTGTCTTCTTGGAAGTAGGTTATTTTTCCAGTTCTCTACCAAGGACTACTGAAAAGGTAAATGAAAAATTAAAGCATGTTACATGTAAAAGTGTTTTACAAGAAGGCTGAGGGGAGAAAAAACATACAAACAAATTTCTTTAAAAAATTGATTTATAAGTGGTAAACTGTAGTTGAGCGATGCTGGACAATGCTGGAAATTCATTCATTTTAACCATTATTAACATTTTACTTTGTTTTTTATTTATGTAATGACCCAGGAACATGACAGCACAGCTTTTACTTCATTTACTTTTCCAAGGTACAGTGTCTGTTTTTCTCTTTTAGGGGTGTTTTGGTTATGTTCTGTCACAATAAATGTTTGAATTTATTAATATAATTGAACAGAAATGTACATAAATTGAGGCATTTTCCAGGTTAGGCTAATTAGTACAATCAAATACCACAATCCCAAATTCCAACACCAAAACTCCAGAAACAAATAACCCCGATGCCCAGACGTCTTCAAACTGTTTTGAAAAGAAGTGGAGTTGCTATACCATGGTAAACATGCCCCCGTCCCAACTATTTTGAGACCTGTAGTGGGCATCAAATTTTAAATGAGCTCATTTTGTGCATAAAATTTCTCAGTTTAAACATTTATGTTATCCATGTTCTATTGTGAATAAAATATTGGCTCATGTGATTTGAAAGTGTTTCATTTTTCATTTTATTCAAATTTAATATCAAAGGACTTAAAACCAAGATTACCTTAAAAACTACAACAACCAGATCACCTACTAAGCACAACAAAAATTCTGTATCCATTTTTCCTAAGGAGCCTACTGTGTTTTAGATTATGGGGGCACTTCGAGGGAAGTTCCACTCAAAAAGACTGAAATAAATAATTTCATATTATAAATTTGCAGTTATTATAAATTAGCTTGGTATTTAATGTGACAGAGTTTAGCAATTTGGTGAAAACTTCAGAATAATCTCACTGAGTTCATTCATTAAGCTGTGTGAACAGCACACAACATCCGTGTACATCCTAGCACATGCACATTTTGGTCAGAGTGGGAATAATGCGATTAAGGTGTTTACATGCCTGTTTATTGCGATTAAAATCTACATACACCACCTAGTTTAATGTGATTATGCTTACTACGATTAAGAGCTTAATCACATTCGTTTGATCTAAGTATTGTGTTTACATGAGGTAAAATTTAATTGCAATATTGCCAAAATCCCATTATAATCGCATTATGAGGGTGCATGTAAACGAACTCATTGTCTAGTATTATGGCTAAAAACAAACTCTAGTCTAGGGCTTTTCACACTGTGTTTCACATTTGGAATTTAGAAGCAGGGTTAGCACCTCTTTTTACCCAGGATTATGAAACACTACGTTGTATAAACAGTTGGTTTGGGTCAATTGTAGTGACTAAGAGACCAATTAATTATTTCTTTTATAGTCTAAAAAGTCCTTTTAGATTAAACTTGATAGTACAGTCAGCAATGTATTTGAGGATGGCAATGCTAGAGACGTTATATAAACTAATTGTGTGAAATGTTCGTCCAATCAATGACATTGAGTGAAACATCAGTTTATGAAAACCCAGGATTAATTTTTAACCCTTGGTAAATTATGAGCAATGACCCATTAGAATGACCCATGGTTAACTATTTCAATTGTGAAAAGCTTTTCTAAGTCACATTATAGACTTTTATTGAGATCTTGACTTAACCCTCAAGTTTGTGTTCATGTTCAAGTCATTTTGTCCCAGAGAGGATTTTCTTTTTCCAAAAATGCTAGTTAATGTTATCGGATTGGACTAAAACTTGCTGACCTTATTCACCAGGGTGTAATTACTTCCCCCAGTTTTTTTGATCAGTGAGGCCTATGATCAATCACTTTAAAAAAGAAATACAAAACCTGTCCTAATTGATAGAAAACAAGTTGACAAAAATATTGAATCCAATATTTGTTGATAATATAGCATAACAAGAGATTTATATGCTATTTTTTGTAGGCCGGTCATTTTTGACTAGGAACATCACAAGTGTGACTTTGTTTTTCTATATTTTGTTGAAGATTGACAAATTCTTCCACAAATAATGCTTTTTTTCCACTCAAAAACTGAGATGCATAAGCTCAAAGCAATGAGGCCTATGATCACAATCACTTCCAAAAAGAAATATAAAACATATCCTAATTGAAAGAAAAGAAGTTGACAAAAAGATTGAATGCAACATTTAGTGATGAAATAGCATAACGCCGGTTACTGGTGTATCCTTGGTTCTATGAATAGTGAGAGAGGGTTGAACATAGTGGAAGTAGTCACGTCTCGTGAGCCATATCGAGAATCCCGCATTAATTTGTCACCTGTGACCTTGACCGGTGACGTGTCGGAAGCAATATCCGTTCCGTTCACATCACAGTCAGTCTCTGAAGTCATTCTCTCAGTCCGAGTGACCAGAGACTCTGGCGGTCTTCCACTATTCATAAAACTAAGGTTACACCAGTAATCGGCGTTCTATTTCACAGTTACAGACTGCCAGAGACGGTCGAACATAGTGGAAGACGAATACAACCAATTCACAAGGACTACACCCACCTAAATACTGTCTGACAATACAGCAGAACTGACCAAAGGAATGGGGGCCACATTGTTTCTATAAAGTCTTGTGAATGTGCAAGATGATGCCCATGTAGCTGCTGCACATATCTCAGAGAGGGGCACACCATGTAGTGCTGCCAAAGAAGTAGCCACCGCCCGAGTTGAATTGCATTTAATAAATGCTGAAACTGCCTGACCTGCCAAACCATATGCATGTACATCGCAATGCTCTCACTGGACACAGGGCAGTCTGGGAAGTCTCTTCAGGATTAAACGCGGCAAGCTGAATAGGTTGGTTCACAAACCTATCAGACAACACTGGAACACTGGAGTGTAACCTGATTGTCCTGAGGTCCCCATCTGAGACATTGTGGGCTGACCGAGAGGGCATGCAGCTCACCTACCCTCCTGGTTGATGTTATAGCCAAGAGAAAAGCAGTCTTCATAGAAAGACTTTTAATATCAGTTTGTTCAAGTGGCTCATAAGGTGCTGAACGTAGGCTGTTAAGGACCATCTGCAGATCCTACTGTGTATGCACTACACGTGCCGGTGGATTAAGACGTACCGCTCCCTTAAGAAAAGCCAAGTGTCCAATAAATGTTGTAAGAATTCAAATACTGAACTGATGACACAAGTGACTGGGTTAAGAGACTGCTTTGTACACCACGAAACAAAAATTTTCCATTTACTGGCATAAGTGCCCACAACAGCAGCATACGTGAAAGTCGAAGGCAAGATAGAGACCTCGTGCCCCCCTGGTGGTTGATTAAGAACACCACCATGGTGTTGTCGGTCCACAAAGGAATGTGGAAGAGCCACAGAAGAGCCTTTCCACTAGAGAAAGCAACTGAACCCAAGGCCTGCAAGGAAGCATCAAGCAACTCTGATGTGGTATTGTCCGGTGGATTAATGCTCATAGTAGAATGAAGCGTTAACAGAAGATGAGCCATGGAATTCCCTACATGACTCAAGCCTGAGATGGTATTATAAAATCCTCTTGCTGAGAAGCTGAGTGACGCAAGAGGTTTGAATGGCCTCGCACAGGAGGAAGTGGATCCAAATTCTGCTTGGCGAGCGCCATCTTGAGTGTATCCTGCAGTGAGAATGCCACTGAAGAAGCAGCATCCTGAAGGCCAGAGCCGTCATCGCTATGGGAACGTTGAAACACATGCACATACACATGCCCTTGTTCTCTCGCTCACATTCCGATGAGTAGGGGGTACTGATAATAAAGCTTTAATGCCCTGAACTGTGTTTGCAAGCTCAGCTACTTGATGGGCCAATGTATCTGACTCTGAGGATGTCTGCTTCTTCTTTGATGCTTTTCAACTCCACTGGCCGCACACTTGCTACCCACATGCAATGCTGTCACCACTGGTGGAGCAGAATTTTTTAATTCAGGATCCAATCCAGCCAATCGATGCTGCCTCATCTTCAAGGACATTAAACTACATTCAAGACATGGATCTATTAAAGCCTCTCTGAGGTGATCAATGCCTAAGCAAGTGGGACATTGTATATGAGCACCCATAAGATCCATTAGACTTGAGCAGAGAGAGCATGAAGCTTCCATAACTTCCCACATAGAATTGGCGTGCGTCAGGTGGTATAAATAGGGAAGCAGATGCAATCGCACTCTGTTTTCCACTGAGGAGACAACCTTGAGTCTGCACTGCAGCGAGGGCACAGGAACTGTGGTGACAGGACGTACGTCTCCGTTCCCTCCTTCAGGGAACGAGGATTACATAGGTAACCGAGACGTTCCCTTTCAGTTGGTCACGTTTGATGCACATCATTCGTGGCAGACGAATTGGGATCCCAAATAAAACACCATATTTACTGACCCCTTCCAGTGCCCAGCGCAAGCTCCAGCCACCCGCTGCACCTGGGGGACGGAGAAGGGGGCGAGCTTACACTGAGAGAGTCTACTGCTGTTCCGCAAGACCCACTACAGAAGATTTAGACAACACTGGGGAAGCGGGTTGTAGGGGACGCTGCGGAGGCCACCACCTACCCTGCAGGGGAGGAATTTAACGTGGAAATACACATATGGACTAGCCGTAGGCAGTACGCATATGGAGTCCCTGGGATGGCTCCAGCCTAGAGATAGGGGGAGACTCATCTGACAGGAGACGGCAGAGCTGGCTCTGCTAAGGGAGAGACACGGGCTCACCGTGGGGAGTTTGACCATGGACAATACACATATGGGACCACTCACGTGGAGGGGTCATGACATATGGCACCCAGCCAAACATCAACGTCCGTGACGGACATTTGGCCTGGCATCAGACACTCTGCAATGTCCGAGCCGCAAGGGGAGATGGAGGAACTTGACAGGGTTCGCCAAGCGGGGAACTTACCGGAGTAAATAGATGCACGTATCCTGTCCAGGGGGCAGGAACGGCATTGCAAGCCGACGCTAGAACGGGTTCTTCGCGTTACCGGCTACTGGAAGCGAGTACACAGGAAGGTACTAGTTCCACACGAAGGCTATAGAATCTAGCGAACATGTTGGGTGTCACCCAGCCCGCAGCTCTACAGATATCTGTCAGCGAAGAAGGCACGAAGAGGCAACTCCTCTGGTGGAGTGAGCACTCAACCTGAGCGGGCAAGGCACGCCTTGGGACTGATAAGCCAAGGCGATGGCGTCCACTATCCAGTTGGCCATTCTCTGCCTGGAGACAGCTTTTCCTTTCTGCTGGCCTCCATAACAGACAAAAAGCTGATCTGAGGTCCTAAAGCTTTGCGTTCTATCCACGTACAGGCGCAGAGTGCGGATGGGACAGAGCAAAGCCAGGGCTGGGTCTGCTTCCTCCAAAGGCGGCGCTTGCAGGTTCACTACCTGATCTCTGAAGGGAGTGGTAGGAACCTTGGGCACATATCCAGGCCGGGGTCTTAGGATAACGTGAGAGTCACCGGGCCCAAATTCCAGGCATGATTCGTCGACCGAAAATGCGTGCAGGTCCCCTACTCTCTTCACCGAGGCCAATGCAACCAGGAGGACGGTCTTAAGGGACAGTACTTTTAACTCAGCTGATTGCAAAGGCTCGAAGGGATGACCCCGGCGAGATGTAAGTACCAGGTAGAGATCCCAAGAGGGTATAGAGGAAGGGCGAGGCGGATTCAGTCTCCTCGCCCCCCTCAGAAACCTGACAATCAGGTCGTGATGTGCGGCAATAGCGGCAACTTACACCTTGAGAGTGGAGGGAGACAGCCTTCGCTCCAAGCCCTCTTGCAGGAAGGAAAGCACTGACCTGACCGAACATGATCAGGCGTCCTCTCGGTGAGAGGAACACCATTCGACGAAGAGATTCCACTTCAACGCATGACGGTTCCTCGTAGAAGGAGCTCTAGCGGAAGTGATAGTGTCTACAACTGACTGGGGGAGATCACTTAGAACCTCAACGTACCATCCAGGGAACACACATGGAGTTTTCATAGGTCGGGACGTGGGTGCCAGAGGGTGCCCGTCTCTAAATCAGAAGGTCCTTCCTCAAAGGAATGGGCCAAGAAGGTGCTGTTGCGAGGAGCATCAGATCTGAAAACCAGGTCCGAGTGGGCCAATATGGAGCCACTAACAAGACCTGCTCCTCGTCCTCCCTGACTTTGCACAGGAGCTGTGCGAGAAGGCTCAATGGGGGAAACACATATTTGCGTAGGCCCCGGGGCCAGCTGTGTGCCAGAGCATCCGTGCAGAGCGTGCCCTCGGTCAGGGAATAGAACGACTGGCAGTGGGCAGTGTCCGGGGAGGCAAACAGATCTACCTGTTCCATACCGAGATAAGAGATCCTCTGCCCGGGGGTGAGTTTGCTCTTGTCCCAGTTGACCCGAAGACCCAACCGGCTGAGGTGAGCTAACACCATGTCCCTGTGCTCGCACAACTGCTCCCATGAGCTGGCTAGAATGAGCCAGTCGTTGAGGTAGTTGAGGATGCAAACACCCTGTTCCTTGAGCGGAACAATGGCAGCCTCCGCAACCTTCGTGAAGACGCGGGGCGACAGGGTCAGCCCGAAGGGTAGGACTTTGTACTGATATGCCCGACCCTCGAACGCAAACCGTAGGAAGGGTCTATGTCGAGGCAAAATCGAGACATGAAAGTACGCGTCCTTCAGGTCGATCACTGCAAACCAATCCTGGGGACGGATGCATTCGAAAATGCGCTTCTGCGTAAGCATCTTGAACGGCAGCATGTGAAGGGACTGATTCAGGACACGCAGATCCAGGATTGGCCGTAGCCCACCACCCTTCTTGGGTACAATGAAGTAGGGGCTGTAGAACCCTGACTCCATATCGGCTGGAGGAACCGGCTTGATTGCAATCTCCGCCTAGAGAGCAGGTGCATTGTCCAGGGACACGCAAGTGTAATGGACACCCCTGAAGACCGGGGGAGGCCGGGCAAACTGAATCGCATAGCCGAGTCTGATGGTACGAATGAGCCAGCGGGACGGGCTGGGAAGCGCTAGCCAGGCTTCCAGACTCTGAGCCAGCGGACGGAACCACAGGCACCACAGACATACCGGGTGTGGGGCAGCGAGGCAGAGTGGGGCATAGCGGCCCGAAGTGGGGTCTGACTCTGCGAGGTGGCAGTGTGTATGGGAGACAGCACATGGGAGGCGGCCTCGACACACTGGGACCTGCTAGTGAAGTGAGAGGGGGCTGAGAGTGGCAAGGTGGGGCCTCACACACTGAGAGCCGCGCCCTCTTGGGACCTGGAGGATTGAGAAACTGCTCTCTTTGTGATAAAGTGGGTACCGCTGGACTCCGGAGAGCCAGCGGCGGGACAAGACAACATACAAATTCCCCCCAGCCCTCCTCCGGGGGTGGGAGAGATGCGGGCATCATCTCCCGAAGAGCTGAATCCCTCTCCTTCAGGTCGCCCGTCTTAGGACCTCTTCTTCGTTCTTTTGCCACCTGGCTTGGCTGGGTTCTGAGCGGGCTGGGCGCCACATCCTTGACCGGCTCCCTGCTGTCTGGCAGGTGTAGGCTGCTGCTTGGCCGACTTAGCAGGGGCGGAGGACGATGGAGGCGGGCGCCCTTGGCGATGAGCAGACTGGGGCTGTTGGAGAGTTGGAGGCAGCAGCAGACCGCCGGGGCAGGACATGTTTAATGGCCTCAGCCTGCTTCTGTGCGGCCGAGAACTGCTGGGCAAAGCTCTCGACCGCGTCGCCGAATAGGCTGACCTGAGACACGGGGGAGTCCAGGAACTGATATTTATCGGTCTCCCTCATGTCAGCCAGGGTCAATCATAGGTGGCGCTGCTGGACTACGAATGTAGCCATCGCCTGACCAACTGAATGCGTTGTTACTTTAGTCGCGCGGAGGGCGAGGTCAGTAGCAGCGCGCAGCTCCCCCAGAAGCTGTTGGTCAAGACCACCCTGGGGCATGTCCATGAGCACTTTGGCCTGATAGACCTGCAAAACGGCCATGGCATGCAGGGCAGAGGCGGCCTGTCCGCAGGCTCTGTAAGCTTTCTCAGTCAAGCCTGACGAGAATTTACAGGCCCGGGATGGGAGACGAGTAACCCTTAGCCTCTCCGCCATCCAGGGTGGTGAAGGCGGAGGAGGGACCAGGCCTGGCACGAATGCTATACGGCGTTCTCCAAGATTTGGTCACCTCCTCATGCACTTCTGGGAAGAATGCCACTGGGGACAACTGAGAACTGAAGTAGAGTGACATAATACAGATGATGATGGGGTGTTGGTAATTGGTATCTCGGGGTGGGGCGCTGAGGACCAGTGCAGCCCACCCCGAGATACCAATTACCAACACCCCATCATCATCTGTATTATGTCACTCTACTTCAGTTCTCAGTTGTCCGGTCTCGCTAACGGTTATGTGTGTTACTCTCTTGCCTGTTTTGGATTATATTAGTAAACTTGTGTTAAAGCAACTTCATCTGTGTTTTCATCTGCCTTAACACACGTGTTACAATAACATTATCCACAAATAATGTTTTTTTTTTTTTTGGTCATTTTTAACTGGGAACACCACAAGTGTTATAGGGTTTTCAACACAGCACAAGGGTTAAGAAGTGATCATAAAATAATAATAAAAAAAAAAACCTCCCAGTTGTTTCTCTTCTTATAGATCATTTTGTTTTTCAAAAAAAACAAAGTCTATTTTTCCTCCTCAATGTCAAATTTAGCAAATCAGTTACTTTCATATATAACTTATCTCTTTTTATCCAAAGACCAAATTAACAATTAGAAGATTTAAAACTCATATAATAACAGCAATACATCTTTACACTAAATGTGTACAGCAGTCACAATGAGCTGAATCTACTGACACTTATTCAAACTACTAAATTTAGTGTACTATAATATACTTTACTAAAAGAAATAAATGAGTGAAATGAAATGCTAAAAATGCCAGCTTAAATGAGCACACAGCCATTAATGACTCCAACTTTTGTCCCACAGCTGTTCTGCTGTTTGATACTTTAGCATGGGAAGTGAAAATGCCAAAAGACATTCGTGGCCTACAGGGTTCCTGTCTGGTTATACCATGTTCTTTCTCTTACACATCATACCCACCCGAAAACCCACATAGAGTTGTGTGGTATCAGTGGGTCTCTGAAGGTTATCCTTTAGTTTGTGATCCTTTGCATGCAGACAATGTCATTGAGAAGTTTAGAGGAAAAACTTCTTTATATGGAAAATCAAGTAGGGATTGCAGTCTGCTGATCAAAAATCTGGAAAAGTCCCATAATGGAGAGAAATTGTATGCATGGATTGACCCTGAAAACGTTGGATGGCGCACCTACGCATTTTATGATGTCACCTCCACGATTCTAGTTGATGGTATGTAAATACTTTGTTCTTCAAATTTGCTTGATTCCTGATATAGTTATGAAAGTGTATTGACTAATTGTGACATATCTACTCTTTGTAGCAAGTCCACAGCAGCCCAGCATCAGTATTTATGGAGGTGAAAGGATGGGTGAGACTATTACAATAACATGTTCGACTTTCCACATGTGTCCATACAGCAAACCAAACATCATTCTGAAAGGTACTGAAGGAACTGATAAATCAGTCAATGAGCATATTAAAGACGGCTTGTGGAAAATCACTCTGATACGCACAGGTGTCATAAAGGCAGAAATTTCAACTATTAAGTGTTCTGTAACACATCATGGTGACATAACAGTGACAGCTACAAAAGACAAAAGTGCCAAATGTGAGTAAACACAAATATGAACTTCTTTGTGTGATATTACTTATAAGTTCACTTTAAATGTCACAGTGGGACCTATTACAAGATCTCAGTTTAATTTCAGGTGTTCATCAAAAAATAATGATTGAGCCTGAACTGGCAGATTTCACAGAGGGCGTCGCAAAGAACTTCATTTGCTCCGTCTATCACTCCTGCCAGAAAGAGACTCCAACCATCACATGGAACTATGAGAACATGCAGGTCTCAAATGACAGTGAAAAACTTTCTGGTTTAGATCAGGTCACCTACTCCAACATAACCTTTCTAGGTTCAAAAGACGACCATGGGAAGAAACTCATTTGCACTGCAAAATTTTCTGGAAAAGACATTACGGCTTCTGTTGTTTTACATGTGCAATGTGAGTGATTTCTTTAGCATCTTGTATGATGTGTGATCTCTCCATGTATCATCATTCATATTGTTTTACACCCACCCTGTCTACATCAGACATGAGCAATGCGACAAAAGGCAATATAATCCATTATAATCAGTGATACTGTCTACAATAGATGCGACTTTATGTGACATGACAAATCCCAAACAGTAAACTGATGTGAGTTCTATTTTAAATGTACTCCAAGTGGTCTCACTACTTCTGACGTAAAAGACAAATAGATTTGGAACATTCGCTTTATCACATCCAGTGTAGACAGCCTCAAGCTGTTGCGGCATGTTGTAGACACAGTGTTAAACTTGTGCATCCAATCCAGAATAGAGTAGAAGCATGTGCCTTTTTCCCCCTGTAGCTCATACTTACATCAGTGCCTTGTCTTTCAGTTGTGCTTATAATAATGATCAATTATTTTATCCCCTTTCCATATTGAGGCAGATCCATTGCTTACTGGCCTGAAGACTATTGGTCTGTATATCCTGGCACCTTCACTTGTGTTCCTCCTCACTTGCATAATTGCTGGAGTCATCATATACAAGAAGCGACAAAGGTAACTCTTTGCATATGTTACTTTAGGCCAAAGATTCCCAAACCTTTTTGTCAGCCGAACCCCTTAGACGTAAAATATTTACTTATAGAACCCTAGTTAATTTTAAGTGAATATTTCAGTAATTTACAACACATTCGCATGTTCACGGGTCTCTGATGTTGGTTAATGGCCACATGACATGCAGGTTAACAGATATAAGTTGTATTGACTTTGTAATTTAAAGTGGGTTAATATCTCTTTTTAGTTGTGATAGTGTCTCAGTCCACATTACACTGGTACTAGTGGATACACTGGTATTAGAAACCCAGTCAAACTGAATATAATAACGGTAGTCATAATAAAAGTACTACTGCTAATAATAATAATTATTGTTTTTTTTTTTAACTCTAATTATATTAATGAATATTTGATAATTTTAGCTTAATATAGTATATTTTTACACTAAAACATACTAATATTAATGTCGCTCATCAATCTTTTAGGCTTTTAAAATTTCAAATCCTCAAGCTTTTATTTTAGCATAACACTGGTATAATTCTGTGTACTTCTGTCCACAAAAAAAATTGAAAATTAAGCAAATGTGTAAATAAGTTAACCTACAGTAATGCACATTACATTTCCAAATGCACAGTAACCTCACAACACTTACAGGAAGAGAGTCCGCTGAATTTACTGTGAACAAAGCCAGTCTGAGTTGCTGAAAACACCAGTGTCATGACCTGCGAATGAACACAGTTTAATGTTTCACTCTCGAACACACAAACACATAACAGACTTTATACTTATTTAAATCACAGCCTTTGATTTGATAATCACACTAAGCTATATTGCGATTTCAGTTTTAATTCAGTTTATTTATTCCAATTTTATGCTAGATTAACTTATTAGCTTTCAATCAACTCACAAACCGCTTTTAGGGAAACCCTGCTTTATGCAGTTTTATGTAGTATATTCATCATATTATTACCACATTTATGTGGTAGCCCCAAAACATTTTTGAAAACTTAAGTCACATATAAAAATGTTTGCATTTCTTTATATTAGATCAAACTAAGTAGCATTTTCAAACAAATAATATTTTTTCAGAGCAAACTTGAAACACTTTTTCAATTATTTAAACTATGTGGTAATTTTTCACACAGGTGTCCGGAACTAACCAGGGGTGCGTTTCCCAAAGCGAACTATGGTCGCAAGTTCCGTCGTTACCAATAGAGTTCAGTGGGACTTACGACCATAGTTGGCTAACGATGCTTTCGGGAAACGCACCCCAGTGTAATTATATTAACTATAAATATGTCCCAGAATGTTTGACAAGTGGATGCAAATGTTTGAAAAGTGTCTAAGGCTTTTTGTTTCCATTCTGAACAATATATTTATTTACAATAAATGCATACAACATATATTTACCTAGCAAACTTGTTTTTGAACTTTTGATTGAAAAGTGTGTTTGTGCTACATTTCTTTATAATCAATACCACTTGTTGTGATATCTTGTTAAACAACGAAAATTTATCACTTTTTTAATTGTGGTTCAAGTTTTTAAAATACTTTTGGGACAACTGCACACTAACTAAAAATACAGCTGAATTTGATGCATTTGGTTGATATGAAGATGATATACAAAGACTTGTGTCTTTCTCTTATACCATTTCCAGGATCTTAAAAGTTTATGACTTAACACTTTTTTTTGTAAGCAAACAGTGCTGTTAGCAAATGCTAATTAGTTATTCTGAGAACCAGGTTACTTGGGGAGGTTACTTTAAAAATGAATTCCGTTACAGTTACAAATTACTTTAAAAAAAAGAATTCAGTAACATAATCCAAGTACCACAATATAAAAGTAATGTAATCTGATTACTTTTGGATTACTTCAAGGTTACATATCTATCTATCTATCTATCTATCTATCTCTCTCTCTCTCTCTCTCTATATATATATATATATATATATATATATATATATATATATACACACACACACAGTATCTCACAGAAGCGAGTACACCCCTCACATTTTTGTAAATAGTTTATTATATCTTTTCATCTGACAACACTGAAGAAATGACACTTTGCTACAATGTAAAGTAGTGAGTGTACAGCTTGTATAACAGTGTAAATTTGCTGTCCCCTCAAAATAACTCAACTCAACTCAGCCATCTTTATGTAGAGCAACAATTCTTTTTTTTCAGATCCTCAGAGAGTTCTTTGCCATGAGGTGCCATGTTGAACTTCCAGTGACCAGTATGAGAGAGTGAGAGCGATAACACCAAATTTAACACACCTGATCCCCATTCACACCTGAGATCTTGTAACACTAACGAGTCACATGACACCGGGGAGAGAAAATGGCTAATTGGGCCCAATTTGGACATTTTCAGTTAGGGGTGTACTCACTTTTGTGGCCAGCGGTTTAGACATTCATGGCGTGTGTTGAGTAATTTTGAGGGGACAGCAAATACAAGCTGTACACTCACTACTTTACATTGTAGAAAAGTGTCAAACTGGATCAGGCAAAATTCTAACAGAACAACATAATGATATCCAACAAAGACAGACAAAGAACTGAGGAAAACACAAGGCTAAATAAACTGGCCAAACCATAGATCCAGTTATCAAACTGAAAACAAACTCTACACATGAACAGAACTCAAAACGTGACATTACCGTATTTGGCTAGATGTTCAATGGATGATATACAGCAAACAGTGCTTATCTAGATACAATATAATGATTATGCATTCAGTTTCTTGCTCCTTTGCTACTTGATTAGATGGTATTTAATAATCTTATTTTCTGTACCTTCTTTTAAAAGATATCATGTAACACAGTTTTAGATCATTTTAAAAAAAAAAAGTCAAATTAATATGCTGTGTTGTTTATCACTTTTAGTCAACATGCAGAAAAGCATTTAACTGGAGGTAAAATCAAAGAGGAAATAACATAAAATGTATAGAAATAAAAAAGGGGAAAAGGTTTATTAAAAAAAGTTGGACATAACATCTGTTCACAGGTCAAAAGATGCATGTACAGTGTTAGGAAATGCACCTTTCTCCAAACCTCGTATACCATCACCAAAGAGGTACAGTACACTTGAACCTGAGTTTTTGAAAGCCCACGGTAACTTTAATGCATAGTTAATAATTAGATGTTCTGTTCTTTTTTTTTTTTTTTTAATTAAAACATTTTTTCATTTTTGATATTTAAGTGTCAACAACAACATTTTTGTATTTTTTTTCCCCCCCCAATGCACATCAGTGACCCAAAATCCTACTATGTGAGTATATTATTTACACAGTGTTACACTATGGAAAACATACTTAGATCATATGACAAATGCTTAATGAAATATGTTATTGATCGATGTCTGTCTCTCTGTTTTCTCTTGAAATATTCCATTTAGAGTAATGATTGTGAAGCTGAGTATGCCGAAATGGACGAACTCAACATGTATGGAAATATCTGATGAAAATGCTATACATCAAACAACTACTTTATTTCTTATTATTGGATATCATGCTTTTGCTTTATTTACTTATTTAATGTTTAAGCTGTATTAGATCCGTTGTGCCTCACCTCATCTTCTTCATCTGCCTGTATCTTTTATATGTTTCCATTCAAAGTTGTGAATTTAATTTATGTGCAAAATTGGAATATTGCATAAGACATTTGCGATAAAGCACCATTTTCATACAGCGAGGCAAAGAAAACCAAATCATCACTTCTTGACAAACTGGCACCAAATATCACTAACTGTGGGTCTTTTTTTTTCGTACATAATATTTTAATTGGGCCTCAGATCACACAGACGAAATGCAATAAACGTTGTCATATTATCTTGCTTTCAGAGGCATCTGTTTGGGAATACAGTCGTGTAAGACAGTTCTGGGAGGTAAATATTCCGAACCACTTTGACAACAGACTTTGGCTCAGGCATTTCAGAATGACCAAAAAACATTTCAGATGCTGTGCAATGAGATCAGTCTACTGGTTAGTCCAGTTATGCTGTCCCATCGCAAAGTCACAAGACTCTTTTTTTGAGGCGTATCAAGGAATTTTTCCAGTAAAAGTGTTTCCATCACAGTGTATGCGCATATTTTCTTATCGAATAAAAAATGTATTCACCTCAATTGAGCGCATTTTTTTGCGCATCTTCTTGTTTCCATAGTTTTTTATGTGATATCCCAAAATGTGCATAAAAATAGGTGGAAGGAAGTCCAGCTGTTGTGAGCTTTATTTGTAAATAATGCTGTTTTTTTTTTTTTTTTTTTAAATGTTCTCTATTGATTTTGTACCTGATTATTAAATATGATTAAATCATATTTTTACTTCCAGTGACATACCATTTGTGAATTTTTGTTGCTTTGCTTATATTTTATTTATTTTCCACCTCTCACTCCTTGTTTATAATAAACGCAAGTGCCTCAGGGCTGCATTTCTCAAAAGCATTGTAAGTTGATCATAGAGACCATTGGTGCCAATGGTTCTACAGTCTATTTACGATGCTTTTGGTAAATCCAGCCCAGGGGCCCGTTTCAATAAGGAGGTTCAACCAACTCTGAGTTAATCTTGAACTCTGAGTTGACTTACTTTGAGATGAGAAACTACATGCAATTTGATGCAATTTGTGGAGGCTCCCGATGATATTTACTGATATTGTCTTGATGAAAGAGAACCAGTTGGATTCAGAGGATCTTTGGTGAATGGAAGGTCTAGGCCGAAGCCTGGCTCAAGCTTGGGGTTCCTTAGAAGCTTCTAGTACAGCATCATCTTGACATCAGCGTTTTTCAGTAAAGGAAAAAAGAGAAGAATCCCTGTGATCCGGTGATCAGTGATTTTAGTGAAGATGCCACACCCTCTTAAGGTGAATGAGCCAATAAGGAGTTTTCCCTTCGGAGGGAAACTTTTACGAGTCTTTGTTCTGTAGCAAGATATAAGTATAAGACATTGGATTGGATGTTTGAGAGAAGAACCTTCTAGATTCTTATAATACTAATCTGTCACAGAGTTAGTAACATGTAACATAAATTACCAAATAGGAAACGAAAGCTGGAGTCCGTAGATACCAAACATGCTACCCATGTGATTTTAGTTAACTATAAATTTGCAACTCTGAAACATTAATACCAAAATAGTGCAAAAGAGAGAATTAATACATAGAATAAACCCTATAAAAGGAAAATCATGAGAGGGGAAAATTGGATACACCTTTATACATTTCTCATGCGGTTATATATAGAATATATAGGATTAAGATGGTTTATTTGTCCTTCTCAGAAAGAATGAAGTCAGAGTCACAAATTCCTGATGGTCATAAAATCTTCTTTTTGTCATAAATCAGTTTTCTTGTGTCCTGTAACAGGACACCTAGTTCTGTCTGTGTATTAAGCTTCATTTGGGATGCTAGTTGCAGTTTAGGGGGATAGGCTAACAGAACTTTGAGAAAGTGAGTTTCTGGATTATTCATTAAATATAATGCATAATTGTGTGTCTGATTGGTCCAGAAGTTACAATGGTATCCCACGGGCAAAAAAAAAAAAAAAAAAAAGCCTATATAATAATAATAATAATAATAATAATAATTTAAGTGCATTTTTCTTATTTTGTAAATTATCTGCCAATGGGGTAAGAAAAATATGGCAGCGGCTATTTACACTAAGTGGAAATAGCATACTTTTTTTAGCAATAGATGCTATTTACTAGGGATGCACTGATACCATTTTTTAAGGACCGAGTACGAGTACCGATACTTTTTTTCTTGTACTCGCCGATACCGATACATATACATTTATTAATTTCTCTCTCTTTTTTTTTTTTTTTTTTTTGGTGATGTTGCAGTTTTCTGAGCACAACACAGTGAGACTAATGAATGTAGGACAGCTTTTTTATTATTACTCTAATGAAAAAAGTAATCATTTGTATGTGCTTGTCACAAACTTAAAGAACAAAAATTTCACAGTGTCCAATAACCTTCAAAGGGCATTATTACCAATAATTACGCCATTCCAGACCGGAAGTAACTTTTCAGTTTTTGATTAAAGATTACCACGACAAACACTTTTTTTCTGTGTATTAACTTGCACAGATTAATTGTTCACCACAAGACTAGTAACATGCACTAACAAAGTAGATAGGGTCAATTTTGATTTCATGCTGACTTTAATGACAAATATAGGCTACGGTCCCTTTAAGACCGAACCCATGGATACTGACACATATCCTGTTTTCACCCACCTGTTTACGTCCACTTAAGCCATCACCGACTGTATTTACGTGAGATACTCCACACAATGGACATTTTGAAAACTGTGTGCATTTGACCATTCAGGCGTGAGGAGAACTGATCGCACGCTGTCTGAGAGAACGGGGATCGCATGCAAGAAAGAGAGACAGCGCATGTGTGTGAGAGAGAGCGCTTCTGGTCTGTGTCATTCACTAATCGATAACGAATTGTGATTGAAAGCATGCAGTTCGCAATGTGTGTGTTGCCATCATTAATTTTGAAGTATTTCCACACCTCTGAGGCTGACATTGTTTCTGCTGCTGCTGGTGTCTCTGTGCACGGAAAATTCTGTCTGTTATGTCACGTGAGGTATCAGTCTTTTGTATCGGGGGTATTTTTACGAGTACGAGTACAAGTACATGAGTTTGGTATCGGGCCGATACCAATACTAGTATCGGTATTTACGTGAGATTACGTGTCTTTGTGCACAGAAATGTACTAGTATCGGTATCAGTGCATCCCTACTATTTACAGTAAGTGCAAATAGCAATATATTCTATTTACCATGTAAAAGTAGCAGTTCTTTTCAATAAGTGTAAATAGTAATTAGGTGCTATTTATACTTTATACTGGCAGATACATACTATTTGCACTGCAGTATTGTTGTATATTAACAGGATGCAATAATAACATAAAAAGTAAAAAGAAAATATCTTATATCATTTTCTTATATAGAAAATGCATCTTGATTTAAGAATTTTTAGATATTTGTACTTGAAATAAGAAAAATACTTAGTAAGAAAAGCATTTTTGCAGCGTGAATGAATAATGAATGAACGAATGAATGAGTATTTAAACATTACTTGCTCTTTAAAAAGGGGGAAAGACTGAAACTCTGGGTTGACCGAAGAAAACCTGCTCCTGACCAGGTTAGGTTCACAGAGTACGTTACCATGGTAATTTACTCTGAGTATAAGTTACCTCCCTTTCAGAAACGGAAAACCCAGATTTTCCCTCATTTCAGGATTAACATGCTCAGAGTTTTCTCTTAACCTCCTTTCTGAAATAGGCCCCAGGGTGTGGTTGGACCTGCAAGCTCCATCCATTACATCAAAAGAGGGGGAGCTCACTGGCTCTGCAGTGAGCAGCTTCTCAATATATGCGAGCAATGGACTGCTGTGCCTGAAGGGGGAGCTCTTCTTGATATTGTATATTTATTAAACCTGTTTTGCTGGGACATTTGTTGCAGGATGTGAATTATTATTATAGCTACTGTCATTATATTTGATAACTGAAACCGTTGTAACTGAAAGTAACTTGCACTGATATGTTAGGGTCATTATTTTGTCTCAAGATTTACACAGTAATGTTTTTTTTTCCTTTTTTTTTTTTTTTTTCTAGGGCATGTTTATAAAAGCTGCCTAAATGTCCTGTTTGAACTAAGGTCTAATCCTGGCTTAAACTAAGTCTGTGAAACCAGGCCCATGTATTAAAATTAAAGTTTTTCAGTTTGGACCCGAGTTAAAGTCTGTCATTGTTTGTAATACACTGCTTTTTTTTGGGAAACCATTCAGGTGGCTTGTCCAATTTGCTACAGAATTCCTGAAAGATAATATTACAATCCATGCAAGTCTCTGTGGAGAGAGGTGATGTGCATTGCTGTGTTTTATATAACCTGTCTGTCTGTATGTCTAAATGTGTTTACCAATGCATTCTTGCATTTGGTTCATTGTAGTTTTTCTACAGTGGCTTCTGCAGCAACTTGCTCTGATGAAGGTTTTCCAGTGCACACACCTGCATTGTACACCAAAAACGTAAGAGGTTTTGTAAATTGTCTTCCTTTCATTGAAAAAAAGTCTGCTAATCAAAATGCATCATACACTAATATTACATTTAACCATGTAAGTAACCATATTTTTATTAAATCCAGATACACATCTGTTGATTAACATTTAGAAATTTGTAACTGATTTAATATTAAGTCCTTCACAACCTTGAAGATGTTCTGACATTCCTTAAAGAGCAAGTTAACACAACAACATTGTTTAAGTAGTGTGTCGACAGAGAAGACCTTCCAGAGAGAGGCATTATTCAATGGAAGAGAAAGAAAACGTCTCAGGTTACGTATGTAACCATGGTTCCCTGAGAACAGGGAACGAGACTCTGCGTTTGAAACGCTATGGGGAACGTCACACGTGAACCGGTGTCTGAAAGCCAAGTATCAAAAAACTCCAATCCTATTGGCCGGCGACAGCCTATGATGTCATATGGCGCGACCCGGAAGTATATAAGGAGCACCTGGAGAAACAGTATCATATCGTCTTGAGGGACTGTTCGGGAGGCAGCCCGAAGCATGGCATGAAAACGAAGAGTCTCGTTCCCTGTTCTCAGGGAACCATGGTTACATACGTAACCTGAGACGTTCCCTTTCGAAAGGGAACTCGCTCTGCGTTTGAAACGCTATGGGGAACGATATACCCACACCGCCATGCTTAAGGAGAGTGCATGCCAAAAAATATGGCTGAGACAAACATCAAGCAGTTTCGAAGGAAACGCCAGCAACTCACCCTCGGGTCACACAAGGCTGTCAGTGACAGCATTCCCTATGGCCAACAGCCCAAGCTGAGCCTCAAAGAGGCCTTCCGTAGAAAGCCTACCAAGGCCGCTCAAGGCTTCTGGGACCAACTTTTCAGAGGAAAAGTGGTCCCTTAAAGGGAATGTGGCCAGGGAACCGAAAGGAGCCCCGGCCAGTCACTAGAGGGGAACGAAGTCACCCCCAATGCCACCAGGGAGGCCGACCTGGTCTGACGGAGGACAAACCTAGTCTTGGCCAATCCTGTCTGAATACAGAATCTCAAAACACATACTTCAGAGAAGAGAGCAGGTAAGAGCAACTGCAGAAGGGGCAGTAAGCAACTCAAACCCACGCGCAGAAACAGGCATCCTGGAGAGCAGAACTCAGCTGAGTGCTATGAACCCTCGTATTGAGGGGAGTATAGTCTGCTCAATCCTAGGATCTACTCAATGCCTGACAATCGCACTGAGGAGGCTGTGCGCTAAGAAGCCATGATACAGGGGAGCACAAACCAGCCTGGGGGCTGATCTCAACGGGAGGCTTCATGGAAGTCTTCAACCAATGATCAGCTTAGGGAGCTAAGCACAATTACACAAACAACCCAAAAGGGGAGTACGAAGCTCAACCTAACAGATAGACCATACTGTAGGCACAAAATCATGGAGGCCGGAAGGAGGCTTGCAACATGACAAAAAGTTCTGAAAGAACTACATATCACACCAGAATACTAGTCACATAGTGGAGTCCAAGAGCGGCCTGACAAGGCCATACATCTTGACCTTAAAAACCTTGCTGGAAGCAAGAAGCCACTTGACCTAGTAGCAGCATATAAAGCCGATGTGAGTGCCCACGAAGCAGTCCATCCAACACAATCCAATGAGCAGTGTACTCGGTAAAAAAACCTTTTACTCTTTAAGCAAGAGGAGTACAATATACGCCAACATGCACTAAAGAAGGCCCTGAACAGGGCCTATAACCTCAGTCAAACACGTGGCATCAGCCCATGGCAGTGTTTCAAGCTCCGAGGAAAACAAATAACCAAACTACAAAGGAGGTTAATAAGTCACCTGGGGCCCTGGCCAACCAGCAGTATACTCAGTAAAGCACCTCCAACTCTCTCAGCGAGAGGAGTATACAAGAACAAACACCAGCATATTAACCAAGGAGGCCCCGAGGGCCTACCTATCAACACGCGGCGTGAGACTAGCGGCCACTAAAGTTCTAGGAGCAAAATAGAACCAAGTTACTTACGAGGTAACTACTTAGCTCAACTAGAGCTAAAGGAAAAACCAAACTCAAGGCAGCAAATGCAGAAAAACTGAACAACAGTGCGGTTTATTACACAAAAGTTAACCCTGAGAGGCAAGCCTCTCAAAAGTGTACTCAGTAAAAGCACTTTTTACTCTCAGAGTGAGAGGAGTACAAAGCCGAACTCCAACATGACACATAAGAGGCCTAAAAAGGCCTATGACTTGTAAATAGGAGGCGTCAGCTAGTGGCAATCAAGACCCATCCATGGTGATGAGTCATGTAAAAACCAACACAAAACTGCGCCAACATGCCATTTGAAAGGAGGCCCAGACGGGGCCTACAACTCTAAAAGCACATTGCACCAGCCAGTGAAAGTTTAATGACCAGATCAGCCAGCAGGCCAGGTACTCAGTAAATCCACCTTAACTCTAAAAGAGGAGTACAGCTCCGCCACAGTACTCTACGAGAGGCCTCATCTAAGGCCTGCTCTTAGCAGAGGTGGGCGTGGCCGATGGCAGAAAGGGGTCATAGAATAAATAACGACTCACCCATGGAGATGAGTCTTATAAAGAACCACCACACAAAGCTGTGCAATCTGAAAGGAGGCCTGGAGAGGCCTTCAACTCAAGAGCACATTCCAATACTCCAATACCCAATACTCTATACTCAACCTGAGTGTGCGATCCAATAGGTGATGCACTCAGAGAAACACATAAACCCTAACAGGGGAGTACAAAAAACACCACGTTCTTAAATAGAAGCCAAAAACAGCCTACTATTATGAAAACAGGTGCTAACCTGTGGCAGCAATAGAGTAAAGCTCACATACATGTAGGGCAATAGCTCAGAACCCAAAGCAACAAGCTTTGTATATACATGCCATCCATAAAGGATAAATGTTCATCACTTAACTGAACCATAGATCTGAACTGAGCCCTAGAGGAAGGGAGCTAAAAAGCTAGCACCGTAGCTCAAACTTGAATGGAATTCAAGGGGCTCACGGAGAACAAAATTCTTTTCTGAACAGTGGGGCCTAGCATACACTGCCTAAACTTATCTAAAGAAGATAAGGGCCTACCACCTGAGAAACAGCACCAGGAAGGCTGAAATAACAGCCTACAACATTAGCTGTTAAACTCAGCCATTGCACCTAACATATAAAAAGGGGGAAATGGGCATACAGCCTACAACACCCTCAGGAGGAGGCCAGAACTAGTAACTGTACAACCTGAAAAGGGATAGTAATAAAAGGGGGTGATAAAAAACACACCTAAACTAGTCCTAGCCTAAGCCGCTAGCTGTGGGCCACAAGGCCAAAAAACGCAGCAAAACAGCAACCAAAGTCAGGCGGCCGAGGAAGGCTGATCTAAACATAGATGCTCATTGAAGTAAAGAGTGCTAACTCAAACTACTCTTAGCAAACAGTAAATGAGAAGCTACTCAAACAATAGGTGGCCCAAAGGCGGCAATTTTGTGGCCCGCACAATAAGTATCGTTCTAGCCAACCTATAAACACTCCAGTTATGCCCAAAAAACTTTAAAAAACCCTTACACTTTGCTGACTATATGCTCAGGAAAACTATACAGGAAAAACATGGTCTGCATATTTTAAAACATAAATATAGACCAAGCTTACCTTCCTGCGGCCTGCAGAACGAAGACTCTTCCTTCATAATTTCTCCAGATAGAAGGAAAATCTAGAGCTCTTTTAGGCCTAAAAGAGCTTCTTCACTATCAAGCCAGAAGGCGGGCCTTTAGAAAAATATTATCAAAGGCCCAGCTGTCAGCCTGACTGTTAAAGAAGCACCTGAGCATGAAATCAAAAACCCCAGGAGGCGGAAGAAGAAGGGGCGAGGGCAGATGTAAAGTCACCCTCGCAACGAGAGGGAATTGATCACCGACGCTACTGACGTATGTGATCGATCACCTCCTTTAAAACCTGCTTCTTCCTCCTCAACACATAACACTGTCCACAGCAATTTATTTTTGTTTAATGACAGCACTTTAGAAAATGTTGCACTTTAGCATGTTTCTTTGGTTAATAATACAATAACAGGTATTTACATTCATGTGCCTTGAAAAGTACCCATTCAGAAAGGTCTGGAAACTTTTTCACAGCTGTTTTTAAATGACAGCTAATGAGAAGTGTTCTGTTTCAATTTGACCATGTGTTTGAACAAAAAGTAAACAAATAAAATGTTCTAAAATTTTTGTGTAAATGTGTATTGTTTTCCTTATTGAGCTATGCTACTGAGAAACTGGACGTACAAGTCACGGCCATGTGAAGGAGAGTAAGAAAGAGGATCAACTCTCAACAGCTCGGTCAATGCTTGCTCATCAAGTGGGCATTAAATTTCAGGGTACTAAAAATATATTTAAAACAGTTCATGCAAGTACAGTGGTTCAACCTGAATACTTTTTGTGTGCTAAAAAAACAAAATAACTTTATTCAACAATATCTAGTGATGGGCGATTTCAAAACACTGCTTCATGAAGCTTCGAAGCTTTACAAATCTTTTGTTTCAAATCAGTAGTTCGGACCGCGTATCAAACTGCCAAAGTCACGTGATTTCAGTAAACAAGGCTTCGTTATGTCATAAGTGTTTAGAAATTGTAATGGTTCACATGAATTTGGCAGTTTGATACGCGCTCCGAACCACTGGTTCGAAGCTTCATGAAGCAGTGTTTTGAAATTGCCCATCACTAGATATTGTTGAATAAAGTCGTTATTTTGTTTTTTTGGTGCACAAAAAGTATTCTCGTCGCTTCATAACATTAAGGTTGAACCACTGTAGTCACATGGACTATTTTAAATCTATCTTTAGTACCTTTCTGGGCGTTTGAAAGTGTTAATTATCTTGCTGTCAATGGAGACCTCACTGAGCCAACGGATTTTATGAAAAATATCTTAATTTGTGTTCCGAAGATGAACGAAGGTCTTACTGGTATGGAACAACATGAGTAATTAATGACTGAATTTTCATTTTTGGGTGAACTAACCCTTTAAATGGTTTACATGTCTTATCACTAGAAACAAATTCAACAGTTAAAGGGGACTGTCGCAGACACAGTGCACGTCATCACCAGAGTTCTAATCACCAAGTTCCTCATCAACAGCAGCACAAAAGACTCACGCTCTCACTCAGTCACTGTCCGGTCTCGTTTGCACATGGTCTTACCTGCCTGCTTACCTAAAGGACTCCAACGAAGATACACCTGTCTCCAGTGTTTCCCTCGACTCCTCTTGTCTCCTCGTCTCCCGTGAGTTCGTCTGTGTCTGCTCCAAGCTCCAGTTCTGCTGCCCGTTTGCCATCTCTGCAAAAACCAAGACAAGTATCAGTTCCTCATCCATAACTGCCAACGTTTATTCTGCCATCACTTACCTGCACTCTGTTTATCATCTGGTTGTTCAATAAACATCTGCATCTGTAATCCCGTGTCACTGTCCCCTTCTGTATTGTAACAGGGATAGTTTATCAAAAATTTTACTCACCCTCACGTTGTTCCAAACCTGTATGAGTTACTTTCTTCGATTGAACACAAAATAAGATATTTTGAATAATGTTGGTAACCAGACAGTTGAAGTTAGCCATTAACTTCCATAGGAAAAAAATACTATGGAAGTTAATGGCTACCTCAAACTGTCTGGTTTCCAACATTATTCAAAATATCTTATTTTGTGTTTTGTGAGGGCCCTTAAAATGAAATAATCTTTAAAAACAGTAATGAACTTTAAAATTTAACAATCAAATCAATTACAATTACCTTCCTTGAGTAGCCATCCACTCCACCAAATACAACAATATTGTACATGGGATGAAAAGAAAGAATAAAATAAAGACAGAGTTAAAAAAAAAAAGTCCTTGGGTTTTTAAATAGACTTTTATTGACTAGTACTTAATTTCCCACCACTAGTACAATACATATTGCACATCAAATACTTTTATTAGGCCAGAATCAGATGTACTTTGCCCTCAACATCTACTTTATACATTAATTCCAATGTAAACATTACTCTACCTTATCAGTTCATGATTAGTATCAATATGGACCAAGGAAAGGGGGCCTCGCACAGAATAGCTTCTCCATACTACACATCCTAGTTGTGTGAAAAGATGCTATCAAAAAGATGCCATCATTCTCCATCATTGAATATGGATTCTCATGGAAACCAGATGTCCCTGAACCTTGCGGTAGCCAGCATTTGGCATCTGAGACTTGATAGCTAAAATTACATTATCCAGCTCAGGGTCTGTGATGGTGCTGTATGTTCCTCTGACAGAAAGATTATATTCTTTCATTCTTCTGTGAACTGTTCTTGTAGAAACACCAAAGCATTTGGCAATGCAAGAAACAGGTAGATGTGTATCCATCAAATCTTTTAATCTTTCTCTCTCAATTACAATTTTTGGTCATCCAACACCTGGACCAACGACTCTTTCCACTTCCACACTTAGCACACATGTGGTTTCAATCTCAGAACTTACCAGGTGATAAAGGTTTCGCAGTCCATGTAAAATCTCTGGGGGAACGTCTATCTGTCCAGAAAAGGATTCAAGTATAATAAGCTCATGGTGGCTCATAAACTCCAAATAATCAAGGTTAAGTGGTTTCTTACTTATTGCAGATTGCAGTTTGTTCAAAAGTCTCTCCAAAAACTGCTCTTTCAGAATAACCTGTGGAATAGAGGTAAAATTAACATTTGCCTTAAAAAGTATGCATGTGTATGCTTGTCCTATCATATGTATACTCAGAATGACAAACATGACAATATAAAGTGGATGGTTTTGCATATACTATGCATTGCCACAAAACTTCTACTGGAAAATATAGACTGGATTACTAATCTATTCACTATTTAGGATGGATAGTATGCACATTGAAATGCAGGCTTGTTCTCTGTCACTGCAAAAAAAAAAAAAAAAAAAAAAAAAAAATCAAATTATGTGGGTAACAATGACATATATGCAAATATAACAGTAACTGAAAATCTTAGGTGTGTGACCCACAAAGTAGTCATCACTTACTGTTTTATTTATTACCCACATAATTTGATTTTTTTTTCTTCTTTTTTTTTTTTTTTTGCAGTGAGGGAGAACAAGCCTGCATCCCAATGTGCATACTATCTATCCTAAATAGTGTGTAAGATTTGTAATCCAGTCTTTATTTTTTAGCAAAATAGTTTTTTTTATTTATCTTTTACAGAACATCTCTGTTGTGAATGTTTTTGTTTAAATAATTTCAAGGATATGAAGTATTTTGACTATTACTTTACTGTTATTACATTACATTTATGCATTTATTTCGTTTCAGAGTCAAGTTTTGTACCTTGCTTACACAGTTAACTAATTAAAAGGGGAAAAGTCTGACCATCTTCATTTCTGAAAACATGTGACATTAAAGACCCCAGCTCAGTCACTATTAATTTCCACTAATTACATTGTAATGCCTGCTCTCTCCAGCCAGCAGAGGGAGCCCACACTAGAATACTGACTACACTCCATTTCTTCTACAGTTACTTCCTGTTTGTTAGAAATAAAGAGCCATGGCAGCCTCATCTCTGATTGGCTGGAATTATGGCATATTGTTTTATTTATTAATATATTTTATTAATAGTAATGAAGGCATATAATAACTACTTTTACTATTTTTAACAATATTTGTTATATGATTTACTCTGCCAGTGAGCATTATGTGTGTCTGCACATTTTAATGGCATTGATGCATTGACACTGATGACAATGACTTTGCGCTTGACAACCTACATTTCACTTGTCTACTTACATGACATATTTCCTGTATTTGGCCCAAGACTTCAAGTAGGTGTGAAGACTGCAAGTGCGTATATAACATGCATTTATTATCCGATGGGACACACTTATAGTGTTGCAAAAAAATGCAAGTGATTAGCACTTGCAAATGTACAAAATACACATAGCTTCATCTTTGCACTAATAAAATGTGCAATACTTTGTTTTACTATCAAATTAGATGTAATATCTAATTAGTTTAACTTACAGTGGTACATTTTCCTAACATAATGCATGATGTGCATGATGGGATACGCTTAGCCTCGAATACCGCTCTGAAGGGTGAAGGGTCATATTCATTTGCAGTCACACAGAGCCAAAGCACGACCAAAACAATGTTCTTCCACAAAATGCACAAAGTTTTATTTATTTATTTATTTTTTTTAACTGCTACAGGGCCAAATGATACATAGCGTACCTTTAACTTTGAAAAAAAAAGAATGGGGGCCGTTGACCATTTTCCCTCTTCCACATACTCTGTAGACTGTCCCTATATGTCCCAAATGTGCATCATTGCTGGATATGTGTTGCAGCACATTAGGCTCATTTGAGAGTAGGCAAGAGTAGGCAGCTGCAGTGAGGGGAGGTGTGAAAAAATGCTGCCAAGATGCCAAGACAGAAAGTTCTTTCTTCTCGTAGTAGATATGAGATCAATGGCGCACAGATATCAGTGATTCACACTCATTCACTTGTGTTGAGAGAGATTATAAAATAATTGGGCTGGGCAGTATATCGAGTTTGTACGATATACCGATATATTTTTAATATACAATACGGAGTGAGGTGATACCGTTTATATCGATATACAGTAGTTTTATACGAGCGCATCTGAAATAACAGCAGTGGATGTCGCAGAGTGCTGCTGCGGGGGAAATGCATAATAAAATTTGGCTTAAACTGTTACAACACAGAAGGGTCGGAGACGGAATATCACAGGTAAGGTGTTTATTGACAACAAGCAGAGGGTGAACGGGAACACAGGTGAGTGAAACTGAAGTTGATAAGTTGAATGATGAATAAAGTGAAACTGATACTGTCCTTGTTTTTGCAGAGTGGAGATCCGAGTGGAGATGGTGGAGATGAGACGATGGATGAAGACTACACACACACACACACGGAGAACACAGGAGGTAATTCGGGAACGCTGGAGACAGGCAAGTATAACACTGGAAGTCCTTGAGGTAAGCATTGAGAAGAGTCCTTAATGCAAACGAGACCGGACGAAGAGTGAGTGTGTGTGTGTGTGTCTCTTATGGTGCTGGTGATCAACGTGCTGATGAGGTGCAGGTGTGTGCGATTAGTACTCTGGTGAGGGAGTGCGATGTGATTGGAGGGTGCTGGAGCCTGGAGTGTCTGTGACAGTACCCCCCCCTCCACGGCCCGCTCCAGAGGGCCGAGGACCCCGACGTCGTGGTGGTCGTCCTCTTCCATGAGGTGCAGGTCTGTTGGGGTGAGCAGCGTGGAAGGTGTCCAGCAGATTAGGGTCAAGAATGTCATTGCGTGGTACCCATGAGCGTTCCTCGGGACCATAACCTTCCCAGTCCACCAGGTATTCGAGCTGACCACCACGGTGCCGGGAGTCCAGGATTTCACAAACCTCGTAGGCAGCACCGTCGTCTAGGATGAGTGGAAGGGGGGGTTCGGCTGCATCTACGCCAGGCTCTGTGGAGAGAGGAACAGAAGGGTGGTGAGGTTTCAGGAGTGACACATGGAATGTGGGGTGAATGCGATACTCAGGAGGGAGTTGCAGTCTGTAAGTGACCGGGTTGATCTGCTCCGTGATGGTGAACGGGCCAATGAACCTGGGACTCAGCTTACGGCATGGTAGACGCAGGCGGATGTCTCTGGTTGACAGCCAGACCTTCTGTCCTAGTTGATAGGCTGGAGCTTCGGAACGGTGAAGGTCGGCTGTCATCCGGCGTCTACGTAGGGCACGTTGTAACTGATGGTGGGCTGAGACCCAGACCCTCTCGCTCTCTCGGAACCAGTGGTCGATAGATGGTACATCCGAGGGTTCCCCTGACCAGGGAAACAGAGGGGGTTGGTAACCGAGCATGCACTGGAAAGGTGTGAGTCTGGTAGAAGGCTGTCGTAGGGAGTTCTGTGCGTACTCGGCCCAACCCAGATACTGGTTCCAAGAGTCCTGGTGGCCGTGACAGAAGGTACAAAGGAAGCGATCTCTTGAATCTTCCTTTCCGTCTGCCCGTTCGACTGCGGATGGTACCCCGATGATAGGCTGACGGTCACACCTAGGAGTGAGAAATAGGCCTTCCAAACTCGAGAGATAAACTGGGGTCCTCTGTCTGACACAATGTCCTCTGGAATGCCGAAGTAACGGAAGATATGATTAAACATGAGTTCTGCGGTTTCCATGGCAGTAGGCAGTCCTCTCAAAGGAATCAGACGGCAGGATTTGGAGAATCGATCTACCACAACAAGGATACAGGTACAATCCCTAGAGGCAGGTAGGTCTGTGATGAAATCTACCCCTAGGTGTGACCATGGTCGGTTGGGAACGGGCAGAGGAAGGAGCTTGCCGGATGGTAGATGACGTGGACTCTTCGAGATGGCGCATTCCTTGCATCCCTGCATGTACCTTCTGACATCTGTTGCCATGTTGGGCCACCAGAAGCGTTCTTTTAGCAACGAGAGGGTTTCATTGACCCCCGGGTGGCCAGTGCCTAGTGAAGAGTGTGCAGAGTGGATGAGTGGAGTGCGCCGTGTCCTGGTGATGTACTGCAAGCCTGGCGGGCAACCCGGCGGAGTGCTGGCAGAGGCATTGGAGGAGGGTATGGTCTCTGCTGACCAGGAGATTGGGTTTACGATGAGCTTTTTAAGGAGAATGGTTTCTGGCTCTTCAGAGCTTTCTTCAGGAGTGTGGAGATGGGACAAGGCATCTGCTTTGATGTTTCTAGGTCCGGGTCGGTAGGAAATTGTGAAATCGAAGCGGGTAAAGAATAAGGACCAACGGGCTTGTCTAGGGTTCAGTTTCTTTGCCACACGTAGGTATTCAAGGTTTTTGTGGTCAGTGAGCACCAAAAAGGGATGTTTAGCTCCCTCCAACCAATGCCTCCATTCCTCGAGTGCCAGCTTGATGGCCAGAAGTTCTCGGTTGCCGATGTCATAATTCTTCTCCGCCGGGTTGAGCTTGCGGGAGAAGAAGGCACATGGATGGAGTCTGCTGGGATTCCCCTGCTGCTTTGAGAGTACCGCTCCTACTCCTGTGGTCGAGGCGTCGACCTCCACGACGAAGGGCTTGTCTGGGTCAGGATGGACCAGGAGAGGAGCGGTAGTGAAGGCTTCACGGAGGGTGTTGAAGGCCTTCGTGGCAGCTGGTGTCCAGGACAGAGACTTGGGCTTGTGTCGGAGAAGGTTTGTAAGAGGGTTGGCTATGGAGCTGTAATCCCGGATGAATCGACGGTAGAAGTTGGCGAAGCCGAGGAAGCGCTGGAGTTCCTTTATGGTGGTTGGAGTTGGCCAGTTCTGAATGGCTTCCACCTTCCTCTCGTCCATCCGGATGCCACTGCTATCGATGGTATAGCCAAGGAACTGCACTGAGGGCTGATGGAATGAGCACTTCTTGGCTTTCAGGTAGAGTTGGAACTCCCTCAGGCATTTCAGAACCTCCGCAACGTGGTGGCGATGTTCGGCCAAGCTCTGGGAGTAGATCAGAATGTCGTCGATGTAGACCAGAACAAACTTGTGGAGAAACTCCCGGAGCACCTCATGTATGAAGTCCTGGAATACGGAGGGGGCGTTGACCAGGCCATACGGCATAACGAGGTACTCGTAGTGTCCAGTTGGTGTCACGAAGGCAGTCTTCCACTCGTCCCCCTCACGTATCCGGATGAGGTTATACGCGCTGCGGAGGTCCAACTTGGTGAAAACAGTGGCACCACGGAGATGTTCCAGGGCCGCTGGGACGAGAGGAAGGGGATATCTAAACTTCACAGTTATGTTGTTGAGTGCACGGTAATCAATACAAGGCCTCAAGCCTCCGTCCTTTTTTGCCACGAAGAAGAAGCTAGAAGCAGCAGGGGAAGTAGATGGACGGATATAGCCTTGAGCCAGAGCCTCCTCGATGTATTCCTCCATGGCCTTCTCCTCCGGAATGGAAAGGGGGTAGATTCTTCCCCTTGGCACTGACTCACCCGGAAGCAGATCTATGGCGCAGTCCCATGGCCGGTGTGGAGGCAGCTTGGAGGCTCTTTTTGGGCAGAATACGTCGCTGAAGGGGGCGTAACACGGCGGTATTTCCACGGAGCGTTTCTCAACGGGACTCTCGATGGAAGTTGTGAAGACGGAGAGGGTTTCTGGACGTGGAGAGTGAGGAACTGGAAGCTCGGGGAAACAGTCCATGAAACAGGTGTCGCCCCACTTCAGGACTTCGCCAGTACTCCAGGAGATGACAGGATTGTGCTGCTCCAACCACGGGCGCTCTAGGATCACGTCAGCGGTGGAATCCTCCAGAACCAGCAGATGGATCTTCTCAACGTGAAGAATACCAGTTTGTAGCAGAATGGGCCCGGCGAAGCGGCGAACATGTCTCTTACAGAGGGGTTTTCCGATTATTGAGTGGATCTGGTAAGTTGACGGCGTTGGCGAGGTCTTGAGATTAAGCTGACGGCAGAGGGCGCCTGCGATGAAGTTGCCGGCTGACCCAGAATCGAGGAGTGCGGTAACTGGAATGGAAACATTTGCAGCAGTAAGTGTTACAACAATGGTGAGTGGTTTCATCTTATTTGTGGATGGGAAGATGGCACTCACCATGGGATGAGGAGGACGTATTGGGCATGTGGAGAGTACATGCCCCGGGGATCCACAATACAGGCATAGATTCTGGGTCAGCCTCCTCTGCCGTTCAGTAGGAGTCAGACGTGATGTCTCAAGCTGCATAGGTTCGTGGGCTGGTTCTGGAGGGCTGACGGATTCTGGTCGGCAGAGGGAGATGTCGTGCTGTGGCTGGCCCTGGTAGTCTTCCAGACACGACTGCATACGAGTGGCGAAGCGTATGAAGAGTTGTATAAAGCGTTCGAGCCCGATGGTGTCCTCGTATGCAGCGAGATGCAACCGCACTCGAGGATCCAAACCCTGACGGTAAGTTGTAAGAAGAGCTTGTTCGTTCCATCCACTCGTGGCCGCTAGAGTTCTGAACTTGAGGGCATATTCAGTCACAGTCATCTTATTCTGTTTTAAGTTGTACAGCTTCTCACCAATAGATGAATCCCAGGCAGGTTTTCCAAAAACTTCTCTGAAGTGGTTGACAAAACTGGAATAAGACTGAATAACTGGGTTATTTTGTGTCCAAAGTGAATCTGCCCACTGAAGAGCTTTACCATGAAGTTGAGAAATGATAAAGGCTACCTTGGATCGATCAGTGGGAAATGAGTGCGGTTGCATCTCCAGGACCAGCGAGCATTGGAGTAGAAATCCGCTGCATTCCTCCGGCGAACCAGAGTGGGGCGCCGGTTTGGCCACGGGACTGGCGTGCGCAGGAGGTGAAGGAATGGCGGTGTCGTTGACGGAAGTGTTCGCTGGTGATAATGGAGATGGAATGGTGGTTAAAGTGCGACGCAAGGCGTCGACGAGGTCCTGGAAGGGGTCTGGTTGGCTCATGCTTGTGTCTTACGGTGATGGTCCGGTCTTCTGTTACAACACAGAAGGGTCGGAGACGGAATATCACAGGTAAGGTGTTTATTGACAACAAGCAGAGGGTGAACGGGAACACAGGTGAGTGAAACTGAAGTTGATAAGTTGAATGATGAATAAAGTGAAACTGATACTGTCCTTGTTTTTGCAGAGTGGAGATCCGAGTGGAGATGGTGGAGATGAGACGATGGATGAAGACTACACACACACACACAAACAGGCCTTTGACAACAATCACAGATCGCACTTTCAGAGAGTTTGGGAATATTCACACATAATTTATGCATATAGCAACATGATATCCAACCAATGAGCATTAAGCGGTGTTGTCAGCAAGTTGTTTCCCATTGTACTTTTTATCAGCACAGTTGGTGGAGAGCAACTATGCCAGACTGCGCAATTCTGCACATCATCATCATCACACTCAAGGTCCAAATTAAAAAAAAAAAAAAAAAAAAAAAAAATCAATGCATTGCAAAAAAACAACTTGGAGTTATAAGTGCACTAATGACCCTTATATTTGACAAGTCCACAATAATCTCATTTTTAAATTTACACAAAAGTATGCTAGCCTGCATATACATCATACAACATTATCAATATTATACAACAATATCCTCATCGTCTGTGTTACACATATAGAAAGGAGCAGGCGTCATTTCTGGTGCAACACATTTAATAAGCTTGTTTTGCATGCAAATCTGTAAGGAAAGATAACAGGATAAAGTCAACCACATATGGAGCATCTCAATTCTGTGTTATCTGCTCGTCTCGCATTAACTGCTGTATTAAACTATCATAAACTCAGTATAACATCTATATTTTCTAAATGCTCTATAACATTCCCTGTTGTTCACAAACAAATGTAAACATATTCACTTGCAAATACAGTTTGCATATCAAGCTTATGAACACAAATTTTCCTCAATAACATAAAAAAAAAAAACAATGTTAAACTTAATTTAAACCTTTACATTATTCTCTGTTTCAGCATTACTTATTTACTCTAAATAAACAATGACACTTTAATGTTTTCTTATGTCACATTTTATGACTGTTTGGTTTCATGGGCGACATTTCACCTCGTTTGAGTTGTTGGTAACCCTAAACCACAGCGGCAGACAATTTACATAAGATGGTGGACACCAGCGAACTCCACGTGCGCCACTTAACTCACGTTACACTTAAACCATAAACCATAAACATCATAAAATAATTACTTTAAACTACATATTGTCACTCCGGTGCACAATAACGATCTTTGTTCATGTACAAACTTCCACCACAGTTGTCTCGCGTTCTATCTACGAGTAATTACAGTCAACAATACAGTTGTGGTGCTCAAAACCTACCCCAAGCACCAAAACTACAAAGAAAACTGTTCATGGACCCCTTAATTGAAATTTACTGAGTTATTCTTACTTTGCAGGAAAGATATAACAGGATAAAGTCAACCACATATAGAGCGTCTCGATTCTGTACGTTATCTATCTGCTCGTCTAGCATTAACTGCTGTATTATGTGTTCTCAAGCAGACCTTGGCGAGAGCTCCCCCTAGTGGTTTGGATAATTTACGCCACGGTGTACACATGAAAAGAAGTAACATTCCTGCAGATAGTATCTATTAAAGTACGTAAAAAGGAGCCCAAAGCACACTTCAAGCACTTAGTCTGGATAGATTACCACTTCTGTATAGAAATATATAAAGCTCAAAATTTAAATTTGGGGGGGGGGGGTATGTCTGTTCTTTACACTAGTGCCACATCTGTCACATATAAAAGTGCCCTAATTATTAAAAAATGTACATATATCTTTTGTGGAAGTGTTAGGACCAAAAAATGTTAATCCAATCATTGCATTCGGTCTGAAGTCCTACCTGCCTCTCAAACAATGTATTTCCACACCTCCACGCACCTGCTCACGCAGACATCACACATCATCAGCACGTTCCATGATGCTATGCAGAGTAGAGGTCTACAAAGAGGACCCGAGACCCGAGGACCTGGGACCCGCACGGGTTCGGGTCTATATTTTAAATGGTCAAACGGGTCCGGGTCGGGTCCCAATCTATTACTTCGGTTCCCAGGTCTGTTTAACATTGTGTGTATACCCGAACCGATCTGATTTGGAGATCACCTGGCCGTGTTGGGAGTCAGTCAGCATTGTGCGTGTGTTTTGTAACTTGCAAAGTATGAGCCGGGAAATAAGCTGAAAAAAAAAACACGAGCGACCCCAGCCATCATAAGCAGAGCGGAAGGAGTTAATGCAAGCGAACGGTGATCATCGAGTTTTCCTATTCCTATTGTGTGCAACAGTAATGCAAACAAACTTCAAATCTCAAAAACTGCTTGTAGCCTTGCACACTCGCATTTAAATAACATATTTCAAATCATTAACAAAATCTGAGATGAACTATCACTGTTTTCTATGACGCTCAAAATGCGTTTAAAAGCTTATGTTTCAGGTTGCTCCAGCTAACGCGCATGTGCAGTCTCATGCGAGCGCACTCTCTTTCTCCTATTTTTATAATAATATTATGAATGAACCATCTTGTTAGCCTATATCTAAAGTTTTGGTCAGACTCGGCTCAGAAAGCACAGAAATTATCACAAATAAGTAATGCTAACATCAGCGGCCATGTCACTGAACAAGCAATCGTTATTATAGTTCAAAAGGGCAAACAGTTATTTTATTATTTACATTTACATTTATGCATTTTGGCAGACGCTTTTTATCCAAAGCGACTTACATTGCATTATACTATACATTTGTATCTGAGTATGTGCAATCCCTGGGATTGAACCCATGACCTTGGCATTGCTAGTGCCATGCTCTAACCACTGAGCTACAGGAAAGCTGCGTCATTATGTGAGTGGACTCGAGATACAACAAAATGCAAAACTGCAAAGTTGCATTTGTCATCGTGACAGCAAGCGGACTTTTAAAGCTGGAATAATGAGTGGACTAAGCATTTCAATCGGCAAGAGAGGAATAACATGGATGAATTTTCTTGGCAAGGAGGATTGTGCATCACAGTCAGGTACAAGGGAGAAGGCTACTAACATTAGGTAAGACAAAACTTTTTATTTTCGCAACTTGTTTATTGACTTATTAATAGCAATTTGCTGTGGAATAGACCTATGTGCCGATCGGGTCCAGTCGGGTCTGTGTCTTCCCGGCCGGGTTCGGGTCCAGCTTTCAAATAATAGACGGGTCCGCGTTGGTTCCGGGTAGTACATTTATGGCATTTCTCGGTTCTGCACGGGTCCGGGTCCAACTTTCAAAATAATAGTCGGGCCCAGGTCGGTTCCGTGTAGCACATTTACGGGTCTCTTCGGGTTCGGGTATGAATTTTTGGACCCGTGAAGACCTCTAATGCAGAGTTGTAGACAGACAGACAGTTACTGAGCGCCACAAACAAACAGCAGCCACCTTTTACATTTCCACCTGAACCAAAACAATGAGTTAATGCTGCGTTCACGCCATGTTGAAATTACCGTAATTACTAGATGACAACCCGTGACGTTCTAACTGTTCACATCCTTTGAATTTTGTGTTTTTTATGGTAACACTATCAATGCCGAAATTAATCTGCAGCAGTCAGGTGGTACAATTCAGAGCTCTTTAAATTGTTTATGTTAATCATTATTGTAATGTTATGTGCTTTGAGATAAGGTAATTTGACGCTGTCTCTTGTGACACTTTGCAGACTCTGCTCTGGTTGTACATGACACATTCATCTGTTTTGTAGGGGGCATGACTTTCGAGAGCACTCTGAAGGGAGGGTGGGATCTTATGTTTTCAAAGCTAGCTTGATATTGCTAGCTTCTCACAGAATTTTATACCCAGCCTTTAAGTGAATGTAAACAGTTGAGAAAGAAATCGGATGTGTGTCGATACTGGGTCTTAAAGGGACAGCAGCCTACACTGGGTGTGTGGGAGCCAACACTGATACCCCTCAGCAAATGTGCAGTTTCTCCTATGGCCATCACCAAAAAAAGTGTTTGTTTTATTATTGTTTTTGTTTGTTTGTTTGTTTGTTTGTTTGTTTTTTAATAATGCAGTATTTTCTGCAGTTGTACAGTAGGTTGTAGACTGCAGTTCAATTCGGTCAAAAACAACAAGGATGTTTCTTGAATGGAAATACTAACAGTAGTTTAATGATACTAATTTAAAAATCTTAAAGAAAACAAATAATAGGATTTAGAAGTTTTCTTACTGAAGAAGTCTCTCAGCAATACTAATGTCTCAGCCTCAAATTTCACAGTAAGCAAACAGCCTTATTAGGAAGAACATAACACACATCTCTCTCTCTCTCTCTCTCTCTCTCTCTCTCTCTCTCTCTCTCTCTCTCTGTTACCCACTCTACCAGTTTTGTTCATGAAAAGTATAAGGGTATAGTTTGCACTTCTTCTTACTGGATCTTTCTTACAAACAGCATTTTTGTCTTTTTCATCACAGTTTCTCGGATTTTGCAGTATATGGTGACCTTTTTCTTCCAATCAACTTGCAAATCAGACTGCATTAAGAAGGTAAGAATGAACAAAAAAAAAAAAAAAAAAAAAAAGAAGAAGAAGGTAAGGGTATACTACTTGAGATTGACCATTTTAGGATACTTTGGGATGTATTTGATTAAGACATATGCCCAGTTTCACAGACAAGCCTAGTCCCAGACTAAAATGCATGTTTGAGCTATTTTAACTGAAAGTAACTTGCACTGACATATTGTAAAATATGATATATAACTAATAAAATATGAATATTAACTAATGCCTAATCCCAGCTTAGTCTAAGCCCTGTCTGTGAAACCAGGCTTTAAAGTTTCAATTTCCCATTTTAATCCACAAATCCAAAGACATTTAGAATGTACACCTCAGATAGTCCCTTGGATGACATTTCCATTGTTGAAAACTGTCTTCACTTTATTTAGATTTGTTTATTTGTTTTGTACATGTAAAACAACAGTTGTTTTTGATTTCACCTAAGGGCAAACCAGGGAACATGATGAGACCTCTGCTTGTTCATTTGCTTTTACAAGGTATAGAATTTGTTTTTTAGTTCTCTTTTTCATATAGGTTCAATTGATAAGGGTGTACAGCATGACAATATTTCAAAGTAGATATTTAAAAAAAAAAATGTTCTGACATTTAGTGGCCTTTCTCAGGTCAGGTTATTCAGATTTCTGTGGTCTTTTCTTGTGCTGCTTCTTGGTCATTTTAGTAGTTGCACACCATAAAGTCTAGCTAAATTTAAGGTCTTGCATTTGTAGGGTTTACCTGCAGATGATTGATAAAAAAGTTTCTGTATTTAAATTAGGTTAGCCAAAGAATTCTTAGCTAACTCAATTTCAATTTAAAAGGATTTGTGCAAAACACTATAATGCTGATATTATAGTCAGACCAATACCATCAGATTCGATTTTAAGTGATCTATCTAATCACAGCATTGGAAAAAACGTTCAAACTGGGCCCCATCCTCTGAATGTATGACGCAATATGATACAACAAACAAGTCCGCCTCTATCCAAGCAAAACACATGCAAAAACCTCACATTATTTAATGGTATCTCTGTGTAACGCTAATGGCCTTTCTCCAGTCACTGGGGCAGTATAATGTACTTTTAATGAAAAGCAAAGTCAGAACATAAAGAAAAAAGAGCTGGTAATACTGTATATATAGAGTGATTACTTATATATATATATTCAACATTAACTGCCTCTCGCTTTACTGATTGCTGGTGATTCCACTACTGCAAGAACTAATTGCTAATTTCAGTAATAATCGTGAAGATAATACACAATTAATTTGATTATCAATTAATCGCATCTGTGCATGGAAAACCCAGTCATGTCATTTTGCAGCAGTGAATAGCACATTTCTATTAATTACTTATTTGATTGAAAGCAGAAAATATGTTGGTGGAAAACAATGAAGAGAAAATAAAATCCCAGTAGCATGGCTTCTTACAGGTCTTCCGTAGTCACAACGAGCTGAATCTACTTACACTTATTCAAACTTAGTTTAGTGTACTATAATTTCCTGTACTAACTGAAAACAATATGAGTGAAATGAAATGCAAAAAATGGCAGCTTAAATGAACACACAGCCATTAATGTTCTTAATGTTCAACTTTTGTCCCACAGCTGTTCTGCTGTTTGATACTTTAGCATGGGAAGTGAAAATGCCAAAAGACATTCACGGCCTCAAAGGTTCCTGTCTGGTTATACCATGTTCTTTCTCTTACACATCATACCCACCTGAAAACCCACGTAGAGTTGTGTGGTATCAGTGGGTCTCTAAAGGTTATCCTTTAGTTTATGATCCATGGTATCCAAATGATGTCATTGAGATTTTTAGATGGAAAACTTCTTTATATGGAAACCCATCAAGTAGGGATTGCAGTCTGCTGATCAAAAACCTGGAACAGTCCCACCATGGAGAGAAATTATACGCATGGATTGACCCTGAAAATGTTGGGTGGCGCACCTACGCATTTTATGATGTCACCTCTACAATTCTTGTCGACAGTATGTAAATATTCTTTGAATAATATTCCTTCACTGCAATATCCATGATTGTCCAGCTGAACTGAAAAAAATTGTAGAAAAACTATTTTCACCCAGAAATGGCTAGTAAACAGAATTACAAGGAAATGGCAAGTAACACATTGAATTTAACAGGAAATAGAATAACTAGTAAGAACATCCTCAAAAAATGACCTCAGTTGATTAAAATAATTTAAAAAGTAGCTGAGAAAAGGGAAGTTAGTTTTGAGGAAAGTTTTAGTATCATTTGTTTGCAAAGGCCATTCCATTTTCTAATGCAAATAAAATTCAGACATTTTAAGTTACTGTATATTTAAAAAAAAAAAAATAAAAAAAAGATGTAAAGTACTAATTGTAATGTTTCTGTGAAATTATAGCTCATCCACAGCAGCCCAGCATCAGTATTTATGGAGGTGAAAGGATGGGTGTCACCATCACAGTAGCATGTTCGACTTTCCACACGTGTCCATACAGCAAACCAAACATCATTCTGAAGGGTATAGAAGGAACTGACAAAATAGACAATGAGCATATTAAAGACGGCTTGTGGAAAATCACCCTGACACGCACAAGTGTTGTAAAGGCAGAACACTTGACTATTGAGTGTTCTGTAACACATCATGGTGGTTTAAAAGTGACAGCTACAAAAGACAAAAGTGCCAAATGTGAGTAAACACAAATATGAACTGCATTGTGTGCTATTAACGGTAACTTCCCTTTTGGTACGATTCACTTGCATTGCATCAGTTCGCTCACGCTTAAGGGAAAAACTCTTTCTTCCACACTTTCAAAAGCCATGTCTCTGAAACCATAATAATATGACTTGATTTTAAAACTGAAATGGGCATTGCAGAGGACATGTCCCAACATGGTGACGGGCAAAATTGCTCCCCTCTTGTTCCCATTAAAAAGTCAACCCATTCTTACTCACGAGGGGTCCGAAACTGCTGCATGTCCAGGAGAAATGCTGGCAAACACATCCAGCGACGTGGACATTCTTAAAGCGCTTAACATACAAAGATTAATGGCTTAATGTACTAAGACAGTGATATTGGAGGACCAAATTATTTTTCGCTTACACGTTCAGTGTTTTCCACTTATAGAATAAAAGGAAATATTAGAATAAAGGAAACAGAATTGCAATAGAAGCAATTAAATCAACAAGAGGGCAACAGTATAAGTGCACGTAGCAAGGTTGTTGTTTTTTAATAAACAAATAGAGAAAGAATAGAATAGAATAGAATAGAATAGAATAGAATAGAATAGAATAGAATGAGATAGTGAGAGTGATTGTGTGCCTCTTTGAGATGGCTCCACAAGGAGCCGTTCAAGCTTCTGGAGGGCACTCAAGTCTGACGTAGTGAGTTTAGGTATAGTTGTGTAGAGCCAGTGGTTGTCTTGTAAGCAAACATCAGAGCCTTGAATTTGATGCGAGCGGCTATTTTCAGCCAGTGCAAAGAGAGGTGTGACGTGCGCTCTCTTTGTTTTTTTAAAGAACGTTGTAGCTTAATGCATTAATAGGCTACAGTGATATTAAAAGATTCAATATAGGCCTACACCTTGTTAATAAAGCACAGGCTATGTACAGATGGCAGATGCAGACAAGTTAAGCATTTTCTTTATAACGGCTTTCCATGGGGGCAAAAACACTCCACATATTGTATTCCCATTTTGTTTACGGTACCGTTGTCTTAGCAGTTGAAACTGTGTGAGAACATTGTTTTTCCCTGATTGTTGTTTTAGTACATTAAGCCACTTAAAGCATTTTAGAATGTCATTGCTGCATAGCCAGCAATGACATTTCCTCTGTCAAGATCCATTAATGTACTTCAGGAAGCTTCGGCGCATTATGAATCAGCGTGTCAAATCATGATTCAGATCACATGTCAAACCGCCAAACTGCTGAAATCACGTGACTTTGGCTCTCCGAACCGCTGATTCGACACGCTGATTCATTATGCTCCGAAGCTCCGGCTATGGTTTTTCGCTTGCTGCGGCCAAGCCCCGGAGTGTCGAGCTGGATTTTGGGGATAACAGAACAATGCTACTTGGTCCAATTTGCTCGCAGACCACCACGCTTCATGGGGGTGATTCACACTTTGGTCTCAGACAACAGCTCTCATGTCCTCAGAGCCGAAGTTCAGTCTCTCCTGGAAAAAGGCACTCTGGAGAGAGTTCCCACGCAACGTAGCACATATCACAGATCATAGCACATATCCAGATCACAGACCATTCTTGAGATTCGCGTTTGAGGGGGTGGCGTACCAATATACAGTTTTTCCATTCGGACTCTCTCTAGCACCGTGTACTTTTATGAAGTGTCTAGACACTGCACTCTCCTCTCAGACAGAGACTGAGACAGACAGGAATCCACATTACCTCGATGATTGGCTGCATATAGCCCAATCTGAACAGGAGCTATGCATCTACAGGTCCCTGCTCCTCAGCCATCTAGAGAACCTAGAATTCAGGGTCAACTTTGGCAAGAGCTTGCTGCTCCCCAGCCACCGAATTTCATTCATGGGGGAGGTTTTCAATTTAAATGCAGGCTTGGCTCTCTCAGGAGCACGCCCTGAGAATCAGGAGTATGGCAGGTTCTCTTCTCCCCCTCAAGAGGTTTCAGAAACTGTTTGGTTTAATGACAGCAGCTTCTTTAGTCGTTCCACATGCAACCACTCCAGGAGGAAAGTTGTCAAGACAAATGCCTCCAAGACGGGTTGGGGTGCTCTGTGCGATGGCAGAATAGCCTTCGCTCATGGGCAACCCCCATGTTGGAACTGCACATCAACCATCTAGAAATGATGGTGGTGATTCTGGCTTTCATGTCCAATAAAGATGGATTCTTCTCAGGTGCACAGACATGAACTAATCAGGCTTCAGGATTCTGAGACAAACTGAGTTTTCCCCTTAAGCTTCAGTGAGCTGATGCAGTGCTCATTCCCATTATCTCAAGGAACCAGAGTTACGTGAGTAACCTTAAACTTTCACTTTAAATGTCACATTTGGACCTATTTCAAGATTTCACTTAAATTTCAGGTGTTCATCATAAAATAACTATTGAGCCTGAACTGGCAGATGTCCCAGAGGGCGTAGCAAAGAACTTCGTTTGTTCCGTCTATCACTCCTGCCAGAAAGAAACTCCAACCATAACATGGAACTATAAGAACATGAGGGTCTCAACATGGAGCAAAACACTTTCTGGTTTAGATCGGGTCACCTATTCCAGCATAACCTTTCTGGGTTCAAAGGATGACCATGGGAAGAAACTGATTTGCACTGCAAAATTTTCTGGAGGAAACACTGAAACCTCTGTTGTTTTACACGTACAACGTGAGTAATTTATTAGCATCATGTATGATGTATGTGATCTCTCTATGTCTCTTTATTATCGTGGTATCTTATCTTTTTTTGTTTTGTTTTCATAAACTTGATAACTAAAGACATTTGAAAACCTCTTATTGACTTTGCTTTGTAATATTCTCCGTTCAAATTCTGCCTTGTAATGTTTGCATGTATAGTGCTTGATCTGAGTTGAATTGGTTCACGGAATTATATGAATATATTTTTTTCAAATCATAATAAACAACATTTATGAGATAGTTCATGTCAGATTTTATTGCAGTCTTGAAATATGTTATTTTGTCAGGAATAACAAATGTAACAAACTAACAAATGTTAGTTTGTCATGAAGTTTTGTAGGTTTCTGTATTTCCTCATTTAAATAAATAGGAGTTGGTCGTACACTGCTAATCTCAAAGTGTTGTTAACTCTCCCAAGACAAATAAGCAACCACAGCTTCAAAAACAAGATCAAAACAAGCCCGATATTATTATATGATTTATTATCATCAATGTTATTTATTATCAATTATTTATTATCAATAAATGAGGCTGCAACTAATATTTTATTTTGTTATCAGTACTTGCTCTGCAGTAAATCGATGAGCAAAAGTTTTGCTGATGATACATCCTATTCTTTTGTTTTCTGCCTGCAGTAACTATGAGTGAAACATCACTTAATTATTTGTATCAGACATTGTGAACCTTGTGGATTAAAGGTGAACTGCACTTATGCAGTTATCAAAGATTCAGTTATTGTTGTGCAGAAAAAAATACACTGTTAGACACCTCGGGTCATTAGCGACCCTATACAATTTACAAAAAAATGAATGAGAAAACATGCATTTGTAATGAGGTTGTGTGGAGATAACAAATGACGAAGAAGATGAAGCATAACAGTCTTTAACCCTTTCAAGCGTGAGTTTAAAATATTCTAACTGGCCCCCCAGAGTGAGTTTTTTTAAGGTGACCGTTATTTTAGAACGCTTGCCCTTATTGTTTCCATGGCGACGCGTCTTGCGTGTCATGAGCGCTGAACACAGCCACAATAACACTGTATGACAGATGGATCGCTATTATTTTGTTTTTCCTTTTTTATTTAAAATATTCACAAACTTGCTTACCATGTCATCAACCATATGATATTCCGATCTCAAATATGTGCAAGTGAGTGGGTTCTGTCATTTAAAAACCTTTATAAACGATCTTTATCTTGATCTATAATGCGAGATGGGTGCCGCCATCTTAGTTTGCGCCGCAGTTCACAGAGTCCTGTCAGGATGTGAATTCATCAGTTTCTCCCGAAATATATGCAAGTAAGTGGCTGGTGAACTGGAAGAATAATAGAGTAAACTTTATAGTTACTTAGGCCCATTATGTGTGTCTGATATGAATAAATGTCGGCAAATTATATTTGAATGGATTGTTATTACTGCTTTCACTGATGTCTGACATCAGTGTGTATTTTATAAACTCTAAATGTATTGTTTTAATGGTGCTTATGCGTATTTAAATGTCTGAAACCTTAAAAGAAGCATTGTGTGGCTGAAAAAACTGCATAGCTTTGGTATATGACAAGAGCTGCGCGCGTCCGTCTCACAGCCAAAGCGCGAAAGCACAGTTTGAATTTGGCAGTTATGTAACGTCGCTGAACGTTCGAAATCCCATATGTGGAACTGTACACCCAGGGGCACAGAAATAAAAATCCCACATGTGGGACCGTACCGCTCAAAGGGTTAATAATCCAAAGAGTAATCCAAAAGCAGTAGCAACACAACACACATGGAGACATCCACCTGATGCCAACATATACGAGACCCGACACTGAACAAAGGAAAGACAGGAACTTAAATCCACAGCCCAGGTTTAATAGCACAGCCATTTGAAGGAAACTATCGCCCCCTTGAGTACTGAGACTATTTACTGCATTCAGTGCTTGTATGTTTCTAGCTTAAGGCTCAAATGTGACACTTCACTTACATCAAAACCAAATATAAATAAAGCAGCCTCAAAAATGGTTACTTGTTTTCTGCTTATTCTCTTACAGAGTATCAGAAACCAGTCCAAATCCTGAATGAAAGTAAGTGGATTTTTTCCCCTTAGGCCACGTATCCACCAAAGTGTTCTAGCCAAAATGCCAAGTGCTCTTGTGAAAGCGCCTTTTTTTTCAGTTGAGACACTTTCATGCTATGATCCGGAATAGTGTTACTATCTGACTTTGCAAATAGTTTGTTTCTGAAAATACAATATGAATTATTTGCTCTGGCTCTTGCTTTAATTGATTTGTTCCGTTGTTGTCCTCTGTTTCCATTGTTTAAGCAGGATGTGATGTCCCGCCCCTTTTTCACTGTGATTGGATGGCTGGGTAAAAAATGACAGTGTTGAGCACTGCGTTTTACCCAAAGTTGAACATTTTTCAACTCTGGTCTGGTTCATCTACAGACTTTTACGGTAATCAGCTAATTATTTTTATTGTTGCCATTTTATTTGATTTAAATATCTAAATGTTAATGAGAAGAACAACGTTTTTTTAGATATCAATTTGCATTATGATCGTCTTTGCTCACTCCTTTGAAGATATCTTTCTTGAATAAAAACGGCTCTATATTTAACAAAGCAAAAGTTGAATTGACCCACTGAATTATGTGAACCTAGTAGGTGCTGTACTGATGGCAGGGTTAGGATTGGGATTAGGAGTAGGTCGAATTAGCTCAATACAGCATATATTAGGGTCACATAATTAAGTGGGTCACAGAATTCGGAAAAAAACAGCAAGCGTTCAGATGATCATAATGCATATTGATATCTAAAAATCTTCTCATTAACATTTAGATAATTAAATCAAATAAAACGGCAACAATAAAAATAACTAGCTGATTACCATAAAAGTCCATATATATCACCTTAAAGTTAGTACTGCTGTTAACACTTTCTCCAGTAAGAAGATGCTATGAGACCAGTTTTCCTGTTTGTTCACGTGACATTCGGCATAAAGCCTATAGAGGCTCAGCGCCTTGTCACACTGCTGGCGATTTTATAAAATATCCATGGTGCTCCCATTGAAAACAACTGAAAAAATAATGTGGTCCTAGGAAAAAAAACATTTTGGTGGACTCACGGACTTACGCTACTCTTATATTTATACTATTGTTCTGCACTCATAGACCTTTGGATATTAAGCAATAATACTTTCAGTTCTGTAATAATGTTTATTAATCCATTATATGGGATCATATGTAATTTTAGCTAATTTCCAATATGAGGCGGACGTAATGCCCATGATCACAGCGTTGACTCGTTCCTGTGTGGTAATACCGTGCAGTTTCAAGATGGAAGGGGAATATGTCACCCGCCTCCAGATTATTTGGATGACCAAAACAGATGGCTACATGTTCCACACTAAAACGGACAACATCTTAGGCAACTTCAAAGGCCGCACAAGGCTCCTGGGAAACCCCGATGAGCAGAACTGTACTGTGGAGATGGATGATGTGCAAACTTACGACAATGGGCCATTCTGCTTTAGAGCAGAAAAGGAAAACAAGAAATACAGTTTCAACAACAACTGTGTGTTCATTATAATGCAGAGTGAGGAGATATATCAACTATACTATACACTTTTGAAAAATTGCATTTACAATTTTTTTTTAATTTAATTCATTCATCACCTCCCAGAACTAATATAACATTTTTGTGTTTCTTGGTAAAAAGCTTCTCCTGACCAACTTGTGATGTCGTCCCTCCCTGAAGACATCGAGCCCAGCACACACCTCACCATCAAATGCTCAGTCAACCACACATGCTCCTCTCACCCTCCCAATATCACCTGGAGCGTCCCAACAGCCCGAGAAACTATCAGCCACAATCACATGGGTGGAGGTGTCTGGGAAACAGTGTCCACTGTGACCTTCATTCCAACTGGATATGAAGAGAAAGATGAAATTGTCTGCAGTGCCAACTTTTGGGGTGGTAAAACTCAACAGAACAATACTGCCTTCCTGAGTGTTAAGAGTGAGTATAGACTGATACAGTTACATTTAAGAATCTTTTCTTGAATTTTTGTTAATGAGATTTGCTTTTTGCATTGGTATCATGACTGATCAAAAAGAACCTGAAGTTCATGATGTGTGAAAGTTGTGACTATTAATCCTTTTAATATTAATATTATCACAGGAGATCAAGGTGTTGGATTCGGGCTTTATGTCACTACTTCTTCACTTGTGTTCATCCTCATTTGCATACTTGCTGGAGTCTTCATATATAAAAGGCGTCACAGGTTTGTATGTTTTTTTGTTTGTTGTCATCCTTCAGAATATCTGTATTTATATTTGAGTTCTCTATATCAAACCAACTAGTGCCACCAAGAGGTCAAAATTGCATGATTTTCTGCTTGTGATGTGAATTTTCTAACTCTTTTCAACTCAGCCTAGAGAGTTTATCAGATCATCCCCATATTTGGGTTAGATAATCTTGAGACACTGCTGGTCAAAAATGAATTCAATATTTCAGACCGTAACAGCGAGGATAGCAAACAGAAAGTGAAGCATAACATTTACAGTACATTGTCCTTATTGATTATAGACATCCTCGTCATGATATGCATGCGTCAGAAACACAGTCTGAACAAAGGTATGTATAAAATTATATATTTAATTTGTCAATTTTCTTTTCTTAATTATTGATAAAACCTTTGAATTTATATTACACTAACAATTATAATCCCATTCTCTGATGTAGGTTTGGAAACAGAGTTTTCTTTACTGAACCTATCTTTGTATTTAGACTTGAGACTAATTAAAAATTTCTCTCCCAACCACTTTAATATGAAGAGAAGCAGCTTGGACTAACAGGGGAAAGAGTGTTGACACATTTGACAAATGTTTTACAGTTGTATTTGCACACTGAACAGTGTATTTTATATAAAACATACCTTAAATTACCATAAAATTCACAGCCTCACACATTCTTGCTTCTACATACCACTCACTGATGTATTTTCTCTCTTCACAGGCCAAACAACACATCTACAGTGTCAGAAAACAAGCCTTTCTCCAAGCCTCGTTTTCCATCACCAAAGAGGTACAGAGCATTTTTGTCTTTCAAGGTCTAAACCCATTACACAGCATGTTACACAGCAAAATACTGTTCAGTTTATAACCAGAGTGCCATAATTAAAGTTCCTGTGCCACTTTAAGATTCTTTTAATTTAACAGTTGCCCTGATGAAAGCAGATAAAAATGTTTTTTTTTTTTTTCTTTTCCTCCATTCCTTTCACCTCAGTGAGCCAAAATCCTACTCAGTGAGTATATTTATTTCTACCATTATTAAACTGTGGAAAACATGTTCAAATTCTGTTATTTCAAATGCTCCCCTGAAATAATTTATTGACTGAACTCTGTGTCCCTGTTTCTTTTCTTCCCCCCCTTAAATTATGACATTAAGGGTTATGATTATGAGGGCGATTACGCTAACATGGAAGAACTCAACGTGTATGGAAATATATGATGATTATGTACAAAACAAGGTTCAACACAGTGTTTTTTTTTTTTTTTTTGAAAAATGCTCAAAATAAGTAGAGCAGATTGTCTTATACTTTTAGAAATTGAATCACTGTCTGTTTTTGAGTCTGTAGCATGTATGTATTGACTTAATTGATTTTGTTAATGCTTTTCTACTCTGTTATTTATCAACGCTTTGTTCGCAATGTTTGTCTGAGAACATAACCATAAATAAATATAAAATGGATCAGAAAGTGTCATACAGTCTAGTTAGTACCTAGGATGATTTATTTGCTGAAATTAACAGGGGGAGAAACATTCTCATTCTAAATTCTCATTTTGTTTTGACAAAAATCTATATAGTCAGGAAGAGTCATCTACTTAAAGTCATTCAAAATTAATCATTGGCAAAGTCATCTGATGTGTTCTCTAAATAAATAATTTGCATTTGTTCCAGGCATTAATAGACCAAAGATCATGGTAGGTGTAAAGAATGACGTCAGTATCTTTTCATAGCTGCTAACTTGCAGTTGTAGTCAGAGACAGTCCTCTACAGAAACCAGCACTGCTTGCTTGCACAAAAATTGGGTGAATTTGCAACATATATTACCAACATACCAATCTAAATTATATGTTTGAAAAAGGATAACCAAAGTGTGTCTGTGAGCATTTAGAATAGAGCTGGATGCCATAGACCACATACATAGAAATTATGCAATGGTTTATCCCATCTAGCAGAAAAATGTTCTTCTTTAATATGTTACAAAAGATGTATAAAGAATCATTTTATTGCTGCTTTGTAATTATGCTTTTTTGTTTATTGATGTTTCATGTATTTTATGCACCCTATATGGTTTGTTTTTGGAGTATATTATTATTATTATTATTATTTTATATATACATGCTGTAATTAACTTGTTGCAGTACATTTATATATTTATAATTTAGTTGTTTTCTTTTTTTTTTTCTTTTTTCTTTAATTTCACATTTAGTTTTTTTGTTGTTGTTTAGGTGGAGGCTTTAAATAAGCCCTTTGGGTTTTCTGCCTCTCCTTGCACAGTGTATGGATTGTACTTTTCTTTTTATTGTATATATTTTATATTTATGCAAATAAAACTAAACCAAACCAATTCAAGACTGAAGGGAGAGGAACCAGTTAATGCCTTTGTGTACAAGAGGCCATTCAGAGGTCAAAGGTCAGTTACAGTATTTCATTCAAACTGTAAAAACATTTTATTAGGAAACCAGTAAGCCTGTGGAATATGCAGTACTGTAGCAAACAGTAAATTGTGTTGCTGTACATTACTGAAAATTTGTTTCACAGTACTTACACTATAATTAACAGTATTGACAATACATTGTACCTGAATTAACAGACTGAACAAATGTTCTCAGAAATAGTAATCTTTGTACAACGATTGTGAAAGGAAACATGTATAGTCCTTATCAGACACAACAGCAGGTTCAGAATTAACAACTAGCTGTGCAACATATTTTGTACTTTTATTTTTAAATGTATCACTTGTGTATTATAAAGATTTTGCAACAGACCCTCTTGTCAGAGTCATAAATGATGGTTTTCCTGTCAGAAAATGCTGTATTTGACTGATACTATACAAGAGCATGAGCTCCGAACCTTGATAAGACCAAGGAGATATCTTTCATCTTGGTTGGTGTGAGCCTTACAGCAACAAATGTGCCAAACTTTATGAAAACACCCTTTCCTTTTCCTTTTCCTTTTCCTTCCTTAGCCTCTACAGAGGACTATTCAAGGTAAGAATGAAATGTTACATGTTAAAGTGCTTTAGAAGATGACTATGAAAAAACAGAATTATAAGTCGTAAACTAGAGTTATGCGATGATGCTGGACAAAATGATGGAAATTCGTTAATTTTAACCATTGTTAACATTTAACTTTGGATTTTGTTTTTGTATTGAGCAAGGAACATGACAGCTTTTACTCCATTTACTTTCCCAAGGTACAGTGTCTGTTTTTCTCTTTTAGGCATGTTTTGGTTATGTTCTGTAACAATAAATGTGTAGCCTATATGAAATTAATAATATAATTGAACAGAAATGCACATAAAATGAGGCTTTTTCCAGGTTAGGCTAATTAGTGCAATCAAATACCACATTCCCAAAATCTTACAAATGTCACTGATGGTTGCAGCAGAAATGAAACAGGATATAAGTGCAGCAGTCTTTATTCAAAATCAAACTCAAATCTTCACATAACAAGCAAGAATAGGAACAGGAACAGTACAACCACATAAATACGACGTAGAACTTACAATGAACTGAAAGAAACGTAGGGCTTTATTAGACAGAGCAAAGAAACATGAAACACCTGTGACAACTTAATCAAACCATTTGTAACCTAGGAGACAGTAGGGAAACAGAGGATGAAAGGACTAATTAACAGAACAAGAAAACCAACTTAGAAACAGACATGAACAGAACAGAAAAGGAGATCAAGAGCAAACTCTGAACATGAACAAACTCAAAACATGACAACAAACACAGGGAAAAAAGTGCCCCTATTATGCTTTTTCGAACATTACCTTTCATGCAGTGTGTAATATAGCTGTCGGTGAATGTAAACTGTATGAAAAGTCGAAAGTGCACAATAAATAAAGTTATTGTCTCCCAAATGAAAGAATAGACTCTGAACTGCCTAAACGAGTCGTCAGGAATTCCAGTTTTATGAATCATTTTCTTAGAGAAGTTAATTTACTGAAGACTACCAATATGTGCACATTTATTATTAATTTGGGGGGCGATGCATCATGCTGGCACAAAAGCACTGTATGACATATTTTTATTTAGTTTATTTATTTTGTATGACACTTTTATTTAGTTTTTCCTTTTTTATTCAAAATATTCACAAACTTGTTAACTGTAGCCTATCATGAACTATAGCCGCTGAGCAAGCATGGAAAAACATGAAATATTCTCCATTCATTTTAACCAATAAAAAAACGAAGGGATAAAACATGCTACTTTCTGTCAGGACTTTTTGTTGGGAAAAGAAGGAAAAGCGTAGCGCCAGATCACAGTCCAAACCAATGCTTATACATACAGTTTCTGGTGGTGCGTAGATCAAAAGATAAATCCAAGATCAAAAAGAATGAAAGATCTGCACACGAGAATGAAATCAAAAAGCTCCCACGAATTTATTGTCCAGAGGCCATAAAAAGTGCAAGTGCAGAGCACTTTTGCACTTTTCATGGCCTCTGGACAGTAAATTCGTGGGAGCTTTTTTGACTTCATTCTCGTGTGCGGATCTTTCAGGACTTTTGAATTTGAAATGAAAAGTTGATTTAAAAAAATTAATAAATTAATAAGAAGTGTTGTAAATCTGTTTTGAATTAAGTTGTTTTACAGAGTCAATAATATCAGTGTCAGGTACTGCTGCAGGAAAACAGGCGAGGAAGACGAAGATTCTCAGAAGACATAGTTTAATATATAAGTAGACAGGACACAGGTAGCAACACGTACATAAAGACGATACCGGACAAAGAACTGAACTCAGGCAGGAACTTAAATACACAAAGGTAAATGACAAACAGCTGTGGAAATGATTAGTGTCTATGGTGACTGATGAGTGGAGGGAACAGAGAAGCACATGACAATCAAAACAAGCAGAGCATGACAGTGACCGTGACAGTACATCCCCCTCCGACAAGGCGCGTCCTCGCGTCGTAATGGAACAACTACGGGAGGGCCGGAGGGGGTTCTGGAGGTGGGCGGAGTGATGGTGATGGAGGAGTAGTAAAGGGAGGACGACGATCCCCTGGCAGCGTTGAAGGTGGATGGCCGATGGTGAAGACCCAGAGCTCCCCAGAACCGACAGCCCATGGCAGAGTCGAGGAGGGGAGGAGCCTAGATGGTGTTGGGTAGACTGACGGCATCTGGGGGACGACCGACAGAGACTCGGCAGATGGATCCAGGGGTGCAGACGGAGAGCCGATGAACTCCCGCGATGTCGCTGGCTCAGGAGACCTCAGCAGACGATCGCAGTAGGTGGAGCCAGAGTACCCGAGGGCAGAGGCGAAACCGGTGTGATGGAGGACAGAGGTGACGCCGAGGGGAAGGAGGAACCCGCTGTAGCCATAGGGGTGGAGGGACGGAGTGTAACGGACGGCCCGCAAGTCCGTTGCGGAAGTGGTGAGATGACTGACCAAGGGGGAATCGGCAGGACGAGAGAGCCCGGAGTAGCCGTCAGTCCAAGGGTCTCTGGTGGAGCCGTAGGTAGGAGGAGCCTGGACAGAGCCGGCAGGTCGACAGGCTGAGATGGAGCGAAGAGGTTGAAGGCGGGGGGCGAAGCCACAGGATCCTCTTGCAAGGGCACTGCGGATGGATGCACGAACTGCGGCTCGGCGTCACAGGAACTCCCCGGAGACGACGCAGGGCTGTGGACATCTGGCAGCGGTGGGATTGGAGGACTGGCTGAGCTCTGCTGTGAAGTCCATGATGGATGAGTGACAGTAGGGGAGACAGAGTTCATGGAACAGTCCGTAGAGTCATTTATCATGTTTGGAACCAGTGATGATGAAGATACAGGGTGGGAAAGGGTGGGAGTTATTTCCTCACTGAAATCGATCAGCCAGTCCTCACTCTCCATAAGCATCTCTCCCTCGTCTGCAGGTGTTGTGGGCTCACACCCCTGGTCAGACGTCAGATGGAGTTCCACTTCCGGGGCGATGGTCACCTCTGTCCTCGTAGTTTCGGGCTATGGCTGATGCGTCGTGGCCGGTGGAAACTCTCCGTCTGCGGGGGACTCGCACTAGTACTCCGCGGTCCGTGGAGGAGATTCGGGCTCTGGGTCTGGCTGTGTTCTGGACCGGGACGTGACGCTGTCCAGACACCGGATGATTGCATCTCTCCAGCTTAGTCCGGTGGTGTCTGGGAGGTCAACAGGATGGTGGAAGTTAGCCCCGATCCAGAACAACGACTTCAGGGTCTCGTCGTCGTAGGGGCAGGTGAGTGCAAGACGAATAAACTCCTTGGTGAAGAACAAAAAATCATGGCTCTCCTGATGGCGGACTGGTCCGATATTCTGTCAGGTACTGCTGCAGGAAAACAGGCGAGGAAGATGAAGATTATCAGAAGACGTAGTTTAATATATAAGTAGACAGGACACAGGTAGCAACACGTATATAAAGACGATATCGGACAAAGAACTGAACTCAGGCAGGAACTTAAATACACAAAAGTAAATGACAAACAGCTGTGGAGATGATTAGTGTCCATGGTGACTGATGAGTGGCGGGAACAGAGAAGCACATGACAATCAAAACAAACAGAAAATGACAGTGACCGTGACAGTCAGATTGTTTTTGTATTTTTTATTGTGCTTACCCTGTAACTACATGGAATAAGACTGTAACAAGCACCACTTTAATTTACAGCCCACAATGTCACACTTGCCCTGTAACTACATGAAACAAAAGGGTGACAAGCACTACTTGAATTTACAGCCCGCAATGTCACACTTACCCTGTAACTACATGAAACAAGAGGGTAACAAGCACTACTTTAATTTACAGCCCGCAATGTCACACTAAGCCTGTAACTTAATAGAGCAAGAGGGTAACAAGCACCACTTACTCACCAATTTTGGTATGAAAAAAAAATATGATCTGCTCCATTTCTCAAAATGGCCGTCCCATTGAGGACTATGTGGAGGACTTTTTAGTTTACTACCACCTTGCTCCACTTGAATAGAGTGTTTCTGGAGCGGGCTGGACGATGACATCGGCCAAATGATGCCAGGAGGAGGTCCCAGCTGGACCCTGGGACAGTATTTGGACTTAGCTCTGCTGCTGGGTGGATCTTCCTTCACTGTGGGCAAAGTGGAGGAGGACTCATTGCTTAACACTCTGGAGTCTGATGTATCGCCGGCGATACCACCTTGTTTTTTTTCTTACCAGTGTGAAAGAGACTAAAAATACTCTGTCAATTTTGCACATACAATTAAGAGTTATACACCATTTTAATCTGTGGAATATCTTCTTTTATTTGTGTACACTCAGAGTAAAAACAAAATGATGTGCTTTTTGCAAAATAAAGAAAACTAACATGATGCGTGATCTCTCGTTTCCCTCTGAACGAAGTCCAATCTGATAGTTCTCAGAAAATGAAGTGTAACTTAGTGAATACTAATCACAAAAAAATTAGACTTATGTCTAAAGAAATGTTGAAATGTCAGGTTGTAAATCGTGTAAGTCAAATCTAAAAAAAAATATTCTCTGTTTATGTAATCTATATGAAAACAGAGCCATGTCAGAAGTCCGTGATTCAGCTTATTATCTGCTAATGCGGCCACGTCCACGGAGCGAGCGCTATTCAGACGCAAATTCTGAGGCAATACATGTTTACATCGTCACAATCGTGTATTTATTATCTTCAAAAGTGTTTATCTGCATGTTAAGCCATGGTTAGCGATCTCTGGAAGCCTCTGTTAGTTCCTGGAAAGTCACATGGTATGCCTGTTCTTCTTTAGGAGGCATTTGTGGACTAAAGGTGCACAGAGCACCCTCCGGCTGCAAGTATGAATTGAAAACACAGTATCCTGCGCTCATAGTGATGAAAATAAATACTGAATAAATATTACTCCTCTGTATAGAAAATTGACATAAACATATGAGAATCCATCAATATTTCTCCAAATGTGCATGCTTTTAAGCATATTAAGAAATTATGGTCAATATAAGATTTTAAGAGTAAAACAGAAGTCAAAATGTAAAGCTTGAGTCTTAGATCTTTTTAATGATGTATAGTTTGTCAACTGCACATTAACATTTAGACTATGTAATATAACAAATATAGTAGCCTATATGAAATGCCATAGAGGTAGGAATGTTCAGACGCTTTGCATCACAGAAATACATTATATTTTAAAGTATATTAAAATAGAAAACCATTATTTGGTTAGAAACTTGAGACTTCTTTTAAAAACATTAGTAATGCGTCCAATCTTTTGACTGGTACTGTAATTTAACATAGGCCTATACAAAATTTTCTTCACATGATGTGCAATAATACGTGCATGCATGAGATCACAAAAAATCATGTTTTTTTTTTTTTTTTGTCAAGAGTGGACATTAATCCTGTTATCAGCATGATCACAGAGGGTTTTTTCACAGCCTACCTGACTGAAAGAGCTCATTATGCGGCTCATTATGTGGATCTTTTGTCTTCTCAGGTGTGAATCACAGCATTATTCATGAAGATTCATGCCTCCACGCATACTGTGTTTCTTGACAAAAAGTGTCTTAAAAAATCTAAATCAATATATTGTTTTATATGAACGAGTAGGTAGGATAATGTTTACATCATTTTAAAGCAAAAACTCTAGTCTACAACCTCCAATACCTAGAAGTCTTGTAAAGACAGACTTAATTTTTTTTTTATTTTTGGCCTTATTTCAAGTTTTTTGTTTTTTCAATAACCACGCATAAACGTTATTCCTTCAAAAACACAAACATGTACATACATGTTCCTCACATATTATTGTAGCCTAGTTTGTGCTGAATACTGTGTAATGACACTTTTGTCATTAATATGTTTATGAACAACTGAAAAAAGCACAAATGTCAGGGCATGTCAAAACTTCTCCAGGGCCCCAAAAATCCGATGGCCATGGAGTTTGGTCCACAGCAGTCCCCAGCTGGCATGACCGTCATTCCAGAGTCTCGTCCCTACATGGCCGCCATTCCAGAGTCTCATCCCATCATGGCCTCTATTCCAGAGTCTCATCCCATCATGGCCACCATTCCAGAGTTTAGTCCCAACATGGTCACCATTCCAGAGTGTTGTCCTGTCATGGCTGTCACGCCAGAACCCCCAGCCATCAGCGCTGCCATGCCTGAGTCGCCAACAGTCAGGATCGCCAATCCAAAGCCTCCAGCCCTGATCTGACCAGAGAGGTTGTTTCTGAACTGTGGGGGTATATAGTCCCATATGATTTGCTGTGGTGGTCAGACATCCGCTCCACCATGGGGATGTATAGCCTGGTCATGGGGATGTGGTAACCTGCCCCGCCCTGGCCATCTGCCCAATCTGCTCCACCCTTGTCGCCTGCCCAGCCTGCTTCGCCTGGCCGCCTGTCAAGCCTGCTTTGCCCTGGCCACTTGCACTGCCTGTGTCGCCCTGGCCATCTGTCCAGCCTGCATCGCCCTGGCCACCTGTCAAGCTTGCTCCACCTTGGCTGCCCAAGAAGGTTTGGCCTCATGCCATAGAGGGAAGACGGAGGTGGCTTGGGAGGAGGACATGGCAATGGGCAGGTACAAGGGGCAGGCAGACAGACGGAGGACGACGACCAGGGCGGGACAGAAGGAGGTAGCATTCATTGTGGTGATGCGGGTAGGAGTGGCCAGGTGGAAGTGACCCAAAACTCAGCAATGCCGAATGGCCAACGGCGGTAAGAGCCATGATGGTGATGGATTCAGGGGGAGGACCAACGGCGACAGAGCCTTGGGAGGTATATCACCCAGGAAGAGTAGGCTCCCAGCAGGTCCACAGTGTAACCTCGCCACTAAGAGGAGGATATTGTGACACGGCAGGACTGACTGGAGATGATGATGACTGTGTGACAGGCTTGGCGGAGGTCTGGAAATGAAGAGTGGCACAAACCCCCCCCCAAAAAACAGAGTCCCCTGAGTTAGTAGAGGTGGTGGGAGAGGGAGGCTTGGTGGGGATAACAGGACTGACGAAGAAGATTCAGTTTCAGATAAGTTCCAGGGATATAGGGAATTAATCTCACCGCACTCAATTAAACTGTCCAATAAGTCCAGCTGGTGCTTGCTCTCAGTGGCGGCAGGGTGGGCGGGGCTCGCTTCCATCCTCTTGAACTCCATAAGGATTCCCACGGCAATGGATGGTGACGTCAGCTCACACCCCTGGTCAGACTCTTGGTGGTGCTTCGGCTCCAGGCTGATGTTGTGTTCCGTCTCCCCATCCTCGGGCATAGGCTCACTCGTCGCGGCAGGTGGAAGCTTCCAGCCTGCGGGGAGCTCAGGTGTCGCCGATCACGGTGGTATAGGGCTGAGCTCTGGGTCTGGCCGGGTTCATGACAGCTTCCCTCCAACTCAGTCTGTTGGTGTCTGGAACGTGGATGGTGTTGTGGAAGTTTGTCCCGATCCAGAACAGGGAGTTAAGGGCTTCATCCTCCAGAATGTTGTGGCATTACATTATTGACATTATCACTTTTAATTTGTCACTAAACTGTTATACGTGCAATTTAAAAAAAAAAAAAAAGGTCTCCAGGGGGTTGAATAATTTGATTGCAACTTAGATTAAATTATGAACTTAGATTAGATTATGAAATTATGAATATGAACCATATTCGCTTACATGATTTTTGATGTTGATGATGATTTTTGATGTTGATGTATCTGAAAGTCCCAGCACGCTTTGCTTGGGATTTAATGAGGAGAGTAAAATTCTTGAAAGTAAGTTTTTTTTTTTTTTTTTTTTTTTTTTTTGAGCAAGATAAGAAAAGTGCATTGTGCATTGGGCTGATATAAAGTGCTTAAATTTGTATTTTGTTAGAGCAGTTCGTCTAATACAAGAATGAATCCAGCTACTTATTCTTTTGTCATTTATTTGAAGGGTCAGTCTCCCTTTATATCTACAGTCCTTTATCTCTATGGCTATACTCGAAATAAGCACTGTTAGAATTGAATGAAGTAAATAAGCATTTCTCTGCCGCCTGTAAAGGATGCGTTAAATCAGACAAAGTGGTTTACTAAAGGGGGTTTTGATCTTGTGAAATAAGAAATTTCAGAACATTTTACTGTTCCAATAATTTTTTATATGGGACAAAATAAATATACTGCCCTAATGAAATCCAATTTTTTTTTATCATTTTTACTGTGCCAATGTGTTTTGACAAACCATAAAACTTGGCATATGACAATGCACACTGAGCCCATTTCATGTTGAGCACTTTTTACTGTATCAGCTATTTCACGGCGTGGTTTCTCAGCCCTCACAGAGAATGCTTTAAAGCATACAGCTGTGATATATGCCCTAATGAAAGCAAAATTTAGAGCAAATAAATCTTTATTAATTCATGCGCTGTCACAGTCACGTCATGTTCTGTTTGTTTTGGTTTTCATTCTGACTCATGTGCTCCTTTGTTCTGTTCTCCCGCCACTATCAGTCACCATGGACACTCATCACATTCATCATAGCTGTTTGTCATTTGAGTTAATTCATCAGTGTATGTAAGTTCCTGTTTGTGTTCTGTTCATTGTCGGGTATCATTTGTGTCTACGTTGGTGTATGTTCCTGTCTGGATTCTGTATTCTCCCGTTGGATTATCAAGTAAAGACTTATTTAACTCTTATCTTCCTCGTCGTGTGTTTGATACACCAGCAGTACCGTAACATGCGCATTCATACTCTCATTTTCTTAATAGTAAACTGGCAGTGACGCACAAAGGATATATGTTTGACAGTATACATAAAACGGAAATTGTAACGCGTGAGCACGCAAACATTTCTCGAGCACATGCAATAGTTTCTCATGAGCATGAGATAAGTCTGTATATATTATTTTCTATAGAAGTATCACCATCTAAAACATATGTTTGAAAAAAGATAACCAAAGTTTGTCAGTGAGCATTTGCAATTCATTGGAATTATAGACTGCCAGGGAGAGGAACCAGTCAATTCCTTAGAGACCCATTAGAGGTCAAAGGTCAACCACAGTAATTAATTCATACTTTGATTCATTACTGCTCTCATCATTGCTCTTTTCTACTTTGTTTTTAAATGTACCACTTGTGTATTTTAAACAATGTAAAACAGACCCTCTTGTCAGCGTCACAAATGGTGGTGTTTCTTGTCAGGAAATGCTATATTTGAAGGCTATCACTATATAAGTGCACACGTGTGATAAGCTTTAACACTTAAAACCAAGGAAACATTTTTTTTATCTTTGGGCATGAGACTTACAGCAACAAAAGTGCTGAGCTTTATGAAAACACCCCCTTTCTGTCTTTCACTTCTCTTATTCTTTATTTTTGTCTTTTTGGAAGTAGGTTATTTTTCCAGTTCTCTACAGAGGGCTACTGAGAAGGTAAGAATGAAAAATGAAAGTATGTTACATCCAAAAGTGCTTTACAAAAAGACTGAGGGGAGAAAAAACAGAGAAAAAAAAAAATATTTGAAGAACTGAAATATAAGTGGTAAAATAGATTTGAGCAATGCTGGACAGAATGCTGTAAATTCATTAATTTTAACCATTATTAACATTTAACTTTTTTTTCGTTGATCCAGGAACATGAAAGCACAGCTTTTACTTCATTTACTTTTCCAAGGTACAGTGTCTGTTTTTCTCTTTTTGGGATTTTTAGTTTATGTTCTGTCACAATAAATGTTAGAATTTATTAATATAATTGAACAGAAATGTACATAAATTGAGGCTTTTTCCAGGTTAGGCTAATTAGCACAATCAAATACCACATTCCCAAAATCTTAAGCACGCAGAGAAAACTTTACAGTCAAAACCAAATTATAGCCTACATCTGATTCACACTAACAGGGTCATTCATGTTTTATTCAGGATGGCCCATAATGGAGAGTGTATTTACACTAAGTGAAAATTGCGTCCCTTGTTGGCAAAGGCTATTTACACTAGCTCCATCCACCAATGACTGGTTGGGCCACTCAAGTTTTAAAAAAGACATGTGAAATTTAAAGTCTTAGGTGGCACAGCAGTAGCGAGTAAGGCATTTCATAACAAACACACTAGTGTGATAAACAGTGCAGATTTTTTTTTTTTTTTTTTTCATATTTTGTTCAAGATTATCCACAAATAATCCTTTTTTTTTTCTTTTTACTCAAAAACTGAGGTACATAAGCTCAGATAAATAAGGCCTACAGTCGATTATTTCCAAAAATAAATACAAATTCTGTCCTAAATGAAAGAAAACAAGTTGACAAAAAGATTGAATCCAATATTTGGTAATAAGGCAGCATAACAAGAGATTTATAAGCAATTTATCGCAGGCCGGTCATTTTTGACCGAGAACACCACGAGTGTTATAAGGTTTTCAATACAGCACAAGAGTTAAGAAGTGATCATAAGAAAAGAAAAGAAAACAAAAACCTCCCATTTGTGTCTCTTTGTATAGATCATTTTCATAGTGTGAATCCATTAAAAAACATAAACAGTCTATTTGTCCTTCTCAATGTCATATTTAGAGAATCAGTAACTTTTATATATAACTTCTCTTTTTATCCAAAGAACAAATTAACAATGAGATTTAAAAACGTCTCAGGTTACGAACGTAACCATGGCTCCCCGAGAACAGGGAATGAGACATTGCGTCCTAGAACGCTAATAGGGAACGCCTCAGCGGGAACCGGTGTCTGAAACACTATCAAATCAGGCCAATCGTATTGGCTGGCGACAGCCTATGACATCAATACTAGTGCGACCCGAATGCACATAAGGGGCGCCTTGAGAACAAGTCGACCACTTATCATCTAAAGGAACTGTTCAGCAGACGGCCCCGAGGCATGGCAGGGAGACGCAATGACTCGTTCCCTGTTCTCAGGGAACCATGGTTACATGCGTAACCTGAGACGTTCCCTTTCAAAAGGGAACTCGCATTGCGTCCTAGAAAGCTAATGGGGAATGAAATACCCACACCGCCATGCTGAGGGGAGTGCATGCCAAAGAATGGCTGACAAAAAAACAGATGGACAATTTCAACAGAAATGTCAAAATCACTCCTCCTACGGGTCTAATAGGCTGCCAGTGACAGCATTCCCTACGGCCAACTTAGGGAGCGAGGTCCTCTATATGACGAGCCACACAAGAGAGGGGAGTACCTACAGCCTAAAATACTGATCTACCAGGGAGGTCTCACAAAAGACCTTCAACCTTCTGACCAGAATTTGGGAGTGCTGTACTCTAAGGAACGACCCTCAATGCGAGGGGAGTACAAACTAGATTTAACCGAGACGAGTATTGACCAAGTTCACGCAAGTACCAGGGAGGCTCCTGAAGAGCCTACACTCTGATATAACTCTAGGGAGTTAGGATACAAACTTAGCTGGACGTGCTAAGGACCTACTCGACCCAGAAGATCGCATTCAAGGTGGCTCGCTTGAGGGCCAACTACTTGCTAGCAGATCTAGAATTCCAGGGCTAGTATCAAGAAGGCTCCACTGGAGCCTGGGCTACCTGATAACCATCTGCTTAACTCTACAACACCTGGCTATCTGTCTGTGCCTAACACCACTAGGAAACTAAAGCTCAGCATAGCGCTTTTACTCTAATATCAAGAGCCCCAGCTACACCTAGGCAATTTGAGAAGGCCGCAAAGCCTGCGACTCGCATTAATAGCCTAATGCAGAAGCACAGAGCGTAATCTGCTGCCGCGTATGTCCTGTCATATCAGAATCAGAATCAGAAAGAGCTTTATTGCCAGGTATGTTTACACATACTAGGAATTTGTTTTAGTGACAGAAGCTCCACAGTGCAACAGAGTGACAGCGACAAGACAAGACACGGATAATAAAAAGAATAAGAATAATATACAAATATACAAGATAGACAAGGGCAAAAAGAACAAAAAAACAATATATAATATAGACAATTTGTATGTACAGTTATGATGAGTGCAAATTTGAAATATAAATAAGTATGTGTTTTAAGTAAATAATGTATAATAGTGTTGTGTGTTCCGTGTTTGTCAAGTGTTCATGAGATGGATTGCCTGAGGGAAGAAACTGTTCCTGTGTCTGGTCGTTCTGGTGCTCAGAGCTCTGTAGCGTCGACGAGATGGCAACAGTTCATAGAGGGAGTGTGCTGGATGTGAGGGGTCCAGAGTGATTTTCTTTGCCCTTTTTCTCACTCTGGATAAGTACAGTTCTTGGAGAGTGGGGAGGGTTGTACCAATGATTCGCTCAGCAGACCAGACTACCCTCTGTAGTCTTCTGAGGTCAGATTTGGTAGCTGAGCTGAACCAGACAGATATAGAAGTGCAGAGGATGGATTCAATGATGGCAGAGTAAAACTATTTCAGCAGCTGCTGTGGTAGGTTGAACTTCCTCAGCTGACGAAGAAAGTACAACCTCTGCTGGGCCTTTTATATACGAGCAGGACCAGAGCTTTGAAATAAACAACGCGTGACTGGGGTTGCCATGGGAAACACACAAACAGCGCGAGCAAACAGTTTCCTCAAAAACTGAACATGTGCGCTCCTCGCCCAAACAAACAATGCTCAAGTAATGTGTGTGATTAATTGTGAGAAACTTGAACCAATCCACACATCATGCGAACATAAAGAATACAGACTGCTGATATTGAGGATGCAAAAGACAAAGCATCCTCAAACAGCACAACACTCTCGTCAGCCACTGAAGCATATGAAATAAACACGTACAAACACTTCAGTCGAACTTCTTCTGTGCGCATCGAGCACAAAAGATTGTCCCTCTTCCCACAGGAAGAGAGACAAACGAGAGTGGAGCTTCCTCAACGGGAAAGCTCTACAAAAACATGTAAAGAACTCTCAAGTACTGAACATGCATGCTCTAACAAAGGACGCACAAGTCATCAAGCATCAAATATCTAAGACACGGATGTACACATCGCTTGAAACGTCTGCTTAAAAAAGCCATTCTTACGTAGAACAGCGTTTGAACAGCGTTAGACAAAACAGTCCCTGAAGATGAAAAGAGGTCGACTTGTTCTCTAGGCGCCCCTTATGTGCATGCGGGTCGCACTAGTAGTGACGTCATAGGCTGTCGCCGGCCAATACGATTGGCGTGACTTAATAGTGTTTCAGACACTGGTTCCCGCGGAGGCGTTCCTCATTAGTGTTCTAGGACACAATGCGAGTTCCCTTTCGAAAGGGAATCATATAATACCAGCAATACATCTTTACACTAAATGTGTACAGCAGTCACAATGAGCTGAATCTATTGACACTCTACTGACAACTACAAAGTTTAGTGTACTATAATATCCTTTACTAAAATAAATAATATGAGTGAATTGAAATGCTAAAAATGCCAGCTTAAATGAACACACAGCCATTAATGACACCAACTTTTGTCCCACAGCTGTTCTGCTGTTTGATACTTTAGCATGGGAAGTAAAAATGCCAAAAGACATTCATGGCCTACAGGGTTCCTGTCTGGTTATACCATGTTCTTTCTCTTACACATCATACCCACCTGAAAACCCACGTAGAGTTGTGTGGTATCAGTGGGTCTCTAAAGGTTATCCTTTAGTTTATGATCCTCTGCATGCAGACGATGTCATTGAGATGTTTAGAGGAAAAACTTCTTTATATGGAAACGCATCAAATGGGGATTGCAGTCTGCTGATCAAAAATCTGGAAAAGTCCCATAATGAAGAGAAATTGTATGCATGGATTGACCCTGAAAACGTTGGATGGCGCACCTACTCATTTTATGACGTCACCTCCACAATTCTAGTTGATGGTATGTATACCAATACTTTGTTCATCAAATTTGCTTGACTTCTGATATAGTTATGAGTGTGTGTTGACTAATTGTGACATATCTACTCTTTGTAGCAAGTCCACAGCAGCCCAGCATCAGTATTTATGGAGGTGAAAGGATGGGTGAGAATATTACAATGACATGTTCAACTTTCCACACATGTCCATACAGAGAACCAAACATCATTCTGAAAGGTCCTGAAGGAACTGATAAATTAGTTAATGAGCATATTAAAGACGGGCTGTGGAAAATCACTCTGACACGCACAGGCGTTATAGAGGCAGAAATTTCAACTATCAAGTGTTCTGTAACACATCATGGTGGCATAACAATTACAGCTACAAAAGACAAAAGTGCCAAATGTGAGTAAACACAAATATGAACTGCTTTGTGTGATATTACATATAAGTTCACTTTAAAGTCACATTTGGACCTATTACAAGATCTCAGTTTAATTTCAGGTGTTCATCAAAAAATAACTATTGAGCCTGAACTGGCAGATTTCACAGAGGGCGTCGCAAAGAACTTCAGTTGCTCCGTCTATCACTCCTGCCAGAAAGAGACTCCAACCATCACATGGAACTATAAGAACATGCAGGTCTCAACATGGAGCAAAACACTTTCCAGTTTAGATCGGGTCACCTATTCCAGCATAACCTTTCTGGGTTCAAAAGACGACCATGGGAAGAAACTGATTTGCACTGTAAAATTTTCTGGAAAAGACATTACGGCTTCTGTTGTTTTACATGTGCAATGTGAGTGATTTTTTTAGCATCTTGTATGATGTGTGATCTCTCCAAGTCTCATCATTTATATTGTTTTACTTACACCCTGTCTACATTGGACATGAGCAATGCGACAAAAGGCAATAGAAACCATTATAATCAGTAATACTGTCTACAATGGACGCAATTTGATGTGACATGACAAATCCCAAACAGTAAACTGAACTGTGTTCTAATTCGGATGTACTCCAAGTGGTCCTTCTGACATAAAGGACAATTCACGAGTTCACATATCCATATAATTAAATAGAGTAAAGTTATGCGTATTTGGCGTGCTGTCTGGGGAAAGGGCTCCGAGCCCGGAATTTTGGCCCGAACCCAGAGTACTCCCCCCGGTGTGGTAAAAGTAGATATAACTAGAAGTGAGGAGATGGGGTGGAGGCGGGATGCTGATAAACTCTCAGATGAACAGAGGTAAGTCTGCTGAATTTATACCTCTTGACATTGGTTGAGTTGATTAACTGAATGCTCTCAGCAGACAAACGATGAGTAGCTGAAATTTGGAACGTCCGATCAGGAGGGCTCTCGTGACATCCAATGGGAGACTAAGGCTCCAGGAGACCAATGCTCGTTGTATCGGATGCGTTAAGCCCTACCGGCCGATAAATGAGGAGCAATATGAGTTAAACCGTCCGACCAGGGGGGTCCGTGCTGCCTCCGACGGGTTCGTGCATCGCCAGGTGGACGGGCCCTACCGGCCGATTGACGGGGAGCGCGTGTTTTGGACGGGGAGCGCGTGTTTTGGACGGGGAGCGCGTGTTTTAGAGCGCCCGATTGGGAGGGCTCTGGTTGCGTCCGACAGGAGACCAATGCTCACGGTGTCGAACGGGTGAGCCCTACCGACCGAAAGACGAAGAGCAGCGTGGTTTAGGAGTGACCAACCAAAAGGGGCCCACTCAGCTTCTGCCGGGAGCGGCTGCCGGCGACGGGTGAGTGGGTCCCATTGGCCGATAGCGGGATGAAAGAAATTGGAATGCCCGGCCAGGAGAGCTCTCGCAGCGTCCGATGGGAGACCAAGGCTCCAGGAGACCAATGCTCCTGGCATCGGATGGGTAAGCCTCGCTAGCACACAGGCGGAAAGTAAAGAGCAGAGGCTCGACCGGGAGGCTCTCGCGGCGTCTGACGGGAGACCAAAGCTCCATGCCTCGGACGGGTAAGCCTCGTCGGATGAGGAAAGAAGCACGGACCAGGTGGCTCTCGCAGCATCCGATGGGAGACCAAGGCTCATGACATCAGACGGGTAAGTCTTGCTGGTGTACAGGCAGAAAGTAAAGCACAGAAGAACGACCGGGAGGCTCTCGCGACATCCGACGGGAGACCAAGGCTCCAGGAGACCAATGCTCAAGGCCTCGGACGGGTAAGCCTCGCCGGACGAGGAAGGAAGCACTGACTGGGAGGCTCTCGCAGCGTCAGATGGTAGATCAAGGCTCCAGGAGACCAATGCTTGTCGCATCAGACGGGTAAGCCTCGCCGGACAGAGAAGGATAAGATGGAAGCTGACCGAAAGTGCTCTTGCTGCATCCGACGGGAGATCAAGACTCACTGTGTCGGATGGGTAAGCCTCGCTGGACGGAAAAAGTTAAAAAAGATGGAAACTGACCGAGAGGGCTCTCGCTGCATCTGACGGGAGATCAAGACTCGCAGCATCGGATGGGTAAGCCTCGCCGGACGAGGAAGGAGAAAAGATGGAAACTGACCGGGAGGGCTTTCGCAGCATCCGATGGGAAATCAAGACTCGCAGCATCGGATGGGTAAGCCTCGTCAGCGGTGGAGAGAAGCTTCAGCGGAAGCAGAGGGGACATTACTGCTGCGGCAGTGGACAAATTTAGCTATAGAACTGGGCTCCTATGGGAGCGGAGGGGACATCGTTGCTACTGCAGTGGAAGGGTCAGCCAGACAAACTGAGCTCCTGCGGGAGCATGGAGATTACACTGCTGCGGCTGTGAAGACAAGGTTAGCCAGAGATGGAGCTCCTGCAGGAGCGGAGGAGACAACACTGCTACTGCAGTGTAAGAACTGAGTGGGCTTCTGCGGGATCAGGTGAGAAGACGTTGCTGCAGCAGTGAGGTAGAATATTTTCACTATCTTAGTGGATTGATGGTGTTAATTGAGGCGGATATGGGGAGCTTGTAGGATTGAGCGAGAGAACAAGCTGAAGCTGAAGTATTTGGCTGGAAAAGGTTTGTTGAACTTCTTTAACATGGAAGCAATTGGATTGGCTAGGATATAGATCTTTAAAGCCTCTGATGGCCAGCGACCAGAGTGTTTGAATCCGATGCTGGGAGAGGCCTTTTGGGGCAGCTGTGGTTCCTTGCCGCTGTCACCTCTGGCTTGCTTAGTTGGGGACACCTGATATTCAACAATGTTTCGATCTGCCTTCATTGTCTTCACTGCACACCATTATATGCGAACTGAACTGACCTGGATGATGACATCACTGTTTCCTCCAGAGCTGTTGTATAGATAAATGAACTATATGAATAACTAATGGTTTTTATGATGGAATGCATCAATACTGAACTTACTTAAGCTGGACAATGATACCATTTTCTTCTAGAGCTGCTGTGCAGCCAAAATTATTTCCTGCTATCACTGTAAAGCTGCCCCGACACAGCCTGTATGTAAAAAGCTCTATAAAGGTGACTTGATTTGATTTGGTTGCTGCTCCTATGCATAACAAATAATTGAAAAAGCCAATAGGTTGGGTCAGGGTCCACCTTTGGAGCCGGCGGCCTGAATTTCAGATCAAATCTGTGCTCTGATCTTGCTGGCAACCTCCATAAGCAAACAAAACAAGATAATTGTAACAACAATTTAATAGAATTAGCACCTTATTGTTCCCCAATGTTTCAGTTAATTTTGCAATGAGATAAAGTTGCACTTGCACTGTTTTTGTGCTGCATTTTATCAGGAGAAAGGTCTGAAATTATTATTATTAAAAACAGCAGCTCAGGCATCACTTAATCAACATCATAATATCTTTATATAAGAATGAATTCTCACAATTTTCCTGTTGCTCATTTGATCACTTCTGAGACAGGTGTAATAGTTTGTTTCTAGAAACATTTGCTAAGACGATTTAGACAAATGCAGTTACATTCATCAATATAGCGGCTTTGCACTCGATTCTAATCAATCATATCAATCTCTCTTTTTCCTTTTTTTTTTTTTTTTTAAATGCTCCTGATAGTTCGTGACACGAGCAAGAGCGTTTTTTTTGTTTCGTTTCTAAATGAAACTGTTTATCTGTTTTGAACAAATCGGGCGAGTCGCTGACTCACTAAGCCATTCATTAAAACAGCCATTTGCTTCGTTCCTGAATGAATCAGACATTTTGAACGAATCGGTTGAAGGATTCAGTGATTCAATCATTAATACTTGCTGCCACCTACTGGTGACTTTAGTCTCCCATCTAGAAGTAATGCTATGTCACTTCATGCAGCTTCTGTGCTACTGTGCATTGCTGAATTTTGTTTACAATGATTAATTTGATTGGTAACAAAAGCCTGTTCTCATTCTCATTAATGAAGTATTCAGAGAAAAATCTGGTCTGTTTTCATGTATTCATGAAAGTTGGTTCATTTTGTATACTGCATGGTATTGCGATACTTCAGCTGATATAGTATTATCTAATGGTATTAGATCATTTGTTAATAGCATTTAACACTTTAAATAAAACAGTTGCAAATGGTTGGTAAAATGTTTTTTCCATGCATGCTTGAACTGACTAAACGGTGTATTTACACCCTTCTGACCAGTAGACATCACCGGCGTGTGACGTTCCGAGCAAAATAGTGAATCATTTTTTCGAAGCGATTGGTTCAATTGATTCAAAAGCTTCGTTTCTCCCATCACTAGGAGGAACCCTCAACTTAACAGTTATTTTCATCAGTTATCTGAGTCTTCACATTACTTATCTTATACGGATGTTGTGGAATTTATTTGAATCCATTAGTGAGAACGAATGCATGTATGAATTTGTCTTACCTGTGCAGCGTCTCTTTAACGATAGTGAAGCTGGGTTTTAAGTTACTTCAAAACAGAAATACAAAATCGATTAGGAACTGAAAGTAATATAGCGTTATGTTTATAAATCAGAAAAACGAAAAGGATTTGAGCTGTGTTCTTACAGTTTTGAGCCAGCGGGGCGGAGAGTGGAAGCTGGCTGAAAATGAATCTGTGGCGCGGCTTGTTGAGGTCCTGCTGCAGCGGCCTGACGCTGGAGGAATGCCCATTCCTTTGCGGGAAGAGGGGCAGCATTGCCTGAGACACAAGCTTGGCGTTATTGTCCATTTCTTTATGGCCGGAAGGATTGAATGGGCCGGAGATGAGAAAGACGGGGAAAGAGATCGCGGATGATTTGCCCGTGGTAGGCCTCGGCGTGCTGGGCCGGTTGTTTGGGCTGACACCCGTGGGATAACGGCGAGGGATCGGCGGTGGTGCCGTGCGGAGAATAATCGCTCTTTAGGCCAGAGGATTGCGGTAAGGATTCCTCGAGGACGAAGGATGTTTCATCAGACGGCGAGAGCTCGATTTCGGACATGTTCGGAACGTAGGGCGGGGCCTAATGCTGATAAACTCTCAGATGAACAGAGGTAAGTCTGCTGAATTTATACCTTTTGACATTGGTTGAGTTGATTACCTGAATGCTCTCCACCTGTGCTAATTAGGTTAATTATCTGAACTTGCTCCTCCCGAACTTTGTTAATAAAACATCATATAAATTTGGAACATTCGCTTTGTCGCGTCCAGTGTAGACAGCCTCAAGCTGTTGCGGCATGTTGTAGACACAGTGTTAAACTTGTGCATCCAATCCAGAATAGAATAGAAGCATGTGCCTTTTTCCCCTGTAGCTCATATGTACATCATTGCCTTGTCTTTCAGTTGTGCTTATAATAATGATCAATTATTTTATTCCCTTTCCATAATGAGGCAGATCCATTGCTTATTGGCCTGAAGACTATTGGTCTGTATATCCTGGCACCTTCACTTTTGTTTCTAATCACTTGCATAATTGCTGGAGTCATCATACACAAGAAGCGACAAAGGTAACTCTTTGGATATGTTACGTTAAGCCAAACCTTTTTTCAGCACCTTAGATGTAAAATATTTACTTGTAGAACCCTAGTTGATTTTAAGTGAATATTTCAGTAATTTAACACATTTGCATGTTCAGGGGTCTCTGATGTTGGTTAATGGTCCATGACATGCAGGTAAACAGATATAAGTTGCATTGACTTTGTACTTTAAAGTGGATTGAAACCTCTTTTTAGTTGTGATAGTGTCTCAGTCCACATTACATTCACACTGGTGTTAGAAACCCAGTCAAATTGAATATAATAATGATAGTCATAATACTACTGCTAATAATAATAAAACACCAGTGTCATGACCTGCGAATGAACACCGTTTCATGCTTCAAACACAACAGACTTTGTACTTATTTGATTAAATCACAGCCTTTAATTTGATAATCACACTAAGCTATATTGTGATGTCGATTTTAATTCAGTTTATTTATTCCAATTTTATGTTAGATTAACTTATTAGCTTTCCATCAACTCACAAACCCCTTTTTAAGAAACTCTGCTATAGGGTAATTTTGTTCTGCATAGAAGTTTTATGTAGTATATTCATCATATTATTACCACATATATATGTGTCAGGCTTTGCTCACGCAGGAAGACAAAGGAGAACAGGTAAATGTCAAAAATCCAAGTTTAATCCAGAAGGTAGAGAACAACACAACATAACAAGACGGATAACGGACAACTGAACAGAACAGAAACAGGAACTTATATACACACAGGGGAATTAACTGATAACGTGCAGCTGTGTAGATGATTAGTGTCCATAGAAACAAATGAATGTGCGTAGGTGAGGAGCAGGTGGGATGCTAGGAAATGGAGTGCTCGTGCTGGTGACCGTGACATTACAACCCCCTCCGGCAAGGTGCGTCCTCGCGCCGTAAAGGAACATCAACGGGGAGGGCTGGAGGGGGTTCTGGAGGCGGGCGAAGTGAAGGTGACGAAGGACAGGTGGAAGGCTGAGGAGACGTGAAGGTGGTGCTTGGACGACGATCCCCTTGCGGTGATGGAAATGACGAGCCGCTGGCACAGACCCATAGCTCCCCAGTGCTGACAGCCCGCGGCAAAGACGAAGGAGGGAGGAGTCCAGATGTTGACTTGGCTGACGACAGCTGGGGGACGACCGACAGAGGTGTGGCCAGTGGATCCAGAGGCGATGGAGACAAGCGACATCGCTGGTACTGGAGACCCAGGCGATGTCGCGGCGACGACCGTTGAAGGCGCAGCCAGAGTACCTGAGGGCTGAGGTGGATCCGGTGTAACAGAGGACAGAGGCGACACCGAGGGGAAGGAGGAGCCTGCTGACGTCGTAGGGGTGGAGGGACAGAGTGCAGCGAACGGACCGCAAGTCCATGATGGAAGAGGTGCGACGAGGGACCAAGGGGGAGCCGGCAGGACGAGGGAACCCGGAGGAACCGGAAGTCTGAGGGTCTCTGGGGAAGCCATAGGTGGGAGGAGCCCAGACGGAGCTGACAGGTCAACAGGCCGAGATGGAACGAGGATCCCAGAGGCCGGAGGCGGAGCCGCAGGATCCTCCGGTGATGGCGCTGTAGGTGGACACACGACCTGTGGCTCAACGTCAGAGCGGGGCTCCCACGGAGACAGCGCAGGGCTGTGGACCTCCGGCAGCGGCATGGTTGGAGGACTGGCTGAGCTCCAGGTAGAAGGAGGTGGTGAGGATGTAGACGGCGTAATGGTGAGTAATATACAGTCCTTACAGTCAATTATATCGTTCAGAAACGATGATGAAGATGATGCTGGGTGGGACAGGGTGGGAGATGGAACAGACTTGCGGTCGGGCTGCACGTCCGGGACGAGGGTCAGCTCTGTCCTCTCTTCCTCGGGCTCTGGCTGACGCGTCATGGCGGGTGCTGGCTCACCGTCTGTGGGGGGCACACGCGAGTTCTCCGCGGTCGAGGGTGTTGCTACGGGCTCTGGGTCTGGCTGTGCTCCAGATCGGGGTGCGACGCTCTCCAGACACCGAATGACAGTTTCTCTCCAGTTCAGTCCGGTGGTGTCTGGGAGGTCGAGGGGTTGGTGGAAAGTAAGTCCCGATCCGGAACAGGGTCTTGAGGGTCTCGCCGTCCAGGGTGCTGGTGATGGCCAAAAAAATAAAGTCCTGAACAAAAGCAAAAAAGGTTTGGGCTCTCCTGAGCCCGGACGAGCATTATAGCTCTCTCGTCCATTTCGGGCTGGTCCGTTATTCTGTCAGGCTTTGCTCATGCAGGAAGACGAAGGATAACAGGTAAATGTCAAAAATCCAAGTTTAATCTAGAAGGTAGAGAACAACACAACATAACAAGACGGATAATGGACAACTGAACAGAACAGAAACAGGAACTTACAGTACTTACAGTACACACAGGGGAATTAACTGATAACGTGCAGCTGTGAAGATGATTAGTGTCCATAGAAACAAATGAATCTGCGCAGGTGAGGAGCAGGAGGGATGCTGGGAAATGGAGTGCTCGTGCTGGTGACCGTGACAATATGGTGGCCCCAAAAAGTTTTTGAATACTTAAGTCACATATAAAAATGTTTACATTTCATTACATTAGATCAAACTATGTAGCATTTTCAAACAAGTAATATATATATATATATATATATATATATATATAGCAAACTTTGTTTTTGAACTTTTGATTGTTTTTATTGAAAAGTATGCTTGTGCTATATTTTTTTTTAGAATCAATACCACTTGTTTTGACATTTTGTTAAACAATGCAAATACAGGTGCATCTCAATAAATTAGAACATCATGAAAACTTTATTTTTTTTCCTGTAATTTAATTAAAAAAGTAAAACTTAAATATATTCTAGATTTATTAGACATGAAGTAAAATATTTCCAGACTTTTTTGTTTTCATTTTGATGATTATTGCTTGCTGCTCATCAAAATCAAAAAATCAGTATCTCAAATTATTAGAATATTTAATTTCAAGTTCTAATAAATTACCATTCTCAGGGTATAAATACTGGGTTCAAGTCAGTAATCCCAACAGCAGTCATGGGGAAGTCTGCTGACTTGACAGTTGTTCAGAAGACGATCATCAAGACCCTCTACAATGAGGGTAAGCCACAGAGGGTCATTGCTGAAAGAGCTGGCTGTTCGCAGAGTGCTGTGCCAAAGCATATTCATGGAAAGTTGACTGGAAGGAAAAAGTGTATGTAAGGGTGGAACTCCTACAGGGGTTCAGGCTGTAAGGTTGCCGAGCGACTAAAGAAACTTTATCAGCAAGATGGTAGAAAACTGTACATTTCTTGTCTATTACCACCCACTGCAACTTATACCAACGACGGAAATAAGCGCAGTTATAATAGCAAAATATGTGGGAGAGCGTTGCTATAGTGTGACGATATTATATTACAATAGGGAGCACATTAATGTTAATACCAAATCAAAACTAGTTAGCACATCATTTGTAATAGAAAGGGTTTAATGACAATATCGGATTATGGTTACACTTAAAATAATTACAAAATAGATGTATGAGATGATAAAATCATATACCATTAATCGTACACAGCATGTATGAAAAAAGTTACCTGAGAGATAGAGAGAGAGTGAAAGAGAGAGAGAGAGAGAGAGAGAGAGAGGGCAAGAGAATGCCCAAGAAAAGCCAAGAATCAAAGAAGAGCCAGAGCAACAGTTACAGTCGTCTTTTATCCCTTCCTTGACCATGTGACTGAAACACAAATATGAGACATTCAAACTGACCAATCAGGAGATTAAAACTTGCCCCATTGTACTAAAGGTGTGACAATTTGTAGACCCCCGATGTACACACATCTTGGCCTACAGGGCTTGATCACTATCAACACCTCTTTGACTTCCAAATGGCCCTTGCAGCAAGAGAGAGGGGGTTGAAACAGTAAAGCAAATGTCTTTGTTCATTTTAAAATATCTTTTAGATATTTTCAATCTTACAAATCCCTCCTTGGCACCGTTGGCCACAATCATGGAGTCCAAAGGTGGCACAGTCCATGAAGACATGCTTTCTGTTGTGTGTAGATGTCAACTTCAGACTTTTGTCCAGACTTGTTTCAGTAGCAGTCGGTCAGTCTTCAGTCTTTGTTCTCCTTTCAGTCCTGCATGAAAAGGTCCATCAAATGGTGTTGCACCGTTCATGCAAATTATCCATCGAACACTTCACACCTCCACAAGAATCAGGCACTGATGATAGAACTCAGTTGTCCCTCTTTTGAGACAAGACACAAGATTTGAACTTTGGCAGCAGGGATCCTGTGATTTAAAAGAACATAGCACAACAAACAGCAAAAGCATACATATGGCATTTGTCACTGGTCAGAGGTTTGATGTGGTCAGATTAAATTTGTCTCTGGCAATAAGCCCTTAAATCGATTTACTTGATAAAGTGGTCAAGGCGAGAATAAAAGAAGATCTTACAAGCTCTTACACTGTTTCTGGAAACATTTAAATAAATTGCATTATAACAAAACAACAATTGTTGGGTTTTAAACCCCCCTTTATCATGAAGAGTATCAGCAAAATATTCAGTGTAACCAAATACAGAGATTCAGTTGGATTGATGTCCGAAAACATTGTTACAATTCAAATGGACAAAATACAAAGAAACAAATCAAATAAGTTTCAGAAATGTTTCAAAGGCATTAATGATAATACAAATTTTGTGCTTAGGTAAGAATTTGAAATACTCACATACATTTTGATATTTAACTTGGTGAGACAAATGATAACAAGTGATTTAATAAATCCAAAGAGAAAACAAAACAAAACTATAACTGGATGAAATTCACAGTTATAGTGCAGTCTAGACTTAAAGACTTAAAAAACATTATATGGATACATTTTGTGAGGCATATGTAGATGTAGATTTGACTTTGTGTGTGAAGATCAAATCTATGTGGCTGCATTTAGCTGTGGCTATGTGTAAATTCAATCATGCTCCAAACAAAGGTGAGGAGGTTTAACAGTTGTGATGCAAATTTGGTCCTGTTTTTGTAACAGGGAGCCAGCTTGAAGATGTGAGTATGAGGTGTGATCTGGCTCAAAATCCTTCAACACCAATGTTTTTGTTAAGGGGCATGATAAAGTGCAAAGTTCAGAGTTACTGAATCCTGTTGTGAGGAAAGCATTTTCATGGTTAATACAATTGTGAATCACACTGTAGCCACATGGCAATTCTGTGCTCCTGTACATGGTTTTACTCTAGCTATATGGAAAATAGCAGAGTTTTCCACTTACGAGGCAAACAAATTTAACATAGTCACACACGCAACTAGAAATTGCAATACAATTCCAGTACTACACTTATTATTCCAATTTACACAAGATACATGGCCTAGAATGCATAACATCTACAACCTTTAACCTAAGTGTTTCATACAACACTTACAGTAAAGCAATCGTGTGTTTTAAAGAATAAACTCAGCTAGTCTATGTGTACATATAGTATCACAAACAACTTTAATGTGTGTTCTGTGCACACAGTGTGTTTAGCACAAATACAAATAGGATTGTAGCAATTTGGATGTTTAACTATTAAACTTATTGCTATTGTGCTGCTAATCCACTAGCAAGTGAAGTTAATAGTTGGAGGCCTTGCATAAACAACACAGTTAATTCACTTAGAGATTTACCTGCAATTGAGCGTTGATCTTTGCCCTTAAAATGTGGTTTCCTGTTTTTCTGAAAATAAGGTGGAGGTCTACCCCTACCCAGTGACCAGCATTTTTCCTCTGTATGGCCTATTTTTTGACAGGAACTGAAAAACCTGTTCTCTTTGCCACAGGGTTGTTTGCTGTGTTCTCCTGGAGTTTGAGGATTTTCATGGCTCTCTAATGCTTGTACACCATGCGTTCTGGTACATGACTCTGCGCTATTCCGGTGCCGCATCACCTTAAGAACTGAAAGAGGCACACTTTCTTGAGCAGTGGCCTCTGAACAAAACATTCCAGATTCATCAGAGCAAGTCACCTCATCTAAGAAGTGAACATGCTTTTTAGCCCCATCGCTGTTAAGCGCTTTGGGAGACTTTTGAGCATTTAGCTTAGCCTTGAGATCTGCAATGGTCTCTTTGTGTTTTTTACACTTTTCAGTCAGAGCTAACTGTTCAGCTAGTAAATTATCTAGCTGTGTTTGAAGATCCTGAATCTTTAACTCTGACTTTTGTGCCTCTGCATTTTTAGAATCCACTTCTTTACATTTAGCGTCTATACTTGAAAATAGATGTGTGGTCACATCACGCAGCCGCGCACAACTTATGAAGTTTAAAGCCTCAATTATTTCACCACGTTTTGATTTCTTTTGATGTTTGCCAATTATGTCCTACCATTTGAGCATTTCATTATCTGAACATTTAATCCCAATATATTGTTTCTTGAGTTTGGACAAGGTAGGCTCAACTTTTTTGCTCCATAAAGCAAACAATACGTCACTCTTTTCAGAAATTTTCCCTTCCATCCCTGAGGAGATCTGAATATCATACCATTAAACAATTAAAACAGACTTACCCATTCCTTGGTGAGAAGGTCAGCTTTAATCCATTCACAAGATCAACTGTGAAAAAAATGTCCTCATTCTGACAACCGATCAAAGTAGATTTCAGAAAACTCACTGCAAGGGATCCCGGGTTTCGGCACCATCTGTAAGGGTGGAACTCCTACAGGGGTTCAGGCTGTAAGGTTGCCGAGCGACTAAAGAAACTTTATCAGCAAGATGGTAGAAAACTGTACATTTCTTGTCTATTACCACCCACTGCAACTTATACCAACGACGGAAATAAGCGCAGTTATAATAGCAAAATATGTGGGAGAGCGTTGCTATAGTGTGACGATATTATATTACAATAGGGAGCACATTAATGTTAATACCAAATCAAAACTAGTTAGCACATCATTTGTAATAGAACGGGTTTAATGACAATATCGGATTATGGTTACACTTAAAATAATTACAAAATAGATGTATGAGATGATAAAATCATATACCATTAATCGTACACAGCATGTATGAAAAAAGTTACCTGAGAGATAGAGAGAGAGTGAAAGAGAGAGAGAGAGAGAGGGCAAGAGAATGCCCAAGAAAAGCCAAGAATCAAAGAAGAGCCAGAGCAACAGTTACAGTCGTCTTTTATCCCTTCCTTGACCATGTGACTGAAACACAAATATGAGACATTCAAACTGACCAATCAGGAGATTAAAACTTGCCCCATTGTACTAAAGGTGTGACAATTTGTAGACCCCCGATGTACACACATCTTGGCCTACAGGGCTTGATCACTATCAACACCTCTTTGACTTCCAAATGGCCCTTGCAGCAAGAGAGAGGGGGTTGAAACAGTAAAGCAAATGTCTTTGTTCATTTTAAAATATCTTTTAGATATTTTCAATCTTACATGTAGTAGGAAAAGGTGTACAAGTGAAAGGAATGACCGCAGGCTTGAGAAGATTGTCAGGCGAAGCCAATTTAAGAACTTAGGAGAGCTTCAAAAGGAGTGGACTGAAGCTGGAGTCAGTGCATCAAGAGCCACCGCACACAGACGTCTTCAGGAAATGGGCTACAACTGTTACATTCCACGTACCAAGCCACTTCTGAACCAAAGACAATGTCAGAAGCGTCTTACCTGGGCTAAGGAGAAAAAGAACTGGACTGTTGCTCAATGGTCCAAAGTCCTCTTTTCAGATGAAAGTAAATTTTGCATTTCATTTGGAAATCAAGGTCCCAGAGTCTGGAGGAAGAGTGGAGAGGTACAGAAACCATGTTGCTTGAAGTCCAGTGTGAAGTTTCCACAGTCAGTGATGATTTGGGCTGCCATGTCATCTGCTGGTGGATTTGGCACCTGCCCACACTGTCAAAGGTACCAAAAGCTGGTTCAATGACCATGGTGTTACTGTGCTTGACTGGTCATCAAACTCACCAGACCTTAACCCCATAGAGAATCTATGGGGTATTGTCAAGATGAAGATGAGAGACACCAGACCCAACAATGCAGATGACCTGAAGGCCGCTATCAAAGCAAACTGGGCTTCCATTACACCTGAGCAGTGCCACAGGCTGATTGCCTCCATACCACGCCGCATTGATGCAGTAATTCATGCAAAAGGAGGCCCAACCAAGTATTGAGTGCATATAAATTAACATACTTTTCAGAAGCCTGACATTTCTGTTTAAAATATCTTTTTTTTTTTTTTTTTTTTTTTTGATCTTATGAAGTATTCTAATTTATTGAGATGAATTGCTGGGTTTTTGTTAAATGCGAGCCAAAATCATCACAATTAAAAGAACCAAAGACTTAAAGTACTTCAGTCTGCGTGCATTGAATTTATTTCATACACGAGATCCACAATTTGAGTTGAATTACTGAAATAAATGAACTTTTCCACAACATTCTAATTTATTGAGATGCACCTGTATATTACAATTTTAATTGTAGTTCAAGTTTTTAAAATATTTTTTCTGTACATTAACTAAAAATACAACTGAATTTGATATGTTTGGTTTATATGAAGATGATATTCAAAGACTTGTCTTTCTCTTACCATTTCCAGGATCTTACAAGTTTATGACTTCACACTTTTTTGTAAGCAAGCAGTGTTGTTAGCAAATGCTAATTAGTTATTCCGAGAACAAAGGATGACATCTAATAAGTTGCCATATCAGTTACCTATCAGCGTTGGTTGCAGGCAAGGATAATAGAAGTCAGGATCTAAGTGCAGCAAAACTTTTAATAAAACAAAATTCAAAATAGCAATATACTCAGGAAACTGGAACACGCAAAATTCTAACAGAACAACACAACGATATCTACCAAAGACAGACAAAGAACTGAGGAAGACAGGGCTGGGAGGGTGGGCGCTCTGGAGGCTGACGGGGACATGGCTTAGCAGGACAGGAAGCCTCCAGGGCAGTGCTGGCAGTTCAGGTGGCCAGGGCGGCTCAGGTAACTCAGGGGGCCAGGTTGGCACAGGCTGTTCAGGGAACCAGAGTGGTGCCGGCAACTCAGAGGGCCAGGGGTGGCACCGGCTGTTCAGTGGACCAGGGTGGTGCCGGCAACTCAGAGGGCCAGGGTGACGCAGGTAACTCAGGGGGCCAGGGGGGGCACCGGCAGTTCAGGGTGCCATGGCAGTGAAAGCAGTTCAGGGGCCCATGACGGTGCAAGCAGTTCAGGGGGCTGTGGCTGATCGGCCTCCATGGTCCTGACCCTTGGCCCGTCCACTCTGGCCAGGGACATATGGCATCCCCCCAAAATTTTCTTGGGAGGAGCTAGGAGTTTATGGACTGGAGCAGGCTCTTGGGCTAGGATGGACTCTGGAGTGGACTGAGGGGCTGGAGCCGACACTGGAGCAGACTCAGGGGCTGGAGCTGACACTGGGGCGGACTCAGGGGCTGGAGCTGATACTGAAGTGGACTCAGGGGCTGGAGCCGACACTGGAGCAGACTCAGGAGCTGGAGCCGACACTGGAGTGGACTTGGGCTGGAGCCATTTTTGGGCTCCAAGACATCACCTCATACTCCACCAATACTCCTAGGGGCACAGGCGTGGCGGCCATGACGGGACGAGACTCTGGAATGGCGGCCATGACGGGACGAGACTCAGAAAACGGACTCAGGAAATTCTCTCTCAGGAACAGACTCAGGAAATTCTCTCTCAGGAATGGACTCAGGAAATTCTCTCTCAGGAACAAACTCAGGAAATTCTTTCTCAGGAAATTCTCCCTCATGGGTAACACTTTAGAATACTGATCCTTCATTAATGAATAACTACACAGGAACAAATGAGTAATGCATTATTAACACTCTAGTAACTACTATTAACTAACAAGAGACTTGAATTAGTAAGTAATAGTGCTCAGTTGAATGTGGTAGTTCACTATTAAATAATCAGTAACTACTGTTTTGTAGTTATTAGCTAATCTATTAGCTAATTAGTAACTACTAGTTTTGTAGTCATTTGTTCCTGTGTAGTTATTCATTAATGAAGGATGAGTATTCTAAAGTGTTACCCTCTCAGGAACAAACTCATGGATTTCACACACTACTGTGATGGTGAGATTTTAGCCTCCCTCGATCAGGATCTTGATGAGGTAGTGAGTCACAGCCAGCCAAATCCATATACACTTCTGCTAGATCCATGATTATGGTCTGTCTTTCGGTCAGCGTTGGTTGCAGGCAAGGATAATAGAAGTCAGGATCTAAGTGCAGCAATACTTTTAATAAAACAAAACTCAAAATAGCAATATACTCAGCAAATTGGAACAGGCAAAATTCTAACAGAACAACACAACAATATCCATCAAAGACAGACAAAGAACTGAGGAAAAACACAGGGCTAAATAAACTGGTCAAAACATAGATCCAATTATCAAACTGAAAACAAACTCTACACATGAACAGAACTCAAAACGTGACATTACCATATTTGGCTAGATGTTCATTGGATGATAAACAGCAAACAGTGCTTATCTAGATACAATATAATGTTTATGCATTCAGTTTTTGCATGCTCCTTTGCTACTTGATTAGATGGTATTTAATCATCTTATTTTCTGTACCTTCTTTTAAAAGATATCATGTAACACAGTTTTAGATCATTTTGAAAAGTCACATTGATATGCTGCAATGTTGTTTATCACTTTTAATCAACATGTAGAAAAGCATTTAACTGGAGGTAAAATGAAAGAGGAAATAAAATAAAATATATAGAAACAAAAAAGGGGAAAAGGTTCATGAACAAAGTTTGACATAACATCTGTTCACAGGTCAAAAGATGCATGTACGGTGTTAGGAAACGCACCTTTCTCCAAACCTCATATGACATCACCAAAGAGGTACAGTACACTTGAACTTGAGTTTCTGAAAGCCCATAAATAGATGTTCTGTTCTGTTCTCTTTTATTATTATTAAAAGAGATATTTTTGATATTTAAGTAGAATAACAACAACATTGTTGTATTTTTTTCCCCAATGCACATCAGTGACCCAAAATCCTACTATGTGAGTATATTATTTACACAGTGTTACACTATGGAAAACATACTTAGATCATATGACAAATGCTTACCGAAATATGTTATTGATTGATGTCTGGCTCTCTGTTTTCTCTTGAAATATTCCATTTAGAGTAATGATTATGAAGCTGAGTATGCCGAAATGGACGAACTCAACATGTATGAAAATATCTGATGAAAATGCTATACATCAAACAACTAAAATGGGCTCAATACAGTTTTTAAAAAGACTGACAATGTCAGACTTCATTAATACTTATAGAATTTGTCATGCATATTAAGTAGCATCAAGATATTATACCTTCAAACAAGAATTCTTTATTTAAATTTCCATTATACTATATGCATCATTTTTGGAATTTCAGATCTATTGGGCAGGTTAATTAAGAAAACAACTGCTCTGTGTCACATGCTGTTTTTTCAGTTTCATGTTCAAGGACATTTAGGTTGTCTTTATTATTTCCTGTCTCCTTTGTTGTAATGGTTGTCATGGTAATTCATTGGTTCATTGAATATCTCACACCTGTTTCTTACAGTTCATTATCTTGTGTATATACTGCCCTTAGTTCAGTTTTTTGTCTAGTGTTGAATGTGTATTAGCACACTGTTTCCTTTATTTCACATTAACGGATAACATGCTTTTGTTTTTTTTACTTATCAAATGTTTAAGCTGTAGTAGATCCGTTTTGCCTCACCTCATCTTCATCATCTGCCTGTATCTTTTGTTTTCATCCAAAGTTGTGAATTTAATTTATGTGCAAAATTGGAATATTGCATAAAACATTTGCGATAAAGCACAATTTTTCATCCAGCGTGGTAAAGAGAACCTTATCGTCAGTTCCTGACAAACTGGCTGACAAACTGTTGGTCTTTTTTCATATATGATATTTTAATTATGCTTCAGAGCACACAGACGAAATACAATAAACGTATTTGTATCCACCTCAATTTTCTGATTTAAGAATTTTTAGATATTTGTACTTGAAATAAGACAAAAATACTCAGTAAGAAGAACATTTTTGCAGCATGAATGAATTAATGAATGAATGGATGGATAAGTATTTAAACATTGCTTTAAAAGGGGGAGGAGACCGAAAGAAACTCTGGGTTTACTGTAAAAAAAAGCTGCTCCTGTCCAAGTTAGATTCACAGAGTAAATTACCATGGTAAGTGACTCTGTGTATAAGTTACCTCACTTTCAGAAATGGAAAAATCAGAGTTTCTCTCATTTCAGGGTTAACATACTCAGAGTTTTCACTTAACCTCCTTTCTGAAACGGGCCCCAGGTCATTGTGTGGGTGTGGTTGGACCTTCAAGCTCCACCCATTACATCCAGAAAGTGGGAGCTGGACGACAAGCTCCACCCAGTGGCTCTATAGTGAGCAGCTTCTCAGTATATATGTGAGCAAGTGCTGTGCCTTAAGGGGGAGCTCTTCTTGATATTGTATATTTATTAAACCTGTTGTGCTGGGGCATTTGCTGCAGGGTCTAAATAATTATTATTATTATAAAGACTATTATTATATTTTATTTCTTTAAATATCACAAAAATAGTACATTTCACTAAAACAATAATGCATTTGCATTGATGTTTACTGTCAAATATATCACACTGCAGAACAATTATTTGCTTCTCATGAAATAAACCTGTGATGTCATCCCTTCCTGAAGTCATTGAGCCTTGGAGACTTTTTCTTTTTCAAAGAAGTATTTTATGAATGCACAGTTTTATGCAACCAGTTAAATGTTCTCAGCATGGCTAAAGTTCAGCAATTCAGTAAATGATAATCATGTGTTTTTCATTGGCAAATACATATGTTTAATTAAAATACGTAGCTATATTGTTGCATTTCACAATATTTAGTGAAACAATATTCACACAACACCTGAATCAGTTTTCTATGCAAACACCACTGAAATAATCACACAAATATATGGCACATTTATACAAAGGAATAGTATCTTTAAGCATAATTCAGAATATTTAAATATTATATTAATGCAATGGTAAATCACACTGAAAAAATAAAAATAAAAAGAGGAGTGGAAGGCATTCTTATCACTCTCATAGAATCATAATTTGTATACAATTATCTTAATTATAACTTTCAATAACATAGACTAATACAGATTAAGGTTTGAATACTTCATTTGGAAACTGTTTATGTTTTTATGGCTGAATATTCAGCTCTGTCCTCATCATCAGAGCTTGAACTGCCAGGATGGCTCCTCTGGTTATGTTTGGGTTCTTTATCAGCTGGTTTGGCAGAACAAGACACAGTGGTGTAATTCACCTCTTCTTCATCTTCTTCACTGGTATCAGATTCCCAGTCTATATTGCTGAATGGAAGTCTTGAGGCACATGCAGAAGAAACATTCTCATAATCGTTATGTTCTGATTGGGAATTCTAGGAAAAGGAAGAAATAATAAAACGTCTCAGGTTACGCATGTTACCATGGTTCCCTGAGAGGGGAACAAGACGCTGCGTTACCATGGCAACGCTTTGGGGATCCCCTTCAGCGCAAGCGCTCCTGAAGACGTGTACAACTAGTCCAATCGTGATTGGTGCAACGTCATCCCGTGACGTATGCCAGCGGAACACGGAAGCTATAAAAGAGCTGTCAAACACAGCTGTTTCAGCTACTGATCTGAAGCAAGCAGTTGACAGGCATGCAGGAAGTATGGCAAGGGGACGCAGCGTCTCGTTCCCCTCTCAGGGAACAATTGGGAACCGGGCATGACCGGGAGATCCAAACTATAGAATCTAATGAAGGTGTGTGGGGAGGACCAATCCGCTGCATCACAAATATGTTGGAGGGAGGCCCCCGACCATAGTGCACAGGACAAATGCCATACTTCGAGTGGAATGGGCTCTAAGAGGCAGAGGTGAAGGCAACCTGCGCACCTCATATGCCTTGGATATGGCCTCTACAATCCACCTGCTGATGGTAGGTTTAGTAGCCGGGCAACCCTTCTTTGGGGGCCCGAAGCATACTAATAACTGATCTGATTTTCTCCAGTTAGAAATCTTCCTGACATAGCACTGGAGGGCTCTGACTGGACAGAGCAATTGCAGCCTCTCGCATTCAGCTGACGTTGGAGGAGCGTTGCCATGGCGACGCAGCGCGAGTTCCCTCAAAAGGGAACAAAACGTTCTCAATATACATTAAACAGTTGTATAAAAATATGCTCCACACACTTTTTGGTTTATGCTTACTGTTCATTTTGTAGGTATAAAGTAATAGAAGATAAAAATTCTGTTTATATTCTCATGGCTTACCTTTGACTGCTTATTTTTTGACACCATGGCATAAACTGCTGAATCTTCAGGTGCTCTAAAAACACAATCATATATTTAACAGCAGCAGCATTCTGTCACATTTTAAAATATTAGTATCAAAAAGCATTTTTATGCTTATCTCACTATGAATATAAAGATGGAAAAGTGTTATTTAATTTGTGGGAGAGCAATTACTTCTGACTTTTACTGCTTTACCTTTTTGGCTCATTTTGTTCCTTGAAATCAAGAGTACCGTAATTTAAGGTAGATGCAGCTAAGTCATTGTCTGTATATCCAGGTTTTTGTGGTTTTCCCTGTAAGAACAAAAAGACAGCTTTCTAAGCATGAAAATGTCAGTTGTTTGTAATATTGATGTTTCAAAGACATCATGATGCAGTAAAAGAAAAAAAATTCTCTCACCTGTTTCACTGGTGGCAGTTTAATGGCAGAATAAACCGTGTGGATATTAGATTTTGGCCTTCAGAGGGAAAAAAAAAGAATAATTAATTTCATGACAAAAATTGAGCACAGTCTCCATCAGTTCTGCAACTGTTACCTTGGATTGAGGTCCTGTGTTTGTGTAGGATCTTGGGAATTGGGTGTTGGATGTGATTGATTAACCCTTCCATGAAATGGATCAGGAATGTTTTCCATTGACAGATTCTCCCGGGTGTTGTTTTGTGATCCCTGAGAGTTAAAATATTCCAAACAGAATAGACTTTATCTCTTATTAAGCAAACAGACCTATTTTACTTTTTTAAAACCATGCATATTAAAGTGAGCTCAAGGAAGTAACCCAGGTACTGAAACAAACAGAAGTAAAATAACCAATAAAAGTAAGTTTGCCACTGTAGAAGAGCGTGACAGGAATACTGGGAAAAAAACAAAAAAAAAAAACACAATGGATTGTCTGCTCCACTTTGCTGATTTAATCTTGCCTTGTTGATAGTCCTGCAAAATAATGAGCACAATGATTGGAAGATGACTGGAAGAAGGAAAAAGACAGTCACAAACCAAAATCAACATCTTAAAGGACTTCTACTGTGCAGATAAACTTGAATGATGCAAACTTTTGAATTACTTTTTTTTTTTTACTTAAGTAATTTAAAGAAAAGAAAAGAAATAGGTATGCATACCTGCATATCAGAAAGATGGCCACAGCAATGAGAATCAACAGGAGAATGATAGGTATGATGATCTGGTGGAGCACCTTAACAGTATTACCTAAAATGCAAGAGGTTTGAGAAAAGATCATGATCACATCATTGACCATGACTTAATCTAACCACAATTCATAACCTATAACCCAGTTAAACTATTAAAGTAGTCCGAAATATTGCAGCGTTTGACGTTAACCATGCATTTACGATTTTCTCATTGAATTCTTTACTTAACATTTACTGTTAGAATAGTATGCAGAAAAATACCCTACTCCTTGAAGGATATCATTTAGGGTGTTCACACTTGTCATGTTTGGTTCGATTAAAACGAACCCTGGTGCAATTGCTCTGTTAGTGCGGTTCATTTGAAGATGTGTAAACGCTGCCATCCGAACCCTGGTGCGCACCAAACAAGCGGACAGAGACCGCTGAAAAGATGGGTCTCTGTCCGCTTCCAAACAAACTCTGGTGTGGTTCGATGATATATGAACGCAACACGGACCAAAGACATGTAAACGAACCAAAAACAGGAAGATGAGACCCTAAAAAGCACAGAATCCTCATGCATATTGGTTTTCTCACATCATAGTCACAAGTTTGCCTATCACAGGCATCAGACGTGCATCTCCACGCAGCAGATCGTTTGTGTGTGTGATGGATGGATTCCCGCCGCTGTTTTGACTCCTTTACACATTTTATAAGCTCTTCATGAGTTCCCAGCTGGCCAAAATACCATCATATGCAGACTACGCACACACAATGAGCGCATTTACCTCAGCACACAGCATTGTTTTGGGTGTTCGGTAAGTTCCGTCTCAAAATAGACAATACGTCATAAAATCCGACCAATCAGGTTGTGAACGTATCCCTATGCCTTTAGGTTTGATATCTTTTGTTTCGGTGATAAAATTGCCAATCTGAACGCTAATCGGACCAGGACTAAATGTTTTTTTTTTTTTTTTTTTTTGGTCCGGACCAAATGAACCAAACGAACCGAACTACAAGTGTGAACGCACCCTAAAATAACTGTCTTCAGATATCACAGCGATCTCTGTGACAACCCTATCTGTACACTGTACAAAGAAATGTAAACAAATATTTTTTTTTCCACATTTAGTCTTTCATTTATTTATTTATACGTTTATTTTCACATTTATTTAATTAAATGTGTATTTATGTTCACATTTATTTATTTACACATTATTTTTTATTTCTTTGTCCATATGGTAAGGGGGTAGGGGTGGGGGGGGGGTGGTCTGCACACCTCTTGCATTTCGTTTGGTCACACCACAAGGTGTCACTAGCCGCTTTTCCACTGTCGGGCCAGTGTGAGCCAGGTCTAACAATGTGCCAGGCAGGCCCAATAGCCTCAGACCTCGAGCACCGAGGCCAAAATCAATCTGACTTCCCACTCTCGGGCCGGTAGCCCTGCAGCACTGCCTTAAACCATGCCCTTAACACACCTCCATAGAACAACATCACACAACCCCACCATTTCACCATCTGACTGAAAGGATATATCGAAAAACGAGCATGACCGAAGTGAACGTTTGGTCTTTAAAATTCCAGCATCGATATTTGACCAATGTTTTACAATAAGAAATGTTAACGAGACAGTAAATTATTGATTTGTGTCAGGAGTGCACATCAATCATGCTGAATCAAACTGGTATTTACCATTTCACATAAAAAATAGAACACATACCTATTCAGTTGTACCTGCACAGGAATGCACAAATCAACTCCATTAAGGCTTTTAGGTCCAAAGGCTTACACATTCAGAAAAAATATTGATAAAATATCATATGTTTATGTCACACTTCTTTAGAAGGATTGAGCATTTCTATTAATTATCCATGAAATTATGCAATCTAAGGATGTTTGAGCGGTCTCTCCCGTCACATTATACTGTTACCCTTTCAGCCAGAGCAACAGAGGGAGCTCACGAGCAGCAAACAGCAGTTATGAGCTATATGAGTTAACAGGAGTATATTATGTCATTTATGACATATGCAGATGCATTAGTTGGATGCACAGAGAAGAGACAGATGAAACATAAAACCAAATAAATACACAATTATATCACAATTATGATCTACCATCTACCTTCTTCTAGCAGAATCTTGTATTTTCCATAAACATATGTGTATTTATTATCGCAATTGTTAGCCTTTAGCATCACATATAAATATATTTTTGGTAACATATGGTGATCAGAATCCCCATCGGATCACAATCGGAAGTTATTGCACTTGCTAGTGCCTGAAAGTCAGTTTTGAGCTGAAAATGTTTTAATTTTCTAAATGTTTATATTAGCCTGATAAGATAACATGCGAAATGAGCAGCGGTGTTGACCCACTCCCCTCCTGTTGTAAACTCCACCTCATTTCATGACCACACCTCAAGCCCCAGTTGGGCATCTTTGGACCAAGGTATTCAGTCCAACCCCTGACGGTTGGCCCCGAGGAGACCCGAAAATGCAAATGCACGCTTTTGGCTTGGGAGCACTTTTGATGAGTTTAGAACGTGCCAAATGTTTGCGAAAATTAAATAAGGAAGACAAAGGAAATGAAGAAGAAGAAGCAAGTGGAGAAGGTTTTCATTGTTGAAGGGAGATGAGTGCTTTAAAACAGATTCAGAGCTTCCTTTTCTTCAGGACAGGTAAATAACTTGCTTGCTCACCATATGCTAAAGCAGAAGTTGTAATGAAGTCTGGCAGGAGTTTTAGATAATCTTCTATCTGATTTAGCTGCTCTAGTCATTAGCATTTTATTTGATTTATTTTGTAAATGTATAATTTCATACTCACTGACAAATAACACGATGTGTTTGGATTGTGATTTTCTGATACTATTGGCTGCTGTACAGTAATACGTTCCTGGGTTCTGAGGTTGAACAGTGAAGTTCTGCTGGTCTGACAGGACGGTGGTGTTGTCCTCCTCTCTGTACCATTTGTATTGAGATGCAGGAGGATACGCATCTGCACTACAGGTCAGAATGACTGGAAGCTCCCAATTCCACTCAGTGTTGTTATGGACAATATTTATGTTTGGAGAATCTGTAGAAAACAGCCAAACAGACAGGATCCTTCATAATCAACATTTATGTGATAAAGCTTGATTGCAAAACATTCATTATGTGATTTATTGGTATAATTGACAGACATTGCAAACAACAAATTTGGACTCGTTCATTTATGGAAGATTGTTTCTGCCATATAAAATAAAAATGGTAATTGCGACTTTTTATCTAACAATTCTGACGTTTTTTTCTTCGAATTGTGAATTATAAATTCATAATTGTGAGATATAAACTAGCTATTGTAAGAAAAAATGTTTGTCTTTTTTTTTCCCTCAGAATTTGACTTTATAACTCACAGTTGCAAGTTTATATCTCACAATTTGAAGAAAAAAAAGTCTCGTACTTCTGACTTTTTTCCTCGCAATTCTGACTATTTTCCTCGTAATTGAGAATTCTGCCATTATAACTCAAAATTGTGAGTTTATATCTCACAATTCTTAGAAAAATGTAGAATTGTGCGATGTAAACGCAATTGTGAAGAAAAAAGTCAGAATTGTGAGATAAAAAAAAAGTCAGAATCTTTTAATTTTTTATTCCATGGTGGATCTTCCATACTCATTAGACTACTTAAACTAATCGAAAAACATTGGAAAATCTTTAACCTTTTAGAAAAGTCAAAGACAACGTTTTGCTTATAAACTTACTCGTGTCAAATAACTTGTAGGAAAGAGTACTCACACTTCACCCTGATCTCTACTGGTTGAGATCTTGTTTTTCCAATGGAATTTTTCACAATGCAGATGAACTGACCGGAGTCAGAGATACTTAGAGAATGAAAGTATAGTTTCTGTTCATGTCCAACTGTCTTTAATTGTCCATTGAAGCTTTTCTTCCACTCATATGAGGATGCAGGTTTGGAACGAGCCTCACATGTAAGAGTCAGCTCACTCCCAAACACCTGTTCTCCTGTAGAACTTACAGACACATTTTTAGGTGCATCTACAAAAACGTGAAATGTACAAAAAAGAAGATGAAATCCATCAAATAATTTTAGTTGAAGTCTTATTGATCAGTTTGGTTACTTTCAAGTAAATTAAAGCATCTAATGTTCTTCAAGTTCTTGAAAAATCTTAAATAATTAGATATTTTAATTTTGATGGATTATTACTTACGCAACACAGTTAGCTCTTGATGAGTTTCTACATTTCCCTCTGAATTCTCTGCTTTGCATTTGTACATTCCTGCATCTGACTCAGTTACGTTCAAGTATACAGTTAACATGTTTTCAGATTCAGTGATGTTCCGTCGATTGTTTTGAGTATTTATGAGATCATACGGAAGTCTTGTCACTGTGAGCGTTGACGCAGGAAAGCTTTGAACCTTGCAGATAATGGAGAATACTTCAAACTCTCTCACTTCACTCTTCATAATCAAACTGGGATTAGATGGAGGATCTGCAGAGTACATGGAGACAAAAGAGACAAAATGATTTGGATGTGTCATGTGTGAAATTATTCACTTTGACTTTAGATTTTAGAACAAAACAGACTTACAAAGTACATCAACATCAATGATGTGTGATCTTGTTCCAATGGTGTTGGTAGCATCACATGTGTACTGCCCTGCATGCTGAATGGTCACATTGTCAATGTTTAACTGTCCAGTTGGAGATAGTAGTGGGAAAGAAGATCCAGGTTTGTGCTTCCATGTGTACTGTACTGGTTTAGGGTTGGCATCAGCTGAGCATGTCAAACTCAGTCTGGAGTTCACTTTTACAGAGCGTTTGCCTTGTATTGTGATGTTTCGTGGTGAATCTGTTTAAACACATGCTTTAGAAAACTTACCATCACACGCTGTAATATACATGCAGGTTTTGGTAGAAATATATCATTATAATTGATTTCACAAGTTCACATATACATATAATTAAATAGAGTAAAGTTATGCGTATTTGGCGTGCTGTCCGGGGAGAGGGCTCCAAGCTCAGAATTTTGGCTCGAACCCAGAGTACTCCCCCTGGTGTGGTAAAAGTAGATAGAACTAGAAGTGAGGAGATGGGGTGGAGGAGGGATGCTGATAAACTCTCAGATGAACAGAGGTAAGTCTGCTGAATTTATACCTCTTGACATTGGTTGAGTTGATTAACTGAATGCTCTCCACCTGTGCTAATTAGATTAATTATCTGAACTTGCTCCTCCCGAACTTTGTTAATAAAACATCACTTATGTGACGCGAATTAGCATCTAATTAAAATTTACATTAGTTCATTTTGCAAAAAAAAGTTCCAAATGAGCAATACTACAAGAGTAATCATAGCTTCATTGGGTAACACTTACTGTAGCTTGATTTTATATTTAACAGATATTTAAGCATGTTTTTAGTAAAATGAAAAGGACAATACTTACACTTAACAGATACCAAAGTTTCATTTGACTTCTCTGATTTTATACCATTATCAGCCTGACAATGGTAAGATCCGCTATCGTCTGCTGTAACTTTACTGATGGTTAATGTCTTGTTGGTTTGTTGTAGAAGCTTGTTGTTGTTTTTGTACCATGTAAACAGTTTGACCTCTGGGTTACTTTTTTTAACTGAACAACTGAGTTCCAATTTGTCTCCCTCTTTGAGATCTGCAACACTGACCAGAGGTTTAACTGTGACATCTTTTGGACCATCTGAAGGCACAGGAAATGCATTCTGATTACAAGAAAGAATTCATTTCATTTGATTCATTTGGGTTGGTTTTTTTTTTTCATCTGTTTACATAAAACATAAAACTCACATTTCACATTAATTGTAATGATATTTGATTTCATTTCTCCATGATTGTTTTTAGCTGCACAATAATATTTTCCACTGTCTTCTGGTTTCACATCATTTAATTTAAAGTCAGATATTTGAGACTTTTCTATTTTCTCCTCTTTGAACCATAAGAAGGTGGCATTAGGGCGACCTCTGCTGGTACAGGAGAGAGAGACAGAATCTCCCTCCTTCACATCCTCTGAGCTCACTTTTGCAGTTGTCTCTTTAGGTGCATCTGGAGAAGAGAAAGAGATGAAGTGGACAGCTGGAGTGAACAATGCTCAGTCAGTTAATATGTACAGTAAATTACAGTGTTTGTTTATAGACACATGAAGTACACACTCACATTCCACAGACAGAGTGATATTTCTGATCTGGTCACTGTCCTGATCTTTGGCTGGACGACAAGACAGAATCCTTTTGTCATCCTTCCATGTCACATTGAGTTTCAGTTTGGTTACCTTTCTGCCATCTTCCTCTTTAGTCTCTATGATCATATCGTTTAATGAGGAGGACATCCATTCTTGGTTTTGTCCTGATGTATAGATGAGCCACTCAGGATGATCCGAGCAGGAAGCAAATGTGGAACAGTTAACAGTAAATTCTTCTGACTCATTGAGTGGATTCTTTAGCTCTGGTGCTTCAATGTGCACTTTACAAGGGTTGTCTGAAATAAAGAGTAGAATATGGAGTGAAAACAGGTGATCCTGAACCTTTCTACAACAAAGAAATATATTATCAAAGGGATAGTTAACCAAAAAATTAAAATTAATCATTTACTCACCCTCATGTTGCTCAAAACCCATGTTTTGTTTTTTTTTCTTTCAGCAGAACAAATAAAGAGCTCCAAAGATGACAAAAATTATAGATTTATGCACATTATTCTTCTGAAGCCATATGATAGGTTTGTAAACTAAAATTTAAGTCATTACTCACTGATAATCTCCTCTGCCATAGTTCTCATTTGTGTGATTAAAAAAATATGCTTATTGAGAATTTGAAATATTTTCGAGACACATGAGAGCCAATGTTTGGCATCCCACATAACAGGGAACGTTCTCAGAACTTTGGCTAACATGTTGGCAAGCTTCTCGTAAAGTTAAGAACAAACGTTCTTCGATTAACGTTAACGGAAAATTCATTTATCAGTTATTTGGTCTTTAACAAAATTCTCAAAATATTAGTGCAAAAACATTATTTATACATGATTCAAGTTTTAGTTGAACATTCGTCATTTGTTAAATGTTAATATTTGTATTTGTTTAGAGAACATTCAAGTCATGTTCCCATAATATTTGTAAAATTATAAAATCAATTGTTCCTTTAACTTTCGCATAACCAAGAAAATTATTAACTAATAAAATTAACCAATAAAAAATCTGGACATTTGGAACATTGCATGCAGAAATAACTTTTTCATAACTTAATGGGAACATTAGCAAAATATTCTTAGAACATATTTCTGCTAACTGGGATCTTCATGAAGACTTTAAAAATAGTGTCAGGGTCCTGTGAATTTATTTATTTACTTGCTGTTTTTGGAGTCTCTGATCATATTCAGTTTCATTGTCTAAAAAAGAGAAGCATAAACTTTCTGATAAATGTCTGTTTAATGTTCCACAGAAGAAAGTAACATGGATAAACATGAGGATACGTAAATGACAGATTTTTTTTTTTTTTTTTTCATGCAAGAAAACAACCTTTAAGAAAATAAAAATTAGTCCCATATTCAATAAATTACTGCTCACCTGTTACTTTGAGATTCACAGCTGTACTCATGTACTTTTTTTCTGAACCAATAAATCTAAAGCTGTAGTTCCCACTGTCTGTTTTTCGTAGATTGGTGATTGTTAAATTACATTGTATCCATTTGTTATTTTCCATCTTTGGTGTTATATCATTGATGTATTCCACTCTGTTGGAGTAATCTGGTGACTGGGGGCGTTCCACTGTGTTACTGTATACAATAGTCCCATTAAACATTTTTGTTTTGTTATTAAACTGAGGATCTTTAAACCAAAATAGTTTCAAATTAGTTTGCTCTTTGTTTAAGTAACAACAGGGGATGGTCACACTTGACCCTTCCTTAGTTGTTTCTGTTTTTTCAGGCACTTTTATTAGGACTTCTGATGGGTCAGTGAAGGAGCTTGTAAGAATAACTGCAGGAAAAAACAAAAACAAAAAAAAAAAAAAAAAAAAAAAAAAAAACATTTAGTTACACTTTTACGTATACTAAACAAATAGGACATCCTTTACAAAAATTTTTTAGTATATAATCCAGACAATACACACCACACAGAAGAAGAAGAAGAAGAATTCCTTCAGGAACCATCATTCTGTCTGCTGCTAATGAAATAAAACATTTATATTATTATGTTGAGCACAGTGTCTTCAGAACAAACTCTGAAAGCACATTTGCTGCTTGTCGTTGTGTGTGTGGGTGAATGTGTGTTTTGGTGGTCACAGCTGTGAATGAGTCAGACTGTTTCTCTTTCCTTTTTTGATCATCCTTGTGAAACAGATGCCTGCAAATGTCATTTTGATAACATTCAATTTATTAATTCCTTTAGTTTAACTGTTTTCTATTTTCTTTATGTATTATTGATTTTATTTTATTTTTTTTTACCCTGCATTTACAGTAGTAAATAAATATGGCCTAAATCTCCATCAAATTAAATAATTTATTGCTGTAATAATTGACAAATATTTCAATCCCTACACAGTGCACAAAGGCAGAGATGTCTCAAGGCCATCTGCTGCTAAAATTATTTTCTAGAGGTGTGTTTTTTAAAAGTTTAACTTCTTTTAACTCAAGCACCACATGATTATGATGCAGCAAGTGATGCTGCAAAAGATGCGAGCACAACGGTCAAACATCTCTGTTTACATAGAAAATACAAGTGAAAAACTGCAGTGGAATGCAAAAAAAACACATTCTCTGTGAACTCTACACTCTCAACTACTGTGTCCCTTGTGAAACGGCCTTAACACTAACTGTTAGTGTGCACTATTTTGCACTGTGACATATATTTGCACCGGAACAGTGGACTGTGGCTTTGAAATGGAAAGCATTTGGACTTGTTCTTTCAAACTGTCTGTAGTTGTCAGCAAAACACTATAACACCTCAAATAACGCCTTTTTTTTCATCTGGTTTTTTTTTTTTTTTTTTGTCTTTTTTCAATGACTGCTCTGTGTAGGCCTGTGCCTGAAGCTGAAGGCAGGGGTGTAGCCGACCCCCCGGAAGTATGGACAGGGACCATCCTGGTGATGGGGGGGAGGATGGAGGTGAAGGTTGGCGTCAGCATCTGCGAACTCAGACATGTCTAAGTACCGATATTTTATACTCCAAGTGTTAGATAGTGATTGGTTAGATCTCAACTAATAGGTGACATAACATATGAGTCTTCCCGGCAGAACTTGCGCTAGAGCTTCATTTCTACCAGAAAGACTCGGGAGGCAAGATAACGAAACAATTATATTTATTACCAATCAGCAAGCAAAATATAACAAGATAAGGTTCTTTGGCGTAGGCCCCGTCTGACCCCCAAAAGTGGTGAATGAGAAGTGTCCCGCCAGGACGGAGCCTACCCCCCAAGAAGTGTGAGAGGGAATGTATACTCACCAGTGGTGAATCTTGCGGTTCCTGAAACAGATAAAAACTAATTAAAACATGAAGAGAAAGACCAAGAGAGGGAGATAACAAGCAACAGAGACAAAGGCCACGATAGGCCACAAGGAGACAAGGCCACGTTAGGCCACGATAGGCCACATGGAGACAAGGCCACGATAGGCCACATGGAGACAAGGCCACGATAGGCCACATGGAGACAAGGCCACGATAGGCCACAAGGAGACAAGGCCACGATAGGCCACATGGAGACAAGGCCACGATAGGCCACAAGGAGACGAGGCCACGATAGGCCACAAGGAGACAAGGCCACGATAGGCTACATAGAGATGAGGCCACGATAGGCCACATGGAGACAAGGCCACGTTAGGCGACGTGGAGACAAGGCCACGATAAGCCACAGAAAATTCATTAAAGCTATAGAAGCTAAAAATACAGAATCAATGATGAAAATGAGATGAACATAACACCACCACCAGTATTTGCAGAAAATTACTTGATTAGTGATGAGCATTTGAGTTGGTACACAGAAGTCCTTTTTATAATTTGAAGGCAGATATTTTAAGTAAATAAATAGAAGGTATAGTGTTTAAAGGAAAAACTATTAAAAGCACAAGTACTAAAATTCGATATACTGAAATTCGATAGGCATGACTCCCGCTAATGGCTTGATAGAACTTAGCCAACAGGACTCCATCTAGCTGTCAGAACCTGCCAAGAAAACCCCAAAAGAAAATTAACCTGACAGATAAGTACGAGAATACTGAAAATACATAGACACAGATAAAGACTGAGAAAACCTTGTCATATAATGCCATTGTAGAAAGGAAAACGCTTTACTTGATAACGTTTTACTAGCTAACCTTAGCTAGCTATTGAACCCTGCAAAAGCTAGCAAACCTTTGCAAAAAAACAACAAAAAAACAAAAAAAACAACACGAGTATTGTTGTTCAATACCTCAGTGAAGAGAAAAACTGCCCTGCACAGAAGATGGGGCGCGATAAGCATAAGCGAAATGCTTATGACCAGGCAGGGGTAGAGTACTGAGCGCAGAGTAATTCTGATGTCCGAAATGCAGTAGCTGCACAATGTATCACTTAGCATAGATACCGCGACGAGCGCATCCACAATAGTCACGTCACAGAAATTACAGTGTTTAGACCAAAGTTGCATGTGTTTAGGTCCAGACAGATGAACACGCTATTTTCTGTGAACACCGAAATGCGTTCACTTTACCATCTATTTGTGCTTGGACGGACACGCACACACAGAATTATGTCAAAAGTCCTTGAACATTCAGTGCTTGTGGCTTAGGTAACGCAAACACAGAAAACTGATGTGCATCATTATAGGGGATTGGCACAATCGATCTTCGCATTCGATGAAATGTTAGAATATCATCAGTATGATATTATAATTTGATCTAGCTTACAGTCAACAGACTAATACACAGAACAGCATTACAACTTTAATCATGCTCAAATGCAGTTTAGTATGATAGTATGATGCTAGACCAAGTAAAACAGTGCTGCGTTAATTTGACGAATAAACTGACCTGTATGAGTAGTATTTCAGCACTTGCAAGTATTTCTGTAGAATGAATCGTCTCATTCCTTTATAGCTATCCCCTGGGACTCGCGTGGCACTGATATCTGTCTCTCATTAGCAATCACGCCCGCGATTTCACACCAAAATATATTATATTCATTTTATGCAGTGAAGACTATGCAGTGTTATTTACATTTAATTTATTAATTTCCTGAACCTAAATACTTACCTGAAAATATAAAACACTCTTTATTACATTTAAATCACCCCAATCATCCTAGAATTAGTCTTAATTTCCAAAGAGTTATTCGAGTAAAATGATGAATTTATGTCGAATTGCAATATATATAGTCGCAGAAAAAGATAACGCAATGTCTCGTTGGAATGATCCAGTCTATAGCTGTACAAATCGACTGTCCCTCTCCTGCACACATGCTTAGGAATCTGGTGCACAACTCTGAAGCAGAATAGAGCGCAGACAGAGAAATATAAATGAGGAAATGTAAACACAACAGGTATTTAACAAGAATAAAACATGTTTATAATGCATTATGCTAACGACATAGCCTTAATCATTACACGGAAAACATGTAACATTGTTTTTGCCTCTAATGATACGAAGCCAAGTACCGCAAAAGGAAGTAACTTTGACACTAGATGCCCCATAAGTTACAAAGCATGTCGTTAATTATCGTCCGCTGCTGGACGATGGTCCAATCACTCAAGCTTTAAGAGATGTTAGGGTTGTGTTACTTCATTACTTCACTTCGCAGCGCTTGCAAAGATGATCGAGCAGCAATTAGGACGGATCGACGGCCTGATATCAGTGCTATTCTACGCAACCTTTAGATTTAAGTGCGGCCTTCGATACTTTAGATCATGCGATTTTAATAGAATGCCTCAGAGATTATGTTGGGATTAAAGGTATAGTGGTTTTCTTCTTATCTTCATGACAGAACATGCTCTGTTAAAATTGGAAATTATGTTTCTGCATCTGCAACTATCTCTTAGGGGGTTCCTCAGGGATCAATTCTTGGTCCGACTTTGTTTTCGTTATATATGTTACCCTTGGTGTAAATTTTTAGGAATTACAATATTAATTATCATTTGTATGCTGATGATCTACAACTGTATTTTCCTTTGGAGTGTGATGGCTGTACATCTCTTGATAATTTTTATGAGTGTTTGACTGAGGTAAAGGGATGGCTAGCAAATAATTTTTACTAAACGAGGATAAGACAGAGTTTATTATGTTTGGGAACAAACAGCTTGGTAATGACCTGGTTGAACGTTACGGACCTTTTTTCCAATAATATACACGGTTATGTAAAAAATCTTGGAGTAATTTTCGATTCTGAAATTCGCTTTGATCGTCAAGTTAACAGCGTTGTGAAAACATCTTTCTTTCAGTTAAGAAAATTGTCTAAACTGAAACCTATCCTTTCAAATAAGGACTTGGAGACTGTTTTGCATGCCTTTATTTCCACACGGCTGGATTATTGTAATGCTCTTTATCTAGGCATAAGTGAATCCCTGGTTGCTTGTCTTCAGTATGTTCAAAATGCTGCAGCGAGAATCTTATCAAGCACCAGAAAATGTGATCATATAACATCTGTATTGATATCTCCTCACTGGTTACCTGTAAAATACAGAATACAATACAAGGTGTTAATGTTTGTCTATAAAGCATTGCATGATCAGGCTCCTGAGTATTTAAAAGACTTGTTAATTCCTTACCAGTCTCAACGTCATCTGCGCTCCTCTCAGACTATGCTCCTAACCGTCCCACGGTCTCGATTGAGGCGTAGTGGAGACCACGCTTTTTCTATTGCGGCTCCTGCACTCTGGAATGTGCTACCATTATCTATAAAATCCTTGTCAAGCATGGACATTTTTAAAAAGGACTTGAAGACCTACTTATTTAATCAAGCTTGAGTTTGATTAAGTCGGAGAACTGTGAGTGACTGATGGCATGATTTTCTTGGTGTTATGTTTGGTTGTTATTTTATGTTTGTATTAATTTAATCTACTATTTATGGACAGCACTTTGGTCCATTCTAATGGTTTTGAAGGTGCTTTATAAATAAAAAATGAGTTGAGTTGAGAGTTGAGTTAATTTGTAAATTTCCATTTCTTAATCAATTATAAAACCTTTACACTAACAATTATAATCCCATTCTCTGATGTAGGAAATCAGTTTGGAACAGAGGTTTCTTAACTGAACTTACATGTCTTTGTATTTAGACTTGAGATTAAATTTAAAATTTGCCAGCTCAAAACATGCCCTGCTCGAACCAGCAGGGATTCTTCCAAGGGGCCAGGGTTGTGATGCACGTCTGGTTCACCTTAGGCGAGCAACAACCATGTTGCCAGGCTTGGGGCGGGACCTGTGGTTTTAGCCAGAACTGCAGAGGGTGCATATGAAGCAAGCCCAGGAGATGCCGAACTCATTAGACCTAGCATCTTCTGAAACCCTCTGAGTGGCTGAATGGTTTTCGCGAGCTGCTGAATGGCCAGAGATCGCTCTGGAGTGACCACAGCCCTCATGTGGGTCGAGTCTAAAATTATCCCCAGGAACGAGACACGTTGGCTGGGAGATAACAAGCTCTTTGGAAAGTTGAGGATGATGGATCTGTGAGATATTAGCTCCACCTCCGACTGGGCCAGCACGTGCCAGTCGTCAAGGTAGTTCAGAATGCGCACACCCATCTGTCTCAGAGGGGAGAGAGTCGCATCCATGCACTTCGTAAAAGTGCGGGGAACCAGAGATAGCCCGAACGGATGGACCGTCTATTGATATGCCACCCCTTCGAAGGCAAATCTCAAGAATTTGGATGTGAAAATAAGCTTTCAGATCCAGGGTAAAGAACCAGTCTCCCGGGCTGATCATTCTGAATGAGTGCTTTATCAGGGCCCTGTTCAAATGTCTGAGATCGAGGATGGGTCTGAGACCGCCATCCTTTTTGGGAACGAGGAAGTACCTGCTGTAGAAGCCTGACTCCTTCAGTGCTGGGGGAACCACTTCTATGGCTCCTTTTACCAGCATGGTGTTCACCTCGGAACGCAGGACGTGCACGTCCATGCTTTCCACAGAGGTCTGGGCCACGCCTTTGAATAACGGGGCCTTTTGAGCGAATTGGAGTATATAACCTCATATTATTATGTTCAGCACCCAAGTTGACACTCCGGGGATGGCCTGCCAGGCCTCGGCCCGCGTGGCAAGGGGCTGGATAGGTTCTGGCACTAAGTCGCTGTGAGGGACTGTGGTGCACACATGTGGTGGAAGAGGAATGTTGCTCTCTTTTTTTTTTTTTTTTTTTTTTTGAATATGTTTGTGTTTTATCTTGTCCACTTCCACAGGCCCTTTGTGTGCAATAAACACATTTTCCCAGCACCCGGAATTGAACGGGGCGACTGGGAACACATAAGGCTGTTTGGGTCAGTGAATGCGGCTGGGCAAATGACACGCTCAGAGATTGGGCATATTACAACAAATGCTGGAAAAATACTCTCTTTTAGAGTGAATATATATTCCAAGAGTCTCACCTGAGTCAGGGGAGAGTGTCATGTTATATTCAGCTGAGCACTGTCAGCATTGAGCTCGCTCTCGCGCCTTTCTCAATGAACGCAGCTTGTGGGGGTGTGGCCGGCAAGTGACACGCTTAGAGATTCAGCATTTTGCAACAAACGGCGGAAAATGCACTCTTTTAGGGTAAATATATATACCACGAGTCTTGCCTGAGTCAGGGAAGAACGTCATGTCATATTCAACTGAGCATAGTAGAGAAAACACTGTGAGCGCGGCTTCTGCGTGGGACTTCCCCAGACATTGCACACACTCACTGTGCCCGTCATCAGCGTGCAGAGGTGCTCTGCACGTGACACAGCCGTGGCGCGACATTTGCAACAACGTCGCAGAAATTTGCTCTTTAAAAGAGCTCTTTTATTTATAATGCAACTGCGTTGCAAAAGGATACACCGAAGTGCACTCGCTCGATGCTGCAGGCGGCTCGGGGGTGAAGCGCAGACCAGGCTGCTTGGGAGCGGTGTGGGAACAGGGCTGCTTGAGAGCAGCGAGCTGATCTGGCTGCTGTGAAGCGGCGGGTTGATCAGCGCTGCACGAGAGTGGCGATCTGAGCGGCGAGCTGGCAGAGCGGTGAGAGAGCTGCAGGCTGCTCGTGGGCGGCGGCTACCAGAGAGCGGCAAGCAGAGGAGAGGCGAGCTGATCAAACTGGTGCAGAGCGGCAAGCTGATTAGCGGCGAATTCTAGCTGCTTGCAGTTGAAGGCGGCTTCAAGTTTCGTAGTCTCAGTGAAGAGATGATATCCGCGTCACTGAAGGATAATGAATCGATTTGCCATGGTGAGACGGCCGCTTATATAGCCCGATACCTCACCCCTTTTGGCGGGCTCGAGCGGTCATTGGTCCGTTTACTTTAACTCCATGAACCAATGGCCGTGCAGTTACACTGCGTGATTGAATAAAGGCTTCAGAATCGGAGAAAAAGGAGTTTTTCCCATATGCGTCTTTTCTTATGTATAATAAGATGAACGACGCAGTACTCGTGTAGCATCGCAAGGGAACTAAAGACTTTTCGGAGATATGAAGGATAAATTGACAGGGGGAGAAACATTCTCGTTCTAGACTTCAGAATTTGTTTTGACAAAAATCTATATAGGTCAGGATGAGTCATCTAATATTTTATCTCGATAAGCATTACTTGAAATCATCCAAATTTAATTAACAGCAAAGTCATCTGATGTGTTCTCTAAATAACTAATTTGCATTTGTTCCAGGCATTAATAGACCAAAGATCATGGTAGGTGTTAATGACGTCAGTATCTTTTCATAGCTGCTAACTTGCTGTTCTAGTCAGAGACAGTCCTCTACAGAAACCAGCACTGCTTGCTTGCATAAAAATTGGATCACAATCATTCATAACTCTTCCCAAAAGTATCACTATCTAAATTATATGTTTGAAAAAGGATAGAGCAGGATGCCATAGACTGGAGGGAGAGGAGCCAGTTAATGCCTTTGTGACGACCCCTGCTGTCGGTTTTCGGAAATGCAGTTCGCTTGCGAATTACTTCAGTTGAACGTAAAATGGAGACACCTGTTCTGGGTTAGACGCTCCTTTAAAAGAGACCTTTAACTGAGGGTTTTGGACTTGGTGTTTGCTTTGTGTTTGATTATTTTTCACATTTACACTTCAACACTATATTACATATTCAGCCATGCACCCTTCATTATGCATTGATATTGCTGACCATTTCAGAGACACTGTTATTGTTATACTTATTTCTTCTGCTTTATCATTTAATGTTACTTTTTTGTAGTTAATAAAGTGTTTCTTTGAGCCTTAACCTTTGGTTTGCGTGCGTCCCTTGTTTTGTTGCTTCCCTTGAGCCACGGGTCTTAACGGTGTACATTCAGAGGTCAAAGGTCAACTACAGTATTTAACATTTTATTAGGAAACCAGTAAGCCTGTGGAATATGCAGTATTGTAGCAAACAGTAAATTGTGTTGCTGTACATTACTGAAAATTTGTTTCACATTACTTACACTATAATAAACAGTATTGACAATTAATATTTCCTGAATTAACAGATTGAACAAATGTTTTCAGAAATAATAATGTTTGTACAATGATTGTGAAAGGAAACATGTATAATCCTTATCAGACACAGTAGCAAGTCAGAATTAACCACTAGCTGTGTAACCCATTATGTACTTTTATTTTTAAAAGTACCACTTGTGTATTAAGATTGTGTATATAAAGATTTTGCAAAAGACCGTCTTGTCAGAGTCATAAATGGTGGTTTTCCTGTCAGAAAATGCTGTATTTGACTGATACTATACAAGAGCATTGGTATGATGACCTCCGAACCTTGATAAGAGAGATGTCTTTCATTTTTGTTGGCGTGAGCCTTACAGCAACAAATGTGCTAAAGTTTAAGAAAACACCCTTTTCCTTTTCCTTCCTAAGCCTCTACAGAGGACTATTGAAAAGATAAGAATGAAAAATTATGTTACATGTTAAAGTGCTTTAGAAGAAGACTATGAAAAACTGAATTATAAGTGGTAAACTAGAGTTATGTGATGATGCTGGACAAAATTATGGAAATTCGTAAATTTTAACCATTATTAACATTTAACTTTGGATTTTGTTTTTGTATTGACCAAGGAACTTGGCAGCTTTTACTCCATTTACTTTCCCAAGGTACAGTGTCTGTTTTTCTCTTTTAGGCATGTTTTGGTTATGTTCTGTCACAATAAATGTATTAATGAAATAAATAATAAAACTGTGCAAAATTAGTGCAATCAAATACCACATTCCCAAAATCTTACAAATGTCACTGATGGTTGCAGCAGAAATGAAACAGGATATAAGTGCAGCAGTCTTTATTCAAAATCAAACTCAAATCTTCACATAACAAGCAAGCATAGGAAACAGGAACAGTACAACCAAATAAACACGACGTAGAACTTACAATGAACTGAAAGAAACGCAGGGCTTAATTAGACAGAGCAAAGAAACATGAAACACCTGTGACAACTTAATCAAACCATTTGTAACCTAGGAGACTAACAGGTAGGGAAATGGAGGATGACAGGACTGATTAACAGAACAAGAAAACCAACTTAGAAACAGACATGAACAGAACAGAAAAGATGATCAAGAGCAAACTCTAAACATGAACAAATTCACAACATGACAACAAACACAGGAAAATTTTAAAGTGCCCCAATTATGCTTTTTCGAACATTACCTTTCATGCAGTGTGTAATATAGCTGTGGCTGGATGTAAACTGCATGCAAAGTCGAAAGTGCACGATAAATAAAGTTGTCTCCCAAATGAAAGAATAGACTCTGAACAGCCTAAACGTGTTGTCAGGAATTCCAGTTTTATGAATCATTTTCTTAGAGAAGTTAATTCACTGAAGGCTACCAAGAAAGTGAGGTTACTAAGTTTATTAAATACATTCACAATATGTGCACATTTATTATTAATGTGGGGGGCAACACATCACACTGGCATAATAGCAAAATATTACAGATTTTGTTTAGTTTATTTATTTTGTATGACACTTTTATTTAGTTTTTCCTTTATTATTCAAAATATTCACAAACATGTTAACTATAGCCTATCATGAACTAATAGGCACTGAGCAAGCATGGAAAAACACGAGATATTCTCCATTCATTTTAACCAATAAAAAACAAAGGGATAAAACGTGCTACTTTCTGTCAGGACTTTAGTATCTGAAATGAAACATTGTTTTAAAAAAATGAATAAATTAATAAGAAGTGTTGTAAATATGTTTTGTCAGTTATATCAGATTGTGTATGTATTTTTTATTGTGCTTACCCTGTAACTACATGGAACAAGAGGGTAACAAGCACCACTTTAATTTACAGCCCACAATGTCACACTTGCCCTGTAACTACATGAAACAAAAGGGTAACAAGCACAACTTGAATTTACAGCCCGCAATGTCACACTTAGCCTGTTACTTAATAGAGCAAGAGGGAAACAAGCACCACTTACTCACCACTTTCGGTATGAAAAAAATATTATCTGCTCCATTTCTCAAAATGGCCGTCCCATTGAGGACTATGTGGAGGAGTTTTTAGTTTACTACCACCTTGCTCCCTTGGATGAGGTCATGCTAATAGAGTGTTTCTGGAGCTGGCTGGACAATGACATCGGCCAACTGATGCCAGGAGGAGGTCCCAGCTGGACCTTGGCACATTATTTGGACTTAGCTCTGCTGCTGGGTGGATCTTCCTTCACTGTGGGCGAAGTGGAGGAGGACTTGTTGCCTAAACATTTTTTGGGGAGGGGCCCTACTACCCAAACTCCGACGGCCGTGGAGTTTGGTTCACAGCAGTCCCCAGCTGTCATGACCACCATTCCAGAGTGTCATCCCAACATGGCCCCCATTCCAGAGTCTCATCCCATCATGGCCGCCATTCCAGAGTCTCATCCCTCCATGGCCACCACTCCAGAGTCTCCAGCTGTCATGGCCACCATGCCAGAACCACCAGCTATCAGCACTGCCATGCCAAAACCTCCAGCCCTGATCTGACCACAGAGGTTGTTTCTGAACTGTGGGGGTATATAGTCCCATATGATTTGCTGTGGTGGTCATCCGCTCCGCCATGGGGACGTACAGCCTGGTCTGCCCAGCTGTGGTGGTCATCTGCTCCACCATGATGATCTCCAACTACGCCGCTTTGGCCCCCTGCCCAACCTGCACTGCCCTGGCCATCTGCCCAATCTGCTCCACCCTGGCCGCCTGCCCAGCCTGCTCTGCCCTGGCTGCCTATCAAGCCTGCTTCGCCCTGGCTGCCTGTAAAGCCTGCTCTGCCCTGGCTGCCTGTCAAGCCTGCTCTGCCATGGCCACTTGCACTGCCTGCGTCGCCCTGGCCATCTGCCCAACCTGCACTGCCCTGGCCACCTGTCAAGCTTGCTCCGCCTTGGCCGGCCGAGAAGGTGTGGCCTCATGCCATAGATGAAAGATGGAGGCAGCTTGGGAGTCCCGATCCAGAAGAGGGTGTTAAGGGCTTCGTCCTCCAGAATGTTGTGGCTGGCCAAAACACAAAAGTTCTTAACAAACAAACAAAAAAAAATTGTGTCTTTCCTGGGCCACCGTGATGAACTTTGCCTGTTCATCAAAATTGGGTGGTCCGTTCATCTGTCACGGTGGTTGCAGGAAGGCAGACACAGATGAAGATAATAAATCCAAAATGACAGGTTTAATGGTATTTCCAGAAAACAGACAATCAGGCAGCAACGCACACTAACTAAGACTGTGAACAGACAATGAGTGACTGAAAAGAATGAACTTATATAGGAATACAAACAAGATAACGAGCAACACAGCTGAACAGAATTAACTCATAATGAAGTGATCATGGTAACCAAGGAGTAGTGAAAATTACAAACAAAGGAAGGCATGTGACATGCAAAAACAAACTGAATGTCCATGATAACTGAAAATGAACAGAACAGACTGTGACAATGATATATTAGACCGTAGAGCACCTTTATTTTAATACTTATCTCAGCATGCATTCTTCATTATTGGACTTGAGCATTACATTATATACTGACATTATGACTTTTAATTTGTCACTAAACTGTTATACATGCCATTTAAAAAAAAAAAAAAAAAAAGTTTCCAGGGGGTTGAATAATTTTGATTGCAACTTAAATTCCCAGCATGCTTGGGATTAAATGAGGACAGTCAAATTTTTGAAAATTACGTTTTTTCTTCTTCTGTTTTTGAGCAAGATAAGAAAAGTGCATTGTGCACTGGGCACATAAAAAGTGCTCAAATTTGTATTTTGTTAGAGCAGTTCTTCTAATACGAGAATGAATCCAGCTACTTATTCTTTTGTCATTTATTTGAAGTGTCAGTCTCCCTTTATATCTACAGTCCTTTATCTCTATGGTTCTGCTCGAAATAAGCACTGTTAGAATTGAATGAAGTAAATTAGCATTTCTCTGCCGCCTGTAAAGGATGCGTTAAATCAGACAAAGTGGTTTACTAAAGGGGGTTTTGATCTTGTAAAATAAGAAACTTCAGAACATTTTCTTTTTAAATAATTTTTATTTGGGACAAAATAAATATACTGCCCTAATGAAATCCAAATTTTTATAATTTTACTGTGCCAATTCGTTAATAAATTCGTTAAAGTGGACATAAGGCCTTGAAATATGATGCACTTCCCTAATGAAAGCCAAATTTTGAGCACTTTTTACTGCATCAGCCATTTCATGGAGCGGTTTCTCAGCCCTCACAGAGAATGCTTTAAAGGGTTGATGAACTGAGAAATCAAATTTTCCTTGAGCTTTTGACATATAAGAGGTCATCATACTATAAGAATATCCTGTAAGTTTCAGAACTGAAAACATCCTTGTTAGTCCAATAAAAGCTTTTATTGACACCAGGCCCAGCAAACGACAGGATTTTCAAAGTAGGGATCAATGACGTCAAAGGGCAGCAAGCACCGCCTCTGCAGAAGAAAATCAACACCTACTTCATCACTGCCTGTTTAGCCCCGCCCACCGATTTGCGCATGACATGCCATAGAATAGCTAACACAGTAACATAACATAGTAACAAGTAACATAGGCCTACGTGGTGCTAAACCAGATCGAGCTACCAAGCAATAAACATGCCGTTGAGGATTACAAAATATTGTGCAGTGCCTGGACTTGACAGTAATGCGACAACATGTAATTAACTGTGTTAATTCTAATGCCTGATCTGATATGTAATGATTCATGTACAGTCAGATGTTCTTTGTTTGTGTTAGTAAATCAAACCAGTGACTAAACGCCAACTTGCGTTGTTTCTCTTAGTAGGATGAAAATAATCTTTATTTAACGGTGATTAAATTATATAAAGAAAACGATCAAAGAAAGCTCCCTTTGCAATCGTTGGAGCAGCGCGCGCTGAAGCTGTCAATCAAACAACGTGAGTTTATCAGTGACTGATGCGCAAAACTCCCATTTTATTCAACAAATCTCTTAGTTATATCAGGTTTGAAATGTTAGTGAAAATGAAAGCATTCGTTAGTGTTAGTGTGCAGATTCAGAAATGTTAGCCAATCACAGGCGTTTATGCTGAAGTCTCACAGCAGACACGCCCCTTAAAACAGCGTTCAAATCAGAGGGCTAAAATCAGGGTAGGAAAAATGCCTTTTATTTATAAATTATGACAATTTTGGATGTAAAAAGCATACGAACATTATAAGTGGAAACATTATAAAACAATGACAGAAAGACCTCAGGAAACATTATAAAACAACGCAGTTCATGACCGCTTTAAAGCATACGGCTGTGATATATGCCCTAACAAAAGCAAAATTTAGAGCAAATAATGCGTTTATTTTATTAAATAATTATTAAATAATCTTTTTAAATAATCTTTTTTTAATTAATGCACATTCACACTCTCATTTTCTTCATAGTAAACTGGCAGTGATAAAGGATATATGTTTGACACTATACATAAAACGGAAATTGTAACACGTGAGCACGCAAACGTTTCTCGGCGCGCATGCAATGGTTTCTCATGAGCATGAGATAAGTCTGTATATATTTTTTATTTTTGCAAAGGTCCCTTTAGGGGCTCTGTATTAATCCAACTATGGTCTCACTGGTTAATAAATAAACGCTATAGAAGTATCACCATCTAAATCATATGTTTGAAAAAAGATAACCAAAGTTTGTCAGTGAGCATTTACAATTCATTGGAATAGAGCAGGGTACTATAGACTGCCAGGGAGAGGAACCAGTCAATTCCTTTGTACACAAGATTAGAGGTCAAAGGTCAACCACAGTAATTAATTCATGCTTTGATTCATCACTGATTCTGATTCAACCAAATGCTCTCAGAAATAATAATCTTTGTAACAATGATTGTGAAAAGAAAAATGTATATTCCTTACCTGACACAATTGCAGGTTCAGAACATTTTCTACTTGTGTATTTGAAACAACGTAAAACAGACCCTCTTGTCAGCGTCCCAGATGGTGGAGTTTCTTGTCAGGAAATGCTATATTTGAAGGCTGTCACTACAATAAGTGCATTCGTGTGATGAGCTTCAACACTTAAGACCAAGGAAATAGTTTTTTATCTTGGTGGGCATGTGACTTACAGTAACAAAAGTGCTCAGCTTTATGATAACACCCCCTTTCCTGTCTTTCACTTCTCTTATTATTTATTTTTGTCTTCTTGGAAGTAGGTTATTTTTCCAGTTCTCTACAGAGGGCTACTGAGAAGGTAAGAATGAAAAATGAAAGTATGTTACATCCAAAAGTGCTTTACAAAAAGACATAGAAAAAAAAAAAATAATAATAATTTGAAAAACTGAAATATAAGTGGTAAAATAGATTTGAGCGATGCTGGACAGAATGCTGGAAATTCATTCATTTTAACCATTATTAACATTGAACTTTGTTTTTCGTTTATGTAATGATCCAGGAACATGAAAGCACATGTCCCCCCCCCCCCCCCCCCCCCCCAAATTTTACTGAAGATTGACAAATTTATCCACAAATAATGCTTTTTTTTTTCTTTTCTTTTCTTTCTTTTTTTTTTTTTTTGTTGAGATACATAAGCTCAGACCCACATAGAGTTGTGTGGTATCAGTGGGTCTCTAAAGGTTATCCTTTAGTTTATGATCCTCTGTATGCAGACAATGTCATTGAGATGTTTAGAGGAAAATCTTCATGTGGAAACCCATCAAGTAGGGATTGCAGTCTGCTGATCAAAAATCTGGAAAGTCCTATAATGAAGAGAAATTTTATACATGTTTTGAACCTGAAAACGTTGGATGGCGCACCTACGCATTTTATGATGTCACTTCCACAATTCTAGTTGATGGCATGTAAATACTTGGTTTATCAAATTTGCTTGACTTCTGATATAGTTCTGAGAGTAATTATAATAATAATAACCTTTATTTTCTATAGCGCCTTTAAATGTACATCTCAAAGCGCTTTACAGAAAGAAATAAAACAACAAAGATACAACACACAATATGAAGATTAAAGTTAAAGTGACAAAATAAACTATAAAATAAGCACAATGAAAAATTACAATTATTCAATTAAAAGCTACCCTAAAAAAAATAGTTTTAAGCTGAGATTTAAAAATGCCAAGAGATTTAGCTTGCCTTATCTAAATCTGTAAAGAATTCCAAAGTTTTGGAGCTAGTGAAGAAAAAGCCCTATCTCCCATCAATCTTAAACAAATTAAGGGAACAGTTAAAAGACCAGTTTCAGAAGAACGCTGTCACAGTTCCCTTGTTTCCCGGTCTCCATTTCCCATCATCCTCCTGTTTCCACACCTGCACTCACTTCCTCGTCATCAGCCAGGTACCTGTGGGTGGGGAACTCATGGGCGGGGTTCTGAACTTGCTATGGCCGCCCTCGGCCTCTGATCCGCCATGGCCGCCCTCGGCCCCTGATCCGCCATGGCCACCCGAACTTCTAGATCCGCCCTGGAGACCTCCGGTCCCGTCTGCTCCTCTCCCTGCACCTGCGTGAGGTCTCCAGGGCACCCACCCCTCCAGGTACTGTCACAGTTCCCTCGTTTCCCGGACTCCATTTCCCATCATCCTCCTGTTTCCACACCTGCACTCACTTCCTTGTCATCTCCCCATCATCACCGATCACCTGCACCTGGACTTCATCATCTGCACACCCTTTATAATGGACTCACTCCCTGCACTCCCTGTCTGTTCTGAATGTTAGTTTATGTGTGTGTAGTTGGTTATTCTCTCCGTTGTTTAAATAAATACTCTTGTTTGTGGATCTCCGTGAACGCCTCGTCTCTCTTCCACCTCACACCCGTAACAAACGCAAGTCACGGGTTGGAGTATAGGGAATTAAAAGCTCGGTCAAATATTGAGGTGCCAACCCATGTAAGGCCTTGTAGGTAAGCATCAAAATTTTAAAGTCAACCCTAAACATAACGGGGACCCAATGTAAGGACTCCAAAATGGGAGTAATATGTTCTCTTATCCGAGTTCTAGTAGGGATTCTAGCAGCCGAATTTTGCACTACCTGCAATTTGTTTAAGGTAGCTTTTGACACCCCAGCCAACAGGGCATTACAGTAATCAATACAGGAAAACACAAAAGTGTTGATCAGTCTCTCAGCAACAGTAATCGACAGCACTGGACGCAATCTGGCAATATTTCTAAGATGGAAGAAAGAAGTTTTAACAGTATTTTGGATATGTGGCTCAAATGTTAAATTGGCATCAAAAATTACCCCTACATTCCTCAATTTTGTTTGAAACTCCACATTTGAACCATCAAGAGTCAGAGTGACCGATCCAGCTTTGCGTAGTTGGTGAGGTGAACCAACGAGCATAATCTCAGTCTTTTCACTGTTAAGACAAAGAAAATTTCATCCATTTCATCCATCTGTCATCCATTCTTTCATCTTAGAAATACATTCAGAAAGAAAATCAACAGGCACAGTTTCATTAGGTTTAAAATGAATGTAGATCTGAGTATCATCTGCATAAAAATGAAATGTGTGTGATCTCAAAAGCTGGCCAAGAGGGAAAACATAAATATTAAAAAGCAGAGGGGCCAAAATTGATCCCTAAGGCATTAACATTAACCTCAGATCTAAATCCACCCATGGCAACAAACTGCTTCCGATCGTTGAGGTAGGATTTAAACCAATTAAGAACGGTATCAGAGATACCAAAAACAGTTTCAAGACAAGTAATTAAAACTAAATGATCAACAGTGTCAAAAGCAGCACTGAGATCAAGAAGGATCAATACAATAATGCCACCACCTCTACCAGTGGATCGCGGGAGATCAAATAACCCGTAGCCAGCAGGAGTAAGTTCATTAAAAAGAAGACCGTCCGATTGTTTGTGCCATGTTTCGACTAGACTTAAAAGGTTGAGTTTTTCTTCCAAAATGATGTCAGATAAAGTCACAGCTTTGTTGTTGACAGAGCAAGCATTAAAAAAACGCTGATTTCAAAAGACAACCATGGGAAGAAAAACTGATTTGCACTGTAAAATTTTATCTCACATACTGGATAAGAACCACAAGAGCTGCTCAAAGTTCCCCTAATTAAAGCGTGTAATCATCCATCCTGATGGCAAATTTTTCCAACACACATGCGCAGATCCCTTGGATGCTCGAGCTCCACCCACGGAAGTGGTCGAGCACCTACGGAAAACACGAGATATTCTCCATTCATTTTAACCAATAAAAAAATTGATTGCAACTTTCAGACATGACTTTCTTCTGATGTTAGTTCATTTAAGGGGGTTTCTATTGCGTTATTAGTACTTGCGTTATTATACTGACAAATGTCGAGAGTGCATTCTTGTAACGCGAGAGCGCATCAAATGCGCGAGCAAGAATCTCTGCGCTCACAGGCGGATTCCCTTTTCGCGCAAAACTGGACACGCGCTCTCTCTCGCTCAGATATTATATGTGCGTGCTCAAACTTTGTCCTTCTGCAAGTGCACTCGTGAATCTAGAATTGTCTTCTCTCCAGGATGTAATGTTGCCAGAAGCGCAAAATTATAGTGTGGGCACTGGGCACCCACCGGCAGAAAAAATTAATCGGTCAAGTTTGCTAACGAATGTAAATCAATATTCACATAGCATAATAGTAGTAAATTTATCTGTCTCACATGTGTCCCGCATTGTCCCGCAAAATCACATCTATTGTCCTGCTACAGATCAATAGCCAAGTGGTCACCCTTGTAGCCTCCCTCAATCAGGATCTTGATGAGGTAGTGAGTCAGGTCACTGTCAGCCAAGTCCATATATAATGCTGCTAGATCCATGATTATGGTCTGTCTTTCTGTCAGCGTTAGTTGCAGGCAAGGATAATAGAAGTCAGGATCTAAGTGCAGCAATTCTTTTAATAAAACAAAACTCAAAACAGCAATATACTCAGCAAACTGGAACAGAACAACACAACGATATCTATAACGAAAAAGTTTGATATAACATCTGTTCACAGGTCAAAAGATGCATGTATGGTGTTAGGAAATGCACCTTTCTCTAAACCTCATATGCCATCACCAAAGAAGTACAGTACACTTGAACTTGAGTTTCTGAAAGCCCACTGTAACTTTAATACACAGTTAATAAACAATGTTCTTTTTTTATTATTATTATTTTATTATTATTATTATTAAAAAAGATATTTTTGATATTTAAGTGGAATAACCAACATTTTTTTTTTTTTTTTTTTTTCCCCAATGCACATCAGTGACCCAAAATCGTACTCGGTTACTAACGTAACCTCGGTTCCCTGAGATACGGAACGAGTACTGCGTATGGGGAAAGGTCTCCTTTTCCCCGATACTGAAGCCTTTTTTAATAACGCAGTGTAACTGCATCGTCATTGGTTCACTCATAGAAAGTTGTTGAACCAATGACGGCGCGGCCTAGCTGCGCGACCTATGGCGACAAAGCGCGCGAAGAAGCCCGCCAAAAAGGGCGGGGCTTACAGCTATATAAGCAGGCATTTCGCCATAGGATTTCAGGTCATACGACTGAAGCGACGACACTGAAGCCGCAGCCTCGTGGCACGGCATAAAACGCAGTACTCGTTCCGTATCTCAGGGAACCGAGGTTACGTTAGTAACCGAGTACGTTCCCTTTCGATACTTCACTCGTACTGCGTATGGGGAACGAATTCAACCGCGCCGTGCCACGGCAGGGAACGACTGAACTTGTCATAGATACCGCGAGGGAACTAGCGGACAAGAGAGAGGGCCGGAGCCGTCGAACCCAAGTGTTACACTTGCCAAAAGGCGGGAGCTAACTCCCGAAGTGGCATGAGGCGGAGCTCGATAGAGGCCGCTGAGTCATACCGAGAGGACCCGAGCTTGCAAGGTCGGGATATCCAAGTTGTAAAATCTGACAAAAGTGGACGGCGAGGACCAGCCGGCCGCCTCACAGATGTCTTTAATGGAAACCCCACTGGACCAAGCCCAAGAGGAAGCCATTCCTCTAGTGGAGTGAGCTCTAACTCCTATGGGGCAGTTCAGGCCCAAAGAGGAGTAGCAGAGAGCAATGGCGTCGACTATCCAATGCGAAAGACGTTGCTTTGAGACCGAAGACCCTTTGGTGCGGCCGCCAAAGCAGATAAAGAGCTGATCAGATTGCCGGAAAGGCTGTGATCGCTCGACATAGATCCTCAATGCCCTGACAGGGCAAAGTAATTCCGGCTCTCGCTCGTCTGACGAGGGAGGAAGCGCTGAGAGGGAAATGATCTGTGCTCTGAAGGGAGTCGAGAGCACCTTAGGAACGTAGCCATGCCTAGGTTTCAGAACGACTTTGGAGTCGTTAGGCCCGAATTCAAGGCATGCAGGGCTCACAGAGAGGGCCTGCAAGTCGCCAACACGCTTGACCGATGCTAGAGCAAGTAGCAGAGCAGTTTTAAGCGTTAGGGGCCTGAGGTCAGCTGACTGCAAAGGCTCAAAGGGGGGACCTTTGAGGGCCCTGAGGACCAAGGAGAGGTCCCAGGTGGGAACAGTGAGAGGTCGAGGTGGATTCAATCGCCTAGAACCTCTCAAGAAATGCGTTATAAGGCTGTTCCGACCCACTGACTGGCCAGCGATAGGAGCGTGAAACGCTGCAATGGCTGCTACGTAAACCTTGAGCGTTGAAGGGGTGCGACCCATATCTAAACGCTCCTGTAGGAAAGACAGTATCGGTGATACGGCGCACTCCACAGGGTCTATGTTGCGTGCAGAGCACCAGTCAACAAAGACCGACCATTTCTGGGCATAGAGGCGTCTCGTAGACGGGGCTCTTGCCTGAGAGATGGTATTTAGCACATCGCCTGGGAGGTTTTCAGGCTCCCATCGAGGGACCACAGGTGCAGAGCCCAGAGTTCTGGCTGGGGATGCCAAATCGTCCCGTTCGCCTGAGAGAGGAGCTCCTGTCTCAGGGGAATCAGCCACGGGGCTTCCTTGGAAAGCCTGAACAGCTCTGATGACCAGACTTGGCTTCTCCAGAGCGGGGCCACTAGGAGGACTCTGTGTCCGTCTTCCCTGAGCCGCCTGATGACCTGAGGGATCAGGGCGATCGGGGGAAAGGCATAAAGAAGGGTGCAGGGCCAGTTGTGGGCCAGAGCATCTTCCTCCTTTGAGAAATAAATTGGGCAGTGAGAGTTGTCTTCTGAGGCGAAGAGGTCTATCTCTGCCCTCCCGAAGAGCTCCCAGATCTTGAGAACCGTCTGGGGGTGGAGCATCCACTCGTCTGAGGGGACGTTGCTCCGGGACAGCATATCTGCTCCCAAGTTTGTTCTCCCGGGTATGTGAGTCGCTTTGAGCGACTGTAACCTCGGTACTGCCCACTCCAGAAGACGCTTTACCAGTGCGCATAAGCGGCTGGACGAAAGACCGCCCTGGTGATTTATGTATGACACCACCGTCATACTGTCCGACTGGACTAGGACGTGGCGTCCCATGAGGTGTGTCTGGAACGCCCGGAGGGCTCTGATCACTGCCAGCATCTCGAGGCAGTTGATGTGCAGATGGCTTTCCTCGCGGGACCACGAGCCGAAGGCCGGTCTGCCCTCGCAAAGAGCGCCCCAACCCGAGTTGGACGCATCTGTTGAGAGCACCGTCCTTCTGGACACCGCCTGTAGGGGTACTCCATGACTGAACCATACAGGGTTCGTCCAAGGTTTCAGGGCTGCTAAACAAGCCCGATTGACCTTGAGACGCAGGCGGCCGTGCCGCCAGGCGTGAGGAGGGACCCGAAACTTTAACCAGTATTGCAGAGGCCGCATTCGAAGGAGGCCGAGCTGCAAAACCGGGGAGGCGGAAGCCATCAGCCCTAGCATCCTCTGGAAGAACTTCAGAGGGAGGTAGGCTTTGTTCCTGACCGAAGCTGCGAGCTGCTGAATGGCCAGGGCGCGCTCTGGTGAGACTACTGCCGTCATACGGACTGAGTCGAAGACTGCCCCCAGGAACGTGATACGTTGGCTGGGAAACAGTGAGCTCTTGGCGAAGTTGACCCTGAGTCCCAAGCAATCCAGATGGCTGAGGAGCACGGATCTGTGATGCTCCAGCTCGGCTCGTGACTGGGCCAGAATGAGCCAGTCGTCGAGGTAGTTCAGAACCCGGATTCCCATCTGTCTCAGTGGGGAAAGGGCCGCGTTCATGCACTTGGTAAAAGTGCGTGGAGCCAGAGACAGCCCGAAGGGAAGGACTGTATATTGGTAAGCCACACCCTCGAATGCGAATCTCAAGAATCGCCTGTGATGGGGGGCTATCTGGATGTGAAAGTAAGCGTCTTTCAGGTCCAGAGAGCAGAACCAGTCGTCGGTGCAAATCTGAGCGAGGATCTGCTTTAGCGTTAACATCTTGAACTTCCGTTTCATGAGGGAGAGGTTCAAGAGTCTGAGATCTAAGATGGGTCTGAGACCGCCATCTTTCTTGGGAACCAGGAAATAACGGCTGTAGAATCCCGACTGGCTCTCTGAGGGGGAGACTATTTCTATAGCTCCTTTCCTCAGCAGAGTCGTGACTTCGGCTCGGAGGACATGAACGTCGTCCGAATTTACTAAAGTCTGAAGCACCCCGCTGAAGCGCGGGGGCCTTCGGGCAAACTGCAGCGAGTAGCCTTGACTTATGGTCCCCAGGACCCAACTTGACACTCCGGGGATGGCCTGCCAGGCCTCGGCCCGCGTGACAAGGGGTAGAATGACATCGGATGACGGACCGCCGGTCGGGGGCCCGTACACCGGAGAGAGTGGAAGAGGAAGTTTGCTCTTTCTTTGAGGAGGCAAAATATTTATAGTGTTCGCCATGAGAACGGCGTTTGGCATGGACACAAATTTTTTGGGCCCAGTTGGCGCAACACTGAACATATCTCCCACGCCCGGAACTAAACGGGGCGGAGGGGAGACAGAACGAAGGAGCTTTTGGGGTGGTCCGGCCTCGGCGGGACTTTGCCCCATCCTCTTCCTTCCTGGATGATCAGGAAGACTTAGGAGGCGTCGGGTCCAGCGAGATCTTAGGCCGTGGTCCCTGACGTCTCGGGAAGGAGGAGCGCTTTGCGGGGCGTGAACGCTGGCGCTGTTCCTTGGGGGGCGCTGCTTGAGAGGTAGAGGGTGCAGGCTTGCTCTGCTGAGCCGGCGCAGGCCTGGGGCGGCTGGAAGCAGAAGCAGAACTGGAGCGCTTGGGCAGGAAGTGTCGCATGGCTTGGGACGACTTCTGTGCTGCAGTGAAGCGTTCAGTGAAGCCCTCTACCGCTGGCCCAAAGAGACCGGAGGGAGAAACTGGGGCGTCCAAGAAGGCCGTCTTGTCCAGGTCCTTAATTTCGGTCAAGTTGAGCCATAGATGGCGCTCAAGCACGACCAGGCTGGCCATGGATCGTCCAATGGCTTGGGCTGTGGCCTTTGTGGCACGCAGGGCTAAGTCGGTGGCGCTGCGGAGGTCACGGAAGGCAGGTGCATCGATGCCGGACTCGTCCAGGGAGCGGAGGAGCTTGGCTTGAAACACCTGGAAGATAGCCATGGTGTGTAGCGCTGAGGCAGCCTGGCCTGCAGAAGAGTAGGCTCTGCCAGCCAGGGCAGAGGTGGTCCTGCAGGGCTTGGATGGAAGAGCCCTCTTAGTTTTCCAGCCCACAGCCGCGGGTGGACAGAGGTGAGCCGCCACTGCTTCATCCAGGGGTGGTAGGTGCTCATAGCCCTTCTCTTCAGCGCCATCCACAGTGGTGAGAGCTGACTGATGTGTAGTGCGTAGGCGGGCAGAATAGGGGGCGCGCCACGACTTCGTCAGTTCGTCGTGCACCTCTGGGAAAAACGGGGCAGAGCGTTGACGAGGGGTCTGACGACGACCTGGCAGGAACCACTCGTCAAGCCTGCTACGTGAAGGCTCTTCTGGTGGGGCCCATTCGAGGTCCAGTTCCTCTACTGCCTTGGAGAGGACGCGGAGAAGTTCGGCGTCCATCCCCGTCCTGCAGTCAATGGGTTCCAGTGAAGGTAGGTGGGCGGGGTCCTCTGGTTCACCGGCCCATCCTTCCGTCTCGGAGGCCGCGAGAGACATAGAGTCATCAAGCGGCTCTTCGTCCGATCCGCCGAATGAGACGAGGTCGCTCGCTTCTGCAGAGGGACGCAGGTCAGGGCGGGAGAATAAGACGGGGGACTGCTCTCTAGATGGAGAGGGCGAGGCACGCGGGGGCTGAGCCGACGTGAGCTCGCACAACTCCGGGCGCTGAACCGTTTTACCCCGCTGTCTCTTCCTCGCCGGCTCGCGGGAGGAAGAAGACGGGAGGGCGCGAGCGGCGGGACCGCCTTCAGAGAAGAAAGCGATCCGCGAGCGCAGAGAGGCTAGACTCATGCCCTCGCAGTGAGAGCATGAGGTCCCGGTGAGCGCGGCGTCCGCGTGGGGCTTGCCCAGGCAGCCGACGCACTCATCGTGCCCGTCATTGTCATGCAGAGGGGCTCTGCATGTGCCACAAGAGTGGCGCGGCATTTGCAGCAACGCCGCCGCCGTGATAACGGCGTTTGGGGTGCTCTTTTAGAGCGGCGAGGGCCGCTGGAAGCTCTTTTAGAGCGGCGAGAGCCGCGGGAAAAAGCTCTGATAGGCGCGCCGGATGGCGGCAGGAGACGTGCTGAAGGACGGCCGGGAGTGGGAAGCGGGCGTCTCGAGAACGGCGCTCGGGGCGGCAGTCTACGAGGGCACCAGCGTTGTCCGGCGAGCTCAGCTCAATCCGCTGCGGGAGCCTCTTCGACGGCGGCGAGAGCTTGCTTCAGGCGGCGAAGGCTTCAGCTCGGAGATCAGCGAAGAGATGCGATGTCGTCGCTGAAGGAGAGAGAACTGAAATCCTATGGCGAAATGCCTGCTTATATAGCTGTAAGCCCCGCCCTTTTTGGCGGGCTTCTTCGCGCGCTTTGTCGCCATAGGTCGCGCAGCTAGGCCGCGCCGTCATTGGTTCAACAACTTTCTATGAGTGAACCAATGACGATGCAGTTACACTGCGTTATTAAAAAAGGCTTCAGTATCGGGGAAAAGGAGACCTTTCCCCATACGCAGTACGAGTGAAGTATCGAAAGGGAACCTACTTTGTGAGTATATTATTTACACAGTATGGAAAACACTTAAATCATATGACAAATACTTACTGAAATATGTTATTGATCGATGTCTGGCTCTCTGTTTTCTCTTGAAATATTCCATTTAGAGTAATGATTATGAAGCTGAGCCGAAATGGACAAACTCAACATGTATGAAAATATCTGATGAAAATGCTATACATCAAACAACTAAAATGGGCTCAGTACGGTTTTTAAAAAGACTGACAATGTCAGACTTCATTAATAATTATCAAATTTGTCATGCATATTAAGTAGCATCAAGACATTATCTTCAACTTCATACAAGAATTCTTTAATTAAATTACCTTTATACTATATGCATCATTCTTTGGGATTTCAGATCTATTGGGCAGGTTAATTAAGAAAACAACTGCTCTGTGTCACATGCTGTTTTTTTTCAGTTTCATGTCCAAGGACTTTTAGTTTGTCTTTATTATTTCCTGTGTTTCCTTTGTTGTAATGGTTACTCAGTATGTTTTTATTGGTTGTCATGGTGATTCATTGGTTCATTGATTATCTCACACCTGTGTCTTATACAGTTTATTATCTTGTGTATATATTGCCCTTAGTTACTTGTTTTTTGTCTAGTGTTGAATGTGTATTAGCACACTGTTTCCTTTATTTCACATTAACGGATAACATGCTTTTGTTTTATTTACTTATCAAATGTTTAAGCTGTATTAGATCCGTTTTGCTTCACCTCATCTTCATCATCTGCCTGTATCTTTTGTTTTCATCCAAAGTTGTGAATTTAATTTATGTTCAAAATTGGAATATTACATAAAACATTTGCGATAAAGCACCGTTTTTCATCCAGCGTGGTAAAGAGAACCTTATCGTCAGTTCCTGACAAACTGGCTGACAAACTGTTGGTCTTTTTTCATATATAATATTTTAATTGTGCCTCAGAGCACACAGACGAAATGCAATAAACGTATTTGTATCCACCTCAATTGAGCTTTTTTTTTTTTTTTGCATCTTGATTTAAGAATTTTTAGATATTTGTACTTGAAATAAGACAAAAATACTCAGTAAGAAAAACATTTTTGCAGCGTGAATGAATGAATGAATGGATGAGTATTTAAACATCACTTTAAAAAGGGGGAGGAGACCAAAAGAATCTCTGGGTTTACCGAAGAAAACCTGCTCCTGACCAAGTTCAATCGACAAGCTCCACCCATTGGCTCTATAGTGTGCAGCTTCTCCATATAAATGTGAGCAATGGACTGCTGTGCCTGAAGGGGGAGCTCTTCTTGATATTGTATATTTATTAAACCTGTTGTGCTGGGGCATTTGCTGCAGGGTCTAAATAATTATTATTATTATAACGACTGTCATTATATTTTATTTCTTTAAATATCACAAAAATAGTACATTTCACTAAAACAATAATGCATTTGCATGATGTTTAATGTCAAATATATCACACTGCAGAACAATTATTTGCTTCTCATGAAATAAACCTGTGATGTCATCCCTTCCTGAAGTCATTGAGCCTTGGAGACTTTTTCTTTTTATTCAAAGAAGTATTTTATGAATGCACAGTTTTATGCATCCAGTTAAATGTTCTCAGCATGGCTAAAGTTCCGCAATTTATTTACATTTATGCATTTGGCAGAGGCTTTTATCCAAAGCGACTTACATTGCATTATACTATACATTTGTATCTGAGTATGTGCAATCCCTGGGATCGAACCCATGACCTTGGCATTGCTAGTGCCATGCTCTAACCACTGAGCTACAGGAAAGCTAATTCAGTATTCAGTAAATGATAATCATGTGTTTTTCATTGGCAAATACATATGTTTAATTAGAGTACGTAGCTATATTGTTACATTTCACACTATTTAGTGAAACAATATTCACACAACACCTGAATCAGTTTTCCATGCAAGCACCACTGACATAACCACACAAATATATGGCACATTGATACAAAGGAATAGTATCTTAAAGCATATTTCAGAATATTTCAATCTTATATAAATGCAATGGTAAATCATACTGAAAAAAAAATAAAAAGAGGAGTGGAAGGCATTCTTATCACTCTCATAGAATCATAATTTGTATACAATTATCTTAATTATAACTTTCAATAACATAGACTAATACAGATTAAGGTTTGAATACTTCATTTGGAAACTGTTTATGTTTTTATGGCTGAATATTCAGTTCTGTCCTCATCATCAGAGCTTGAACTGCCAGGATGGCTCCTCTGGTTATGTTTGGGTTCTTTAACAACTGGTTTGGCAGAACAAGACACAGTGGTGTAATTCACCTCTTCTTCATCTTCTTCACTGGTATCAGATTCCCAGTCTATTTTGTTGAATGGAAGTCTTGAGGCACATGCAGAAGAAACATTCTCATAATCGTTATGTTCTGATTGGGAATTCTAGGAAGAGGAAGAAATAATAAAACAAAATGTTTTCAATATACATTAAACAGTTGTATATGCTCCACACACTTTTTTGGTTTACTGTTCATTTTGTAGGTATAAAGTAATAGAAGATAAAAATTCTGTTTATATTCTCATGGCTTACCTTTGACTGCTTATTTTTTGACACCATGGCATAGACTGCTGAATCTTCAGGTGCTCTAAAAACACAATCATATATTTAACAGCAGCAGCATTCTGTCACATTTTAAAATGTTAGTATCAAAAAGCATTTTTATGCTCATCTCACTATGAATATAAAGATGAAAAAGTGTTATTTAATTTGTGGGAGTGCAGTTACTTCTGATTTTTAAATTCCCCATCTGCTTTACCTTTTTGTCTCATTTTGTTGCTTGAAATCAAGAGTGACGTAATTTAATGTAGATGCAGCTAAGTCATTGTCCGTATATCCAGGTTTTTGTGGTTTTCCCTGTAAGAACAAAAAGACAGCTTTCTAAGCATGAAAATGTCAGTTGTTTGTAATATTGATGTTTTAAAGACATCCTGTTGCATTAAAAGAAAAAAACATTCTCTTACCTGTTTCATTGGTGGCAGTTTAATGACAGAATACACAGTGTGGATATCAGATTTTGTCCTTAAGATGAAAAAAGGAATAATTAACTTCATGACAAAAATTGAGCACAGTTCTCCATCATTTCTGCAGCTGTTACCTTGGATTGAGGTCCTGTGTTTGTGTAGGATCTTGGGAATGGGGTGTTGGATGTGATTGATTAATCCTTCCATGAATTGGATCAGAAATGTCTTCCATTGACAGATTATCCTGGGTGTTGTTTTGTGATCCCTGAAAGTTAAAATATTTCAAACAGAATAGACTTTATTTCTTATTAAGCAAACAGACACTATTTTACTTTTTAAAACCATGCATATTAAAGTGAGCTCAAGAAAGTAACCCAGGTACTGAAACAAACAGAAGTAAAATAACCAATAAAAGTAAGTTTGCCACTGTAGAAGAGCGTGACAGGAATACTGGGAAAAAACACAATGGATTATCTGCTCCACTTTGCTGATCTAATCTTGCCTTGTTGATAGTCCTGCAAAATAATGAGCACAATGATAGGAAGATGATGACCGGAAGAAGGAAAAAGACAAACCAAAATCAACATTTAAAAGGACCTCTGCTGTGCAGATAAACTTGAATGATGCAAGCTTTTTTATGACTATTTTTTTCACTTAAGTAATTTAAAGAAAAGAAAAGAAATAGGTATGTATACCTGCGTATCAGAAAGATGGCCACAGCAATGAGAATCAACAGGAGAATGATAGGTAAGATGATCTGGCAGAGCACCTTAACAGTGTTACCTAAAATGCAAGAGGTTTGAGAAAAGATCATGATCACATCATTGACCATGACTTAATCTAACCACAATTTATAACCTATAACCCAGTTAAACTATTAAAGTAGTCCAAAATATTGCAGTGTTTGGCGTTAACCACAGTGACATCTTGTGGTGTGACCAAACAAAATGCAAGAGGTGACACCTCTTTGCAAGCCCTCCTGTCATCTTAACCAACACAGTATGTGGCTACCAGAAGCTTACGATTGTCACACCATGTTGTAATCGTAAATAATAAGATGGCAACTCGTGACATTTTATCCAAAGATAGAATGTTCACATCCTCAGACTCTGATTTATGTGTTTCTATGTCAACGCTATCAACATCGAAATGAATCTACGGCAGTCAGGGTAGTACAACTAGAGCTCTGTAAGTTCTTTACGTTCATTATTATTGTAATGTTATGTGCTTTGAGACATTAGGTAATTTAAAACCGTCTCTTTGTGATGCTTTGCAGACTCTGCTGTGTGCGTTCATGTGTTTTGAAGGAGGCATGGCTTTGGAGAGCGCTCTAAAGGGAGGGTGGGATCTTATGTTTTCAAAGCTAGCTTGCTAGCCTCTCTGAAATTGCCTACCCTAATGTTAATGCATTAAGACAAAATTCAGTACACACCTTATTAATAAATAATGTACAGACAAGCAGAAGAGACCATATTCTGGGTTCATATGCTTTCCTGTACATAGAAGGCCTATCTTATTAGCACACTGTATACTGAATTTGGTACCTCAGAATCACCATCTTAGTCCATTACACCATGTTAAGCATTTTCTATGGTTTTCTATGCAGGGAAAATGTTTTACATGCAATCGAGCTTGTTACATTTATATTCTGGGATATTAAATGACTTAAATCTTGATATAGAAATTTATCCATATTGCCTATCTCTAAGTCATTCATTCCCTGTATGACTTGCAAAGGCATGTTTGCACACCTCTTGCATTTCGTTTGGTCACACCACAAGGTGTCACTAGCCGCTTTTTCCACTGTCAGGCCAGTGTGAGCCAGGGCTAACAATGTGCCGGGGAGGCCTAATAGCACTCGGACCTCGAGCACCGAGGCCAAAATCAATCTGCGTTTCCACTCTCGGGCCGGTAGCCCTGCAGCACTGCCCTAAACCATGCCCTTAACACACCTCCATAGAACAACGTCACACAACCCCACCATTTCACCATCTGACTGAAAACTAGCCAGATGAGCAAAATGAGCATGACAGAAGTGAATGTTTGGTCTTTAAGATTCCAGCATCAATATTTGACCAATGTTTTACAATAAGAAATGTTAACGAGACAGTAAATTATTGATATGTGTCAGGAGTGCACAATCATGCTGAATCAAACTGGTATTTACCATTTCACATAAAAAATAGAACACATCAATTCAGTTGTACTTGCACAGGAATGCACAAAACAACTCCATTAAGGCTTTTAAGTCCAAAAGGTTTACACATTTAGAAAAAAATATTAATAAAATATCATATGTTTATGTCACATTTGTTTAGAAGGATTGAGCATTTCTATTAATTATCCATGATAATCATTATGCAATCTAAGGATGTTTGAGCAATCTCTTCCATCTCACTATACTGTTATCCTTTCAGCCAGAGCAACAGAGGGAGCTCACGAACAGCAAACAGGAGTTATGAGTTATATGAGTTAACTGGAGTATATTATGTCATTTATGAAATATGTGGATGCATTAGTTGGATGCACAGAGAAGAGACAGATGAAACATAAAACCAAATAAATACACAATTATAACCATATATGACAGGGGTCGGCTATTAAGTTTGGCATCGGGCCAACAAAAAAATTTTCACCACTAGATAGCGGGCCAGAACATAGTCAAAGGATAATTTAACCCTCTACTGCACACATATTGATGGCACATGAAAAAAATAAAAATATTCCACATCATTTTTTGGTACTTTTGGTAAAATTTTATTGATAAAAATTTTTTTTACCACCCTCCCCCCACTGTAAAATATTTTTTGGACCAATGGTATAGAACAGGGGTCGGCAATTAAGTTTGGCATCGGGCCAAAAAACAAATTAATTGATGAAAATTGCAACTAGAATTGCCTGTTACAGACTGTTACAGTGTCTTTTGTAACTGGTATTGAGCTGTTACTCTGAGCATGACAGAAGTGAACGTTTGGTTACTCTGTGTTAAATCCTGTAGTAGGACAGTTATTAACAAAAAGCCACATTTGTGTGGCGGTGCCCGAGTTTTAAACTGGATAAATTAATAAAGCAGAGTAGTGACACGTAGCCTGGCAAGCATCTTCATTCACCAAATTGCAACACAGATCGCCTTGCTAAAACACACGTGAGAGATGCAGAATGGATAAAAATAACTCAAAAAATAAAAGAGGACTTGAATAAGCTCATTAATGACATGTTTGAGTCATGCTCTTAATGAACTGTTTTATTTCCTCTTTCCATATTGTGAATAATAAATGTGTCTCATTTTAATTTGCTTGTTACACAGTAAAGCCTAACGTATTGTAATAATTATTTCACGTAGCCTACTTTTACACTTAGAATTATTCCTTGGCATCTTCACATACTAAACTGAAGTTTTTAGTAATTTAGTAATTTACTAAACTTTTTTTTTTATTATTGTTTGCCTGCTGGAGGTAGGCTATTACATCGTGTGCAAAGTGATGTTAACATTTAAGCTAGCTGGTGAGAGAAAATGGCACTATCAAAGAGTCTAAAGAGGAAAGTTGACAGCGAAAATAGGGCAAAGAAGAATGGAAAGACAACTATGCATTCATCCTACCTAGTTTTGTGAATGCAAAGCCGGTGTGTCTTATCTGCAACAAAGTTGTCGCTGTTTTCAAAGAACACCTGTTTACACCGGACGCGAGCGGCACGATGCGACGCGTCAAAAGATAACAGAACCCATTTTAATCAGTGATATTGTCTACACTGGATGCGACGCGAGTCACGCGACACAACACATTCCCGACAGTGAACGGATTCCTCGTTCTGTTTCTGACGTAGTCCAAGTGCTTTGCAACGGTTGATTTGTCGCGTTCAGTGTAGCTTTTAGCTGTTGCATCACGGTGCAACGCCACGCGAAAAAAAGTCGTGTCTGGTGTAGACACGGTGATAATATTAGACGACAAAGAACCAGCCACTATAATCTGGCAGCAGGCGCGGGCCAGATATTATTACTGGCGGGCCAGTTTTGGCGACCTATTGCCGACCACTGATATATGATATATCTACATTCTTCAAGCAGACTCTTGTATTTTCCATAAACATATGTGTATTTATTATCGCAATTGTTAGCATCACATATAAATATATATTTTTTTTGTAGCATATGGTGATCAGAATCCCCATCGGATCACAATCAGAAGTTATTGCACTTGCTAGTGCCTGAAACTGAATACCTTGGTCCAAAGATGCCCAATTTTGAGCTAAAATTTTTTAAATGTCTTAAATGTTTATATTAGCCTGATAAGATAACATGCGAAATGAGCAGCGGTGTTGACCCACTCCCCTCCTGTTGTAAACTCCACCTTTTTTCATGACCACACCTCAAGCCCCAGTTGGGCATCTTTGGACCAAGGTATTCAGTCCAACCCCTGTCGGCTGGCCCCGAGGAGACCCGAAAATGCAACTGGACCTCGCTCGCTTTTGGCCTGGGAGCACTTTTGATGAGTTTAGAATGTGCCAAATGTTTGCGAAAATTAAATAAGGAAGACAAAAGAAATGAAGAAGCAAGTGGAGAAGGTTTTCATTGTTGAAGGGAGATGAGTGCTTTAAAACAGATTCAGAGCTTCCTTTTCTCAGGAACAGGTACATAAATTGCTTGCTCACCATATGCTAAAGCTGAAGTTGTAATGAAGTCTGGCAGGAGTTTTAGATAATCTTCTATTTGATTTAGCTGCTCTAGTCGTTAGCATTTGATTTGATTTATTCTGTAAATGTATAATTTCATACTCACTGACAAATAACACGATGTGTTTGGATTGTGATTTTCCGATGCTATTGATTGCTGTACAGTAATACGTTCCTGGGTTCTGAGGTTGAACAGTGAAGTTCTGCTGGTCTGACAGGACGGTGGTGTTGTCCTCCTCTCTGTACCATTTGTATTGAGATGCAGGAGGATACGCATCTGCACTACAGGTCAGAATGACTGGAAGCTCCCAATTCCACCCAGTGTTGTTATGGACAATATTTATGTTTGGAGAATCTGTAGAAAACAGCCAAACAGACAGGATCCTTCATAATCAACATTTATGTGATAAAGCTTGATTGCAAAACATTCAAAACATTATGTGATTTATTGTTATAATTGACAGTCATTGCAAAGAACAAATTTGGACAGTGTATAATATCAATCCATTCATGTAACTATCATGGCAAACTCGTTCATTCATGGAAGATTGTTTCTGCCATAAAAAAATAAAAAATGGTAATTGCGACCTTTTATCTAACAATTCTGACGTTTTTTTCTCAGAATTGCGAGTTTTAAAGTTAGAATTGTGAGATATAAACTAGCTATTGTAAGAAAGTCTCGCACTTCTGACTTTTTTCTCGCAATTCTGACTATTTTTCTCACAATTGAGAGTTTATATCCCGCGATTCTGCCATTATAACTCAAAATTACAAGTTTATATCTCACAATTCTTAGAAAAATGTAGAATTGTGAGATGTTAACTCACAATTGTGGGGAAAAAAAGATTTAAAAAAAATTGCAATCTTTTAATTTTTTATTCCATGGTCGAAATGATCTTCCATATTCATTAGACTACTTAAACGAATCAAAAAACATTGGAAAATCTTTAACCTTTTAGAAAAGTCGAAAAAAAAGTCAAAGCCGTTTTGCTTATAAACTTATGTGTGTCGAATAAATAGTGGGAAAAAGTACTCACACTTCACCCTGATGTCTACTGGTTGAGATATTTTTTCTCCAATGGAATTTTTCACAATGCAGATGAACTGACCGGAGTCAGAGATACTCAGAGAATTAAAGTATAGTTTCTGTTCATGTCCAACTGTCTTTAATTGTCCATTGAAGCTTTTCTTCCACTCATATGAGGATGCAGGTTTGGAACGAGCCTCACATGTAAGAGTCAGCTCACTCCCAAACATCTGTTCTCCTGTAGAACTTACAGTCACATTTTTAGGTGCATCTACAAACACGTGATATATAAGAAGATGAAATCCAAATTATTTTAGTTGAAATCTTATTGATCAGTTTGGTTACTTTCAAGAAAATTAAAGCATCTAATGTTCCTCAAGTCCTTGAAATATCTTAAATAATTAGATATTTTAATTTTGATGGATTATTACTTACGCAACACAGTTAGCTCTTGTTTATGAGTTTCTACATTTCCCTCTGAATTCTCTGCTTTGCATTTGTACATTCCTGCATCTGACTCAGTTACGTTCAAGTATACAGTTAACATGTTTTCAGATTCAGTGATGTTCCTTCGATTGTTTTGAGTATTTATGAGATCATACGGAAGTCTTGTCACTGTGAGCGTTGACGCAGGAAAGCTTCGAACCTTGCAGATAATGGAGAATACTTCAAACTCTCTCACTTCACTCTTCATAATCAAACTGGGATTAGATGGAGGATCTGCAGAGTTCATGGAGACGTGAGAAGAACAGACAAAATTATTTAGATGTGTCATGTGTGAAATTATTCACTTTGAGTTTAGATTTTAGAACAAAACAGACTTACAAAGCACATCAACATTAATGGTCTGTGATCTTGTTCCAATGGTGTTGGTAGCATCACATGTGTACTGCCCTGCATGCTGAATGGTCACATTGTCAATGTTTAACTGTCCAGTTGGAGGTAGTAATGGGAAAGAAGATCCAGGTTTGTGCTTCCATGTGTACTGTACTGGTTTAGGGTTAGCATCAGCTGAGCATGTCAAACTCAGTCTGGAGTTCACTTTTACAGGGTGGTTGCCTTGTATTGTGATGTTTCGAGGTGAATCTATTTAAACACATGCTTTAGAAAGCTTATCACACGCTGTCATATACATGCAGGTTTTGGTGGAAATATATCATTATAATTGATTTGTGAAGCAATGGACTCAGCATCTAACATACTTTTGGTAATTTAAATTTACATTAGTTCATTTTGCCAAAAGGTTCCAAATGAGCAATACTACAAGAGTAATCATAGCTTCATTGGGTAACACTTACTGTAGCTTGATTTTATATTTAACAGATATTTAAGCATGTTTTTAGTAAAATGAAAAGGACAATACTTACACTTAACAGGTACCAAAGTTTCATTTGACTTCTCTGATTTTATACCATTATCAGCCTGACAATGGTAAGATCCGCTATCGTCTGCTGTAACTTTACTGATGGTTAATGTCTTGTTGGTTTGTTGTAGAAGCTTGTTGTTGTTATTGTACCATGTAAACTGTTTGACCTCTGGGTTACTTTTTTTAACTGAACAACTGAGTTCCAATTTGTCTCCCTCTTTGAGATCTGCAACACTGACCAGAGGTTCGACTGTGACATCTTTTGGACCATCTGAAGGCACAGGAAATGCATTTTGATTACAAGAAAGAATTATTAGAGTAACATTAAAATGATTGAGTAGATGATTCTTTGGGTTGGTTTTTCTTTATCTGTTTACATAAAACATAAAACTCACATTTCACATCAATTGTAATGATATTTGATTTCATTTCTCCATGATTGTTTTTAGCTTCACAATAATATTTTCCACTGTCTTCTGGTTTCACATCATTTAGTTTAAAGTCAGATATTTGAGACATTTCTATTTCCTCCTCTTTGAACCATAAGAAGGTGGCATTAGGGTGACCTCTGCTGGTACAGGAGAGAGTGACAGAGTCTCCCTCCTTCACATCCTCTGAGCTCACTTTTGCAGTTGTCTCTTTAGGTGCATCTGGAGAAGAGAAAGAGATGAAGTGGACAGCTGGAGTGAACAATGCTCAGTCAGTTAATGTGTACAGTAAATTACAGCGTTTGTTTATAGACACATGAAGTACACACTCACATTCCACAGACAGAGTGATATTTCTGATCTGGTCACTGTCCTGATCTTTGGCTGGACGACAAGACAGAATCCTTTTGTCATCCTTCCATGTCACATTGAGTTTCAGTTTGGTTACCTTTCTGCCATCTTCCTCTTTAGTCTCTATGATCATATCGGTTAATGAGGAGGACATCCATTCTTGGTTTTGTCCTGATGTATAGATGAGCCACTCAGGATGATCCGAGCAGGAAGCAAATGTGAAACAGTTAACAGTAAATTCTTCTGACTCATTGAATGGCTTCTTTAGGTCTGGTGCTTCAATCTGCACTTTACAAAGGTTGTCTGAAATAAAGAGTAGAATATGGAGTGAAAACAGGTGATCCTGAACCTTTCTACAACAAAGAAATATATTATCAAAGGGATAGTTCACCAAAAAATTAAAATTAATCATTTGCTCACTCTCATGTTGCTCAAAACCCATGTTTTTTTTTCTTTCAGCAGAACAAATAAAGAGCTCCAAAGATGACGAAAATTAAAGATGTATGCACATTATTCTTCTGAAGCCATGTTTGTAAACTGAAATTTAAGTCATTAATTACTGATAATCTTCTCTGCTGTAGTTCTCATTTGTGTGATTAAAAAACGTGCCTATTGAGAATTTGGAACATTTTTGAGACAGATGAGAACCAATGTTTGGCATCCCACATAACAGGGAACATTCTCAGAACTTTGGCTAACATGTTGGCAAGCTTCTCTTAAAGTTAAGAACAAACGTTCTTCGATTAACGATTATAGAAAATTCAGACAAAGTTATCTGATCTTTAACAAAATTCTCAAAATATTAGTGCAAAAACGTTATTTTTACATGATTCAAGTTTTAGTTGAACATTCGTCATTTGTTAAATGTTACTACTTGTTTTTAGAATGTTTAGAGAACATTCAAGTCACGTTCCCATAATGTTTGTAAAATTATAAAATCGTTTGTTCTTTTAACTTTCGCATAACCAAGAAAAAACATTTTTAAACATTTAAAAATTTGGACATTTGGAACATTGCATGCAGAAATAACTTTTTCATAACTTAATGGGAACATTAGCAAAACATTCTTAGAACATTTTTCTGCTAACTGGGATCTTCATGAAGACTTTAAAAATAGTGTCAGGGTCGTATGGATTTATTTATTTATTTACTTGCTGTTTGTAATTTTTGGAGCCCTTCGTCATATTCAGTTTCATTGTCTAAAAAAGAGAAGCATAAACTTTCTGATAAATGTCTGTTTAATGTTCCACAGAAGAAAGTAACATGATAAACATGAGAATAAGTAAATGATGACAGATTTTTTTTTTTTTTTTTTTTTCATGCAAGAAAACAACCTTTAAGGAAACAAAAAATGAGTCCCATATTCAATAAACTTCTCACCTGTTACTTTGAGATTCATAGTTGTACTCATGTACTTATTGTTGTCTGAACCAATAAATCTAAAGCTGTAGTTCCCACTGTCTGTTTTTTGTAGATCAGTGATTCTTAAATTACATTGTATCCATTTGTTATCTTCCGTCTTTTGTGTTATATCAGTGATGTATTCCACTCTTTTGGAGTAATCTGGTGACTGGGGGCGTTTATCTGTGTTACTGTATACAATAGTCCCATTAAACATTTTTGTTTTGTCATCAAACTTTGGATCTTTAAACCACAGTAGTCTCAAATTAGTTTGCTCTTTGCTTAAGTAACGACAGGGGATGGTCACACTTGACCCTTCCTTAGTTGTTTCTGTTTTTGTTTCCAGTTCTATTAGGATATTCGATGAGCCAGTGAAAGAGCTTGTAGAAATAACTGCAGGAAAAACAACATCAGTATGTATACCGAAGAATTAGGACAATCCTTTACAAAAATCAAAATTTTCAGTATATAATCCAGACAATACACACCAAACAGAAGCAGAAGAATCCCTTCAGGAACCATCATTCTGTCTGCTGCTAATGAAATAAGATATTTATATTATTATGTTGAGCACAGTGTCTTCAGAACAAACTCTGAAACGCTGCTTGTCGTTGTGTGTGTGGGCGAATGTGTGTTTTGGTGGTCACAGCTGTGAATGAGTCAGACTGTTTCTCCTCCCTTTTTTGATCGTCCTTGTGGAACAGATGCCTGCAAATGTCATTTTGATAACATCCAATTTGTTCATTTCTTTAGTTTAATTGTTTTCTATTTTCTTCATGTATTATTGATTTTATTATCTTATTTTATTTACCCTGCATTTACAGTAGCAAATAAATCAGGCCTAAAACTCCATCAAATTTATGGAGTAAAATAATTTATTGCTGTAATAAATTACAAATATTTAATTCTCTACACAGTACACAGTAAATCTTCAAACGACACGTTCACGCTATGATCACATGCCAAAAACTTTAGTTTGAAGAAGCGCTTGTCATACATGAGCCTTTCAGTTTACAGTTTTTTTTTTGTTTTTTGTTTTTTTGCTACTATTTTCACATCTAAGGTGTATATTTTAAAAACTCTTAGTACAAAAATCCAAACTGGTCACACTTGTATCACAGCTAGTCATTCTTTCAAAACCTGATCTCATGCTCTCATTCTAGTTGTACATATTATCATTCTACATAATCACTGTTTCAAAACACAAGATCGTTGTGATATGTAATGAGAACATTTGGTTTAATCACCGAAACACAACAGTATGATCTTCTTTCAGTTTAGTACTTTTAACATTCAGTTAATTCAATAGCAAACAATGCAAGATACATGTTTCAAATCACCCTTGTAGCTGAAATAATTACAGTAACACAGGCTAAAGATGCCACATTAGAAAATCAACATGTCCTCCAACCAACACGCCCATATATGTCGTTTGTCACTTCCCTGAAATACGACCCATAGGAGCATTTACTAAAGTTGCGCCCCTATCGACAACAGGACACTTTAATTTTAATGCATTGTATCCTTTTATCTGCGTCATATTTCAGGTTTTGTGTAGCTCAAATGGTACAGCATTACAATATACTACAATATACAATCATGTGATCATGCGATCATGGGTTCGATCCCAGGGAACGCATGTGCTCATGAAGTGTATATACGCTATAAATCACTAAGGGTAGGTTTAGGGTTGGGGTAGGTGTAAGTAAGTCGTTAATAAAAAAAAAAAAAAGAGTTTTACTAAATGGAAATAGGTCAAATGGTGGGTAAGGGACTGTGTAAAAAGTCCAAACATTGCATTTACAGTTTTTTTTAATTGCTTTGGTGCAATTTTCACAAGCAATTGGTAAATTTTCAAAACTCTTAGTACTAATATCACAACAGATCATTAAAAGTGCACTTTTTTCAAACATTTCAGCATGTTTTCAATTGTGTTAGTACAATACACAAAATCAGAAAGTATCCTTTTCACTACGCAAAATAAGTGTGTCATCTATATAAATGTTTTATTCACAGTAACTGTCGTTCATAATGCTATTACTATCAAACTTTTGATTTGAATCTCTTTTCGTTCAGTTTAATACATTTGTCTATTATTTAATCCAACTGAGCTTAATGGTTAATCAATGAATCATTTGGCTCACCTATAGATTTCTATAGATATTGATTCTATAGGCATAGTTTCTATATAACTTATTTGCAATTTCCGATATGGATAACCAAATGTAATGAATTATAAGCAATTTATCTTAGATGATGACCACAATTTTAAAAGTGTGTGTGGTCCTGGTAAACACTAAGTTGTGAACCAAATGTCCCAACAAGGATGGTAATTTTAGACCTTGTTTGGACATATTTTTTTGGTCCCCATGAGGAAAACAGCTTATAAATCATACAAAATGATCTTTTTTGAAAATCAAACGTGTGTGTGTGTGTGTGTGTGTGTGTGAGAGAGAGAGAGAGAGAGAGAGAGAGAGAGAGATACAAATACAGAGGGATTTGAAATTTGTGAACAGAGTAAGGGAAAAGAAACAGTCATTGACTGTATATCTTCAGATTGATCAGAGATGAATCAGAAAAAGGGAGACGGATGGCATCATTTTACATTATAGTATGCCATGTGACACTGTAAACAGATTACTATGGTAGTGACTGCCACATTACTGTAACTCACCCTTCATCTGTCAAGATCAACTGCAGTATAGATTCAGTCATATGAAACAGTCAGAACATTTACTGCATTACAACAAACTCTGTTCTACTTAAAACCTCATGACTGTGTCATACTTCACACCTTTTGATAACACACTGAATAGATACTATTACAAACATTATGGATTTTATGTCCATTATGTAATTCAGGTAATGTAAGTGTATTTTCTAATGTTCACACACACACACACACTTTGAACATAGTGTTCATAATCTAAGATAATGCTTATAATGTAAAAATAATTTGTTACTTTTGGTTATCCATGTTCGAAATTGAAAACGAAGTAGAAACTACATCTATACAATCTGTATCTATAGATGTACGAAATGATTCATTGATTAACCATTAAGATCATTTGGATTAAATAATAGACAAATGTATTAAACTGAATGAAAAGAGATACAAATTAAATGTTTGATAGTAATAGCATTATGAAAAGCATAGTGAGAAGAATACTTTGTGATTTTGTGTATTGTACTAACACAATTGAAAATATGCTGAAATGTTTGAAAAAAGTGCACTTTTGATGATCTGTTGTGATATTAGTACTAAGTTTTAAAAGTTTACCAATTGCTTGTGAAAATTGCACCAAAAAACAAACAAACAAAAAAAACATGTAACCGATTTTGTTATTTCTTATCCTAAATCAACCTGTTAATGTTTTTAATTTTATAATTTAATATATTATTAAAATGGTTTGTTTCATGCTGATGTAACCGATGTACTTGTTATGTTTTTACAATGATGTTTTGTACAGTAGTTGTGGTTTGGGTGTGGGGGAGAGCGCAAATGTTTTGTTTATTTTGTACTGTAAATAGTGTATGTTTTGTAAAGTTGTTTGGTTTGTATGTGTTGTAAAATGTTGCATTAGTGTTTTTAGGACCCCCTCGAAAATGAGATGTTACATCTTAAGTGTTTGTCCTTTCAATAAATTCACATTTAAATTTAATCTGACAGCTAAATGTTTTACTACAATAAAAAATATAATAAAAATTATCTTACCTTCAAATCGTATCCGTTGTTCTCAATGGGCCGCTTAACAACATTCAAACCGAGAAACAAAAGGAGAACTTCACCCATGAGTATTTCTAACTTGTTATATTTGCATATTTAAACATTCAGACATAAAAGAAAAAGGCAAAAAACACACATTCTTGGTAGAGATAAAGAAATATGTTAATTCTGTCATCTGAGCGTGAAGCTCACTTCCTGTGGCTGTGGTTAGTTCTGTGTTGAAACTAATCAGAAAATAAAACCCCCTGTAATGTAGGTGTACAACATGCTGCTAGATTAGCAGACTAATGGTGCAGCATGGAAAAGTAAATGTGAGAATCACTCAGATTGTATTTATGACCATATATTAGATAATAAACTAAGTCAATTCATAATTTGCCTAATGAGCAAACCACATCTAACAGCTCTGTGTTGAATGAGGCCTAAATATTGTTTCTAAGGTATAGATTTATAGTGTTGTTCAATAGCTATGTTTCCATTCCATTCATATTTATATAGCCAGTGTTACAGCTATGGTTGTAAGTATACGCACAACGAGGAAGATGCAGGAATAACAGTTTTTAATAAATCCAGAGTCAAGGAAATCCACAAACTGGCTAACAGGAAACACAACCATACATAGAACACTACTGGGCAATACTGAACTGAAAACACAAGACTTAAATACACAGACAAACGAGGTGGGTAATTGAACACAGCTGGTAGTGATAATGAAAGTGATCAGTAACTAAGGTAACAGACTAGTGGCAGGAAATGGTGCAACACAGAAGTCCAAAACAGCGTGAACATGTGACAGCCAGGTTGTTTATATATATATATATATATATATATATATATATATATATATATATATATATATATATATATATATATGTTAATTTTGACATTTAATGCATTGTTAAACGGCAAAACTTGTAGGAGTGTTAGTTAATGCAGTGTGAACGAACATGAACTTTTATTAACTAACATAATAAATGGTGTAAAAGAAAAAAAAAAGATCATTAAGGACCTTTGAAATAAATTAAATAATCTGGCAAAATGATACCTGTCTGTATCTTCTTTAGCTGTGCGTTTCCTGAAAAATAATTGTACACCTTAAAACATTCGTCAACCAATTTGAATGAAGCATTTAACAGCCCCTGGGGAAAAATGGTGTTGGAGACACACGTGATGCGAATTTCTTTGAACTTCTTTCTTTACTCCTAGAATGCTTAGTTAAAGGTACACTATGTAACTTTTTTTGTACATTATAAATACATCTTTCAAAGCGTGTTTTTGTCTTACCCTGATTCACCAAGGTAAGCCCATATATCTGTCAGGATGAATTTTAAGGGAAATTGCATATGTTATTCACCCGTGCATGTCTGTAAAACGTCTCAGGTTACGTATGTAAACATGGTTCCCTGAGAACCAGCAACGAGACACTGCGTTTGAACGCATATGGGGAAAGCCATCACGTGAACCGGTGTCTGAAAACAATTATCGAACCTCACCGATCTTATTGGCCGGCGACAGCCTATGATGTCATCATAGACGCGACCCGGAAGTATAAAGGGGCACCTAGAGAAGCAGTCAGTACCTTATCGTCTGAGGGGACTGTTCAGCAGGCAGCCCTGATGCATGGCAGGTAACGCAGTGTCTCGTTCCCTGTTCTCAGGGAACCATGGTTACATACGTAACATGAGACGTTCCCTTTCGAAAGGGAACTCTACACTGTGTTTGAACGCATATGGGGAACGATATACCCACGCCGCCATGATGAGGGGAGTGTATGCCAAAGATGGCTAGACAAATGTCAGAACTAGCAATTTTAACTGAAATGTCCAGACCACTCCCCCTACGGGTTATACATAGGCTGTCAGTGACAGTATTCCCTATGGCCAACAGCCCAAGCTATAAGCCTCAAAGAGGCCTTCCACAGAAGGCCTAACAAGGCCGCTCAAAGGCTTCTGGGACCAAACTTCTTTTCAGAGAAAAGAGGGTACCTTTAAGGGAATGTGGCCAGGGGGCCCGAAGGAACCCTAGCCAGTCACTTGTCAGGGGAAAGTACTCGACCCTGATTGCCACCAAGGAGGCCGACCTGGTCTCACTGAAATCTAGTCTTGGCCAACGACCTGTCTGAACACAGAGTCTCAATACACATTCTTCAGAGAAGATATCCAGTAAGAGTGACTGCAAGAGGCAGTAACCAACTCAGACCAGAACGTAGAGATGGGCATCCTGGAGAGCAAGACTCAGCTTAGCGCTTTTAACCCTTACCAACGAGGGGAGTAACACTCTGCTCAATCCTAGGATTGAGCAAAAGCAAAAAAAGCAAAAACCCACAAACATGGAACTTGTTCAAATGAAACCGAGTTAAACCAGCAGATAAGACTGTAGAGTGCCCACATAACAGTCCACCTAGCACAATTTGACAAGCACTCAGTAAAACACATTTTACTCTTTAAAGCAAGAGGAGTACAACATACGCCATCGCGCCCTACAGGAGGCCCCAACAAAGGGCCTAGGACTTCCAGACATGTAGCGTCAGCTCATGGCAGTGTTCTAAGCTTTAAGGGAGCCAAATATGATAACCAAACTTCTCCAGTGAGGTTCACTAGTTAACTCAACCTCAGCCACCCTACCACCCGGCAATGTACTCAGTAAAACACCTTTTACTCTTTAAGCAAGAGGAGTACAAACCTACGGCATCATGTTCTAGAAGGAGGCCCAAATGGGGCCTACAACTCAGAAGGACACGTGGCGTCAACTCTAGTGGCAGTATCTAAGCTTCTAAGGGAGCCATATATAGAACCAAACTCTCCAGTGTGGTTAACTATCAACTCAACCTGAGCTTGATTCTTAAAACACATTCCAACAGGCAATGTACTCAGAAAAAACACTTAAACTCTTAAAGCAAGAGGACTACAAAAAACTCCGCCAACATGCTCCGAAAGAGGCCCAGACCAGGCCTACTACTCCAGAAGACACCGGCTTCGGCCAGTGGCAGTGTTAATATAAAACCAACAAACCTGCACCATCATGATCCTAGAGGAGGCCCAAGCGGGGCCTACGACTCCAGAAACACGTGGCGTCAGCTCGTGGCATTATCTAAGCTCCAAGGGATCAAAAAATGAGAACCAAACAATCAAGTGAGGTTACCTAGCTTAACTCAACCTGAGCTTAAATTCCAACAGGCAATGTACTCAGTAAAAACACTCTTAACCCTGAAGTAGGGGAGTACAAAGGATATATGCTGCCATGCTCTGAAGGACGCCCAAAGCAGTCTACTACTTAAAAAAACACGGGCATAAACCTGTTGCAGTGCTAATTCTAAGTGAGCAGAACTGTAAACTGAACATCTACCAACAAAACTTGTGCAAACAAGACTGTGCTCAGAAGGAGGCTAAAATCAAAGAATTCAACTCTAAATATGCAAACAACTCTTGTGGCAGTGTTTAAACTCTAAGGGAGCTATAAAAGAACCAAACTGAATAGTGAGGTTCCCAAACAAACTCAACCTGAGCTATGCATTCCAGCAGGCCATGTACTCAGTAAAAGCACCTTTTACTCTTAAAGCAAGGGGAGTACAAAGTAGTCACCATGCTCCAAGCCAGGCCTACTACTACAGAAACAGGTGTAAACCTTTGCCAGCAAAATAGTTACAGCTCACACACGTGTAGGGCAGAACTAGAAATTAAAGCATAAAACAGTGCTTACTTTTCATTCATATCATCCTGAAACTCAAGGATGGATGCTTTTCACCAACCAGAGGTAATTTCATCTGTACTGAACCCTGGGGAACTAGATGAGCTAACACCGTTACACTCAAGCTTGAATGTTAATTCAAGGGGTTCAGGGGAAAGTGTGAATGAAATTTCTAGAAAAGTGGGGCCTACGCAACACTAGCATTATCTTATCTACATAATGTTAAGGGGCCTACCACCTGAGACAGCGGCACCAGGGAGACTTAACAATAGCCTGCTACCTTAGCTGCTATCTATCCTGCACCTACACCAAAGGGGTAAAGGGCCTTAGCCTGACATCTCTAATAAGAGGAGGCCAGCACTAGGAAAAAACTATACATCCTAACAAGGGAAATGATAAAAAAGGGGTGAAATGCTTCAGTATATCACCTGAACCCTAGTTCTAGCCTAGGCCAGCTATAGCTGTGGGCCTATAGGGCCGCACAGCCAAACAATGTCAGGCGGCCCAGAGGGCAGACGCTAAACATAGATCTGAAGTAAAGAGTGCTAACTCGAATACAACTCTAGCTATGACCAGAGGAGAAGCTACTCTACCAATGGTGGCTAAAAAAGGCAGCCATTTTGTATGCCAAAACCAGAATAAATTGTTCTAGCCAACCTACTGGAACTTCAGAGCCCTGAATTACCCCTACTGTATTTACTTACATGCTCAGGAAAAACTATATAGGAAAACTTAAGGTCAACATATTTTATAACACAAATATAGACTAGACCAAGCTCACCTTCCTGCGGCTCGCAGATCAAAGACTCCTCATCATGGAAGAGATGGAATCTAAGGATCTTTTAAGCCTAAAAGAGCCTCTTCACTATCAAGCCAGAAGACGAGCCATCAGAAAAATTCATCATGGGCCCAGCCCTCAGCCTGACTGTAAGAAGCGCCTGAGCGTGTATTCAAAAATATTCCATTGACTCAGGAGGTGGAAGAAGAAGAGGAGAGGGTAGAAGTGGACTACCCTTACAGAGAGGAATCAGTCACTGACGCTGCTGCCGATCACCTCCCTTAGATCCTGCTTCTTCTTCCTAGAGTCCCGCCTTCTCTGGGACCTGCTCCGAGGAGGAGGAGGTGCCCGAGAGGCTACACTGGACTTCTGGCCCTGTCTCCGATTCTCGAATCGGGACGGGCCAGGACCTCCTGCCTGTCTGGGCCCAGGATCAGATCTGAGTGGTATGCAAGTTTTAAACGCAACAGAGATAGTTCGCAAGCGTCTCGTCAATAGGGGGCATCGACAAATACCCATGCTGGCTCAATCCCTCAACATCAGCGAAATTCGCCCGCTGATGTCGATGAATACGAGCCGAGTATGGGTTCTTCCATGCCTTCTTGATCTCAACATGTAGATCAGGTAGGAATGCAAGGCTCACAGGGGCTGCTGTGTTATGGCCAGAAAGGAACCGCTCGTCAAGCCGTCCTCGCTCGGTCCCTTTCTTAACATGCTCCCAAGGCAGCTGCAGCCTGCCAGAAGCGCGCTCCATAATTTCGAGCAGCTCTGCATACGCAGGGCAGGGAGGCTTTGAAGTCTCAGCAGGCTCACCTGCTTCCTCTTCAACAGACAGCTCCTGCTCTCTTGGGCTTGAATCCAGAAGAGCACTCGCTGCTGGATCTGATGATGTCAGTGAGAGGACATCATCAACATCCAGCAACTCACCCTCGTCAGCCACTGAGGGTTGAGAGAGATTTACACCTCTCCTAAATTCCTCAGCGAGCTCCACCTGCGAGCCCCATGATTCCAGCTGCCGCTCTGCCTCAGCACGAGCGGGGCCAGAACCACCAGGCACAGATGCCGGCTCCTCTTCCCTCAAGAAGAGGGCCAGACAAGAGCGATAATTGTTTTCAGACACCGGTTCATGTGATGGCGTTCCCCATATGCATTCAAACGCAGTGTAGAGTTCCCTTTTGAAAGGGAACAGAGATCAAACTGCAACCCCCCTGGGGAATCTCCAGTTGTAAAAACCAAGAAATAACCAATGGAACAGTGTCTACAATCAAACGTATATTGTCATCAGTGCAGAAATTAAACATGCTAGCACATGTCTATTGTTGTTAATAAAGGCAATAATGGCCCTATATCAAATGGCAGACTTCATGCACTTGTGGACTTACAATGGCCACCGCGTGTCTGTGTCCGTTTGTTCACCCAAAAATGAAAATTCTGTCATTAATTACTCACCCTCATGTCGTTCCAAACCTGTAAGACCTTTGTTCATCTTCGGAACATAAATTAAGATCTTTTTGATAAAATCCATGAGCTTTCTGGCCCTACGATAGACATTATGGACTGCAACATTATTACCACTTTTAAGGCCCAGAAAGGTACTAAAGACATCGTTAAAATAGTCCATGTGACTACAGTGGTTAAACCTTAATGTTATGAAGCGACAAGAATACTTTTTGTGCACAAAAAACAAACAAAATGCCGGCTCAGTATTGGCTGACGCTGTTCACGTGAGCAGCACGACGCATGGAGACTGACATGGAAGAAAAGAAATTGTTGAATGAAGTCATTATTCTTGTTTATTTTTTGCGCACAAACAGTATTCTCGCAGCTTCATAACATTAAGGTTGAACCACTGTAGTCACATGGACTATTTTATGTCTTTATTACCTTTCTGATCCTTTAAGCCCACAAGACCATAGGATGTCCCATTTGTCATTTTAGGTTTCAAAGGGGTGCTTGTTAACTGTTAACTGATTGTCTAGTTTGTTTAGACCTAAGTGCTTATATTGTTGAAATAAGCATTTAAAAAAAAAAATTGACTCATTAAGCTTAAAACAGACCACTCATATCCTGCGCAATCTAATAGGCCAATGAGTGTGAGTGGTAAAGAGCAACTTCAGCCTCACCTCCAGAACACCTGTAAGTAGTCCAGCATCAAAAAAATTCAAAGGTGACCTACGTGAGCATCAAGAGAAAACCATCACAGCCCTCAACGAGAGACTCCCCCTGAAGAAATGATCAAAACAAATTCAAACAACACTGAAGAGCTGATATCATCCCTCTTTTTTGTCAGTGCAGAAATGTGGACTTACAGAAGTGCGAAAGGCGAATTAACAGCCAACGTTGCCAAACAGACACGTGCTATTACTCATTCGGAAAGCAGAATTGTTGAAGAAGAGTGCTACAAGTTGAGGTGGTGTCTACAATTATATATTCCAGAAACAGAAAATAAGAATTTTAAGGTCAAAATGACGGAAAGGAGTGGTGTCTGAACTTGTGGAAAAATGAGTGAGGCAGTTGATGTAGATTAGGAAAGCTGGTGTCCGGTTGACTGAGGGCCACTATTATTTTGTTTGCTCTTTTATTATCTGGAAGAGTGCAAAAACAATGATTTCCTCAAAGAACATAAACAACTATTTGGATAAGATCTGTCACAATAAGAAAACAAGTTAATGATTGGTGGTGACCTTAATTTGGCTACGAATGACTCCTTGGAAAGATGCCGCCCTTGAGTGAACACTGATTCTAGTGATCTTATGCATTTAAGTTACAGTCTTGACTTGATTAACATTTGGAGAGCTTTAACTAACAGGAAAATTTCTCAAAACATACTGTTAAGTTGTACTTTTCTCTCAGTGAGAGGTACAGACAATATTCATAATTAGTGTTTGAAGATGAAAAGGAAAATAAATGCTTTAACATAAGTTGAAGAAGTCATTGAAATATTTAGAAAGAAAAATGTTGATTAATAACTTGATTATAAATCACTCAAAAGATATATATTGAAGTGGCAGTGGATTCCAGAATCCACCCTTCAGGAGGGATAAAAACCCCACCGCTAAGCAGCTTACATGGAACAACAGAAACTTCTCATTACAGTCACATATTGGCCTTTGCTTGATTTCTTCAGGTTTAGAATCTTCTGTTTTAGAGACATCTTGTCTGTTAGTTCACTTTCAAATGAAAATTAGCCCAAGTTTTACTCACCCCCAAGCCATCCTAGGTGTATATGACTTTCTTCTTTCTGATAAACATAATTGAAGGAATATTAATAAATATCCTGATGCATCCGAGCTTTGTAATGGCAGTGAATAGGGTTCAATGAGTATGAGCTGAAGAAAAAGCTTCCATCCACATCCATCAATCATAAACGTGTACTCCACACAGAAGTTAATAAAGGCCTTCTGAAGTGAAGCAATATGTTTGTGTAAAAAAATATCCATATTTAAACAAGTTATGAAGTCAAATATCGAGCTTCCGCCAGACCGCCTTGCGTATTCAACATACGCAGAAAGTGTAAACCTCTTGCAGTTCAGAAAGCTTACGCTACGTCATGCGCCTTCCCTATTAAACTTACGGAAAAACTGACGCGACACCAGTTTCTTCGTAACTTTTGTATATGGAAGGCGGTCTGGCGGAAGCTCGATGTTTGACTTCATAACTTGTTAAATATGGGTATTTTTTTACACAAAAGCATCGCTTCGCTTCAGAAGGCCTTTATTAACCCCCTGGAGCTGTGTGGAGCACATATTTATGATTGATGGATATGGATGGAAGCTTTTTCTTCAGCTCATACTCGTGAACCCTATTCACTGCCATTATAAAGCTTGGATGTGTAAGGATATTTATCAATATTTCTTCAATTATGTTCATCAGAAAGAAGAAAGTCATATACACCTAGGATGGCTTGAGGGTGAGTAAAGCTTGGGCTAATTTTCATTTGAAAGTGAACTAATCCTTTAATTATACTTCTTCAGTAAGAACTGTTACAGTAGTAATGATTTCAATCTAAAATGTTCTAAAAACATTTCACTGAAAGAAGTTAGGGCATTCATAAATTAAAAAGCAATAAATCTCATTTGAATGATAAGAGTTTTGTTTTGTGACTCCCTTATTGATTTTTTTTTTACTAGAAGTTTATAAAGAACTGTTTGTTAATACCTTCCATCATCATTGAGAGAGTAACTTAAATATAAAAACCCCCAAACGAAACTCATCTTATTGATAATTTGTGACAAATCTACAAATGTGACAAATCTAGCGAACAACTTAAATTTGATCTTGATGATTTGATTGGTGAATGTCAGTCTGGGTTTATGAAGCTTGTCACATCCAGTAATGTAAAACTTAATTGACTATCATGATTTGGTTCTGATTCCTTCTCTTATTTTGTTTGTAGACTTCCAAAAAGCCTTTGATACTGTTAGCCATAATTTCATCTATAGCATATTACTGTAATGCTATCTTAAATATATATATATTGATTAAACCAGAATTCAGCTTACAGATGTAAATATTTGTAGGTAAAAAATATATTAAATTAAAATTAGGTCCTTCGGAAATTAATTTAAATCCCATTAGAGATATGATTAAAAAGTAATTCAATTCTCCATTGCTCTTATTGGTCGAGTTTTATTGTCTGTGTTTCTTATCTCTTTTCTGTAGTGGATTGTACTGTCATCATGTACAATGTATATAATATCATACTGAAAAATAAACCACACAAAATCAAAAAGGAGTTCCTAACAAATATTACAGTTTTTTTTGTTTGTTTTTTTTTTCGAATTGCTTACACATCTCTCAAAACTCTACACACAAAACACACACGTATCTTTCAAAATCAAACACTTCATTCAAAACTATTTAAACTATTCTAAAAATGGTATTTTTGTGTAGTAACTCTACACACTAACAAAATGTTTAGCCACATACACGCCAAACTACACACAGATGTGAAAAATGTAAAACACTACTCTCTTGTGTCTTTTGCGTGTTCAGTATGCAGTGGAGTGTACAGGAGTTCGTCATAGCACTTACACATATATGTATGTGCAAAAAATACACTGTATAAACAGTATGTATGCACAACTGATGGATTTTACACAGGTATGGAACTGAACTGAATGAATACTGAACTGACTTTTTAGAGCTGATTTACAGCAGAATTTGAATTTGTTACTATTGTGAAGCTGCTAAGTTGACTTTCTGACTTGGCTTGCATGCACATTCAGTGTGTGTGTGTGTGTGGGTGTACACTGAATGTGCATGCAAGCCAAGTCAGAAAGTCAACTTTATTTCTAAAGCGCTTTATACAATATAGATGGTTTCACAGCAGCTTCACATTAGTAACAAATTCAAATTCTGCTGTAAATCAGCTCTTACAAGACAATATTGTCATTATTCAGCTCAAGTCAGTTCAGTATTGATTCAGTTCAATTCCATACCTGTGTAAAATCCATTATTATTAATAGTAATAATAGTAATAGTGTTACTTTTTTCACATCTGTGTGTAGTTTGGCCTATATGTGGTTAATCATTTTATGTTTGTGTGTAGAGTTACTACACACAAATACCATTTTTGGAATATTTAAAATAGTTTTGAGTGATGCTTTGCATGTTTTGTGTGTAGAGTTTTGAAGATTCTGTTCATGTTTGAATGATTTCACTGAGTGGGCCTAAAGTACCACTTTTAGTGTGCAAGCTGTTTGAAAAAACTGTAATGATGGAGGTCTTGGAGTTATTGACTTTACCGTTACACGGACCTTTACCCTATTCATCCATGATTTAAGTAAATGGTTAAAGATTCATTAAAGCAACAGACTCTTACGTGGAACATATTTCAGTATTTTATTATTTTTTTAAAAAAATGGAGGTATTGACTTTTCATTACAGTGGCCGTGCTCAATCAGTAAATTACCCATTAAATTAGAGAAATTTTACCAACAAGCCTCACTGTAATGGTTACTGATTTACAAACACAACTTTTCACCTCTCCGCTGTTATATTTGGAATAATCAAATTGTTTACAGAAATAAATCATTGTTTTTTGAGAGATGGTTTTTAAATAACATTTGTATTGTTAACCTGTTAATAGATTTATTGTTTTGTACTTGTAACATTGTTGGTACAATTTCATGTAAGCTGTTTTTGGCATGGATAAAGGCATTTTAAAAAAGCAGCAAAAGTGAAACAATTACTAGCTACAACCACAAGGAGTCACCCTTATTTCTTTTTTATAAGTGGTCACCATAAGTTTATAAATAGGGTAGAATGGCAGTGAGCATAAACCGGGGTCCCAAAAGTGTGCAGGACATTCATTGTTGCTCTATTTGATGTGTTTTGCAGTTTTAATTCAACATGATTTACTGTAGTGTACATTCCGGACATTTTTGACAACTAATGTTGTGTTCATTCACATCCATTTATTTGACATTATTCTTTGCACCTGCATACTCACTGTAATTTAAGCAGATTACAGTAATGTTACGTTGCAAAGTTCAAAATGTATAGTGGTTGTGCAACTTGCACCTCACTAGCCTGTGTGTTTCATGACTTAGTGAGCCATTAAAGGGTTAGTTCACCCAAAAATCATTTAATCACCCTCATTTCGTTCCAAACCCGGAAGACTTTTGTTCATCTTCGAAACACAAATGAAGGTATTTTAATGAAATCTGAGAGATTTATGTCCCTCCATTGACAGTCCACGCAACTACCACTTTGTCACTTCAAAAAGTTCATAAAGAGATCATAAAAAAAGCAACATAGTGTCTGCCCAGATCTATGCTAATGCTAATGTAGCATATCATTTATACACATACACCAAAATAACCTGTAGGCCTACCTATATAGAGGATACTTCCAACCCTGGTAACTACTAGTTAAAATCAGCAATTATTAAATTTAAGTATGTGTACAGCTCTGGTTTGTTTTAAATCAGCACTTTACAATCAATGTGAAAGACTTAAAATCATGTACTGTTTTAAACTCATTTAGCAACATTTTGGGAGCCCTTTACAGAAAAGGCCGTTTGTCCTCGTTTTTGAACGAAAGATATTTTATTTTTGAGTATTTCATTTAGTCTGAGGTTTGTGCAATTGAATATACTGAATTTTAGAAAGATATAAATTAAATGAAACTCATTAAATTCAATTTAGAAAACCTTTCTTAACAATGACGCTTTCAGTTGTTTTGTTGTGGTGTTTGCACATATGGAGGTTTGTATCCACTTAGGACAACATATTGATAGCTTGTTCAGTTTTAGAATTGTACACTGATATCAGTAAAGCTCTGAAAGACTAATTCTTGGTAGTTGCAACACACATTCTTGTCATTTGGTGTGTGAAGCTTCCTGTTTCTGTGTTTAGTTTGTGGCTGTGACTAAGGAAAACACATACAAATGTATTGTGGCCTGTGGTATTGCATTTTCTCATGCAGTTCAAATGAACAGTGGTTTGGTGTTGCACACTGAATTGAACTTTTGTAACACAGAATTAGCACCGCTGTGAAGTATGCAAAGGAAATGAAAGGTTAATGAAATCCATGACCACGTAAGACCGTGAAAGAGAACAAGAAAGGGCATTGTTAAAAAACAGAACTGGATATTCACAAAACATCTCAAGGCTAAAAGTAGCTCCTAAATTGCCCATTACTCTTAAAAATAATGGGCGTGTAATTCCTAATTTTAGGAGTCTTAAATTTTTGCTCTAAGAGTATTTCACAAAGCATTTTAGCGCTGAAACTAGCTCCTAAATCTGTGAAATAGTCAAGAGGACTCCTGAATCACTAAGACCAAATCACAAACCTAATCCAACAAAAAACACTGTACACCATGATGCAATAGCGATAGAGCCTTAGGTGCTGAACTTTTTCTTCATAAATGCAATACATTTTGATTTATAGATTTGAATCTGCAATGAGACGCCAAAAATAAATCTTTAACAAATAAATAAATATTGTCCGATTACCTGTGGCAGTGGTTTTCATGAGTTCACATTTACAAATGATTGAATAGAGTAAAAAAAAAGCGATTAAGCGTATTTGGTGTGCTGTCCAAGGGGATTGAGGGCTCCGAGCTTGGAATTTAGCCCAAACCCAAAGGTCTCCCCATATCCCTAGCCGAGAGTGAGAGGAACGGGGTGGCGGAGGGATGCAGAAAACTGTCAAAGTAACTATAGGCGAGTCGGCTCTCGTCTGTGTATATATACCTCCACTCAAGCTGATTAGATAGATCGTTTGAATGTGTTCCTCCAAAACTTTGTTTATAAAACAAAATTTGTCGCTTGAATTCTGCATTCTCCTGAGATGCAGACATCCAAGAGGCGGTCCACAATTAACTGTATATACTAGTTTAATTACTGACAGTTAGCCTACATTTTAAAACATTTATTTGAATATGGCAACATTTTTATTAAAAAAAAAAATATATTTATTTGAATAGGGCAATATTTGTATTTTAAAACCTTTATTTTAATATGGAAACATGACACCTCATTCTACAATATTTCTATGATTAAATCGCTGACTCCTCCCCCATCAGCCAATCACTGTGTGTATACTCTATAGCAACGAGGTCAACCCCGCCCTTACTGTTAGCTTAAGACTTCAGTCTATTCCTTAGTAAAAGTTGGTCTCAGCAGCTTTGTGAATAGGTTTTAAGAACTTTTACTGCCATTTAGGAGAACTCTTAGTGGTAAGATAAAATGTTTTGTGAACACGGCACCTGATCTTTAATAAAATTTGTATTCCAAGTACTGTGTGTGTGTGTGTGCATGTTTTTGTGACTTATCAGGACACAAATTTGTATAATGACATGGGTATGACATAGGTATTACAAGGAGAGGGTGACTTATGAGGACATTACCCCATGTCCCCATTTTTCAAAAGGCTTTTAAATCATACAGTATAGTTGCATCTCAAATGACGCACTATACATGCACTTATACACTATGTACTAATGTACTCATCTGTGTTGTGCGTGAATTGTATAAGGTTATTTTGTTTTTAACATCAGAGTCTGACAGTCCCTTCCCCTCCGCTACGTAATTAAAGCTGCGACAGTTGAGTGCATGAAGTGTCCAACATTCCACCGTTAATTTAGTGCATCATCCTGGTATTTAAAGTGTACTTTTTCTTTTTGGAATTTTCTGTGTGAACGCGCTACTTGCACTATTTGTACTTAAAAACATCATAGAATAGTGCATAAGTACGCAAATTGAGACGCACCTAATGAGTTTTTTTGAGAAAGTAAAAATGTGCACAGTTTTCTGTGATGGGTAGGTTTAGAGGTAGGGGTAGTGTAGGGGGATAGAATATACGGTTTATACAATATACAAACCATTACACCTATGGAATGTCCCCACAATTCACTGTGTGTGTGTGTGTGTGTGTGTGTGTGTGTGTATACTATTTCCCTAAAACATGCTAAATCAAGTCTTGATATAGAGTTTTTATGTACATACAGAGATGCAAACTTGTCAACTTTCCAGAAAAAAAAGACAAAATAGAACACAAAACAGGACATTTGTGTGATTAGTGTAGATCTGATAAGGTTTTTCTTTTTCTTTTTTTTTCACAGTACAATAGTATTATTACTTTAATAATGTTTCATTATTGATTTGTTATTATTATTGCTAATGTATATTAATCAACTAAATAGTTGATATTGTTATTGACCTTAGTCAGGTTATGCCATTTAATGCAGATTAAAATGAGGCTATGAGGGATCGACTTACAGACCTTATAATGGCATGTACTACATAAAGTTTTATAAAGTAAAATTTTCACAACTTTCAAAACTGTTTCATGGAGTTTTTGTCTACTAAAAAGTTTTTTTTTTTTTTTTTTTTTTTTTTCAAATGAAAATTAGCCCAAGCTTTACTCACCCTCAAGCCATCCTATGACTTTCTTCTTTCTGATGAACATAATCTAAGTTATGTTAATAAATATCCTGATGTATTCAAGCTTTATAATTGCAGTGAACGGGATCAACAAGTATGAGCTGAAAAATGCATTTATGCATGCATTTATGTAAAAAAAAAAAAAAAAAAAAACACATATTTAACAAGTTATGAAGTAAAATATCTAGCTTCCGCTAGACCGCCTTCCGTATTCAAGTTACGAAGAAAAAAAAAGAAACTGGCATCACGGAACTGAGAGTTTTACACTTTCTTCGTAAGTAGAATACAGAAGACGGTCTGGCATTTCTTTAAACAAACACAAACGCATTGCTTCGCTTCAGAAGGTCTTTATTAACCCCCTGAAGCCGTGTGAAATATGTTTATGATGGATGGATGTGGATGGAGACACTTTCTTCAGCTCATACTTGTTGATCCCACTTACTGCCATTTTAAAGCTCATATGCATCAGGATATTTATTAACATTTCTCAGATTATGTTCATCAGAAAGAAGAAAGTCATATACACCTAGGATGGATGGCTTAAGTGTGAGTAAAGCCTGGGCTAATTTTCATTTGAAAGTGAACTAATCCTTTAATTTAGTATATTGCTTAATGGTTTAAGGAAATGCTATATATCTATATATGCTATATATGCTATAGTCCATTTAGGTATCAATCCAAGTCGACTGAAAAGTTCATGTTGTAATTTTGCGTACTGCTCAATCTACTGTCCCTCTCCTGTTACCATAGTAACCACCTTCTCAGCATCAGCACCCATATCATCAATAGCAGTATTGAGCGCCTGCAGCATAACGGTGAAAGATCGGCTGACGGATCTGGCGTGTCTCGGCATGGCTAGCTCCACAAGTCTGGTGGTTGCAGTACTGGTGTCTTTCTCGGCCTCCGCAAGCCGTCTTTTAACTTCACTCTTGCTGACCTCCACAGAGAGAGCGCAGGTCCGCAGGGCCTTCAGCCTGGCTGGGTCGAGACCCCGCTGCCTCGCCAGTCGCTGCAGAGACTCGTCATCCAGGCAAAGTGAGATCTGAGCCTTCGTCAAAATCCTTACGGCCACCGTAGCGTCCACCATGGAGGCCACCAGAGGTACGGGAATGGCAGAGACGCCACCGGATAATGAGGCAGCAGCCCACACCAATGCCTTGAAGGCATCTTTCTTCTGAGTGACCAAGGAATTGGAAAATGTTGGAAGTGCCAGAAGAAGAGCATGCGCCCTGATCTCCGGAAGGTCACCTCGCATGACCTCTAAAAACTTTAGAAAGTCCAGCTTCTCCAAAGTGGAAGGTTGTACCAGGAACACCTTGGGCAGAGGAACACCTTCTGCCTTGAGCACTTCTAAACTTTTCGCTTTCTTCACCTCCAGCGTTTTCTCGGTATCCTTCACCGATGCTAATAAGACAAAGTAAACTGTCTCTTTCTGCAGCGACCTAACTTCCCTCCACACCGCCACACTGTTAACACTAGGACTCTCTGTGAATGTGATAATGATGGCGTTGTACCGCATAACTTTGAAACGCTCTATATAATCCTCGGCCTCAAAAGTGGGATCACTAGAGGTGGATGGTAGATCCCAGAGGCGAAAGTCAGGATGTATGGGGTTCGGGAATACGGCTAGTTCCGCTGGGGCAGCAGATGATGGAGAATGGGCTGCGCCTTCATCTTCTTGGCTCAGCCCTCGAAGTGAGTTGATAAAAGTGGCTTTTTCTGCATTTCTGTCCCCAGCGATTGCAATGTTTAATCTGCTGATCAGCATGTCCTCCATGGCATCTTTTATATCTGATATGTTGTTCTTCTCGATGGACTCCTTTAGTGTTTCCAGCAGGTTCAGACTCCTCAACACATCAGCCATGTCTGTAAGATGATAACTAAACTACAAATACAGAAGACTTCATTTATAGTGTTCAACAGCAGTGTTAGAGTTATGTGCTGTATGTAATCAGATACAAGTACCGTTTTCGAAAATGAAATTAATACTTATTCAGAAGAGAGACATTAAATTAATCAAAAGTGACAGTGAAGATATTTATAATGATACAAAAGATTTACATTTCAAATAAATGTTTTTATTTTTAACTTTCTATTCATCAAAGAATATTAAAAAAATATTAAGAAGCACAACCTTTTTCAATATTGAGAAATGTTTCTTGAAAATCAAATCAGCATATTAGAATGATTTCTGAAGGATCATGTGACACTGAACACTGGAGTAATGATGCTGAAAATTCAGCTTTGCATCACAGGAATAAATTATTATTTATTATTTATTTAATATTTGGAAAAAAAATGTATTTATATAATAAAAATAAATTATAATTTACTTTTTTTAATATATATTTTACTATTTTAATTAAGGGATTTTGACATTTTACTATAAAGACAGACAAATATTAGGAATAAATACATTTTTATATAAAATAAATTTTATTTATTTACTTGCATGTCCATCCAGGGTTATAATGATAGCATTTAAACATTGCAAATTAAGGAAGAAAATGCATTTCAAGAGCATGAAATGGCATTTTGAATTTCAACACCTGCATACCAAACATACAATAAGTAAGAGATCCTTAGCAACTGAAGGTGAGAAAAAATGTTACTTTACAAAAAAAGTTTGAATTTTTTTTTTTTTTTTTTTTTACTTTACATAAAATGTACTGCAATTAGTTAAGGTAATTAGGAGTAGTGCAATAATGAGAATAAAATAACCATTTCAGTCCATCCATCCAGATACGTACCTTCTTTCAGATCATACAGGAAGACAGCCAGTGTGGTGGACCACAGAAAATCGGTTGAAAATATCTAACCACACCAAGATAAATGAGACGCTGACACTCTCACAGGCTATTTAAGGATTCTCAGTAGTGTGTGGAACATTCTAATCCTGTTATCTAAGGCCTAATCCTGCCCACACACACACAAACACACACACACACGTCATCACAGAGGAGCAACCAGCAGGTCAACTTCTTGAGGAATTAGCAAATAGCACAAATATCACCCATCTGATATGTTTATGTAAGGAACAGTATGTAAGGAAAAAATGGTCATGAACCACTTGAGCATAGTTTGCATGCACTGTATATAAAAAGCTATTTCTTTTTATCAAACAGGCCTTTTTTTGCAAATATAAGGAATTTGAATTCTAATTAATTTCCCATGTTAGACCAACAATATTCCTACAAACAGTGTAGTTCAGTTCACATTGAACAATGTTGTTGATCTTTTAAAGGTTTGTGAGTTCTCAGCAATACATTATACACTTACTGTTTTAGGACCATTGTTTTTAATTGATTTATTTATTGTTTGTTTCCAGACTTTATTTATGCTGTTGCTGTTACTTTTGTCCTCACTGTTACTTTTATACTGTTACTGTTTATTTTTTTTATTTTTATTTTTTACATTTGTAGTTGTGACCGTTTGCGGGTAAGAGATTAAAATTCAAAATGTCAAAAATTAAAATCATTTATCCACCCTCAAGTTGTTCCAAACAGCTGATGGGCCCCATTGACTTCCATAATATGAAAAAAAAAAAAAAAAAAAAAATTCTATGAAGCTCAATGGTGCCCCAGCCCAAACATTAGCCGCGTTTCCACTGTCGGGCCAAAGGTGAGCGTGCTAGTGCGTGCCAGGATCGGTTGCATTTCTACTGTCACTTCCGGGGCTTGATCGGGCCTCGTCGGGGTTTCCTCCAGGGATTTTTGGCCCGCCGAATACCATGGTCCAGGGCAGCCCAACTGGAACTTGAGGAGTGGCCATGAACGGCGGAGAAACTGCTTGAGGAACGTAGACAACTCATATATAATTATAATCCTGTATTTATTTGGTTGTAATGTTTTATCTGTCTCTTCCCTGTGCCTTTGTTGATACCGGACTAATGCATCCGCATATCTGTCACACAATCCAGTTAACTCGTATAACTCATAACTCCTGTTTTGTTCGTTCTTGTGATCGTAAATACATGGAAGCAGCAGGTGCAACCCAATAGGTATATGTTCTCTTTATATGTGAAATGGTAAAAACCAGTTTGATTCAGCATGATTGATGTAAACTCCTGACACAAATTAATAAATTACTGTTACTGTAACATTTTTTTATTGTAAAGCATTGGTCACATATTGATGTTGGAATCTTAAGTCTTTAAGCTAAGACCAAATGTTCGCTTCTGTCATACTCATTTTGTGATCTAGCTAGTTTTCAGTCAGCTGGTGAAATGGTGAAATGGTGAAATGGTGAGATGGTGTGATGTTGTTCTGTGGGGGCAGATTTTAGGGAAGTGCTGTGAGGTTACTGGCCCGACAGTGGAAATGCAACTTTGGCCTCAGTGCTTGAGGTCTGAGGCTATTGGCCCAGCAAGGCATGCTGTTAGCCCTGGCTCGCACTGGCCCAACAGTGGAAAAGCGGCTATTGTGGTTACAAACATTCTTCAAAATTTCTTTTTTTGTGTTCAGCAGAACAAATAAACTTGAGGGTGAGTAAATGACAGTTTTTTGTTTTGTTTTGTTTTGTTTTGTTGTTGTTGTTGTTTTTTTTTTTGTGTGTGTGGTGAACTATCACTTTAAGGTTTTAGGTATATGTGTGACCCTGTGAAATTACTGCAACACTTCTTTGCTTTACACTAGCTGTTTGTGGCAAATTTGAGGATGACTTGAAAGAAGAGTTAGTAATTAGCATTGACTGTGCCAAATCCAATGTTTCATTGAGATTCAGCTTAACAAACTGACAAATAAACACTACATATAACAGTAAACAATTTCATCTATTCACAGTCAAGCTGTTCCAAACTTGTTTGAAGAATGTTGAAGAATGTTCATATATACAGTGGATGGGCCACATTGACTTCCATGGTATGAAAAAAAAAAAAGAAGTCAATGGTGCCCCACAACTGTTGGGTTACAAACATTCTTTAAAATATCTTCTTTTTGTGTTCAGCAGAACAAGGAAACTTACAGGTAAGTATTTTTATTTTTATTTATTTATTTCTATTTTTACATTTTGAGGTATACGTGTGACTGTGAAATTACAGCAAGACTTTCTTTGCTTTGCATTACCTGTTTGTGGCAAATTTGCATTTGACACTTCAGGTCAAGTGTGACTTGGAGTTAGAAACTAGTATTGACTATGACAAATCCAACATTTCATTGAGATACTAAGATTCAGTTTAACAAATTGACTAATAATTATTACATATAACAGTAAACAATTTTATTATTATTATTATTATTATTATTTCAGTTTGTATACCAGTAAAAGCCATGAAGGAGAAGGTAACTATCAGGAATGTTTTTATTTTTATTTTATTTACTCAAACATATTTGCTACAGTTTCAGGAAGCTCAGAAACTTCCTCAAATACATATTTAAACCCATATATATATAAAAAACTTGAAAGAAGAAACAGAAATTAAATACATTAAGTAATATTTTTTTGCAAAATAAAAAAAAAACAAATGCTGGAGACTAATCTAATGAAACATTCTGTATTGTGTTGCAATCACTAACAAATTTTGATAGACACATAAGAGATAAAAGCTCAAAAGTAATTTAGTATTTATTTCATAAACATCTGAACTTAACAAATTAAATATTGCTGTGTGTAGTTAAGACTCTTTAGCTCCTTACATTTTAAGCACCTGAGAATTAGAATAAAGTTCCTCCTCTTCCTCCATCTGTTTCTCGTCAGGTGTTTCAATCTGGTCATCTCCATCCTGAAGGGCTTCCCTTTGCTTCCCATCTCCTCTCTTTTGCCTCTTGATCTCAGCGTAGTCTGTGTCTGTGGGTTCCTTCTCTACCTCCTCAGGCGGTCTGTTCTTTAGAAGGGAGTAGTCAATGCTGGCGTAGTCCACCTCTCTTGCTTGCATCTCGACTTCTTCATCCTCCTCTGCTCCATCTGCTGGTGCTCCTGTGTTTAGGGTCTCTCCATTAAGCTCTCCATGAAGAGGTGTTTGCTCATTGGTTCCACTCTGAGCTATATCTGTCTGCACTGTCTGATACATACAAAACATATCCTTAATTATTTTATTCATTTATTTATTTTAATTTATATTAAAGGGTTAGTTCATGCATAAATGAAGAAAAAAAAAATGTCATCAATTACTCACCCTCATGTCGCTCCAAACCTTTAAGACTTTTGTTCATCTCCGGAACAGAAATAAAGATGTGTGAGATTTCTGTCCCTCTATTGTCCTTCCACATCACTAGCATTTTGACGCTTCAAAAAGTTTATAAAGAGATTGTACAAATATGAATTGAGCAGTTTAGTCCAAGTTTTCTGAAGAGACACGATCACTTTATATGATGAACCTCAATGGTTCATGCGGAAGCTCAAACGTGCTGCGTAACACGAGAATGAACCTCATTGGTTCTTGGGGGAAACTCAAACGTGCTGCGTAACACGAGAATGAACCTCACTGGTTCTTGGGGGAAACTCAAACGTGCTGCGTAACACACAAGAATGACCATCATTGGTTCTTCCACAAGCTCAGATGTGCTGCGTAACACAAGAATGAACCTCATTGGTTCTTACAGAAGCTCAAACAGAGATTGTATATAATAGGGAGATAAGAGGGTCTGTATCTCTTACCATTGGAGAAAACGTAGCGGCTAACTTAATCACGTGTTCTCGCACCTCTCAGCCTATTGTGTAATGGCAGTGACATCAGTCGCAACATTCCCTAGTCTGCCTTCTCTTAAAAAAATTTTTTTATCAAGCTAAAATCTACATATAGTTCCCAAAGAAAGTATTGTTTAGTGTAAAACATGCTGAAGATTAGTGAACAGACTGTCGATTAAAAAATTATTAGCTATGTCCCCACAAAAGCTGTTTAATCAGCATAGTGAAGCCTCTCATCCATTGACATCCATTCAAAAAATAGCCTCTGGTCTCCTTCCCTGCGTACCATCAGAGGCGGAGCGTTAGCATTAGCCGTTGTGCTTTTTTGGCTAAAGGTTGCAGGCTTGCCTTCCAGTGGCTTTGGCTCAAATGTGCTGCATAACACATGAGAATTAACCTTTTCTCTTTAGAAAATTTGGACTAATTCATATGGATTAGTTTTACAATCTCTTTATGAACATTTTGAAGTGTCAAAGTGGTAGTTGTGCAGCTTTTTTTGAGGATTGAGTTTGAGATTCAGTTTAAATATAGTTTGTTCAAAGCGATAGCAACTTGGGCTATTTTTGAAGCGACTGCATGTGTTTCCATGAGAAACAGAAAATCATCAACATGAGGTTGAGTAAATGATTACACAATTTTCCTTACATAAAAGTTGTGTGGGTAATGCAATCATCCAGAGTGACATTTTGACATAAAGGTTACAAGAGTGAGGTTTCTGTGATAATTAAACTTAAAAAAAAAAAAAAATGGTTCTGTCTTACCTCCAAATTAATGTCAGTGTCCGGATTTTCTGTCAGCACTTTGTGTTTTTTGCCTCTGAAAAGAAAAGATCTTTAGGGAAAGAGACTTGAGACTTGAAGCTGACAACAGTGCAGTTCTAACACTATACATTGTAAGGACAAATTACATGTAATGGACTTGTAGGCAGCTTTTAGGAAAAGAAGTAAATGGCAAGCCTACCTATGGCAAGACACCCAACAACACAAAATCATTGAAAAGATAAAGGCCGAACATGCCATTCCTGCCACAAATGTGAGTATCGTTGACATGTCCAATTTCTTCAGGAAACGGTCTATAACTTAAATGTAAAAACACATAATTGTTATTACTTTCTCTCTGTCTATATCTATCTATATCTATCTATCTATCTATCTATCTCTCTCTCTCTCTCTCTCTATATATCTATCTATCTATCTATCTATCTATATATATATATATATATGTCTATATCTATCTATCTATCTATCTCTCTCTCTCTCTCTCTCTATATATATATATAGATGTCTATATCTATCTCTCTCTCTCTCTCTCTCTCTATATATATATATATATATATATATATATATATATATATATATATATGCACACACACACACACACACACACACACACACATTACTAAAATCTTTTGTTTGTCCTGGAACAAAATTTTACACCAATATCTAACCATAAATTAGCTCTAAAATCAGAGAAAAGATAGTTTCATAATACACTGTGTCTGGAGTATGTCAACTCCTCAGTATTACCTGATGGTGGTTTGGTGGCATTCAGGATATCATCTTTCCCAGGCATATTTGTGATTGACCCATTTTTTGATTCATTTGTGTCACCTAGCATGTGATGAATGTTTGATAATATAATTATTAAAGACATATATTGAGACTTTAGGGCTGTCCCCTGCTAACATGCAATAAACTTTCTCAGATGTGTCACAATTCAGTATTTCAGCAGTTGCTGACATGTAGACATTTTCGTAATTTGTAATGTTGCAAGTCTGTGTCATTGTTAGATTATCAACATTTCATGTGGAATCTGGTTCTACTTACGAATGACACTGATAGTGATGGATGCATTCAAAGTCTCCTTCCTATATGTCATCTCACAGACGTATATCCCAGCATGCTCCTCTCCCACATAGGTAATCGTAAGATTTTCTGCAGACGTGTGGTTCCTGATTGTATCTGTGGTTCCATTGAAACTCCATACAGGATCAGAGGATGGCGGGTGACTCTCAAGAGTGCAGATCAGGCTGAGAGTGTCACCTTCCCTCACTCTATCATCACCCAGAATTTGAAGAGTCTGTACATCTGAAAAAAAAAAAAAAAATGGTTTTGACACCATATTCGACTCAGTATGCAAGAAAATAAATACTTTTAGCTCTACTCTACAGTTATCAATAGTGATGCCTCGCTCTTCTGAATTGCATTTGTGTTGTATTTCTGAAATTTTGTTTTAAGTTATTGTTAAAGAATCATGCCTTTTCAAGAAGTTTGGTTAAAAATGTATACTTGTACTCACACATGACTTCTAGAGTCTTATTGATACTGATGGTTTTGTCTCCATAGCTCACGTCACATCCTACAGTGGCATTGTGCAGTTTGGAGGTTGGAGTTAAAGTCAGAGTTGAGAGGTAAGGGCTTGTGGAGGAGATCAGAGTGATGTTGTCATCCTTATAACTTAAGATATTTCCTTCTCTTGTTTTGATCCACAATTTTATGTCAGGAGGAGTTTCAGGGCAAGGAAAAGGAGCTGAACATGTCAGATTGGCCTCCACTCCGTCACTGAGAGGAGGAACGTCCATTATAGGCATGTCTGCAAATAGAGGTACACAACATAATGTAGACATTTCCACAGTGTAAATGATTGAATCATTCTTTGAGGACAGATTCAGATCATGCAAATGAAATGCTTATTTTACTGAGATGAAAAGAAGGGCTCACAGCAGTGTGATTAGCATAGCACAACCATGTGTTTAAGTTTCTTTATTTAATAAATTGTCCAGCATAGTTTTTTAAATCATAACATCAGAAAGTGTGCAGTGAGCTGAGCATCCCTCTGAAACAACAGAGAACTGAAAGAGAACATCAGACTAGAGAAAAAAGCAGGACCTTTTAAACTTTGCCAAACACAAGCAAGCATTACCTTGAAAGATGATTTTAACTGTTTTATGTGTGTTTTCATTCTGCCCCTCCACTCTGAATGCATATTCATTTTCATCTTCTGCTTTTATGTCTTTCATGATGATGCTGCAGTTGTTTTTGGTCAGATCAGTTTCAAGCATTTTCATCCGTTCTGTTTCAATTTCCTTCTCTTCCAGTTTGTTTTCATTTTGTGTACTCATATTTTGCTTGAAAATGACTTTATTACATTCACCTGTTTTACTACACACTTTCCACTGAACGTTATCAATAGGGTTTGGTTTGTCTGGATAGGTGAAGGTACATGAAATCAGAACACATAATCCTGGAACTGCAGTAACGTCTGGTGGATTGAAGGTGATGTTCCAGTCCTCGTTTTCATGGCCTTGAATAACAGAAGAATGTGATGAAGTGCCTGGACACAGGAAACCTCAAATCTTAAAAATAACAATTTCCTGTTCATGCTCAGTATAAGTGCAAATATGAAGATACATAAACTGCACATGTACATAGTGTATATGATGTACACGTATTTCACACAAAGTGATGGTTTTATTAAAATTTAATAATTTTTTTTTTTTTATTATTTAATACTAATATTTAAACTTAAATGTAACTGTGTAAAACATGTAATACATACCTGTACACAAAATATTTAATAGTAACATAAAGAGGATTGTACAACTTGAAATAGTCTGCATTTTAAACAAGAACTCCACAGATCTGCACGGAAAAAGAACATTACTTGAGCATTTATATAAATACTATGTATGCGAAAATATCAATAGACCTATATTATTCTATATTTGTATGCAAATGCTTTGAAAGTACACATTTAAATCTCATGCCAGTAAAGAAAATTACATTTCAAATTAAAATTTACAGCATTAAAAGTGACCTTACCGCCTCAAGTCAAACCGTTCACAGTGTTCACAAACCGAGCTTTAACTGCAGAAGCGACACTCAAGTGTACAAGATGCATCCTTCCTCTATTGGAGCACTTCCTCATTAAACTTGACTTACACAAATGAGGGATTGTTGTACTTGTGGTTTACAAACATAAATATGGAAATAAATAGCATAATTCAGTAAAACAAATAAATTCACCATTGTTTGATTCAAATGTTTTATTAGCCAAAGATAAAGGCAATGAGGTTTTAGTCTAAAGGAAATGTAACAAGTTAAATGTGAGTGTGAAAAAAAAAGTTCTTCGCTTTGCAAAAATGTGTCAAGGGTCACAGTTTTGTTGATTCTGTTTAAGGACTCGGTAACACTTAGTTTTACAGTGCCCTTGTTACACATATTACATGAAATTACTGTAGTAATAACTGTAAATTATGCATAATTACATGTGACTAACCCTAAACCTAACCCTATAGTAAGCACATGTACTTAAATGTATAATTACACTGTAACACGGACACCTTAAAATAAAGTGTAACCGAAGACTCTTATTTTGATTGTCTGCCATAGAAGAACCATGTTTTGGTTTCTCTTAGTATGAAGAATACTTTTAATAATATGAAGATTGTTTTTAGCAATAAATAAATAAATTAATTAATTAAATTAAATTAAATAATGAAATGCTTTTTACTATAAAGCTCCCAGTTGTCACACATAGTTGCAGATAGCAGATGATGATGAAGAAGATCAGGTTAAAAGTCTTTAATAAACTCAATGGGGAAATTATGGAAGCCCTAAGAGGCCATGGATTAAAAAAAGTTGTTTTCTCGAGATCATGACTTAATATTCTCGTGATATTGAGATAACAAACATTGTTTTCTCGTGATCTCGATATAATAAAAGTTGTTTTCTCATCATCATGACTTCATTTTCTCTAAGTTACACAAATGTGCCAACAGGTGGCAGTATAGGGCCAAATATAATGATGGGGTGTAGTATATCCACCTTACTTGTTAGTTCATATATATTGGCCCAGATTATGAGTTTGGGACAGAGAGAGCAAAGATCTTGCGTCTTCGTGATCACTTTTATTTGTGCAGTATTGTGTGCGTTAAGTAATTAACTAACGTTAAATGTTTGAATATGATTAATTTGCTTGAAAGTGTATCTGTTTTCGTTATGTTCTGACTGGACCCGTGGTGTATGGGGGTAGGATTGTAGCTAAATTCCAAATAAATAGATTATGATCCACAAATAAATGTAAAGATATTCACAAAAAATAATCATATCCACAAATGAATAGAATGAGATCCACAAATATATGTTAGGAGTTTCACAAAAACGGTGGGAACAGACTCTGAAGGAGCTCCATACTTACTATTCCACCATGGGCGCATCGTTCGAATTGAGCTGAAGTGCTGTTTGTGTGATAAAAACACCCCGTTTACAAAATGTAACAGACTCTATTGTGATTAATCTTTTAATTTGTTTTGTATGTATTTTTGTGGGTGTAATTATATATAAGGTCTGCATTATCCGTCTTACAAAAAGGGGGCTCTTATTTTGACGGGTATTATGGTCTGAGTGTTACTGATCACTGCAGTTTTCTTACGGATAGAAAGTTTACCAGTTTGTTAAGCAACCCTGAAAAGGCATAAGCTCTTACAGTGATTATCTGGAGTTAAAAACGGACATTTCATGGTAGCTAATGTACAATAAAACTTCATGAAACTCATCAGTAAATTTTCGGCCATCATTCGGACGGGGTCCGCGACACAAAAGATTTTTGGAGTATATTCTTTATATTGCCATCAGGATCAGTGAAACGGGATAAAGGCTATGCACGAATTATGATCATTCACAGATCCCGAGCGATAACACCTCGGCGTGATGCAGCAAATAGAAGGCATTATAATCATTATAAACAAACGGATTACATCAGTGTCCATGTAAATGCAGCTATACTACGCAGCATGGTGAGAAACGACAAGTCAGTGGCAGTAAACAGATGTCCCGTTCTACAGTAACGTTAGCTATAATACCACACTTTCACAATACCAGGTACTATAATATCAAATATGAATCAGTGATGTACCAGTACGAGCCTCGGCATCACTGCAGCTATGGTTTTGGATAATGCAAATAAAGAGGTTGCAATGCTGAAAAATACATTTTTTGTATTTATTTTGGATGCTGTAAATAACTTTTACAATAAAAAAAAGTCTGATTCACCTGAAATATTTGTGTGATCAGTGCTGGACATTTTACTTAATCAATAGGCTATGTAATTCAATAACCTGTCATATTTAAAAAGTCTATATCTTCTCTACAAACAATGGTAAAGTTAAAACGTTTAATTAATGTTTATTATTTAAGGGCCTGTTAATGTTTAATAGCTGGTTTGCTGCTCATATTCGTCATGTTTGATTGATAAACTGGGAAATGCTGTTGTTATGTGACGACAGTTTCATCTATTTTGCAAACTTGCATGTTTTTCACAAGGTTAAATCCAGTTAGATAAGTTAATAGCTAATTATTGAGGCTTTCTGTTCAATCTTGAATAACGTGACGCTTCCATAACGCATCTGTATCCAATATACCTTTGTTTTTCCCATAACAGAGAGAACCGTTTCTCTGGCATTTTTAAATGGCGCATAAAATATAATAGTTTGGCTTGGCTTGACACACAGTCTAATGATCTTACGAAATATAAATTTTAAAACTCTTTTTATTGTACCATTGTTTAAGAACCCTCTATTTCCTTTCTAAGCCAATGCAGGACGAGACCGCCCCCCGATTGTAAAGCAAAACGTGATTGGTTGTAGCGAAATTGTGCTGCGATTGGTCAGCGCAACGTGGCCGTTATCTGATTGGCTTGAGTAGCCGGTGGGTGGAGTCGACCTATTTGTGGATTTGTCTGCAGTCTTGATGCTAGAATTGTTTCAGAATCCACAAACGCACAGAAAGCAATTCACAAATGTACAGGTGGTGATTCACAAATAAATGCAGGCAGAGTTGTGCTTATGACATAAAAACATATTTGTGAATATGTTTGTTATTAGCAAACCTCATTTTATTTATTTGTGAATTTAATTAATTTTTGTGAAAGTCCTAAAATATATTTGTGGATCTCATTCTATTAATTTGTGGATACAATTATTTTTTGTGAATATCTTTACATTTATTTGTGGATCATAATCTATTTATTTGGAATTTAGCTACAATCCTACCCCCATACTCAATATATATTGATAAGAAATATGATTTATAGCCTATGTAAAGATGTGTAGTGGCCTATCATTTAATTCAGTGATAGTGTGTAGGCCTAACCTATTGTATTTTCTAAATTTTTTTGTAGGAAACCACACAAACACTCTTCTCATACAAGATTGTACTTAGCCTATATCAACTGGATTAAAGTTTTGTTTTTTGGAAATATGGGGCCGTATTCACAAAACATTTTATCTTACCACTAAGAGTTCTCCTAAATAGCAGTAAAAGTTCTTAGCTAAGAGTTTTCTCTGAAAACCTATTCACAAAGCTGCTGAGACCAACTTTTACTAAGGAACAGAGAGAAGTCTTTAGCTAAGAGTAAGGGCGGGGTTGACCTCTCTGCTATAGATGATGTCAACACGCTTACTATGCACACAGTGATTAGCTGATGGGGGAGGAGTCTCTGTCAGCGATTTAATCATAGAAATATTGTAGAACGAGGTATCATGTTGCCATATTAAAAAAAAAAAAAAATTTGAATTACAAATGTTGCCATATTCAAATAAAGATTTTAAAATAAAAATGTTGCCATATTCAAATGTAGTCTAATTAAACTAGTTTACATTCAGCCAATTGTCAGCCTCTTACATGTCTGCGTCTCGAGAGAATGCAGAATTCAAGCGACAAGTGATGTTTTATAAACAAAGTTTGGGAGGAGCACGTTCAAACAGTCTAATCAGCTCGAGAGGTCTTTATACACAGACGAGAGCCGACTCACCTAGTTACCTCAACAGTTTTCTGCATCCTTCCGACACCCTGTTCCTCACTCTCGGCTGTGGATACAGGGAGAACTCTGGGTTTGGGCTAAATTCCAAGCTCGGAGCCCTCAATCCCCTAGGACAGCACACCAAATACGCTTCTTACATATACATATTATATATAAAAAATTTATTATATTAATTATATTATATAATATATTATATTATATATACACACACACACACACACACACACACAGTGGGTACAGAAAGTATTCAGACCCCCTTAAATTTTTCACTCTGTGTTATATTGCAGCCATTTGCTAAAATCATTTAAGTTCATTTTTTTTCCTCATTAATGTACACACAGCACCCCATATTGACAGAAAAACACAGAATTGTTGACATTTTTGCAGATTTATTAAAAAAGAAAAACTGAAATATCACATGGTCCTAAGTATTCAGACCCTTTGCTCATTATTTAGTAGAAGCACCCTTTTGATCTAATACAGCCATGAGTCTTTTTGGGAAAGATGCAACAAGTTTTTCACACCTGGATTTGGGAATCCTCTGCCATTCCTCCTTGCAGATCCTCTCCAGTTCTGTCAGGTTGGATGGTAAGCGTTGGTGGACAGCCATTTTTAGGTCTCTCCAGAGATGCTCAATTGGGTTTAAGTCAGGGCTCTGGCTGGGCCATTCAAGAACAGTCACGGAGTTGTTGTGAAGCCACTCCTTCGTTATTTTAGCTGTGTGCTTAGGGTCATTGTCTTGTTGGAAGGTAAACCTTCGGCCCAGTCTGGGGTCCTGAGCACTCTGGAGAAGGTTTTCGTCCAGGATATCCCTGTACTTGGCCGCATTCATCTTTCCCTCAATTGCAACCAGTCGTCCTGTCCCTGCAGCTGAAAAACACCCCCACAGCATGATGCTGCCACCACCATGCTTCACTGTTGGGACTGTATTGGACAGGTGATGAGCAGTGCCTGGTTTTCTCCACACATAGAATTAAGGCCAAAAAGTTCTATCTTGGTCTCATCAGACCAGAGAATCTTATTTCTCACCATCTTGGAGTCCTTCAGGTGTTTTTTTCATGCGTCTTGCACTGAGGAGAGGCTTCCGTCGGGCCACTCTGCCATAAAGCCCCGACTGGTGGAGGGCTGCAGTGATGGTTGACTTTCTACAACTTTCTCCCATCTCCCGACTGCATCTCTGGAGCTCAGCCACAATGATCTTTGGGTTCTTCTTTACCTCTCTCACCAAGGCTCTTCTCCCCCGATAGCTCAGTTTGGCCGGACGGCCAGCTCTAGGAAGGGTTCTGGTCGTCCCAAATGTCTTCCATTTAAGGATTATGGAGGCCACTGTGCTCTTAGGAACCTTAAGTGCAGCAGAATTTTTTGTAACCTTGGCCAAATCTGTGCCTTGCCACAGTTCTGTCTCTGAGCTCTTCAGGCAGTTCCTTTGACCTCATGATTCTCATTTGCTCTGACATGCACTGTGAGCTGTAAGGTCTTATATAGACAGGTGTGTGGCTTTCCTAATCAAGTCCAATCAGTATAATCAAACACAGCTGGACTCAAATGAAGGTGTAGAACCATCTCAAGGATGATCAGAAGAAATGGACAGCACCTGAGTTAAATATATGAGTGTCACAGCAAAGGGTCTGAATACTTAGGACCATGTGATATTTCAGTTTTTCTTTTTTAATAAATCTGCAAAAATGTCAACAATTCTGTGTTTTTCTGTCAATATGGGGTGCTGTGTGTACATTAATGAGGAAAAAAAATGAACTTAAATGATTTTAGCAAATGGCTGCAATATAACAAAGAGTGAAAAATTTAAGGGGGTCTGAATACTTTCCGTACCCACTGTGTGTATATATATATATATATATATATATATATATATAGCCTACTGTTTATTTTTTACTCTATTCAATAATTTGAAAGTGTGAACTCATGAAAACAACTGCCACAGGTAATCGGACATTATTTATTAAAGATTTATTTTTGCCATTTTATCGTAGATTCAAATACAAATACAAATACAGTGTCTTTGAACGGATTGCTGAGGTGGATTGGCAGCAACGGCCATTTTAGGACTGTTTGTGATTTGGTCTTAGTGACTTGGGAGTCCTCTTGACTACTCTTAACGTTTCACAGATTTAGGAGCTAGTTTTAACGCTAAAATGCTTTGTGAAATACTCTTAGAGCAAAAATTTAGGACTCCTAAAATTAGGACTGACACACCCATTACTTTTAAGAGTTTCTCCTAAATCGGCAAGTTAGGAGCTACTTCTACAGTAGAATCCGGCTGCAGTGTGTTTCAGAATCAAACAATCATTGTAAAAAAAAAAAAAAAAAAAAAAAACTTTTGTTAAATCGAGATCACAAGAAAATTAAGTTGTGAGATAGAAAAAAAAAAAAAAAAAAAAATAATAATCCATGGATATTTAGGGCTTCCGTAGGAAATCCAACAAGTACAACCAAAGAAACTCAACGCATGCATTAATGAGAACAGACAACTGAGGAGTGAACAGACAGCAACTTAAGTACAAGCCAAATGAATGAAATAATGATAAACACCTGTGCTGATTAAATGAATCACCATGACAACTGATAGTGAGTGGGAATTATGAACAAAGGAGCACATGTGACTGAAAATAACAAAACAACTAAAAGTCTGTGAAAATGAAACTAAGAATGAATGTCTGTGACACCAGTAGCCAGTAACCACATTTATTAAATTCATTCACAATATGCACACAATCATTCTTAATATTATACCCAATATGTCAAATATTTTACTCACATTTTCCAAATAAATGAATAAATAAAAACACACAATTTTCCATGTTCTACATAGTTTCTCATATGTATGGATAATATACACCTGGGGTGTATAAAATTTGCTTTAGTTCTACTAACATGTTTTAAAACACAGAAACGATGAAATGATGAATTTGAACACTTCGATGTAATTCAAACAGTTTAATTGTAAATATATATATATATATATATATATATATATATATATATATATATATATATATATATATATATATATAAACTAAATATTATAAACATAAATGAAATAGCAGTAAAATCCAGCTATTTTACAATTTTAGAATAAGCAAAATCCAACATAATTGGATTGTAAGGAACTCTTTATGAGCTTTTTTAATAATTAACTTCACTCTTTCTGAGGTCCTTCTTGGTCATAAGATACCTCCAGTATAACTTCAGTGTCTGTGTTTGTGTCCATCACTTCATGTATCTTGTCTCTGCTGGAAAGGATATTCAGGGAATAAGACAGAATATAAGCAGAATAAGTAAAATATAACAATTATCATCTTGTGGACAACATTGTTCACATGCTTTCACATCAACCAGAATCCCATCTAAACAAATCACTCAGAACACCTTCATGTGAACAGAATGAGATATGCAAAATGTGCAACAAAATGTATACATTTTCAAGCATTTCTGTACCTTTGCCAAGACTCATGACAGCACAAAACCACAGAGAAGATGACTGCTGACATTGAAATTCCAGTCAAGAATCCTGTTATCATTCTAATGTCCACTTGCATTTGAAAAGCTTCTTTACCTTGAATTTAAGAACACAGCCTTGTTATAGTCTTGATTTTTTTTTTTTTTTTTTTTTTTTTACATTTGATACATATAAGTGAATTATGTTGTAAGTCTGTAGCATTGTTAGATCATCCTAAGCCATGAAATAGTATTGTTGTAATGTCCAATTTCTTCATGAAATATTCTATAACTTATATGTAAAAACACAGAATTGTTACTAATATATAAAAGAAAATGTCCATTATTCTGAGGTGACAGTAACATGTTCCTCAAATCCTAAACTTAAACCAGAACTTAAACCTACTGCTAAAATCTGATTGAGATGTCAATCCAGGAAGATTTCCTAATTGGCTACATCATAATCGCCCTGAAATAAACATACGGTGTCTAGATTATGTTAACTCCTCAGTATTACCTGATGGTGGTTTGGTGGCATTCAGGATATCATCTTTCCCAGGCATATTTGTGATTGACCCATTTTTTGATTCATTTGTGTCACCTAGCATGTGATGAATGTTTGATAATATAATTATTAAAGACATATATTGAGACTTTAGGGCTGTCCCCTGCTAACATGCAATAAACTTTCTCAGATGTGTCACAATTCAGTATTTCAGCAGTTGCTGACATGTAGACATGTTCGTAATTTGTAATGTTGCAAGTCTGTGTCATTGTTAGATTATCAACATTTCATGTGGAATCTGGTTCTACTTACGAATGACATTGATAGTGATGGATGCATTCAAAGTCTCGTTCCTATATGTCATCTCGCAGACGTATATCCCAGCATGCTCTTTTCTTACATTGGTGATCGTAAGATTTTCTGCAGACGTGTGGTTCCTGATTGTATCTGTGGTTCCATTGAAACTCCATACAGGATCAGAGGATGGCGGGTGACTCTCAAGAGTGCAGATCAGGCTGAGAGTGTCACCTTCCCTCACTCTATCATCACCCAGAATTTGAAGAGTCTGTACATCTGAAAAAAAAAAAATGGTTTTGACACCATATTCGACTCAGTATGCAAGAAAATAAATACTTTTAGCTCTACTCTACAGTTATCAATAGTGATGCCTCGCTCTTCTGAATTGCATTTGTGTTGTATTTCTGAAATTTTGTTTTAAGTTATTGTTAAAGAATCATGCCTTTTCAAGAAGTTTAGTTAAAAATGTATACTTGTACTCACACATGACTTCTAGAGTCTTATTGATACTGATGGTTTTGTCTCTATAGCTCACGTCACATCCTACAGTGGCATTGTGCAGTTTGGAGGTTGGAGTTAAAGTCAGAGTTGAGAGGTAAGGGCTTGTGGAGGAGATCAGAGTGATGTTGTCATCCTCGGGACTGCTGCTATTTTCTCCTCTTGTTTTGATCCACCATTTTATGTTAGGAGGAGTTTCAGGGCAAGGAAAAGGAGCTGAACATGTCAGATTGGCCTCCACTCCATCACTGAGAAGAGGAACATCCATTATAGGATTGTCTGCAAACAGAGGTACACAACATAATGTAGACATTTCCACAGTGTAAATAATTGAATCATTCTTTGGGGACAGAATCAGATTATACAAATAAAATGCATTTTACTAAGATGAAAAAGGGCTCATACCAGTTCAATTTGCATAGTACAACCATATGTTAAGTTTATTTAAGAAATTATGTCCAACATGGTTTATGAAATCATAACATCAGAAAGTGTGCAGTGAGCTGAGCATCCCTCCGAAACAACTTAGAACTGAACGAGAGCTTTAAACTAGAGAAAAAGGCAGGACCGTTTAAACTTTGCCAAACACAAGCATGGTGTCACGGTGGGTTGCAGACAGGCAGACGAAGACGAAGAATGAGATTCAATACGAAGGTTTAATAATTATAAACAGACAGGCGAACAAGCAGCAACACACACTTAACATTGACGATACCAGGCAAAGAACTGAACACAAACAGGAACTTAAATACACACCGGTAAACGACGAACAGCTGTGAAGGTGGTTAGTGTATATGGTGACTGATGAGCGGCGGCAAGGTGGAACAGGGAACACGAGACAGGAGTGACAACAAACTGAAAGTCCTTGAACTGAACATAATGGTGACACAAGCATTACCTTGAATGATAATTTTAACTGTGGGATTAAATGTGTTTTTATATGTTTTCTGCCCCTCCACTCTGAATGCATATTCATTTTCATCTTCTGCGTTTATGTCTTTCATGATGATGCTGCAGTTGTTTTTGGACAGATCAGGTTCCAGCATCTTAATCCGTTCTGTTTCAGTTTCCTTCTCTTCTAATTTGTTTTCGTATTGTGTACTCACTTTCCCCTTGAAAAGGTCATTCTTACATTCACCTGTTTTACTACACACTTTCCATTGAACGTTATCAATAGGGTTTGCTTTGTCTGGATAGGTGAAGGTACATGAAATCAGAACACATAATCCTGGAACTGCAGTAACTTCTGGTGGATTGAAGGTGATGCTCCAGTCCTTGATTCCATGGCCTTGAATAACAGAAGAATGTGATGAAACACAGGAAACCTCAAATCTTAAAATAACAGTTGCCTGTTCATGCTCAGTATATGTGCATATATAAAGCTACATAGACTTCACATGTACATAGTGTATATGATGTTTTTCACACATTGAAGTGATGGAAGTTTTATTAAAATTAATTATTTCAAATTAAGTACAAATATTTAAACCTCAATGTAACTGTGTAAAAAATGTAATACATACCTGTACACAGAATATTTAATAGTAACATAGAGAGGATTGTACAACTTGAAATGGTCTGCATTTTAAACATGAACTCCACAGATCTGCACGGAAAAAGAACATTACTTGAGCATTTATATAAATACTATGTATGTCAAAATTCCAATATATTATTCTATATTTGTATTAAAATGCTCTGGCAGTACAAATATAAAATATGTGTCATGTCAGTAAAGAAAACTACATTTTAAATTGATAGCATTAAAAGTGACCTTACCCCTTCAAGTCAAACTGTTCACATTGTTCTCAGAAGCTTTAGGTGTAAAAATGCAGAAGCATTAAATAAGTATGTACAAGGTGCATCTTCTATTAGATCACTTCCTCATTAAACTTACTTGCACAAATGGGGTGTTGTTGTGTGTTAAAAGAATAAATGTGGAAATAAATAGCTTAATTCAGTAAAACAAATATATTAACCATATGTACTGTAGCAGTACTGTCTACCTCTGACATAATCCATTATTAAGAGAGTGAGTGCTTTTTAATCACATTTATTTGGTAGTATAAAAAAGTGGCCATAGTGTCGCTAAGCGTGTGCGTCTTCTCTGCTTCAGTGAGCGAGTAACCGTACTTCCGGTGGGCTGCGTGAATGTTTGTGACGTAGGAGCTGTTGGCGGTTATCACCTCATGGTCTGTTTGTTGGTTTGTCATACAGGGTTTCATGGGTATCATTTGTAAAAGGGTGGACTGAGGAGCTTTGCGGAATGCCTTCAGCAATAGCCAGGGCCGTGCACAGACCTTTTGTGCTGAAACTGAAAAACTATAATATATCAGTGGCAAGCGATGACTTTTTTAACCAGGTATGCTGGGTGGTGCATCATGTAGACGATGCAGTTAAGTTGAATGGATTTATAGCTAATAAGCAAGACGCTCGTGTTCTCTCAAGACAGTGTTAGTTTACTCAGTTGCATACTCATGACACATCAACACAGAGAAAAGTATTTCTAATGTGTTGGACCTTTTATTGAGAGTAGCCTACATTTACCTGTTGAGATGTGCCTTCACAAGCAACCGTAAGAGCTTTTGTAATTTTTGCATCGACGGAGGCGAGACATGCGAAAGGTGCATTTGCAAAATATGCTGTATTTTTGTAAGTCAATTAGGTGCCGCTACTGTCACAGAAACGACATACTGCACCTTTAAACGTATCAGTTTAAGACACAAACTAAATCAAACACGACAAATACACTATATTCCCTCCAAATCACTGAATTCGGGTGTTCCAATCACTTCCATGGTGTATAACAGGTGTATAAAATCAAGCACCTAGGCATGCAGACAGCTTCTACAAACATATGTGAAAAATGGGTCGCTCTCAGGAGCTCAGTGAATTCAAGCGTGGTACCAAGTCCATTCGTGAAATTTCCTCACTACTAAATATTCCACGGTCAGCTGTTAGTGGTATCATAACAATGTGGAAGCAATTGGGAACAACCGCTACTCAGCCACAAAGTGGTAGGCCACGTAAAATCACAGAGCGGGGTCAGCGCATGCTGAGGCGCACAGTGCGCAGAAGTCGACAACTTTCTGCAGAGTCAATAGCTACAGACCTCCAAACTTCGCTCAAGAACAGTGCATAGAGAGCTTCATGGAATGTGTTTCCATGGCCGAGCAGCTGCATCCAAGCCATAAATCACCAAGTGCAATGCAAAGCGTCGGATGCAGAGGTGTAAAGCACACCACCACTGGACTCTAGAGCCGTGGAGACGTGTTCTCTGGTGTGACGAATCACGCTTCTCTGTCTGGCAATCCGATGGACGAGTCTGGGTTTGGCGGTTGCCAGGAGAACGGTACTTGCCTGACTGCATTGTGCCAAGTGTAAATTTTGGTGGAGGGGGGATTATGGTGTGAGGTTGTTTTTCAGGGGTTGGGCTTGGCCCCTTATTAGTTCCAGTGAAAGGAACTCTTAATGCTTCAGCATACCAAGACATTTTGGACAATTTAATGCTCCCAACTTTGTGGGAACAGTTTGGGGATGGCCCCTTCCTGTTCCAACATGACTGTGCACCAGTGCACAAAGCAGGGTCCATAAAGACATGGATGAGTGAGTTTGGTATGGAGGAACTTGACTGGTCTGCACAGAGTCCTGACCTCAACCCGATAGAACACCTTTGGGATGAGTTAGAGTGGAAACTGTGAGCCAGGCCTTCTCATCCAACTTCAGTGTCTGACCTCACAAATGCGCTTCTAGAAGAATGGTCAAAAATTCCCATAAACACACTCCTAAACCTTGTGGAAAGCCTTCCTAGAATAGTTAAACTCCTTATTAAACCCTACGGATTAAGAAATGGATGTCATTAAAGTTCATGTGCACATAAAGGCAGGCGTCCCAAAACCTTTGGCAATATAGTGTAAGAAACTCCATGGCATCAATTTAAATGTATTCCAGAAGTACTTTTTAAATGAATAATTAAAAATAAGTATAATATAATTAGCATTAGTAGCCTATAATAAATAAAAAGTAAAATGTAATTATAATAAATATAAGTAGGCTTTAATAAATTTTAATAAAAAAATTAATTTCCCTATGGAGAAAATGAAATACTATGAAAATTTTACTTACAATTTTTTTTCCCCATTTGATTTAGTCTAGTTAGTTTTATTTCAAATACAATGTGATTTTCGGTGATCGAGATCTGGCAGCAGCAGCTCATTTTTCCTCTTGAGCGAGCGATCCACTCGCAGCTTATCCTGCCCATGAAATCTCCCATAGGCCAGCAAACCAATGAGAATGCAGGACAATGATGACGATCCATAACAAAAGAGTGAAGGTGCAAAAGCTGCAGTAGATCAGCTTACCCGGAAGTCTCCGTAACTAGCAGATTTAACTGCCAAGTACACAAATAGCTTAGGTATGCTTATATGGCTTATATGGACTGTATTGAGTATTTCCATTTTATGCAACTTTACATATTTACTATTAATAGTAAATTAATGAATTAATAATTAATAAAGTTAAGATAATCATGTTTGTAGTGTGATCCAGGGGATTAAAATGGAGTAAATTACTCCACTAGGTCTGAAATATACGTTTTAATACCCTGGATTAAGCTACAAACATAATCTTATAGAAAATGATGCATTGCTGTGTCTGTTATCCCATAATTCCCACTTTTGGACACAGTGGCTGTTTTTTTTTTTTTTTTTTTTTGTTTACATAGTTTTGCTTTAACAGACATTAATATAAGACAACACTGCAAAAACTGTTTACTGTCAAGCTGTTATATTCTGTTATATATTTATTGTCCAACATTACCAATTTTTCTGATGCATGTCCTTAATTTAATTTCATATGTTGGAACTTAAAAGAATTTTTTTGTGAAAACTGTTAAAAGGATTTGATGATCACTAGTGATAGTATTTTATTCTGTGTTGTCATCATTCATGTTGGATTTCAGCTTTAATGTTCATTTTTTATATTTTTTTATTTTAACAAAGCAGCTGATATTGCCTTAGAAACTAGTGGACTGTGAGTCGCTTTCACCCAAATGGCGGAAGCGTAGGGCTGCTGCTGGGCGCTGGTGTTGCAACAGAACGTTCTGTTGAGTTTCACTTCTTGTCAGTATAAGTTCTTTGCTTGTCTTATTTTTCCTCCAGAATTGGGGGCAGCCAGCTGCAGAGGATCGGTGTCTCCCTGTGTTGTGGTGGTGGGTTCTTCGCCTGAATGCCGTGCTCACAGTGAGGTGTGGCGTGCTGTGGTGTGAGTGTACTTGTATGATTGCTGTGTCCTTCCTATTTAGGAGTGCCAGTCACCAATTCTGAAGTGGTAATGTCCATGTGTGTTATTAATGTGATTTTTATCTTGTTTCTTTGATTTGTTTGTGTTTTCGTCTGTTAAAGTTTGATATTTTTATTGGTTTCAATTAAAGTTTTCTTTTACTCAACCCATGTCTGATACCTGACTCAGCTGTAAACAAACCTGTGAGCTTTGATCTAATGTGAAGTGCATTTCCCCAAAAATAGACCCCGGGGTGACGTAGTCAGTAACTGGGTAGCAGCTCACCATATTTTGTGGTCTGTTTATCCATGCTAATGTGTATATGTGAAGGTTAAGAATTTACTAAACATTTCAGCACCCTTTCAGTTATAATTGACACATTTGGCATATAGTCGGCAGGGTTTACTCTGCGGTTGTTCAGATTCAGACCTTGATTCCAAATGCTGTAACTTTTGTTTTCTTTAAGGGATCACCACCAAATTTGCTACAGATACAGCTCACATATAGAGGAATATCACCAAAAAATAACTGTCCTCCTACCTTATTTTCTTTTAGTTATTGCATGTCAAATATTAAGTATATGTAAAATTTCCCTTGAGCAAACTTTTATCTATTGTCTTTTTCAGCAGTTTCTCAGCATGAAAATGTCCAAATTTAATTTATTTTTATTTAAAAATGTAAAAAGTTTTCTTTCAAACGATACCAACCTTTTGACTCTCCTTGCTAGAGATTTGAAGTTATGAGTCATTATTTTTGTGCATGTCACGCCTGACATTATTGCTTTACAGGAAGCAGACCGAGTTATAGGGGAAGCCTTGAAGTTTTGGTGGCAAGGGCAATTCCCAGGGCCACAAGAGCAGTGACTCTTGCTTAAGCTGGTGACTACACTCCATAGACAATGGGACCGGTTAGTGGAGCAAGAGGGCTTTTTATATCGCAGGGCTTTCCATCCTGATGGAGGGGAAGTGGTGCTTCAGGTAGTAGTGCTGGTAACTTTGCAGCCAGAGGTATTAACCCTCTGGGGTCTGAGGCTAATTTGGGGCCCTGGAGAAGTCTTTACATGCCCTGACATTTGTGCTTTTTTCAGTTGCTTATATAATAATGACAAAAGTCTCATTACACTGTATTCAGCACAAACTAGGATACAATAATATGTGAGCAAAAAGTATGTACATGTTTGTATTTTTGAGAGAATTATGTTTAGGGAACAATTTTCAGTCACTCCTTCAAGTGATCTGTATTAGTGAACTAATGTAGGGAATAGTGAATGAGGGTATAGGGGGCGATTTCGGATTCAGCCAAAGTATGTTCTCATTTATTTCCTTGGTTACTGATTATGTTCCTCACCTGTGACTAGTTTATCATGCACTTACACTTCTGAGTTTGCTCTGTTCTCTGTCAATTATTATCCATGTTGTGGTTATGGTTTCTGTTGCCTACTGCCTGAATGATCTTGTTTATTGCATTCAAACTGCTGCATAAAGATCCTCATCTCTACTCTTCTCTGCTAAAACATAACATCCATGTGTGTGCAAAGGATAAAAGGAGGATTAAGCTCTGGGAGATGTGTGGAGAAAAAAATACAACAATCAACAAAGCACCACAACATCTGTCATCAGTTTTTTAATGCTTCTGTTTCAGGCATGTTGATCAGAGGAGCAGACAGGATTTGCTTAGTTGTTTAGTAATGTAGAACTCACTGAACTCAAACATTTACTCATCATTTATGGCTGTAAACATCTGTAAGGTTCCACCCACTAGCCCAACGACGGCATCTAGTGGTCTGGTCGAAGGTATTTCGCGTGTACGTCCTCTGGCACTTCTGCAAAATTCATCTTAATTTAATACAACTTTGGTTTCTAATTTAATTCTGACTTCATGAATAATTTGACTCCAATTATAACTGACTCTTAGTTTCACAATCTTTCTGATGTAACAGCTGATCATGAGATTAGTTGTGCTTTAATTTAGATCTTTGATCATTCTGGATATCTCCTAATTTCAATTATTCATTCATTATGGACCTATCATCGCTTAGAGACTTTCACATCGGCCGACTGCGTTCTCACGGGCATAAATTCGCCAGTTTATGATTCTTAGTCAGAGGGTGCAGAGTTTACTAATGCATTTGAGTCGAACCGCCACATGCTTGTTCATACAAAAATACAGTTCCCTTTCGATACTTCACTCGTACTGCGTATGGGGAAAAACTCCTTTTTTCCTCGATGCTGAAGCCTTTTTCAATAACGCAGTGTAACTGCACGTCCATTGGTTCAAACTGGAAAACTTTTTGAACCAATGACGGCGCGGCATAGCTGCGCGAGCCTATGGCGATGCGGCGCGCCGAAGCCCGCCAAAATGGGCGGGGCGACGGGCTATATAAGCGAGCGTTTCGCCATAGGATTCCAGTTCTCTCTCCTTCAGCGACGACAACGCATCTCTTCGCTGGATCGTCGAGCTGAACGCCTTCGCCTGCTGGAACGAGCTCTCCGCCGTCGAAGAGGCACTGCAGCGGACCAGCTGAGATCGCCGATCGCAACGCCGGCGCCCTCGCAGACTGCCGCCCTCGAGCGCTCTCTCGAGCCGCCCGCCTCCCGCTTCCGGCCGCCCTCTCAGCGCGTCTCCTGCCGCCATCCGGCGCGCTCTAAAAGAGCACTTCCCGCGGTTCTACCGCCCGCTAAAAGAGCTTCCAGCGGTTCTCGCCGCTCTAAAAGAGCCCCACAATCGCCGTTTTCACGGCGGCGGCGTTGCTACAAATGCCGCGCCACAACTGTGGCACATGCAGAGCCCCTCTGCATGACGATGACGGGCACGGTGAGTGCGTCTTTTGCCTGGGCAAGTCCCACGCTGAGGCGGCGCTCACTGAGACTTCATGCTCTCACTGCGAGAGTATGAGTCTCGCCTCTCTGCGCTCGCGGATCGCTTTCTTCAATGAAAGCGGTCCCGCCCCTCGCGCCCTCCCGTCTTCTTCTCGCGAACCCGCGAAGAAGAGACAGCGGGGCAGAGGGGCTCAGCGCCCGGAGTCGTGTGAGCTCACGCCGGCTCAGCCCCCGCGTGCCTCACCCCCTCCCACGAGAGAACCGTCCCCCGTCCTGTTCTCCCGCCCTGAGCTGCGTCCCTCGGCTGAAGCGAGCGACCTCGTCTCTTTTGGCGGATCAGAGGACGAGCCGCTTGATGACTCCATGTCACTGGCGGCTTCCGAAACGGAGGAATGGGTCGGCGATCCTGAAGACCCCGCCCACCTACCGTCACTGGAGCCCATCGATGCCAGGGCTGGGATGGACGCCGAGTTATTCCGCGTCCTCTCTAAGGCCGTCGAGGAACTCGATCTCGAGTGGGCTCCACCTGAAGAGCCAACGCGCAGCAGACTGGACGAGTGGTTCCTGCCAGGTCGTCGTCAGGCCCCCCGCCAGCGCTCTGCGCCGTTCTTCCCTGAAGTTCACGACGAGCTGACAAAGTCGTGGCGCGCTCCCTACTCAGCCCGCCTGCGCACTTCCTCTTCCACAGCTCTCACTTCAGTTGATGGCTCTCAAGAAAAGGGTTACGAGCACATGCCGCCCCTGGACGAAGCTGTGGCCGCTCATCTCTGTCCCCCCGCGGCCGTGGGGTGGAAGAACAAGAGAGCCTTTCCCTCTAAGCCCTGCAGAACGACCTCTGCCTTGGCTGGCAGAGCTTATTCTTCTGCGGGTCAAGCTGCTTCGGCGCTTCACACCATGGCCATTCTCCAGGTGTTCCAGGCCAAGCTCCTCCGTTCCTTGGACGAGTCTGGAGCCGACGCACCTGCCTTTCGCGACCTCCGCAGCGCTACAGATTTGGCCCTGCGCGCCACGAAAGCCACAGCCCAGGCCATTGGACGTTCCATGGCCAACCTGGTCGTGCTAGAGCGCCACCTCTGGCTCAACTTGACCGAGATCAAAGAGAGCGACAAGGTGGCCTTTCTCGACGCCCCAGTCTCTCCAGCCGGTCTCTTCGGGCCAGCCGTAGAAGGATTCACTGAGCGCTTCACCGCAGCACAGAAGTCGTCCCAGGCCATGCGACACTTCCTGCCCAAGCGCTCCAGCTCAGCCTCTGCCTCGAGTCGCCCCAGGACTGCGCCGACTCAGCACCAGAGCAAGCCTGCTCCTTCTACCTCTCAGGCAGCGCCCCCTAAGGAGCAGCGACAGCGAGCTCGCCCCGCTAAACGCCCTTCCTTCCCGAGACGCCAGGGCCCACGACCTAAGATTGTGTTGGACCCGACGCCTCCAAAGTCTTCCTGATCACACGGGAAGAAAGAGGAAGGGGCTAAGTCCCGCTGCGGCCGGACCGCCCCGAAAGCTCTCACGACTACGTCCCCCACCACCCCGTTCAGTTCCGGGTGTCGGGGAAAAAGTGTTTGTTCTGCGCCCTGGGCCCACTGCTGTTGTGCCCACGCAAAACGCCGTTGTTATGGCGAACACGATAAAAATTTTACATTCTCAAAAAGAGAGCATATTTCCTCTTCCAAATTCGTCGGTGCACAGGCCCCTACACAGCGGTCTGTCATCCGACGCCATTCAACCCCTTGTCACGCGGGCCGAGGCCTGGCAGGCCATCCCCGGGGTGTCAAAATGGGTTCTGGGGATAATAAACCACGGTTATTCGCTGCAGTTCGCTCGAAGACCCCCGCGTTTCAGCGGGGTGATTCCCACTTTGGTGAATTCGGACGACGCTCATGTCCTCCGAGCCGAAGTGATGACTCTGTTAGGAAAGGGAGCCATAGAAATAGTTCCCCCCTCAGAGAGCGAATCGGGGTTCTACAGCCGTTATTTCCTTGTCCCCAAGAAAGATGGCGGTCTCAGGCCCATCTTAGATCTCAGACTCCTGAACCTCTCCCTCATGAGACGGAAGTTCAAGATGTTAACATTGAAACAGATCCTCACGCAGATTTGCCTCGAGGACTGGTTCTTCTCGCTGGATCTGAAAGATGCTTACTTTCACATCCAGATAGCCCCCCATCACAGACGATTCTTGAGATTCGCATTCGAGGGCGTGGCTTACCAGTATACAGTCCTTCCCTTCGGGCTGTCCCTAGCTCCTCGCACATTTACGAAGTGCATGGACGCGGCGCTTTCCCCTCTAAGACAGATGGGAATCCGGGTCCTGAATTACCTCGACGACTGGCTCATTCTGGCCCAGTCATGTACCGAGCTAGATCATCACAGATCCGTGCTCCTCAGCCACTTGGAATGTCTGGGACTCAGGGTCAACTTTGCCAAGAGCTCACTGCTCCCCAGTCAACAGATTACGTTCCTGGGTGCAGTTTTCGACTCAGTCAGAATGAGGGCTATGGTCTCTCCAGAGCGCGCCCTCACGATTCAGCAGCTCGTGGTTTCCGTCAGGAACAAAGCCTGTCTCCCTCTGAAGTTTTTCCAGAGGATGTTAGGGCTGATGGCTTCCGCCTCCCCGGTTTTGCAGCTCGGCCTTCTACGGATGCGGCCTCTGCAACACTGGCTGAAATTCCGGGTCCCACCGCACGCTTGGCGGCATGGCCGCTTTCGTGTCAGGGTCAATCGGGCCTGTTTAACAGCCCTGAAGCCTTGGACGAACCCTATGTGGTTCAGCCGCGGGGTACCCCTAGAGGCAGTCTCCAGAAGGACGGTGCTTTCGACAGATGCGTCCAACTGGGGTTGGGGCGCTCTGTGCGAGGGCAGACCAGCCTTCGGCTCGTGGTCTCACGAGGAGAGCCATCTCCACATAAATTGCCTCGAGATGCTGGCAGTATGTCGAGCCCTTCACTTCTTCCAGGCCATCCTGAAGGGGCGCCACGTCTTAGTCCAATCAGACAGCATGACAGTGGTGTCCTACATAAATCACCAAGGCGGCCTTTCGTCCAGCCGCCTCTGCGCACTGGCAAAGTCCCTCTTGGAATGGGCATTACCCAGGCTGCGGTCGCTCAAAGCGACACACATACCAGGCAGAATGAATCTGGGAGCAGATATGCTATCTCGGAGCAATGTCCCCTCGGACGAGTGGATGCTTCACCCCCAGACGGTTCTCTTAATCTGGGAAATCTTCGAGAAGGCACAAGTCGACCTCTTTGCCTCAGAAGACAATTCTCACTGCCCAACCTATTTTTCGAAGGAAATAGATGCGCTGGCCCACAACTGGCCCAGCCTCCTCCTTTATGCTTTTCCCCCGATCGCTCTGATCCCTCAAGTCATCAGACGAATCAGGGAAGACAAGCACAGAGTCCTCTTGGTGGCCCCACTCTGGAGGAGCCAAGTTTGGTCCTCGGAGCTATTCAGGCTTTCCACGAAAGCCCCATGGCCGATCCCCCTGAGACGGGACCTCCTCTCTCAGGCGAACAGGACAATCTGGCATCCACAGCCGGAACTGTGGGCACTACACCTATGGTCCCTCGATGGGAGCCGTTAAACCTCCCCGGGGACGTGCTAAACACCATTTCTCAGGCGAGAGCCCCTTCTACGAGACGCCTCTATGCCCAGAAATGGTCGGTCTTCGTTGATTGGTGCTCCGCACGAAACGAGGATCCTGTTGAATGTGACGTATCTCCGATACTGTCATTTCTCCAGGAGCGTCTGGATAAGGGCCTCACCCCTTCCACGCTCAAAGTATATGTAGCAGCCATCACAGCATTCCACGCTCCGATTGCTGGCCAATCAGTGGGTCGACACAGCCTCATTGTGCGTTTCCTGAGAGGCGCTAGGCGGTTAAACCCCCCACGCCCTCTCACTGTCCCCACCTGGGACCTTTCTTTGGTCCTCAGAGCACTCAAAGGGCCCCCCTTTGAGCCGCTGCGGTCAGCTGACCTACGGCCATTAACACTCAAAACCGCTCTGCTACTTGCTCTAGCATCGGTCAAACGTGTTGGCGACCTGCAGGCCCTCTCCGTGAGCCCTGCTTGCCTTGAATTTGGGCCCAACGACTCGAAAGTCATTTTGAAGCCCAGACATGGCTATGTTCCCAAAGTGCTCTCGACCCCGTTCAGAGCACAAGTCATTTCCCTCTCAGCACTGCCTCCCTCGTCGGACGAGCAAGAGTTGGAATTACTCTGCCCGGTAAGGGCATTGAGAATCTACATTGAGCGGTCTCAGCCGTTTCGGCTATCTGACCAGCTTTTTGTCTGCTTTGGTGGCCGCACCAAAGGGTCCCCGGTCTCAAAGCAACGACTCTCTCATTGGATAGTCGATGCTATCGCTCTGTGCTACTCCTCTATGGGCCTCCATTGCCCCATAGGAGTAAGAGCCCACTCCACTAGAGGGATGGCCTCCTCGTGGGCCTGGTCTAGTGGTGTCTCCATCAAAGACATCTGTGAGGCAGCCGGCTGGTCCTCGCCGTCCACTTTTGTCAGATTTTATAGCTTGGACATTCCGACCTTGCATGCTCGGGTCCTTTCAGTATGATATGACGGCCTCAGTCGAGCTCCGTCATCATGCTACTCTAAGGGGCCATCTTCCCCCTAGCCAGTGTAACTTAGGGTTCTAGGCTTCGGCCTCTTCACTTGTCCCCTGGACCCCTCCGGTGTCCAAGATAAGTCAGTCGTTCCCTTCCTTGGCACGGCGCGGTTGAATTCGTTCCCCATACGCAGTACGAGTGAAGTATCGAAAGGGAACGTACTCGGTTACGAACGTAACCTCGGTTCCCTGAGATACGGAACGAGTACTGCGTTCTATGCCGTGCCACGCGGCTGCGGCTTCAGTGTCGTCGCTTCAGTCGAATGACCTGGAATCCTATGGCGAAACGCTCGCTTATATAGCCCGTCGCCCCGCCCATTTTGGCGGGCTTCGGCGCGCCGCATCGCCATAGGCTCGCGCAGCTATGCCGCGCCGTCATTGGTTCAAAAAGTTTTCCAGTTTGAACCAATGGACGTGCAGTTACACTGCGTTATTGAAAAAGGCTTCAGCATCGAGGAAAAAAGGAGTTTTTCCCCATACGCAGTACTCGTTCCGTATCTCAGGGAACCGAGGTTACGTTCGTAACCGAGTACGTTTTCTTAGTCACGATACTGCAACTTGCTAAGCCAATAACAGACAAACTCAAAAAGTCCCATGATGTGCTCCTATGCTCCTTTCATGGGGCTCTCTAGTTTGACCTGTCCTGACGCAAATTTACGGAAATGACGGACTTTAATAATCTACTAGTCATAATGATTTCAGAGGAATCCAAGATAAATCAAGATTAACATTTATTGTTTTTGCCAGGCAGGATAAATCATCAATTAAAAGAATTAAAAAGAATACATTACACAACTGATCAGCATAAAATGCAAAGTACAATTCACAACAAAATATTAAAAAGAATTTCAAAGAGTCAGCATACCTGGCAAATAGAGAGATACACACAGCAATTGTGTGGGAAGTTCTGAATGCAGATGCTTCCTTGAGTGGTTTGCCAAATCCCTTTAAATACCCCAAGTCTTAACAAAAGGGCTATAAACATTTAGCACCCAAATATTTATGCAACTTTTGCTGGCCCTTTTCTCGTGCCCCAAAGGGTCACACGCCTGGTTTTAGGGATCAAAGCAAATGGTTAATAAGAATCTTTATTAGGGCATCTCCCACCCCAGGAGAACAGGTATTCTTGTCTGTTCTATTGTTGTGGGAGTGAAACCATCTTACCAGTCGCACCAGAAGTATTTACATTGATGTCACTTAAAACAACTAAGATAGCAGATTTGTGAGACTTGCATGGCCTGAAGGGAAGGAGAGGGTGTGAGGAGTCAGGAACTCAGCATGGGGGGGGAAGAGAGGAGGTTAAACCAGGTGTTGTCCTGTGTTCTTTCTCGCAGATCCTCTCTTCAGATTAGAGAGTTTTATTGTTTTATTACATGATAGGAATCTTGAATTCAGTAATTCAGTCTTAGTAAAAATCCAATCTCAAAAAATATTTAAAAGAAAAAATTATAATAATTGTTAGCCAATCACAAATCATAAAAAAGTATATTAAACGGCTCTCTGGAATACTTGATTCTGATTGGTCAAACACAGTATTACTGTTGACCCTGGCAAACACTTTCCTTCATAGCTGAGCTTTTTCATGTTTTGTGTCACTCCATGGTCACTTCTATCTCACATTATAAAATAATAATAATAAAAAAAAACTGACATGAAATATATTTATTTTTGTAATTATAGTGTACACTAGTGGACAAACCAGTAGTAATTTGGAGTAATTAATATTTTCTAATGTTTTTGAAAGAAGTTTCTTTATTAATTATTATATACTTTTGACCAGTGTGTCATTGTCGCCAAATGTTTTCATTTTGATCATTCTGTCTGGGTTTGTTTTGCGATAAGTTGTGTCCTTCTTTTAGTCACAAACACTTCCGTGTCATATGGCTTTCCCCATTATGAGCAGGCTCATGAAGAAAACCATAATGAAAAACAGCCACATGAAGAATCGATCCAGAACCTTGGCGACCTTTTTCCACTCCCCCGTTCTTCTCGCCGTAGCTCTCTGATCACGGTAACAGTTTGCGACATACTCAATATTCCTCATGAGATGCTGCTGCTCACATTTGCACTGTGGTTTGAACCCACCATCATGATCTCTGCATCCTTCCCCTTCTCTTCCTGTGGCTTTTCCCACCTCTGCTACCCCATCGCCACAATCCATGCTCATGAACATTCCCTCCTTCCACACGCCATAGCGACAGGTGGGGTGTTTTCCCAGCGAGCATGCCGGGCTCATAATCTGAGACATGTCTTCTGTGTCCTCGGCAAGTTTTGGAGATGTGGCATCTTGACTCCTCTCAAATTTGAACACAAAGTCATCTTTCCCAGCTTGCCCATTCATGTTGCAGTTGGAGTCGGGCAGCTTCTGCGGTTGTGGGTCTGGTTTCTCTGTTTGTGGCGTCATGCAGTTTTCACCGACTTCGTAGACGAAGCAAATCCTAGCTAGATACTGCAGAATGAATTTCTTGGCCCAGTCTGGGACGGGTTTGGCCTCGGGGCCACAGTGATGTATGTTCATGATAAAGATGGTGAGGGCGGTGGATGCAGTGATCATGGTCATTGTGGCTATGTAATACTTTCCTGTAGAATGTAAGAGAAGGTACAGAAAATTTTAGTCAATGATATTGCCAATAAATGATTATATATTTGATTTACAAGTTCAGAATGACATTTTTACAATTCTGTTTATTAATGTTGAATTACTGTATATGTAGGATCTGTTATATGTAAGAGTCTGGTTCCTTAACTGTTTCATTAATTATTCTTTTATGTAATTTTAATGAATAAAGATTTTTGGAAGGGAAATCAAATACATTACCAAAAAATTAGAAATGAATGAATTTAAAATAATTTGTGCCAAAGGAATGTTTACTCCGGACTTTTTAATGACTTTTTTAACAGCCTTTTTAAAAGTTGAAATCCACTGATTCAGCTGTGTGAATCTGATTCACTAAAAGCACCTCATAAGAGTCACTGCTCACTCTGTTTGTTCTGCATTGTAGAGTCGATAGTTATCACGGCGCTATTGAATAAGTATTGCATGAAAAACTGTAAGTCAGAGTATATTTTACTACTATTTTCCTTCTAATACACATGCGAGAACCTTTAGCAGAACCGGGCGTAATTTGTTTCCGCTATTTAAAAAATGGAACTGATTCTAAAAAGAATGTTCTTTAAATCCAGACAGTTTTGGAACATCTATTTTGACTCTAGTGTATTTTCGTTTTAAAACGCATAACTTTTGCTATTGTTTACACTACTCTGGCATTTTCAACCCTTGAAAGCGGAGACTTTCGAAAATGCTGCAGACCCCTTTTTAGTTTGAAAACTCCAGGGTTGTGTTTCAGTATAACGGATCAAAACGGACCCTTCATGAAAATGAAGGCGTGGCTGCCAACAATACGTTACCAGAACGTGAAAATAACAGACCCGGGCTGTATTTCCCGAAAGCATCGTAAGCCTAAGTTGATCGTAGAGACCATTGGTGGCCAAATGAAACTAAACACCTTGTAATCACTGTTGACTTTGCTTACATGGATGGAATATCATACATATTGCAAGTTATTTTGGCAAAAATGGCATGTAACCAAATTCAAGATTATTTTGATTATTTACCCCACTTAGGGGTACTCATAGCTGGACTATATCAGATCTATAGTTAACCTAGATGGTGAAATGACGGCTATTGCTTACTGAGGACTTTGTGGTCCTTTTTAGCAGCCATTGTACAGTTAAACTTGTGCTCTCCATGTGCAAGAGGCAACTGTTTACACATGTACGCGCATGCCCAGTGTGCATAAACGGTCATGTGACATGCATTTTCGAGTGTGGACAGAGATTGTTTCTGAAACGGTGTGGAAACGCCAGTGTAGACGAGGATCGTTTTCATTTTGGAACAAAAACACACTAGTGTAAACAGGGCCTGAAACTATTGCCAATAATTTAAAGTATTTAACTAAAGTCAAGCTTAAAGGTATAGTTAGCGGCAGTAAAAAGTAACTAAACTGAGTTTACTTAAACGTCGCCATGAAACGAAATCTGCGATATTCTTTTCTTCCCTATTGTGACGTATATTCGAGTGAAATGGCTTCTCAAACATGAAAAAAAAATGTAAGGCAGGACTTGATTTTGTCCATGGGAAATTGAGTGGATGGTTGTGGTTTGCTATTGGCCAATCTCATGTGAGTGACAGGTTGATCCCGCCCTCGCGCCAGTAAACATGTCATTAGAGAAGAGATTTGATGTTGCTGCAAGAGGGAGGCGAAGTTATTTTGATTAAAGTTTATAAAGTTCATGGTTTATTTTCAAATATATATATAATCTATAATTTAATTTAATTATATAATTTTATAATCTATAATCATTTTTCACACTAAATATTTGGCTGAATATTAAACATTTAACTAAAATTATTTAGAAAAAATAACTAAAACGCACAGTTTGAATATTGAATAGCATACTATCATACTACATCTCTGCCATACTGGTTTACACTGGCTATTCCTTTTTACTAATTTCATATTCATACTTTGTATTTACATAAACTCTAACCATATCTATAACTTGTCAAGTAGGTGTGATTCACCTATAAGAGGTACATTCTCAGAGGGAGGCATGATCTCAGCCACCAGCAGCTGAAACACGGTGAGCGCCAGCATCACGGTAACCCCCAGGGACACTTTCTCCCCAGAGTCTGCAGGTAGATAGAAGCCCAGAGGAGCCAAGAATGAGATCATCACGCAGGGAATGAGCAAGTTGAACACATAAAACGAGGCCCTTCTCTTCAGTTTCAGAGTGTATGTCACATCCGGATAAGGGTCTGCACAGCAGCCGTACAGAATGATGTTTCTCTTGGCCGGCATTCCCAGCACCTCCCATTCCACATTGTCAACCAAGTCGGCGAGATCCGCGCTCTCCATGGCGTTCAAAATGTCAAGCTGGTTGCCATTGTAAGTCCAAGAGCCGTAGGTCAGTCGGCACTGCTGGGCATCAAACGGGAAGAACGAGACATCCACTTTACAGGAGCTTTTGGTGATGGCTGGAGCATCCCACATGATCTGGCCGTCATGGCGTATCACCACATTGGTGTCCATAGTGCTGGTGAAGTGATCATCAGCGCTACAAGAAACAGAATATGCTGCCAGAGTAAACAGTAGAATAATTGGGGACATTATACTGTGGGTATAAAAAAGGGCATTTCACACTTGAATTAGTTAACTCTGGGTCATACTAAACGCTGAGTAAACAGAATCCTGGAATATCTTGCTTCACATTTCGCATTGCTTCTCTTTTATTCTTTTAATCTTACTCAGCATGTTACTGGTCCCACTCATATAAAACAAAGTTTCTCAGAAAAAATGGAACCAATATGTAAACCAAAACTAAAAGCAAGATCTAAAATCTTTAGATCTTGTTTTTAGTTTTGGTTTACATATTGATTCCGTTTTGTCTGAGGAGCTTCGTATTTCAGATCATAATTGTATTTTATTTGACTTTTTTTTTTCTTTTTTTTTTAACTCATCACCTTGTAGTCGGATCATTAATTCTTGAATCCTAACTTTTCCGCAAAAAAAAAAAAAAATCTCTGCTGTTTTTGATAAATCCTCCATTATTATGTTAAACAGAAATGTTGATGTTCAAGTACAATCTTTTAATGAGTATTGCCTTTAAATGGATGAAGTTGCTCCTTTGACATAAAGGTTCCAGTGTCTAACGTTTCCATCCTCATTCATCACTGACTTTACTCTCAAGTTTATCCTGAATGAACTTTCCAGACTATAAACGTAACAAAGAAATGGTCTCTTCTTATACTTAGCCTGGTTGCACAAGTGTACTAATACTTGGATGAAACATATTGTGCTTTTAATACAGACTTTTTGAATAGTATATCAACAAATTCCAATCTTAATTTGTCAATTTTTCCCAGTCTTGCAAAAGAGCACTTCTTTGAGTCATTGCTCAAGGTTTTTCTTTCTTTCTTTCGATTGGATTTAGGACTGCGCTCTGACTGGGCCATTTTAAACCCTTCTTCATCTGAAGCCACTCCTTTGTTGACTTTGCTTTGCTTTTGAGGTTCTTATCATGCTAGGGGGAAATAATCCTCTTTATGTTCAGGTCTTAATGGTTATATTCAAAGAACATCTTTACTTGGATTCATTTTTACATCTCAAAAAAGTTGCAGTTTTAACAGGGAGTGTGTAGAGTATTTATAGCCATTGTAGAGTCATAAGGGTTCCCTAAAATGGCAAATAAAAGTGGTCAGGAAAGAATATGAAGGCACAAGATTAGATTAATAGAGCGGTGGAACTATGATGCATTTTTGTAGACCAAAACCCAGAAGCGAGTTAGCATTTAACACTTCTGATTTCATCGTCCCGAAGTCAATGGTTTTTTTTAAATTGTTTATTGGTTAAATGGCTGAAATAAGGTCTGTGGTTAACAAAAGCTCAAGATACTTTCACGTTTTATTCTAAGAGATAAAATATATCAGTATTACCCTACACTGTTACATGTCTTGAAAAAGACAGTTGCTAACAAGTGGCTAAATCGGACTACAGAGGCTGTCGATGAGATTAAATGTCATCACTCAGTCCACTTTTACAGCCTAGTTATGCATATTATTGCACTCTTACAAACAAGTATAATTCAAACTTAACAAGAAAATGTTTTTAGATAAAGAATAAAAGAATTGTCAGAGGCTTGGTGGTGGGGATATTGAAATCGTGGGACTGTGGTGTAGTTTGTTTATAGCCTACCTTTAGCTTTTTGCTTCTGGTGACTGCATTTAGGCTTCAAAATTGTGTTCATCTGTGAAAATTATCCTGATGGACAAAACGTGTAAGTATCATTAACTTTTGTTGATCATAGAGCTTTTTTTTTTTTTTTTTTTGTTATAATCCAAAAGCCAATGGGAAAATCCTATAGGCTTTTTGTCGAGTGAACCAGCGAGATGCTAATTGCCGATTAGCCTACAAAGTGACGTCATAGTTCCACCACTCTATTGTTTCTGTTTCATGTTTTTTTCCACAACACATTAATCTTAAAGAAACTTTCTCTCAATATTTATTCATCCTCATGTTGTTCCAGACCTGTTTGACTTTCTCTCTTCCATGAAAAACAAAAGAAACTCTTTCATACAATTACACTGAATAGGGACTGAAGATTTAAAGCTTTATAAAGGATGCAAAGGCATTACAATAGTGGTTCATACAACTCATAGTCTATAGCAGGGTGGCTAACGTCGGTCCTGGAGAGCCACAGCCCTGCAGAGTTCAGCTCCAACCCTAATCAAACACACCTGAACAAGCTAATCAAGGTCTGAAGGGTTCCTAGAAAGCTATAGGCAGGTGAGATTTTATCAGGGTTGGAGCTAAACTTTGCAGGACTGAGGACAGGAGTTCGCCACCCCAAGTCAGCGGTTCTCAAACCAGTCATGGAGTACCACCGGCCCTGCACATTTTGTATGTCTCCCTCATCTATCACACCTGATTCAACTCATGAGCTCAGTAGTAGAGACCAGAGATTGTATATTATAGGGCAATGGTTCCCAACCACGTTCCTGGAGGCCCCCCAGCACTGCACATTTTGCATGTTTCCTCAATTAAACACACCTGATTCAGGTCATCAGCTCATTATAGCGACTCCAAGACCTGAAATGGGTGTGTCAGACAAAGGAGACATGCAAAATGTGCACTGTTGGGCCTCCAGGAAAGTGGTTGGGAACCACTGTTATAGGGAGATGAGAGGGCCTGTATCTCTTACCATTGGAGAAAGCGTAACGGCTAACTTAATCGCGTGTGGCAACTCTCAGCCTATTGTGTAATGGCAGTGACATTAGTGCCCACTCCCTGCGTACGGCCGGAGCCGGAGCCAGAGCCTAGTATTAGTGTTTTTTTGGCTAAAGGTTGCAGGCTTGCCTTCCAGTGGCTTTTACACAACATCTATTGTTCTATCTGTTAAACAGTAATGCGGCACATTTGCTGTTGGTAATGCCGTAAATAAGTCCTACCTGTCGCAACATTCCCTAGTCTGCCTTCTCTTAAAAAATACATTTTTATCAAGCTAAAATCTACATATAGTTCCCAACGAAAGTATTGTTTAGTGTAAAACATGCTTAAGATTAGCGAACAGGCTGTCGATTAATTAAATGATTTGCTATTTCCCCACAAAAGCTGTTTAATCAGCATAGTGAAACCTCTCATCCATTGACATCCATTCAAAAAACAGCCTCTGGTCTCCTTCCCTGCAAAACCTGAAATGGGTGTGTCAGATTTAGGGAGACATACAAACCCTGCATTCCATTCGGAAGGGCTCATCCCTATGACCTAATCCCTTCAAAGGGTTTACCCTTCGGAGTGAGAGCTTCGAGGGGATGAAGGGTGTAGGGGTCAAAAAAACTCTTTTTTTGGAATGCACTTAATCTTAACGTGACAATCAAGGAGGCGCCTTTGTCTTTTTTCTCCTGGTGTACTCTTTGTATTAATATGCATTCATTTACTGTAGTAACATTATAAGCTACTGCCAGTCTTTTACAGGTGCTGGTCATATAATTAGAATATCATCAAAAAGTTGATTTATTTAACTAATTCCATTCAAAAAGTGAAACTTGTATATTATATTCATTCATTACACACAGACTGATATATTTCAAATGTTTATTTCTTTTAATTTTGATGATTATAACTGACAACTAAGGAAAATCCCAAATTCAGTATCTCAGAAAATTAGAATATTACTTAAGACCAATACAAAGAAAGGATTTTTAGAAATCTTGGCCAACTGAAAAGTATGAACATGAAAAGTATGAGCATGTACAGCACTCAATACTTAGTTGGGGTTCCTTTTGCCTGAATTATTGCAGCAATGCGGCGTGGCATGGAGTCGATCAGTCTGTGGCACTGCTCAGGTGTTATAAGAGCCCAGGTTGCTCTGATAGTGGCCTTCAGCTCTTCTGCATTGTTGGGTCTGGCATATCGCATCTTCCTCTTCACAATAACCCATAGATTTTCTATGGGGTTAAGGTCAGGCGAGTTGCTGGCCAATTAAGAACAGGGATACCTTGGTCCTTAAACCAGGTACTGGTAGCTTTGGCACTGTGTGCAGGTGCCAAGTCCTGTTGGAAAATGAAATCTGCATCTCCATAAAGTTGGTCAGCAGCAGGAAGCATGAAGTGCTCTAAAACGTCCTGGTATACGGCTGCGTTGACCTTGGACCTCAGAAAACACAGTGGACCAACACCAGCAGATGACATGGCACCCCAAACCATCACTGACTGTGGAAACTTTACACTGGACCTCAAGCAACGTGGATTGTGTGCCTCTCCTCTCTTTCTCCAGACTCTGGGACCCTGATTTCCAAAGGAAATGCAAAATTTACTTTCATCAGAGAACATAACTTTGGACCACTCAGCAGCAGTCCAGTCCTTTTTGTCTTTAGCCCAGGCAAGACGCTTCTGTTGTTCAAGAGTGGCTTGACACAAGGAATGCGACAGCTGAAACCCATGTCTTGCATACGTCTGTGCGTAGTGGTTCTTGAAGCACTGACTCCAGCTGGAGTCCACTCTTTGTGAATCTCCCCCACATTTTTGAATGGGTTTTGTTTCACAATCCTCTCCAGGGTGCGGTTATCCCTATTGCTTGTACACTTTTTTCTACCACATCTTTTCCTTCCCTCCGCCTCTCTATTAATGTGCTTGGACACAGAGCTCTGTGAACAGCCAGCCTCTTTTGCAATGACCTTTTGTGTCTTGCCCTCCTTGTGCAAGGTGTCAATGGTCGTCTTTTGGACAACTGTCAAGTCAGCAGTCTTCCCCATGATTGTGTAGCCTACATAACTAGACTGAGAGACCATTTAAAGGCCTTTGCAGATGTTTTGAGTTAATTAGCTGATTAGAGTGTGGCACCAGGTGTCTTCAATATTGAACCTTTTAACAATATTCTAATTTTCTGAGATACTGAATTTGGGATTTTCCTTAGTTGTCAGTTATAATCATCAAAATTAAAAGAAATAAACATGTGAAATATATCAGTCTGTGTGTAATGAATGAATATAATATACAAGTTTCACTTTTTGAATGGAATTAGTGAAATAAATCATCTTTTTGATGATATTCTAATTATATGACCAGCACCTGTATATTAAATATAATGTATATTGTGTCTATGTATTTGAAACATTTGAACGGACTGATAAAGGTAGCTATAAAGTATTTTTGTTGAAGTACAATGTCATTTTGACCATAATAATGTACCGAATCTAATTTGTATAAATATTGCAGTAGTATAGAAAAATACTATACATACATTTATAGGTAAAATCGAACTCCGAGCCTCCTGTACCCTTTCTGTGACGGCAAACAACTTCCCTGTGCAAAGGATCATGAGTGTCCATCAGTTGTACCCTTCAAAATCCTTCATTCTGAAGGGCCCTTTAAAGTGGCCAGTTTTGAGCACTTCGGTTTGGAACGACCCTTCAATATGACGGCCATGATTGTTTTCACTCCAAAGTGCCCTTCGGAGGGCGATATATCCCGTTTGGAACTCACTGAAAATGTGCAGGGCTGATATTTTCAATGAATCAATTGATTCTGTTCACCAAACTGGTCTGAATGATTAATTTAATGATTCATTTGATTAATGAATAAATCATTCAGACAAGTTTGGTAAACTGAATCAATTGATTCATTGAAAATGATCAACTCAGTGAGTGACCTGGTGACTTAAATGTGGGTCTGTTTGTGAGTAAATTTTCATTTTGGAGTGAACTGTTCCTTTGATAGGTTTGTTTTAGTTTGTTCAGAGTTGGATATACTTGAAGTAGATGCCACAAAAAAGAACAGCCATTGGAAAAATGGTGCATTAGACTGTCTGAGGCTAAAACTATAATGCAATATTGACTAATGCATTCCAATTAGAGGTGCTCCAAATTCACTACAGGAGCAGCTGCATCATAATTGAATATTAATGTTTGCTCCATTTTTTTTTTTTTTTCAAATGGGAATAAATAATTTCATATCAATATCACTTAGAGCCATAAAAAAACAGAAACAGACGATTCCCTGAACACTTAATCATAAATGCATTTATTAAGTGTTCAGCTTGTGCCACCATGTGGGGAAAAAAAGAAAGAGTAAATAAGAAAAGACAAACCCGATACCAATCCGACCTACTTGTTATATAGGACTATATCAGGTCTCCATACATAACTACCAGGTATACGGATGGTATCAAGCCCATCATAGTTATCCTTATTCCAGGTGAGATACTTGTCAACCCACACCTGCCGTATCCACAAATATGCCGTCAGAATCTGGTTACGCTCATCCTGGAACAGAAGCGTGTGAGTCATGCTGCAGTTTTAGTCCAGTGAAACATTATAAATTATTCAAAATGCTGTTTCTTGCCTTAGAGAAAATAAAACATCCTTATAATTGAATATTGTGGTTCAATATCAATAAATAAGTCAATATAAATCCCTAAAGCTTTTGTTTGACCATTTACAGACTCAATTGAATGGCAGGCATCCTATACCTGATTGGCATCTTTAACTCAACAAATGGGCTACTAAACTTTTTTTTAAATATTGCAATATATTTTAAGATATAAAGATGCTTTTTTTGGCCAATAGTACTCCAAATATCATGTCAAACACATTTCGGTATTATTTTTTTAAATATTAATTCCTTTGTTTCCTTACTGAATAACTTTTGGCTCAAAAATCATGATGCTTGCACATTAATCTGTGTTTGGCAACATGTTTTCTACAGTGTCCTCATTTAAGCTCATTTTCTGGCAGGCTGTGGTTTTGAGGGCAGATTACCATGTCAATGATTTGAGAGAGGGTGATCTGTAGTGTCACATTAAGGATATCTTCTGTGTCCTCCACTGGCCTCAGTGCACTCGTGTAGTTGCTAAATAAATCATTGAGCAGTTTCTGGGCGTATATCCCATTGGCACCCCAGCAAACTGGAATGAAAGAAAGACATTCGTTATTCGTTATATATATATATATATATATATATATATATATATATATATATATATATATATATATATATATATATATTTGTTATATATTTCAAATAATTGCTGGGTTTTTTTTTTTTTTTTTTTTTTTTTCAAAATTCAAATTTCAAAATTGTTCAAGGTCTAAAAAAGAAATGTTCCTTGAGCAGCAACTCATCATATTAGGATGCTTTCTGAAGGATCATGTGACATGAAGACTGGAGAAATGATGCTGAAAATTCAACTTTGATCACAGGAACTCACAGGGGAAAGTTACTTTTAAAAGTAATGCTTTACAATATTGTGTTAACTAAAAGTTAGTTTTTATGGAAATGCTTTACGTTACTTTTGTGTTACTTTTTCTCATCTGGGCTGGGCTTGCTTGTTTGTTTTTATTAACAAAAAATTTTCGTTTTTATTGATTTTGAAAAAATACTGAATCTGTTTTTGTGCAAGTAAGATGAGCCTGTTCACATTTAGTCTAGAACTACAAAAACCATCATGTTTACACAAAGCACACAATGGGTGCTTCTCCATACTCAAATTGATGCTTCCTTGTTTCCTCACTCCTCCTTCCTCCTTCCTCCAGCCCGTTACCCAGAAACCGATAGTACTCAGTCATCTTAAAGGACATCTCAGTTCTCTAATTGCACCACGAGAAGGCGAGGAACGAGGAATGAGGAACTTCCTGAGAGGTCATGAGCGAGGATACACAGGTGTATCCTTCCCTCGCATTCTAAGGGGGTGGAGCTAAGATGCAAAGAAAGGAAGTAAGGAAAGAAAATGCACAAATAAGAAATGAGAAGCACCCATCGCCTCTGCACTTACTCCTGATTTCTCTCAACATGGGGACAGGAGAGCTGTCAATCAATGGGAAAGCAAAGTAACATATTTTGTTATAAATTTAAAAGTAATGTTTTACTTGGAAAAAGTAATCTGATTACGTTACTCGTGCTACTTGTAATGCTTTACCCCAAACTCTGTTGGTGAGTATAAAGGCCCTTTTACACCAAGAACGATTACTATAAATATAACAATAAAGATATAGTTCTAAAAATTGTTATAAATATAAAAGAATACCACCATTGGGATCACTTTCAGAACTATTTTTTTCAGCTGTTGAATGATAAAACAATGACAGCCAATTAGAGTCCATTTTAATTTAAGGGCTCGAGCAGTTAAAATGACAGACGACATTGTGGAGATCCCAGAGATCCAGAAAAAGCCACCACTGTCGGAAACAATCGGTCATACCCTCAGAATAAATGGTGAGCAGTAGCCTATTAATGATGATCCAGGCTAGCAAACAGTGTAACATAAAATTACCTCAGGTATCCAGTGCTGGTTTCGACAACATTGTCTTGTTCCTTTGAAGTTGCAGTAAAAAAGACTAGTTGTATTTTTGTTCCACTTCGTCAGCTAAATTCACTGTTAGATTAGATCGATTACATTAACTATTCACTTGAAACATAGCATGCTGAGGACATCTGCTGGTTAAAGCGTGTAAATGCAACAAGAACAGCAAAAACATGTTGTACACACTTTGAAACCGCAGCATGTGAGCTTAGAATAAACAGACCGTTATCATTAATTGGTGTGGACGCAAATATAGCTATCATTATAGTTATTTTTATAGTTATCGTTCTTGGTGTGAATCGGGCTTAAAGGTAACGATAAAGATATAGTTAAAATCATTCTAAATATAAAAGAATAGCACTGTCCACACCACCACTATACCGATAATGATACAGAGAAACAATATAGTTGGGATCACTTTCAGAGCGATTTTTTTCAGCTTTTGAACAATAAAACACCGATTAGAATCCATTCTAATTTAAGGGCTAACGCATTTAAAATGGCAGACGACATTGTGGAGAAGTTAATCGCCGAGATCCAGAAAAAGCCACCACTCGGAAACAATCGGTCATACCCTTGGAATAAATGGTGATAAGTATTAAAGATGAGATCATTATTCCAGGCTAGCAAACAGTGTAACGTGAAATTACCTCAGGTATCCAGCGCTAGTTTTGACAACATTGTTTTGCTTCCTTTGAAGTTGCAGTGAAAAAGACTAGGCGTTGTTTTTGTTCCACTTCGTCAGCTTAATTCACTGTTAGATTAGATCGATTACACTAGATCAGGGATCTCCAACCCTGCTCCTGGAGGGCTATTGTCCTGCAGACTTCAGTTCCAACCCTGCTCCAACACATCTGTCTGTAATTGTCAAGCAGCCATGAACACCTTGATTAGCTGCTTCAGGTGTGTTTGATTGGGGTTGGAGCTGAAATCTAAAGGGCGGTAGCCCTCCAGGAGCAGGGTTGGAGACCTATAGATTCGCTTAAAACATAGCATGCTGAGGACATCTGCTGGTTAAAGCTGTGTAAATGCAACAAGAACAGCAAAACCATGTTGTATACACTTTGAAACCGCAGTGCTTGAGCTTAGAATAAACAGACCGTTATTGACCTTATCGTTTGTTGGTGTGGACGCAAATATAGTTATCGTTATCGTTATCTTTACAGTTATCGTTCTTGCTGTGAATGGGGCCCAAAAGTGAAAATTCTGTCATTAATTACTCACCCTCATGTCGTTCTACACCCGTAAGACCTTTGATCGTTTTCGGAACACAAATTAAGATATTTTTGATAAAATCCATTTGCTCAGTGAGACCTCCATTGCCAGCAAGATAACTGACACTTTTAGATGGCCAGAAAGGTAGAAAGGTACTAAAGACATATCAAACTGCCAAAGTCACATGAACCATTGAAATTTTGAAACGTTTCTAAACACTTATGACGTAACGAAGCCTCGTTTACTGAAATCACATGACTTTGGCAGTTTGATCCACGCCCCGATCCATTGATTTGAAACAAAAGGTTTGTAAAGCTTCGAAGCTTCATGAAGCAGTGTTTTGAAATCGCCCATCTCTAGATATTGTTGAATAAAGTCGTTATTTTGTTTTTTTTGGTGCATAAAAAGTATTCTTGTCACTTCATAACATTAAGGTTGAACCACTGTAGTCACATGAACTATTTTAAATGTGTTTTTTGGGCATTTGAAATTGTTAATTATCTTGCTGTAAATGGAGGTCTCACTGAACCATCGGATTTTATCAAAAATATCTTAATTTGTGGTCTGAAGATGAACGAAGGTCTTACAGGTGTAGAATGACATGAGGGTGAGTAATTAATGACAGAATTTTCATTTTTGGGTGAACAAACCCTTTAAGAGTCTTCTTTCAATAACAAAACAAAAGAAACAAAAAATATTTTCAAACTTTTGACGAGTAATGCATAATTCTAAATCAAGTCTAAATGTGATGTACAAGTTTATTTACAGGGCATTTATTTATTTAACAGATGAATACTTACAATGGAGAAATAAAATGAAGCCAAAATTATTCATTGTAGGGTAAGGTAAACCAAATTATAACTTTTTTTAAATCAGTTTTATCACATATTTGAGTTATTTGACATGGTTTTGTTCTGTTGGACAGGAATAAATCAGAGCCACATGACATGACTTCTGTGACGGATAACACATGTCCACATGACAGATGGCTTAATCAGGAGGAGTGGAGTGAAGAGATTTCCCGCTAGATTACCCATCTGAAGCTAAACAACAGAAGAGATTGCGTAAATCTGCCATTAAGCAGTTGGTTGATATACTGCTATTGAATATTTCCACCGTTATTTGCCAGAAAAAAATATATAGCTCATGAAACACACTTTGACCCTCTGTGACAACATGCCCCAGTAGCATAGAACATGTTGTCTCACTATATGGGGTTAGCCCATATAGTGCAGTGGTAAATTCTTGCGTGAGAGGAAAAGGATTATTTAAAGAGTTAGTGAAACCTATATGAGAATATGATGGAGACACAGGTCTGGACTTTGCCAGATGTTTGCAACTGCTGTCATTTCAATAAAGCTCAAAAAGAGATTTACAGAAAGGATTATCATGTTGAACTGACAATGGGTTGTAAATACACAGAAATAGATATATAAAAATCATCAACAGTTGGGAATCAATACATACAGTAAATGGAAAATGATGCATCAGTCATGTACATTGCACCCTTTCAGCCAAACATCAGACACATTATTTTATATAAAACGTGAATTTGCTTATAATTTTAAGATTTAAGGCCTATTGATGGCTAAAAATGGTAAATTAAATTAAATTAAATTAAAAGTGAACAGAAACCAACAGCACAATGACAGATAGATAGGCTATGTAAAAAAGAAGAATGCATTACCTGGTGTGAGCATCCAGCAGATGACAAAAAAAGCAAAATATTGCACATTCCTGACAGTCATCTCGCAATTCACTTTATTGACTATCGGGCATAAAATAACAGGTGAATAGATATTCGATTCATTGAAGATCTAGTCCTGTCAACATCAGAGGACAGCTGCTGTATGAAAGTCAATAAAACACAGGAACACTAAACCGTTTAATCCTCCAAACAGAGCACATGTGTAATCCAAGCTCTGTGCATCACTGTGTTTGACATTGTATTATATATATAAAAAATATATGCCCACTTTATGCTGACACTGAGTTTCTTAGTTGATATGAATGAATGAATGAATAATTATTGCTTCACGGCCCTAACTATAGATTAATAAAATATTTCATCATTTTTTAATGCACAAATTGATGGCCGGCAAATGGACTCACAACAGCTCACTAATTTCACCATTATTTTGCCTGGTGATTCTGTGATGGCCAGACTTGAATAAAACCAGCATTCACTATGCATTGCAGGTTTAAATGATGTGCTTTCAAGCTATATCCACAAGGTGGCAGTATTTGCACATATTTAAACTGGACTGAACAACAGACTAAAGCTTGTTTCATTATCATGTCATCTTTATGTGAGAAGGAAGAATGTGTATTTTACCTGATCAAATATATGTATGTATTTGTAAATGGTCAAATTGGATATAGTATTTGTATAAATATATTAATGACAAAACAAATGTCAAAACAGAATGAAAGCCACAGCACAAGGTCCAAACAAAGACAGGCGTGTTGTTTTGTGTTTTGCCAGAGGCCATAACACTGATTTCACTGTCAAATTCACTAGCTTGTGGGCAGGATTTAGGTGAATGAAAGGCAGTGTCTGCTTGAGAATAAACCTGTAGCAGCCTCGTATGAGTCTAGTTCATTTTACTTTCAAATCACACTGAGGCAAATGCAACACCGTGTAACTCTGTGAGACGAAGGCTCAGATCTGGTCCAATGTCTCACTCGCAGTGAGAGGTTGACAGTTAATAACCCTGAGATTTCATTTGATTTGATTATCAAGAAGTTTCTGATTTGGAACCCTGACAATTTATTTTAATTTTAGTTTAGTTAGTTTCGTTGTTTCGTTCTCCTGTTAAGCTTTACAACAAAATCAAGACTACTGCAAACTGTGACAGAAATAGCTGAGGATTTACAGGAGGGAAGTGAACATTTCTCGTTTCTTCTGCTCTCACTAACAAGAGAATCGAAAATCAGCACAAAAGAAAGTAAATGGAACAAATGAAAAGTGCTTCATAAGCAGCCACAAACTCATCTCCCAAACGTGCAAAAAGAAAAGAAAAAAAGAACCTGAAACTAATGAGTTTTGTGTTTTGTAATCGTGAGGTAAGCGGGTAAAGCACAGGTTTGCATAAACAGTTCCTCCTTTTTATTAATGTGTGCAGAAAAGTACAAAGACAGCATTTTATAGAAACCTTTAATATTGTGGCAGTGTATGTGAAATTAGTCTGAACTGAAGTGGCACAGAATTTAAGTCTTGTGTTTAACAGTATGATTTAAAAATGAAATGCTGCAGTGAGATTGCAAGCAAATCTCAAGATTAAATAGGCAAATGAACATCATATTAAAAGCAGGCATTGCTTTACATGCAAAGTCGGACTGGACAGTCTCCATATTTGGCATGTTGTGCTTTCTTGATCCAGAATATTTGGATTGTTTATCATGATTTGACTGATTCACAAACTGTTTAATCAAAATAGTTTGAATCAGTGACAGCTTCACCTACATTTGCTGGTTATATTTACTTTTGAGTAACAAAGAAAAAACTTAAATACACATATTAAGTAAGAAGAAGTGGGGAACATTCAAAGACAGGACTTGTGAGAGGTAAGCATGTGAGAGGGTCAACATGACCTATTTTACTTACTATGAACACTGAATCAAATATATACATCTATTGTAACAAATCTTTAAAATATAGCGTTTGTTTTCTTTTTTTTTAATGCACATTCATGCAATATTATTCACCATATACAAAATCTACAATCTGTTTTATCTCTTTTGTAACATATAGTGACCCCAAAACCTACGTGACCTGTGCTGGCAAAACGAGTCACAATAAGCAAATGTTCACATTTTCTATTAAAAAGCCTTCAAGATGATGTATGATTTGTTGGGATCTGACAAAAAAATGAATGAGCTACAACTGTTTGAAGTCGATAGAGTCAATTTTGAGAAAAATCGAGTTAAAGTTTTCTAAAGGTTCCAAAACAAAATCACCTAGCAACCATACCTTAAAATCCCTGGTAATAACATTTTTGGTCAAAACCAAAAATCTATAGGAAAAATATAGATATTTAACTTTTTTCTCCCATGATTCCACAATTGTTTGATTAACATTAATGAAACAGTCTATATTAAGAATACCTACTGTATTACACGGACCTTATATGATGTTACACATAAGATGATTTTTACCCAACAGTTAACCAAACGTTCACTTTAAACAGATAATGTTTGTGTGAATACTCATCAAAATGATATTTTGATATTTTGCGCTGAGGCGTTTTTGTGCGAGCTTTGAATCTGTCAGTCAGCGCAATTAAAGGGTTAGTTCACCCTCATGTCGTTCTACACCCATAAGACCTTCGTTCATCTTCGGAACACAAATTAAGATATTTTTGATAAAATCTGATGGCTCAGTGAGGCCTTCATAGACCGCAATGGTACTTCCTCTCTCAAGATCCATAAATGTACTAAAAACATATTTAAATCAGTTCATGTGAGTACATTGGTTCTACCTCAATATTATAAAGTGACGAGAATATTTTTTTATGCACCAAAAAAACAAAATAATGACTTTTTAACAATATTTAATGATAGATGATTTCAAAACACTGCTTCATGAAGCTTCGGAGCTTTACGAATCAAATCAGTGGTTCGAAACTCCAAAGTCACGTGATTTCAGCAGTTTGGTGGTTTGACACACGATCCGAATCACTGATTCAACTGAAAGATTCATAACGCCCCGAAGCAGTGTTTTGAAATCGGCCATCATTAGATATTGTTAAAAAGTTGATTTTTTGGCGCACAAAGAATATTCTCATCGCTTTATAATATTAAGGTAGAATCACTGTACTCACATGAACTGATTTAAACATGTTTTTAGTACCTTTATGGATCTTGAGAGAGGAAGTACCATTGCTGTGAATGCAGGCCTCTCTGAGCCATCGGATTTTATCAAAAATATCTTAATTTGTGTTTTGAAGATGAACGAAGGTCTTACGGGTGTGGAACGACATGAGGGTGAGTAATTATTGACAGATTTTCATTTTTTTGAGTGAACTAACCCTTTAAGATCGTGTTGTTTACATCAGCATGAGTTTGAAAATCACATTTCGTTGGTCAGACTCAGAATTTGCTATGAATATTAACAAAGTTTAAATGCTGCACTTTAAAACAATACCAACTTGTCCTGAGGGGAAGCACCAGTCGTCCAGAAGCTAGCAGAGAAAAACAGCATTTTTCATGGACAAATGAAAGGTACTCCTCTCAGAAAACATACAAATAAATATACTTTTATACGTTTAATAACTATTTAGAGCATTTGGATCGCTAGACGAGGGTTTAATAAACTTTTTTTTTTTTTTGTGAAAACCTCAAATTAGACCAAAATTTACATATTGTTTACTTGTTTTGTCTGTAGCTCGAAATTAGCCTGTGCGCAATGCGCATTCCGACTCACTTTGCTAGCATGGGTCACATATTTTGACTTGTACGTTTCAATTAAAAAATATAGTAATTAAATAAAATAATGCTAGAACTTTTCTCAGAACCACTGAGAAACCTTTTCACCAACTAGTAGTTCATCACATGAACTAAAAACATATTCCAATAAGTTTTACACCCAGAAAGTGTCCAAATACTGTACTTTTGTCATTATTTTGCATATTTCATATTATTTGAAACCTAATATTTTTTAAGTATTAATATTCTTCAATATTAATGTATGTAACAATATTCTTGTTTTGTACTGCATTTGTCTTTTAAAGAAAATAGATACTGTTATATAATGTAAAGACATTTGTACCTTTTTAAAGTGTGATTTTCATGTACAGTACATGTGATAAAGCAAACCCCCCATGTAAAAATATACATATGTTCAGGTCCCCTCAGATTTAAAGTAGCACACATGATTTCTTGGAGGCCTTTGGCTTGGGGTGGAGGAAGGCGCGAACTGCTGCTGTAAACACTTCCTTCACCCCGTCCTGGTTGAGTGCTGAACACTCCATGTACTTACTGGCCTGGATTTGTCGGGCCAGAGCCGCCCCCTGCTGCTGGGACACCGTGGACAGGTTCTTCTCTTTCAGCTTTTGCAGCACCTCTGGATCATCTCTCAGATCTGTTTTAGTCCCCACCAGCAGGATGGGCACATGAGGACAGTGTTCTGACACCTCGGGGTACCACTTTAGCTTGACGTTCTCGTAGGACGAGGGGCTGGCGACGCAGAAGCAGATGATGAAGATGTTGGTCTGTGGGTAAGAGAGGGTCCGTAGACGGTCGTATTCCTCCTGTCCCGCGGTATCCCACAGGTTCAGACTGACGATTTTAGAGTCTATCTCCAGCTGTGCGCTGTAGTTGTCAAATACAGTGGGAATGTATTCTTTAGGAAAGGCGTTGGTGGTGAAGGAAATCAGGAGGCAGGTCTTCCCAACGGCACCGTCTCCCACCACGACACACTTGATGTTCTGCATTGTTGTTCTGCCTTCAGCTTCCAATAACTGAAATATACACAAGGACTAGTTTAACCATTTACCACATTGTTCCAGGCGTTTCTTATAATTTGGAAGCCCCAACATTAGAAAAAAAAAAAAACACCATGCTTTAGTAAATTTTAATTCCTAATTTTAGTCCTAATTATGACATAGGTTACTAAGTCATAGCTATGACATTAAAAGTCAAATTTATGACATAAACAGTCCAAATTATGGCATACTAAGTCATAATTATGACACACAAAGGCTAAATTATTACATATAAAGTCAAAATTATGACATAAAAAAAGTCAAAATAATGTCAGGATAGGAAAGGTCAAAATTATGACTTAAAAAGTCATAATTATGACATATAAAAGTAAAAAGTACTACATAAGTCATAATTATAAGATTATGACAGTCCAAGTCAAATTTATTACATACTAAGTTAAAATTATGACTTAAAAAGTAAAAAGTATGACATAAAAAGTGATGATTATGACATTAAGCAGTAAAAACTGACATAAACAGTAATAATTATAAGATAAAGTCATAATTTTGACTTTTTGTCATAATTCTGACTTATAAAAAGTCAAAATTATGAGATAAAGGTGAAATTATGACATACTAAGTCATATTTATGAGATAAAAAGACAAAATTATGACAGTACAAGTCAAAATTATTACATACTGTTAAAATTATGACTTAAATGCCATAATTCCAACATTAAGAAGTAAAAAGTATGACAGAGAAAGTCATAATTATAAGATTAAAAGTCAAAATTATTACATAAAAAGTCAATTTATTACTTATTACTTATGAAAAAAGTCAAAATTATGACTAAATGTCATTTCTTGATTCAGTATGTCATAATTTTTACTTTTGTCATAATTATGACATTTTAAGTCAGTCTTTTTAAATGCTGTCGATTAATAGATTAATCAGGATTAACTGAATCTAACAAAAGTTTGTGTTTAAATAATATATGTGTGTTTGTATATATATGTGTGTGTGTGTGTGTCAGACATATATATATATAATAATGTATACACATATTATGTAAACAAAATTTTATGTTAGATGTTATTAATCGCGATTAATCGATTAAAAAGCGCTACTATTTTTCAGTCATAATTTCAACTTGGTTTTTCATAATTTCATCTTTTTATGTCATAACTATTATTTTTTTCAGAGATATTTAGCAGAAAGCAAATGCTAGACAACTCATGTTGTGTTCCATGTGAGATTTGAAACAACATACAAAACTGAATATATCAAACCTGAGTCGTTAATATTAGAAAAAACAAAAAAACAAGTCATTCCAACACTGTTCAAACTAAATAAATGAACATATCCATGGTTGTTATGTTTATCCATATCCAAGACCATCATGGTTGTTATGTTTGTGTCAGATTATCACATGCATTTGAGGTCAAAATGACCTGATGTCCACAAAACATTACATTGTTGTCAATGACCTTTATTTATATCTTTCTTAGAAGAACAGTTGTGCAGAGCTGGTGGGGAAGTAATTCATCTCACAAGGGTGCCTGTTAGCCTCTTCAGAAACTGTACAGTAATGTAATAATCTTGCAATATTCGTCATACTTATAACATATGATGTGTATTCTCATTAGCTTGAACAAATCTATATTTTTAAAAAATAAAATTTCCAAAGGGGAATTTAGCAGTGATGCCATAGACCATTTTTGGTTCCTCAAAGAACTTTTCATTGAACATTTCTTAAAATAACCTTTTTTTTTTTTTTTTTTTATTACTTAGTGTGAAGAACATTTTTCTGCTATAAAGAACCTTTTGTTCATTGAAAAGATTCCATGGATGTTAAAAGTTCTTCATGACTCAATCAATGCTATTAAAGAAACTTTATGTGAGTGTAATGAATAGGCTGTCGACTCTTTTTACTTGTTGATTTATGTATAGGCTTATATGATAAAAATACACGTAGTGTAGTTATGAGTTTAAAATGTGAAATCAATAGATATTTACTATGCCTATATGAAACTAAGCAATAAATACACTGTAAAAATGTTTTCGTTATTTTTACATATAAAAAAACTGGCAGCTGTGGTTTCCAAAACAATTCAGTGAAAGTACAGTAAAATGTAAACAACCTGTAAATTTTACAGTTCAAAACTGTAATTTACATTGAAACATACTTTTTAAACAGCCCTTTTCTGCTGAATTAGCAAGGCTACGCCACAGTATTTTACTGTAAAATTACACAACATGTAAGGTTAGATCTATTACAGATTTTCTCTGTATAGTACGGGAACTCAGTGTTAACCAATTAACAGATTTTTACTGTCACAGATTTACTGTCTCTTACAGTAATTTTTTTTTTTTTTTTTTTTTTTTTTTTTTTTACAGTAGGCCTTTGTACATCATATATAGGTTTAGGGGTCTAAAATAACCTTGCTGCCAAAAAGACAGTTCCTTTTTTCAAAGAAACTAGAAGTACTGCTCACTGTTGAAGGGTCACGGACCGCCCACAGTCCATTCACTTTTCAGACTGCACAACTGGAAAGTGTTAATGTGAAAATCTTTAGCTCAAATCAACTGCAATGCAACTTCCAGGAGTCAGAGTGCAAATTTTTGAAGATATTTACTCCAGGTACTGGTAGGCCTGGATTTTTTGGGTCAGTGTATGAGGCACTTTATAGCAACCATACTAGATATTCACAAAACTATTCGCTGAATGGCATGTAGAAAGAAAGTGAACTGTGATTGTTGCTTTACAGACAGTCTTTTTGTGTCTAAGTATAAACAGCAAAGTTTTTCAGACGTGCCGCAGTCATCAAATCAGTTTATGTGCATCTCACCATTTTTTCGGCTGATGCTTTTCTATTTCAGACTATCTGATCTCATATATATATATATATATATATATATATATATATATATATAGTACTTACACATACTGGCTTCACATATTGTAACTTGCACTGCAATTGGTGTGTGGTTTCATTAAGCTTTTCTTTTATTATTAATTGCATTTAAAACATATAAAATGTGAAATACCATTACATTAATATTATTCGGTCAGAAAGCTCTATATAAAAAAACACACAGAGCTCCGTTTAAATATAGCAGAATAAAAAAACAAAAATGACA